>CAXIVR010000003.1:117211517-119611517 GCA_964035755.1 Teleogryllus oceanicus | reverse complement strand
TATTTGTTTCATTCTCTCATCTCACGTACATCAGTACATTTTACAATATTTTTTCCTTAGTTAATGTACGTCCGAACTCTCTCTTTCTCTCTAAAACCCGCTGCCTGAAATTGCTTCGCAAATGCAATACCCGTTCGCATTCCATTGAGGAACTTGACCGGGAGCTTATGACTGCGGCGCGAGGAGGAACGGATCAAAGAGAAAAGGAGGAAGAATGGGGGAGTAGAGGGAGCGAGGATGAGGAAAATTTGAGGTGGAAGCAGTGGAAACGAGGGTGAGGACGGAGTAGGGAGTGGGTAGTAGAGGTAGCGAGGATGAGGAAACACCACTATGGAAAATTTGGGGGTGGGGGAGGATGGAAAAGAGGGCGAGGGGGATAGAAGAACCGAGGATGAGGAAAGTGCTTAAAGGGGGAATGAGAGTGAGGCGGAGAGTGAGTACTTATTAGAGGAATCTAGGATATGGAAAGGGCGCAAGAACAAAGTGTGAAGTTGGAGTAAGGAAAGGGGGCGGAGCAATGAGTGAGAAGTAGAAAGAGCGAGGATGGGGAAATAGCGCAAGGGAAACTGTGAGGTGGAAAGTGAGGGCGTAGTAGTGAGTGGTGATTAGAAGAAGCAAGGATGGGGAAAGTGCACTAGAAAAGCGTGAGGTGGGATCAGTCGAACGAGTGAGGGTGGAGTAGGGACTGGAGGGAGCGAGGAGGGAAAGGGCATTGGGACAAGTATGAGGTGTTGGCGGATGGAAGTGGAGTCGGGGGCGAAAGCACGCAGGGAAGGGGTTGCAGCGTTCCATCATCGCGGCCGCAGCTCATTTCGGAGCAGACGCATTCCCGCGCTTCTATTAGCCTCGCGGTGGCCCATCGTGCACGAGTGTCGAAAATGGAAATGGCGCACCGGAATCTGCGGCCTGCGTTATTTGGCGAGTTGAACGATTTCATTGGGCGAAGTTAAGGCCCCTGCTGCCGGCAAGAGCCGGGCCAGAGTAATTGGCTCCCCTCGCTAGCTGTTGCTGCACGTTCGGCTTTGAATTCGAACTTTAATCTCGACTGCGAACTGCAGGCTTTGTCCGTGTACGTTTCCTGTGTGATGTATTACTTCAAACTTTAATTGTTGAGGGTTTGGGGACTCAAATTATTCCTCTCTTACAAAATATTGTAGAACGTTTCTTTTTATTGCAGCTGGGCAATTGTTTACGTGTGCCGTCTGTCATTCGTCAATGAGAGAACTCAATATCTGTGGGTATACACACTACGAGAGAAAATGAGAAACATGATACTGTAAATAAACGTGTTTGTAATGAAACACAATAGTGAAACACAAAAAAGTTTTGTAATCGTGACCTATAAAATGCGATAACTGTTTTGTTTACTTTAACAGGTACGATATGTTTACCACAACACAAATGCAATAAAGGGTAAATTGTCGCCAGTGTAACACAGTAGTCCCCCATTATGCAAGTTTCGTCTCCATGATATTGTCCACTTTTGCGATTCTACTACAAAATGGGAACTATTATTTGATATGATACATTATTTGTGTTTTCATGAGAAGATTAATATTCTCGCAAATATAATAATAATAATAATAATAATAACTATTATTATTTTATATTGTTCTGTCTTATTTAGAAAATATTTTCGTTCACAAATTTGTACTCTCATAATTTTTCGAAATTTAATAATTTATAGACATTGTACATTTAGTATAATTTCATCTATTACAAGAAATGCTAGACGACTTTCGCATAAATATCAAAGAAGTAGATTGATCATAAATGCTCAAATGAAAAAATAATGACAATACCAATTATGGTGAAAGCATACAATACGTAAAGTACTAATAATTGGGCCAGATCATATCCTTTAAGAATATTTTCTAAGAAAAATAAAAAATAATTATAATTATTATAATATAATTATAATAATTATTATTATTATTATTATTATATTATTATTATTATTATAATTATTATTATTATTATTATTACTATGACACTTCATCTGTAACCTCGAAATTCGCAGTAAATATAAGGATAATAAAGTTTTATTTGAATTACTATTGTTATTGTGTTTCGTAGAATGCTATTTATTTACATTCATTTCTCTTTCCTAATACATACCTAAGTGAGGTTTTACATAACCTCACAATTCTAGCAACCATATACATGGCACTTATCATTATTGGCATTTATGGCATCATACTCGGTAACGTTTTAAGCAAATATAACAATTGATATTTTCTTCAATTATACTGAGAACTGTTACAGAAATTACGTATTTTCTTCAGTGCAGAGAACCTTGAATTTGCACAGTGAACCAAATCCTTCTATAAGAACCAAAGTAATGATTATTTGAAACGGACATGTTCAACGTTTCTGCTAGTGTACCTCTAAGACGAGTGATAACTAACGATGGAGCGCAGGATATTTGAACATTAATGTCACTGACAGATGAAGTTAGAAATTTTAAAAGTATTAACATATATCATATGTACCATTTTTCTTTTGCTACACATATGCCATCACCCGTAAGAAAAAAAACGTTTCAAAGGAAGAAAATTCTCTATTAATGTAAATTGTAATAAAGGTTCCCTGTTAGTGGGAAATTGTAAGACTATTCCCACAGTCTGGGAGCCTAGTAATTTATTATTAAACACTAGGGATAACCGTCAAAAATGTCAGCACAAAATCACTGGCACATTAATGAATGAAAAAACTTGTTTACATTATTTATATTTAAATAATGTAATTAATGAAATAACAGTCAGTCCTCCTTATATCGAGTCTGACGTTTCCTTCGATAATATTCGATATATAGAAACTTCTATATATAGAAATAATTATGAAACGTTTGCAAATGTATTATTAATGTAAATGAATAATTATGTAATTAAATAATTTGTAAATTATTTATTGTTGAATAAATAATTTACAAATGATTGCATAATTCATAACACATAATTATTAATAGTAAAATGGAAATTATATTGTACACGTACTTGACCAAATCATTAAATATGTGAAAAAATTGAAATTTAAAAAAATTAATGTCTTGTTGCACGTATGATGTACTCCGTTCAAAACACTGTTCATTCTTGTTAACTCGAAGAAAATTTATCTGGAACACTTTCTGTCGATCAAAAACTCTGTGGAATTGTTGAACATAACTTATAGAATTTACTATATATTTTTATTTCAAGAAAAAATGTTAAATCAGAAAAGAATATCAATAATATACAAATAATTTTCGATATAAAGGAACGTATTTAAACGGAATGTTCAAGGGGCAAAAAATAATTTGATTTATAGGGAATTTCGATATACACAGATTAGATACATGGAAGTGCGACTGCATGTTTTAATTTTATGATTTACTTTCTTATATTTTTTAGTATATTTTGTCATCAAATTGCTTGGAGCATCAGCCACATTTTTAAAAAAACTTTTAAATTTGCTCTGAATTTTTATTGCATCAGAAGAGAGCTGTGAATTGTTGGTCTTGAACAAAACCGGTTTCTTCTGTACCCATACTCACTGAGTTGAAAAAAACTGGCCGCTCGACTTTTTGACAAGGGAGGCGTCTCCGAGTATTGCAGTTTTGAATCATCCATTCCGGAGCTTCTCAAATGCAAGAAATAGGACCAGTCTGAACGCAGTGGTCCGCGTGTCACTCGCCTTTCTCTGTGCTCTAGCACAGAGATCACACAGTCGATTGCTACCGAGGGTCCCAATTCCATCTCTTTCTCTCCCCTGCCAACGGTCCGATCCGACAAGCAGCGGGCAACATCGGTTGCTTTTTTTTTATTTATTTATTTTATTTCTTATAGATCATACATAGTTCAGTACATATAACACTTTACATATGCATTGAAGGCTTATATTCTAAATTACCTTAAAATTAAACTACAAACTAATTCGGGTGAGGAGGGTCGGGAAACTATTTCGGCAAGTTTGGTTAAGAATGCCTGGTATGGATATCTATTTTTTAATCGGGTTCTATGAGGAGATTTCCGGAGTCTGAAGTTGTCTAGGTGTGGAATTTGAGGTATGGAGTGATAGAACTGGGTTGAGAGATATGTCATATGGTGTTGTATGGAATCAATTTGAAATTCTTTGTGGAGCTGTGAGTTTGAGACAAACCAAGGAGCATTTGTGATAGTTCTAAAAAACTGGTTTTGGACTATATCGGGCAACATCGCTTGCTCGCAGGTAAGTGCGGTGTCAGGGCACATCAAGTGGGCCGCCTGCTTGAGTCTGTAATTACTGTAAAAGGTACTAGTGATATTGACCGTTTAACAAATATTGCTAAGAAAATAAATATAAGGCATTATTTTGATGTTTCAACGATATTCTTGCTTTTGATTATATTTCTATTACGTTTGATCATGCAGTGAGGCATATGGTACTCTAGAGTGACAGATGCACCAATTTTCTCGTTGTCATTTTTTTTTTCATTTAAGAGAAGTCAACCTAATGATGATTACGCAATTGGAAAATACATTGTTCTAATGCGGTTTGCGTGAAAATGTCTCCACGTGCTCAAAACCTCAAACTTACCTCAAACTATACCAAACCGCGCGTCGGTCGCGCAAGGCAAGACTCGAAATGTTTCTGCTAGACGTTGCAATTATGATCCAATCTTTGCGTGATGAAGTATTTTCGTATAGAATATTATATCCCACAAAAAACCTCACACATGATCGCATGATCTATATTTACTCACCCGCGTCAAAAGATTCTCAACGCAGCGTATTTCACTGACCTGAAACAAAAAAAATCCCTGTAATATTGTTGCATAGATAAAATATACCAATTACATTTAATAATTATATACTTAGTATATATATAAGAGCTATTATATAATAATAATAAATTATTATTACTATAATATATGAGCTCCATTTATATTCTGGAATAGGTCTTCAATTGCGCTTTATATATGGCGCAGTATATAAAGCCATCTATATAATATTATAACTGCATATATAATCTAACATATCATACGTACGTGTATTTTACATACAGCTTCTACTATTCACACTGATATCGTGCAAAGAAATATTGAGACATGCAGCTCAGCACGTCTCATATTCCAGAACAACCGCAATCCAAATCATTACGTAAGTAATCATTGTTATAGAGTGAAACAATATTTGTTTCGCTAACATTAATGACAGTACTGACCCACAATTAAAATGAGTCATTGCAACAGAAGTACAGCCCATTTTTAACGGATAAATTAAACGAAATTATGAAATAATTTAACAAATTTCTGTGAAGAGAGAAATAAGTGTCAAATATCTTAATGTGAAACATTGGACTGTGAATCTAAGATTCAGTAAAACATTATAGCAAGTAAATTATTAGAATTATTCTTGGATATAGTGTAGTCGCTGAACATGTAAAGGCGTAACCTGCTTCTAAAAATAATAGAAACAAAAAGGCGCCAGATGTATCGTACGATAGGCACATTAGCCAAGACCCTTCATGACCCTCTCCCATCACGTGACTTCATCGGCGTGAGTCCCGGTGACGTCACTGCCATTTGAACGAGTGCCAGCCTCGAGGTTTGTCCCCTCCCTCGAGCTTCCCCATCAATTTTCTCCCACCCCCTCCAATGCCTCCGCCGCGGCCTCATTCTCCTCCCCTCCACCCCAACCACCCACCCACACACACACACACACAAACACTCTTCATGTCTGCGTATCTTCCTCCTTTCCATCCCGTTCTACCCCGCCCCACTTTCCGTTCTCCCTCATTCTACGCAAGCTGTGCTGTCTCCACACATTTATTGTGGTCCACGAATATCGGTGACTTTCATGGCACTGAGTCCCAGACATTTGCTTCCCAATCAAAATAGCGCTCTCGTAAATAATCGAGAGGGAGAAATGTCTTAAAGAGGGTCATCAATTATTACAATTAGTATGTATTTATTACGTCGCTTTTTGGCGTATTCCGAGCCTTTCGGCAACTCCGCATTGAGGCCATCCTTCCTTTCTGTGAATTTCCGAGTCTTCTTCTTACTTGTACTTATCCGCCCCCCCCCGTCACTCTCACTTCCTCTCCAACCCAACCCTCTCTTTCCTCAGCTAATTGTCTTCGCCACCTCCCGTACTAAAAAGCATGCACTACACTTACAGGAGTAATGACCTTTAGTCGTTGCCCAGAAACATGTTATTATAATTGAAGGGGAATTCTGGAAAAAGGAAGAACCGGCCTATCTGTGCAAGAACTTTCACATGTGGAAACCAGATCTATCTCTTTCCCCCACATCCGTATGAAATTTTAATGTCTCAAAGAATTGGACTCTGTCCGCCTCTGAACATCGTCATCATGAAATGGGCGTGCCGCGAAGTACCAAAACCTCGAACCGCACAGTTTCCGAGGTGTGTACGATCGATATGTCAGAAAACACATCATTAAGCGTAATTGCGTCAGCCTAATTTGTAAGCGTATTTTTTTTTTCAAAGTTTAGTGGATAAATTTAAAATTCGTCATATCTACGAAAATTTCTTTCTTTTGACGATTGGTTGTATTTGAGAGCCGTAAAACGTTTCTAAACTACATAAATAATAGAGGTAAAGGTAAAGAAGTATGAACCCATGCGCAAAGTGTTCTTCGAGCCCAGATTGTTTGGGAGCTCCCACTTCGCGATGTCGGGCACACAGGTCTATTGTTGACACTCCTTTGTTGGAATTCTCTTTCTCACACTATTCTCTATTTCTCCGACATTGCCAATACTTTCACACTCCTTCCCCGCCTTCCGTCCTCGTCTCTCGTCCTCTTTCACTTTTCCTTCCTTCTTACCGCACCATTCTCATCTATTCTGCGCTTTACAGAATTAATATCTTTCATTCCTAAGTTTCGCCTTCTTTCGTTTCCTTCCCCATATTTTTTTAAAATTCTGTGTTCTTTCTCTGCTCACTTTCCCTCATCCATGTATTCTACTGTCCTGCCATCCTTACATCTCGACCAATAGTCATTTGCTCCTCCCACTCTCATTTGCTCTATCCCGTCTTTGCTTAGTATTGTTTCTAGTATTTTCTACTCCAACATTTTACTTCGCGGCAATCGTAAAATCTCTCCATAAACTCTTCCCATCCCTGTATATTATGTTATAGGCTTGCGCCGAAAGCACACCATCAAAGGACGCCCCGCCCCGTCCAGCATCGCTCCCCCAGCCTTTCCCTTCCCTCTCCGCCCCCTCTTCCCCCCGTCTTCCCTCCCTGGGCTGTTCTTCCGAAATTTCAATCTCCCCTCTCTCACCCTCATTCACCTTTTCCACTCCATTTCGAGCCGCTAGTTTCTCGCCCATTCATCCGTCCGTGCTCATTTGCCGTCTCCTCTTGGCAGCACGCTTTGATCCGCGTTCCCTCTCCTACTGAACCCTCCCATTTCGGGCGGCTGTGATCGCTCACCCGCGCACGTAACCCCCGGCGGGCCGTGACTATGTGCATCCTCGCCCCCCAAATCCGGCCCTCCGCCCATCGCGGCGTGGTGTGCATCCGTGCCACTAGGCGCACTCCTGGGGCCGCCGCGAGCGCGGGGCGGGGTGCGCGGGGGGGGTGCGCGGGGTGGGGTGCGCGGGCGGGGTGCGCGGGGTGGGGTGCGCGGGGCGGGGTGCGCGGGGCGGGGTGCGCGGGGCGGGGAAGTGTTTGGTGGGGGCGACCCATGGCCGGCCAGGGCGGGGTGAGAAGGGCAGGGTAGGGTGGAATGGATGGGGCAGGGTGTTGCGGGGGGGGGGGGGGCGTGCGGCGGGGCGGGGGGGCCGAGGGGGCTGGACGGGCGGGGGGGGGCGGGCCGAGGGAGCGATGCTGGACGGGGCGGATCGAGGCGAGACGTGGACTGTCGGGCGGGGCGTCCTTTGATGGTGTGCTTTCGGCGCGCGGCCTATAACATAACCCGACGGCCGTATCTCGCGTTTCCGATTCACTACCATCCTGCGGTGACGACGCGTCTCCCCCCGACAGGGCGCGCGAGGTCAGCGAAGGACGCGGCCGAAAAAGCGAGATTACCAGACCACCCAGAAGGTCAGAGTGCACTGTGTGACCAGTCCTGACAGGTTTCGAGGTTTACCCATTACCATTACGGGTTTTACCCAACCGATTTGGACCTTTTTTGGCAATTATAGCATTAATTAAATTGGGGGAGGTGAAAGTTAGGGCGTTTTGTTAAGGATTTTGATTTCATTACACTTTTGACATGTGTTTTTTAGTCCAATAGGAAATGATTAATGAAACTAAATAACCACTTTTTTTCCTCTTGTGGAAACCTAGTACACATTTTAAGAGGAACAAAGAAATGAGCTGATCAAATTTTATAAAATACTTTTTTTTCCTAAACGAATCACTTCTGATCCATCCGAAGGATCTTACATTTTTTCTAAATAAAAAAAAAAGAATTTCTACAGGTGTAAAATGAAGCATCATCAAACCAAGCATTTGAAATACTTTTATTATTCTGTTTCGGTAAAAAATAGGATCTTTAAAGAATTTGAAATATACTAAGTTTTTAATTAGTATTTATAATTAGTTATTATTTGAATTAATCAATGTAGCTAAGCATTGTCAACCGCTGCCATCTCTCAATTGTTTTAGGTAAACTGTTGACATTTATATATTACACACTCGTGTTCCAACGACCCATGCAATCATGATGTCACATTAAGATTAGTTGCGACATTGAAGAATAAGAGGAACGAGGAGAAAGAATACGAAGATGAAAGAGAAATAGAAGGAATAAGGAGAAAGAAGAAGAAGAAGAAGAAGAAGAAGAAGAAGAAGAAGAAGAAGAAAGAGCTGCTGATTTCTTTCGCAGTTTGTTCAGCACAATCTTTTTCATCTCCTATCGAGATCACTCGACGAACTCTTCTAGATTTTCAACCAAAATCGCGATTGTGTCTTGTGATTACATTGTGTTTCCACAGTGGAAGAAGGAGGAGGGATTGGGAGACGGGTGAGGAAGAGAAACCCAACGAATGTTCAGAGATGTAATGCCTTGGTTTCTGCTCGTTGGGCATGACTGGACTGCAGTGCAGGTACCATCTCTCTTATTCAGCTCTCAACATTACCATTTCCGAACAAAACGGAGTGAAGTGGCAATGCAGCCACAGCAGAGAGACATTTCGAACGCTCCGTACATACGAGCATAAAAAGCATTGCCTCCCGCGCGAGTCGTCACGGGGCTTTTAATCCTGTTCGGGCACTTTCGCTGCCTTCGCTTTCTGTCACCCGCTGCGCCGCTGATACGCCACCTGCCCGTCGCAGCGTCGCGGCTCGCGGCGCCTTCGTTAACATTCCGGCGCGCCAACGCTCTTGGCAGCTCTGCGACGCGCTCTGGCCGGAAGGCGCCAAACCCACGAATTGCTCAGAAGAATTCTGTATTATGATGCCAGCGCGAAAGTCTTGTGGATGTATGAAGGTAAGTCGACGTGTATCAGGCGTCGCTAACCGAATTCGTTTACTACTCTCCGTGAAGTCACGGAGGTTAAGTGAATAGGAGATCTGGTTGGGTGGCCGTCTGGGAATTCAGGGATCTAACGGCGCGGAGCCCCTGGCGGAGGGGATAAAAAGCACTGTCTGACCGCAACGTGACGTGACTTGACAATGCAAACAGCGAAGGATGACCCCAAGGTAGGCGCTCAATCCCCCCAAAACGGGTTCAGAGACGCGTTACATCAACAAAGACGCAATACATTTTAAAAAATGTATCTGCAATTTCGTTCCAATCGCTTGTGGATTGACTGTACCTACTACCCTAAAAATGACACCGTTCACTTTCCTTGTGATGAGTTTTAGAAATGCCACCTAATATTCAATTGAGTTGTTGCGAGATAAACACGGCTGCGCCACACTCCGTTTGCACCAAAAGACAAAGGTTTTCTTAAAACGTTTTCTATGATCTAAATGCATCAAAAGCTGAAATCTTCAGAAATAATTATCGCAAACAGGGTGTAAGTTTTTCCATGGCAAAGAGTTTATCAGTGGATGGAACCATTCAAAGGTAGTGAAACAAATGTGCAGGGTGAGAAAAGAACAAGATGTACAGCCTCATCCACTCCAGAACTCAGCATTAATTAATTCCGGGCCGAGATTCTGAATAACCGATGAGTAACTGTTTATGAATCTACTCCCCTTAGGTTCTGCATATAAGACGAATTGTCGAAAGATATTTTTGTTTTTGCAAAACAACGCTTATCCACAGCCACATACTGCTGCCCAAGCTCTTCAAAATATGTATTTTAAGGTGTCAGTGCATTCAGAATACAGTTCCAAACTAATCAGTCTAATTACCATCTGTTTGGTCCACTTAAAGATTCTTTACGAGGCCGAAAATTTGTTTCGGACCAACAATCGATAAAGTGGTGCACACGGGGCTTGCTGCTCAATCGAAAAGTAAATTTCCTTCGTTTATCAGAGGACTAGGGCTATGATGGACCAAGTACATTCAAAACATAGTGCTTATGTTGAAAATAGTCTTATAGTAACTTTATTACTGTTATAATCAATTTTGAGCTTTGGGGACATATTTTCATTGATTAACTGTTCTACTTGGAATGGATGATTGATTGTTTCCAGGCTCGTCAAATGATAAGGTCATTAGTTCTGTAAGTGTAGTACGTGTTTTATTGCGTCAGGTACTGGTGATCTCTCCCCACTGAATGGCGACACTCAGCGCCGAAATACAGGCGTAGCATACCTACGTAGCGGAGTTTTTCGCAACCAGGTATCTCCCACCAGCACGACCTTGCCCCAGCCGGGACAACCTCTAAGGTCCCGATTGGTCTCGCAACATATGTAGTAGTGTAGGGCATGTGAATGAGTCATCTAGGGATAGTACACGAAAGAGGAAGGCAAGTTAGCGCGCGGTCCGTTGCCCCTTTTGTTAGAGTACTGCTCCCGCATTCGTCGGTTTCTGATCATAGAAACTATGGAAAACACGATCAGAGCAGCCGGCCACTAAAATTCTCCTCTACAAAGCGGGTGAATGAGATATTGCTATCTAGCTAATGTCGAAAATCCTGCCTCCCTCTTCACCCGAATCCTAAGACCCCCCCCCCCGGACAGAGGCACTGAAGTGACATCAGGTGGCCACCTAAGCCGGCCAACTAAGCCACCTAAGCCGGTTGAATGATTTAATAGATAGGTGATTACGAAGATATGAATTATGACGGAGAAATAGTGGACTAAGAGGCAGAGGAAACAAGAACTCTAAAGATAACCTACTGCGAACGCATCTATTCCACCAGAACTTTCCCACGTATCGACCGGGTTTCAAACTTCGTAATAGCGAAGGCGCAGCGTCTGACCGCTACACTACAGATCGACCCATCAAAGAGGTAAATGGAATGAAGAAATAAAGATTCGCCGTCTTTCAATAATGTGCTATACCCCGCTCGTTACAATAACAGAGAAGAAATTATTCATGCTATAGATCGGTCAAAATGGGACATCAACAGAAATAGACGCGCAGATTGTGTACGACGCCTTCCTAACATTTGGTTAAAGGTCGTTAATAACGGAGGGGATTATATTGAAAGTTTGTAAATGTAAATACCTCTGTCAATAAAGTCATTTCAGAGAACAATATTCTCATTACTTTTATCCAACCATTGTATTAATCGTGTTTTGTATTAGAAAAAAAGGTAGATGAAAAGTTTACCAGAGAATACATGTACGAACTAGTGCAAGAGGTATGTTCAGAAGACCAAATTTACGATGCAGCAAGGAAAAGAAGTGGAGTGTAAGTGGAGGGCACACATTCTGAGCTTGGTGATAGTGGTGAGAATGCAAGCAGAAATCAAATGGATGGAAGGATGTACAACATTAATTTTTTTTCGATATCCGTCATTGTAAAATGTTTTCGGCGAAAATTTCGAAATATATTTTTTGCGACGTATTACTTGTGAAAGACACAGAAATTGATAATAATCTATTATTATCGATCCTTGGGAGGCATCAATCCCAAATGACTCATGCAAGGTTTAATATGCGAATGAAAGTATATATGTAACAAACCTGACATTTCACAAATCTTGTAAAAATGTGACAGTTGCGGGTTCCCTTAAAGATAATTCAATTATCGTCAATGTTATCAAGTACTCGTCTCATCTATTATATTCATTACAGTCTAATGTGTTTTTCTTTCGCGTAAGCGAAAAATCACATTTTCAGTTTCAAAATATTACATTTTGATTAATACTTTTTCTGACAGAATTATTCAGAAGAGAATCACAACAGTTTCTTTATTGGTCGATAAATGCGAGAATTTTAACATCCAACAAAGCTAATTGGTAAATCGAAACATTGATTTTCGAATTTCATAGAGACATTTCTTCAAATGTCATTGATGTTTGTCTTATTTGGAGGCGGAAAAACAAATGAAACATCTCAGACCGAGTGCCACATGATATTAATAATTTCGGTGAAATAATTTTAATACCCAATTCATGTATTTCAATAAAGTTAAAAATAAGAAAATGGGTGTTATATTTCTTAAAAAGGAATATAAAATTTCGAAACGATAGCGTGACTTAGAACTGGAAGAATGGAAGTGTTGAACACAATGGGGCTGAAGAAAAAAGAAACGAGATGTTAGACTCACAATTCATATTTTGTCTCACTTGATTACTTATCATGTGTCACGGAGTGACAGTCTGTTTGCATCAGAGTATTGGTATTTGAAGAGGGATCAGGTGTTTGGAAGGCCTTTAAAGGACCACTACTGGCAAGTTTCACAAAAGAAAACCTTTCTACGAAATTCTTTCTTTGAATCTATCAATAGCCACATTCATTGACTGTCGTATTTCTACAGGTGCTTCCGAGAAAATTGCAGGAACGGCTTTATCTCGGAAAACCATAATAGACAGCTTGGCCTTGTCTTGTCCCAACACGTCATTAAGAATGAAATGATGCAAGATCAGAAGAAAGGAAGGGGCATACAGAAGCAATAATTACGTGTTCTGGTGCGGCGATGTTTACAATGTCTTCTGCTGAGGCGATTACTGAAGAAATATCGACGACAAAGGTGTTAATATAGACGGAGTGGTTACAACATTTAAGGGTATGAGAGGAAGACATTTAAAATTAATTTACTGATTATTAGTGATTTCGGGCGCTTCAACGGCTGTCGTTAGTACCGTGATTTTCCTCTAGAGGTGGCGGTGGTCTTCCTTCGCTGGATGGCGAGATCCGGCTCCCATCTACCGTCGGCAAACGAAGATTTCCCCAACTACGTATCTTCCCACCATCTGGGCACCGTCTCAACCGGGACAAGCTCTAAGCTCGCGACTGATCTCCCTACATGTGTGGTAGTGTAGTGCATGTATGTGTAAATGTGAGTAAGAGTGAGGACTGGACAAGGAAGAGGAAGGAAAGATCGCGCGCCGTCCGTGTCACTTTTGTTAGGGTACCTCTTCGGCATTCGCCTGGTGTTGATCGGAGAAACCACAGAAAACTACCCTTCAGAAGAACCGGACGCTAGAATTATTTTTCCAGTGACCGAATTCGACCTAGCTGACAAGCTAGTGTCGAAATTCCTGCCATCGCCAGGAATCGATTCCAGTACCTCCGGGTCAGAGGCACCGGAACGACATCAGTTGATTCCCCGAGCCACCAATCCAGGTATATTTAACATCGACAAGAGTAGTAAATGAGGCGGTCAGTCCCAGTCAGCACCGGCGCGGGGCCAAGATATGCAATAAGGGCGCGCATCCAAAATGATGCGTTTCCTAATCATGACAACAACACCAGTACAACTGATGAAGTCTTGTTTCAGCAAGCACATCAGTCATTTGTTTGGTGTTGTTATAAAGCTGGCCCCACCAATAAAAACAACTTTGGCTTCTCTATGTATGGTTTACCTCACACGATGCTACCTTCCGTGCGCAACTAGAATGAGCTGTTCTGTTCAATTATTATAGTATATTGAATGGTAAAAAGAAGTAATATTTTGCAACAAAAAGTATTTATACTAAATATAGGTATCGCACACACACACACACGTTTAGGAGGTTAATGAGGCGTTTACCTCATCATCGGTCGCGAACTAAACGCTTCAAAAGATGTCTGTATTTAGTACAATGCATTTTTATCGTGAAAGATTACTTTTTTAGCTATTCATCAAATGGATTTCCGCACGATTTGACTGGTAATCACCGAGTTTAGTACAGTGTAAGTATTTCCACCAGTGCTCGCAAGCCAAAGCACCGTTGCGGCATGCAGCTTCATTGACGGAGATTCTGACATGCCTCTTAAACGATCGGGCCCCGCGTGGTGGGGCAGAGAAAGCAGCAGAGGTGGGCAGCGGGTGAGGGTAGGGGTGGCGGGGGGAAGGGGGTGCGCTCGATCACCGTCACAATCGACCGCCGGTGGCGGCAGCGGTGGCGGCGGCCACTCACAGTGGGCTGGAATGAGCTGAAACACGCGTTTGGGGTTTATCACCGAATTCAAGTAGCTAATACTCAACGCGTATAAAATGGTCTTGCAGATCTCAAATATATCAGTTCTATTTTCATTTATAAATTTATTACTGACGTTACCCGGTAGCTTCCACCAATTTTCTATGAAAATCTATGACATTTCTTCCACGGAGAATTGCTATCGATGTAGGAACGTTGTCCGAAAGGGTTATATTCACCTCGCACGGCGGTAGTCGGTCAGAGAACAAAGAACCATTTGATGTTGTGGACACACATCATCACTGTATTTTTTACGCGACTAATAAAATTATGTGATCCGATAAGATTTCTTTTAGAAAAGAATTGTTGTCGTGACTTCTGCTTCAATCCTAACAAGTTCCTTTCAAGTCTACCACTTTTAAACGGTAGGTTAAATAGGTTTTCGTTTAATTCATTGGATTGAGTTTCCTCTTAGTACCGTGATTCACCTTTCACTTGCAACCCAGGACAATCCACGTGGAATTCGTGATCGACAAAAAGGGTTTGGGGCAGGTTTTCCCGGAGTTTTCCTGTTTCCCCTGCCTTTTATTTAACCATTGCTCCACTGCATTAATTACCATTTCATTGAGAGTTTAATTTGCATTTCAGTTCACACTCAGAATTAAGAGAGATGAATATGAATTTGGTAGTCATTGCAATTCAGAATATTTTTATTCAGGCTCTCTGTGCAATTTATCTAATATATAAAAATCTATGTTTATTTGTTCGTATTTTATAAGCTGTCATACGTTCATCGGATTACGATAAAAATGTGTAAACTTATTGTGTGCACTTGTGCAAAGGTTGTAGGTATTTTACAGTGGGAATATTTACTTATGTCGCACTTAGACGCAAAATGGGGGCGTTGTTGATTATGATTTTTGCGTTTATGACCCAAGTGCCCCTGAACAGAAGCTCTATGCAACCCGCCGTACCCTTAAATATTAAGAGAGATTGCTCAGCATATTCTGATTTGCAATTGCAAAATATCGATCGGCATTATTTCTTGATCGTTATCTGGGACAAGTAGATCAATTTTTTCATATTAAGGTCATTGCGAATGCACTTGAGGGAGAACGTATTAACAATAGGATACTTGACAACCATGTCCAAATCAGGACATGGACCAGATGGAACATTACAAATCCATACTCGCGAGAAGGTATTTCATCTATTAAAATGTTCGCAGAGTAAAACGTGATTAACAATCTTTGAGCAGTATCGTGTGAAATGAAATACATTGCAATAGCGAAATATTACCAGGTCAGCTAGTTTAATAAATATGGGTCACTTCAAAAAAATCGGATTAAAATCAGTGATGAAATGCACGAGCCCAGAAAAACCTTCATTACCTGAAACTCGCTTAATACTAAACTCTCCGTAACACAAACAAAATTTGTCCCGGCAAGGAAACTTGGTTTTATTTATGTATTTTATACCCCCCCCCAATTCAAGAACGGTCTACAGCGCTTCTTGGCTGTGAGGGAGGCAAGCAGCGGGGTAGTTTTTTAAAATGCGCGCTCCATGCCGAGGGCCGGAAGTCTCGAGGGTTGCGAGTGTCAATGCTTTGCTTGTGCCCAAAATGGATGGTGGAGTGGCGAGAGACGGTGGGGCAGTGCTGTGTTGGTCGTATATGGGATGTAGCTCTCCACCACAAAACATGAGAGGAGGCAAATGTAAAAATATGGGGTACATGAGTTTGTTGTGGAACATTTAATTCACGAGGAGAAGTGGTATAGTGTTCCAGGCGCGTTGAAAGATGAAGTGACGGAGACGTGCAGAGGTAACTGGATGGGAGAGTAGAAATGTACGTGAACGGGAGTCCTAACTGATTAATGTGAGTGCTAATAAAGCATTAAATTGTGTAGGGGTGAGGTGAGAGAATCAATCTCTTTAAATTGAGATGCGGTACTCCAATTTGGAATTGTGAAAGTATTGTAGGTGCGAGTTCTGGCATTTGAAGTGGCAAGTGACTTTTTCTCACTGTTCTTTGCCGGATGTGTAATATTCTTTTAAATACAAAATGTTCTGTTGCAATATTCTAAGTCGAAGACTTAAAGAGACTGATAAATGAATTTGTGCATATTAATGTATCAATTTTTAATACCAATATGCATATGTGGATTGTGAACCAATGATTTAATAAGGGGAAAGGAGCTTGAAGAAAGGTGAACTTTCACTTTCATTAACTGGTACTGTTGACAATTATGTGCTTTCTATTTGAAACTTATATTACTATAATGAATGTGTCAAGAGTTGTTAATTTCTGTTAAGTTGGGGGTGAGATTCTATAGTTTCTCTATGGAGTGCAATATTTTATTAATTCCAAATCACTTAAAAAATAGCTGAGTGGAAGGATTACAGCTATTTCTACTGCCATAACGTTCAAATAAATGTTTATTCATGAATTTCTTCAGATTGGAATTTGTATGATGTGATTTCATGGCTTGTAGAATTAGCATGTGAGATAATTGCTATGTGACCCTGCAAGGTAAAGAGGACATAATATTGCAATAATTACTTGTATTGTAATGAACTAGTATTATCATTTAAGAGTTTGTGGGAATGATACTCCTTACTTTCTTGGGTATTTATCAAAATGAATAAAGAACTTTGTCAGTTTTGAATCTTCTTATTCTTCACGATGTTTGGAGAAATGGTACAAAATGTTTATTCTAGAGTTTACATTGAAATAAAAATTTCTATTGCTGTGTGTTGATAAAATTTGGATGTAATTCTTTTATTGAAAATAAGTGAATTGTTAAAAGGAATGAACAATTCTGAATTGGTTTGGTGCTAATGGAATTGTTGAACGATTATCTGGATTAATTTTTAATTTTTAAAAAAATTAATTTTTTGTTTTAAAACATTCTTTTTTTTTCTTATTTTTTTGGGGTACAGGAAGCCAAAAAATTGTACATTGTTGAAACATTATTTCTGGATTGTCTTTCTTGTGTTTTGTGTTTTTTAGGGACATGCAGATGTTGTGTACCACTATATATATATATATATATATATATATATATATATATATAAAACACACACACACACACACATACACACACATTGCATCTTGTTGACCAACCGCGGACGGCCCGACCCACGCCGCCGCCGCCGCCTGAGAGCGTTGCGTCACAATATATAAAATCCAGAAAGTCATTTAAGCAGTTTCATGCCTTTGCACTGAATAAGCAATATAATAGATTCTCTTCTCCTTATTCTCCTTCTCCAATTTCCCCTCCACCCCTCTTGTCCTTCTCCTCTTTTTCCTCCTCGTTCTTTTCTTCTCTTCTTCCTCCCCCTTCTCCTCCCCATCCTCCTCCTTCTTCACCTCCTTCTCCACGTTCCCCATTTCCTCCTCCTATTTCTCCTCCTTTTCTTCTCCTTCTCCACTCCTCCTTCTCCTCCTCCTCCCCATTCTCCTCCTTCTCCTACACTCCTTTCTTCTCCTTCTTCTACACCTCTTGCTCGTTCTCCATTTCTTCCTCCTCCTATTTCTCCTCTTCCTTCTCCTTCTTCCCTTCTCCTCCTCCTACTTCAATTCCTCCTCCTCCTTCTCCCCCTTCTCCTCACTTCTTTCTCCTCCTTCTTCACTCTTCCTTCTTCCTTTCTCCTCCTATTTCTCCACCTCCTTCTCTTTCTTCTCCTACTCCTACTTCTCTGCTCCTCATTCTTTTCCTTTTTTTTCTTCATGCGCGCCTAGTCTTTCGTTTCAGCCCACTGTGCAGCGACAGTGGTAGCGGCGCTGGCGGCGAGGGCAGTGGCAAGGGCGAGGGCGAGGGAGGCGGAGGGCTCGCGGGCGCGTCGCACGGCGCTACCGGGTCAACGCCACGCGCGCACACACACGCACACGAGCACGAGGAATTGCACAACAGGCACCACGCCACTCACGTACACGATATTGCATACGCGTGAGTCATGGCCTTCGTCTCGCGGGAATAATTTCTGTTGGAACGAAATATAACTTCAGTGGAGCAAAACTCCTACCAGCAAATTGGAAGAAAGCACGGTGTGTTTATCCGTGCTGCCCGGTTGCCGAATGCTAGATAAATAATATATGAAAGAGACGCAAAGTACATTAAGAAATATCTTCCTTTGGTAGATGAAAGAAAATATGTTGCTTCTACGAAAAGCATCGACGAGGTACCCGTGGTTGTACGGATAGAAGCCAGAGAAAGAGCCACCAGTCCAAATTCCAAACATATCTTCTATTGATTTAATGGATGAATGGTATGAATGGAATTTAATGGGTTAGCTCTTTCCCATGATTCGAAAATATAGAGATTGTATTCGAGCAATATTTAGAAGTAATCCATTACATTGTCCATTAAACTTTATTTACATTACGTTGTTGATATTTCCGAGAGAATACGGACGTTTCCCTCTCAATGCAAATTCAGAACCATTGTGTTCAGCCTGACAAATTGTGTATCCGGCGGACAACACAAAGCCGTCGCGGTAGCCTCGGCGAGCAGCGCCGTGTTTCACTTCCAATTTCCGAAATGCACGCTTCCCATTGCGTTGCCGCCCCGGGAGGACGCTGATTGGCAGGCATGTCCCACCTGCCGCTTCCGAGGTGGGCGTGGACTCGGCGCGTGCCCGGATCGCCGGGGCGCCGCAGGGGGGGGCGGGAGCCCCACGGCGCCGGGAAGTGTGTCTCGCTGCGGGGGCGGGGCGGTGCCGGCAGCTGCTGGGGACAGAGCCGTGGGCGGCGTTTGTCTGCGTCGCGCTCTGCGGTCAGCGGGCAGGAGTTGTAGGGCCGAGAGAGAGTAGGGGTTGGAAGCGGAGGCCTGGCCTGGGTACGGAAATCGGAAGCATGGGATGGGACGGTTGAGAATCGGGTCGGAGGTGAGAGGCGAGACGAGGACCTGGCGGGGGTGGAGAAGTAGCAACGGAGATGGGGACAAAGAAGGGTTGGTATCAGACACGGGAGAAGGAGGTGTTGATTATGGGGTCGGGAACAAGGGGGAGTTGGTCACTGGGTCGGGGAGAAGGCGTTGGTCATGGAGATGGGGACAAAGAAGGGTTGGTATCAGACACGGGAGAAGGAGGGGTTGGTTCCGGGGTCTGGAACAAGGAGGAGTTGGTCACGGGCGAACAAGGAGGGGTTCTGGCGGAAGAAGGGTTGGGATGACAGGAAGGGAAAGGGCGGGAAAGAGTAAGAGTTGGTCATGGGAGCGGGGACGGAATGGGAGAACGGAATAGAGACGGGCAAGAACAGACGGCAGCAATACCGATGAAGGATGCGCGACGTGGGGCAGGGATAGGGAAGTCAGTTCAAGACATCCCAGAAGCCAACAGTCCACAGAAGAAGATAGGATAATAGGGGGACGAATGGGAGAACGGGAGTAAGCGGGGGGGAGGAACAGATGCCTGAGGCCTGTCGGGGCGGAGGACAGGAGCGGGAGGCGGGCGGCGGGCGGCGGGCGGCGGGCGGAGGGCGGAGGGCGGCGGGCGGCGGGCGGCGGGAGGCGGGCGAGGGGCGGCGGGCGGCGGGCGGAGGGCGGAGGGCGCGGGACCGAATCGTCCCGGATGGAGATGGGGACCTGAGCTGAGGAGGCCGCGCCGAGCTGCGGACAATGGGCGGTGGGGCTGCGTCCTAACCGAGATTGGATCCGCGGGGCGGCTCTCCGCGATGCAGTCACTTGCAGGGGGACCCTCCCGCCCCGACGCGACGGCTACCTCCAGGGCGAAGGGAAATTGAGGCGGGCGTGTTGGCGGCCTGGGACGCCACCACGGACGGCTGTGATGCGATGTATATTAGTGAGGCGTCATGGAGAAAAACACACAGACATTTACATGTATGTACAAGTTTATTTACATGTATGTACAATAACCAACTTCTGCCCTGAAACTACACACTTGTGGTATTTCCCTGTGTATACCCCATATAGCTACGGAGGCCCCGCCTTCTCTGACGCTACTCCCGCGCCACTACCGTGACCTTGTCACCCGTGCACTAGGCATGACACGCTCCAGTCTGGGCGTAAAGTTTTGCGCATCGCGCGAGGTTTCCAGATTTAAAACCCACCGTCTGAGCCCGTCGGCTCGGTTTTATACCAGAGTGCAGCCGTCACGTGACCGTCCTAGGTGTGGGAGGGAGGCTCGCGTCTACCACGTGAACTTCCCGGTCCAGCTGGCGTCCCCTATGTCTAAAGGTATCCCAACGCCGGCGCTTAGCTATTCATGCCCGCAGGTATGCGATACTTCCGCTCCTCCTCCCACCCACGGCCGCCAACGTGACGCTACATTAGCTTGACTGGTAAGTGGCGGACTCCCAACCAGAGTATACGATTGTACAAGCCAAATTCTCTGACACATTTTCTACCACAAAATTAGTACTCGTTAACGGGGACGATTTCGATTAACATTAACCACTCACTAACGAACAGATTTAATTTGTCAGGTAGATTACAATTCAAATTGAATTCTAACTCTCCTTGCCTTCTCTAATTAGCACAGTTGCCTTTGTTTTTTGAGATCGCAAAGGACTAGTCTATCGTTATGAAAGGGAATAGAGTCGAAAAACAATGATTTTCCACAGCAGCTACAAAGGAAGGTCAAATACAGCCGCTGTGTGGAGAATAATTCTGGCGGTCGGCTACTCTAATCGGTAGTTTCCCGTGGTTTGTCTAATCAAAACCAGGCGAAAGCCGGAACAGTACCTTAACGAACGGACCACGTGCTGTGTGTACAGCTAGCTTTCAAGTTGACGAGCACGCATGCAAGACGGCACGCGCTCTATATTGAAGCCTACAGTTCAGCGTAACAATATTCGCTCCACCATATAGCAAGCCATGGGAGCGAGTCTGGGCTAGCAGCGGCGAAGCGTGTATAACGAGCGACCTGGCGCCCTCAAAAGCAGATTAGATTTGGACTGTGAGCGATTGCGTTATAGTTATTGTTACTGATTCCGCTGAGCCGACTACACTGTGAACATAGTTATTCTACTGGAACTGTTAGTGACTAGGTTCAGAACTTGCACATCTACTGGAGAAACTGTGATCGGATACGGACTTGGTATTTTCTCTTCTGGCTGGTTGATGTACCCCGGCTTTGTTTATTGTACGATTTGGATTATGTATCTAGTAAAGCAAAAAGCTCTATAAACTTATATTTGATACTTCAACCTTCCTGTTGTTTTGATACATTTCACCGCGGATCGCGCGCGATCTTTCCTTCTTCTTCCTTGTCCTATCTTTACCCTTTACTTACTCACACTTACTTACACTAACATGCACTATACTACCATATATCCCGGGAGACCGGTTGGGAGCTTAGAGCTTGTCCCGGCTGGGGCGGTTCCCCGCTGGTGGGAGAGTCCTGGTTAGGGGGAAACCCCACTAGCCGACGGTAGGTCGGCGCCGGATCTCTCAATCCCGCAAGGGAAGATCATTGCTACCTCTCGCAATAAATAATGCATTACACATACGGGACTCTGTATGGCCTAAACAGTTTAGACGCTCGGAATCACTAACCAATCAATCGAAAGGAAACACATTGCGCTTGGTCTGGAAATGCACTTTCTATTTTTTGAAACAATATGTAGTGAAGAATAACTTCCTTTGAGTTTCATTTTTTTACAAAAAGACAAGAAATTCTAAAGTGACATAAGGGGTCGGAGGATTCAATTTTCACGACTGTAATGATGATGAGGAGGACGTTGATGATGTTAAAGAGGATGATGAGAATGAGTTCACTAAACGCTTGATTTCAAAGGCATCTCCCCGTTTTCGTCCGCACAGGCCCTGGTACTTTGTATTCCCCTGAAGCAAGTCCGAGTATAACCGTCGTCGTGGGGAGCAGTGGAGCTGGGCGGGGCAGCAAACGACGCGAGACGATGGGGCGTGACGGCGGCGCTGGGCACCTGCTGCGCCGGGGAGAGGCGCGGCTGCAGCTCGCCTGGCAGAGGACGCGCAGCCGGCGAACAGGGCTACTGGGGCGCGCGGAATCGCACGCACGACGAGGAGGTGCTCATTACTCATTAAGCAACTAAGCCGCATCGTCTTTCCTGGTCTTCCTACCAACCTAAATGCAATCACCTTCCCTCATATTATCATCAAATAATAATTGTACGCACATGAGCATGTGGAAATGTACTATTTATTAGATCTGTACGTTCATGTTAAGAAGCATTTTTTGCGTTTATTTCCTCCAAAATTTCCATTTTTAAATATGTTTTAAAGTTTTTCGTTGTATGTAGTAACGCTTGACACTCAAACGAACATAATTATTTTTATCCAGTTACGTATCCGAAAATGTATACGAAAAGTCGACGACTTTTAACATATACATAATGAAAAGCACTGATCCACAGTCTACCGATGATATCGAATCTGATATTTTGATTGGTTTTGAAACTGAATGTAAAATTGACGGTATGTAAGTTTTCGTAAAATTCTGGAATTGTTTTAACAATTGTTTCTTAGTTGTAATAGACATTCCATGATCATTAAAAATATATTTGACGTAAGTAAGAGGAAAGCTAAATGTGCTAAAAATCCTCTTTTCCTGCATGGAAGGTTTACTTCTTTTCTTTCGAACAGTTTTATCAAGAACCCGTACTCGTAGAAGAAAGTAATATCGATTCGAAGATACGGTATTATCGATTCACCACCATTTCACAAAGTTGCGAAGAAATCGGTCACGGCGTACTGACCCACTTTCAAAGGCGCAGATCGTGAGAACTGCCCCACGAGCAAGCGGACGTGTTATGCGTGAAATGACATAAAATTGTGTGGTGTAAATTTACAACTCAAACCGACATTATTAGCAGTGACATTTTGCATTCATAATTATTGATAAGTCCTTAGTGCCAGATGTAACACACTTCAGTAATTGTACGTATTTTATCTTTTGATTACTTATTTTTGCAAATAGCTGGTATTCATTCTTTAGTAAATCTCAGTACATGTTCAGTCATCGCGTGACAAACGTAGTACGAAATGCGAGACAACACTGCGAAAAGATTGCACGACTGTCGATAACGAGGATGTTTGGTAACCAATAACCAATATAATATACTGAACATAAAGAATTTTCATCTTCCACAAAGAAAGAGAATGAAAATTGAGCCTCTAAAAATACATTAAATAGTACAAATAATATTGTCGATATTTTATATCTGTGTACTGACAGCAGGCCCACCACGGCATGGCGTTTCTTCTTCACGATTTATTCAGTACAATGATACTAATATTGACGAGTTCGCAGCTAAAACTTCAACTTCTCCGATGTTTTGCCAAGAACAATCTACGTGCCAAGAGACACAAGCGACTGGGAGCGTTCATTAACACGGCGCCTCCGCGAGCGCACTAGCTGCCAGAGAAATCCCAGGACGAACTGCGCGAAAAGCAGTTCCGTGACGCTGCACCTGGAGTAGCGTGGCGAAGCGAGGTGAGGCGGGAAAAGGTAGAGAAGGAAGGTGGAGAGCAGGTAAGCGATGACATGTCACAGATGGGTTAAATAAAGTGAGGTGATAACAGGCAATGCGAGGCGATACGAAGAAATGAAAGAAGTTGTGAAGTGATCAGAGGTGACGGAAACTGGCGAGGTGATGGAAAGTAATGAGAGATGGTAGAAAGCTTTAAGAGATGATGGGAGAAGTGAGTGATAGAAAATGATGAGAGATGATGAAAAATGGTGAGAGGTGGTGGAAATTGATGAGTAATGAAATGTTTTGAGAAGTGTTGGATATTGGTGAGAAGTGATGGAAAGAGATGCGAGGTAATGGAACATGCAAAGACGCAATGGTCAGTGGTGTGAGGTGACGGTAAGTGATCAGTAACATTTGCAAAATCCTTATGTACTAATCGAGTAACCTGCGTCTGTCTATCCGTTACTTACGTTTAGACCACTTCCGGTCAACGAAACAACACAAATGAGGTGTCATTCGATGCACCTCGGACTCCCAATGAGGAACCAGACATATTTTTACGGATCCATCCAGAAAATTCTAAGAAATTTATCTGAACATTTATATTGTTGTTTGGGCATTTTAAGTAATTAAAGTGCGTCTTGATTGACTTACGGGACATACAGAAGTCAATAGCTAGTTTGATTCCTCTAGACAAGTCAAACTGATTTGCGCAATTCTTAGCCGTTTTCGTCTGGGATATTTTGGAAGAATTTTAAGAAAATACGTGTTTTTGGTGGTCGGCGCCGGATCTTGCCATCCAGTGGGGGGAAATTACCGCCATCTCCCGAGGGAGAAACCATGTACTATGCTTACGAAAATAGTGATCTTAGCAGTTGACGCGCCTGAAATGACTAATCAATCATCAATTAATCGGGCTGTTTACCCAAGTTAGTTTGGGAGGAGTGCATATGTATTTAGATAAGTAATTTCGAGAATTAAAGACACTTAAAATCGAAAATGTGTTACATATTGAGGGAAGATTAATAAATTAACAAAGTATTCAAATATGTCATTCAGATTGCCGTGTTAATAGTTCTTAATACTGAACTATGGTAGATAATTTCTAAAGTACTTTCTACATCTTAAAAAGACTAGCTTAGTTTTAAAGAATTGCTAACCCAACTTGAATCACATTTTGGTTTCCCAAATCCAAAACACACAAATTTACTGAATTGCTAAATGTGCTCAGCCACGTTTAGTCTGTCTGAATTTGTTTCCAAATTGAAAAATATTATGGTAAATAATCATGTATAAACTTTGACTCACAATAAATACAATTTGGGTCTTTCGACCGATCATAATAAAACTTAATCCCTGTGCAATCACAGTATCTTTCTACGTCTTTCCTTCCTTCTTGAGCTCTATGTTTCCTCCTCATTGCTTAAGAATTTATAGTGGCAGCAAAGTTCAAACTCTCAATTTCTCCCGTTAAACTGGATTAAAATTAAAAAAAAACTATAATCATTTCTAAATTGATACTTTCAGAAACATTACATGTCCTTTGTTCCACCACTGTCAAAAAGTTCCATGTAGATACTTCATACATAAACGTAGACGTTTTGAAGATATAAATTGTACTGCTCTCTCAGATAAACGGAAACGAACGTTCCTCCACGGGGTCATCCATCCCCCCAATCCCTCCAGTCAAATAAGCGTCACACGACTGTGGCTACACCCGAACAGAGAGTGGGAGCGATGTAGCCACACCCCATCCCCAGCATCGAGGGCGCAATAACTCCACCGCCCGCGCCTCACGACCCCCTGGGGCTCCATCACGACCTGTTGCGGAGCACCTTCTTCTTCCGGTCCTTACTTCCCAAGTTTTCGCAGCTGCGCGAGGGAGAAATTCCTTTTACTTTCCGCAAGTCTTGGGCCGAAGCTTTAACAGTCGCCTCGATCCTAAGTGATAGCGCCAGCGCCGGTCGTTTTAATGAGATATCTCTCGCCGACTCGCCTCCCGCCTTTCCCCGCCCCGTGCTCCAATCAGCGGCGCCCTGCTTTGCAGTCGGGCGACTGCGGCTAAAGCCTTGGTGTCGAGTTGCGCGCTTCCCTAATGAGGACGTCTGTCGGCGGATGAGCGATGGGTTGGAATGGGCGATGAGGGAGGGGGAAGAGTAATTGAGGATGAACACCGGAGAACAGGGAAGGAGAGAAGTGGGTAAGGGCAAAGTTCGCCAGGGCCAGGCGGGACGGATCATGATGGTTCAGAGCAAGGTAGGTGAAAAAGCGGACGGGGTTGGGGGGGGCAGGGAAGCGCGGCCGAGGGGGGTGAGGAGAGTCGAGGCTAGGAGGGGTGGGCAAGAGGAAGCAGGACAAATGTGGACGCGACGGTCGATGCGCGACGGGGCGGGCGAGCGGGGCGAGGCGAGCGGGGCGAGGCGAGTCGGGGCGAGGCGAGTCGGGGCGAGGCGAATCGGGGCGAGGCGAGTCGGGGCGAGGCGAGTGGGGGCGAGGCGAGTGGGGGGGGCGAGGCGAGTCGGGGCGAGGCGAGTCGGGGCGAGGCGAGTCGGGGCGATGCGAGTCGGGGCGATGCGAGTCGGGGCGAGGCGAGTCGGGGCGAGGCGAGTCGGGGCGAGGCGAGTCGGGGCGAGGCGAGGTAAGTCGGGGCGAGGCGAGGCGAGTGGGGCGAGCGAGTCGGGGCGAGGCGAGTCGGGGCGAGGCGAGTCGGGGCGAGGCGAGTCGGGGCGAGGCGAGTCGGGGCGAGGCGAATCGGGGCGAGGCGAGTCGGGGCGAGGCGAGTGGGGCGAGGCGAGTCGTGTCGGGGCGAGGCGAGTCGGGGCGAGGCGAGTCGGGTCGGGGCGAGGCGAGTCGGGGTGAGGCGAGTCGGGGCGATGCGAGTCGGAACGAGGCGAGTCGGGGCGAGGCGAGTCGGGGCGAGGCGAGTCGGGGCGAGGCGAGTCGGGGGGGCGAGGCGAGTCGGGGCGAGGCGAGTCGGGGCGAGGCGAGTCGGGGCGAGGCGAGTCGAGGCGAGGCGAGTCGGGGTGAGGCGAGTCGTGGCGAAGAAGAAAGTCGGGAAGAAATACCCATGTCGTTAAGGGGGGGCTGCGTGGGGTGAAAGAAAGAAGGCTGAGAGGGAGAGGTAGAAGGAAAATAAATGACATTGACAGCTGCACAGAGTAAGAAAGTAAAGGTAGTTTAGCAAGCCTTGAGATGCACGAACTAAAGAGACATAGCGCATCAGTAATGTGAGCGGCGAAGAACTTCCAGAAAAGTTAGTGGAAGAATTGCATTACGAGGGTGCTTACGGAGGTGCTTGAACGCAGAGGAGAATCCCTAAAAAGACCATCTCTTTTATAATGGTTTTGTTTGGGAGAAAAGATGTCCTTAGGAGCATGTAACTCACCACTTAGTGACTGATAATTTACATTAAGTCGTATATCAGGGGGGGGGGATCAACGACGGACCCCCGCATAGTTTTCTTCCTCTATGTTAGGCAGGGAGTTCCTATTTCTTATTTTAGACCTTTTATTATTAGATCCTCTCTTGACCTAAAGAGTCCAGTAGAATATATAACATTTTCCACCTTCAACTGTTGGAGATTTAACATCAGAAAAAAATAAATGTCTAGATTTTCATTAAGATCGTGAAGAAATAAAATATCCAGGTTTTCTACTTACTTATTGTGTAAACAAATCCATTGTGATAAATTGAATGGTCTGTTGATGCCAGTAGACACAGGCCAATAGTCTAAAACACTTGAGCACCGCCGAAGATCCCATCGCTCTGCGAAATTTATTCTTTAGTCAACCGTACGAGATAAAGTGCCAGCTGTTAAAGCTTCAAAATGTCAGCTCAGTGCATGTTAGGAATAGTTTTCACGAGTGATTTACATTGCTCCAATGTCTTCACGAAAAAGAATATTGAATAATATAGAAATTATGTCGAAAGCCAGAAGATGTAAACAGATGTAAACGGACAGGCCATAAATACCTAAATTAAAAAATTCCGCTTTATTTCTTCTCCATACTTTTAATGAAACTCTCAAGAGACTAATTTTTAGTCACCAAATTACGCACGTAAGTAACATGGACACGTAAATAACCTAGCTGAAAAGCTAGTGTCGAAAATCCTGCCGCCGTCAGGACTCGAACCTAGGACCTCCCGGTCAGAGGCGCTGCATTGACATCAGTTGATGCACTGAGCTACCGCTCCCGGTACTGATGTCGACATAGATGACGTCATGTAACAGTAAGGCTCCGAGGAGAGACTGATCACCATCAAATATTTGTTTACTTGTTGTGAAACAGCAATTTTTTATGTTTTTAGTATATAACAAATTGTTTCATTGTGTATATATACTATTGTTATTAAAATATTTAATTTATTGCAGTATTATTTATTTATTTTCCGTCAAAACGGTTAAAAACTGTGCGACGTGCTATGGGGAGAAGTGATTATTCAATAGAATTTGTTGTTCTTGAATTTGTACTACATGCTACATTTGGAAAGGCATTATGTGTGGTTTGTGTAAGAGCATTTTTGCTGCTGCAAGCTACTATAATTTCATAAAAGTACTTCTTGAAGTGTACATTTTTTTTGTATTCTGTTTACATAAATACATTGATATTCTTCAGTTAGCGGAATGACAGGAATAAAAGAGCGTAAAATGGTTCAAGTGTAAGTTAGCCAACGTTTGTGAAATAAATGTGAAACATTACAGACGCATTAATCACCGACCATGCCCCCAATTCGGTTTAGCATCAATTAGGATTAAAAAACTCGTCACATGGCTAAACAATATATTCGAGCACCACGTCGTCATTATTGATCGTTCTCGCTGGCTTGCTTGCGCAATATCGTAAGAAAGGAAGAATCTCCTTGTGACCGAGAACTGTACACGTATGTCCCTGTCAAGGATTGTAACTTCGGGTAACCGGGAGCGGTAGCACAGTGCATCAACTGATGTCACTGCAGCGCCTCTGACCGGGAGAGCCTAGGTTCGAGTCCTGACGGCGGCCGGATTATCGACACTAGCTTTACAGCTAGGTCGAATTCAGCTGCTGTCTGGAGGAGAATTATAGCCGCCGGCTGCTCTGATCGATAGTTTTCCGTGGTTTCGCCGATCAACACCAGGCGAATGCCGGAGCAGTACCCTACCAAACGGACCGCGCGCGATCTGTCCTTCCTCTTCCTTGTCCTATCCTCTCCCCTTACACACACACTTACACTAACATGCACTACACTACCACATATTCCGGGAGCTTAGAGCTTGTCCCGGCTGGGGCAGTGCCCCGCTGGTGGGAGAGTCCTGGTTACGGGGAAACCCCACTAGCCGACGGTAGGTCGGCGCCGGATCTCGCCATCCAGCGGGGGAAGATCACCGCCAGCTTCCGCAAAAACATACACTACATTAACGGGACTAATGACCGAAGCAGTTGACGCGCCCAGAAATACGAAAAAATCAATCAAAAACTTCGGGTACCAATCATTCTCGGCTGCTCTTGGCAGTATTGGTGGAAGAGTGTTCTGGGAGCAATTTTCTGGTATTCTTGATGATTTTCCATTGTGAGAAGCTCCACAGCATATCTTACAAAGGAGAAAATAAAATAATACAAAAATTAAATTACTTTTAATAACAAAAGATAATTTAAAACATTTTCTTTAGAAAAATGACTTTACGTCCGTGCTTTTGACGCTTCAATTGCACAATTACGCAAATATTTGTAGCGTGCGATGCATATTGAATTTTACTTCAATTTTCGTCTTTGAGCATGCCATACTAGTTTGTACACGTACTTTGGTTACCCCCTCTTTTGCAAGTGGAATAAATGATATGTTTAAAATGTTAATAGCATCGCCCATCGTTGCCTTTTCGTACGCCAACACCGAGGGCGCACCCCACTAACAGCCCAGTATCGGTATGTTCGTTCTCGATAATGAATGTCGGAACTACCATTCTCGACCGTAGCGGTCTCGGCACGCTGATCTTGTCGGCTGAAATATTGGTGAACACGGGTTATTCTCTTTAGAATTGGTAAGTTTAAGTTTGTGGAAGATTTATAGAGGTCTTGTAAAATAATATTATTAAAATCATTTATTTCACGTTTATTAAATTCTTATCGAAATTTTCATCTTACGTGCGTATTTAGTGTTTCCGGACGCGTCAACTTATATAATCGTTAATCTGGTAAGTGTAGCGCATATTATGTCGCAGGACGTGGCAATGTTCCTCTCTCAGCGGAACTTGAGATCAAGCGCCTGAAAAATATTTTGATATAACTACACGTTTTGTGGACCGCTGAGAGAGTTTTTCTGAAAGAGTCGGTCGATCTGTTTTTCTGTGAACTGCACAAGTGACTCAATCGTACACAGTAGTTTCACCGAGATATTCCCGATCGTTCTAGGTTACGATCTGTATGACGATCATGGTTGTTGAATTTGAAACGGATTTTTTAAGTTTTGGGGTTCTTTAACCTATGAGTCATGTTTCGGAATTTTCTTAGAAGTAGTTCCATATTTGTTGCCAAGAGTCCGGTGGAGAATTTTAGTGGCCGGGAACTCTGAGTTTAACGAGGCTTCTTCGATCAATACCAGGTGAATGCCGGACGAGTATCGTAATAAACGAGCCCCGAATCGCTTATCATTCCTTCCTCATCCTTGTCCCGTCCTCTCCTTTTCCACAAACACTTACATGCCGCCTGACCATTCGAGAGCTTAGCCGACTGTAGCCCCGCCCGGCCTGTCTAGATGGGAGAGCTTCCTAGAGAGAGAGCCTCTAACCGTCGTGTAGGTCAGCGCTAGTTCTCATTTTCCGCCGAGAGAGGAACACTGCCACCACCTCCAATGTAATATACGCTACATGTACCAGACTAAAAACTATATAAGCTGACGCGACCGGAAACACTAAATATGCACATGAGATGAAAATTAAGATAAAAAATTAAAATAATTTAATAAACATGAAATAAATGATTTTAATAATTTTGTTTTACAAGACCTCTACAAATCTTTTACAAACATAAACTCGCCAATTCTAAACAGAGTATTTCGTGCCCACCAATTTGGCTACGGAGTACAAATTTTATTAGCTGTTACTGCACGTCCTCGGGAACGCTTCATCTTCGTTGGTTGATTGATTATTGATTCTGGACGCGTCAACTGCTAAAACTATTTGTCTCGTATGTGTAGTGCATATTTCTCCAGAAGGTGGCGGTAATATTTCCCACCCTGAGTGGTGAGATCCGGCGCCGTACTACCGTCAGCTAGCGGGGTTTTCCCTAATCAGGTATCTCCCACCAGCGGGGCACTGCCTCAGCCGGGCCAAGCTCTCAGCTCCCGACCGGTCTCCCTGCGTGTGTGGAAGTGCAGTACATGTTAGTGTAAGTGTGTGTGAAAGGGGTGAGGATAGAACAAGGAAGAGGTCGGAGAGATCGCGCGTTGTCGTGGCCCGTTTGTTAGGATACTGCTCCGGCGTTCGCCTGTTGTTGATCGGAGAGACCACGGAAAACTACCGATCAACGCAGTCGTCCTCTAGAATTCTCCAGACAACGACTGAACTCCACCTAGCTACCTAGCCAGTGTCGAAAATCCCGCCACCGTCGGGACTCGACCACCGTCGGGCCAGAACCCGCCGGTCAGAGGCATCAGTAGATGCTCTGAGTTACCTATTCAGGTTTCATCTTGTTACTTCCACTATGGTTGTGATACGCTTCTCCTTATACTGCAGCCCGCTTGCAAGGAACGCAAAGCGGATAATGCGGTGGGAAGTAAATGGCACCGGGATCTGCGAGGAGGAGCTGTCTCTTCTGTGCTTGAGGGAAGCGCTCCCTCTGGAGAACCTGGAAGACAGAGGCTCAGAGTAGAGCCTTAATTGTGGGCACTGACAAACTAGCAGCCCCGCTTAATGAAGTGCATTCTGAGGCAGGCAGAGTGGGATTGGTGGAGGAGCTCCAGCAATTCAAGAGGGAGAGCAGACAAATAACTTTAATAAAGGGAATGGAAATTCTACAGGAACAGTCATAAAGACAGATGAAGTTCTTGCATTTTACGATTTGTCATTGCATACTCAAAAGGTCTTATGACAACATAAGACTGTTAACGTACCAAAAACGCGTGTAGTAATTAATTTTTTCTGAGAGTATCATTAGTTGAATTTCCTTTATTAAATTACTCCATTTCATTTTTTAAATTCTAGTAGTGCTCAGCATCATATTGTCAGCACAAAATAATCCAATAAATAATTAAAACGAAGAATTTAATATAAAATTTTGAGTGTACGAATATTTCGGGTATCATTAACACTGGATAATAAATTCACTCCGATTAGAAAATAATGAAAGCAATTCTGATTTATTGTTTACAAGTTAAAATACCCGGCAAGAACTTTTATTGTATTAAAAATTATCGTCATAATTACCATCTTTTATTTCAAGTTATCACATATACCGAAACTTTATGAAAGAATTGAAATTATGGCGGTAAAATACATCTTTAATTTTTCTCAAAGAATGTGAAACATATCATGTTTACGACGCTCGCTAAAAATTAACAAAATGCATTTGCACAATGCGATACTGAGGCCAAATAAATCCAGCAAAAAGCCAAATCAAAATCTTCACCCTCCGCAGACCAAATAATCCTCGCCCTCTCAAGTATCAAAGAAAATAATTACTTGGCTCATAAACGAGTCAGTGAAATATCTCGGTATACTATCTGACGGAAGACTCTCTTGGGAATCAAATATCCCTCACAAAATAACTCTGACCACCCGAAGACCCCATCAACTGCTTCCATTCTCAAAAAGTCATTATTCCTACGAGTTTATATTGCCACTCACCTATATCAATCAATGATCCATTCAATCTTATCCTAACTTCTCCTATCTAGTCCTCAGCCAGCAAATTAATACCCCGAAAAATTCAGATTTTCCAAAATAAATTCCTCCGAATCATTACAAAAGCACCCGGTTGTCACCTAACTGCATTACATAACGAACTCCCTATTACCCCTATCTCGGTCAATTTCTCCTTCCTATCCTCGCTTCTATCCCAAATTTCCCCAGATTCCCTCAGGCGTACATTTCAAAATCGAAAAAAACAAAATCTTTGCAACAATAGACTAAAGCGGCAACTACCGCGACAGTTCTTCGACCCTCGCAGATCATCATGGACCTGATGTAGCTTCACACATTTAAACCACTAATCTATTTAATCTATTTAGCGTGTTCATGTACTCAATGTACACATCTATCAATCATATTTCCTAAACAATGTTAATATTAGTCATTGTAATCTCAATGTATCGTATTCGGCTGCTGAGTGCCTTGGGCAAAGCAGAAATAAATTTACAAACAAGGTTGAGAAGTTAAATCAGTACCACAACCACGTTACTCTCAACTACCGCCTACTACATTGTATACCATGATTGAGTCATAAAGCACAAATACTCAAAATGTGTATGTAATGTGCATACAAAATCAATTAGGAAACTTAGGAACTACCTCTTATGTGTATGCCGCGCTGTAGGATTCATTTACACTTTTACTGTTTCTCACCACAATATATCCGAGTTCTCTCAGTTGCGTCAATAACACTTCAAAGAATACACTAAATTAGTGTTTGATATTTGTCTTTTTTTATTTCATATAATCATTTTTATTGTTCGTTATTACATTTTAATTAAGAATTATAAAATCCTTTTTTTAATTTTAATGTTTAAATCAAGAATTTATTTATAAGAAAACATCGATTTGTATGAAAAAAGTTATGACATGTGCATTGTATTATTCAATTGCCTGTAAAAATGAATGGCCAGAGAAAAATTTACATTCTAAATTAGTGGTCTGCCGCAGCAAAAATGCTGTTGAACAAAACCATATAATGGCTCTTCAAAAAGTAGCAAAACACTTCTCACGTCCCACAAATAAAATACCCTCATATACTACACTGCAATAAATTAAATATTTTCACAAAAAGGCTTCACGAATACTGCAATAGTACGAGTATAGTACAGTATAGTGTAGTATATTCGGAAACACAGTGCAACAGTTCTTTACATCCAATTATAAAAAAGAAATTTGCTGTTCCATACCGCAATACGTGATTGGGAAGTATTTAGTGATGCGCTTCCTTGGAGCCTTGCGGTTGCACGTCGTCAGCTGCGATTGATTGTTTGATCTTCCCCCGCTGGATGACGAGATCCGGCGCCGACCTACCGTCGGCTAGTCGGGTGTACCCCTAACCAGGACTCTCCCGCCAGCGGGGAACCGCTCCAACCGGAACAAGCTCTGAGCTCCTGACCGATCTCCCCGAATATGTGGTAGTGTAATGCATGTTAGTGTAAGTGTGTGTGTGTAAAGCGAGAGGATAGGACAAGGGGGAGGACGGATAGATCGCGCGCGGTCCGTGGCCCGTTTGATAGGGTACTGCTCCGGCATTCGCCTGGTGTTGATCGGAGAAACCACGGAAAACTACCGATCAGTGCAGCCGGCCGCTAGAATTATCCTCCAGACAGCGACTGAATTCGACCTAGCTGAAAAGCTAGTGTCGTAAATCCTGCCGCCGTCAGGACTCGAACCTAGGACCTCCCGGGCAGAGGCGCTGCAGTGACACCAGTTGATGCACTGAGCTACCGCTCCCGGTGTCAGCTGCGACTTTGGCAGTGATGCTCTGATATTAGAAGTCGGTCGGTACACGCAGAGCGAGAATGGGCAGAATAACGTATCAATATTTGCATTTTTTAGTCAAAATCTAAACTCTTCCATTACTTTTGTATTTTTCTGTGTTCCTGGGCATCTAACAAAATCATAGACACATCTCACAAGGCCAGAGGCTGCTTAGTTTCCTTTCAATTTCGCCGACAGGTCGTCGGGATTAAGATCCAAATTAAAGATTGACCCGCCCCTCAAACTTTCAAATGAACTCTTAACAATTCTCTAAGTGGGCACTAAGAGGGTCCACAATCATTACCACATGTTAAATATACCTCCTGTTGCCAGAAGGTCGTTTGGAGTGGGGGCTTAATGAAAAGACTTACCCGGTCCCCTTTTTTTAAAATGAGTCTTCAGCTTTTTCTGTAAATGATAAGGAGAGTTTACAATAAAACATTAGGTGAGCGCGCCAAAAATTCGAATTGCAATTTCCCGGGTAACTTGCAAACTCGTTGCATTTTAATTTCCTTGGCGAGCAACACCATGCTTGTGCTGAGGGGCAGTCAGTCAGCAGCTGCCTCACGAAGGTGAAATCACGATCTTTCGTATTCTTTCGAGTGTTTAACGACAAAGTAAACCGAGAGACGTTAAGGAAAATAAGTTTAAAATGAATCTTCATAGTCTTGCTAAATCTAAATTATTATTCGCAGCTGACAAATTTTAGTAAAATTCACTCAACAGTGAGTTGCGGGTTTTGGCGGTTACCTTCCCATCATCGTCATCATCATCATCATTTTCAAAGAGTAAGTTATAATAATTTAATGTTTTATGTAATTATTAGGGATTTGGTGACTGAACAAGCTAGAAATAGCATCGTGCCTTTGTGCAATTAGTGATGTAGCATGCTGAACCTTGTGCCTTCCGGTTTTACTCAATATAAACGAATTGAGCCTTTCGTAGAAAAAATAGAATCTCAAAATTGAATATATGAAAATGTCTCTTGTGATAACACCGCCCACTGTGATTTTGTGAAAACAAACCACATAGTGTTTTATTGACATTTTAATGACTTGTATTTAGCACAAGCATGAACTGCAAATTTTGGTTGTAGTGCAGTTGTATGGTTTTCACTCTTAGCTAATATATTATGTATAAAACTTCAGAAACCTATTTTGAAGATGTTGTTTCATTGCACGAGCGTGATCTTGGGCATAAGGAACAAAAATTAGATTTAAAAAGTGTACAAGCCACCACGGAATAGAAAAACACTTAAAATTACTTGATAATTTCAAAAATTCATTTAATATTATACTGTGACAAAATAATGTCAGTCGGCAACTGCTATTCTTTTGTTTAATAAACTTATTTAATCGGAAGACACAAACGTTGTCCGAAATACACTTCTTTAAATTTTAAGAGCTATTTTATGTTAAGGAATGTACTTCCTAAAAGGTACTCCCAAAAATTCAAAGACCTACTTTAATTCAAAAGATTAAAATTTTTAATGAAGTCCTTGCAGATTTTCCATTTTAGAAATATCTGCTTAAAGTATTGCCACTGTTTGCTCCTTCAAAGTGTTTCAACACGTCATTATTTATGTTAACTTTCCACCCCATTATCAGAATGTTCTTGAATTACTATTATTATTCGGATACAGCGCCGTTTTAGGGAATGGGGAAAAATCTAACTACCGATTGATTAGCAAAAGTTATGATGGAACAAACATTAAAAATATTCAAAACAAACTGGACAACTTCATCCTTTCGAAGTCGCTCAAACAAGTTTGTCTCTGCCCTTTCTTCTGACCTGTGATGTTTCGGCAAAATCGTTACACAGTTCAGAATTTTCCTATACAAATATGTACAATCAACACTTAAGAGTCGTGGGATATCATCATATTAGCATGTAATAAATTTGATGCAGAGAGGGCCAAGAGAGTGAAATAAAAGCTGATGAATGGGAAAAGTATCAAAGTTCGCCACAAACATCGCCCACTCCTATCCACGCGCGAGGGCATCTGCATCGGACCAGAGATCTGCGCTGGTGAAGATCAGAGGAGCCGAAATCCGTAAACACGCGGCTGCTTCAAACGCCCTCGGAGATGGTGGCCACGCATCCGCATTCCTCCTGCCCAGTACTCGCTTCCAAGTACTTCGATCCCGCTCCGTCCCCGCTCCGTCCCGCTCCGTCCCCGCTCCGTCCCCGCTCCGCCCCGCTCCGTCCCCGCTCCGTCCCCGCTCCGTCCCCGCTCCGTCCCCGCTCCGTCCCCGCTCCGTCCCCGCTCCGTCCCCGCTCCGTCCCCGCTCCGTCCCCGCTCCGTCCCGCTCCGTCCCCGCTCCGTCCCCGCTCCGTCCCCGCTCCGTCCCCGCTCCGTCCCCGCTCCGTCCCCGCTCCGTCCCCGCTCCGTCCCCGCTCCGTCCCCGCCCCGCTGACAGGAATTGGATATTTTATATTAATTCAACGAATAGCGGACCCTCATCATGAAGTTGGGCACGTATAGCGAAGTGTCAACTCGCCTTCAACGTTTGAGGTTATAAATACGACACTTCTACATTCGCGTTTCTCGTGTGCCATCTTCATCATTTTCTCGCGTAAGTGAGCAGATTCCTTTGTGTTAGTAACGATAAGAGAAAACTATCGAACATTTTAACCCCGATTTACATGATCATATTTGACACATTTCTTTTGACACGAATTTAACTGGCGTCTTTTTTTAATATACTTTGCACGCACTTAGTTACAAAAGAAAGAATACAACATTTTGACCCCGATTAATTACGCGAGTTAACAGATCATATTTATTCTTTTGACAGGAACCTAACTGAGGTTTCTGACGTATTTTCACCCCGTTGCCTCTCGTCGCGCAGCGTGTTAACTACGCGTCTGTTTCCAGCGCGTAAACGCCCGTTGCGGAGTAGGGAGACGGAGTGCAGCGCGTTGGAGGCCGTGCCAGAGCCCGCGGCGCCGCGCCCTGGTGACAGGCTCCTCTAGGTGCAATGCCCTCGTCTGTTTGAAGACGGCGCGACATTTCAGGAAGACTCCGCAAAGAGCAACTCGATTTCGGACGAAAATATAGGGGGCCGTAAATATAAACTTGAAAATGCCGTAGGCTGTTCACAGAAGAATTATGGCGGTTGTCGTACTAGAAGACATTGGTTTTATCATGATTATCGTTCAATTAAGAACTAAAATAACCGGCTGATCCAAAGCTGATTACCTGAAACGATATACTAATAATGTTTGATTAACTCATATTTTATAAATATTTTATATTTCACATGATTAAATTAAAACTTGTATTACACTCTTTTTCTATACTGAAGTACTTAACACTTTATTCCTGCCGGGATTAAACAAGCGTTTTAATAAAGAAAAATATCTTATTTTTATCCTCCACATCGTTCCTATGTTAATAAATCTTCATCTTCACGAAACTCGCAGATGAGCGCCAAAAGCATCGTCATTCGCGAATCCTCTGAAAATACAAGCGCTGATTTATACTGAAGTTAGTCATTTCCAGAAGCGTTTCCCTCACAAGCAGTTTTTAAAAATATTTTTACCGTATTCTCAAAGCTGAAGGAAAAATAAATGGAAATTGTTTAAAAATAAAATATGATCAATGATTTGAAATTTAATTCATTCTTTCATTCATTCGAAAGGATTTCTTCCCTTGCAATAACGCACTCTGAGCTTTATATTCATATTTAATAAAAAAGTTCAACTTAAATATCTTGCAATGCAAATGTCTAATAGTGCAGTTATATATCATTCAAATAAGAATTTTTTAAATTATATTTTCTTGCATAAATGAAAAATTAGTATTTTCATTTTAAACTTTTGAACCTGATGATGCATAGTTAATGCAAGTATGTATGTACGTCACGATATTGAGTTTATTGCATCAAAAGAAAATGGAAAGATTTGGTGAACTATACTGTTACACTTTTATTGCATGTTGAATAATTTAAAATTTAGTTTTACAAAACATACCATATCTTTTATGATATTGTTGAACAATTGCTTATAGTTTACTGTACTATCATTAAATTAACTAGATCCCATCTCGATCAGGTTTTTCGTCCAGTTTCCCTGATCCATTGAGCAAATGCTGAGATAGCCCCTTGTTTTGCTTCTGGATATAAATGTAACTTCATTTTCTGTACACGTCTTCTAGAATTCAGTGGGAAATACAATTATTCAAATTATCGTTTCCATGTTGTCGCGACAGGAAGTAATAAGAGCCAAAATTTATTGCTTATTTATTTTTGAAAATAGATTTTATTACATGGGAGTTTTTTTTCTCCCTTTCAAAAATTCAAAATTTAAGTAGTATATGACTTAGTGTAGGGATCACAGAATTTTGAAAATGTGCACACAATTCACTTTTCCCCATAGCACGTCATACGCAGTTTTTAACTGTTTTTTGACGTAAAATAAATAAATAGATAATTACAATACAGGATAATTTGAAAATGCTTTTAAGTCCACGAGATGAGGTTTGTATGCTCTATGATCATGTCATTTCTACGAAAAGAAATTTCGAAATCACATCATTTAGAAAGAAAGATGTTTATCAATATATTCTGTCAATACGAAGAGAAATACTTGTGAAACGCTGTCCTACAATATTCATTATCTACATAAACATGCTGAAATGTTGCAGCGCGATAGTGTATGCAGGTGCGTTTGACCCTGGAAGATACGTGTGACCCTGGAAATGCCAAGCGTACACAATAATGAAACCGCCCGGCCCAGTGCTAAAGCACTCCGCATTTGCCATTCCCCGAAGGTCATTGCTTTGCTGCGGGACAGTTAACATCTTCATGGCGTCCAGCAGGAAGTCTCTGTACCCGTGCCTCAAAAGTTTTGTCACAACACAGCCCGTAATTTTCATTACTGACGAGAAGCTGACAATTTCGCAAGAACAGAATATTATAGACCACTTAAATCGTGGCGCAGTTGAGTTCCAAAGATGATTTTGAATAACTCTGTGTAATAATTAAATACCTAATTTTTTCCTAGCACTTTTAGCTAGCCGACAGCCGGTTACCCATTACGTCCCAATAGGACGTAGATTCGGCAACACACTTGCAAGTTCCCAAGATCTGGGGTCGGCAGAATGCGTGGCCATCCGCGATAGAACGTACATGAGACAAGAGATAAACAACCATTCCCAAGGCGGGACTCGCACCCGCAATCCTTCTGAAAATATTTTATTTAATTAAATTAAATAAAAGCTCTCGTTTTATTTTTAAAAAATATTCAAAATGTGTATCTAATCCAAAACACGCAATTCAATAATATTTGTCAAATTTCCAATTAATACTATTCCATTTCATTTGCGTTATTTTCCATCGTTTTCAAACCAAGGCTCTACGTTTAAACGTAAAACATGTTTGGGTTTCACTGATCTTTCTTTTTCGCGCGACTCAGAAAGCTTCCGCATTTCTCTTTAACCTCGCGTGCTAAAACGTCCATCTGAGGGTCGCAGTACGAAACTGGGTTTTTGTACTGCGTACGCTGAGCTTTAAGTTGAGACCTTGTGCGCATGCGTGGACTTTTTAACACTACAATATAGAAATTTAAGAATGTGATACTCATAGTGGTTTATTCGGTTCAGTAGCGTGTACGATAATACACGTAAATGAAATGAACTTGGAACAAAAATTGTGATATTTTCTCCAAATTAGTCGCAGAAGCAAACAAATTTGAGGCAAAAAAATGGCGAATCAACAGAATTCTGCGACTTCAGCACTAAGTCCTGTAGTTACAGTTTGGATTAATTTTCGTTAAATGTCGTCTATTTGCTAACGAGAGGGAGGGGATATTTTCCAAATTCTAAAAGGATTTGAATCCCTCCAATCTTAACTTTTTCTACACTTCACTCACACATAATATTGCAATATAAAGTTATATTGCACATGTAGCACAAAGGTGAAATTTCATTCAAATAAGAAATAGTTATTTCTAAAAAGAGAATATTCTATAAATATACGTTAAAAATAAAAATCAAATGTAAACACGACAGATTAATAAGGTGAAATGTAATATTTTCTTTTTAATTAATGATAATATAAATTATACTTTCGTTAGATAAAAAGTATTAGTGTTCGTTTTTAGAAACAATTGTTAACGTTAATACCCATCAGAAATAGACAATATGTGTTTGTAAGCTTGTTTAAAAATAAAAACGGATCATTCTAACAAATTGAATTTATTCCGTCGTCACATTCCGAACGCCACAATAAACATTCAGCCGTTGAGCAGAAATTTCGTTTCCCCGTTTTTTTCAAACCCTCCTTATCACACATCTAATTGTCTGGCAAAAACAAAACATCCGACCAGCTTCTCACTCGCAAAAGTTTTCCCCAAATCGGCCGTGTCCAAACAAATCAAGCTGTTATGAAATCTCCAGCCCGATTTCATATAATCTCATTCGGGACCAACGTCGAAAGAGTCCTGACATTTGAAGCGATGGATCAACACGCTGAGCGACTAGAAAGAGATGCACTGCGGATATGAGCGCGGAAATAGCTACCATTTTCATTGCGTTCCTGGAAGCTCGGATGAAAACGGAATGTTTGATTTCGTAAGCCATTGAAATGCTATTACAATGGCAATCAATGACACATCAAACTTCTTTACAAAATAAACTCTCTCTAAATGGAGCAGTTTAGTGAGGAAGACAGACGATTTTAGTTATAAGGATTGTAGAAACACTGAAATCTCTTATTACATGATTTAACATAATATATTTTGTATTTTAATTTCCTGAGTGTTCGAAAGATCAGAAATGAGCAAAGTAGTTTAATTATCAAAATTTCGAAATATAATTGGTACTTCTTGTTCAAGTGTCTTATATCTAACGGGGTGTTAGAGACGAAATAAAGAGAACTGAAACATGCTTTTATCACGAAACATTATCATATCAATGATTTTGTGAAAGAGAACAAAAAGGAAAGTAAGGGTATCGATTTATTTCACAGACCTCACTACAACTAATTATTTATCAGCAGAGTCACCCTTCATGTGCAAATATTTGTTCCACCGGAAGACCAAGTCATCGATGAAGCCAAAGAAAACATATGGGTGAAGTTTGTGACAACATTTCGAACTTTCACGTCCATTTTGAATTGCCAAACACCCTTTTACGACATGGCCATACACTCACCCACTACCGGACTTACATGCATGACAAGCAGTTCAGGGCCTGGCTGTACAAAGTGCAAAATGCTGGCAGGTGTCAAGCTGATAATATTTTTTCGTAAAATGTCCTGTTACATAACGCAAACAAATAGAGAAATGAAATACGCTCTTAATGGTCGACGTCCATTAAGGATTTTACCACAGCTGTCTCTTAAGGACAATGGAAACAAATGAGTTGTAGCAAACGATGTCGAATGACTACTATTGAAAGTAAAGATTTTTCGTATTTGAATAATTTGTACCTGTAATATGATATTATTACGTAAATAAGAGAATGACACAGTCCGATAACACAAATTATTCTTGTATGGTCACAATTATCGACCGGCAGCGAATCCAGGGTTTACGTTCTCCATCCCCACACCCAAATTTTTCTGACGTAGAGAAGCTTCATTATCTGAACAGGTTTCCTCAGTTATTTCCTTTTAGCTAATTGAGAAGAGGCGCAAGGCGAGGCACTTCTTCGGTAATATTACAAAATCAAATCAGCAGTTCGATAGCTAAAGCTAAGAAATTTTATATTATAAGGGAGCGAAAATACCTAGTATTTAAATGCTGCGAATCACTCGCGTTTATTATTCTCGTGTGTTTGTCACACACCTTTTTTCATAATTCAACTATCCTCAAGTATAATTTAGAGGTAATTCTGAAACTCGAGAAAGTGTGCACAGATTATTGTTGCTTAAAATTGAATTTGTATCTCTAATGTTAAAAGTTAATGATGCTCAAATATTCAGAGAAAACTGTGAATGCAACAACGAAAACCAAAAACTTTCTCCTGACCTTACCAGCTACAACCAATGATATATATAGAATGGTGATATGTCTACCATGTTTAAAGCTTTCTGAAAGGGCAGCCGCCATGTTTCCTGTGGGAAACAAGTACGTGCGCGTAGTTGCACGTCTGAAACGTTGCCTATTCGATGGAAGAAAGTGCAGTTAGAAATGTAATATTTAAAATAGGTTGCGTTTACTTCAGAAAAAGTTACATATATAAGATCTCTTGCTGTTTTGTAGTACAAATTAAATTTTGTTTTTTATTCTTAGTAACACACCATTTTAATACTTTAACTTTTTAGTCATATAGCTCTAATTACAAAATTATTAATAAACTAGTAACATACAAAATTACTTCGTTACTAAAGTTTTAAATTAAATTCCTAATAACATGTAAGTGTTTTCTTAACATAATTTTAGACAAAACTGTGGTCTCGAAAACATTGCTATGAAAGTAACACTTTTTAAAAATCTTCGTCTTACCGTTTTCATACATTCTGATGTAACAAAGGACGCATCCTTTACCAGTGCCAAAAGATTCTCAATAATAAAATCTGAACTTAATATAATTGAAATTCACCAACCGTTGAATCTGTAATTAAAAATCTAAAATATACATTAGGTACGCAAAATTTTTAAAAAATCTCCTCTACTTAGATATGCAATATCAATTTTATATTCCAATACTTTGGTCGCTTAGATTTGTGCAATTATAAACCTAACAAGAGGACACGATTTAATGTCGCACTTCAACAAACACTACACCAAAAAAACCGAAAACGTGTGATTTTAACCAAGATCCGGTAGCAGACGGTAGTACGTTTTGCCAACAGAAAACATGGCGACGAGTAGTTCGAAGGACTTCAACCATGAACGCTGTATTTGTACACAATTCCTCTCTCAGTATAATTACATCAGTGGACTACTACTGACTTTAACATAACTTGTACACAATTAAGTGATTTGTATATTTGAATTCAAATAAAAAGATAATACTTTTTAAAAGTCGTGTTTGACACACGTAGAAGTGATTTCATTTTTCTTGTATGATTGCGCCACTCGGTCTATGGGCCTGTGTCGTAACCTTTTCCACTCGCAAAATAAAATGATTCTCCTACCGCTCGTATTATACTATTTTAGACAGCCACTAGAAAAACCCGTTCTTTCAGGGTATCCGTAGCGTGTGTTAAATGTTCAATTTTTAGCATTAGTGCTAAAAGTGCAGTTTTTAGCACTAGTGCCAAAAATCAGACGATGCTCAGGTATTCAGATACATATGTGAATACAACAAAGAAAACCAAATACTTTTATCTGGCCACGTCTTTTATCAGCTACTACTTGCATTAAGTGATTTGTGGACTTGAAAATAAACGAGAGACAAGCGTGTTATGATATTTTATTTTGCGAGTGACATTATATTGTGATCCGAGGCCTATAGGTCGGGTGGTGCAATCCTTAAATCATCAAAACATTAATTATTTGTTTTAAATTATCCCCAAAATTTAAGCTAACTCTTAATATTAAAATTTATGGTGCATTAAAAATGAATCATCCCCCCTCCCCGAAATATTTTTGGTTCCGCCTCCTAACCCCGGCTGCCGCTTTAAATGGCAGCAGTTATATGCTCTAAACCCAGTTAATGACGTTTAATAACTACAAGATTGGGGCGTTCAAACATTTGAAGAGCACCGAGAGTACTAACTTACCCTGCTTAGCGCACCTGACGGCCCCTAGAAATCACAAAGCCCTCTCGAAAGCAATCCCTCGATGAAAAGAGAATAAAACGTGGAGGCACCGCAGGTGTTGCCAACACCTTAGGGGAATCCCCAGGCACCTTTTGTCCCGCCAGGCAACTTTGTGACAAGAAGAAAAATGACGCTCGCGTACCATTCAGAGGAACAGCCTCGCAAGGAAAGGAAGAACAGCGGAGGAAACTGAAAATCTGAGCGCAACTGATCGATGAATGATAACTGAGAAAGTTATAGAAGGTCAAGTAAAATAAAATGAGGAAGATGAAGAAAAATAAAGTAATTTACAGAAGTGTGTTAGCGACACGACCCAATAAAAATCGTTTCTTTCCTGTGATATTCTGAATTTTAATTAATAAAGCGACAAGCGTTTCTGATTAATTAATTCTTACAGCATTTTATTAGCGCTGAAATTGCATAAAAAATATTTTGTTCTATTTGAGGTATTTACTTTCCATTTACGTTCCTTGAATACATTGTTTTAGTTGCTGCAGTTCACTTGTTATTAAATATTAATGAAATGGTTAGTTTTACTCCTGAATACACTGCGCATGTTTACATTTTGTACTCCTTCGTACTGGAGTTGTGAATTTATATAACTATCCAATATTTGATCCAATCCAGGAAACTTCTCATATTCTGACTTCTTCCAATTTGCGGCAGTAAAGCTTACAGTGGCGGCTGGTGCCACCTACCCCCAAAGATAGGGATTGCAGCTCCGTGAAATGACAGAAAAGTAATTTAAACAAATGTTTAATCTAATGTTCTGCGATACTAGGAGTTCCTACTAATGCTAACTGCAAACTGTTTGTATGTGGATTCCAGAAACACGCATGTTTCTTCGATCTTTCTATTATGTGGTACAAATTCTTTAAACATAAAGAAAAGGAAAGATTCGTTATGCTTTCAAGCTAGTGTTCATTCATACTTTGTTACTTCCAAATAATCTACCGAAAAACAAAACAAATCTGCCAACGAATCACACCCACTTTTCCTTCTCCATTTACTGTGTATTTTGTTCGGATTTCACATTGTGAACAAAATTTGAGAACTTAGAATACGCCTTCTAGCTGTCTTGTTTTCCAGTTATTGACTTGCGAAAATTATGAATGTTACTAAATTTAACATTGTCTTATGCCGTGGAAATAAATTTTGAACACTCCTTATCTTCACTAAAAATGAGGATGAAAATCTCACATTATATCATGCACAAAATAGGAAGATTTACAACGTTGAGGAAGAAAATTGACCGATCTCAGTTCATATGCAGCAAGAGCGACATTAACCGCAAAAATAAAAAAAAAAACCTTTCACAAAAATAATTGTAGTTAGAATTCTCATGCACACATATGTTTTCGTGAGGACGCGAAATCACTTCGAGGATAGACTCTGCGAGAACTGCACGCGATCACACCCAGAAATACAACAGAAAAAGTTTTCAAAGGTGGCCATCTTCCCCTACAAAATCTTTACTCTACAAATGCACATTTTAAATCAATAAATCATACATCATACAAAATAAATTTACAAAACATCCTAAATGGAGGATTCAATACAGTCAAAAATAGACTTAACTTCTATAACTTCAACCAAGCGCGTAATTTACTATGATTTTAAACGATGACAGAAAGCTGGTATTCTCATGAAGTTCCCCAAAGCCAGCTGAGGCTGAGTACTTTGCAAGGTAAGCAATGTTGTGCTCGAGTGCTCGCAATGTTGATGCACAAGAACAGCTAGTCGAATGGCTCGTGTTTCACAATGTTAAACATCCATAAGCGTGACGTCACATGTTGGTGCGCTGCCTGGCTTGCAACCAGACGCAAAAGAGAACAGTTGACAGGTACTCTTTGATTTCAAAATGATTTCGTACAATATCTCGATTATTGAACGGTATTAAATCCAAAGATGTATTAATAACATATTTTAGGATTATATGGGAGTTGAGCAACCGTGAACCTAAGCACGGGCCGCACCTGCTTTCGTGTATAACGAGCAGTAATCCAGAAAAGTCTGTAGTTGATAAGTTGGCTAATGCAAATCAAACATTTTTTTCAGTCCCAAAATAATTAATCATACTTCTAAAAGTAGCAGATTGCATTTTAAAAACCAACGAGTCCTGCCATTACCAGATATCTGAGAATTCGTAACTTCAAGATGAAAACATCCTTAGCCTAAATTCTTATTCATTGGGGTTTCAGATTTTATATTACCTTGTTTAGTATACCAATTGAGAAATATATTTTCCTTTCTTCTGAAAGGTTCTGAGACATTCCATGGATTGCTTTTACTTTCTTTGCTTCACCAGTCGATGAATTCCGGCCGATTCATTGATTCGTAACCAAACCTAAAAAACCCTTTACATGACTTGCAAATAATTCTCTTCACTTTCAAACCCAAATTTGTACTTACAAGAGAGAACAAACTACGAGCTGCATCAAGAAAGTCAGATTTCCTAGATGACTATCCTGTTGCATCCAGATCACGATTCTGTTCACTTTTTTTTCACATACCCACTACCAGAATTGACGCATTTATCATATTGTGGGATCAACATTTGTATACCTTTGTTGTAGACGTTTGTTGCATGGGTAGGTATCAGTTTTTGACAACCACCTGCAACTCTGCGTTACTATGATACGCGTAATGCTGACCCTTCACAACTTTTTGACGTTTAAGAAAAGATGGAAATTGCTGGAGGTGAGATCAGACTGTAGTGTGGTTTGGATATGGATATAAGAAAAGATCTATTCAACTGCAATTGAGAAAAACGTGGTAGCTGTGATTTACAAAATAAATTAATAATATCAATGTAATGACAGATGTCGATGTTGATAACAAACACTTACAAAGAAAACACAAACCAGCACAGTGATACTATGCAATACACTGCAATGCAATGTAATGCACTGCAATTACACCGCGCACCACACTCCCCTGAACTGCTCGACACTTTAAACTTCATTTCAACTTATTCTCCGTCAGATTATAATATATTTGTTGTTAACTAATTCCAATTTCTTTCTAAAACTACGCGCAATGTGAAGAAAAGTTTCGAAAATTATTGCTAGCAAACATTCCAATCTCATATTTATATTGACAAATGAAAATTTCCCCCATGTGTCCTTTGCTTCTTTCTCCGAGCTTAGTGTATATAATCCCCTTCACCGCAATACTATATTTGTTTTTTGATCTATTCTGTATTTTCTACCAAGAGGGTACCCAACGTACGATTTATACAAAGCATAAAGCTCTGCTGTCGGTCTTCTTTCTAAAGTGGATCTCATGTTTTCCTTAATGAGTTTTTACCCCCCGCTTGTCAACTTGGAAGCTTTATTTAGAATTCTTTTAAAGACTTGCTTCGTGAGTAATTTTGAAATATAAAAAGATTGATACAAGCGTAATAACAAGATACTTTTATATTATTTTTCCAATTAAAGTTCCAAAATCACTAAAATTGCTTCAACCATTCCAGTTGAAGAGAGAAAACTTTAAACTATATTGAAAACTATTGTCGAAATTTCAATTACATTAAGAAGAGTGTTGATAATTCATTTAACAGCCTGGGAAGCGAAGAACGATAAAGGCGGACGAGTATTAAATTTTGCGATTCGAAAGAGTGCACATTCGTATCCCGTGTCGAACATGAATATTTGGTTGTGTGTATTGTGGCACGGTGGGGCTCTCTCAACCACGTTTCACCTTTCAACTTTCTCGACCTCCCCTCCCCTCGTATCAGCTCAGTATTCGTTTCCCCTTATCACAGTCGGCTAACGTAGAAGAGAGAGTTCTTCTCGGTACCTCAGAACCTACATAGATGTCATGGAAATGAATGTAGATAGGGCCGATGACTCCGTAATCAAGGAGGGGAAAAGTCCCGGCCCACCTAACATGTCCCGAAATAATACTCTTGAAATTTTCTTATGACTCTTCCAATAAATATCGTTTTAATGTTTCAAGTGCAAATCTTTTGTGATTGATAGCTGTATCTATACAATTGGTCGGCTTCTATAGGCCGAAATATTTGAGTGTATTGTAATGATCCCGTCATGCAAAACGAAACATTATAAAAATTTTTTTACTAATGGTGCCATGGGAGGAGAGTCCCCCCATTTGTTTGTGAAGCATGACGAGCGGCGAGAAATCGCATTTAGAAATTGAAAGAATATTCGTGTACGAGTCAAAAGAATACAACAATATATGGACATTTCGGAAATGATACGAATTTCTAAAACATTTAGTTGTGTATAATTAGGTAGAGGGGGATTGGATATGGAAAGGATATACAGCATAAGGAGAACCGTCGACTGTCTTTTGAAAGGAAGCGCTTCGAAAAAGTCGAGGGTCGTCAGAGGATGTTTAGCCGTCGTAAGGCACGGACGGAGACGCGTGGTAGGCGCGGTGAATTCTAATATACAGTTTTGTCAGGGGCATAGTGCTAAGTTATTCGTCAAGAAAATGGATGGAATTGGAATGTATGGCCGCAAGAAGGTTTGTGGAAACTTATGGGGCCGTTAGTGTTCAGCAGCAGCTACTCCAAAAAGGGAAGTGATACAACTTTTTGACATTTTTGTTGTTTTTGTGTAGCAAGACCAAATTTAAAATACATTGTAGGACAAAAATTGTGAGATTGTGGTTGGAAGCAACGCTAAATGGATCCAATAATGAGTATAGTAAATTTCGGGAGGTGCACCAATAATAAATTAATGAAAGTAATTCAAAATATTTAGTATTAATTAGCAGTGTCGTTAACTTAAAAAAATATTTGTGATTGTTGTGTTTTTCTTTGGCTAAAGTAATCATTTTATAATTACAAGGAAATAAACGCAGTTGTCGTTATTCAACTATGGAACAAATTTCAGATTTTTTATTTTTATTAATGGAATTAGTCCCTACAATAATAAAGTGTTATTTACGGTTTCCCGTATGGGCCGGTTCTGCGTACCTACGGATATAAATTCGTTACGTGGCTTCCTATTATTACGACGAGCTAGTAAAACAGTATAATGCTATCCAATATCTTGGAAGAGATTGATGGAAATATAATATTGTTATTATGATAGGCGATAAGGATAATAGGAACCATGACAGTATAGCCCTACTACATTATTCTTCTTTGCCTCTGTTTTCTTTTCTACCGATGCTATCTCGCCTCTCCTCCTCACATCCCCTTCGCTTTTCTCCTCCCCCCCCCCCTTCCTTCGCCCCGATACCCCCTTTCATACCCTCCCCTTCCTTCCAGCCCTTTCCTCCTCTCACCTTACACCCCTTCCTTCCCTCCCTCCCCGACGGCCTTTCTTAATCCCCCGCCTCCTCGCCCCTCCATGCCCCCGTCTCCTCGGGCAGCGGCGCGCGATAAACGGCTGGCACGCACGGCTTTGTCGCCGCCCTCGACGCGGCTCGCAAGAAACGGGACACGTGGCCGGGAAACTCCAGGTGGCGGCGCCTCGGGGCCGGGAACGGCCTCCGCGGGCTCTCTCGCTCCAGTGGTTGGGAGTTGGAATTTTATGCGGCCGTCTGCCTCGGTTGCTGAGCAGCGTGGCTCGCGCATTTTTTGCCTTCTCTCCCTTTTAGGTCTTTCAGTACCCTGGTGAAATATTAGTGTGAAGAAAATAAAAAAAGGACCTTGTACGACAGTAGGATAGCCTCGGCGGTGATGGGTTTACGAAAAAAGTCGAATATCTTGGTCGACGCCTATAACTATTACAAATCTAGAAGTCGGTTGCTCTGATCTGGTGTTTTAGTGGTTTCCTCCGATCAGTTTCTAGTCGGATGCACGAGAAGTACTGTCAATGTCGTGCAATGAATCGTACAAGATCCAGCTTCGGTATTTTTATTTGTCTCCTTGATACACTCTCTCAGACATTTTCGATTCTGAATAAATGTGATGGCCCAAAATTTTATTTCACAGTTTCTCAAAGAGTTGCAAAAATATGCATGCATTTTATGCAAATGCATATTCATTACATACTTTTCAATGGGATGTAAGAATAAATTTTGTTTTGTTACCATAGCGACATATCGCAGGTGTAATGTCCGGTCCTGTGCTAAATTAATATGGGAACATGAATATTACATGTCACGTATCATTTGACTGAAGTAAAAATATTTGAAATAATTTTCGTTCTACGTGTTAAAAATCCATTTTCTCGTTCTGAAACTCAACTACGCAGCCAAAATCATTTTTCAAGATTCGTATCACCATTACACATATTCAAACAAGTGACGTAGCAGACCTCGTGTCTTACTGCCTCTCTGAATGATCGTGAGGTAATCTTCTTCTTCTTCTGCTTCATGGATTTAGGCCTTAAGGCCTGTTTCCACATCAAGAGAGTGAGTCTCTCCATCTTGTTAAGGGGCGGCCAACATTTCTTCTTCCTTTAGGATTATATGTGTACATTATTTTGGGAATTCTGTTTGGAGGCATGCGTTGGATATGATCATGCCAGTTACTCCTAAATGATTGGATTCTGTCCATCAGATTGAATATATTCAGTTCGGTTCTGATGTCATGATTATATTGTCTATCCAAGATATTGTAACCTGCTACTGAACGTAAGAATTTCATTTCGGCGCTTTCTATTTTTCTTCTGTCTGTTCTATTTATTGTCCAGTTTTCGCATGCATAAGTTAGCATGGGTACTGCCATTGCTTTGTAGAATTTGAGTTGCGTGGTTTTTAAAGTCTTGTTTTTTAATGTTCTTCTTATTGTCCCACACATGTTATAGAATCTATTTAATTTCCGACTTATGTCATTTTTCTGGCAGTAAGACACATTGAAGCCTAAATAGGTAAAATTATTGGTCTGTTCTATGGGTTCATTATTAATCACAATTTTACATCTCATATGGTTTGTTCCTTCAAAGCCCATTGATTTTGTTTTCCTAGTGGAGATTTGCATATCGTATTTGGTTGCCTGTTCATTTAGTTTGTGAGCTGCAATTTGTAATTCATCTTCTGAGCTACTAAAAATAACTTGGTCGTCTGCAAACAATATGGTATTTAGAGATTTGTCATTTATATTAAAATGTGTTTTCAATTGCCCTTGCCATTGCCGGACAATCTCGTCTATATATATACTAAATAGAGCTGGCGAAAGTGGGCACCCTTGTTTGACTCCTTGATTTATTTCTACAAATTTATTACTTCCTTGAGATCCTTTATCAATGCATATTTTAGTGTCGAAGTAGAGGCTTTGTATTGCTCTTATTAGGTGGGCTGGGAATCCTTTTTTATGCATTATCTCCCAGAGTTTCTTTCGGACACTTTGTCGAAGGCTTTTACATAGTCTATAAATAGTATATATGTCGGTAAGTTAAATTCTCGTCTCTTCTGTATTAGCTGTTCCACTACAAATATGCAGTCGGAACACGAGCGACCTTTCCTAAAACCGCACTGTTCCTCTAATAACATATGCTCATTAATTATATTCAATCTCCGAGTTATTATCTTAGCATATATCTTATAGGCTGTGTTGAGAAGACTTATTCCTCTATAGTTTTGACAATCCTGTCTGCAACCTTTCTTGAAGATAGGGCATATAATTCCTTTCCCCAATCTTCGGGAATGGTATATCTCCTCCAACACATTTAATTATTTCGAGGAATCTCCTCCTTATTTCATTCGGTGCATACTTTAGTAGTTCAGCATTCATGCAGTCAGTTCCGGGTTTTCCCCAATCTTCGGGAATTTCAACTTTATAGGCTTAATTATTGAACGTTTTAAGTATGTTGTTCAGTTCGTCGAGTTCAATGGGGTCCGCTTCTATTATTGTTTCCGATAAGGGGTTTTCAGGAGTCTCTGCATTTGTCCACAGCAACTGATAGTATGTGGTCATTCTTTCTCGGAGATGTTGTTAATTTTTAGTGTATCTCTTTCTGTCGAATTTAGATACTTCATTATTTTATAGGCAGTGTCTTGTGATCCATGACAGTCGTGTTCAATCTCGCTTATATACCTATCCCAACTTTCCCGCTTCATCTTTCTAATTTCTCTCTTAGCAATCGCACTTTTATTTTTATATGCTATTTTGTCTTCTACAGAATGTGATTGGAGATACCGCAGGTAAGCCTTTTCTTTTGATCAATAATTTCCTGTATTTTTTCGTTCCAATTTTGAACACCCTTCTTATTCTTTGCTTTTGGTCTTTTACCTAAGACTTCTTCTGCTACTTGTAATATTAGCTCTTTAAAATCTTGCCATTCAACATTCACATCTGTACTAATTGCTCTTTGATCTAGATAAGTTAGCAATCGTGAGCAGTATAATCTTCTTATACTCTCTTGTTGTAGCAGGTATACTTTAAAATTGGTTTTATTTTGCGTAACGCTCGTTTTTTTCCTGTGGATCCATTTCTTAGGGATTTTAAGTTTACAAAGAACTAAGAAGTGATCTGTACTAACGTCACAGCTCCTATATACTCGTGTATCATTCGCGTACGGGGAAAGTTTCTTGTTGGATAGGATGTAGTCGATTATTGATCTCGTGCCTCTTGCTGACCATGTGTATTTATGTATATCTTTATGGCGGAAGAGGGTATTAGTTATTTTAAACTCATTAAAACTAACAAAATTTCTCAGGGCTATTCCATTCTCATTTAGAGTTTGTTCTCCATTATCTCCAATTAGATTTCCCATAATTTGTTGTCCAACACGTGCATTAAAATCACCTCCAATTGCTATGAAATCTGTCTTATTCATAGTGTTTAAATGGGACTGGAGGGATTCATAAAAGTTTATACTTTCTTCTTGACGCCCTCTTCAGGTGCATAAATGCAGATAATTGTAAGATAGCCTCTAGCTGTTTTTAGTCGCACATTTATTATTCGATCGCTTACAAAATTATAGCTCTGGATTCTATTTTTAAGGAAGATTTAATCATTATTCCTACCCCTGATGATGCTCTTTTATTTTGAGGGACTCCACTATATAAAAGTACGTAATTTAGGTATTCCAATGTGCCTTTTAATTTTTTCTTTGTTTCAGAATAGACATATATCTACATTAATGTTTTCTAATTTTTTTATTTCCCGGCCGTGTTACGAGCACTGCGCGGGACTAGCTTGGTGATGGGGCTGCCATCTTAACTGCCTCCAAGCTGGCAGAGTGCGTTATTCGGAGCACCATCCTAGATGCATTGCTTTCACTGCGTTCGTTGCAATACCGCAGATATTGGGCCGCATCTACCCAAGGATTAGAGAAAGCTTGAGGTGTCGGCTCTTCCGCCGTGAGGTAATAAACATTATAATCTTCCTTTTAATTACTAAGCCACAAACTACTGAAATTTTTTCAATAAAATTTCTTTATGAAAACAATTCCAATAAATTAATAAACAATTCCAATGATTATTCCAATAAAATAATAAATCCAAAGCTTGTAAAATCATATAAAAAATAACCCAAAATATATAAAATAAAAATAATTAACATACTTGAAAATTGCGAACGAAACAAGTATTCTCGCTATATTAATTTTCTTTCTCGTCATTTCACATGTAATATTTTGAAGCTGCATCATACTAATAGCGGGTTGTAATCTTATGACATAATTTTCTGTTCTTTTCAAATAATTGCTTTATATTGCAATCAAAATATCCATTATTTTTGAGTGTTCTTTCAAACAAGATGTTTTTAAAAGCACAGACATCGTTCTACTGAATAACGTTAAAAAGAGTTTGTGTGAAAAAGAACCAGCCGTTCGTCAAATGCTCTGTCAATATGAATTTTCCTTCTTTTCTTTTTTTGGCTGCTTTCGTTAGAATTTTCCTCCAACTTCTCTTTAAAAACACTTGACGGAAATTTTTCGAAGAAACTAAACTTAGTCATCACTAGTTCACGATAAAACATTATTGTCATTTTGTCAAATGTGTAATGTTTGTCTTGGCGGATATTCCATAACATAAAATTCACCTCTAAAATCTTGGAATTTTAGTTTATTCTGTTATTGTTCTAATACCATGCATATTAGATTACCTTTTTCAGAATCACATCCTTAATCGTCAAAATAATTTTACATTAAAATAATTTATTTCACATGAAGTAGATACGTTAGTCACAGATTTAACAAATTTTAACGTCACATATTAAGAAAGTAAAATACATATTGTCTAAAAAGAAACTATCCTTATTACCTCTTAGTTAAGAATTAGAAGTTGAATAGACTACTTCACTCGTGAAATAAAAATTGACGATGATTGAAAATTGTTCAGAGTAAAAATGAGGCTTGGCTTGGAATGGTATTGGTGTGATCTTATCACCGGATTTTTGCTTTTTTGGTTTAATAATTTCACGTGCACTAAGGTTATTTATGTTGGTTTACAAAATAATAGCGTATAACAAATTATTTGAATTACTTATTTCGACTTGTGGATTAGTATAAAAAATTAGTGCTCGTACTTCAAAAATTTAATAATTTTTAGAATCCGTGCATTGCTTTCGAATTAAATAGTTTATTAAGAATGACAGACATATATGCAATACTACCAATTCTTACGTACTCGTATCGTATACACACGACTTCGTGAATTTACTTCGCGAGGGACAGATGTACTTCAGAGGATTGTTGAGGAAAAGCCAATATAGGACCTCCTCCGCGGCCGGCACTAATCCCTTTCCATTTCCCCTGAGAACAGCTCCACTGACTAAAGTTCAAGCCGTATGGTGCCAAGCGCGTCCTTGCGAACGCTCTGTCTCTCCTCTGCGCCCCTGTCACAGATGACGTGTAAAAATATCCGAGAAACTCCGGTTGGATGGTTGGTGATTCCGGCCGCGTCAAAAGCTTAGGTCATTAGTCCCGTAAGTAGAGTGCATACTTTTTTCGCGGGGAAATGGCGTTGATGGCGAGATCCAGCGCCGATCTACTATCGGCTAGTGGGGTTTCCCCCTAACCAGGACTCTCCCATCAGCGGGACAAGCTCTATGCTCCCGCTGGTGGGAGATTCCCGGAAAATGTCTCCCGGAAAGTGTGGCGGTGTAGTGCGTACTTGTGTAAGTGTGTGTGTAAGGGGAGATGATAAGACAAGGAGGAGGAAGGAAAGATTGCGCGCACCCGTGGACCGTTTATTAGGGTACCGCTCCTGCATTCGCATTGTGTTGATCGGAGAAATCACGGAAAACTACCGATCATAACAGCCGACCGCTAGAATTCTCCTCCAGACAGCGACTGAATTCGACCTAGCTGAAAAGTCAGTGTCAAAAATCCTGCCGCTGTCAGGGAGCTCCCGGTCAGGGGCGCTGCAGTGACATCAGTTGATACACTAAGCTACCGCTCCCGGTGAGAAACTCCAGAAACCGTTCCACCACCACTCTCAGAACCAAGGTCCTCGCCACCTTGAGTGGTATAAGTTAGCAAGAAGTAACAAAAACGTAACGAGCACTGCCCAGAAACTCGGGAAACTGGGAAGGCATGTTATATCAACCACCACAGCTAGAAGCTAGGTCCAGGAATCTCCCCTTCACGGGATTACTATAATGTATACACGCATTCTATTAATCATACTTCATTTGATCGTTTATCCAGTATCCTTTTTTTTTCGAAGGTTATTTTTAAATAAACGTAAACCGAGTACCCGTTTTCGGGGTTGGAGACCACTCCGTGGCGTGCAGATCGTGCGTTTGCCTCCGGTGGCCAGCCGCCAGACGCCGTAGCCCAACACAGCAAGGCAGGTGCCGTATACACGGCGATATTTATGCGTGCTCGGTGGGTGTGTAACGACTCATTTCTTTGGGGCAACAGGAGGCGTGCGGGCGAGCTGTCATCGACGCTGCCGCTACCATCACCACGGCTGAGTGTGCGTTCGCCGCTCGCCTACATCAGAACGATTCTGCTTTGCATCATGAGCAGGGACCGGATTCAATGCAAATGCTTATTTTCCCCCTGCAGTCAGAAAGAAAGCTCGCTTGTTGTGGATAAAAAACACATATTTTCCATTCATTCGAAATGATTTCATGTGCATGTAATGCATAATGGCTGTTTTCATAAAAACTTTTTTATTGTAGATTATTCTGGATGTTTCTTGAAAACGTTTGTCTTTCTCTAATTTATTATTTTTCCTAACTTTAATTTTCAATTTTGTTAAGTATGTTTGTATTTGCGTCGTTCATTGTAGCAATGAGCAACATAATTTTCCCGGCAAGTTGTGAAAGATATTTAAATGGGGAATCCCGATTGTTTCCTGTAACAGAAGACGTCAGGTCAATCTTGAAAGTTGATTACGTTGATGATATCTTTAATGTGACTTATATTGTCTATAATCCAGCATATGATATCGGGACTTCGCCCATAATATGAACTAAATGAGATGCGCAAGGGAAAAACGAATTTCCTATTTCCGATATCGAAGTTTACCCATATAATACAGAATACCATAGTGCATATTTTTTATGGTTTCATTCCATAAACGAGTATTTATTTAATTGGTGGAAAGAACACAAAAATCCGGTTCATAATCACGATGAAAAATTAATGTGTGTTCTATTACGTTCGGTTAATTTTCATGATACAGGTCGAGAGGGTATTATAAATAGGTGGGAGAATTACAATGATACGAAAGTTAGCCTGTGTCCTACCTACGTATTCAGACACAAAACTAAAATATGGGCATGAACATTTTAAGTTTCCATAAACAACTCAAGAGATTCTTTGACAGAGAATAATGACCCATTTATAACTTTTTTCCATTAAAATTTTCAAAAAATGTTGAAAAATGTGTGCTTATATGACTATTGGAGCAAAATCAAATTATCACTACCACTCTCACAAAATTGTGAACCACTGATTGTTATTGAGACTACGTGGTTGGGACGAACTTCTGTGGCGTAGCCCGGAGTCTGCATTTCCACGATACCAACTTCGGGACATGTATTAATAAGCTGGCAGGAAGGGAACTTCAGCATGACGTAGCATGTCATTTACAGAGACAAGCTTGCTAGTAGATGTAATCCGCGCAACTTCTCCGTTACCCGCGTTATCTTGTGAAGCTGTCACGCAAAACTGTTTCATCACTTCCTCAGCTTAGGAAACGAGCTTTCTCGTGCATTATTGTCAATCATAAAATGAAGATTCTCATGATAAGATGAGAAGTACAGAGGCAGGGATTTGAGGTATATTTTCTCAAATTATTACATTATATTTTAATGTATCACGAAACATCCAAAATGATTGGAAATGTAGAGCAATCTCGTTAAAAACTTGTAATGACCGCTTAAATTTTAAAGTAGGGTGGATAAGTCCTTTATATACAAAGTTTAGAATACATTTTCGATTGTCATATTTAGAATAAATGAAATACAGTGTGTTCCATTTTCCTTCCCTATAATATTTATTTCCTTGTCTTAAATGTTGAATTCCATTTTGAATTAAAATAAGTACGTGAAATCTAAAAAACACAGATGATTATTCTTTATTTCAGTAGACTTATTTGACATTTTCACATTTCGAAGCATACTCCAGATAAATTTTGCTGTATGTCTTTGCATTTCAAACAGTACTCAAACTTTTTTAAGTGTAAAAAATTGTGAGTGGGTCAGCAATGTTTTAATTTCACGATTAAGTAAAAAACAAAAACCAATACTCATAGTGAATAACGATGAATGAAACGTAATGAATTTCGGAATATCCACCAAATGTAATTAAATATAATTGGATATTGTTCATAATTTTATAGTTAGTGTATATTTTGTTAATATCTCACGTTCTGCAAATATCAATCAGTATTATGTGGAATGTTTCTCATTTCCCAGTGAAGAGCATGTACTACTCTCACTCATTCCAAGTGTTTGGCACGTCTCTTTCTATTTCCTCGCTTCTCTTTCCCTTCCGTTTTCCCGCAAAGCTGTTCACGTAATTGTCTGCGATGTGATTGCGTATGACGGGTTTGCTTGCGAATGTTGTAATCCCTGAAGTGTCGTCCAGCTCGCGAGAGACCATTTTAAGTAATGAAAAGCGGAGATGAGTTGTGCCGTGAAAGTTTGTGTGCGTGCATGTGAGCGTGCATGCGAACGCACGTGAGTCGTATTTCAGCTGATTACTCCTATCGGACTGTCGGATTTTCTACCGGTCTATCCGTCTTCCCGTCGTTTTTCGCTCTTGTGAAGGGACAGGTTATACGATTGCAAAGGAAGTTAACTCTTCAGCGAATCTAGAACGTCCGGTCCAAGCTGCGTTTACGTCGTGGTTGCTGTCGTTTCGGTCAACATGCGGCGTTCTCAGTAGTTTAACTGAGGTAAGCCGCCACATTTTTAGTCAAACGTTAGCTACTACATTTTCGAAGATGCGAATATTTTTCTGACAACTAAAATTTGGAGGAAATAGAACTCGTATGTAATGACGATATTGAATCAAGTAGAAATACTTTTTCAGTAGTTACACGGCGGAAGTAAGTCAAAATGAGCCACTTCTGATTTCTGATACAAAATGCGTCAGATTTTGTGCGTTTACTGGTCTTCAGAGTGTTTTATATTAATCGCTGAGACCGAGGGTCGGAGCCTCGCCGAATACTTGAAAATGTGCAAGAAAAAAGACCCAAATTAGGCAAATCAACTTGTCGTTTTTGGCAAAGGTAACCTAAACCAATACTACTATTTCACTTCTCTCCCTTTTCACAGCGCGTTCAACAGGTGTGGCATTTATCAATTTGCTTTAGTTGTTGGTCACATAAATTACTGGAGTTCTGGACTGCCAAGATTCACCAAAAGCCACCCGGAACCCCACACAACCCTTTAGCCGTCACGTGGCGTTTAACAATGACCTACGTCTTGTCGAATATTTCTGATAAACGAAGTTTTACTTGCGCGCTGAAACTTCAGATACCTTGATAGGAAAATTACGGATTATTCTGACGTCAATGGACCTCTTTCGCTTGTATTAGCGAATATTGTCAACTTCAACCAAAAGCAATATGTGTTTGTGCTACAAACACGCACAGCCGCGTGGCGAGCATTGGCTCCTATTTCTCCCGAACATACTGATCGAGTAATTCTGTCCTTTCTCTACACAACGATTTCCAAGTAAACCGCGCAGATGGTATGATTGAAAATCTATAAGGGATATTATTTTAGTTCTTCTTCTTTCAACACTTCATGGTTTAAGTAGCTGCCTTTTCCCTCTTTACATGGTCTCCCCATCTTCTACTCGGCCTTCCCACGTCTCTCCTGCCTTTCTGTGCGTAGCAGAAAGCTGCTTTTGGAAGTCTGGTATCTTCATTTCTTCCAACATTTTGTAATCATTTGCCTTACATTCTTGCAACCTAGTGTTTATTGGTTCTATTTTTAATTCTTGTCTCATGTTTTCGTTTCTAAATCTTTCCTCCCTTAGTAACTTAGGGATATGAGTATGAAGTGTTATCGTTACATGTAGCGTCCGATTGCGCCACCGGAGTCTTTCTTACCAAAAACATAACTATAGAAAATCTTAAAAATAACCTTTACTATGATCATCAAAATCTAGGCCATTTTGGGTCTACCAGATATGAATAATTTAATGGTGATAATTAAATTTGTTCAAAGTATTGTCATCTTGACCGGGATTTGAACCCAGGTCTCTTATTTTTCGCTCAGTTGCTCTAACCACAAAGCTACCGAAATGACAAATTCTTTGAGCAAGTTCTTAGATCTGATGTATTGCCCGTTATGGCAATTCTGTGAACAAATTTAACTATTAAAACACATTAGACAGTAACTAATTCACAATTTGGTATTCTTTACTGCCGCAGAACATACTTCTGAACGTAAACGCGTCTAAAAAGGTGACAGGGTGATGACAATTACATTGAATGGTGATGCTGATTTCGTATGAATAAGTAACTTAGCGCCTTCAGCGAATATTCTCCTGTTAAAAATGTTTCTTCTGTACCTAGCACCTCCCTGTCGGATTTACCGGTGATACAGCGGCGTTGCTGGCTCTAAGCAAAATTCAGCAAGTGATTTTGTAATTTTTTTTCAGAATATCCTTGAGTAAACCGTCTAAAAATAGTTTTAATCAATTTGTCTTGTAGAGAGGGATATAATAAGCTATTGCTCATGCGTGGCTTGTGCGAAATAAAAGACCAGGAAAACGGGAGAACCCCGAGAAATTTGTCTTGAACCCACTTAATCAACCCCAGTTTCACATGCATTGACCTGGCTCTGAACCTCCCAGGAGCCACAAGAAGAAAGTGAGAGCCTTGCCATCAACCAGGAACCCCCCTTCGCAATTTTAGACTGCCCAAAAAGAGTTAAATCGTGTAGAAGTGGTGTGGCGATGCGAGGCCCGCGTGGTGTCTGTGCGTGCCGCCGCTGCCGCCACGCCCTCGTGCGTGGCTCGTGCGACAAGCGAGCGACTTCCTCGGGGGAGTTGGGGAGTTATTCCTGGAGAGGCGCCGCGCCGGTTTCCGTTTGCGGCCGCGTAAATCTCACGGCGCTCAAGGAGAAGGTGGCGGTGGCGGTGGCGGTGGCGGTGGCGGTGGCGGTGGCGGTGGCGGTGGCGGTGGCGGCGGCGGCGGCGGAGGCGGCGGCGGAGGCGGCGGCGGTGGCGGAGGCGGCGGCGGAGGAGGCGGAGGCGGCGGCGGAGGAGGCGGAGGCGGAGGCAGCGGCGGCGGCGGCGGCGGGGCGGCGGCGGCGGCGGCAGGAGGAGGCGGCGGCGGCGGCGGCGGAGGAGGAGGCGGCGGAGGCGGCGACGGCGGCGGCGGAGGCGGAGGCGGAGGCGGAGGCGGAGGCGGAGGCGGAGGCGGAGGCGGAGGCGGAGGCGGAGGCGGAGGCGGGGCGCCGAGCAACCCACAGCGAGGGGGGGGGAGAGCGCGGCACGGTTCTGCGCATGTGCAGCCGTCGCCGTCGTCACAGTATGGCCCGGATTGTATAAAGCGGGCAAAAACAGTTTATAATGCACCAAGGGCAGTATAAGGGTTTCAATGTTCGAGCGGCGGCGAAAGTCTCGTGGGCCTTTGGCCCGAGATCACTAGCACCAGTTAACGACCTCGTTTCTTTCAGTTAATGTTAATGATTCAGATTTACAGGTATATTCTGAGACAATGGAGTGTGACATGCATTGTAATGGGAATGTAAATTGAAGAATCAACACAGGTTATTCTACTTTTCGCGTATGATCTACATATTATGGATAAGATGAACAGGATAGTAACTATATGTTTAGAAAATTAAAACAAGAATTTGATCTATGGGATTGCAAATTAATATGTCCGAAACATGGTATAGGATGGTACAGGATAATATGGAAATGATCTGTGTATTGGAAATGAAAAGTACAATTATGCGATGATTTGAAGTATTTGTGTTTCACGGTTTCAAAAGAGGGCACAAGTAATAAGGATATTGGAATGTGACAATATAAAATGGAATTTTTAGTCGAAATTGAAACAGGTTCACAGTTTCTGTATTTTTCGCAAGTTCCTGGGTATCTAATGGGACATCTCTCACAGGGCCGGAGGCTGCGTACTTTTTTCGATTTTTACGCACGTTGTAAATTAATAATACAGATTTTGTTTTAATGAAGCTTCGTATGCGGAAAATTCGAGTTTCTAATCCTATAGTAAAGTAAAAAATAGACAAAAATAAAATTTAAAGTATCTTGACTGTCCGGTAACGCCGAGTTGAAGGCTGAAGACTATCACGAAAAGGTGATCGAAACGTCGCCAACATAGCCTTCAACGCGGCGTCACACAGACAGCAAAGATAATTTCTATGACTCTGGCTGCGGAACCTACGACTTCACAAAAATAAAATTAATTCCTTACTTCCAGTACGTCAATAAAGTAAAATATCAACTAAATCTTCGTGGATCGGGAAATTACCAGCTCAAGTTCGTTACTCGATTGGGAAACAAATAGAGATGACAAAAATAGTTTCCTGCAGTAAAATGAAAATCGGAACTAAGGCTTGGCAGACCTGCCGGTCTTAGGTCGACTATCGAAAGTTTTAGATAACATCAAGCAGCTTTTGATAACATCTGGACGTTGCCTGAATGAGAATTCGAGAATCTTGTCCCGATTACTTGTTTTCTGCAATCAATTCCAAGTTCTTTTCGACGAACCTGAATGAACGGGCCGAGAATCGTGCACGATCATTCATTGTTCACTATCAACTTAATCTAGGACTCTTACATTAAAAGTTCAATGAACATTAAACCTTTACTAATGTAATGCCTTGAAGACATTTTGTTTGTTGTGTGATATTATTAGTAAACGTTCCTCATCGTACTTTCCATACGTATTTACTTCTATACGTACTTACCATACGTATTTTCTACAGTTAAAGAATTGAACTTGACTTCAAGAACTAACCTTATCACAAAACGAAAGTAAATGAACATATTGTGTAATAAATTCAGTTACAAACTAAAGACAAGTTATCACAGTAAAATACAATTTTGTAAAAATAATTACTGAGAAATATGTTTTCAAAAGTATGATTAATTTACGGCAGTTCAGATTCTTTGAAATTTCCCTTGTTCTCATTTTTTAGCGCTGTAATGTCCAAAAAATGTAGAAAGATAATATTTTCGTTAAAGCATTCCACAATATCCTTTTCATATGTGCTTGAATTATGTCAATAGTGAGCTTTCAAAATCTTAATTTCGACTTCCCTGTGAGGCTTTTGGGCCAGCGGGAGCCGACGCCGGTACGCCTGCCGCCCAAGCACGCGACGGTAATGCGCTTTGCACACAGGCCCACATGGTACGTCACAAGGGCAAATTATGCCCTTTGTCAAACATTTCAAAATTAATATTTTTAATAGTACTTTACAATGGAAGTGCGGATAAGGATTCAATGTAATAGTAGTGTGTTCTATTTTAATCCGAGCGATGATAGGAACGAGAATATAAATTTGCAAGTGGGTACGACGAGCCTTTATACACGCATGACAAATAGTTTTACTCTCTCATCAATGTGTTACTAAACTGTTTAACAAAGCTATATAATATCTGCTAAAAAGTCAATTTAGCTCTCTTGTCAGAGCTCTTACCCACTAGTAGTACGAAGATATGTGATGTTTATCATATTCTCGTGGGATAGTTTATCTTTTTTTTTTTTTTCACATAACCCCTTTTTCGGCCGATTGTCTCTAAGATAAAATAAGAAAGTTCTAAATTAGAAATTATGCACAGAAAAGGACACATAGTGAAATAACTGCAATCCTCTCCTAACTATAATCAGTTATATGTTCATTCGGCCCCAGATCCGCGGAGCTTGCAAGTGTGATTGCGAGAGATTGAGTGATTTTTTAGTGTTCCTGGGTTCGTCTACTATTTTGGTCATTAGTCCCGGCAGTATAATGTAGGTTATTTCCCGAGAGGGGGCGAAATTCTCCCATGCTCAAACGCGACACCCAGCGGGATGCCGCCCCATTCGGAACAAGTTTGAAGCTCCCAACTGGCCTCCAGATGTGTGTGGTGGTGTGGAGAATGTAAGTACGTGTGTATGAAAGGAAATAGGGGACGAGGATGAGAGAGGAGATCACGTGCGGGTAGTAGTCTATTTGTTACGGATTCCGGCATTCGCCTGGTAATGATCGGAGAAACCACTGAAAACTATCGATCAGAACAGCTGGCCGCTAGAATTATCCTCTGGATAGTGCCATGATTCGACCAAGCTAAGCAGCTAGTGATAAAAATCCGCCATCACCGGTACTCGATCCCTCGGACCTCCCAGTGAGAGACATTCGTTAATTGATGTTATCTCTGAGGGATCTCATCCGGGTTACTGTTTACTGTTACTGTTTGTAAGTGTATTACTGTTAAGTGATTGACCTATGAAACTCAGAGATTGTAGAGAACAACTTGCTTTGTTTGGAAATGGTCTCAGGAAAGAAAGCGAAGGTGGGAGTGTTTAAGAATAGTGGACGAATTTGATTTATTTCTGTTGTCTGGCTACCAACCTCGTTTATCGCCGTGTGCAGCTCAGAGACGCGAGAGGTCTTTTTGGCGAGCAAGGATCTCCAGGGAGAGCTGCGGCGGAGAAGGAAATGAAGAAGTGTGTGAATGGGTGGAAAAAAGGCGAGATGTTAACGGGAGGAAGGGAGGGAGAGCTGTAAGAAGGGCAAAGGTCAAGGCAAAATCAGGTTCTGGGGAAGGGTCGGAAAGAACCTCAAGGACGATCGGCAATTGTTTAAGAAAGAGCATCACCAAGGGGAGTCGATGAAATTTTAAGAAAATAGATTCATCAAGATTTTTAACAGTTCACCGTCCGATGAACAGTACTTATGAATTGTGGCAAGTTGACGAATGAGTACACCTATTCAAAGGAAAAGTAGCTTTTTATATGAATATTTCTTTAAGGAAAGCTTTGCAAAGTATTAAACAAAACGGTCAATATGAAAAATAATTGTCTAAAGAGCGTCTCGACTATTTTCTGGTGTTTACAAATTATAACAGCTTGCGTTATCCCTATATCAATCTAATCAAGTTAATAACTGATCTGGGCTGTACGGATGACGCTGCGTCGAAGGCTGGGGTTCAGAGGTTTCGACCGACATATTGCGGTCCTCTTCAGGGCTCAACTGCCGTCAGATCATGACTCTGACCGCGGAAGCCTACGATTACCAAGTTACTAAGTGTTTCAACCGTTGTTGTATATATCCTAGCGAAAGGAAGATTGCGACTCTCTTAACCTGTTAATTGTGTTTGCTCAACTAGCAAACTCGTACGTTTCACTGTATGTCACGATCCCCTACTGCTGATAATCTTTTCTCCTGAGGGAGCGGCTGCAAAGAATGAGTCGACGCTTTTGCCTCACGAGGCGCTTTTGTTTCTTTCGTTGATTTCACCCTCCACTGGGATGTATTGCAGAGGTGTTTTACCCGACTCTTGGCTTCTTTTGTTTTTCATTTCTTAGCAGCGTTTGTGTTTGAGTTCTGGGGAGGGATAATCTAAATCAGCACGTTATCCAAGATCTGCGTTTGTCATAATTGAATCTGAATGCAGCGATCGAAATTGATTTTTGGAAAACGTTTTTCATTGATATATTTACGTGTTAGTGACCTACTTTTACCATGAAACGCCTTATAATACATGACGGGTATTAAATGGATTATTGATTACTGGTTCTGGGCGCGTTAACATCTCAGATCATTAGTCCTGTAATTGTAATGGATGTTTTATCGCGTGAGTTGCTGTGATCGTTCCCCGCTGGATGGTAAGATCTGGCGTCTACCTATCAATCTGCTAGCGGGATTTTGCCCAAGTAGGTATCTTCCACCAGCGGGGCACCGCCCAAGCCGTGGCCCGTTGTTTTGGTACTGCTCCGGCATTCGCCTGGTGTTATAGGAGAAACCTCTAAAACTGCTGACCAGAGTAGGTGGTCGCTAGAATTCTCATTCAGTATAGTAGGGTCGAAAATCCTGCCGTCGTGGGGACTTAAACGTAGGACCATTCTGTCAGAGGCACAGCAGTGACATCAGTGGATACCCTGAGTCATCTCTCCCTGTATGGATTTTTAGTATATTGGCACAGCTGAAATCAATACACTCTTTAAACAATATTTACATTTTAGGCTATTTTTACCTTTAATTTTTTTTATCAGCACTTCATATTTTCCCTAATCTTTCATGGTTGTCATATCGTTCTTTGTTATTCATCAAAAAATGTTTCTAAATACTCACAATATTTCTTATATATCCTTTTAAATTAATCTTTAAATCATTGATAATAATTTTAAACAATATAAAATATCTTACACATTTTATTAAAAATGTTACAATCATCGGGAGATTTTTTCAGGTAAATTCTTTAAAAAGAGTATTCTCAGTTGTAAACGTGATGTCTTTAAATAGACATTACATATTAATTTTTATACTTCCTTGAGGCATTCTCTCCGAAGTCAAATCCAGTCATTTGTATTCAAAACGGGTTTGCACCATTACAATGCAGGAATATAAATAGAGTGAATTTACATGTTTCTCTTATATGTGCAGCCGTGCGTTTACATAAACATTCATGTTATTTACGAGACAATGGATGAAAAATTCATAGAGTTGGTTAAAAATAATATGTTCATATGCGATTTGTAAACTAAATACATATAAATGTTTGCAGGAAGTGTCTTTATGGTCCCCAAGCGCCGAGCTGCACAGTAAAGAAACAGAATTAGCGTAACTTCACAGTTTCAGTGCAATTTCATCGCTATTTTAGGAACGAATTACCAAGAAACTCAAGAAAACCGGAGAATTAAAATGTTGAAGCATAGTAATTTCATTATTATGCTAGACGGACATCCCAAAAGTATTGCAAATAAAATACCGAGGATATTCCAGCAACAATTACAGAGTCAGCCTGAGCAGGGCTGAATTTGGAAAAGCCCATGTGGATTGGGCTGGATTGAACGGGGCAAACCTCAGACCGATTCGGCTCTATTACTATTATGTATGTATTTGGTGTTATTGGGTGGGTAGTTCGACTTCGCCGGCCAGTTTCCAGTGACCCAATGTCAAGACATGGTAATTGACATGTCAAGACATGGGGCCTAGTTAAATTTCCCATGCGTGGAGCTAAGAGCGACATGTGGTGTATATGACGTATTCTCTTCACCGTAACTGGCAAGATCCGCCTGCTTGAGCTTTTATTCGTCTGACAGCTACAGAACCTCAGACGATTTTAAAGGAAAGCTACAACTCAATTTTTGCCTCGACCGGCAATCGAACCCGGGACCACAGCACGGCAAGCTAGTACGCTGCCCATGAGCCTAGAGGCCTGACGTCCATTAAATTGGGCCAAATATTTGATAGCTTGAGAACCATAGCACTCATTTCAGTGTTTGAGGGATGCATTACAGCTCTCAATGACCCAATCTGAATCTTGAAACAATTCAAATTGTTATATTTGACAAATTCATTTTTACGTGAATGGGCGAAATGTTCAAACTCCTATAATTTCTTGGAGTGAACTACTTGTTCACCAATGTGCCAAACTTGATATCTCTCTGCGATCATGTTATAGAATTCATTAAATTAAAACAGATGTTACCATTTACCTTGTAATTAACTGTCAAGGTGTTGTTTATATCATGAGGGCATAAGAAGGTGATTTAAGTTCAATTTTGTTGTCTGAATTTAAAACCTTTTCTTTTACATTATAATCTGCTTTAACAATTCATAAAGATTAAAACTGCGTATAAATTCAGAGTTAAATATTTTGCAATACAAGCAAAACTGTGCATCTAAATACTGACATTTAGTAAAAGTAAAAGTGTACATTACTTCAAATAGTAATTATGTTGCGGCTCTCCAACAAATTTTGCTGTCTTTATCGGCTCTCCTTAAATTTCTTAAGTATGGACTACTTCTTTAGTGACAGATTAAAATAGTGACGAATCGGAACCAAGTGTTTAACAATTCAAATATCCAAGCTAACTTCGAGTAATTCTATGGCACATACTGAGCGTAGCCAGTACGGGATGCACTAAGCCATCCCGAAGCACATCAGGACAGAGACATTCTGTCCCTTATATTTACTTTAACAAAGGAGCACTCGCTTACTTCCAAGATTAAGGAACGGTACAAAACCGAGAATGAAATTCCCTCGGGGTTTTCGTGGCCGAGCAACCATTTATAACCGGCTGTCATCAAAAAGCGGGTTTTCTCGTGTCCCAAGGGAGGGCAGCCGCTGGAGCGTGAGTGCAGCAGGGAACGAGTCGGAGGAAGAAGCGGGAGAAGAAGCTGCTTCGCTGGCAGCAGGGCCACGGGGAGAGTTCCCGCCCACCCCGCCACACCTCCCTCCAGCTACCCCTCTCCGTCTAACCCAGAGATTCCCAGACCTTTTCGTACTATTTTCTGCCTACAATATAAAGAGCAAATACAGTCCAACAAAGTGGTTTAATCTCCAGACACAAAAAAAAATAATTGAATTCCCAAATTTTTCCTTGCATCAAACCCTTTTAAAAGAAAGATTTGCTTCATGGAACCCCTTGACGTTTTTTTATACTCAGCAGCATGCAAAATGATCACAACACAAATGATTGTACCAGGAGTGGTAGCTCAGTGCATCAATTGATGTCACTGCAGCGCCTCTCACCGGGAACTCGCGCGCGCGCGCGAGAGAGAGAGAGAGAGAGAGAGAGAGAGAGAGAGACAGAGAGAGAGAGAGAGAGACAGAGAGAGAGAGAGAGAGAGAGAGAGAGAGAGAGAGGGGAGAGAAAACATGCACTTACGGGACTAATGACCAAATCAGTTGACGCGCCCGCAAACACGAAGAAATCAATCAATCAACAAATAATTGCACATAAACTAGAGAGCAATTGCATAGAGAATATAAATGAAAGTTTTGAAAACTATTGTTTCTTAGGTTTACGTTTTATTATTTTTTATACTATTAAATTTTTGAATATTTAGACATATAAATAAGTATTATTAGATGTTCTGAACCCGTCAATAATTCCAGTTATATTTTTTGTAATCGATAGAATCAATAGGAATTGATTACGTAGATAATTTTTAGTGCATAGTCGGCTGTCGACGCCCAATCGGCCCCTTGATCGTCATTGAGCTCCTTTAAAATTTCAGCGATCCCCAGGGGGTCGATACCGACCCCATTGGGAAACAGGTCTAACCCCCACTTCTTTGCTTGAGAGGAACTTCTCCCTCTGGTACCCTCAATTGCCCCCAAAGAGCCGTGCGTCCCCGCTTAATGGTGGTGCATAATCAAATTGCGGCAATCAGTACGTGCAACTGTGGTCCCAGCAGGGTTCATCGATTATGCACATCAAATGATCTCTCTCGGTAGACATTTTATCCACCGTATATAATCTGGCTTAAAGTAATCGCCCTTAAATGCACAGCAGTACCTAGTGGTTAGCATGATTGAGTTTCTACGGTCGATTTAATTGATTAGGGGAGCAAAGTTGTTTGTGAGTTGAGTTTGATTGAAGGCTAAGATTAGATAAGTATGTAAATCAGCCATATTTGTTGAGAAACAAACGTCGAAAGGACCTTTTAAGTCTGGCCTGGAGGACTGAAATATCATAAACATGGAATGGGTATCGGGTCATGTGTGTGAAGGAAGAAAATGTATTTGTGGCATATTACTACCTCTGTCTTCACTCCATTTGTAAACCATTATCATTACTATCAATGTTAACGTTCTTTGTTTCATGATTTCCAGCCACATGTATTTAGCTCCCATAATAACAGGAGAACATCAACATAGACATTGTGTACTTGTATAAATATTTATACATTCACATTTCTGTTTCGTTCAGACTCAAAAGTAAGAAACGATTATGGTCTCACTAATCCTTTGCGCTTAAAAATTACGGGAGAAGTGTATCCATGTGAGTTTTACTGAGAGTTTTTTTTAAATAATTAGGAAGAATTTCCTTTTCAATTGTTATTGAAATAAATAGGCTTATACCCTAATCTGGTATCACTGCTTCAAAACTGAATGCCAGTCACTTTCTTACATTGTTATAAAAAAAACAGAGTAATTGCTTACGCTTTATCTGCACTGAAACATTGTTTAGATGAAACAATGTGCTAGTCAATAGATTGTTGAAACTTAAAATTCATAATTACAATAAAAATGTGTTTTATAAATGCCCAGGGGGAAATATCCGCTTTCCATTGTCACCAAAAGTTATCCAAAGCATCATTTACAAATAATATTCCTTTGGTAATCATTTTTATTATTTTTTAACCTTAATTTCTATGTACAAAAAAGATCTCAAAAACAAATACCCCTACTATCGATACAAAAAATTGAATTACAAATTTCCTTAAAACATTCTTAGTATTTCATCTAAAAATGTCGCCAATAAACGGTCGCCTCTCAAGTTTCTCTCTTCCTCTATACTAACACATCAAAATAAATTTAGTAGGGGAAGTCTTGGTACGACAACAGAGTGAAGATTAAAGCCAAATCAAGTATCTCTCTCCTTCGACTGAAAACGTACAACATTTCACAATTAAAGATGAGACTATAAACTGCTAGGGTTTTCTCATTGATGAGCGATATCTTGGTAAGGCCGGAAACTTATGGAACCACCTAGGTAAACAGAGCACCCACCATCCTGAGGCTGGTCAGCCCTGGGGAAAACCACGATAAGCCGGTCGGAAGTTGGCATCACAGCCTTCCTAACGGCGTCAGCATCACAACCGTCGACTCGGCGTCAGCCGGACAACCAAAACCTTTTCGACATGCGACACCACAAACGTTTTCGACATAGAAACCTGTTCTAAATTATATTTGTTTAGAGATTCTTATTTTGTGTAAATTAAAACTACATAATCCTCGAGAACTGAAGTTAGAATTAAAATAAATCACGTAAACGTAGAAGAAAACTGCCTTTCAAAATGTATACGCTAATATTCAGACATCTTGTAAACTGAAGTTGTAGGAAAAAGAACTGTTTGTAAAATCAAACACTGGAGCCAAATGTAACCCGGTAATGATTTGCACGGTTTTGAAAATAACTATGAGCATGTGGTTTCTATCAGCCGTAGCAAATAAACATAACATCAAAGGTTTCGATGTTAATATATAACCCGGAAACCGGGTTTATTTGAACAACGTGTGTGAGTTTCTCTTTCGATAAACAATAAAAAGAATAAATTTAGCATTATGTTTCATGTAAATTTAAATGAGAATTTTAATAAGTGATTAAGTATTCCGATCTTTGTATCGAATCATTTTTATCCTGTGACTCATCATTTGAGAGGAATAAACCTTGTGTTCTGGAAGAAAACTTATGTTTATTGCACGGAACTAAATAGAGACACATCTATTCGTGGTACCATTATTTTTTTGGTTGCTTCATTAGTGATCCGCGCATCAACACCTGTCATTTGTCCCGTACGTGTTGTGCATGTTTTCACCTCGGGAGGTAGCGTTGATCTTCCCCAGCTGCATGGAGATCAGGCACCGACATACTGTCGGCTAGCGGGAGTTTCCCCTACCAGAAATTTTCCACCATTAGGGTACCACCCCAGTCGGGACAAGCTATAAGCTCCCAACAGATCTGCCGATACTTGTTGTAGTGTAGTGCTTGTAAGTGTAAGAGTGTGTGTAAGTAAGGGGGTAGAATAGAACCGGGAAGACAAAGGAAAGATCGTGCGCAATCCGTGGCCCGTTTGTAATGGTACTGCTCCGGTATTCGCGTGGTATTGATCGGAGAAAAAACGGAAAACTACCGAACAGAGCAACCGGCCGCTAGATTTATCCTCCAGACAGAGACTGAACTCGACTCGAAATCGAACTCGAAGCATACTCGCCGGACTGCCCAGGTGGGAAAGTGGTCGATGCTGGCGCTATTCGACATGCCCGATTCAACCTAACGACGAAGTAAATGATTTAGAATTGCTCAGGTTTATCCCAGATGGCTGATAAATCAGGATTGCCCATCAGGATAGAAGATACCTGTAGAGTGTGAAAGAACAAGAAAGTGGTTGGAAAAGAGGAAGCCGGGAAAAGGAGGAGATATGAGTAGAATGTACGATACGTTATTGACGGGGGAAAAGGGACGCCGGCGAAAAGGAAACAGAACGAAACATAAAGATCTGTTGGAGCAGAATGGTGAAACTACGAATGGGTGGTAGGTAGGGCAGAGGAACGTTGAAGAAGGGACCGGGAGCGGTAGCTCAGTGCATCAACTGATGTCACTGCAGCGCCTCTGACCGGGAGGTCCTAGGTTCGAGTCCTAATGTCGGCAGTGTTTTCGACACTAGCGTTTCAGCTAGGTCGAATTCAGTCGCTGTCTGGAGGAGAATTCTAGCGGCCGGCTGCTCTGATCGGTAGTTTTCCGTGGTTTCGCCGATCAACACCAGGGGAATGCCGGAGCAGTACCCTAACAAACGGGCAACGGAACGCGCGCGATCTTTCCTTCCGCTTCCTTGTCCTGTCCTATCCTCTCACCTTTCACACACACACACACTTACATAAACACACTACACTACCACATATTCCGGGAGACCGGTCGGGAGTTTAGAGCTTGTCCCGGCTGGGGCGGTGCCCCGCTGGTGGATGAGTCCTGGTTAGGGGGAAACTCCACTAGCCGACGGTAGGTCGGCGCCGGATCTCTCCATCCAGCGTGGGAAGATCACCCGAGAAAAAAATATGCACTACACTAACGGGACTAATGACCGAAGCAGTTGACGCGCCCAGAAACACGAAAAAATCGATCAATCAACGAATGGGTGGTATGTAGGGCAGAGGAGCGTTGAAGAAAGAAAGGTAGGGGGGGGGGCAAAGGAAGGCAGACTGGGGGTCAAAGCAAGGGAGAAGGGAGAAGGGTGGAAGGCAGGGGGGCGAGTTGCAACAGGGAGAGCGGCGGCTCACAAGGTGCTGCACAGCATCCGCCGGATGCCCGACCCGGGTGGTCTGTCCGTTGGTCTGGTAGGCAGATGGGACGCCTCAAACGCCAAGAGGAAGGCTAGCACCCATCGAGCTCATGGTTGCATGCTGTCTTTGTGCCAAATGGGAGAACCATAATTAGAACAGCCTTCTGAAGTTTTGTATGATTAATTCTTTTCACATTAATTAATTCGGCGATTCTTTTTATGTTTCGACATAATAAATATTTTAGGGCATTTTAGACAGACGGATTCTGAATAAAATACCTATAATGCTGTCATGAAGTAGACAGCTTGTCTTTGTTAATGTGTTCAATTCATTAAATGTTATATCACTTTAAAATGTATTTATATTCTTAGAGATAGATTTGGAGATGTTCGTTTAAATCTTGCTGAAAAAGGTGATTTTCAAATAAGTGCACATTTTTTCTTTATTTATTTTATTTCATGATGTCTTTAAAATATCTAATATAACAAAATATTCATGTATTTTAAACCTCCTGCATTTAATCATAATTTAATATGTCCTTTTCGTCATTGTTGGCATTAAATGTTTTCTTTTGTGCCCACATGAATGTTTATCTATATCAATAAAAATGAATTGCCGAAATGTATGTAAGCGCATAACTTCCGAACGACTGCGCCTTATTCGATAATCTTTTTTTTTGTGTGTGTGTTCATAATTGTCAGGACAAGGTATGTATAAAAGAAAATTTATAGAAATCAAACAGAAAAGTTTTTAAAATCTCATAATATGAAAAGTGAGTGAGTGAATGAGACAGAAGACTGAGAGATCTTCAATATATTAACAAAACATTGACAGATTGACGTTCAGTTGTTTAGCTAGCAGTTGATAACTTCAAAAATGTTGACAGAATGGATAGATGGATATTCATTCATATACAATTACCGTTCCTTTCGCAATCGAAACGGAAATTCGTGTGTTTTGGTGTGTGATCAGAGGTTTATCGTTGTATTAGGGAGAGGGGTGGCGTGAGAGGGGGCGGCGGCATGACAGGCGTCCCTTATTGGAATGAAATGAAAACTGCACTTAATAATTAAAATAATTCATTTGTTTATTGTGCTTTCTTTTGTGCTCACTGATTTAACGAATTTTATGAATGAATTGATGTTGCATTGAACTTTATTTTACCAGTATACTGCAATTGAAATGAAGTATATTGTACATTGGGGTTCTCTGATTCACGTTGTTTATGAATTTATATAGGATCCATGCTCATTATCACTTGATTGAGCGATAATTCCGTATTTAATACTGTAAAATGCACTCCGATATCAAGACCTCGGTAATCTACTTCGGAACTGACATTATTATCTCTCTACGGATCCATTAGCAGCGAGACCTGCAGCAGAGGTTGAAGAGCACCACTCCAAACTCTTGGGTGGGACGTGTGGGAGAAGAAAACGGGAAGGGGAAGGGAGGCTGACGCGGCAGCGGAGGCGGCGCTGTGTGAAGTGGGCGCGGGGTGGAGCGGAAGGGCGCGGCGGGGAGGGCTGACGTCTACGGAAGGCGCTACACCACTACAGTGCTTGCTTTCATAAAAGGGTAGAACGCTGCACATTCAGTGGATTCAGCAATGCATTCAGAGCTCGCATGTCGCGACGTGAATTGATTGATGAGGAATGTTGTGAGTGGTTTCATCCTCCGGTGGCTGAGTGTGAGCAAGCGAGGTGTATTACACCTATATGACTCCCCTGAACAAATTGTGTCTATTCGTCTATTCGTGTCTATTCTACTATCGCGTGACTGAACGGGGGCGTGATTGTAGTTCGGCATGACGAGATGAATCGGCGCGATGATGCTACAGCGCGGTAACGCTACGATTCAACGTGGTGACGTTGCGGTACGGCGCACTGGCATTGCGATTCGGTGCGGTGACGCTGCGATAAGGTGAGGTGACGGTACAATAAGATGCTGTGATGCTACGATAAGGTGCTTGACTATGATACTGTGCGGTGACTAGTACTGGGCTGATAGTGCGGTGACTATGATACGTGCGGTGACTATGAACTGTGCGGTGACTATGAACTGTGCGGTGACTATGATACTGTGCGGTGACTATGATACTGTGCGGTGACTATGATACTGTGCGGTGACTATGATACTGTGCGGTGACTATGATACTGTGCGGTGACTATGATACTGTGCGGTGACTATGATACTGTGCGGTGACTATGATACTGTGCGGTGACTATGATACTGTGCGGTGACTATGATACTGTGCGGTGACTATGATACTGTGCGGTGACTATGATACTGTGCGGTGACTATGATACTGTGCGGTGACTATGATACTGTGCGGTGACTATGATACTGTGCGGTGACTATGATACTGTGCGGTGACTATGATACTGTGCGGTGACTATGATACTGTGCGGTGACTATGATACTGTGCGGTGACTATGATACTGTGCGGGGTTCCTGGTGGTGGGCGGGGCGGGGCGGGGTGGAGGGCGAGCAGCCGACGCGGAGGTGGGCGGGGCGCTGGAGGGCCTGTCGCCGGGAAGCACCGGCCGCGCTCCGCGTGCAGCGCCGCAATGCAATAACTCGCCCTCGCCGCCGCTGTTGCGTGCGGGCGATGGGGCTGTGTAGTGGGCGGGCGGGGAGGGGCGGGGCGGCTGGTTGAGTGGCGCGGGTGGAGTAAGCCGCGTGGATCGATGGACGGGTGCTGGTCTGGTATCCGAGACGAACTGAGCCATTGGCGGTAGTGATGGTAGCATTACTTGCGCCAATTTGCAGCTTCATAAAGAAAAAAGTATTCAGTAGTTTCAAGAGGTGAGAAAATATAGAACTCATGACTAATTGCTAATTAGGTTATTATTAACAATTAATTTTATTATTTTATGAATATTATTACCACAATTATTGAAAACAATCGTTTCTGGAGCAAATCTATCATTCCGAATTTGTACGGTAATTTGTTCTACCGTCACCCTCCACCGGCTCCAAATTTTTTCTTTAAATTTTTGGAAGAGTTTGTACCAAACGCACCCTATTCGATGACATAAACGCCACATTGCTCTATTCACTTGTTTTTTTCAAAAATTAAAAATATGTATTTTTTTACCTATCCCTCACATCGGTAATATTTTCATTAGAGGCGATTTATTTACGTCAAAATTCTGCATTTTTGGAACCATATCAACTCCATTTTCTCAAAAATGACTCCAAATGTTTTCTTCATTTTTTTCTGATGTATAGTACTAATTGCACTCTTTTATATGACGTAAAATTCATTGTGGGATATTCTTTTGTTTTTTTAAATTATACAAATGTATTTTTTAAATACCTCTCACGCCGTTAATATTAACATTACTATCAATTTGTATGCATTGTTACATTTGTGAGAAGAAGTGCTTCAAATGCTTAAATTAACATTTTCGAAAACTCAATAGATTTCCGAGAAAAAGAGCTTCAAATTACGCATTTACAGTATAGCTTAAACGCCATTTTCTCAAAAAGAGCTACGAATTTCTCAATGAAAACTTCTATTTAGGACGCGTTTCTACTCTTCTTTAATATTCTTGAAGTAATAATTCGATTGCACTGCTAGGAAAGCAAAAAGTTGAGGAAATGTCAAAAAAAATGTTCTTGGGGCGACAATCGATGGCAGTTGGTCAGAGAATGTTCCAAGACCTTAAAGCCAGACCACACCAAGGAAATTAGAAAAATTTGGTACGAGAAACTATGTACCATTCTGTAGCCCTTTTAGTTAATTTGGAATTGCTTAGGGATCCGTTATATCCGAAAAGTCTTTGTTGCCAACGTATCCTTAAACGATAATTAATAATAATATATAAAAAGTTTCTATTTTCAATATTTACTCAAAGTACGATGCAATAGCGACGATACATGGAATTGTTATAGATGATTCTATTGGTCACAAGTGTTGCTCTTCCCTATATGTGACTCAATATTAGAGATATTCAAACATCACATGGCTCAAAAGTGTCGTCAACTTTCAAATCATCTTGATATGTTTATAGCGGTGAAATTATCTTTATGTAAGAATGTCAATATTAAAATAAGAATACTAGTAGAAAACAAACCAACTACTACAGAACATATCTCTACAAATAAACTTGTGGACATAGACACATTATTGTGCGCTTACATTAATCTCAAAGCGATATTGTATGAAAACAATACTCAATATTCTTCCATCAATTTGAATACTGTTTTTTGTACTTACAGAGATCTTTCCATAATGAGCTGCTTTCGACCAGATTTCACGGGTTGCTTACCTAGAAGAGAATACATTCGTAAGTTAGAGAATGGGTGTTCTATATTTACATCACATCGATCAATATAAGAGTGCTGTTAATTACACACGCTGTCATTAGTACTATGCATTTAGCTACCTCTGCCTAATATAGTTTAACAAATATTGATGTTTTCAAGGTAACATGTATCATATAAATTCATACAAATTACAATATGGGAGTCCGAAGCCTTCGGGATATAATCTGCCTAGTGCAGTGTCATTCAGCAAGTTGCTGCAACTTCTACTAAGCTACTACTGTTAGTAATAATAATGATAATAATAATAATGATAATAATAATAATGATAATAATAATAATAATAATAATAATAATAATAATAATGATAATAATGATAATAATAATATTTACTATTGGTGATAAAATGTACATGATTAAGTACAAATTACTTTAAATTAATATACTGAATTACATAAAATTCAAAAAAACATGCCTCTCTAACCCAAAAATGATTTGCAACAAATTAAAAGGACAATTTAACATGAAGGTACCCAAAGTAAATAAGTAGTCAAATTTTCCTTAAATTCGAAAGATTTAGGTAATTACACGTAAGTTATAGTAAAAAATTCAAATAAGTTTTATTTAATATTCCTTTTTATGACAAAATTTTTTCAGCTTATTTTATCAATCCAATTAATTTGCTTCCAGCACGGTCTTTGTACCAATATTTTACTTATTAGCCTCCATTCAGTATACCTCTAAATCAACATTGCTCTTTTAATTACTCGTTCTCTTCCTAAAATGGCAAGTCTTTCTCTTACAAAAACAATCTCTGCAACGTACTAATTTTCACCATTGTTCTCCCATTTATTAATTTCCATCTCTGGAGCGAGTTACAATGCCTCGCTCATAAAACGCAACGAATGTTTGCGAAGCGCTAAGAATACTTGAAAGAGCCGGCCTGAATTACAGTGGCTGGGAGAAAGTTCTCAAAATGTATACACGGCCGCTTATTTTTAGTTGTGAAACATTTGAAGGAAGCCGCGCGTTGAGCCGCGTCCGACGCACAGTGGTCCATTGTGTTTCCATAGCTGGACAAAAATTAAAGTGCCTAATATTGGCCATTAGTTGACGTTTAAAATACGTAAATAATAAATACACGGTTGTTTTCGTCCTTTTATATGTAATGCGTCCAGTAGATCATATACATTGGGTAAAAACTAGCGAGTCGGAACCTGTTGCGAAATAATGACAGTAGTATATAGTTTTAAAAATTAGGATGAATAATATAATTTGTAATAGACTTTCAAGAACTTTATTTTATTTATTTTACGTCCAAAACAGTTAAAAACCGTGTGTGACGTGCTACGGGGAGAAGTGAGTTTTTGAACATTTTCATAATTCTCTTATCCTATATTCTACTTGAATTTTTAATGCAGAAATAAATTAAAGTTTCTTTGCAAGGATTGTTAAGAAAATATTCGCTCCGATGTAATAAAATATATTTTCAAGGGTAAATGGGCTATAAATTTGGTCTCATTCCTCACCATGTCCTTCGTGAAGGAATAATACGTCCTGTCGCGACATGAACGATAATTTGAATAAATATATTTCCCACTGAATTCTAGCAGGCGTGTACAGAAAATGAAATTACATTTTATGTTCAAACGCAAAACAAGGGATCTCAGCATTTGCTCAACGGATCAGGGAAACTGAACCAAAAACCTGATCGAAATGGGGGTCGTTGACCCAGAAGCTTAGGTACAATCATTGTTACAGGTTGTTTAGAATTATACAGTCCAAATGGTAAATAACATTAATTTTAACAGTGATATTGAATGTATTACTTTCCTTCTGATGTTCTCTAATTGTATAGATAGTTATGCAGCAGAAACTATTTTACTTGAGATTTAAACATTTTTATAGAGTTTAATCGTAAGGAAATTTCCTTTTGGATCTATCATCTAGTATCTTTACTTATTCAAAGTATAGCATGATCTCCCACAGTGTGTATTTTAGTTTTTACTTTCGAATACTTTGTGTGCTCTGCTCGCATTTTGCAACTTCTGTTAAATACATTTATTACGATTTGCAAAAAATTTAGGGTTGTGTTGCGATCATGGTTTGTGCCATATTTTGGTCTAGGGTTTTCAGCAATTCAATTCAATATTTCTAGAATCTCCGATTAATATTATTTTCTCAAAATTCTGCAACATTTTTCTCCTATCTCTCTCTTGAGATAACCATTAATTCACTCTTTAAGTTATAAGAATTGTACAAAAACAAGATCTTGAAAGCAAAAGTGGTAATCTAATATTTTCTCTTCTTTCCAATTTAATCTACTTAAAAATCCGTCCAACTATTTCCTATTCTTACTTGGACATCTGGCGGCATATTGATAAATTCCATCCTCCTCTCCTTTTTCCTCCTCCTTCTCTTCTTCTTCTTCTTCTTCTTCTTCGTCTTCCCTTGTTTCTTGTTGCTGGATCTCTTCTACCTCGGGGCCTACATTTAATTACTTCTCTTGGGAATCTTCCATCGGTCATTCTTTATATATGTTCTTTCCAATTCGTTTTGTTTTCTTCTATACAAGTGGTTAGTGGGAAGATATTGAGTTCACTTCGTATTTCAGTATTTCTTATTCTATCTAGTCTAGTACAGCCTTTGACAGATCTCAGAAAGCTCATCTCAGCTGCCTGTACTCTTCATATATCTTTCTTACGAGTAACCCATGATTCTAAGCCATAGAGAAGTGCTGGTACTGTCATTATCTTGTAGAATTTTATTTGAGTTTCTTTTCTTATTTTATTTTTTAGGTGTTTTAGTTCATCTACAAATTCTTTGAAATTTATTTATTTTATTTTCTATATCTTCATTCCATTTATAAGAAATATTGCGACCTAAGTAATTAAATATTTTTACTTGTTTCAGAGCGTGTCTATTCACGACGATCTTAGTTCTGACAGAATGTTTCCCATTAAATTCCATAGTTTTAGTTTTCGGAACGGATATTTTCATATTTTATTCATAACCACCGATGGGATGGTCAAGGTGGCAAGGAGCGAATACCGACTCAGTGCTTCGGTCCGACGGGTCGCGGGTTCGAATCCCGCCTTGGGCATGGTTGTTTGTCCCTTGACTTTGTATGTGTTGTTGCGGAGGGCCTCGTGTTCTGCTGAACCCAGATCAGAGGAACCCGCAAGTGTGTTGGTCTAGTGTATGGTCGAATATGCGTCCCATCAGGATGTACAGGATAACCGACTGTTGGCTGGATAAAAGCCCTAGAAAAAAAATATACATATCCTATTTTTTGAAGGGAGTGTACTTATTTCTGCAAATCATCTTCTGTCTCCTGTAGACTTATCTGCTCATCTGCAAAAATCATGGTGTAAATTGAGATATTATTTGAGAGTATGATGCCTTGTGGAACATTAGTTTGCCGTTCAGGTATCATATCATCGAGATAAATATTAAATAATGTCGGTGATAAGCTGCAACCTTGTCTTATGTCTTGATTATTAAAAATTTCTTTCGAACATTTTCCTCCAATGTCAACGATTGCTTTGTTGTTTTCATATACTTGTCGGATTGTCTGTATCAGATATATGGGATAGCCTCTTTTATACATGCTTATCCATAATTTGTTTCTTAGGACTCTATGAAAGCTTTGACGTAGTCTATGAAGGCTAACTGCGTCTCTATATTAAAATAAATTCCATTCGATTTCCAAACAAATCGTTTTGTAAAGGTAGGCCCTGAATAGCTGAAGGCCTTCTTTAAACTTACAGTGAAATGTTCACCTGTTTTGGGCGTTATATATTCATCTTGTCGCATTCATCATCGCTGTTGAAACACAAACATGTTGATATAATAAATAAAATCTCTTTTCGCTCAACGCACTCGGAAACTAAAAACAATAAAAACAGAGACTCAAACGGACGCAAAATCTACATACAACTCCCAAGTATCCTATCACACATATTTTTGTGCCCTGTACAATGTGTGGTAAAGAATTTCGTATCCCAAAGTGCGTTTTTTGCAAGTCTATTTGAATTACAATAAATTTATCATTTTTTATAAAATGCAGCTTGACAATCATCAGTAAATGACAAATGAAACTATAAAATTATATTTTAAAACTAAACACCACGTAAAACTTCATACTTCCGTGCATTATTTCCATCACAAATCAAATTTTCAGCTTTAGTACTTTTAGAAATAGACTTTTCTCTTCCCACTTTGTGAAAGGACTGCGAACTCCCCGTCGCGTCCCTTCTCTGATATGTCGCAAATTGACCCAATCCGATTCTTTTGAACAGACAAACAAGCTCTCTTGCACATTTTCTATTGGTTGGATTAATTAGAAGTACAGTTCTATAGCTTTCAAGTACCTGGGCAATATTTCGTTTTCCTTTTTTGTCCAACTACGTAGCAAAAATTGTCCACTGTGATGTGACAACGGCACCTCATTTGGCAGTTGCCGGGAGCGCACGCTAGTGAGGCCTCTTCACATCAACAAGCGCAGAAACACGGGGACAAAGTTTTCATCTGCGTACACTCGGTATTGCCGTACTTGTTCTAGATGCTGCTGCTCGTGCCGGAAAAGAGAACTGCCCTTAGTCCGGTCCCAAGAATGGCAGTTGACAGTCAGAATTATTGATTGAAAGTAAATAAACAGAGGTTGTCTGGTATCAAATCTATATTTCAGCAGAACTTCGTTTTCCGCTCAGCAGCTGCAAGCTCTGACGATGATTGCTACGCGATCGAAAAGATCTTAAGAAGAAATATAGATTTGATACCAGACAACCTCTGTTTATTTACTTTGAATAAATAAGGTATCTACATCACCAACAGTCTAATTAATTATTGATTGATTGATTGATTGATTGGTTAGGGTTTCCGGGCACGTCAACTCTTAAGGTCAATAGTCCGTAAGTGTAGTGCACTTTTTTTCTCGCAGGAAGTGGCGAGGATCTTACCCCACTAGTTGACGAGGTGCGGCACCGACATTCACGTTCGCTAGCGGGGGGTTCCTTAACTAGGTATCTCCCACCAGCGGGGCACCGCCCTAGCCGGAACATGCTCTAAGCTCCATCAGTCTCCCACATATATTGTGGGGTGGTGTGTGTGTGTGTGTGTGTGTGTGTGTGTGTGTAAGAAAGGGGTGGGGATAGGACAAGGAAAAGGAAGAAAAGATCCCGCGCGGTTCGTGGCCCATTTGTTAGGTATTCGTCCGGTGTTGTACCGGCATTCTTCCGGTGTTGATCAGAGAAACCACGGAAAACTACCGATCAGAGCAGCCGACCACTAGAATTTTCCTCCAGACAGCAGCTGAACTCCTGTCGAAAATCCTGTTACCATTGTAACTCAAACCCAGGAACCTCCCCGGCAGAGGCACTGCCGTGACGTCAATTTATGCCCTGAGCTACCGAAGCCGGTAGTCAGGTTAGAGAAAGAAGGATCTCCAAGGTCAATTAAATATCTGTTCTAAATCTTCCTAAAATTGATAATATCGCGGTAAAAGACGGGATAAGTATGTAAAATTCTATCTTCTAGGATTCTCATTCATGCAGTGGCATAAACATCTAATTAGCTGCAAACTGGCGCGGACATTGATTACTAGGAAATTTATATAACCTGAGGTGAAGGTATCGTTAACGTATAGTACCATTCGTAACTTATAAAAATTCTTCTAAGTCCTCAAAACACATGGTTTCATATGTATTTTATGGGTTTCTACTGCACTTTAAATATGGGATAGATACAAGGCTGTAAGAGGTTACTTGAAATCAATTAGGTGTACACTGCTCGATATCCAGAGGTTACCCGAGTGATCTACGGTATTATCAACATTCTAGGATTTTATATTAAAATTAATGGAATCGTCACACAGTATACAAATTTGTTAATATGTAATACTGTTGGATTGTTTAAACAACGCATTCCACTGTCGAAGCGAAACACAAAAACTCAAAAGTCGGCCTGGTGGCCTAGATCGCTAAGGTAATAGTGTTAGTGATTTCGGACCGAAGGGTCGCGGGTTCGAGTCCCGCCTCGGACATGGTTGTACTTGTGTTCGTCCTTTCACTCCTTGTCATCACCATTTCGTTTCATCTTCATAGTTACCATACCGTTAACTCCAATAGTGGTCGCTAATGACCTAGATGTTGATGCGACCTTAAATAACCAATTTAAAAAACTCAAAAATAAATTCTCTAAATATAATACGCCAAGAAAATATGATTTTGTACAATTTTCATTTATAAGAAACCATATTCTCCAAATTCCGTAAGTGGGTAACTTGTAGATATGGATATATTCTTCAGGTTTCTTGAAACATACCTAAAACGAAATTCTAAAGCTCACAGATTATGGTGAAGTAAGAATTGCCTGCACGCATACAACCCGCAACACGTTGCGTCGCAACCACGTGATCACCACGCACAAATGTTCGTGTCCGCAAAGCCATTCAAGTTATATTTCTTATGCCAAATGAGACATTTGTAAATGTTATTTTACATTTTGGAGGTAATTTTCATTCCATATCACGGATTGTCAAACACATTTGAAGCTAGGACCAAGCTATCTATTAAGCTATTTTCACTTTTAATGTAACGATTTAAAAAGTGTGATAATGTACAATATTTTAGAAAAATTATATATTTTGGACTCGTATATTACATATTTGGAGGTTCCGCTCATTGGAAACTCAAGCCATTCAGAATTTCGAGTTTCACCCGACATGGAAGCTTTTGCGCTATCAGGCCCAGTTGTACGAATTCGGAATAAAGCCGTGATACATTTTATTCCATGGATAAAGGAAAAGCCGGTTGTACGAAGGGAGAATAGTGCTTATTCACAGAATAAACTGATGATAAACTATTCCACTATTTTGCGTAAATATTCAGTGAATAACGTGAAATAACCTCAAAAGTAGAAGCAACAGTGAGAACGCATGTACTGTGTGCAACTGTATAGCAATCTGTAGCAATGGAGCTTTCAGGTAGCGATGATGAATTCTTGTTCCGGGTGTATTTTTCTTGCAAAAACGAAGAAGTTTCCAGGCTCTATTTATTGAATGAATACTATGATGAGCTTTAACGAGATTTCGTCTATCCAAATTAAGTGCTAAGGGTTTTGGATTTGTGAATGATGATTTGAATCAGAGAGGTAAATATACATTTTATATATGTAGATTGTATACATAAGTGATATTTTTTCATTAGCTTCCTAGTGCTCTATAATAGATAGAATCATTTTCTGAGAGTAATTGGAATAATTCTTTGCTCCAATTCCACTTGCACTTGCTACAGTATAATAAAAAATCATTTTTTCCATGAAATGATGATTCAAAAACAAAATTATCTATTTTTACTGTGTTAAACTTTTTGATCAGTATATTTTTCATATAAAATATTTTGTATTTTTCATATAAGATTTTTTTTACTTTGTTTTGAAGTATTGCTAAATAATTGTAATAATTTAAATATCAACCACCAAATGCGTAACTAGTAAAAAAATTAAAATGTGACATTTTTAATAATATATTTTTAGCAAAGTTCGAATGACTGTACTATATAATAAGTGTTGATAATAGACATTGTTATGTAGCAGAGGATATTTCTCAGCTTTTCATTCTTGTATTTTTAGTTCAATGTGTGGTTGATTAACTAAAAGCAACCAGTATAACAATAATATTGTTTAAAGTGAAATGCATTTTTCATGTCACAAGTTGGAGGAAAAAATTTCAAATATCAATTTTTCAACTCAACATGCAATAGCTCATTTTTGAAAACAGGATGATTAAAAATATGTGATTTTATGACACTTTTGCACACAGACGAATTTGATACTTGAGTTATGTTAATTTATATAAACCAAGTCCAAATAATTTTTGTTTCAGTGGTTAATATCTTTAATTGCTTCGGAACTATTGCAATTTCAAGGCGGAACTTCAAGGTTTCAAATCGGAACTTTCAACACACAGTATCGCACAATTTCACCAGGACGCACAAACGCAACACACACACACACACACACACACACGTTCACAAGGAAACACGACGATTCGAAATTGGCGGAAACGAGGCAGAAATGAGCAAAACATGAGAAGCAAATAATATATATTTCAACAAAACACTATCGAATGCCGTACTAAATTCCTCTTTCACAGACACCTCTTCGGATAAACACGGAATAGTTATCCCCGGAATAAAATTAAGCCGTACAACTGGACGAGGTGTTTATTCTGGGAAAAGGCAATTCTAGAGATAACTATTTCTGGAGATATCTCTACATCATAAAACTGGCGATCGGTGTTTGAATATTATCAAAAAATTGATATTTTACAGTTATACAGATTAATGAGATTTAAATAAAAATAACGCATATCACGAAAGTCCAAATTTAAATTTACATTTACGACTTACATTCCATAGAGTTAAGTAAATTAAATGCCCATCGAATTGACACAGGTCGAATAACGAATATGAATATCGAGATGTAATTAGTATTGAAAACTCTGGAAAATAGTATACATCACCAGCAATGTGAAACCAGAATTTACTGTTATATTTCAATGAATTATGTTGCTGATATAATGGTATGCGATTATCAATTCATTCAAAATTTTACAATTTAGATTCGGTAACATTTCTGCAACTTGCCTATGAACTCTCCTCCACAACATGCAGGTTTTCAATCTTCGCTGCTTCGTAACGCTCTGGAATACGTCATTCGCTACGGTAGTAAAATTTAATTATGAAACTTCATAGAGCAGTGTAGTGTCCTCTCATTTACTGAACTGCCAACGCTCACGCGAGTGAGAGCAGGAGTTCGGAAAGGCAATTTGTGCCGCGTTAAAGCCTCCAATCCCATTAGGAAATGGAACGAACAGAGAACGTACTTTGATTTTACCTGTGTTCTGAAAGCACTTCGAACCGGAAATAGACGTCATTGTTCGTCTTCTCCCAGACATTGAATTATAGAGTACTTTCGGGAATCGATTAGAAAAGGAATAGCGTGAACTGTATACTGGATAAAGAGTGTTGTGTGATGTGAAGAGTGTCGAAACGTTTTACACATATTTTCCAGAGAGTTTGAATTAGAATATTTTTGTGAAATAAAATCATTAATAATATAACTTCAAAATCGAAGTTATAATACTGAATTAAATAATTTCCATGAATTTTTCTTCCAATTAATATATTTTTTCCAAAAAACATTCCACACCATAAATGTATCACGGAACTTACGTGTTTAAGAAAAACCCACTACATTTCTTTACTCTGTACATTTAAGATATGTTAATTAAAAATAAGAGAAAATGCAAGAACATATTATCAAATATGATAAAGATATCAGTGATTCTACTGAAGCCTAAAATTTGAAAGCAGAAAATAAAATCAAAGATAAAATTTTAAAAATAACAATGGGAGACTTCCGTTTGTTTAAACTTGAAGGATGCGAAGCTAATACCTTCTTTGCCAAAGATTTTACCGCTTAGCTGGCTGATTACATATTATATGATATTTATATAAATGGTGATTACATATTATATTTATATAAATGGTGATTACATATTATATTCATATAAATGGTGATTACATACTATATTCATATAAATGGTGATTACACATTATAATTATATCTATGGTATAAACTTTTATATTAATGGTGATTAGGTTTGCTCCTGCCTCCGACTACTGCGCTACTAAGAGTCACTTTGGTTGGTTGACGTCACTGCCACAACATCCCGGTGACTGCGTTCCTTCAATCCCGAAGAGCCTGTTGCGTGCTTTACGCCCAGCGCGTCTGCCACCCCAGTGGCCTGGGCCGCCCACGCGGATATCAGCCTCCAACAGGCCGTGTCCCTTGCGTCGCGCCCGTCCGCCTCGTCACTCACCTGTCCCCACCGCCGCCTCCCGCCCGCCAGGCCAGGCGCCTCCTCTTCTCTTCACTGCCTCTCCATACAGAGGGAAAGCGGTGAAGGGGTAAAATCCAGGGAGATAGAGAATTGGATGGGCTCCGAGGAATGGAGAAAGAGAGAGATGGATGGGTGGGAGTAATGGAGGGAGAGCAGCGAGAGAGAAACAGAGAGAGAGAGAGAGAAACAGAGATGGAGAGGTTAGGAAGAAGGGAGAGAGAAATGAAGGAAGAATAGAGGGAGAGATGAAGCAGGAACGAATGAAGAGAGAGATGGCTTGAGAGAGAGAGAGAGGAACGAAGAGAAAGGAAAGAAGAGAGAGAAAAGCATTGTAAGGAGAGAAAGAGAGAATGAAGGATGAAGAGAAACCGTTGGATGGTAAAGGGAGAATGGTGAGAGGGAGGGGAGTATTCAGTGTTTCCGGGCGCGTCTTTATTTCGGTCGTTAATCCACAGAGTCTGCTGCATGTTAGAACCGGGCAGTAGCAGTGTTCCCCCAACACTGATACACAAGATTCGGTGTTCACTTACATATAGACATGCGGGGTCTCCCTCTTTAGGTATTTCCTCCAGCCAGGACAAGGTCTAAACTCCCTCCTGGTCTCCTTTCATGTTTGGTAGTGTAGGGCATTGCGTAAAAGTGTGTATGTATGTGTGTATGTGTGTGTATGTGTGTATGTGTGTGTATGTGTGTGTGTGTATGTGTGTGAATGTGTGTATGTGTGTGTGTGTGTGTGTGTGTTGTATGTGTGTGTGTATGTATGTGTGTGTGTGTGTGTGTGTGTGTGTGTGTGTTAGGTGGCATATCTGACATTTGCCTAGCATTGATTTAAGAAATGAAGGAAAATTTGTGGTCCGAGCAGCCTACTGCTGCAGTTCTGTTTCAGATGGTGAATGATTTCGACATCGCTATGTATTTAGCTAGTGTTGAAATCCGCCACCATCTATACTTGAACCCTATTCACTGTGGGCTAAAGTCGCTACAGTGGCAAAGGTTCTTATTACTACGTCTTCTCAGCCGACAAAGAGTGGGATAGGAATGTATGGAAGGTGGAATGGAAAGAAGGTGAGGGAGTGGTGGGAGTGATGGTTAGAGAGAAATGAAGTGGGAAAGGCATGAAAAGGAACGGATAGTGAGAACGGTTGATCGGAGACAGGGAGAAGGAAGGAGAATGCGAGAGAGAACTATTATTAACACGCGACTAGCCAAAATAAAAGACTAACGTTTTTAGGAAGAGTTTTAGTATGCGAATTTCTTTACTCTATTCTACAGACTGAACGGTTGAACTATTTCCATATGAAATGTAACGTTGCTTTGGACATGATATCCTAAGTGGCGCTGAGCATATGATATTTACAAAACCTTATTAAAATACTTCTTCTTTCAAATTTAAAAAAATTGTTGATGGTTAGTATTTTAGCAAGTCGTTTTCCGTATCGTCATCTATTACAAGAGATAGGATACTACACAAATGGTACTAACATATCCTCCAATATTGATATTATATCAATCACATCATTGAATGAAGTTCACAATGGCAAGAGGAAAAATTTTCGCTTTTTCGTCGGCTAAATCGGAAGGAAAGTGCTAAATCGTTAATAATTATCATAATAATAATAATAACAATAACAATATAGTTGTAATTGTGTGCTAATAAAACGTCAGCTAATCATCGTTTAGAAACATAATTTACAGCAGTCGAGTTTTTTTTCGAACGATAAACTTGGGCTGTCCAGCCTTAATACCATGAACCGGACGGTCACACCCCCTGCCTTGAGGTACACCAAGGACGCGACAGACGTCTCAAACTGTCGTGCACCGGGCACCCGTGCGTGCGCCGCTGCACATATCGCGCGGGAGTCATAACAAGCTCCACAGTGCTTAGCGCCCGCCCAGACGAGATACGTCGGCCGCCGACGCGTTATTTGCATGTTTTCCGTGCTCTGAGGAAATCGTGATAACATTTTCGTACGCTCGACGGGTAATTTTGGTTTATCAACCATTTATATTAATTTGCGTTAATGAAGCATATTCTCTTGAAGTTGCACGAACTGGAGATGTATCAAGCGTATGATAACATCTATCAAGCGTATGATAGTGAATTATACTTCCATGTATACTATATAAACTATTTCAAGAGATACTAGTCACATTTCAAGATTTCGTTAGCAGGAGTCATTTCGTATACTGTATTATAATATATTGGGTTTTAATAGAACAAATGTGGAAATTCGAAACAATACATTCGGAGTAACATTTTCTTAACGAAATCAATGTATTTAAACACTTCGTAGGTTTAGTAAACAATCATCAGAATCACTTGATCATCATGAAATTCTGAGAATTATAAAATCAAAAGTTAAATTATGCTTTATTTCACTTCTTTTCATTTACATTGAACTGACTTGTAAAATTGCCTCTCGTGTGCTGAAATATCTTCTGTTTTTATCACCAACACTAGCAGGTTGTTTGCAATTTTTATATCTTGTGCAGTGTAAACATATCGGTGATTAACTGTAAACGTACGAGTGGATGAAAATAATTCCTGGTGCATGAACAAAATATTTTGTTTAAAATGCGGAATATGTAGCTTAATAGCGGCTCTTATCTTCTTTTCAGGCTTTATAATGTACCTCCCCGAAAATAAACTACAAATCTCGAATTCAGTAATAGTACCCTATCACCAATGGTCCACTGTTAATTACTTGTTTTTGCGTGGAACAGTCGTTTTTCAGACCTGAGCTCATTTGAATCAAACATCAATCAAATTTCTCGTATGTTACATATGAATTCAACATTCAAAATATTTATTTCCCATATCAAGAAATCAAAAGCGTCAAATCAATATTCAATTCACAAATGGACAATTCCAACGGTGAAAAAAGAAGACAATAACGTTATGTGATTACGGATCTTGATGACTATCACTTGTTCATTGTTAATGGTTTCCACAATAACGTCAGCAAACGCATTCAGAAAACGTTACCACCCAGAAATAAATTTGAAAGACACGAGATCTGCTATTGGTATTATGGTGACAACAACAATTTAAGCAACTAAGAATTGCTTACATCCTTCCATTGTAACGATCGTAGGGTAGCTAAATAATTCAAAATGTTTTTTTCTCAGAACTCTCAAGTTTCTGCAAAGGAAACAAGTTTTTTATTATATAAATTCAATATGAAATTAAAATAAAAGGGTGTTCCCGTTTCTTGGGCGAATTTTGACCTCGTCCGTGCTAGGTTTGTTAGAGAACACATTTCAAACACATGATTAAAAATGGTTGACTGGCACGAATGCATCTCATTGTGAATAATCCAGTACGAAATAGAAGATTAATGTTGGAATATTCTGAAAGAAGGTAACTCCAACGAATTCAATGTTGCGTTGCTCTTTGGCATGCCATCTGGTTGGTCTTCTTTTCTCGTATGTTTGTATTTATATGTGTGCTGTGACTTCTTTTTGTAATTTTTTGCTGACCACTTCGCACTTTCGCTGCTCATCTCACACTGTAATGCTTGAAGGTTGCTTTTTGATAAGGTATATCCTTCAGGGAACACTCTCGAAATTAATTTTTAAAATCTCGATCAATGCACGCTCTGGACGGTTATTGGATAGATTGTCTGGAATATCGCCTTGATATCGTTCTGGTTGCATCATGGATAGGTCTCACATGTCGGAAGAATCTGGAAATATGTTACGAATGGTCTTCATATACATTTATTTCGAGTGTTCGTGGCATTTCTACTTCTAAATTGTCTTGTTCCTCGTATTCTTTAGATATTTCCATAGTCCCTCCAAAAATTGTAAGCATCATCCCTTTCTTACACAATACATTAAAGATAAATGACTGTTTCTTACGATTTATAAGACATCATTGACACTAAACCCCATTCATGCTAGAATTACTAGCAGCTACTGAATTTTCTTTGGCGCTGCAGAACTTTCCACGCCTCGTCTCGTCTCCATGCCATTAAGTCTACGCAACGCCTCATTTCCAATTCTACCGGCTGGCTATTCTGATCGGTAGTTTTTTGTAATTTCTCCGATCAGTGGCAGTCGAAACAACACCCTAACAAACGGGCCACGGATCGTGCGCGATCTTACCTTTCTCTTCCTTTTCTATCCTCACACCTTACTTACACACTCACATGCCCTACTGTGACATACCAATATGTGACTGAACATGGTAAAATATTTATTATAAATGGCGTAAATTATAGGGGATAAATATATGTGAATATGCTAGCATAGCAACGGTAAGCGAGCCGTCGTCAAGGTCAATATCTTCATGCAGTGACAATCGCGGAGACGGCTAGTTCATTTTGTATAGAATTCAGGGATTGGCGAAAAAGCATTGACAGTCGTGAAGACGGCTAGTTCGTTTTGCAAGAAAGTTAGGGATTGGCTAGGTACGAAAGTACATAAAGTGTTATCTGCAAATAAACAATCAAAAAAAGGACCGAGCTTTGCAGGGCTGAAGAATAAGAGAGGCATCCGTGATGGGAGATACCTGATTGGGGAAAACTCGCATTCGACGTGTAGGTCAGCGCGAATTTCACCAACAAACTGAAGATCACCGCTTCCTCCCGTGATTAAACCATGCACTACACTTACGGGGATAATGACCATAGCAGATGACGCTCCCGAAAACAAAAAATAATCAACCAATCAATCATAAATTCGAACTCTTTTATGCCAAAAATGACCAATTTAGAGTCAATCGAGAAACAACTCCGAGAAATATGGAAACATCTCGCTGGCACATTATCAACTACGCCATTGCTTGTCACAGACAGAGACCTGCCCTGAGACAATACTAAAACCAACTCGCCTACGACCGTGATGTCAGAAGTGGTAGATGGAGAGATTCTTGGCTGCGATTTGAAATGATATGCGTCAGGCGGCCGGACGTCAAGGGCCCAGCGGTGCGTTTGCCCTGGCACGGCGCGACCCCCGCCGCCCTTTGCGTGGACGGCGCTGCCCAGCCCTCCGCTCCGCCCGGCCGCAGCTCAGGTGGAGGACGCTGCGCCTCTATGTATAGCGGCCTCCGCCAGCCTTGACCTATGAAAAGCCTCGGACCCGCCCCCGCCCCCGCTCCGGGACACGTGCGTCGGCGGCCGCCGGCGCGGACAATCGCCACTTATCGCTGTGCGCGCGCTGCTGCCCTGGGAGATAGTTTCGGTCGCCAGCGCGTCGCCTGTTCACGGCTCCTTGGTTCCCCGTTCTGCTGACATGGGATGGGAGCTATGTATCGTTTTTACCCACCGCAAAGGTTTGGCGTTGTTTAAGCCGCCTTCCTGGCTCGTCCCTCCGTCTCGTCTCCTCCGTCTCGTCTCCTCCGTCTCGTCTCCCTCCGTCTCGTCTCCTCCGTCTCGTCCCTCGTCCTCTCCTCGTCTCGTCTCCTCCGTCTCGTCCTCGTCTCGTCCCTCCGTCTCGTCTTCCTTCCGTCTGTCTCTTCGTCCGTCTCCTTCCGTCTCGTCTCCTTCCGTCTCGTCTCCTTCCGTCTCGTCTCCTTCCGTCTCGTCTCCTTCCGTCTCGTCTCCTTCCGTCTCGTCTCCTTCCGTCTCGTCTCCTTCCGTCTCGTCTCCTTCCGTCTCGTCTCCTTCCGTCTCGTCTCCTTCCGTCTCGTCTCCTTCCGTCTCGTCTCCTTCCGTCTGTCTCCTTCCGTCTCGTCTCCTTCCGTCTCGTCTCCTTCCGTCTCGTCTCCTTCCCTCGTCTCTTCGTCTCTCTCCTTCCGTCTCGTCTCCTTCCTTTCTCGTCTCCTTCCGTCTCGTCTCCTTCCGTCTCGTCTCCTTCCGTCTCGTCTCCTTCCGTCTCGTCTCCTTCCGTCTCGTCTCCTTCCGTCTCGTCTCCTTCCGTCTTTCTCCTTCCGTCTCTCTCTCCGTCTCGTCTCCTTCCGTCTTCTCTCTTCCGTCTGTCTCCTTCCGTCTCGTCTCCGTCCGTCTCGTCTCCGTCCGTCTCGTCTCCGTCCGTCTCGTCTCCGTCCGTCTCGTCTCCGTCCGTCTCGTCTCCGTCCGTCTCGTCTCCGTCCGTCTCCTTGCGGCTCGTCTCCTTGCGGCTCGTCTCCTTGCGGCTCGTCTCCTTGCGGCTCGTCTCCTTGCGGCTCGTCTCCTTGCGGCTGGCAAGGAGGGACTTGGTTTTGAGTGTGGTGTAGCCGTCATCCAACGTACCCCACCACGGGCGGATCGATCATGTCTGTGCAGGAAGAGAGATAATTGCCATTCAGGCACAAAGTAGCACCAATTTACCTTACGAGTAATATCTTTCATAACATAAATGTCATTACTGAGTCCCATCCATACTTGGAGTACCGTTCATATTATCGTACCACAGTCTGAGACACTTTTGCGCAATTTCTCTTGTCCTCATCCTTCTTGCCCGGCCCGTATTACAGCCAGCATTGTAGCCAAGAAAAATATACGGGATGCTTGATCACTTCTGTGTGCTTGATTTTTTTCGATAAAATGAAAATGCGCGTATGAAAATTCACATTTCAAAAATAACGCTGTATTTAAAGAATTCTGTTAGTTTCACATATTTCAACCTCACTGCAGACACAAGGTAATAGACTGCATAAGACTATTTCCATCGAATGCCTCAGAAGATAACGAACAGTTCGTTAGATGGCAGTCCAGTATGATTGGGTTTTGCACCCCACGACGTTAAGCTCAAAAAATCTCGACCAAGAAAACCCAGGATATATCGCTCGGTACTAGTGACTCCGTCAGAATCACCGATGTAGTTATAATAAATAAAAATTACTTTCGAAGGTTTTCATGTCTATTTCTTATGTAATTTTGCAAACGCTATGGCACATCATTGTCCTCACGGCTAGCTTATTAGTCAACGTGCTTGCTTTTCATGACGCGATCCCGGGTTCGATTCCCAGTCGGGAAAAATTATATTGTGCGTTTGCCCGGCAATGTTACAGTAATGAACATAATTTACATTGAATAATCAACAATTTTCATGTGTCTGTTTGGCGTAAATTATTGTGTCTTATTTGTGCTAGTGATTTTCTTAAGTTTCTAAATAAAGCAATGCAATTTTTGTTTCTGTCCTTTCATTCAATTTAAAAATATACAATTACAATATTTACCGAATTATTTATTTATATAGTACATTTTTCAAAACACCCAATTTAGCTTCAAATTTATCATGAGACATCCTGAAGTACTGAAATAAGTTCTCAGCCTCAGCCAGATCGGGGTATATGTAAAATTACCTTTTTGTCATTATCGTTTTGCTAAGAAGAGAAGAGAATGTGCGGCATTCTTCCGTTCCTTGCCACAATTTCTTCTTTTGCGAACACAATGCAATTGCTTCTTTACTTAAATTATGAAGACGTCGCGATGCGTCGCGCACAATACAAGGCACCGAGCGAGGAGCGGAACTGATTCAGTAACTGTTCAAAGAGTTCCGTCCCATTCGTCCGAGCCCAGTTCGCGCGTAGCTTAAAGGCGGCTTCACACATTCGTTATTCGGCGAACAGCGAGCAACTGCTAGCCGAACCCCGAGTAGTGTGGATGAGTTGCTTTCTATTTCCCGAGAGACGAATGTTCGGTGTTCGCCCTACCCACCGCGTGTCGGTCTTAGGACACATCAAAGGGAGCGAACATTCGCCGAACACGTCAGCTGCTCGGGATTGAGCGAGCACTAGCTCGCTGTTCGGCGAGTGGCGAATGTGTGGAGCCGTCTTACGAGTGAGGTCACAGTGCAGAAAAAAAAATCGATCGCTCGCTACGACAATTGCAAGTGAAATCGACTGACTTATTTCATCCAAAATTCACTAGAATTTTGCACCCAAAATCCGCCGAATATTCCAAGGACGTTATAATTAGAGGGCGGATTTCAATGAATTTATTATAGTTCAGAAATAGTATAGAAATTGATTGTATGTTATGACAAAAGGAAAGGACCCATTTTATACGTCTTTTTTATTTTCTTTATTTGCATTTTTCGTCAATTTTGACTATAAATCATTGTTTATTTTTTACGTCATTTTTAAGGCGTTTTCGCTGATTTCAGTGATTTTAATAGCATTTAATGGTATTTTCTCCTAATAATTTTTGCAAATTGCAACAAATATTCTCCACAGAATTCCTGAGTAGCCTATTCGATTTCTTCGCTCAGAATACCTCAGAATACCCATCTCGATCAGGTTTTTCGTCCAGTTTCCTTGATCCATTGAGCAAATGTTGAGATGGCCCTTGTTTTGCTTCTGGACATAAATGTAACTTCATTTTCTGTGCACGTCTTCTAGAATTCAGTGGTAAATACAATTATTCAAATTATCGTTTTCATGTTGTCGCGCCAGGAAGTATTATTCTGAAGGACAACATGGATAAGAGCCAAAATTCATTGCCTTTTTATCCTTGAAAATAGTTTTTATTACATGGGAGTTTTTTTTCTCCCTTTCAAAATTCAAAATTTAAGTAGTATATGACTTAGTGTAGGGATCACAGAATTTTGAAAATGTGCACACAATTCACTTTTCCTCATAGCACGTCATACGCAGTTTTTAGCTGTTTTTTTTGACGTAAAATAAATAAAAAATAAATAAATAAATTGTAATGTCAACCGTTATATGTAACCTAAGGTCCGTGTGACGCCTATCAAAGCCATTGTTAGTTCGGCCGACTTCGTGATATCTTAAGATAGGTGAATCTTATTTCGTAGGAAAGAACAGTCCAAACCAAATTTCTGCCAGATGGGTGCATTTAAACAAATAGAAGCAGCCTCTGTTATATCATTAATGTTTCCATCTTGAGTCGTTCATCCGAAATGCTTTTAATCACATTTTACGTCACTTTTTTTTTATTTTAGGGCATTTTAAAAATATTTTAACAGCATTTTATTGATCATATTTAGCGATGTTTCAGGTGATCAAAATCCGTCCCCTACTTCCAATGTGTGGAGGTGGCATTTTTTCCAGAAAGTGTTGCCAATCGTCCCCCATGTTTTATTGGCCAAAACATCTGAGTGCGTCTCAATGTAAACGGCTCGCAAGCTATTTACCAGGGCAAATTTCAAAGAAAAGGTCTGTTTTTGTAAAACAACAAAAACAAAAAACAGTTCAAATGTGTTCTATATTTCACGCAAAATTATGCGAAAACTATTCATATTTTCGTAAAATTGTACGTGCATGACCTGATTTCAAGATCTGTCTTTAAAGAACATATTTTATTGAGGAAACGATATCCTGTCTTAAATATTGAAGTTGTTGGAAAACTTCAAAAACAATTTTAAACTTTCATAATTTGAGTTTGTTTAAAACGTTTTGAATTTTAATTAAAATTTCAAATTTTAAATTTTGAAATTTTCAAAAGATCAGGCCGGTTTTAACCAACATGAAATCGGCATTATTATTTAAAGTGTCCTTTATGCTATCCGAGAAAGTAATTATGTATATAAGAAAAATATTTATCCACTTTTTGTTACTAGGGCCTGCCAATAAAAGTTTTTCTGTTTTCCGGCGCATTTCACTGCACTCAATTCACTGTTTTCAGGAGCACAATTACAATATTTTTCTCCTTATGAAGCAAGAGAGTAAAAAATAATATTTTACAGAATTATTTTGCTTTATACTCAATAGTAATGTCACAAATGTAAAAATTGAAATAAATAAAACAGTTTATCTAAAAAAATTGTAATACATTACACTTCAAATGAAAAAAGGGTTACTTTTTTAATTGCATATTCCTAAGATCTGTAAGAAATATTAATCATACATTTTATTGTTTGTAAATAAAATATTGAATTTGATTAGAAAAAATTTTTTTTGGAAATATGTTCAAATTGATTTGAACTTCATTTGAATTAAGGAGAACTAAATTTGAGCTTAATTGGAAAATATAATTTTTTTTTCATAATATCAATTTGGACATTAGTTCCAGCTCCTTAGATTTATAATGCTACACATTGTGAATGCTCTTTGCATTCAGAATGTGTTGCCAAATGTTGTTCACTGTTCATTGGTTCTTCCCTTTTTTTAAAATATTGTAGTTTCTCACCAACCTGAAGTGAAATGTACAATTCTGTTTCAAGAGAACATGTCATTTAGGATATAAATTGAATTCTGTTCAGCTTCACACAATAAATGAAAAAAAACAAATATTTCTTCTGTCATTAAATGAATTTTTGGAAGGTTTAATATTTTTCAAAGATGTTTTGTTTATTCTTTTAATATTTCAGTCTATTAGTTACAAATAATTACATTTAAAACATCATCCTTACAGAAATATCAATATATGAATACATATAATATATGGGCGGAAATGTGAATTTCACGCTTGTTGGTCAAATTGTTTAGCGGGTAGCTTAACCGAGCTTGCAAGGGACTGGCTTCATTTTCCATAATGGGAAAGGTCGATAAAGCCACCATCATATATTATATTATAACCTTGGAATTTTCCCATAATCCCGCACTTCATTGTTTCAAACATTTACGAGAAGTACGGTCAAGACCATCTATTAGGAAGGCAGGTGGTCTTGGTATTACAGATGGCCTTAACTGTCCAGCTGACTTCAGGTGATTAAGAATCGACAGAATCAAACGAAACAGAACTTCGTCCGACAGCCGGTGTTTCCGGATGCCGTCGGAAGAGGTCATTCGAATTCAATACGCTCATTTACATTTACTATCAGGTGTTTGAATGAATCGGGCACATCGGACGCAAATGTTTGACGTCAACCGACCGAAATGTCGGTCAAAATCGGGTTTCACTGCAACCACCGAATAAGGCGTTGCCTTTTTGCTTGCTGCGTCATTTGTTGCGAGAGGATCAAAAGACCTATGGTTGCGGATTCCAGTTTCGAGGATTTGAGGCATATCGCGTCCTCTCCGTTTCGACAGCTGTCGAACAAACCGACGTCGGGACGCTTCTATTTTCAGACGGCAGCAGCCTTGGAAGAGTTCGAAGGAGCAACGCATCTCTTTTCATCAACATTCAGTTTTAAGCTCTTTTAGAATGTAATTTTACTGATTGCTCTTGCAGACCAAATTCACCGTAATTGAAGTGGTAATTGGATTATTGGGTTTATTTTCCATATATTCCACGCTTGGGGCGCTGCTGTTCCTATTTTGGGAGTAAACAGGTGCCCCAATCGTTATTACGCAAATAGAATGTGGAAGAGGCAGATGGAAACCACCTGCCAGCGCAGGTGTTTCGAAATTTGGAACATCGTGCCTAATTATACGAACTCGTAATTATGTCTGAGCTTATTATTACAAATCTGACATCTCTTGGTATATTTCAGCTTTTCTAACTTACTTCCGTATGTTAATTTACACTTTGATATGAATATATTGTCCCTATAAAATAAGTAACGATTAAATTATTTTTCTTAATTGGAACAGATAACAGGTCTTTACCATATGATCTGACGTCTCACTTTCTCAGAAGTATCAAATGTTTGACTAAAATAATAAGAATTAACTTAAACAAGGTTATTGATTGATTTCTCTACAATTTATATTTTGATTAATACTTCTAACAACGTAATTATTTGTTCATGGTGGAAAGGGTGTTCACAAAACCTACATAATTGCACCTACTAACTTAAATTCAAATTAAGGATAATAAATTCAAACATTAAAAATTGCCACCACGGAATTTACCACGGAAACTACCACCAAAGAATTTATTAAAAACTGCGTTAATCAATGAGATTAGAAGATATTTAAAGTAAGTATAGTCATTTATAAAGACACGATTTTCACAATTTAGTCCTAATATAAACGCAAACATATAAAAAATAAAAAATACTTTTACACCATATAGTCGCTTTATCTTTTGTCTTTTACTTTATTTGAACAACTGCCCGCTATTCTCTTCAGAGCAGTGGGACATTAAGATGATGAGCACTGTTGGCATTAAAGAGATTATTTATTAAACTTCCGCATGCAAATGATCATTAAAACGGGAACATAGAATCGTTCGGTGCCGGGAAAACTATCGTCTAAATTCTCTTAAACTTATTCTTTACTTTAATTGCCCTTAAAGAACTTGAAATTAATTAAACTAGATGTAGAATATCTACGGATTTAGGCCATGTAAAATCTTTCAGAAACGTAATTAGTTTCGATACTTTTTAAAACTTCGTTCGTTTCTAATAAAATATCCAAGATTATATACACATAGTGATGAAGTATTTGAATGGATAATTGCTTTGATTTAATTGGCAAATGAATGTTGATGAAGATACTCATTGTTATTTAACCAAGTAGGTTCCACATGTTTCTATTGGAATTCTTATTTTCACAAACAGCTCAATATCGTTTCGTCTTCCTTAACCGACCAGAGGTGAACAAGTGGATGTTAGTGGGAAAGCAATAATCGCGAGCGGTTCATGGTTTCATTTTTAAAGTGCTACACCTGTATCCGCCATGAATTTGATAGAAGCAAACCCGAATCAAGTGACCAGAGCAGTAAGCACCCAGAATCCAATATCTTCCTATATCCCCCTTCCAAAGTGACGTGTTTCCAAAACTACAATTTTGCAAAAGGAGTAAGTATTAAAATTCAGCCTTATACAGTTCAATATTACATTTATTTGAATGCCTATTAACATAGAAGAAATACCAGTTTTGAACACAATATTTTAAAGAATGATATAGAAGAATCTTAAAATATATATTTATGAAAAACTAGAAAACAATCTGAAATGGAGATTCGTTACTTTGTATTTCAATTTCTAGAATTTTCATCCTGGCCCAGTCCCGACCCAGCACCTTAGTGTCAAAAATTCACCTCAGTCATGATTCAAACCCAGGGCCAGCCTTCCTGTGAAACTTAATTTGCGAACTCGCAACTTCGTATACTAACGCACCCAATACTAAGCTCTTCGGTTCTTGTCAAACTTTATACAGTTTTCTATACATTCTCTGATTAAATTCAAAATAAAACTGATCAGACTTCAGATTTCCATGTTATCCTTCTACTTACGGGTCAACTGGGATCTTCACCTAATATTGGCTCAGGACATCAACTGATGTCATTGTAGTGCCTCTGACCAAGAGGTTCTGGGTTCGAGTCCCGACGGTGGCAGGATTTTCGACACTAGCTTGTCTCTTAGATCGAGTTCAGTCGCTGGCTGGAGGAGACTTCTAGCGGCGGCTGCTCTGACCGGTAATTTTGAGTGGTTTCTCCGATCAACACCAGGCGAATGCCGGAGCAGTACTCTAACAAACGAGCCATGGACCGCGTGCGATCTTTCTTTCCTATTCCTTGTCCTGTTCTCACCGCTTTCTTACACACTTTCACTGATATTCACTACACTGTCATACATGTCGGGAGACCGATCGGGAGCGTAGAGCTTGTCCCGTCTTGAGCGGTGCCTCACTGGTGGGAGGCACCAGTTGGTGCCTCCCACCTGGTTGGGGAAAACCCCGCTAGTCGACGGTAGACCGGATCTCGCCATCCTGCGGGGAAGACCACCGCCGCTTCCCGAGGAAAACGTGCGCTACACTTATGGGACTTATGGTCTTAGCAGTTCACGCGCCCGGTATCACACACAATCACAGGCAGTGACCACACGGCGCTTCTGTGGCGCAGTGGCATGGGCGACGGCGAGTTAACCCTGACGAGATACGTAAAATAGGCGTTCTTATATTATTGCCGGCGTATTTCCTTGGCGTTATGTCTGGAGGAACTCTGAACGGAGGTTCTAGGGTTAAAATCAGAACAGTGGCAATTTTACCATACTAATTAAGTAAATGGATCAAATTTAACCACTGATTAGAAGAGAATTCTAGCGACAGGCTGCTGTGATTGTTAGTTTTCCATAGATTCTCGGATTAATACCAGGTGAATTCCGGAGAAGTGCCCTAACAAACGGACCACCGACGGGATCTTTCCATCCTCTTCGTTATTTATCCTCTCTACTTACACTTACATTTACTTCACTACCTTACATGACATAAAATCAGTAGGACGACCAGAGCTGGCCCTGGCTGAGAATGTTCACCGTTGGGGGAGATACCTATAGAAGAAAATCTTCTTAAGCCTTCAGGTAGGCGCCGTATCTCACCACACAGTGGGGAAGGACACCGCCAACTTCCACGATAAAACATTCATCACATTAAAAGTGAGAAATTTATTGTAGGAAGCAGCGGCCACTACCAATTAAATAGTCACCCGCTAGATTTCCCTTCCAGGCAGTGATCTGTGAAAATCAGGTCACCGTGCGTGGGAACTTGAACCTACCTCTTTGCTTTATTGCGCCGACTTCAACCCGGACGTGAATGAGTCAGTTTTATAGGTGGCTTTATTTAAATTAACGACAATTCCTTCAGTTAAAGAGGGTTCTCTAAGGCGTACTGGGAAAAGCACGCCCCCGAAATAGTCCCCGTGCGTCACGCAGGTGCATTCTCTTTGAAGCTCCCGAGTGCAGCGAGCTCAACGGTTTGCATGGCGCGCTCAACGGTAACTGAAGGGAGTCCAAGCAGGCTTGCGCCTAAGAACGGTTTCGTCGTTCCGGCGATGCATGAAGCATCGTGATGTTCGCAGAAGATGCAAAGTAAAAATTGAGCTTTTGTCCGACTTTAGAGAGGTTCATTGGCGCACAGTTTGTTTCTTAAGTATTCTTAAAAGTAAAAATTGCTAATGCTATTTTTAGTTTCTCACATTTCGTGAAAAGAGAAAGAAATGTAATTGTGCGCCGGAAAATGGCGAATTTTCGGCAGAAACACTACTTTTCCGGGCTCTAGTAACGAATAAGTGGATTCATCATGTTGCCAAATAAAATAGTAAATTACGTCTTCTAACACCTGATTTATTCAGAATCCTTGTTTTGTGGGTCGTGATACCTAAAAATCGATTGGCGGAAAAACTTCTGACTTTCCGTCCGTCAGTCTGTCCGTCTGTATTAAATGCTACCGCCTAAAGCATTCAGCCGATTTTCTCCAAAATTGATATTCTCCTATCTATGTGAACGAACTCGAGGCTTTGTGAATTTCAACCGAATATTTTGATTTTTAAGCCATTTTACATGACGCCGAATGAACATTTTCAAAATTTTCTCAAAAATGACTTCAATTTTTATATTGAAGTTTATCCTCTGCTAGCGTAAAAGATCTTCCGTTGAAATCTCATTATTGTGTAATTTTTTAGTGTCTTCCTACAACTACAATATTGAAGATTTTTCCTTAATGAAATCTGGTCTATGAAGACAGATGTTGAAAGAAGGCCATGTTCGGTTTTTCGAAATTATAAGTAGTTTTCAGGTAATTTTGCGCGAAATACAGGCAATTTTAAATTTGTTTGACAATTTTTTCTCAAAAACCGCTCCAAATTGTTTCTTGAAATTTTCTCCTCGTATGCATCGTATGCATGACGATAAAAAATTTGGGTCTAGTCCCATTTCGGCGAACTCCCTATCTTTCCGAAAATTGCCAACAAGTTAACATTTCAAAACCACAATATTGAAGAAGAAATGTTTGCCTGAAACTGTCTGTTCTAAAAAATCATCTTTTTAGAAAAGGCTGTACAATTGTTTACGATAAATTTTGCGTAAATTTTGTCAGAAATGTATGCTATTTCTAAAATAATTATTTTCTCAAAAATGGCACCAAATTTTTCATTACATTTTCTCCTCGTATGTAACAACGAGCAGTAAAAAATGGTGTTTGTCCCATTGTCGGCAAACTATCCGTATTTTCGAAAATTGCACAATTTGCGTTTTGAAAAAATGTTTGTTTCAGACATCTTTAAGCATCGCCTCGAGTAGTGGTATGGGGTGACGGCGAATTAACTAAAAAAATGAGCTTTGAGTCTCGCTGCGAAAAATAATTTTTGCTAGTAGAAAACACTTTTACATGTTTATGCAGCGTAGCTGTTAAAAATAATGCGAGAAAGTATGTGATGTTAAAGGACCACTAGTTTAACCAAGGATTCTGAATCGTTTATATTAAGCTTTAGTTAGGTAATGGCAAATTCACACAATTTTAACTCTTTTTTTTACTGTGCATGGGCAAGGCATAGAAGTAGTGATGCGATAGTAGGGAGGTCGAGGCGGAGCCAGGCAATTCTCGACGTGTAGGGAATGGACATAACAGGCATTGCTGTGGCGAAGTCAACGGGACGGGGTGGGACAGTGCAGGGCAGGCGGACGTGACGGGGCGGGAAAGCGTCCTCCAGGAAGCGGTGGCGGTGGCGGAGGCGGTGCGAGCGGCCGGCGGCGTGTGTTTGTTTGCGCGGCGCGGTCTGCGCGCCGGGGGCGGCCGCGCCGTTAGCGCGCTCGTCAATGCCTTTTACCGTCGCTTCAGCGCCGCGCGCAAGCTATTCCCGGCGCGGCCGCACGCGCGCAATAACAAACAGCTCTCGGGAAGCGCCCGCCCGCCCGTCAATCCTCCCTCCCTCCCGCCCGCCCGTCCATCCTCCCTCCCTCCCGCCCGCCCGTCAATCCTCCCTCCCTCCCGCCCGCCCGTCAATCCTCCCTCCCTCCCGCCCGCCCGTCAATCCTCCCTCCCTCCCGCCCGCCCGTCAATCCCGCAATCCTCCCGCCCGCAATCCTCCCGCCCGACAATCTCCGCCTGCCCCCGCCCCAACATCCACCAGCCCCCAACGTCCCCCGCCCGAGCGTTCTCCCGCGCAATCGCCGGCCGCCCGCTTCCCGCACCAAATCCACCCACTCCCTACCCGAAAATCCACCCGCTCGCTACCTCAAAGCTCATTGGCTCCCATCCCTAAAATCTTCCCGCTTCTCTCTCCAATGTCGCCCAATCACTACCTCAAGGCGTGCTCGCTCCCTGCTTCAACATCCGCCAGCTCAATGACCGCTCGTTCGGCCCCCAACTCCCGCCTCTCCCAACTCCCGCCTCTCCCAACACCCACTTTTGCCAGCAAGCTGCTTCCAGAAATGAGGTCTGTTTTTATGTATTATCCACGCCTGGAGATAGGGGAGACACGTGACGAGCGTGACGTTTTCTGATCACCGTGCCTATCTTATCTAGCCTCCTTGACCTTTCTTTCGTCACACAACTATAGAAACTGAGTCGATTTGTATACGAAAGCCACAGCTTCGTTTTTGTCCCGGTCGGTAATCGAACCGGAGACCGCCTCACAGAGGCCCAGCGCGCTGTCCGTGAGCCACTCGATGGTCAGTAAAACAGGAATATATACGTAATTAATTAAGGCATTGTTGGTGAAACGGTGAACCAAAGCAGTAGTACTAGTGAGAAGAGCCAAGCACGGGAGGATCGAGGTGAGGATGAGCACGTGAGCCAGCATTTGGAATGTGCTGGAATGCGTGAAAGGGTAATGATGTAATATTTGAATGTATGAATATTCAGAAGCAACATTAATTGCAGATTGCCTGAATGGGCGTGGCATTTAGAGGGTGCACCAACTCACCCCCACAATTTGAAGCTTTGCGTGTTCTATTTTCATGTAGCCATCAATGTTTGTCCGTTATTTTTTGCTTGGCCTCACTGTACCCGCATTGTGCTGTGCATTTAATTGAGGGTCCCAATCAAATAACCAATTTTTTTTATTTGTATTTTAATAGTAAGCTTTCACTCGATTGTTGGATAATCAGTGTCGTTTTTATGGTAATAAAAGCAACATCATTTCAATTGAAAACAAAATATCTAAATTTTGACATTGAAATTCATGGGCTTAGATCAAATGTGTGATGTTTTTTAGTACTTGCTGAAATGAACGATATGCTTGAATTATTTGAAAATATTTATTTGTTTTGTTTTGTTTCTATTTTACTACCGATCCCGGGATCGGTACACACATACCAACAAACGTCAGTTTTAGGCCACTGCTACTATGTAATTCAACCTGATTAATCAGTGTGCTTTAACTTACAGTACATGCTATCTACCCGTAGAAGTGAAGATGGATTGTGACACTTACGTAGTTAAAGGCCACTTTTGCGCTATTTCTGCATGGCTAGCAGAGAATTTGCATTTTTGTTGGTTGCACTCGCGCTCAGAACATCAATTATCGCGCATAATTTAAAGATATAGAATCGTGTTACACGCTAGAGGGTAAGACCTCTTCAGAACGCGCAATGGACATTATTCGTTGGATTAAATTGATTTTTCTTCCTAGTAAACACATCACACACTATGACAATGAGGGTCATATGATCAGATCCATTGTTGTAGATTACATATAAAGTAAGTGCGAGGGACTGGCGCTTTTCAGGTGGATTGTAATGCATAAATCTAATAGCTTCATACGTTTTGGTTAATAAAATATTAAGGTTTAGATTTGATTTTAGTTCTTTATAACAAAACGTTTGATTTTTGGTGTTGATTTTTGTTTTTATTTTCAAACGGTTGCAACGGATTTCCTGAAATTTTTTATTAAATCTCTGAACTAATGAAAATAAATATCTAAGTCAATGCTATAAAATTTCCAAGTTCCTGTGATTATTTTCTCGTCTAGGCAAAAGCTTCGATAATTTAAAATAAAGGAATTAAAACAAAAATTCCTTCTCTATAGAAACTCGGACATCTAATGCATTTCATTGCTCATTAATTTAAATTTTAACCTAGCATAAAAAGTTGTTCAAAATTGTATAAATCCTTTAAAAACCGATACCGTTCCATTTGATTCCGGATTCAACAATATATTTAATTACAATATAACTGTTTCCTTTACGTTTTTGGCAATATAACACTTTTTAAATGTTCCGTCCTCGGTTAAATCCTAGGCGTGAAGAGATTGAAATGTGCTGTTCCTTAATTTTAGGACACCACCCAAAACGTTCATGTGTAATAATATTATTTTATAACAAGTACGTAAATAGTCAATCCCGGATATGGTTTTCAATGAGCATGAGCATGGCAGAGGTGTCTTTTTAAGTAAAGGAGGTAGGACCGACTAACACTATAATCTATGGAATCCTTTCATCAAAACTTTTAACGTCCTGAGTCAGCTTTATTTCAAATATATTCTTATTTAATGAAATAGTTTTGTATATCAGATACCTCTATCTTCACAAATATAGGTAAATAGGAGACACGTCGTATGAGATCGCTTCTTCCTGTACATCTAAGCGCCCACTCAGTAGCTAGCGCGGATGATTCCCAGCTGATATCGCAATTCGTGACTTAAGTAAACAAGAGTATCTTCAGGCTGCCTTCCAGGAGTGGCATGAGGTATATATGTCTTTCGTGATATTGAGGTAATCCATACCACACAGTTTTAAAGGAGACGTCATTTCATAAATATGGACGGACGATCAATTGAATCCCACAAGGCATGAAATTGGCGGGGTGGTAGACTATGAAATGCTTCTATTATTACGGGATAAGTGATAGGCGGGATAGTAAAAATCATCCCACCCTACTCCGAAGTTATCTTTGTTTAAGACAATAAAAATTAGTGTCTTATCATTTCAATGTTTGTGGTTATACCACGGATAAATAAATGTGTCCGTGTAATATGATGGGAAAATTATCCTAGCATATTACATCGACATCCCATCATTATCCCAGCAACATTTGCTGTCCTCCAGGAATATAAAACATGGGAGCAAGGAGGAAACAAATGAAAGGAAATACAGCAAGGGAAATCACAAAACGATTAGAGATAGGTACGAGCGTGATACCTGGAGTGAGTAGTTATGTTGTATTTGCATTATATTTTTGTTAAATTGCACATTTGTTCAACGAAGACAGAAATATAATCCATAAAGAAATACTTTCCAGCAACTAAATCAATATTTTCAATCAATATTATTTTTCTCCGCAAGTATATTAAACTGTTCACCTCCTGACGCCCCTGAGGAAGTTAACTAGTATCTAACCTCCGACATTTTCCCTTCCCCTTGATGTATTCAAAAAGTTTCATTTTAATTGAAGTTTCCAAAGTTCTGAAACTTTGTATTTGGAAACAATGAACAAAGTGGTTTTCAATGCCGTTCTGTGTAAGTTATTCGCGCAATAAAGTTTGTTCATTAATTTTGAATCCTTGTTACGTGAAGTTTTCAGAGGTTAGTATTCAACAGAATGTATTCCTCGGATATGCAAGATTAATGAGCAGAAAGTGGAAATAGAGCGAGTTAAATCAGAGATTAGCATACCATTATCGCCAACCATATTTGCCAATAATAATATGAATTATAAATCGAATGGATTTTAATATTTAATAATGGTTGTGTCAGGCAAACGCTACAACATGCCCCAAAACTTAAAATATACAAGTGCATCGTATTATCATTCATGTAACTCTTGTATGTCATGCGAAAATTGCAACTTCTTCCCCACAAATCTCAATGAATACAAATTGCTTAGCCATAGTGACTGTGTAAAACCTATTTTCATTATCAGTAATGTACAAAATTATTATTGATTTGCATTACAGTGTCAGATAAACCATTTCCTTTGGATATTTTTTTAATGTAGGTATTTATAATTGTTTTAGGAAAATAATAGTCAAAAATTGGTGAGAAAATATAAATATTTCAACAAATTGTTTAAAACTAAACCACTTCCTCTACCTGACAATACTTTGAACTATTTATTCCTCTGTAAATGATTGAAGCAGTTGATGATGTCAAAGTAATTTGTTCACAAATACATCATTTTGTTATTTCTCCTTTAAAATTCAATGAATTCATAGATGCCTCACAAACGTGTGTAATCAATAAAAAATTAATTTTAGGGTTGTCCATGTTTAAATACGCATGTAGGCTTTGTTTTATATATCGTCTTTATGTTTAAAACACCAAACGTTTTCGTTCAGAAAGAAATTTAAGATTTCTACTCGACCAAATTCGTGATTTTGGTTTTAAATTAAAGTAGTTGACTCCAGATGAGTTGGCGCTTGCTAATATTCTATGCACTTTTCTAATATAAACACTATTTGTTAATACAATCGTAAAATTAATTTAAAAAAGTATTTTCTACCTTCATTTGTTAATTCCGCTGTTGGGTTGCTTGAAAACTTCAACATAGCTTTGACGTAGTACGAGCAAGTGTCTGTGCGTGTGTGTATTTATGTGTGTGTGTGCGTGTGCGTGTGCGTTTGTGTGTGTGCGTGCATCCATGTGTACGTTCGTGCGTGCATTCACACGCGCGTGTGTGTGAGAGAGAGAGTGTGTGTGTGAATGTGTTCTAACCATAGCGAAGCAAAGAAAGTGTGTTGTTTAAGTTCGAAGGATGAATGTTCCTGGAAAGAAATATGAGATTTCGACAAAACCAAATTTCTTGATCTTTAGGTTAAATGAGCGGTAAGTTGACTTCAAATATTACTTATCGAATATTGTTCATGATTAAATGAGCGGTAGTTGACTTCAAATATTACTTATCGAATATTGTTCATGATTCCGTCCTCTATTCGCAATGGTGGCTCCCTATTTAGATCAGTGACACAGCAGCATACCTATACAGGACATCCGTGGGATGCATAGCGCGTGTTTATTGCAGGAGGCATCAGCGGAGGAGGAGGCGGGTCAAACAAAATCACACATCGCACTATGGCTAGTGGTCCTAGTGTTACGCGTACTCGTTGTTACGTCACATGATCCGCTGCTAGGCGAAACTTTCATGCCTGCTGTGGACGAAACTCCAACCTAACAACAGAGAGGCGTTTGCTTGAAGTCTTTCAAACCCATCGCACCCGAAACCGACATCGGGCAGAGAGGGGCCGTTCACAAGAGCGAAACGAGCGGCCGGAGCACCTAGCCTCCGCACAACGCGCGTCTTGCTCCATCTCGCGAAACGTGGGCTTCATTATAACATCCGGCCGCGGCGCCGAAAAGAAACAAAGACTCCAGGGAGAGGTACGTGTTTATCGCAGCACGGCGGCGACGGCGGGAACGGGTGGAGTCGGCGGGAACGGGTGGAGTCGGCGGGAACGGGTGGAGTCGGCGGGAACGGGTGGTGTCGGCGGGAACGGGTGGAGTCGGCGGGAACGGGTGGAGTCGGCGGGAACGGGTGGAGTCGGCGGGAACGGGTGGAGTCGGCGAGAACGGGTGGAGTCGGCGAGAACGGGTGGAGTCGGCGGGAACGGGTGGAGTCGGCGGGAACGGGTGGAGTCGGCGGGAACGGGTGGAGTCGGCGGGAACGGGTGGAGTCGGCGGGAACGGGTGGAGTCGGCGGGAACGGGTGGAGTCGGCGGGAACGGGTGGAGTCGGCGGGAACGGGTGGAGTCGGCGGGAACGGGTGGAGTCGGCGGGAACGGGTGGAGTCGGCGGGGACGGGTGGAGTCGGCGGGAACGGTGGAGTCGGCGGGAACGGGTGGAGTCGGCGGGAACGGGTGGAGTCGGCGGGAACGGGTGGAGTCGGCGGGAACGGGTGGAGTCGGCGGGAACGGGTGGAGTCGGCGGGAACGGGTGGAGTCGGCGGGAACGGGTGGAGTCGGCGGGAACGGGTGGAGTCGGCGGGAACGGGTGGAGTCGGCGGGAACGGGTGGAGTGGAGGTAAAGAGTGAGGAAGGCGTTGGCGATGCAGTGCGGAGGGCGTGGGCGCAGCGGAGGAGACCGCCAGCGGCTAGCAGATCGCGGTGCGCCGGATGCACGCATGCTGTGGATGAGCGAGCGGTGCAATCTCTATTACAGGAGCACTTGTGTTTACGTCACCTCTTTGGCCGACTGTCTGTCCGTACTGAAAGGTTTGTGCTTCACAGTTTCTATTCATTCTTGCCTCACATCAACGAATTCTTTTATTTAACACTACTATCCTAAAATTATCCCTCTCTAAACCATCATCCACTCCTTACTTGCTTCCATGTTTTTCTATTATGACTCTTTTTGTGAGCATTCAACTTCTGGGTAAGGATGTTTCTAATTGCAGTCCATTATTTTCAATTTTTGATGGAAAATGACGGTATACGCAAGGTTTCATGAGGATTTTCCCGCTTATTTCCCTCTTATTTCAAGATTACACGTTCTCATTACTCCGTCACTCATAATGTTCACATCATTCTCAACTCCCCATCACACTCATTCATTCTAGACAAATCCAGTCTTGGATAATTGGTTTACTATAAATTGTGCTCTTCATTATCTGCCATATAAGTGCTTACACTTTAAACAAGAAAGAAGTTGAGCTAATATGAAGACTGAAGCAACAAAAAAAAGAAAAGAGTAGAATGTAAATTCAACTAGTCTTCAATGTGTTGGGAGAATGAAACAACATAACTTTCAAATTCTGATTACTAAGATTTCTAGAACTTTACTGCGTTAGACGTTCAGTCTGCAGAGCACTGTAAGTGAAACAAAATGTATGTCTCACCCCGGAGATGTACGAGTATTTCTCTTCCCCACACCAGAGACCGTTTTGCGTCTGGAGCGAAGGCACTTGAGAGAGACCCGGACGAAAAGCAGGTGGCCGCAGAGACATAAAAAAATTAGTTTGTTATTTTGGAAATTGCGAGCATGTTTCACGCACTTACAAGTATGTAATAAGAAAACAAATTCTGTAATTTAGCGTGAAACGTCTTTAAGGGGAGAGGGTACCATGAAATTGGTCTAATTATCGATTTTTGCCTGTGACTAAATAAATAGTTGAAACCCTTCTCTTTCCAAATATATCAATACTTTTCTTCTAGGACCCCTGGAAGTCCCTTTCATTCTGATTGAAATGTCCTAGTGCGTATGAACCAATCCCCCTTTTTTGACACTGTATACAAGTATGGCCAGGTTTTTTTCGTAATTTTGAAAAAATGTAGGGTTGTTAAAGAGTTACTGGCGTATGCTGTTGTTCATACGTTGCTAGTATTCGTCTTTTCTGCAGATGAAAATGATCCAGAATGCGGAGCAAGAATGTTCTAGTAGAGCAGCGGCAAGAACAGACTTTTCAAACGGCGTTTGCCGAAAATGTACTTATTTTGTAATTAATGTACATTTTCTTAGAAACTATTACTCACAGTTTATTGAAACTTACAGGATGTATTCTTTATGGTATTGGCAATAAATTGACATTTTTGCATAAATATTCTTCAATAATGAAATGTATTAAAAATAATGTTTGTTCAATAATAAAGGTTTTATCTTTAAGTGTGTGAAATATCAAAATTTTCTAGTTAACCATTTTCTAGAAAAGGTACATCAATAGCAGCAAATTTAACATGGGCTGTGTATACTGTAGCCTCTCCCCTTAAATTCGTCCAGTGAAGGGGGCGACTTGCAAGATAAAATTTAAATTCAAAATTGTATGTAACGATTCTATTAACCTCTCATCTTCGTAATTAAACTACCCGCGCGCCTTTGATTGGCAACGTTGTGTAGAGAAAAGAAGACATTACTCGATTATGCTAGTGTGGCTTGCGCCGATAGCTCCGATACCATGGCAAACATGACGCAATTGGAGTTAAATTTAGCCCGGCGTTCAGAGGTGCAGATCGGCAGTATGATTCTCAATCCGAGTGGAAGTCTTCCTATTTGAGCGAGAACAATTACACGATTAATTTTAAGACCCTTCCCCAGTATCTGTAAAAGAATTTTAGTATGTAAGATTTGTAATGCATTAATTCATGTAAATGGTGTATTTGTTTACGACATGTCTGTACTCTATACCAATGCGGCCTACAAGGCTCGCGCATGTCGTTTTATGGGCTCTACTTCGTCCCCATCTATTTTGAAACCCATTTGTTGTTGACATTTTTTTCTATATATATTCAAAATAATTCTTTCGAAGTACGTATATAAAAGTATTTTCTACGACCTATAATAGATAGCTGTATTCTACAAATATTTTTACCTGACTATTTAAAGTATGTAAATCTTCTAGATCAGTTTGCGACAAAACTCTTCGAAATGTCACAATTGGAAGGAAACACTCGTCGAATCTTGGTATTGTTGCTCATTGTCAAGTACTTAATGTTCTTAAGTTTCCTTTGAAGTGTACGCTCCCCATTGAAGCCGAAATAATCTGGGTCTAAAAGCTAAGTGACACAACGTAGATTGTAGTGATGAAATAAAATTCTATGCTTTTAGTACATTTTATTCTGCGATACACCAGACGAAGATATATTTTCCCGTCACACCACAGAAGCCCAATTTGCACTCACAAAGACGTTCTTGAGAAGTCCGTACAAGAAGAGGGGAAGATTGGTTCTGGCTTAGGTTCCCGCTATGGTAAAGGTTATGGGGAATGGGGGGTAGCAAGATAGGGAGGTAATGAGTGCGCAGAGAGCAGCGAGTTTGAGTAAATTCGAGAAGATGCGGAGGTGATGGCTACAGAAGAGCAGAAGAGCTGACAAGAGAAAAAGGAGAGAAGAGGGGAGAGGGGAGGCTCTGGCATTAGCAGCGGCATTCACGCAGCGGAGGCGAGGGCAACCGCGATGGCAGAGGTTGCGGCGGCGAAGATGACAGAGGAGAAGCCTACGAGGTGGTGGTTTCGACAGATGTGGCGGTCAAACAACGAAGGGGGGGGAAGGAGGAGGCGCGGAGGAGAGGAGGAGAGGAGGAGGGGGGGGGGAAAGGGGCAGGGAGGAGGAAAGGAGGAAACAGCGCAGGAAGAGGAGGAGGAGGCAGCGGAGGAGGAGGAGGAGGCAGCGGAGGAGGAGGAGGCAAAGAAGAGGAAGAGGAGAAGGAGACAGCGGAGAAGAAAATGAAGAGGAGGAAGAAAGGAGGCAGCGATGGAGGAGGAGGAGGAGGAGGAGGAGGAGGAGAAGGAGGAAGGAAGAGGCAGCGGAGGAAGAGTAGGGGGATGCAGCGGAGGAGGAGAAGGAGGAGGCAGCAGAGGAGGAAGCAGGGGATGAGCGGTTAAGGCGAGATCGGTTGCGGTGGAGGAGGATAGCAGCGGCCAGACCAGACCAGACCGAACCAGTCCGCGCCGCGTGGCTGTGCGCAGAGCCGCGGAATAAACAAACAAACGCAAAGAGCTCAACGCTGTCCACTGCGAAATCCGTGGGTGTGACCTCCAATACAAGTAGATCTACACCCCACAAGAAAAGGTGGAACGTCCTAAAACCTTTTTTCATTTATGTTAAACGAAGAAATATCAACTCACCAATGGGTCTCCCCTGCCTCTCATTCCATCGTTTCTCAACATTCACGGCGTTAGTAACATCCATATCATCTATCACTATATCAGTTTATCCCAACTTAGTCACTCAGACTCAAATCTTAGGATCTCTAGAGAGTATTGTCTTCTTTACCTCTGGAAATTTCTAGAAGAACAAAGTTACAACTTATCAAGTTTCAAGTCATGTTCAAAATTACACGTTTCAGTGGGTGACAGTTAAATGTTCTTTTAATTTTTTTCTTTGTTAAGTGAAATGTGTTATTAATTTCAATTTATTTTCTTTTTTAATGGTTTCTTCGGATGGTGTAGTCAAATCACTTCGCGAAATGTAGGATCGTCAGAGTTCATTACAGTGGGTATGTGTTTAAGATTTTGACTTTACTTCGTATCCCCGGCTCGCAATCTTAAATATTTGTATGAATGTTAAAATAATTATAGGCACGTATATTCTGTTACTACGATTTTTAAAACATTTTATCGTGTGTTCCGAAAGTGTGACTGTGGGTACACACGTAAAATTGGAAAACATGCATAAAACCATAGTTCCAATTCCATCCATTTCTGTTTGTGATGAAGAAACGTTTACAGACAAGTTATTCGATATTCCTTTGTCACTAATATCCGTTAAGTTCTCATGATTATAAATTTAGCTATTCTAATTTTCAAATGCAGCTCTTCAGATTTAACTACTTGACCTCAACATCGCACCTACAGTACCGAGGAGCTTATGTCTCTTGAAAAGGATGCGGAACTAATAGTATCACGCAAATAATACTCCCAAAAACGGTAAAATTACATTGTTATCAAAATATGACAAAATGATGAAATAGGTTTTTTGCATATTTTCCCCTGAGGCGGACAGCAAGATTCACTTTGCATCTGTTTGTATTCCCTGTACTGTAGTCGTGGTGTGTATATTTTAGTCTTCACTGCTTTTTCTCACTCTCATCATTAGTCCATAATGTTTAAGTGCTTACCTTTCTTCCTAATTTTGACAAAAGATTTTTTTTACGCCAACTTATTCGTACAGAGATGCGGTTTAGCTGAGTATCTCCTTAAATTATTGAGGATTAACGTAAAATCCGTGCCAAGTATTCTTTTCTGCGATGGTGTGCGTCAAGAAAGAAATGTTTAGGTAGAAATGTTATATGCATTAAGTTTCAACATCATAGAGGTCTTATCAGGTTAGAGAAAAAGAAACATTAATCGTACGTTGCAGTGTTTAATTTTCGAATAACAACATGTAAATCACATAATCACATAATCATTCGTTCGTCACAAACGTTGTTAATTCTCTAACTTGTAAAATGCAGAACCCGCTTATTTACGCGTACGTAAGGCATCAGTATTCCTTCGAATTCAGCATCGAGGATTTCCAGACGTAAGTTTTTAAAATTGCCTCGCCCACATTATGCTGGAACAAACGTTGCTATGATTTTTGCTGCAAACCCTTTTATTTTACAGTGTTCAACATTAAACAATCGTCAAATTCCACAATTCTGATTGTTTCACTACTTCTTTTGTAGAGAACAATGGGGAAGCACGTTCTCTTCCTAAAAGTAGCTCGTTAATGAAAAAGGCTTAGAGTTGTCCATTGTGCATGACAAAACTGTCTCCATTTTAGTCTATTTCTTTTCTAAAGAGAGATTGTTTGACTTAAAAATTGCGTATCACTTGTTGTTTTGTCTCGGGTAAAAACTGCATTTGGAAAGTGACAAGTGAGCGTAAAGATGAATTGTGCTGCGGGTTGCATATTCCGCGAGTGGTTAGCGGGAGAAGATAAGTATAAATAGTTGGCAGCAATATACACCATTTCTGTACGTACTGAAGACTCGAGAACCACGCTACGTTTCTTTATGCTTGGTTTTGATTTTATAACATGGCTATCAATATGATTATCTTACTTTTAAAGCAGAATGCGTCGCTTTTTTCCGCATCCCTTCAAGCTTGTTTCCTCATGTTCATTAGGGGTTAAATCGGCCTCGTTGCTTTATTGCTGCGGCAAATTATAATAATGGAGCAATGTATACAAATGATTATAGTATTGTATATCGTTAGTTGGATGCAATGAGTCATTACTCCTGTGAATCCCCGCCGCAACCACGTTTAGTTCCAAATTTGGTGATTGTATTAGAACTTTAAGGCTGATATCGGATGTTCACCAGCTGCGACAATAACACTCTTAACTTGGCAAAAGTAACTGTGTAAAAATTAATGAATATTTCTACTTTTTCTGACTCGTTTATTAATTTATTTCTTTTCCTGAAAAAAAATACAATCCCGATTCCAGAACCACATTTCTACAGTTCCGCTTTTAAGCCTGTGCCATTATTTCCACTTTCCGGCGCCTGATTATCGATGCGTGTATTGGACTTACTCAGGTTAAAACTAGAAAGACTTTTCCTTTTTTGCTTCGTACGTGTCTTTCTTTTTTGGATCCTGTTTTATGGGCAATTTCAAAAAATTTTCAAAAGCGATGACGTCATCTATTTCGTTTAGATTTTGATTTGATGATAAAGCATTGCTTTTGAATTTCTATTACTGAATGTCTATTACTTTAACACTCGACGTAGAAATCATATTCATCAGATGACAGTATCAACAGCTCATTACAAAAATGCACATGCAATACATGTATATTAAATTACAACACTTTGCTAGATGACATTAAACGATTAAATTCATAGAAAAGTTTCATCCAAAGTGAAATCGTTTCTGCTCCATAACTGTTTCTATACAATTAGAGACTATACTGAGTATCACAAGGAAAGTAATATTAATTTTAACAGTGATATTTAATGTATTATTTACCAGTGACTGTATAATTCTAAACAATATGTAACAAGTATTGTATCGCAGCTTCTGGGTCAATGACCCCCATCTCGATCAGGTTTTTCGTCCAGTTTCCCTGATATATTGAGCAAATGCTGAGATGGCCCCTTGTTTTGTTTCTGGACATAAATGTAACTTCATTATCTGTGCACGTCTTCTAGAATTCAGTGGGAAATATAGTTATTCGAATTATCGTTTCCATGTTGTCGCGGCAGAAAGTATTATTTCGAAGGACAACATGGGTAAGAGCCCAAAATTTATTGCTTATTTGTCCTTGAAAATAGATTTTTTATTACATGGGAGCTTGCTTGCTTGCTTGCTTTTTTTCTCCTCTTTATTCATTCAAAATTCAAGTAGTATATGACTAGTAGACTAGTAGAAATGTGCACACAATTCACTTCTCCCCATAGCACGTCATACGAGTTTTAACTGTTTTTTACGTAAAATAAATAAATAAATAAATAAATAATTTAATATAAATCAGAATATCTGCAACTTTCAAGATTTGTATTACAAATATTTGCAAATGACAGAGAGGAGGGAGAGTAGAAAGAGGAGGAAAATAGAGGCGGAGGAGAACGAGGAGGAAAAGAAAAGGAGAAGGAGAAGGAAAAGAGAAAGAGGCGATTAGGAGGAGAAAGAGTTGGGGAGCAGGAGAAGAGAAGACGTGGGGAAGAGGAATAGAAGGAAAAGAAGCGGGGAAAGGAGAAGGAAAAGAGGGGAAAGAGGAAGAGGAGGAGAAGAGGCGGGGATGAGAGGGAGAAGAAGAAGGAAAAAAGATGCGTGGAAAGAGGGGGAAAAGAAAGAGGAGGAGAAGGTAACGAAATCAAATCGCAGTAGTGGCAGGGTCTCCAGAGGCGGTTCCAAGCGGCGCTTGGGGGGGGGGAAGGGGAAAGGAGGGAAGAGGAAGAGGGGGGAACGGGCCGAAGCTGGACTGCTTGGCAGCCGGCGTGGTGGTCTCGCGTCTTGCTTCACCGCGCTGATTCGCCCCGCCACGCCCCGCCACCGCCCCGCCACCGCCCCGCCACCGTCCCGCCACTGCCCCGCCACTGCCCCGCCACCGTCCCGCCACCGTCCCGCCACCGTCCCGCCACCGCCCCGCCACCGCCCCGCCACCGCCCGCCACCGCCCCGCCACCGCCCGCCACCGCCCGCCACCGCCCGCCACCGCCCGCCACCGTCCGCCACCGCCCCGCCACCGCCCCGCCACCGCCCGCCACCGCCCGCCACCGCCCGCCACCGCCCCGCCACCGCCACGGTCCTCGCTGCGCGCCGCGCCGTGTCGCGCCGCACCGCACCGCGCCGCACCTCCCGCGCGTGGTCCAGCCTATTTAAAGACTCTGTCAATCCCTCTACCCGCACGATCGTCTATAGTTAGCGGGGCCGCCTCTTTCACAACGCGCTCAGCGTACAATCGGAGAGGAAGCCGCGCAGAACGGGCCGATCCGTTGCGAAGTCCGGGTTGTCTGGCAGAGGTGATTCGAAGAGGCAGGTGCGAAGCGAGTTCCTACATCGAGACATCGTTGTGTACTATAAACAACGTTGCAAAGGGGTCAGCAGGGAATGGGAGGGATCATTTATCTATCTAAAATCAAGTATGTATGTCGTAACGATGTATTAGTTGATTTTATGTATCGTTACTGGTATTCGTTATTGTTTCAGTTGATGAATGTGTGTTTTAACACACCTTTGTGAGCCATCAAAACTGCGCAATTGATAGGGATTTTATATTCAATGAACCTTTTTATTTTACGAAATCGTCTCATTTTTGTGTGTCTGTTGTAAGAAATTGTGTAATATGTATCCTAATTTATAGTGAAGCATAAAGTATCGTATATACGTTTACCAGAATAACTATTTTAATGACAATAGCTTTCCTATAAATTACTCTTGATACATGAAAACGTCTCCAGAAGATAAAATATTTTTGTCTAAGGAATCAATTCTCAACAGCCAAGATGATACAGATGTATATAAAGAATGCGATGCATGTAGAGAGGGATATTATTGTAAAGAGAGTAGGTGCTCGGTCTACAAATTTAAGAGAATTATTAAACTAAGAGAAAGATAGGCAAACAATTATACAAAAGTGCAAAATTTCCGTTTCCTTATTTTTTCTGAATAGAAACATGCTTCAATTCTGCGAGGTCGAGGGAACCTTTGTACGGAAATAATAGCATCTCTGAATTGTATTATAGCCATTGAATCGTTTGCGAGCTTCCGGACTGTTAACATGAAGCTACCCTGCCTGTCTCGCTACATTTGTGAGGTGCAAAGTGTAATTAGGTTTGTAACCAAACAGAAAGGAGAATAAAATGATGAAAACATCGTACATCGATAAATATCTAAAGAATGAGGTGTTTACTTGACAGGTTATGTTTGTCGTATGTCAATGACACTATCCTGTTTCTCAGACAAAGTAAATTCACAAAGGGTGAGAGTGTGCAATCTTTTGACATCTTTCATGTTCTCCTGATCTAGCCCCCGAATACTTTTACTTTTCTCCAAACCTTAAGTTTACCTATTGGGGCGGATGGGAAAACGCAGCATCTGAACTAACAAAGAAGTCAAGGTGTGGTGATGCAGTATGGCGTCAGAGAGGTGTACAAAAGGTATACAGAAAGATACCATTTTTCAGAATTGCCTGAAGAAACGTGAGGATTATATTCAGAAACAAGGAGATGTAGGGGATAAATAAATTTTGTTTATAATTTTCCAATGGATGTTTTACTTACTCTAACATACATAACATTATTTTCCCACCACTTATCCCTAATACTTGCCCAATCTTTCATGTACTGAAAGGTAAAGACAACCCACCAGTGTGGTCACTTGCCCAGGAAACGAAGATCAGACGAAAACCACCTCGATCACCTACACTCACAAAGGAGTATAGTTCTCATTACAACAAATAGAGAAATTTACTTTTTGAACTTGTATAACAAACAAATGGCATTAAAAGATATATATTACAACATTGTCCTTTCTTCAGTAATCTCGCAAAGCATCTCTCCCCTACTGTTAAGCCTTGCTTGTTTGTGTGTCCCTCCACCTGTCCATTCCCCTCCTGGCCCCGGAGTCTGTCTCCCTGCTCTGCCGTTTGACACCTGCGCGTACATTACTTCTTTCAGCCTGCATGTTTGTCCCTATCTACCTGTCTGGCTGCCCAAACTCTTTACGTTACCGACACTCTGTAGATAATTTGTTGAGGATTTTTTCCAGAGAAAATTGTAGCGAAAATTTGCGAGGTAAACGGAATGTTGTTTATCTCTGAAAAAATATGTGTTTGTTCTTCGAGAGAGCCTTGATTCATTATATACGGAAAGAATGTGTGAAATGTGTTTACGAACAACTTTAGAGCCGAATATTTATCGGTGCACTTTCAGTGCGTTCAAAGGAAACTTCTTAACGGAATTCTGAAAAGACGAAATGTAAACGTAAAATAAGTAAACAAATGACGAGTGATTGCAACATAAACGTATAATTTAAACAAAATTACCTGATAATCAGGGAACCATTACTTAAATAAAATGCCTCGGCAAATCGCCTGACAAGGCAAGGAGAGGGTATAAAAATTTAATTTACTCCCATGTCTCAGCTCGTAATTGAGCAAGGCACTAAACCACACTTACTTACACTTCATTACTATTAGTAAAAGTAAGAATAAAATAACCTTTTTTTTCTATTTCCCTTAAAAGCCTCAAAGCATTAACAAGAGATGAAGGCAATAAGCAAGACTATGTTACTGGGTTTAATAATAAACATTGATTTAATTTAAATAATGTACTAATTATTTATAAAATGGAAAGTCCTTTGTAATTATTGTTATACTTCGAGCGGTTATTTACTGCTGTGATTACTCCCTTTTTTGTTTCAGCAAACTTGCTTATTGATGTCTATTCTGATCTGATACTATTCCCTGCGGTTCTGCTCTGTACGCGATGTTTTGAATGCATCTATGGTGTTAAGTCAAGACAAAGATAAAACCTAAATCGGTGCCATGTTATTATAGGTAAGAGAATTTGGGGCCAGCATGACTACAGCCTGAGGGCGGTGAAACAAAATTCCGTGGAAATTCAGCGAAGAACCAGGAAATCGAATAATTAAATTCCCCCGAGTATTTAAATCTCTGTAATTTGAAATGTAGTACTCCTGAAATATTAGCTTAAACGGATTTGTAATATTGATTAAATTTAGAGAATAGTGTTGGTAGTGTTAATAAATTTGCAGAATAGTATTGACTATAAATGTTATTCACGTTATTCGCTTTACTGACGTTGTTCTATCGAACGGTATTTATCGGTATAGTTTACACAAGACATCAATTGTGCAATCAAGTCTGAAATGAAAGGGCGCTAGGCATCACGTGCACATTTAACTTTTTCCTGATTTTGTAATTGCAATTCACATAGATTCCACATTGTAGTAAAAACAAGTGCTGTGAACCACTTTTTAAATATCAATTCTATCCAGATGAGTATATCAATTGTAGACTTGTTATGAAATTTCAGCTTGTTTTACTATAATTTACAAACAACCTTAATATAAACAAAGAGAAATGTATGCTGATGTATTTCAAAGGAGTTGCGAAAACCAATATTATAATGAATAGGAGCGTAACATTCTACAACCTGTGCATAACAATTTTGTTACTTTCTACACGAGGTTGTCTTGAACGAAATTTCTTTTGACGCCTTATGCGATCACAAATGACACTTGACAACTTGTATAGCGACCAACTGCTCTCGTTCATAAATCCAGTTTTGAATGCAAATGACGTCCCCCAAGAAACTAAACCTAACGTTCTTTCGAACTTCGAATATTCTCAACGACGCTTAGAGGCATTACCTTGTTTCAAAATTCCTGCCCCACTGACAGACAACACTCACGCTCCTGAAAATCAAAGCTCTCCAACAATACTCGATGACAGTTAATGGTACTCTTTAAAAATTATCACTAACCATCTTCAGTGGCAACGTTCGTTAATTTTCCTATTTCAAACCACCCAAACAGTTATCAATGCATTGGATCGTTACTTTTCCCGCTTTCAAGCACTTTTTTCCTATTTTCCAGCAGCAAACGATGCTAGGGACCATTCCCTTCGTACTTAAAAGTTCGCAATCTCCGCCAATGGAAAGAACAGTATTTTCAGGTATCTCGCCCGTCCACGATTTCCGAGATCTTCACATCCCCTATTTCCATACTCTCCAACAACTCTGACTACGATGTAACCATTTTGAAAATTCCCATTTGTTTTTGACGGTAATATTCTTCATTGTTTCCACCTCCCAGCGAATCTTTAGAGCATCCGTACCTTTGGTATTTCAAATCTCTCCCATCGCCCACGATGGAATTGACCCACTCCTCTGCTCTATCCAATCTCTAGACTTCTTAAATGGAAACGCCCGACATTTGTTGCATTACAAAGCAACCCCAAAACTGTCGATTGCATAGATGGCATCTCCTTGTTCCTCTTATATTTCTCTCCCCTATTTCGAAATGTCTCAACAACTGTCGATGGCAACCATCGTCATTCCTAAAAATTTAAGCCCTCGTCTAATCTACACGCCTTCGTTTTTTGAAGCGTCCAAAAGCACTGTTGCGGCAGATGTTTGAATCTTTTCCCAGTTGTCCAGGACTGCGAATCTCATCAAAGGTTCTAATATTCCCAATCGTCCCCATAAAAACATCGAATACACTTTCCATGGCAACAGCTTCAATTTCACAGAAGCCTACAGACCCCGTATGCCGTCGTCCGTCTTTCATCATCTTACCCATGCAGGTGAGGCTGAAGAAGCGCAGACTCTTAAAGTCCTCGCCCTTGTCCACACCCTCTGCTTTTGGAATTTTTTGTCTATGGTTCGACTTTGCCGGGTAGCAAACGGCGTCCCCCATACTTTGGCCTAGTTTAATTCCCAAGCGTGACCGGTAAGGAGACATGTGGCGAAAATGACGTACTCCTTTCACCGTAACTACCTAACTCCGCGTGACTAAGCTTTCACACAGCTACAGAAACTAAGACGATTTTTAAGGAGAGCTACAACTATTTTGCCTCAACCGGAATCGAACCCGAGACCACACCATGGGAAGCTAGTAGGCATCTCATGAGCCACCTTAGAGGCAGGACCACACTCTCTAGGCAGCGATATTTGTCACTTCCCATATTTCGAATCCAATCACTCCCCCAGTGCATTGTAACGTTCCGCACTCATACCCTTGCCCCTATCGTTCGTCAGCCCGAGATGCGACCTCCCTTTGAAGGTGAGTTTGAGAAAGCACAGGTGGTACGAATCTACCACACGGCACTTTCGTATCTCCACTTGCTCTAAATGGCAGCAACCACCACTTCTCGCGTTTCGCAGCACCATGCGCTCCTAGGACGGGACCCCTGAGCTTCTAAACTAGGGTGGTCGGAACACATGGGGGCTAGAAGAAAATCAGGGAAATACGATATTGTGCCAGTGACATTTTCGTACACACAAACATCGTAAATGAAGGTTACGATGTTACATTTAAACATAAATGTGCCCATGCAGGTAAATTTAATTAACTACTTTCAGGATAATTATATGGATTAACAAATATATATAGAAGGAGAGAGAGAGAGAGAGAGAGAGAGAGAGAGAGAGAGAGAGAGAGAAATTAAAGCTTGTAAGAGTAGTTGTAATGACCGCTACAGTTAGGATTTTGAGATCAGAAATAGATGTAAATAAGGTAATAGTACCATAAAAGACTGATTGTAGATGAGGGTCAAGGTGTGCAGATCTAAGAGTTATCGTCCTCGTTCAACCACTCACGACAGTAATGTATTGTATTTCCCATATTTCGATTGCTCTCGATTGCAAGGTCCACCTCTTCTCGCGTTTCGTAGCGCCCAAGCCACTCTTCGACGACAACCTGCACCTGAAAATTGGTATGAGTTCTACATTAGCAAGTGAGGCTTAGCAAAGGGAGGGACGCAGTTGGTACAAGACTCAGTTGACCTTCAACCACTCTCGATGGCAACGTCCGTCACTTCTCGCATTTTGAATCTCCCACCAATCACTCTTGCGGGTATCACCGTAATTCCTTATATTTCTCAGCCGCCAGCTCATCGCGGACGGCAATCAACTAGCGTGGCAGTCCTGTCTTTAGAGGTGAGGCTGAGTGGAACGACTTCTTGTCCCTGTCTCGACGTCACTTCCCGTACGTCGAATGCAATGTCTCCATTGTAACGCACGCGACCTCTCTCGTCTCACAGCACTCCACTCCCCCTGGGTGGAACCCCTGCGTAACCATCGAGGTGAGCTGAGCGAATCGACTCTCATGTCCAAGGTTCGCCCGCCAATGCTGACGTCGCTTCCCATAGGTCGAACGCAATCTCTCGATTGTAACGCCTGGCGTCCCACAGCACTCCAGCCAGGGCCTTTTTAATGGGTTCCCCAATCAGTTCAACGACACTTCCTGTACTCCGAATGCAATCTCTCAATTTTAACGCGACCTTCCGCGTCCCAGCAGCCACCTGCCTTTGTGTGACCAACGTCCTCCTTTGGGGGGGTAAGCTATACGAATTATCGCCCAATCTGTCTCGGAGGGGGTTCCCGTACATGGAACGCAATGTCTCGATTATAACGCACGAGACTTCTCATGTCTCAAAGCATCACACCTACCCCGTATGGCCACCTGCGCTCTACCTTTGGAGGTGAGGCTGAGGGGCATAGGTCCAATCAGACACGACATCACTTCCCGTAAGTCGAATGCAATCTCTCGATTGTTACACCCCCAGCCTCTCGCATCTTACAGCAGCCCTCCCGCCCAGGGTCCTACCTTTGGAGGTGAGGCTGAAGGAGCGCAGGCGGTACGAGTCCTCGTCCTCGTCCTCGCCGCGCGCCCGCCGGGCCGGAAGGCCATGGACTTCCGGGCTGCGCGCTATGGCCGGCGGCCTGGCCGTGTCCGTGGTGCACGGAGCGCCGGCTGGAGCCCCTGCGGCGCAGCCCCGGCGACGCCTCGGGGGTGGCCGGCGTCACGTAGGCGTCGCAGAGGCGCGGCTCGCTGGTGCCCGGCGCGCACACCGACGCCGACCGGCCCTTCTGCTGCGCCGACAGGAGCACGTCGTCCGCCATGGTCATGCTACGGCGCCGCGCTCGGGAGACTGCCCGGCCACGGCGCGGCGCACGCGGCCGCCGCCCGCGCGTGGCCGGCGCTCGGCGGCGCTCGGCCGCCTTCGGAAGCGCCCGGCCGCCGCCGGCCACCTCGCGCGCAGGCGTGCGCCACCCCACGGCCCGACGCGGCGGGCGCCCGCGCGCACGTGGCCGCGGCGGGGTGGGGTTCTTAGCGTGCTAAGAACCCCACACACGTGCAGTTGACTTGATTGATTTCCGGGCGCATTAGCTGCTAAAGTCGTTGGTCCCGTAAACGTAGTGCATGTTTTTGAAATGTTCATGAAATGGCGGTGATCTTCCTCCGTTGGATGGCGCATCTGGAGCCGACCTACACGCCGGATCGCGGTTGTTGTTTTTTTTTGTTTGTTTGTTGTTGTTTTTTTCAAAACAGGCATTTCCCACCAACGGGCCACCACTCCCACCCGAGGCAAGCTCCTATCTCCCGACCGGCCTCCCGATATGAGTGGTAATGTAGTGCTACACACGACAATCGTATGGTTTTTACCCGGACTGATTTGCACGCCTCCGTTCAACCGAGTCCTGGAGGTACCCTTAGACGTTCAGATTTACGTGTTCGGTTTTGTGTGTCTCGCGTTTGTCCGTGCCCTGAATGCACCAATGGCCACACAGTGCGACTCGTCAATGTGTGTTTGTCTCGTGGTTACTCATTCCCCGAAGGTAGCTCGAGATGCCAAGTTTTGCATGTTCGAATTCATCCCGTCTTATATTTAGCGGAATTTTTTTCTCCTTCGCAGGTTTAACAACACTACACCCTGTTTAGCTTTGCGCGCACAGGCGTTCAAAATACACCGACAGCATGCTCTTATTGTGGGTCGGCGGTTAACAGTTTGATGCCGGGGTTGTGGCTCGCCTGCGTTTTCCCCGACGGTTTAAACGGCACTTTCACGTCTTCTCAACATGTACGAGCCCCTTAGCAATATTGATAATTTTGTTTCCGGTATATTAGTATAGGAAGCGATAATTCTGAATCGATAATATCATGGAAACTTATGCAGTCATGACATGGCAACACAATCAAGTGAGATGGAATATTACAAATTGAGTTGTAAGAACAGTTGCTAAACCAATGTCATTTACCAAACTTCAGAATATAATGAAATAACGATCGCTGAATAAAACATTTAACATCAATGAGAAACAAACTTCAGAAATGGAGATCATTACTGTTCCACATCCTAATACTTCTCCGCATCCACTGTCCCAAACTCATTTTGTCGCATATTCTATACCCAAAAAACAAAATACTCGTAATGCATCAACAGTTTAAATCTCGTACACTCCGGTCACAACACGCACACCACAAACAGTCTCAATCCATTTAAAACGCAAAATATATCCCATATATTTATTTTCAAAACCAAATTCCCATGCACTGTGTTTGCAGTTGCATCTAGTGCCATCTCCCTGCAGAATATGGAAGTTTGTATTAGTAACCCAAAAAGCAGGTTTCAGTGTAAGTGTTGGCAGGGTTATATAAAATGGACTATTAGACAAGGAAAGTTCATGTTTTGTAATAATTCAATATGAATCTTTCTGATCTTGCAGAAGAAACCAATTTTCATTTATTTCCCTGTGTCAACGAATAGTAATATTTCCTTGACGCAATGGCACGTATAGAATCGTTCAAATCCGATCGAAGCTGTAAATTTTTAAGGGCGAAAAAAAATCCTTCGTACGCCTTCCTTCGTAGAGGAAGTAAAATCGGCTGTTCCATGTTAGTAGATTTACTGCACGTAAAATATCCTTAAGCTTAAATGAAGCCTCTGAGCTAAATTCAAATTGCCCAAATTCGTCGCCTAAGTAATACCTTCTTGCTCCTCTAGTAGGCCTGAGGCTCATGGCCTGAGGCCTCATGGCCTGAGTCTCGCCACGTAAAATAAGGCCATTCATTCATTCATTCATTCATTCATTCATTCATATAGAATCGTGCGTGTAGCATGGCAATCCTAGCTGGCTGTTGTGCGGGTTGCGTTAGTCCTTTCCGTGTTGCATCCTTCGCCAGTGGCGCAACAGCGCAAGTGGGACCGGGAGAGGCGGTTCAGGGCATCAGCTGATGTCACTGCAGTGCCTATGACCAGAAGGTCCTATGTTGGAGTCCTGACGGTGGCAGTATTTTCGACACTAGCTAGATAGCTGGTTCAAGGTGTGGAGGAGAATTCTAGCGGTCGGCTGCTCAGATAAGGTCGTTTTCCGCGGTTTCTCTAATCGATACCAGAAAAATGCTGGAGCAAAACCCTAAAAAACGGGCCACGGACCACGCGCGATCTTTCCTGTCCCCTTCTTCACCTATCGTCGCCCCTTATTTACACGCACACAGTAACATGCACTACACACAAGTTCCGAGAACCCAGTTGGGAGCTTGGAGGTGGCTGGTTGGGGAGGACCCCCCTAAGCGACTGTAGGTCGGCGCCCGAATTCACCATCTAGCTGGGGAGATCACCTCCGCCTCCGCGAGAAAACATGCACTATGCTTACAGTACTAATGACCTTAACCTTTGACGCGCCCGTAATCACTAATCAATCAATTAAACTAGAGGTGCTACAGAATGGCACAGACTTTATCGTAGTAATCTTTTCTAATTTCCTTGGTGTGGACTGGTACTGTACAGTCTGGTCCGTCCTTCTTGCCTAGATTCACTCTATTGGAGCTCAAAGAATTTTTTTTTAATTTTTCGACCCTTTTCGATTTCCAAATAGTACAACCTAAATTATATTTTAATTATATTATATAACGCTATAACGTCGTCCTAAATAGCAATTTTCACTAAAAGATTTGCAGCCGTTTTTAAGAAAATGGCTATTAGGCATTACTGTAAAAGCAAAAATTTAAGCTCTTTTTCACAGGAATCTATTGAGTTTTCGAAAAACTTCATTTGAAGTCTTTTGATGTACTTCCACTAACATATACAATAATATATACAAATCGATGAAAATGTGCATATCAATGGCGTGGAAGATGTTTCCAAAAAATTACATTTGCGTAATTTTTGCAAAAACAAAATAATACACCAAAATGAATTTTACGTCGTATTAAACAGTGTAATCAGCACTATCCACTGGAAAATTTGAAGAAAAAATTTGCAGCAATTTTTGAGAAAATGGGTTTGAGCGATTATGAAAATTTTTAGTTCAAACATTTAGTTAAAACATTTAGAGTTCGTTTTTACAGAAAACTTTAGTTTCTGAGAAACTTTATTTGACATTATCTAAAGCACATGTATTTATAAATCTAACAATAAAAATATTGCCTCCAGTGTAAATATTTCCGACCCGAAAGGAAGGTGAAAAAAATTACATTTTTGTAATTTTTCAAAAAACAAATTAATACAGCAATATGGCGTTTGTCATCGAATAGGGTGCATTTGGCACTAACTCTGCCAAAAAGTGAAAGAAATTTGAGCCGTTTTGAAAAAAATACTTTTCGTTTTCAGAGAGCTCCAAAACATGTATTCCCGTTTAAATCTCGAAATCGATTTTCCGCAGCATTAAATAACTTTCTCTATATTACGGATATTACTCCGTATATACGTATGTATACGAGAAAGTAACTATAGGTGCTACAGAATGGCATAGACTTTCTCGTACCAAATTTTTTTATTTCCTTGGTGTGGTCTGGCTGTAAGGTCGAGCTCTATTTTCTGGTCAGCTGCCATCTATCGTCGCACAAAGTACATTTTTTGGACAATTTCTCAACTTTATGCTTTCCTAGTGGTACAACTGAATCATTAATGAATTCGACTTAGCTATGTAGCTAGTGCCAAAATCCCTAGGACACCCAGTTAGAGACACTGCAGTGACCTCAGTTGAAGCCCTGAGCCACCTCAACCGGTCGACGCTCCTGCACCGCCGCGCCGTGGCCGCTTCTTGAAAGTCAAGGGCAACCGGCCTGCGCTCTAGAGCGCGGACGCCTTGTGGGTCCTGAGCTACAGTAGTTCACAGCATCCGGTCACTAGTGTTACCAATCAGGAACGCGGTGCATTCCAAGGCAGCTTCAGTGCATCAACTGACGTCATTGCAGTGCCTCTGAGCGGGAGGTCCTAGGTTCGAGTCCCAACAGTGGCAAGATTTTCGATACTAGCTTGTCAGCTACGTCGAATTCAGTCGCTGTCTGGAGGAGAATTGTAGAGGCCCGCTGCTCTGATCTGTAGTTTTCCGTAGTTTCTCCGATCAACATCAGGCGAATGAAAGTTCAATAAGCTCACAAACGGACCACGGACCGCGTGTGATCCTTCTTCTTCCTGGTTCTATTCTCATACACACTCACATGTACTACACTACCACACATGCCGAGAGACCGTTCGTGAGCTTAAAGCTTGTCCCGGCTGGGGCGGTGCCTCGCTGGTAGGAAACTCCACTAGCCGACGATATGTTGTCGCCGGATTTCGCCATCCAGCGGGGGAAGATTACCGCCACCTCCCGATGAGAATCAGACACTACACTTCTGAGAGTAATAACCTCGGTAGTTGACGTGCCCGGAATCTTTAACAACCAAACAACAACCAAACAACAATCGGCAACAGCCAGCTGCTTACCCGATGGCCTTGGAAATACGCCCCCCCCCCCAGTTCACGAAGTCCACAAATTGCGAAAACTACATCTCCGTGCATAGACCAACGCACCAGCCTCAGCTGTTACCAAAAGCCCCAGCCAGGTTACGCCACCAGCAAACGGAAAGCGAGCTACCGCTTCTGCATCGCGTCTGAACTCACGGCTTCTTGGCGGATTAAAGATATTAGGTAAGAATTTTGTGACTATCAGAACCGGCTTAACCAAGGCAGACATAAACAAACTAAATAAGTAGTTAAAAACAGTCCACAGAAGATCCCACATTAGTTGCTGCAGTACTATCGACAATGCACTGGACAATGTAGTCAGCTATTTCAGAGATACTGGACTACTTGGGTTCACTCGGTAATTTGTATGAGTAGAATTCAGATTCACACTCATACAAACTCAAATGGGATAATCAAAGTCAGTTTTGATTGAATGTGGTGGGATCTGCCCTAATTGCCTTAGATAATCGCCAAACTACGTAGCGTATCCAGAGAGTAAGTTTCCCTGTTTTGTAAAATAAAAGACAATATAGGTAGGTATATACTTTATTGGCAACCAGTACAGCAATGTTTGAGCTATTTTTCAACGCAGCACCACACAAATTGACATACTTGTCATATCATGGGATTAACTTTTGAACACGTGTCTCGTAAAAGTGTGCCATCTGCAACTGGAACAGCCTGACAATCGACTTCAGCTCTTCGTCGTTATGAAAACGCTGGCGGGAGAACAGGAATGTCTGCAGGAGCAGGAAAAGATGGTACCATATCAGGGCTCTATGGGGGATGATCAAACAGATCCCAGCCGAATTCCTGCAGAACGGTTGCTGTTTGTCGCACCGTATGGGGACGAGCATTGTCCTGGAGCAGCACAATATCTGCAGTAAGCATGCCAGTAAGAGCTGACGATTAATTTTGAGCGGCGCGATGGGTTGTGCATTAAGGAACTTTATCATACACTAAACCTTCCAGGCGGCGGGGGAACGAATACACGCTATCGTTTGGGGCTACTGTTGCCGCGCTACTGACACCCGGCTGGACCTGTCCGGCCGGCACATTATTGATACGTCAAAGATCTGTTACGCATGCGCAATTTACACGCGTCAATGCGTGTATTTTAAAAGTAAAAAATAGGGAAACTTATTTTGTGAATGCACCATTGTCTGAATATGAATCCTAGAGACTAGAATTCTACACATTTATGGATCCTTCCTCGCAGTTTCCAGCCGGATGGTGAAGCAATTCAACTTTAAACAACAGAACTACTTGACTTCTGCATTCTGTACATCCGCCCCCTTCTACTTCCTTAAAGCAGCCGGATGGTGAAGCAATTCAACTTTATTGAACCTGTTTTATTTTCTTTAAAGGCTTCAATGCTTTTCTACCTGCTTTCGTTTTGTGATATTTTAGTTTTTACATTTTCAGGTTATGGACCTTTGTGATAAAGATTAAAATCCTTTTTTCTCATATGACATTTTCAGTCGCAAAGTCCATTTAAAAACATATTTCCCAAAGTATTTGAGATAATTAAATCATTCCTTTATAATTATTCATTTTTCTCAGAGAATGAACTTAAATGTTGATGTAGCACTTCAACATCCCAGTACATCTCAGAGACCTCTTCAGACATTTCCAAAAACATAAAATCGATTAAAAAATTTCTTTCAAAATCAGATATTTTCAATATATTTCATTTATTAAGGTTCATTTCTTAGACTTTTTATTCGGTTTAATTTTTCATAAAACTAGATAAATACAAAATAATAATTTAATTGAAAACATAACGTAGAACTTTCTTATTAATAAATTAAGGCCTTAACCCTCCTGCCGGGCTTTGCTTTCCCCAATCCCTATATTTTTTAAATTTAAATCTGTAAATTTAGGCCTTAACCCTCCTGCCGGGCTTTGCTTTCCCCAATCTTTGTAAAAGTAAATATAATGTTAGAAAATACAACTTGCAAAAGGGGTCACCACTGGTGATCTTCCTTATCATATTACACACTTGAAATGTTGAAAAACATTTGGTGTTGTTTTTATTACAGTATTATCACTACTTCATTTTAAAATCTTTTTGGGCAAACCCAATGGTTTGAACTTTTCGTTTTTTGACTTAAACTATTGTCCAGTAAATTTATGGCTAGTACATTTTTATGGTTTTTCTAGTTTACTGACATATTTATAGCTAAACTTTTTAATTTCTTGTTGTACTGTTGGCATATCAAAATCATTATGTAGCATGTCGTTTCGGATGTACCAGGGAGCACTAGCAATGTCTCTCAGAACCTTGGATTGGAATCTCTGTATGGTTTGAATATTTGACCAGCAGGTAGAGTCCCAGAGCTGTATGCAGTATGTCCAGATTGGTTTCCAAGAATAACTTATTAAAAGTATATTGTCTGTAGCCAGCACAGATTTTCTTCCAGCAACCAGTATAGTTGTTTGTATTTTATTTATAGTTCCTTCCCCGTTTGTGTAGAATATGTGCTTTCCATGTGAGTTTTCTGTCTAGGTGTACGCCTGGTATTTGAACTGGTTTCTTGCGGTAGATCAAGATGATTTAGTTGTGGGAGGACAAGTTCTCTTATTCATAGTGAAAGTGATTTGTTTTCGATTTATTTCATTTACTTTTATACGCCAATATTAAACCCATAGTTTGGTTTCCAGATGAGCTTGCATAGTAATGAGCTTCTTCTGGTTCTTGTCAGTTGCCATTATGGAAGGGTGTCTCGGCGAATGTAGGTTACAGTATTCTCAGTGATAGTAGATCTATGTGTTAATATATATATATATATATATATATATATATATATATATTGCGACGCCCCACCTACCTGTGCTGTAATTGCAGCTAACTCAGGTGACGGTGAGCCTGAAATTTAGGTTGTGGACGGACGTGGCTACGTGACGAAGCCCAATTGAAAGAAAGTTTAAAGACAAAAAAATGTAAATTTATGAGAAATTAAAATGATAAATTGACATTATTATCTGAGCTCAGTTTTTTTAAACCCTTGTTTTTTTTCATGCAATCTTAAAACTAATACGATCAAATTACTTAAACAAATAAAGAAAAAAAGATGCGCTAACAAATAAAAAGAAAAAGGGCAATGCGCGGCTGCCCCTTTCCCAATGTTGACAACAGTCCAGGTAAGCCTGAAGGGCGTAATAATGTTGTTTTGTCTGTCGGAGCTCGACAGATTATTAGAATCACCGCTGCGGCAGGAGGAGGGCTGGGTGAACGGCCTCCAAACAGGCAACACAGCTGGGCTCCTTTCTTCTGGACGGCACGCCCTTTAGGGGCGGGGGGTGGTTTCCCCTCTCGCAGCTCTCCCATTCAAGAGTAGAGTTGACACGACATCAGCTGGGCCCGTCGGGGGTAGCGGTGACGCAGATCGGTGACGACAGATCGTAATTTTCGTAATCGCTAACTTGCGATCACGGCGCGGGCGTAAACGAGCAGAGAAACAAATAACATTACTAGATAAAGTTCTTTTTTTCTAATCTAATGACACGGTGCGATAATACCACAAATCGCACTCTAATCATGCTCCTTGCGCTACCCTAGCGCCTACAACTCGGATGACCTCCGCGTCCCACACCCGTACAACATGAGCGTCCCCGCCTCTTGTCCGACGACTTGGGCGCCCCCGCGCCTTTTGTCAAAAGACCTCCCGCTTCTGTCTGCCTCAGGGGTCTCAGCGCCACACCTCTTTCCCCAATTTCCTGAATGTTCTAGAAGTTTCTACAGAAATTTGGAAGACGTGTTTTACTGGCCCGAAAGTTCTACGCCGAAATATGTGCTCCAATCGATTACGCGTCTTGTCGGAAATTTTGATGGAATTTTCCAGAACGCTCTCTCCACCCTTCCTGTAAACAAACACGGGTGGTCGCCCGCCCCCCGGTGGAGCCTGGTCGGTGGCCCCTGAGGGGTTTTTGGGAGGTTATCTAAACACTACACCCCCTTGCTCGGCGACGCTAAGGAGCGGCGTGAGGGCCCGTGCAAGTGATTTGGTCGCACCCTTTGAAGCCCCACGCTTCTGAACAGTAATAACAAAATAAATGTATTTTTTTTTTAATCCAATATTCGGTTCGTCACATTTGCCCTCCTTCGGATAGAGAAAAAAATCGGTTTTTGAAGAATTGTAATTTTGAAAATTAGAGTTTTCTCGTTGAAAAACAAAAAAACGTTACCGAATATTAGATTCATAATTGAATAATTAAGAAAAAAATGAATCAAAACAACATTCAATATTCAAGAAAAAAATTTGCGCAACCCTTTACTTAAAAAAAAGCAAAAAGAACTATTAACTACTATTTAATCAGAATAAAATAATTAAATCAAATTCTTCAATTTTTCTAGCGACACAAAGACCGCAAACTGTGCAGGAGCCCAAGGTACGAAGAATTATGTCAGAGATTGTCAATCAGTGGTTTTAAATAAAATCTCAGAATATTTTAAACCCTTTTAAATGGCCCTAAATTATAAAAATTGTACTTCCTTGAGGCCACCCAAGTCTTTAAGAGGCATACATTTGAGCACGGAATCTTTCAATAACAAATGGTCCGGTAAATAGGGGAAAAATTTATGGAATAATCCAGCAGGCTGATCACTAACTCTAGGGGTCCTGACAAATTCTGTCACCTACGTGAAATGGTAGGGGTTCTTTGAGGCTTCCCCCTTCCTGGCATTCTTTTTCCAGACGTACGTCAACCCGTTGTACAAAAATCCTGAATTTTCTGTCGTCTGGGTGAATTGGGAATTGCCAATACAGGCTGAAAATCTAAAGCCGAAAAAAACTTTGTTTTATTAAATTCCATAAAATTTCATCAGTGTTCTGAGGTGCCTCGTTTTCTGGGATAGAACCTCGTTGATCCCTCGAGCATCTAAACAAATCGCTCCCCGTCTTTTTCTTTTCCACTACATGGGTTCAAAAGCTTTACAGATCTTTCAATTTATACCCTCGCTAAGCATAGTTTAACGTTGATCTACTTCCCCTCATCGACTGTGGAATGGGATAATTTTCATTTTAAAGGTGAATCATCAGTGACCAATTCAAAACAAAAGTCTTTAATAGGACGTACAGGACGATCAAAACATTTACATATTTGAAAGATTCTTTGCAGCTGGGACCGTTGTGGTCAGAAAAGTCATTATGCGGGACGACTTATGACCCCCTACGTCATCCCCATACTCCAGGACGCGCATGAAATGCCGATTTCTATTTTCATCACCGTCGTCATGATTACAATTTCCCCATTCTCACCGAAATCAAGATTCTAGAAAAATCCACTACTCCCTTATTTTCCGTAAAAATCAACCCAAATTACGTCTAATTCAGATCCTCTATGATCAAACATGCCCTCAAATAAAAATTTTCCCGATTTTTAAAGAAAGCAAAGCCTCATAGTAATTGGTTTACTTTTTCTTTCTCAATAACAAAACATTTAATATGGGCAGAGTTGGTATTGGAATGCGTCCAATAGTTTTTAGTAGAACTTCCTAGAAATTGACTGATTTCTGCCAGTGTCTTATCAAAACTTGAACACTAAGATTTTCAATAAAAAACTCCACAACCGGACATTTTCTCGCTCGTTCTCTGACGGTTCATTTTAAGTCGTCGTTTAGGTCAAAAGGCATAATTGATGACACAGTATTGAATATTGGTATCTCTGAGATAATTCGTTTGGAACCAGATACCCAGAAAGCCCAAACGGTTCTAGTTTGACGGATCGTCTTATGAATCCCCGATGTCCATTCCTACTAGTTGTTTATATTACGTCATTTGAGTTTGGTGGCGGACGGGTTGTTCCCCCCTTCCTCTGACCTGATCTCAGGCGCCCGACTGCCTGTTCCGATTATCTTCCTCAGGCGAAAACCTGTGATTTCGGTCCAATTCTTTCATAAGGGTTTGACCGCGTTCTATCAAATTGCGCCGCAATTCTTGAAAATGATCAAGATTTCAAATCGTACCCGTTAATAAGGTTTTGCCCTAAGTAGGAAAGTGTGCGGGTTTGGAGCCAGATAATCTTTTTATCATCTGTCGTCGGATCACATAGTTAATAGCCGAAATTTTTCCTGGCGTAATCTAAAATATGATTGGTTCCTTCCTTTCCCATTCTCTCGAAATTTTTCTTGAACTCGTAACTCGCTGCTCTCCCCGTAACGTGAAAGAAAACGAGTTCGGGAAATTTCCCCAAGTCTGCGGAAAGGTGTTAACGCAGTGAGCCAGTGTGGCGTTACCCGTAAAAGTTCCTGCATAAAACTTGGTTTTAAGTGAGGCGGTCGCCTTTGTCAAAATTTATATAATTTTCGGCACGATCCAAAAAAATTTCGGATTTTCGTCCGATTTCCCAGAAAAGCAAAGATTCTGAGGAGGAGCCCACGAAATTTTAATCCAGAACCAGCAGACGCGTTCGTAATTGGATGATTTTCCATTTCTTTTTGTACTTCTTCCTTTTTCCAGATTAATACATTTTATCTATTTCTTCTTTAGTTTAGTTTCCCTTTCCCCGAAACTTTCCTCACTACTATCCCTATCTTTTCAATTTTCTCTACCCTTTCGTGAATTTGACTAACTTGAGTAAGTTTTGTTTCCAACCGAGGAATTTGCCGTTCATTTCGGCCGTAACCCGCAATGTTTCCATTTACTGACCACAACACGCCTCTATTTTTTGTCATGCTCGTATTTCTGGTGAATTTCAGACTGTAGGTTTTAAATTTTCTTTCGTTTCCGTCCTTTAATTCCCCCAAATTTTTGACCTAGCTTTAACGGTGTTCTCAATTTCTCCCCACCTACCCTCGAGTTGATTTTTTAGTGATCCGATTTCATGGTCAACTTCTCTTCCAATTTACAAGTTTTGCGGATTGGTTATCTAAACGTATAAACTAAATCTTTCCCGACACTTTCTCGTGTTCTGAAAATCCAAATTAATTTTCTCGTCCATTTCCCCATACTTCCGAAATCTGGTTCTTTAATTCGATTTTTTAAAATTTTCATAATTCTCTGCTTGTTTCGTTGAACTCCCTGGAGATCCTAAGGTGATTTCATGCGAGACTAATCCCCTGAGCTGTCATCACCTCCCACGTCTACACCGATTCGTCCCGCATTTTGAAAAACATGGATTTCCAGTTTTCTTGAAACGCGCACACGATTTTTCCCCAACACAAGACAAAAAATAGTAAACTCACAAACAGAATACAAATCCAACGATATCATTAACAGTCCACAAAAAATTAACCTCGTAGCAATCCTTCCCTCCCTTTCTTGCTAATTTATAAAAATTCAAATTTAATTTGTCGTCAGTACACAGTAATTCAAAATAAAATATTTATTTAAGAAAATTAAATTTGAGGCGTTTTACAGGGTATCAAAGATACAATTCAAGCCATTGGAAAGCCATTTGCGACCTCCACCTACCTGTGCTGTAAATTTCCGGCTAGCTCAGGTGACGGTGAACCTGAAATTTAGGTTGTGGACGGACTGGCTCGTGACAGAGGTCAATTGAAAAAGTTTAAAGACAAAAAATGTAAATTTAATGAGAAAATTAAAAATGATAAATTGACATTATTATCTGATCAGTTTTTTAAACCCTTGTTTTTTTTATGCAATCTTAAAACTAATACGATCAAATTACTTAAAACAAATAAAAAACAAAAAAAGTGCCTACAAATAAAAAGAAAAAAAGGGGCCCAAAGCCGGCCTGCACTTCCTGAATGTTTACAACAGTCAGGTAAGCCTGAAGGGGGTAATGATGTTTTTTGTCTGTCGGGCTCGACAGATTATTAGAATCACCGCTGCGGCAGGAGGAGCGCTGGGTGAACGGCCTCAAACAGGCAACAAGCGCCTTCTTCCCGGACGGGACGCCCTTAGGGGCGGAGGGGGGATTCCCCCTCGCAGCCTGCTCCCATTCAAGAGAGTAGAGTTGACCACGACATCAGCTGGGACGTCGGCGGTAGCGGTGACAGATCGGTGACGACAGATCGTAATTTTCGTAATCGCGTAACTTCATACACGGCGCGGGCGTAAACGAGCAGAAAACAAATACTACTAGATAAAGTTCTTTTTTTCAATCTAATGAAAGCGGTGCGATAATTTTCCACAATCGCACTCAATCTGCTACTTCCGCCTATCCCAGCGCCTACAACTCGGATGACCTCCGCGTCCCCCCCGTACAACATGGCGTCCCGCCTCGTGTCCGCACGACTAGGCGTCCCGCGCCCTCTGTCCAAAGACCTCCCGCTTCTGTCTGCCCTCAGCGCGTCTCAGCGCCACGAACCCCCTTTCCCCCAATTTCGCTGAATGTTCAAAGTTTCTACAGAAATTTTGGAAGACGTGTTGTTACGCCCAAAGTCTACCCCAAAAAAAAAATTGCTCCCAAACAGATTACGCGTCTTGTCGGGAATTTTGATGGAATTTTCCCGAACGCTCTCTCTCGCACACTTCCTGTAAACAAACACGGAGCGGTCGCCGCGCCCGCCCGCGTGGAGCCTGGTCGGTGGTCCCTGAGGGGTTTTCGGAGGCGTTATCTAAACACTACACCCCCCCCTTGCTCGGCGACGCTAAGGAGCGGCGTAGATGGCCGTGCGGAGTGATTTAGGTCGCACCCGGTTGGGGCACGCACGCTTCTGAACAGTAATAACAAAATAAATGTATTTATTTTTAATCCAATATTCGGTTACGTCACAATATATATATATATATTTTGTGACGTACCAACATCAACCAGCTTGTTCGCAGTAAATTTATTTGTAGGGACAGGTGTTCTTTTTCGTGAATGAACTCGGGGTTATTAATCAAACACCACTGTTCCGTGAACAAAATAAACATGAATTATTTATTATTCTACACAAATCACTATTGATTACAAATACCGGTGGTGGTCTTTATCCTTTTCTTTACCTCACCCAGAATCACTGTTAGTTCTTTCGATCTTTCATCGATCGAGGAAATATTTACCGTTTAATCCTCCCCCCTCGAGCGTCGGCGGCTCCGGGGACTCTCGGGTTGTCTCGTGCTCCTTCGCTGTCTGCCTGTGTCCGCTCCACTGGCGACCAGCCGATGCGATGCGTTGCGTTTCCAAGTACGTTCTCCAGCGTAATCTTCCCACGGTGTCTCCGCGCCTCCTCGCTGAACTCCTTTCCGGTTCACCCAGATTTCTTGATGTCACCTTCCGCGAGCTGATAAACGCCACTAATTAATCAAAGTACAGTTGCGAGCACGTGTCTCACCATTTCACCAGGCTACTAGTCTCGTGGTGTACTCCTCTGCACACAAGATCTCTCGATCTGTACTACTACAGATAATAGCTATCACTCTGGCACTACGTCCGAGATACTAATGATGGTTATCTAGCACAAATTGTCCGTCAATCACCTTTTCAGCGCTTGTTCGTTCGCGACACTATTTTACTTTGTTCGAACGCGGAGCAGCCCCAGGTACTTCCTTCCTCACCGGCGACCGGTCGTCCACTGAAGCCTCGCGGCGTCGTTTCTCACGCTCTGGGCCAACCGACAACACTTCGCCGCCCGTAACCGTTTCTCGTGGCTGGCGAGCGCCCTCTGGCAACCGTTCTGCCGCGTGCTTGCTTGATGTATCGCCGTTTCTTAGGCAGAAACGCGGTGCGTTTCAATATATATATATATATATATATATATATATATATATATATATATATATATATATATATATATATACAGAGAGAGAGAGAGAGAGAGATACCCACGGCAGTGCCGAGTATATACAGCTGAAAAGCTCTGGTCTCCATGTCCCTACGGTTGCTGTTGTCAAAGGGCCTCGCCAGGGTGCGGTCCCAGCAACCGCCAAACGAGCTACCGTTGCCGCGACGCGGCGTCTCTCAACCCGCGGCTTCCTTCAAATGTTCCACAACTAAAAACAAGCGGACGTGTATACATTTTCAGAACTTTCTCCGAACCACTTGAAATTCAGGCCGGCTCTTTTAAGTATTCTTAGCGCTTCGCAAACATTCGTTGCGTTTTAAGAGCGAGGTATTGTAACTCGCTCATAAAAGAGAAACGGAAATTAGTAAACGGGAGAATAAAGCTGAAAATTAGTACGTTGTAGAAATTGTACGCTGCGTTTTTTTGTTGTTTTTTTGTACGCTAAATGTTTTCCACTTAAAGTAAAAGAGCGTGTAATTAAAAGAGAAACATTACTTAAATACATGCATTTTATCGTATTTTACAAAAACTATGTTATTTCTAAAACAGTTATATTTATATTGTTTTATTTTTATTTTTTAATAAAAATAAGATTTACTGAGAAACCAAATAAAATGGCAAGTAGAACACGAACAAAATATTGCAGGAAAAATATAGCGTTGGGACGAAGAGATATAGTTAAGAAGAGGAAGAAAACGTATCTACCATATTTCCAGATTCTGCTGTATACGGAAGTTCAATCGCGCTTTTGAATGCTAGTAAGTGATACCAGTACTAAGATGTCATCAGGATTAAATCTTATCCGGAACTTTTGCAACTGAATTCATCATTGATAGTCAACACGACCAACAGCATTTTGTACGTTTATGTCAATACTTTTAATGGCAATCAATATCAATATGTATTAAGACAAATGTTCATGGACATTAAACGTTACAATTACCGCTACTCGAAAAGTTATAATCTCCAATGTTATAAAAATCTGCTTAAATTAAACGGAGGCTTTTTTTCTTAGGTGTACTAAATTTGTACTGAATGTGTTTTATTATTTAATAGGTTTTAGTTGTTTGTGGCGTTCGGTACTCTCCAATCTAATACTGTAATGTAGTCTGTGGTTGCATAACTATGACGTTTTTAAAATTATTTATTTCGTAAATAGCAAGAGTGATACATTTCTGTTTATAATAATAAATTAGTATTAAACGTCTGTTATATTATGTTATTGGTTTTGTTTGATTGTGCTCGTTAGATCTCTCATTATCAAATTTGAATATCTGGCATGGTTGCATAACTATGCTGTTTCGAACAATATTTTTTCAGTAAAAGGAAGAGTAATAAATTTAAATTTTTGATAATAAATTAGTAGTAAATGAGTACTTAATATTCCATTTGGTTTGATGTGATTGTGCTATGTTGATTGTGCCAGCTTGACACGCCCCCCAAAGCGGGCTGTCGAGCCAAAGAACAGGAACACAACGGTGGAAAGATATCTTTTGATGCTTTATTAAATTGAGATAATTCCAAAATGAAGATAATCTTTTTCCTCTTTTATTTATTACTAGTTTAGCGTGGCGTCTCTGGCGGATATTTTCATGTCAAAAAGGGCTCAGTGGCGTTTACTGTGGGCTACCGGGCCTACCGGCGGTAGCCCGAGAAAATTACGAGAACAAAAATATAAAAATTTAGTCAAGATGAATTTTATGAAGAATAATTACGGACCACATTCTTTTTCAGTGACATCCTTTTTTGCAAGATTCTGTATAATCTGTTGAGATCTGTATTAAATTGCTCAGTCGTCGGCGCATCAGTCCTCTTAAGAGGCAGCAACGCCGAAGGAACTGCTGGCACTCAGCGGCATCCACACAGCGCACGTTTATTGTATGATTCACCCACCCCCGTCCTACTGGTAAGATATGGGCCAGCCAAAGGCTTAGGTTGCCGATGCCCCGAGCTGTTTCTTGACACGCTCGGAGCAGTTCGGAGGCAGTAAATGGACCGAGTAAAATAGATGTGCGCTCTTGTCCAAGGCATGTTTGGTGGTGATGATTATATTAAGCGTGTTTTAAGTGTTAAAATTGCAACATACTAAGTATGCAATAGTGTCAAAGTTAACTATTGTCAATTATCTTGAAGAAATGTCACAGCAAACTTCGGAAGTTTATGTGTTGACAATGAGCGTATTGTCAACAGTTAATCGTCGTTCTGATAACGAGAAATTATAAAAATGATTGTTTCATGAAATAATACTCCCCCTTCTATTTTTATTATACAATATATTGAATAATAAAAATAGTACAAACTAGAAAAACTATATAATAGCAGATTCTGTTTAGTTATAGTGGCAAAGTTTATTTCTGAGGTCAACGGTAGCCCAGAGTTTGAAAGCAATATACGCTATTGATATTGACGAAAGATTTTTTTATGAAATTTTTTTAAAGAGAGCTTGAAACTATGTCATATTATATTTTTCAAAACTATGAATAGTTTTCGTGTAATTTTGCGCGAATAAAGGCAATTTTTAAACGTTTTTTTCTCAAAAACCGATCCAATTTTTTCTTTAAATTTTCTCCTCGTCTGTATCAAGGGACGGTAAAATTAACTATGGTGCCGGTCCCATTTTTTCGGCGAATTCTCCGTATTTTCGACAATTGCAAAAAGTTAAAATTTCAAAACTACAAAATTGAAGTTAGCGATTTTTGCCTTCGACAATGTGTTGTAAAATGTCAGCTCTTTAAAAAGGTCATACACTTTTTTTTAAAGAAACGAGTGGTTTTCTCGTACGTTTTTGTGCTTGAAATGCATGCAATTTATAAAAGAAACATTTTCTCAAAACCGCTCAACATTATTTCTACTTATAGAAAAGGGATTAAAACAATGGCGCAGGTCTCCTTTTCGTTGAACTCTTTGAGTTTTCGAAAATTGCAAATTTAGAAATAATGCGAGAAAGTGTATATAGTTGTGGCACCACTACTTCCGTTACGTATTGCCTCATTTATCGTGGTCTTAAATAAGTGTGTTACATTTAAAAAAAACTTATCATCCTATTGCCTCTCTCTCGCCTCAACAAAAGATTCCTACCCTCTTTCTTTCACAAACGTTGTCTGGGTTCCATCTTCCATCGTTTTTATAGTAAGTAATATCAGAGCACTTCAAGAGATATTTAGAGCGACTATTTCACGAATTAATCGGATAGATAATTAAAAGCAGAGGAATTACGAAAAAGAAAAATATTACTCGAAATTGCTTAAAGTATTTTCCGGAATATGAGAAACTCTCATTCAGCTCCGAGTTATCACTGCTCCTGGAATAACTTATAACTAAATAAAATATGAATAGCAGTTTAATGCAGAAATGCTTTCTAATATGTTTCGATTTTATGGTTATAAAAAATTTAAAAAACAATTATAACAATGCTATTTGCAAGAACATTTTATTAAAATCGTAATTATTAAAGTTGTAGGAAGTTGAGTTTTCCATGCCTGCGCCGCTAGCCGAATTCGTTTATTACGCTCCGTGAAATCACGGAGGTTAAGCGAATTCGAGACTCGCGGGTTCCCGGTTGGGTGACCGGCTAGGAACCCCGGGATCTAACGGCGTTGAGCCCCTGGCCGAAGGGATAAAAGGCACTGACTGACTGCGACGTGACGAGACTTGACTAGTATAGTAATTACTATTACTGAGTAACGGAGGATTACTCCAAAGAATGCGCTCAACGCCCAACAATGAGTAAAGAGACGCGTTGCGTCAACAACGACGCAACAAATTTTTTAAAAAATATAAAAAAAGTCTTGATATTCCGTGGAAGTATTGAAAACGGAAAATGTACAAGCTGAATTAGCATCGGGATTCGTCAATTTCGAATAGATTGAAGACACATGTGTACTCATTAAAGTATTTTCCTGAATAAAATTTTGATTGTTACATTCCACATAGTTTTGATAGCATATTCTTTAACTTTTCACCATCTAATATTTGCGTATTAATTGCTTAAAATTTGTGTATTTTTTTTCATTGGTTTGTGCTGTCCATTTCTATTTTCTATATTCACAAAATTCTTGAAATTGTTATCACACACTTTTTCTGCTTCTTTTGCTGTTTTTTGGCACTGAATCTTTAATAATAGATTGTTTCAGAGTTTTAAACATTTCCAAAACGACACATTTTAAAATTGATGCTCACAAGCTACTATGGACCTAAAACAATTGCTATCTTTATCTTTAAAAGGTAAACCAAGTTATTACAGTGGAGTGCAAACGGTAAACAAATTTATAATCATATCACAGTCTAATGCAACTTCCAGCAAATTTTTGGACCTGGCGCGACACTAGCACATCTAAGCGGCCAGTAAGTTGGGATATGTCTGCTTCTGTTCCTGATAACATAAGGTAATGTGGAGAAAATTTCGAGAGAACCAGTTAATGCTCAATTTGCGCATCTGCCGAAGAGAAATATTGAAATATAATCCGAGGAAAATATTAAAAATATTCCGAAAGAAAATATTAAAAATATTCCGAAAGAAATATTTAACTGTGAGTAAATTAGGGATCTAATTGTTAAGATTGGCGCCTCATTAAAAGACATGTGTAGCAAAGGAAAACGTTAGAAATTTGGAATGTATGGAAATAATTGAGTATATATACTAGTTATTATTTCCTTTGTTTATTTCTTGGGTGATCTGTAAATATGAAGATGAAGATTAAATTGGGCTTTTGTATATACCGTTGTACAGTGGCGGCTGGTGCCCCAACAGACGGGAGGTTGCACCATCATCGAATGACGGAAATGTAATTTCCAAAATTTAAAATACAAATATGTAATAAAAATGTACGCAATTCAAATCTATTATAACTACGTTTAATAAAAGTATTTATTGAAACACTACTTACATAATTGTATGCGTCCGCTTAAGACTTATACACCTCCCGCGCACGTGGTTCTGGCTTTGATTGCCACTGAGTGCTTAAATTCGACTCCAGCACATTGCAACAAGCACTATTGCTTCCACACATTTCGCACAAATAAAATTATTTATTTCGCAAACTTCACCACCCTGGTATATTTGTCAATAATGAATGATCTTCGACACACATTCGCCTTCACAAGAACGTTCGCAAACAGCTGTCCAGCTACAGCCACACTGACTTCCGCGACACACTATACATGCGTTTTTCTAACGTGGCATCTGTGGGTAGTATCTCCAAAATGGAATACGACATGACTTTCTGCGTCATTCTCGGTCCTGCCGCTAGAGTCGCTTGATCTGCAGCATTGCTTGATACGTCACGATCGTGCGACATCTTGCGGCAGGACCAAGAAAGACGCCAAAAGTCGTGCCTTATTCCATCTTGAAATAACCTCAGATGCCACATTAAAAAAAACGTGGAAGGGACTTCCATCCAGAACCACCACCTTTACACAGAGAACTCATCAAACATACGTTTTGAATCAACAAACCTAATATCAAATGAAAACAAATTCTCCAAATATCGTAAATAATGCATTAAATATCGTTAATAATTGAATGAACTTGTGTACTTTCTATAACAAGCGAAAATCATAAAACTACGTCGCAGTGAGTCAGACGAAGACAGAATATGGGTTTTCCCCTGAGATTCCCTCCGTCGCCGAGCAGCGCGACAGCGCCACTAGCTATTTGTGCCGCCAAAAGGCCGTATGTCCCCTGTGTTAAATCGAAGGGCCAAAGAGTAAACAGTAAACCTATTAATACAGCCAAGAGCGTGGTGCAATTCCTCACAAGGTACCAGACACCGGAGAAAGCGACAGTTGGACGTTCTTTAGTTTCAAAATGATTTTATATACATCAATATTGCTGCAATATCTTGAATATTGAACGTTTGAAAACGAAAATGTATATTCATAAGATACTATGAGATCCTTTTTTCATTTTCTGGGGTTGTGCAACCGTGCAACCTAAGGATAAGCCGCCACTGCTGTTGTATATATATGGGAACATGGAAGGAATCTCTTCGTAGTGTTCCTGATAACAGAAAATAAACTGACAAATCCCTCCACTAATGTGCGCATCTTCCGAAGAGACGATAATTGCTATAACAGTATTATGATACTGATGTAATATCTAAAAAATAATAATTGATAATAAATATGTTTAACTGAAATCTAATAAATATATTTCTTTATGTATGTATGTGGGTGTGTTTCATGTGATTGTTCTGTGTACAAATACTCGCTTCTTGTTTATTTGTACAACTGTTTGCCAGAAGAAACCCCAAATATTCATTTAATTTGCACGTTCTGGGGTATATAAAACCATAAAATATGAAGAAATTCCTTCTGAAACGTTGTGTCAGATCTCGCTCTGCCGACCTTGGAAGAAATTCTACAGGATATTAGATGTTGTTTCTAGGTTTTTATACTTTTAAGCTTTTGTTAATAACAACAAATAATAAAATTGGACTAGAGTGTGAATTAGGTTTTCTAATTATAATTACGGCGCTTGATCTAGCATACATTAGCTCTAGTACGATGGAGTGACCAGCTTACTGACCACTTGGAGCGCTAGTGATGTCAGCTACACATGTCAGTAAGGTCCACGTTCAGCATGGAGCAGCGGGACTGTTATTAGAATGTGATCATATGGCGATAGACATTGTTATTGATGCCATTTGAATATATTCTTACTTAGCATTGGTTACTCATGACACGGATAGACATGAGTGAAATAGTCACAAATAGCCCATTACGTACAAGGCGTTATGCTCAAGTAATAAAACTGCTTATATTTCAGGTTCATATAATTTTACAATGAGTTCGTGATGTGGCAAACTAACTTAACCCTGACTGCCGATCTTGTCAGTGCTTAATGTTGAGTTATCGTTGAAGAGTCAATCACACGGTGGTGTGTGCAGTAGGGTGTCATTTCAGATACAGTCATGAGCCGAGGCATGAAATACTTCTTTGATTTATATGCAAGTAATAGATTTCCAAAATTTGCTACGAGTATTTTCGTATCATTTCATACCATTTTTAACTAAATAAATAAATCTAAATACAACGCGCGAGAACAGGATTTTCTCTATCTCTGTTGTTTTCTTCGTCGACTCTGTAAACAGTTTTAAAAGTATTTTCATGTGTTAAAAATTTCTTTCAAACTTCATTCTTTCATGTCTAGCTTTGTTCTGGCACTGGACTTACCAATGAATCATAGTAGCTGTTAATGTTTTACTTCCGTTCAAGAATTCCCAACACTCAATGACCTTGTATATTACCTCCTCCATACGGGAAATGAGCAGGTAATAATGCAATTTCAAAATTATAGTGGCCGTAAAAAATTATTGGAGGTATGAATAATGCGAATTATTAGAATTTAACATAGTTATATTTGTATGTTTTGTTTTCTAATATGAACATAAATGATCTCCTGTAAGAAGTTCTTCTGCATTATTATCTATTCCTTTTATAAGATCATTCTCAATTAGTTCGACAAATTCTGACGCAAAAACTTGTGTGTGTGTTTATATATATATATATATATATATATATATATATATATATATATATATATATATATATATATATATTCGCCTTCACAAATCAAAGTTTGAGGAGTTTTAAAATCTTAAAAAATTGGGGGACAAAAATATGGATGTGTTAAGCAACTCAGGGAAATCCAATGTACTAGTTTTAGAAGTTTTTGCGTCAGGATATATATAAGCATTAAAAGCTACTTTGTATACTCATGTGAAATGCCAGTTTTAAATTTTTACTTTACAAGTGCCTGCCTATTGTCAACTATTATGCCCATTTTCCTGCCTATTTTTAAGTTTTTAAGTGCCAATTTTTCTACCTGTTTTCGATCTTTTTAGTGTCTACATGTCCAGCTCTTCTTATAACATTAGTTTACATTCATCCGCGCTAGTTGAACGACCGTTTTCCTTTGCGGGTTTTAGACATTCGTCAAACAGGGGTTTATTGTCTGTTGATTTGTTTGAAAAACTAGGCGTTTCTCCTTTAAAATCTTCTTTTTTGCTACTTTCGCTTTATTTTCTTCTTCTCTCACTTGCATAAGAAATATTCAAAATGCACTCAAAAAATTTTTTGACGAATAAAGGGGTGACAAACCGAAGGCAAGACATTCATTCTTTAATTCTTTGTTTGCCACAATGCGAAAGTCATTCATTTCGCTTGGTTTAGCTCCACATAAATATATCATTTTTGAAGAACAACATGAAATAGCATTGCATACTTTACCATCAATCATGCAAAGACCAATATAACTCGCACAGTGAATTCAAAGAAATTAATGGACACATTGGATGGTTCAAGGACTTTTACTTTCTACTCTTTATTTTCCCAAATTCTGCAGTTATTAAGTCTACAGTTTGTTTGACGAAAATGAATTAAATTGGTCGACAAAATCTTATCGATGAAGGAGCTAGATTTTCCCCAAAGGAAATAGAAATCTAATTCAAACTCGTTGATTTTCCTCAACAATAGTTTTTATCTCATCAGCAACATTGTAAATTTGTATAGGTATTGAAATACTAAACAAACTTTCGTCAGTATGTTGTTCTTAGAAAGTTTTTGTTTATATCTGTTTTATCCCGACCCATTACATCTCCATAATGATTATTTCAAAAGATGTAGTTTCAAGACAATGAAAAATCTCTATTACTATTTAAATTTTAAAGATTCATGCCACGGTGTGATCAATCAATATTTGGAGAATTTCAGCTTATCTTTCTCCAACTGTAATTTCCGCGGGATAGCATAACTATTCAGCTTCCTTCTTGTTGAAACAAGGGGGATAGAAATTACAATTTGAGTCTTTTGTTTGTTGGCGTATGTGTACATACTGGCAGGTTGAAAAATTGGTATACATCATCAAAGTAAGTGCCTGATCAACTGACAATGATGGAGGCTTTTAAAGAATGGATCTTCGGTCTATCTTAATTGTAGTTCCTCTATTGGAAGAGGCTTCACAGAGTTCCTTAACTATTGCTGCCGAATCTCTTGTGCAATCTTTCCTTACCTTGATTTCAGTGGCTATGGATAATTCTTCTGAGCTAGTAGCGTCTATAAGATGTTTCAATTTTATGGTTTTAGCTTTAATCCCACAGAGTCTGAAGTACTTATTAAGCTGTTGTAAAGTTCTATTAAGGTGGTTTAAATTCGAATTCAGCACCCTCAAAAACATACAGAACTGCAGAGAGAACCCGTCGGACCCGTTTGAACACCAATTGACTAGTAAATTACTTCTTCCAACACGTTATGTAGTCAGAAGCCATGGTTTGTGGGTCTTTGATATCGAAAAATCGATAGACGTCAAACTGTCTGTCTGGGCTACTGCCTTAATCATTCAAATGATTTTATCCAAAATTGATATTCTACAATCGATGTTAAGGATCTCGATGTCTTCTGAGTTTCAAACGAATATTTTGATTTTTAAGGGTACTTTATACGAAGCCTCAACATTTCCAAAATTTTCTCAAAACTGACTTACAATTTTTGGATTAATCTTTATCCTCGTAAGTTCGCTTTAAAAAATTGCAAAAATCAAAAATATTTTCGGCGCCTTCCTATAACTACAATATTGAAGATAGATATTTTTCCTTAATCAAATCTCTTATCTAAAGACAGATCTGGAAATAAGGTCATGTACAATTTTTCGAAAATTTGAGTAGTTTTGCGTAATTTTGGCAATTTTTAATTTTTTAAAACAATGTTTTTCTCAATAGGTCGTAGTATTTACGTAGCTATAGAGTTTGATTTGATTTATTTGGTCAAAAAAACAGTAAAAACTGTATATGGGGGAGAAGATTATCTGCGCACGTTTCCTTGAGTACAAGAATCCCTTCCCAACATTTTAATAATAAATAGTTGAAAGATTAATAAAATTTATAATGATGATGATGATGATTTATTTATTTATTTATTTCTTTTTATTTATTTATTTATTTTCGTCAAAAAACAGTTAAAAAACTGCGTATGACGTGCTATGGGGAAAAGTGAATTGTGTGCAAATTTTCAAAATTCTGTGATCCCTACACTAAGTTATATACTACTTAAATTTTGAATTTTGAAAGGGAGAAAAGAAAACAAAACTCCCATGTAGTAAAATCTATTTTCAAGGATAAATAAGCAATAAATTTTGAATTTTGAAAGGGAGAAAAAAAACAAAAACTCCCATGTAATAAAATCTATTTTCAAGGATAAATAAGCAATAAATTTTGGCTCTTATTACTTCCTGCCGCGACAACATGGAAACGATAATTTGAAGAATTGTGTTTCCCACTGAATTCTAGAAGACGTGCACAGAAAATGAAGTTACATTTATGTCCAGAAGCAAAACAAGGGGCCATCTCAGCATTTGCTCAATGGATCAGGGAAACTGGACGAAAAATCTGATCGAGATGGGGTCATTGACCCGGAAGCTGTAGTACAATAGTTGTTACAGGTTGTTTATACTCATTTATACAGTCCAAATGGTAAATAATGCATTATGTATCATTGGTAAAATTAATGTTACTTTTCTTGTGATGCTCAGTATAGTCTCTAATTGTATAGAAACAGTTATGCAGCAGAAACGATTTTACTTGGATTTAAACTTTTCTATTGAAGTTAATCGTTTAATGTCATCTGGCAAAGTGTTGTAAAATAATGTACATGTATTGTATGTGAATTTTTTGTAATGAGCTGTTGATACTGTCCCCTGATGAATATGATTTCTACGTCGAGTGTTATAGTAATAGACTTCTGCATTTTCTGAAAAAATATTCCTGCCCTTGAGCAAGTCAATTTTTACAAAAACCACTGATTCGTAAATAAAAAGACACGGTAATGGTAGAATTTCCCTAGATTAATGAAGAGAGGCTTACATGAATCACGTGGGTGGGATTTGGTTATTATTCGTACAATTCGTTTTTGTAATCTAAAAGTCTGGGAGCTATAAGATGTATTTCCCCAGAATATTATGCCATATCTCAGGCGGGAATGAACATTCGCGAAGTATACACAACGAGCAGTATGAAGGCTGACTGAATTTGCAAGAATTCTGAACGCGTAGCATAATGAACTTAATTTTGTGTTCAATTCATTTAAATGGACGTTCCATTTAAGGTTTGACTGAATTGAGAGACCTAAAAATTTTGTTGCCTTAACATCAGTCAATGGTACACTGTTCATTTTCAATGGAGCACAGAATTGTTTATTTGAAAGGGAAAACTGCATTAAAACCGTCGTTTACTATTAATTTGTTATTTCGGAACCAATTTGAAACATCTGATATTGTACTATTTACGGTTTCTTTATTGCAAAGGATGTTCGTATCATCTGCAAAGAGAACCGTTCTTCCGTTTTGAATCGTCGAGGGCATATCGTTTACGTAAAGTAGGAACAGAATAGGGCCTAAAATCGATCCTTGAGGAACTCCACATGCAACGGGCAAAGAGTCGGAAAGGTGCGTACGTAATGTTCCATCATTCCAGTAAGGTATTTCAACTCTCTGAGATCGTTGTTTAAGGTACGAACATAACCAATCTAGAGCAATACCACGAATTCCATATGAAGGTTTATACAACATTGTGGAAAAAGAATATAGCTGTTTCCGTTGATTTTGATTTTCTAAATCCATGTTGGCAATCTGAAAGCGCGTTGTGTTTACTGAGAAAGGTTTCCATTCGTACGTAAAAAAGTCTCTCTAATATTTTGAAAAACTGATAGAAGAGAAATGGGCCGATAATTTTGAATTTCATTTTGTTGCCTTTTTGAAAAGCGGCTTAATTTTAGCTGTTTTGAAAATATCTGAAACGTTCCAGTGCATAAAGATGCATTAAATATGTGAGTTAACGGGTGTATAATGGCATACGCACAAGTCTTTAACAAAGAATCCGGGAATTCATCTAAACCGGACGAATATTTATTTTTTAGTTTACCGATTATTTTGAGAATTTCATAGGAAGAAGTTTCGAAACGAACATTGTGTCTAAAATTTTGGGTGAACTGTCTGTTTTGAATTTTGTGCCTGAAGACCCTTAGTGAAATCGGCAGCAATTCTCGAAAAGTATTGGTTAAAGAGATTAGCCACTGTTGCCGGATCGTTCACATTTATATCGTTATATTTTAAAACAACATTCTCTACGGGTTTTCTAGTTGATTTGGTAGTATGTTTTATTATATTCCACATTGCTTTTGTTTTATTATTTGAGTTTAAAATATCCTGATCGTTTTTCATGATTTTGGCCTGCCTTATGACTTTTCGATTCCACATTTCTTTTGTTTTATTATTTGCAAGTGTTAAAATGAAATGAAAGGGTTGAAAAAAAAGAATTATATTTGCGGTTTGTATCAGCAGTATTATAAACCGTTTCCCATGACTCCTGCATCACGTAACCAATGAATAATTTAATTTTACTTTTAGTAAACAATCTAGTCATACGTGTATTATTTATTGTGTCATGATGATGATGACGATTACGACGATGATGATGATGATAAAATTTTAAAGGCGCGAGATCAGCAACATCTGAAAAACTTGACATTTTCGTTCCCGAGTTATAGAAAAACTATTTGCAACGGTAAATGAATTGCAGATTTAATTTTTCTGCATTGCTAATAAAATAGTAACTTGCCCTCAGTTCTATTCTTACCACTATAAGCAAAAGAAGAGCTCAACAAAACGTGCGCTTAGTGAAGCTACATGTATGTTTTCCTTCAACTACAATATTAAAGATAACGATTTTTTCACGAGATTTCTTATAAAGTTTGGTCATCAGGCTTCATTGTGAACATCTTATACCAGTTGCATTTTGAAATCTACCGCCAACTTGCTCTCGATGTACATGAAGATATTGCCGATAGAGGCTGCACCAGGGCAGCACGTTTCCTCTTACAGCTGCATGCAGCTGCCCAACCTGTTTTGTAACCTGAAAAACCAAAGGAATCCCATTGATTGGGCGAGGTGAAAGAGTTCCGCGGGCTTTTTTAGTTTTGAAATATTATTAAAACATTAAATTTTAATGCTTCTTGGTTGTGACCTTGCATAATAATAACTTTAATTTCACATTTGCTGAATACCATCATGCCTCTTACATAGCGAGCTTTTGACACGCAAAATTTCATGGAATTTTTAGTCAAATGTTGATAGTTTCATTAGGATCTTTCGAGATAAGTCAGGTATGATAACATTCCGATATCAATATTGAATCTTGCAGTGTATCCAGTGTTTTAAGAACATCGTTCACGTCAAAGAGTAGTTGGCAGTGAAAGAGAGCCCAAGAGGTAAAAAATATAATAAAATGTTTCTTGATTGCTTTATAATAATCTTTCCACATTTTTTTAAACTAGTGTGCAATATTAAACACGCAGGGTACTGGTGCTCTTGTAATTACATATTAGCCATAATTTTGAAATTTGTTCGTTTTCATTTTGACGATAATATTTATAAATGTTTTTTAACTCTTATACACATAGTCAATTTTGCACTTCTTCCTGCTCGGTAATATTTACCTCCCAAACCTGCACTTTTACTGTATTGTATGTGTGTATGTAAAAATAAGTTTTCTATAAATTTTTGGCATGGAATGCACATGTGTTCAGTGTTATTATATTTTAATTTAATTTTTCAGATTTCTTAGTATGTCAATTTATTTTGATTACAATGCAACTACTCCTCTTGCTCCCAGTGTCATTGAAAAAATTGGAGAGGCATTAAAAACAAAATGGGGAAACCCAAGTTCTGGTTATGGTATAGGGATAAATGCCAAAGAATCAATTAATGAAGCTCGTGCATATGTGGCATCTATGATTCAGGCCAAGCCAGAAGATATAATCTTCACATCAGGAGGAACAGAGGTGATTTCTAATAATTTTTCCATATTTATTATGTTTTACTATATAAAATGTTAATTTATAAAATACACCAGAAGTTTTGCAGGCTAACAACATGGTAATTTTTGGAATCTTGGAGTATTTCAAAAGATTCACTGATACATTGTCCTCTACCAAAATTCCAAAGAATGATAATACTGGGAAACCTCATGTCATCACAACGAATGTAGAACATGATGCTGTGATCTTGCCTTTGAGATATCTTGAAAGAAGAGGAGATATTGGTTTGCATATATTGCTTTTAAATATTTAAAGTCGTGTGGTTTATCTTTCCAGGACAAAGTGTTAAAATGCTTACAAATATGTGTATTTTCCTTTTAGATTTATCTATTGTTCCTGTTGCTTCCAGTGGAAGCATTTCAGTAGAGGATGTTATGTCACATGTGAAACAGAAAACATGCCTAATTACAGTGATGCATGCCAACAATGAAACTGGAGTTGTTATGCCAGTGGTTGAAATAGGCAGGTATTAAACTTCCAATTGAATGTCAGTATTCATAAATAGATTTTTTTAATTATGATCATAAAATATGTCTTATTTTATTAGGGCCTTGAAAAAATTGAACAATGAAAGAAAATCAAAAGGTTATGTCAGAATTTTGTATCACACAGATTCTGCACAGGCAATAGGCAAAATACATGTAGATGTGAATGCAATGCATGTAGATTACCTCACAATAGTGGGTCATAAGGTTGGTTGATTACATGTTTATACTACATTACTATTTTCAGCTCCAAAATATTACTACTATTTCTACAATAATAAAAACTACTAAAATAACAATCATCAAATTGCAGGAAAGTTCTTTGGGACCAAGTTATTAAATGTTATTAGGGAACCAAAGCTTGCGTGTCAAGTGCTTTTTTTATTCCATAACAAAGCTTTGTGAATCATTACATTCAATTCTTCAGGTTCAACAGTCATGGTAGAGCAACTTTTGATTTCCTGTTGCCATTTAATGACTTGATCCTCTTTGACTTCCTGCAATTTGATTAATAAATTTTTAAAATAATAAAGAAAGTATGGTATTAAAATTTTAATTTTTCCTAATTGTTTTTGCTTTATTTTTTTTCTTGAAGTTCTATGGTCCCCGAATTGGGGCTTTGTTTGTCTGTGGACCTGCCTCTGCTTCTCACATCCAACCGATGTTCTATGGTGGGGGTCAGGAAAGGGGTTGGCGACCTGGAACAGAAAACACACCCATGATTGTTGGTTTAGGAGAAGCTGCTCGCCTTGTTCATGAAAATCTTAATTCATACCATGATCATATGCTTTCTATCAGAACTTATTTAGAAGAGAAACTCATGGTAAGAATTTTTTGGAGTAATCATATTTCATGTTGCACTTTCTTGATGATTGTTGAAATTTTAAAGTGGAAAATATTAGAAATGGGCTAACAAAATAGTTATAGTTTTAGAAGAGGAGGCAATTGAGAAATATGTTGATAAGGAGGACTGTAGAGTAAGGTTGTGATAATTATTCATTATATAGTTCTTTTATTACTTTAAAACAAAATAAAACAAAAGATGAATTTGAAAATTACGTGAAAAGAATTCTTGGATGTAGAAACATTTATTATTTTAAAAGGTCTTAAAATTCTTTTTGATTGCCTCTCCATTAACAAATAATACTATTAAAAAAACAAATTATTACGAAATTTAGTCAAAGTTTTCTTCTGGGCTGAAGGACCTTGGTCCTTTGGAAAACATTTCTAGACTTTTGTCCGCAACTAAGGCAGACATCTTCAGTAGCGATGTGGTCTCGGACGAAGAATCCTCTTTGATGGTTCCTTGATGACTGATTTTGATCAGTCATCGGGGAACCATCAAGGAGGATTCTGATCGAAATCAGTCATCGGGGAACCTTAAAGAGGATTCTTTGTCCGAGACCACATTGTCACTGAAGATGTCTGCTGTAGTTGCAGACAGAACGTCTGGAAATATGTTTTCCAATAGACCATGGCCCATCAGCCTGGAAGAAAACTTTGATTACAACTCCGGACGTGAAAGTCTTCATTGTTTTATTATTATGAAATTTCTTTATTTTATTTATATATATTTTAGAATTAATTTACAATAAAGATCACATCCTAATGATCAATTTCATAGCATGTACAGTTGTTGTATTATCATTAAATTAACTCACTATGGCTTAAAGGCAAAAACTTTAATGGTCTCTTGTGCTGATTCTATTCTTCTATCTGAACTTTGAAGTGTTTTATACTGATAAGATATTTTTTAACCATAATGTTTTGCAATTGATATTCATATTTTATGACCAGTAAAAGACTTACCTCAATACACTTCCTTTCAGGAGACTTTTGGAAAAGATAACATTTGTTTCAACTGTTCATCATCTGATCGCCTGCCAAATACCAGCAATATTTCTCTTGTTGGTGATGGACTTTATGGACATGTTGTGTTATCCAAATGTCAATTCCTTACGGCAAGCATTGGTGCAGCATGCCATAAGCAGAATAAACCTTCAGGTATGATTCACACGATTGAAATAATAAATTGAAAATATTCAAGAGTATATGGAGGAAGAAAAGTGCTATGATCTCTTAGATTTCTCCAGTCAGTCCCTGGAGAAAGTCCTTCTATTTTATCAAAGAATTGTTGTTTCAGGAATCCTCCTTGCATCAGGAATTTCAGCTGAAATGGCAGCAAATGCAATTCGCTTAAGTGTGGGTCGTGATACAACAAAAAGTGATGTAGATTCAATTGTGGGTGATTTGCTACAAGCTGTGACTACAGTACAACACCAGCATAAGGAAATCAACAACCAGAACCCTCATGAAAACAATTAACAACTAAGAACTTCTCAGGTCTTGAAACATGTTTTTCAAAGAAGAAAAATTACAAGAAATTTCTTTATGATAAATGTAATTTCTTTAATTACCAGAAGCTTTTTGGCATGGGTTATTGTAATATTTGAGAATGAAAATTCATTCATTCATTTTCTGAAATTACTATTTTTATACTTACATTTACAATATTAACTCAAAATATGTCTCTAATGTAAGATCAAAATCGTGTAACTTCCTGCAAATCATAATGAAAATTTTACAAAATTGAATATTGTAAGATATTCCCAGATAATGTCTACATATACTAGTATTGTGCTTATAAGTAAACATACTTAAATATAAGTGTGTGTATATGTGTGCATTTTGAAATGTAGAGAATTGTTTGTGAATGTCTCTAGTTCTATGGTAAATGAACCCAATTCTCTTGCAGTACTGGTGTACTGATGTAATTCCAGAAAAGAGAACAATAAATCCTATCTACAATAAGCACAATATTTTGAGTGATTTTTTTTCAGAATCAATTTACTTTCTTGCAAAATTGGAAAATATTTTAACGCGGCAAAGTGATGGGAAAGTCCAGTGACAGTGCCCATTGTGCCCAACGCAAAGTGCTTTCCAGACACTGTTGTGACAACCAGACTGTTGTAAATTGCGGGAAAATTGAAATTATATTATCGTAAAAGCGGGGTATTTATAACATTATGAATATACGCAAACTGATGGGACTGACAAGAAATGTCAATGCCGGGAAAACGTAAAAGGGGGTTTTACCGTATCTTTATACAACTCAACCTCCAAAATATGAATTATTTTCATTTGCTTACTTCGTACATTTTTCATTAGTAATTTCTGTACATCCTTCTCCAGAGTTCATGCTCTCCATACGTGATTCTGCGTTGTCCACTGTCTCTTTAAGTATCGTAATGCAGTCTTGGCACCCTTCAATGCCTCCTGCATTGTTGGAACACCGTCCCTCTCTTGGAAAGCCATTTTACTTGCCATCCTTTTGGAAGTGGCATATTACAAGGGGCTAATGAAACTGCTTTTCTGAGTGGCAACTGGTGTCACTAGGTTGAGGCAGTTGTGGACTTCCTGCCCCCGTATAACACCATGCTTTTTCTCATGCAGAATCTCAAGTAATGTCAAGCTTGAAACTGAAACAAGCAGTAATATGTCACCCCCATCAGTTATATAGCACATGCAGGACAGGCCCTGCAGTGAAATTGAGTGGCACAAGATCATTAATAAGGTCCCCATTTCAGGTCCACACTACCTCCACCCCAGGGTATACTTCTGTGATTATGACCTTTGGCCGACAATATTCTTCCAAGCTGCCGAGTGTAGGAATTTGTGGCACTGAGGCGCATATATATATAGAGAGAGAGAGGCAGAAGGGAGAGGGGAGAGAATTAACTTCCAGGACATATTTCCTATGTTCACAAAATCCAAGGTTCAGAGTACAATAAAACGGAATCTTCTTGTGCTTATTAATAACGTAAGTGAAAAGGGGCCAGTGACTTAGGTTCACTATAACCGAACTTGACTTTTGTTAAAAGAAATATGAACTTTAAACATTTGTGAATGTATTATGTTGTAGTTAATGTAATTTATTTCTTCTGCCTCTTGATCTGTTGGTGTATGTGTGTGTTTCTTTCCTCCATATTTCATTTCTTTAGGAGAATCAAATTTGAATTGAATTATTGTATTAAATATTTTAGTAAAATATTGATGTTCTATATCTTTTGAAAATGCGTAAGGTATGACTCAAAATGCCAGTCACAAAATAGTACTTGATAAGAAACAATAAATTGCAGGACAATGACATGTGATAAATAAGAAGTTGCAATGTTTTTCTAGACTATGCCATAAAAATTAATCATGAAATTAACAATGTTAATGCTGTTTTTACAAAATAGTAATTATCTTATAATTCCTTTGCAAAATAATGTTATTGTAGTGAATCATTATCACTAGTTTATTCTAAAAATTATGTTGATCAAAAAAGTTCTTTCAGAAGAAGTTGATTTTTGTAAAAATGTTTTAGAAATCATAATTTTTTGCAGGTGTACAATTGAAATTTTGTTTAAATTATTTCCACAGCATTAAGTTATAATTAAATGTTGTAAAAATAAGTTATAAAAATTATGCATTATGATAATTGAATAATAACAGACGGTAAATATCTTCACTTTTCTTTGTTTTCTGAAGGATCCAAAATTATCTCATTAATAACAACATTAAAATACAGTAAATAGAAATATGGACTAGAAAATCTTGGAAGAATTCATGCGTAGTTATTTTATAATTAACGTATTTAATAGCTGTAGTTTATACTTGTTTTATTTTCTTACATTGTTTCTTAATACATTTTGAAGTTATTAATTTTATTTATTTTTCTCTTTACTTATGTCAAAATTTTAAATATGGGATAATCCAACATTGAATCAATACATCTAAAGATATTCAGAATTCAATATGCTGCCAAAGTAGATGACAGCCACAGAAGGATGTTGGGTGATAAGAAATCATGATTTGCAGAACATTCACATCAGATAAATTAGAGATAATAGGTGATGAGCAGATAAGATTGTATTAATTTTAAATACTGCAATTGGATGTCTGCAAATGTCAGTCTGGCTCAATCTGTGAGTTGTTCGAGTGTGTTATGTGGTAGTGGATACTTGACTTTCACTGGCTGTGGGCAGTTAATGGTGAGTAACATCCTTAATTACAAAGAGAGAATCTTAGTTTGGAGGTGAGAACTTTGCCAATTGAAAACAGCAATAGGCATAGAAATCCACAGATAAGTTACAGTGCATTGTTTAGTTATTTTCCATACTTGTTTTTTAAAAATCTTGTTAAGCTTTAGCTTTTAGGTCTTGTTTTGCAATTCATAATGTGCTTCTCATGATACAGGAGTGGTTAGCCATAATGTTGGATTCTGTGTTAGTACTTCTGAAAATTAACACTAAGGAAAACTGTGATGTTCATAACTAATGGAACTAAGACTTTATGAAAAGAAGTGTAAAATATCAGGGAGTGAAGTTATTAATAATCATGCATCACATTTTCATAAATTCAGAAAATCTTTGATTATAATAGTATTTTGAGTTAAATAATTCAAAAAATCACCACATGAGTGAATGATTTGTCAGAAGGTTGAGTTATTAAATGTAATAATTCGTGGAGCAAAGTTTTCATCTAATATTGATTTTAACTATGTACCTTTGAAAATCCAACCTTGAATTTTGTATCACAAAGTTAATGGTGCTTGTTTTAGTAAGAGCTCTAATAAAAATGTTCATATCAGTAATAATTAATTTACCTACAATTTTGCATAAATTAGTGTTCATACTATTCGCTGAAAGAGTATTTGATACATAATTTTGTTGGAAACTTCACTGTTAAAATAATTTTATTGAAAACCTCACTTACAAAACTTCTCTTATCTTTTTCAATTATATTTTAAATATGAGAGAAAATTGATTCATCATGTAACGATTATATAAGAAAGAAAAATGAAAAGCTACTATAACAAAACATTTTGAGGAATGTTACAAATCTTTTGTTTGAAATCGTTCTATTTCTGTAATAAACTAGAATTTTATAAGATATTTGTAATTCTAAATAGAAAAGATAGAATTTGTTTCTTGGCCTAAAGCATATGCAGATACTCAGTTTTTGTTAAAATTAGAATGTAAACTTCCCAGGTTATACAAACAATACAGACCTACATTATTGGAAATTATTCAGATTATTAGTCACTTTGACTGGGAATTGAACCAAGGTCTTTAGCTTTATATCCATTTGCTCTAATGAAGCATAAAAACTAGATTCAATTGATTAATTTGAATTATTAAATAAAATTATTGTATACTAACCCAATCACATTAAGTATGACATTTAGACATTTTTACTATGCAGATCACATTTCTCACATACTCACAATTTATATACATGTGGTGTGTGTGTAAGAATAAACAATTTTGTACAGAAAATTATTCTAGCTTATCAGAGTACAGTTATTTGTGTACATTTTATGTAACAAACCATTTTAAAATTATTTCAGAATACAACCAAACTAAAGAAAATATTTGCACATTATTGAAAATTAATATTTGCTTACTGATTTTCAATGATTTTTCTTTGATATTGTACCTGCAAATTAGTAGACAAAACAATTTCAAAAACATTAAAAGGAAAAAAAAAAAAACTTCAACAATTAGGCCATAAAAAACCCAAAAAAAAAAATTTATTAACATTACAACTCAGGAACACTCACAGTGATGGCAAGTCTTTTACTTAGCAAGATAAGTCTTCTGATAATATTACAGTTATCAGATAAAGTTGAGCAGGGTACCTGATATTGATTACATATTATTATCAGAATTTCAATGCCTAATGATCCTATGGATGACTATCTTACCAGAGAGTTATACTTTGTCTTCTAAAAGTTGTTTACACTAACGTGTTTGGTGATATGTGTGAGAAGAATTTCGATGAAACAAACACAAAGCATTTGTATGAATTCACAAATTATTACGGAAAGAAAGTTCTATATAATCACTATTTTCCACATGTTATTTTTATGTATTATTAATTTTATGTTTTGGTGCACAGTCCTGCATTTGTAAACAATCATTGGAGAAGAAAATAAAAAATAAAACTTCTTATGAAGTCAAGGTGAGCTCTCTTTATTTACTTAGGTATTTTTGTCATTGAATTTCTTATTGCAACAGTTGATAGAATTTGTCAAGAAAATGGACACTCATTTACAGAATTTTGATTTTCTAGAAACATATCCTTCTTTCTTTTGCCAATCTTGTTTGTGTAAAAATTGTTATTTTAAGACATAAACGCACTGCTTGTTAATAATATCAACCAATAAACTTTCCATGTAAAGAATATCATCACATTAAATTTAGTGATAAGTCAATACCATATAGTATTTTGTCACTATTCAGTCATTAAAAATAAGACTCAATTGTTTGAACCCTACAGTCAGTAAACTGCAAAATTAATTTGTGACTCAGTGAAATATCTTTTCATTTTTCTAAGACATGTTTTCATTGTGGGATTCTTTCAAAAGTAATGTGAATAAAATTGTTATTTTGGACTTGAAGCCTTGTTGCTTATATCTTTTGGGTATTGACAATGATTTTTTTCTGTATTGAATTACAATTCGCTTTTAAAGCTTAATGTTTGAGAAATTTTCTGTATAGCTTGATATATTTATTGATCTAATTTTCTAATCTAGCAAAATTGAATGAAATAAGTAGTTTCAACATTGGCTCTTGCTAATGAAATATTTGAAGTTTTTATTTACTATTTCATCAAGTCAAACACATAACTTTACTGTCTCTATATGAATTGCTGAAGATGAAAATAAAAACTTCAAATAATTAGAACATTTTTTTAACATTATTTGCTATGCTTCCTTATGATAACCTGAATATTTTTTGCTTTGTGATTGCAGTTTCACCATCAATCAAAATAACAGCAACAAAATGAAAGATAAAAAAGATTCTGGAGGTGAAATTACTGTAAATAAAGTGAAATCTCTTGATGAAGATGGAGGTAAAAGGAATCCTTTAGATGCGTAAGTTGTTTCCTAAGATTAAAGTACATTTTCAGTGTAGAATTGTATTAAAGAGCTGAATGAAAATGAGAGATGAATGAGAAAATAATATTTTTTTTCTTTCTTTTTGTAAGTGAATTCATCAATGAAGAGGAAAGTGCAACTGAAGAGGAAATGAAAGAAGATATACCTCCTGTATCATTCTTTTCATTGGTAATGTTTAAAAAAAAATTTTAATTTAAATTTAAACCTTTTTTGTAAAATGATGTGTGTACTTTACAGTAACAATTGATCAAATTCTCATTATACAAACCGTGTGGAGTTCTCAATGATATTAAATGATATTTAAAATTACATACTGTATTACTACTTCATTTTAACTATTCAAAGGGATTAGAAGTGTGTGAAGTGCAAGTGCTTATTAAATGCTACTGTTGTCTGCTTGTTTATTTTTTAAGCTTTTTATTATCAGATTTTTTGTCACAAGTGAAACGGATTTTTTTCAGTCAGATTCGTAAGAAAAGAAAGAAAAAAAAAGAAAAAAAGAAAAGAAAAAAGAAAAGAAAAAAAGAAAGAAAAAAAAGAAAGAAAAAAAGCGGTGTTGCTTGAAGTTCAAAAATTGTGAGTGAGCTAGTCAAAGCCAAATGTAATGCTGATTGCTTTTTTTGACATTGTGAGAATGATAATAATTTTCATCATGACAGCACCTCGAATGCACAGCACTAATGTCGTCAGATTTCAGCATGTAGGAAGAGTCCAGTGCTTGACTATCACCTTACTTTAGATTTTACTTTGAATGAAGCAGAGTCAGTTAGTTGAAATGCTACAGTATTGTTTTGAACATTGAACACAGTACGGACCGAAGTCGAAACTTTCCATCTTTTTTCCCCCAACCGGCAAGGACCACGGACAGAGATTTCCGTCTTAGCACGCTACTCATCTATCGTTTGGATATGGAAGTATATGACTGACACTAGAACCTTTCATGGTCTCCTATATCCCATGGTCCCCAACCAAGAGTATATCTGAGTACAAAGAGTATATCATGGTCTCCTATATCTAATTTTGTGCGCATTGCGCTCGCTCATTGTCGCCGCGCTTTGTCGTCCCGTCCATGCGAACACAATCATTGTTGAAGATCTCGAGTAGCATGTATTTGGAAATTTTAGTGCTAAACCATTGTCATGTTGCTCAATTATATTACTAGAGCGCTCCAAAGCGCCAAATGGTGGATATATGAACATTTTTTGAAGAAGTAGCAAAACCGTTAGACCTTAGCTACAAATGCCCCGTCAATTTCGGTTGTTCCGAGATTATATTCGTAAAAGAATATTTGAGAAAAGAAACAAAACGTGGAATTGACTGTTCCATTTTTTTGGAACAGTGGAGTCAAATGGGATATATAATTTTGCAGTATGGGAATGAAGTTGAAATCTATTACATCAATTCCCGCGTGAAAATAACCATGAACTGGGGTGGGGTAACGTTCCGAACCGGAGGTCCGCAATGTGTGAATCTGGTAAGAAGCAGTTCGAAGATAGGGATGGGAAGTATTAAACGCGCACATTTTCTTGAATACTTACCCCCACTTCTTAACAAACATTCGTCGAGTTCAGAACAATTGAGAGCAACAAGCTTTGTTGAAAAATATAATAACCAGGAATGTTCGCTCCCGTGTAATAGAAACTATTTTGTATCGAAAAATGAGCCACAAAATAGTCCTGTCAACAAAATAATCAACTCCCACTCCTCAAGCGTCTAGCGAAATTAGGACTCAAGAAAACATGCGGGGACAATACCCTGAAGGTGATAATTTTTTTAATATAAATCTGGGAATTGAACACTTCTACGTAACGAGTCTTGTTTTCAAATAGCCAGATCTTTCAAATAATGGCCATTAATTGTTTGGTTTCATCTTCTTCTTTTTCTTTTTCAATTTCTACAAGGTCCATCAGAAAGACCACAATTAAAGAACATTATGTACAGTAAAACATGTGTTATACTCTTTATAAATACACATATTTATTTGTGTTTTCTTTCTTTTTTATTTACAGTTTCGATATGCCACTTCTGGAGAAAGATTTGCCATACTACTAGGAGTTTTGGGTGCTATAATAACTGGGTGTTGCCAACCAGTAAACCTTCTCCTGTTTGGCAGTCTCTCAGAGACATTAATCAGCTATCCCACCAATGTCACAAGCTATGATTTGGGAGACTTTTTAATGGACAAAATGGTAGACATAGTAAGAAGTATTAGAGAACCTCGAGATGATTACCTAGATCCTGATGAATTTCTTGACAGAATTATAGCATTTGCTGTGAACAACTCCATAGTTGGAGCAGTGATGCTAGTTGCCACTTATGCATCGCTGGTGTTATTAAACTACACTGCTCAGAAGCAGGTCTGAATACTTCCTTTTTGAAGTTTGATTAGAGAAATTTTTATTGCATTGTTTATATTGTAGATTTTAATTTCTTAATTAAAACCTGTTTTTAGATCTTCCGAATCAGAAGTAAATATTTACAGTCGGCCTTGCAACAGGACATAGGATGGTATGATCTTCAACAAACTGGAGATTTTGCAAGCAGAATGTCAGAGTAAGATCAAGATTATTGTAATCAAATTAAAATTTGAAATTATTTATCAAAGAATGTTTTTAATCAATTCTTCCTGTATTGTTGCAGAGATTTAACAAAACTTGAAGAAGGATTGGGTGAGAAGGTTGCAATGTTCATACATTTCCAAGTTTCATTTGTGGCATGTTTGATTGTGGCCTTTGTAAAGGGTTGGGAACTTGCCCTTGTCTGTCTTGTGTCATTCCCTGTTACAATGATATCTATGGCAATTGTTGGAGTTATATCAAGCAGATTAGCCAAACAAGAACTTGAAGCCTACGGAAAAGCTGGTACAATTGCTGAAGAAGTGTTGAGTTCTATGCGAACAGTAATAGCTTTTGGAGGTCAAAAGAAGGAATCTGAAAGATATTATGCAAACCTGGTGTTTGCTAAAAATATCAATGTAAAGAGAGGATTTTTTAATGGTTTGGGTTTTGGATTGTTATGGTTCTTCATTTATGCCAGTTACGCCCTTGCTTTCTGGTATGGTGTTGGTTTGATTATTAAAGACAAGTATTCAGCTAGCATAATGATAACCGTAAGTTTTTAGAATTTCTTCTACAAATACTAGTAAATCTTGTATTGTTTTTAAAGTTTATTTTATCGATTGATTTCCATGCTTGTAGGTTTTCTTTGGTGTAATGATGGGTTCTATGAATTTTGGCATGTCTTCACCATTAATTGAAGCCTTTGGTATTGCCAAAGGAGCTGGAGCCAAAATCTATTCAGTAATTGAGCGAAAATCACCCATTGATAGTTGGTGTGAAGATGGTTTACGGCCATCAAAGATCACAGGAACTCTTGAATTTGAAGATATTCATTTTGAATATCCTTCAAGGAAGAATGTCAAGGTAATTTTCCTACATATTTTATATATATTTTTAAGAAATTGTCATTTAATATTCCTGTTATGTATTAATGTTATCCCTTTTAATTAAAATATCAGATTCTGCAAGGACTTAATTTGACAATTCAGAATGGGCAAACTGTTGCTCTTGTTGGAAGTTCCGGTTGTGGTAAATCCACTTGCATTCAACTTATTCAGAGATTTTATGATCCAAGGAAAGGCACTGTAAGTCATACAAAATTCTGAGTTGCTTTGAACTCACACTTGTAAAATAATTGATACTGAAACTTGACTTTTAATTTTGAAGGTGAAACTGGATGGCCATGATATAAAAGAATTGAATGTCGCTTGGTTACGAAGTCACATTGGTGTTGTTGGTCAAGAACCAGTATTGTTTCAAACTACTATAGCTGAAAATATTCGATATGGTCATGAAACTGCAACTATGGATGAAATTATAGCAGCTGCTAAAAAATCTAATGCACATGACTTCATCTCAAAATTACCACAGGTATTGGAGCACACTCATATTCATCATTCTTCTGTCATTATACAGATGATGCAAAATCCAAGCACAAACATAAACAACACAAAAACATGTCAGAAATCCCAGTCAGGGGGATCATAAAGTGATAATGCTGCCATGGTCTGGGGAAGGGGGCCAAGTCCTGACACAGGATTGGGAACCATGCAAACATCTTGCAATGAAGAAAATAAATGCTGATCCAATCAATAGACTGATGTCCCGGTTTTTAAAAATATTTTTTTCTCTCAGTAAAATTTAACCAAATCTCTAGTCCATCATTCATAGGTATTGACTCTGTGGAGAAGCCTCTTAACCTGTAAAGACAGGAACTCCCTCCCCGTTAATTCCAAAAAAAGGTTTCTCACTTTTTCTTTTTTTAAACTGTTTTATTTTAGGATCCCAAAACAAATATTTCTATTGAAATCTTGAAATTGATGTTCTGTTGAATTACATAACTTTCTCTATACTACATTACTCCATGTATACATATGTATACGAGAAAGTAAAAACTCAACTGATTTGTAAAATATTGTACGCTTTCTGTACTTGAGCTTCTGTATGACTTCTGTATGTACCTTGCTGTTTTAGGGCTATGATACTTTAGTGGGGGAGAGAGGTGCTCAGATTTCTGGAGGCCAGAAACAACGGATAGCTATTGCACGAGCTTTAGTTCGCAATCCAACCATTTTACTTCTGGATGAAGCCACTTCAGCTCTGGATACTAATAGTGAAGCAAAAGTTCAAGCAGCTCTTGATAAAGCTAGTGAAGGACGTACAACTATTATAGTTGCCCATAGACTTTCAACCATCCGTAATGCTGATAAAATTGTAGTATTGGCTGGAGGAATTGTAGTGGAAGAAGGTTCACACAATGAGCTAATGTCACAAAAAGGTCACTATCATGGTTTAGTAACTGCTCAGATATCTCATGCTGAAGATGAGGCTGACGAGTCCCAGAATACTGCAGGTATGATAAATATATTTATTCAAGAGAGCTATAAAAGTCTGTCAGTACTTCGTTTGTTACTTCCATGATGTTTTAATCATGCCATCAAAAATCTTAAATTGTTTATAGATGAAGAGAAAAGACATCCTCTTTCGAGAATGGTGAGTGTACGAAGTGAAGACTCTTCAATTATGGGTGATCCAGATACTATACTACCAAATATTGAATCAGAATATGATAAAGAAAAGCCTCCACCTGTTAAAATGCTTGATGTCTTAAAAATGAATAGCCCAGAATGGATTTTCATCACAATTGGAACTCTTTCCTCAATAATTATGGGATGTGCAATGCCAGTTTTTGCAATTTTATTTGGTGATATTATGCAGGTACGGAAATGAAGAAGACTAATTTCCACTCTATCTGTACACATGCTCAAATGAAATGTATATAATAAATGTTTAGCTTTGTTTTTCTTAAGAAAATCTAAAAGTATGTCCTGTATGTTTGTCTAGGTGTTAGCTGAGGCAAAAGGTGGTGGTGACACTGATAAAGTTAGAGAAGATTCTAATGTATATTGCCTCTACTTTGTCATTGCTGGTATTGCTGTTGGAATATCTACATTTTTACAAGTAAGTTACAAGATTAAAAAAATGCATTGGTAAATTCTGAAAAAGATGCATGAAAATTAACAAATGATGTTCCCATGTATTACAGATTTACTCATATTCAATAGCTGGAGAAAAACTTACAATGCGACTAAGAGGTCTTGCTTTTGAAGCAATGATGAGACAAGAAATTGCATGGTTTGATAATAAAGCAAACAGCACAGGAGCCCTTTGCTCTCGATTATCAGGAGAAGCTGCAGCAGTGCAAGGAGTAAGTAGATCAAACTCATCACCAACCATAACCATCAAGTCAAAGATATTTAGTCTCAAAACTTTTAAAATTGGTTGTTTTGTATTTAATCAATATTTTAAGAATTTGTGTGTTTTCAAGAATGTATTTGGACAACTACCGTTTTTTATGTAACAACAACTACGAAACTGATACACACATCATAGGTTACTACTGCATAGACTACTACTCCAGTATTTAGTCTCTTCACTAAAAACTGGTTATTAATACTTTAATTGTAACACTAAACAATGAAATACTATATTTAGATGGAAAGAGAGAGAGAGAGAGGAGAGCAAGGGGTAAAGCCCTTTCTGCAATTCATTAAAATATTTATTATAGTATAATAGTTTTTTCGAGAATTCCAATTGTGGTTCTGAGAAAGAAGTTAATATCAATTTAAAAAAACTGTCAAGTGTAAAAAATTGTTAAAAAGTAAGATAATATTAGATAAAGATATATTAGTATAAGAATTTACCACCTTTAGAGTTCCCACTTCTAAGTGGCCAAAAGTCGGTCACCAGATATCTCACTTAAATGGGTTCTACTAGTAACATTTGAAATCAAAATTATTTTATGAGTACTAGAACATTTAATTCTTTCTCGTGTTTGATATCTTAAGTTTGAATTGATGCTGCATCTACAAAAGAAAGATTGAAATTGAAGCTATATCTACATTTTTCTTTTTCATAATTATAAATATGTTACATTAATTTTACATTATTTTTTTCCAGGCAACTGGACAGAGAATTGGAACAGTAATTCAGTCAATTGCTACTATACTGTTGGGTGTGTCCCTATCAATGTACTACAAGTGGAATCTTGGCCTAGTTGCCTTGGCATTCACACCTATAATCCTCCTGGGAAATTATTTCTCCAGAAGTGTCATGACAGGTGAAGCTTTTAGCAATCAAGATGCTATGCAAAATAGTACCAAGGTATGTGTTGTCATCTATCTGATAACATGAGGATTTCACTTGTAATGAGAAGTCAACTATGGTGATTTTTTTTTTTGTAGTTGGCTGTAGAAGCGGTGGGAAACATACGAACTGTGGTGGGTCTTGGGCGTGAACGACAGTTTCATGCCCAGTACTTGAAAGAATTATTGCCTGCTCATAAACTTGCTCTAAGAAACACTCATCTGCGTGGATTGGTGTATGGTGTTGCTCGTAGTATTATGTTTTTTGCATATGCTACTTGTATGTATTATGGTGGCACCCTTGTTAAAAATGAAGGAATGGAAATTAGCATTGTTTTCAAGTAAGTTATGCTTGAAAAAGAAAATGTAGGATACACACATGTCTACTTTGCTGTTAAGCATTGTCTCATGACTAAAATGGAATTCTTTTGCTTCCTAGAGTTTCTCAAGCTTTGATAATGGGGACTGTTTCTATTGCAAATGCATTAGCATTTGCACCAAATTTTGAGAAGGGGATGGTTGCTGCTAGCAAAATTTTCTATTTACTGGCTCGTCAACCTAAAGTTGTTGATAAACCAGTGTATACTGACTCTGAATGGGTAAGTCAAAACTCATTTCACATTTATTTTTTTATATTTCCACTCTACCCATTTCATTTGCTTTTATCAATTACTCAAAATAATATTTGTCAACATTTTTGCCTTTTTGTTGCAGGAAGCACAGGGTAATGTGCAGTATTCTCAAATAGACTTTTTCTATCCTACTCGACCATCTATTCAAGTCTTGTCAGGTTTAAATCTTGATATCTTAAAAGGCCAAACTGTTGCACTTGTAGGACAAAGTGGTTGTGGAAAATCTACACTCATACAACTTCTGGAGAGGTTTTATGACCCTACGTTTGGAGTTGTGGTGAGTAAAACACTGCTATTATCTTGAGTTAATGCATAAAAGTCTGAAAGAAATTTAGTAATTTTTTGTAAAAGGGGGTAAAATAAAGCATTATTAACTAGTTAATTCAAGTTTTTTGCCTTAAAGAAATAATAGAGATTTGTAGTAAAACAAAGAGAAAAAAATAAAACTTGGTTTTAAATTAAAACATTTAGCCCCCAATGTAATTTTAGAAACTGAGATAGCTGGTTATCACAGGTAAATGAAATATGTTTCCTCTGAAATACCACTCATTTTTTCCATTACTATTTTGGAAAGAAAAGTGAGGACATGTAAAGGAAATATATCAAAATATTGATTGTGTGCTTAAAAGAATATTGTTTAAGTAGTTTGTTGACAAAAAGATGTAAACAAACTGATGCATGTCAATATAGTATGTGAATTATCAGTGGCAGCAGCTATGGCAGGGAGGTTCAAGGGGCACTTCCCTCCCAAATAATATACATCCATCTTTCCTTTCCTTTTGTATCATATTTGATGTTGAAGTAGTTGTTTGCCTTGTTATTCTCAGATTTCAGAATTCAAAAAGCCAGGCATTTCTTGTTCTGTTTTCTCTTTATTGGTTTGGGGCATTCGAAAACTGTGTCCTATTACACTGTAGCCAAATATGGCGTTGCGATAAGCTCAATGCTTTGGAGTTGTGAACATTGCAATATGGACTTTCAAACAGTGGCTGTCTGTGAGCACAGCCCAGGAGCGGTGTCAACTTGGCAAATGTTTCCTTGCGGGATGTCAAGAGCAACCTACTGACAAGTTTTTGAACTCCGTCACCAAATATGTTTCCTCCGGTTGGCCTACAGGGTGCAGTTGTGCACAAAATCTATTCCAAGACAAGGCGATAGTCTTAAAATTTCTATTAATTTATTTCTAAAGTCTTAAAATTAACTATAAATTTATATTTTATGATTCTATTTAAAATGTTATGTTAAATAACTTGCATTGTGTGACTGAAATTTAAAGAAGTCAAATAATTATTGAATATGAAATTTATCTATAGTCTCCAGTTCTCTTTCCACAACCCCTCCACTTCCCAATTAAAAATTTTGTGCCCTCCCTCAAAATTGTCTCTAGAGCCACTGCTGTGAATAATAATGAAGTAAATATTGCTTCATTAATTAGCAGTTTTTAATTTTTTAGAGAATAAAACAATCATTTATATTTCCAATAACAAAGAAATAATGTTGTTTCACTCAGCCGTTATGGATAAATATTTTTTAATGTGTTGCAGTATTTGGATGATCGTGATATCTCAACAGTATACATGTCTTCATTACGCAAGCAACTTGGCATTGTCTCACAAGAACCTGTTTTATTTGATCGCACTATTGCTGAAAATATAGCATATGGAGACAATTCCAGAGAAATTCCAATCCAAGAAATTATGGAGGCTGCTCGAAAGGCCAATATCCACAATTTTATTACTTCTCTACCCATGGTAAAAGAGTAGTTTTCTTTCCTTTGCATGGGGTGTAAAATAATTATTTTTCCATCTATTGTAACAAAACATTTATTTACATTATTTTAGGGGTATGAAACACGAATGGGAGAGAAAGGCACCCAGTTATCAGGAGGACAGAAGCAGCGAGTTGCAATTGCAAGAGCCCTCGTGAGGAACCCAAGAGTTCTCTTACTAGATGAAGCCACTTCTGCATTGGATACAGAGAGTGAAAAGGTGTGTTAATTTTTATTATTAACTTTTAATAAGTTCATAAAATTATATTTTTGTCTTCATCTATTATACAAATAAGGAAGTATTGTATTTACACAAATATAGTTTGACTTTGAATATAAGACGTCCCCCTCATTTTGAAGAGGCCTCTTGACATTTTGTAAAAATTATTTTGAACTAATTCGTATTATTTAGTCAAAATAAAATTGCAAATTCTCTAACTGATTAGAAAATTGTTTTGTTGATGGAAATGCAAAAACTATCATCTGAGCTTTCACTATTTTCTTGGTATTTAAAATCATCTTAATCATGGTTTTAGTGACTACTGTCTTCACAAATATTACTGTTTCTTTCTTTTTGATCCTTCTCCCACACTGCGCTTCTCCAACATTTTAGGTCTCTTTGAAAGTTTTGGGCATTGAATTTACGTTTGTCTCTCATTTGGTAACAATTAAGGACATTCCCTTTTGAATCACAAGATTTTCTTCGTGCTGCAACCTTCTGCAGGGCCTCTAATTCTTTTAAAGAATGTGTTTGAAATCTGCATTGTGTTTAATGTTCATGAGATCAAGTTGAGAACTGTGAACTTGTTCCTTAGTTCCATAGTTTCACAAGTAACATGGGAGAGAGTAGCAAGTTTCCAAGTTTGAAAAGTTTTTTGTAAGAAAATATTGTTTATCATTCTGTTTTGTTTTGGGTTGTTTTTTCTGTCTTTGGGATTGAATGAATAATGATCGATACTTCTATTATTTTTCATTCCCTCTCTTGCAAAATGCAGATTCGCACTTGCTGGGCTTCAAACTAAGTGTTCACCTGACCTCCTCAATTGTTTAAAAAAATCTCAGCAACAATTTCTATTCATTTTCACATAACGTTTCACTTATTACAATGCCACTTTTTTAAGATTCTCTATCTACCAGCCCAACTATTGATATAAATTGTCCAGCAAATTCTCAGTGGATGCCAACAATGCATTTGCAAATATAATTAGCTATAGTAGATAAGTAGAGACAAGATTATATGCAAGCGTTTTTTTGGAAAAAGTACATGCATATATATGTAGTTTTTTCTAAAATATGCATGGTAAATTGGAATGTATGCCAAATTATAGCAAATATGCAAGAAATAAAACAGAAATTCAGGAAATTTGGATTAAACTTGTGGTACTAAAATAGCACATACTTTTAAGCCCGTACTTTCATGAAAAATTATTTGAAAAGTATTCAATTTTTGAAAAATTGCACATGACCTTATTTCAAAATCTATCTGTAAGGAACAGGGAAAATTTAAGGGAAAAATCTGTCTTTAATATTCTAGTTGTAGGAAGACTCCGCTAAAATTACAAACTTCTGCAGTTAAAAAAAAAATCAAAGTTTTCAGTGAACATGAGATGTATACTATTCTCTTAAACATCCTTTTCACTATCCAACAAAAAAATGTAATAAAAAATGATGGAGCCTTTTTTTGAAAAGGGAGAAACGTAATATGATAAACAAATCTGCCCCCAAGGATAAAAATTCTTTTATGTTGAAAATTGTAATTCAAGTGTAAAAAGACAAGTTTTTCTCCAAATTTGAATCAGTTTACCCAGAGGCTCTGTACAAATGAAAAAAACCTGGTTTTTAGCTTCTTAAATAAGTTAAAATTTTTTTAACCACATTACACCAACGAATATTGACTTCAATTATCCTTGCGAGTTTCTATAGATAAAGATGTTCCAAGAATTTTTTTCAAGCATGTATGTCTGATTTTGACCTTAACAATCAACTAAAAAGAAGGTAAAAATAGAAAAAATTACTTTTTTCCTTCATTTTTTATAAATATCTCGTGTTCTGACTCCTCTTCAAATTGAAGAAACCCCTGTCAATCTGGCTCTAGTTGAAGTTTTGAAATTTTTAAAAAGATTATTTAAAATTTGGGGGTATTTTACATGAAGCCCTCCCGGACATTTTCAAACTTTTCTCAAAAACAGCTCCAATTTTTTTCTTTAAATTTCTTGTAAGAAGAGAGTAAAATACACTTATAAAGTACTGTAAATGCGAAATTTGAAGATCTTTTACACAGGAATTAAATGACTTTTCGAAAAACTTCACTTAAAGTCATTTAAATTACTTCCACTCACAAATGCAATATTGTACACAAATTGATGGAAGTTGCGTATTAACGGCATGAAAGATATTTTGAAAAAATTACATTTGTGAAATTTTTGAAAAAAAATTTGGCCAATTTTTAAAATTGGATTTCTGAAAATGCGAAATTTTGAGCTCAGTTTAACAGAAAATTGTTGAGTTTCTGAGAAACTATATATGGCATTATTTAAAGCACATATACTCATCAGTACAATAACGTGAAGAAATTGCCTCTTAATGTGTATATTACCATGAGAGACAAGTAAAAAAAAACATCTTTGTAATATTTGAAAAACAAGAGAATAGAGCAATATGGCATTTATGTCATATAGGGTACATTTGACACTACCCATACTAAAAATTTAAAGAAAAAATTTGGAGCCGTTTTTTAGTAAATCTGGTTTTTGTTATTTTTTAAAATTGCAAATATTAAACGCACTACTGCAAGAAAATTACTAAAATTTTCAAAAAAATCTACATGACCTTAATGAAAGAACTATTTATTGACAACAAATTTCACTTAAAGGAAAAATATGTCTTCAATTTTGTAGTTGTAAGAAGATGCCGAAAAAAATTCAAACTTTTGCAAATTTCGAAAATTTAGAGTTAACCATGTAAATTGGACTTATGCCACCTTTATAAGTGTATTTTACTCTATGCTTACAAGAGATTTAAAGAACAAAATGGCTCCAAATAAAGCCGTTTTTGAGAAAATTTTGAAAATGTCCAGAGGCTTCACGTAAAGTATCCCGAAATTTTAAAGAATGCTTTTCAAAATTTCAAAACTTCAACTGGAGCCAGATTGACAGGTGTTTCTTCAATTTGAAAAAGATCATACGAATGGTCTAGGCACTAGTATTGTTCATGGACGAACAAATGAACGGATGGATGAACGGATTCTGGCTACACCACGTGATTTTGTTTCTCTTAATTAGGAACTGAATTTATCCACATTCTCACATTCATCACTTATCAGAGCCCAGGAATGAATATTTTCTGCCGAAAATTTGCCGGTTTTTTGCGCAACATTACACATAAATTTGTCTGTACTACGCATATTACTTTGTATATATGTTCATATATGAGAAAGTTAAAAGGGCTCAATACAAATTGTAGCCCTGTAAATTCTCTACAGTTTCCCAAAATTTCAACCTTTTATCTTATAATTTGCTTCCAACAGCTCAATACAAATAAAAACATAATTAAATAGTTTCTTATTTATTTTCTTAAAAGTAGGTTTTGTTTTTTTGTTTCGAAGTTTCTCTGTGTTATGTTTATTAGAAAAGATAAATAATGAAATTCAAAATTGTAAGAATAATATTATATCCTATTGTTATTTGTATATTGAACGAATTAAGATTTTAACTAAAAATAATATGAATTTATGAACAAAATAGAACAATGTTACAAATAATATTAAAAAATATTTGTAATGTTAAAATACATTAGGAATTCAGTACACGATTCACTCACCTGTATTTTTGATGTAGGCAGTGGATTTTGGAGAAAAAGCCCATTTGGTTCCACATGGCAATGTGCAGATTTGCTGTGTACTGGTGTTTTGCTGTCATTTGTTTTTTTGGCATCAAGAATCCACAAAATATGGATTCTGGCGACACCATGTGTTAGAGGATTTATTTCCCCCCTAAATTTAGCAACTGGATTTATTCCCACATTCATTACCAGGACCGGGAGCTGTAGCTCAGTGCATCAACTGATGTCACTGCAGCGCCTCTGACCAAGAGGTCCTAGGTTCAAGTCCTGACGACAGCAGGATTTTCAACACTAGCTTTTCAGCTATGTTGAATTTTGGAGGAGAATTCTAGCGGCTGGCTGCTCTGATCAGTAGTTTTCCGTGATTTCTTCGATCAACGCCAGGCGAATGCCGGAGCAGTACCCTACCAAACAGACCACGGACCGCGTGCGATCTGACCTACTTCTTCCTTATCCTATCCCCTCCCCTTACATACACACACTAACATGCACTACACTACCACATATTCCAGGAGACCGGTCGGGAGCTTAGCGCTTGTCCCGGTTGGGGTGGTGCCCCGCTGGTGGGAGAGTTCTGGTTAGGGGGAAACCCCACTAGCCAATGGTAGGTTGGCACCGGATCTCGCGGGGGAAGATCACCGCCATCTTCTGAGAAAAGGCATGCACTCCACTAATGGAACTAATAACCAAAGCCATTGACGTGCCCAGAATCACCAAAAAATCAATCAATCATTACCAGGGCCCTGCAAAAAGAGATTTTCTGTCGCAAATTCGAAAATTCATTATGGTAATTAGTGGTAGGAAGATACTGAAAAAACTGTTGAACTCCTGCAGTTTTTGAGAAGTTAGAGAGCTCAATGAAAGTGTGTACTGTGCTGTTTCTTTAAGCTTCTTTTGTGCTATCAGAGGGAGAAAAATGAAAGAAAAATTCGGTGCCATTTTGAGAAAATTTTGAAAATTTGTAGACATTGTGTAAAGTACCCTAAAAATTAAAATATCCTTTCAAATTCAAGGGTCCACGACATCCTTAGGATTCATTAGGAAATATCAGTTTTGGTGATAATCCTGCTTGTGTTTTAGCTGCTAGCTTTTGTTTACAGACAGATGTTTTGCTGTCAGTCAATTTTTCGGTTTCAAGGACCCACCAAAGGTGGATCCTGACTACACAATGTGTTAAAGGAAGTAATTCTCTACGCATGGGAGCAAGCATTATCCACTTTTTCATTACTAGGAGTCAGCAATAATAGTATACTGTCTAAAAATCACTGACTTTTTTCCGCAGTATTACAATACTTTCTCTACACTTGTAAGCTTATAGTAATATTATATTGAGTCTTGGCAGCTAAAGAGTATTTGCTAAGTGGACACGAGATGTCCTGGAGCAAATTCTCTTTTTGAGCTATGTGAATTTGTAGCACAAGGAGTGGCAACAGGTAATCAGAAACCCATAACACAGACAAAAGAGGTTTAGCCTTGCAAAAGTGCAGTTCCACTCATGTGAGAAAAGTAAATCTCCTAATAACTTTTTAGAAAGGTATCTTAAGTTTTAGTGTCTCAAAATACTTATTTTTCCAGAAATTTGTGGCAAAGGAGATGATGGGGTATTGTAGTTCCCCAAACACAACACGACCATTAATAGATGTGATATGTTTCTTAAATTTTGCAGGTGGTTCAAGAAGCTCTGGATAAAGCCAAGGAAGGCAGAACATGTATTACTATTGCGCATCGTCTCTCAACAATACAAGATGCTGACTTGATATGTGTAGTTAACAATGGAGTTGTTGCTGAACAAGGAAGACATAAAGAACTTCTGGCCCAAAAAGGACTTTATTACAACTTCATGCTTTACAAAGTGGAAAGAGATGAATCTTCATAGTTGTGTTCTGACATGCTGATTTGATGCAAGGGCACCACAGGACCAGACGGTCATCAAATAATGTACTGCACTGTAAAGATGCATTATTGTAATTATATTTAAATAGAGCTGAAATTGTGCTTTAAAACATTTACAAAAAATAGCTATAGATAATCAAATTTTCAATAATTTATATTTCAATTACTAAATGCCCAATATCTGATATGTTTTGGTGTACAATATTTATTTAGTTCTTACTAAAGAAACATTAAGATAGGCCACTTTTTATCCTACATTGCAATTTCAAGAGATAATTTATTGAGTCAAAAAATTTGTGCACTCCTTAACATTTTATATTGTGTATTGCATTTTTGTTCTTGCAATTTTCTTTATTCATTGTCATATTACATTTCCAGATAATACGTTATTGATGTATTAAGAAATATTGAGACAGTTCTTTTTCATATCTATATTTAAAAAATTGTATTAATATTTATTTTAACTAAAAGAAATTTGAAAATTCACAAATACACTCAATTTTTAAAAACTACAAATGAATGTGTGTTTGAAAATGTATAGAACTTTTTTTATTGTAGATCTACCAATCTATTTTATTTATGTCAACAACAAAATATTACCAAGATGAAAAGAGACAAAATGGGAATTTTTAAATCTTGGTGGATTTCAGTCAGTGAACATAAAAAAAAAAAAGACATTTCTGCCAATGTGTTTTATAAGTCGTGAGAACAGCTACTAAGTTCAATACTTAAAAGATGTGTGTGTATATTTATTTATTACTACAATGTTTTTGTACCTTATAATTTATTTGTAATAAAAAATTAAAAAGAATTGTTATGATTCATAGAATTTGTAAATATAATTTCTTCAACAAAGGTACCATCATAGAGTAAAGATGTACCTCTTTAGTCTATGGTACCGTTTTTCTTTCTTTTGTATTTCCTTTCTTTGTTCTTCCTTTCCTTCTTTCTTCCTTTCTTTCTTTCTTTTTCTTTTTCTTTCCTTCCTCTTTCTTTCTTTCTTTCTTTCTTTCCTTCCCTCTTTCTTTCTTTCCTTCCCTCTTTCTTTCTTTCCTTCCCTCTTTCTTTCTTTCCTTCCCTCTTTCTTTCTTTCCTTCTTTCTTTCTTTCTTTCCTTCTTCCTTTCTTTTTGTTTCTTTCACTCTTTCATGCATTTACAAATGAATTAAATTTTAATATTCAAGCAGGATTGTGGCAAGCATTGTTGTATTTATTGCCTTTGTTAATGTTTGCGTTCTGTGAATATACTGTTGCCATGGTTAGAATCTCCCTTTGTTACAGGGAATTGTGGGGGGGAAAGTGTAGTTCATGACATATTTGTTTTATTAAATAACAATTTCAATTAAATAAGTTAACATTTCAGATTTGTATTTGAAAAGGATTACTAAACAATATTTAGAATTCAAGAGTTCGTGCCACGCTCTAAGCACTGATGGAAATGAATTTGAAAGACAGCAGTGCACAAAACTATCTTGGAGGATTTTGTCGCATTTGCATGGATGATTCATCTAGAGAGCCTTTGATATCTCCTTGTTATTGTAAGGGTACAATGGGTGTTGTTCATGAAACTTGCCTTCTTAAGTGGCTCCATTGTCAGAAGCAAAACCAATGTGAGGTAAGAATGGGGTAGTCCTTATTTTAACAAGGCAGAAATTTTATTAACTTCCCTCTGAACACTCAATAAAATATTGTTTATATTCATCAATAGAAAATTTTTTCAATTAATTTTTGCATTTTGAGTCAGCAATTGCATGTTTGAACATGCAATTTGCATGCAGTTTGAATGAAAATGAACAATATGCAATTAGTTGATAAGGTAACAACATATCTGGGTCTTTCAGTCAAACCTCAAATGGAATATACTTGTAACAGAATTAAACACTAAATTAAGTTCATTATGTTACACATTCAGAATTCTTTCAGCCTTCATGCAACGCATTGTGTGTAATTTGCAAATGAATATTCCTGCGTGAAACATGGTATCATATGTTGGGGAAGCTCATCCTACGGTACCCAGACCTTGGATTGCAGAAAAAAATTCAACTAATAAAAATATTCCATCCTTGTGATTTCTGCAAGCCTCTCTTCTTTGAGCTCTGAATCTTACCATTGCCTTGTCTATTTATTTACGAATCTGTAGTTTTTGTCAAAACTGACTTACTTAATGGTGGGATCATATTTTCATTACATTAACAAAACATTCCCAGATGACATTAAACAATTAAATTTGGTACATTAATTTAAGATTTTAATTTGTTCTAAAAAAACGAGTTTGACTGTTTCACAAGGACTAGTCCAATCTCCCAGTGAAGTGTCCTAAACTCTACCCCTTTCCTAATTCTTTCTCATTTCTGGCCGCTGGGTAGCGAGCGACGCAGGAGCGCGTAGGAGGGCGCGTACGAAGGGTACGATACTACCTAGCGGTCCTCTTGACAACCGACAGACGAGACGCAACTTGACGATACTTACACGAGAAATTAATAGAGGATTATTCCGCGGACATATGAGATATTAATAGAAGATTACTCCGCGCCCAACGCTCGACAAGGGCGAAGAGACGCGTTGCGTCGATAATGATAATTTTAAGGACGCAACAAATTTTTTAAAAAAGTAAAAAGAAAATTATTTTCTGCTGGATAATCGTTTCTGTACAATTAGAGACTCTACCATTATCCGCGCACGTTTTCTTGAGCCCTCGCTTCGCTCGTTGCGCGAAGAGTGGGAAGTTCGGTTATTATGACATGGAATTTTATATCAAATTTGTAGTTCATTTTTCGATGCAAATAATTTTTATTATATGGGAGCAAACATTTCTGATTATCAGATTTTGTCCACAAAGCTCGTTGCTCTCATTTGATCTTGAGCATCACAAGTAAAGTAATATTAATTTTAACAATGATACGTAATGCATTATTTACCATTTGAACTGAATAAATGTGTATAAACAACCTGTAACAAGTATTGTATTGCAGCCTCCGGGCCAATGACCCCCATCTCGATCAGGTTTTTCGTCCAGTTTCCCTGATCCATTGAGCAAATGCTGAGATGGCCCCTTGTTTTGCTTCTGGACATAAATGTAACTTCATTTCTGTGCACGTCTTCTAGAATTCAGTGGGAAATAGATTATTCAAATTATCGTTTCCATGTTGTCGCGCCAGGAAGTATTATTCTGAAGGACAACATGGATAAGAGCCCAAATTTATTGCCTTTTTATCCTTGAAAATAGATTTTATTACATGGGAGTTTTTTTTCTCCCTTTCAAAATTCATAATTTAAGTAGTATATGACTTAGTGTAGGGATCACAGAATTTTGAAAATGTGTACACAATTCACTTTTCCCCATAGCACGTCATACGCAGTTTTTAACTGTTTTTTTACGTAAAATAAATAATACATTCAACTAATGTTGGCAAAGGAGTGGGGGTACGTATTCCGGGACTCAAGAAAACGTGTGCTTATAATAATTAACGAAAGGAAAGATAATATTAATTTTAACAATGATATACAGAGTGATTCGTCCCTCGTTGCTTATACAAGATCATGCGATATAGTTCACTAAGTATTCATCCATGCAAAAGAAAAGAAACAGAACCCTATTCAAACTTTTGAAAAAAAATGTTTTTTGTCATAATGTTTTTGCGTAAAGGTTGCCCAAATATTACATTAATTATTGTTCCCTGTTGCTATTATTACCTTTTTTATTATTATTATTATTATTATTATTATTATTATTATTATTATTATTATTATTATTATTATTATTATTATACATTTTTCTCGGTATTCACCGGATATTTATTTGACTTTATGTCGGGTTTATAACCAAGACACATGTCAATTCATGTTTCGTCGTCGCAATTTAGAAATTTTCGCACACACAATCCTGCATATGTTTAAGATAATCGATTTTTGCATAATTTTGTAGGTATATTTTGGCATTTGAAAAAGTTCCAGATTTTTGTGGATGTTATTTGGTATAACCCCTGTGCACGAAATGACCAGAGAAATAATATGAATTTTTTGGAGATGCCATAGTGTCTTGACTTCAGCTGCTAGTTCTGTATAATTTATTTTTTCTGCATGTGCTGTTTGTGGAACCGTTATGTCAAACAGGTAGCCAAACTTTTGCCGTTTGTGTACAAAAGTTATGTCTGGTCTGTTATGATTAGTTTTATCTGTAATAATTTCTCTGTTAGAGTACAACTTACAGTTTGAATTTTCAAGTACAGTATCGGGAACACATTTGGTAGATGGGTAGATCATTTCTTGTTCGTTGGATTTCGCCGCCAGTTTCTGGTGAATAATATTTGCAACTTGATTGTGCCTATAGGCGTAATCTGTATGGGCTATTAATTTGCATCCTGATGTGATGTGCTGTATGCTCTCAACTGTTGAATGAATGAAGATCTATTAGGCCTCTTCCTCCCTCACTTCGTGGGAGTGTCACTCGTTCTATTGCGCTATTTGGATAGTGATGTCTGAATTTTGTCAAAGTTGTGCGGGTAAGTCTCTAGATGTCGTCGAGGTCTGTTTCGCTTCATGGTATAATTCCTAATGAGTACGTATATACTGGTACTGCAAATGTGTTGATTGCTTTTATCATGTTATTACCTATTAATTTGGTTTTCAGGAGTACAGTGATTCTTGATTTGTACAGTGTTGTTAGAGACTTTGATTGCCGTGTTCTCTGTGATTTCTGCCTGATCGAATCCTAAATACTTGTATATTTCTTCATCGCCCATTGCCTGTATTGTCGTTTGACCACTGAGTGTGCTGTCTATCTTTTGTAACTTTCCTGTTTTGTGTACGTGAAGCGTCTTACATTTGTCAATGCCAAAACTCATATGAATGTCTTCAGAAAAGTTCGTGTTATTTCAAGGAGATATTGAAGATGTCTGTCTATTGAACAGTAAAGTTTAATGACATCCATGTACATCAGATGGGATATGGTGTGGAAAGTCTTCTTATTTTTACGAATTTGGAATCCATAGTGAATACTGTTAAGTTGTGTTGATAGGGGGTTTAGAGCCAGACAGAACAATAATGGGCTTAAGGTGTCTCTTTGGAAGATTCCCCGCTTAATTCTGATGTATTTTGTTGTGATTGTTAACTCTTGCTGCCTTAAGGACAATGTTGTTCTCCAATGAGTAATGATATGTTCCAGAAAGTTGATGATGGTTTCATTAATTTTGTATATGCGGAGAACTTTAATAAGTCAACTGTTAGGAACGCTATTAAATGCTTTCTTGAAGTCAATGTATGCCAGGTGCAAGTTTCTATGTTTTTTATGTGCTTCTTGGAGAATGACCATATCTGTTAGAAGTTGTTCTTTATGCGATCGTCTGCAACATTTCTGTTGTTCTGCCATTATTTCTTTGTCCTCAATATAATCTTGGATTTTACTTGTAATGTATGAAGTCAACATTTTGTACTTTTTTGGGAAGGCAAGTGATTGGGGGGGTATTGAGATGGGTTCTGTGTGTCTCTACTTTTGGGTTTCATGTAATGTCTTTATTTCCAACCTTTCGTTAGAAATAAAGGTATGTCTTCTTGGCTGTTAATGACTTGTGAGAAGCACTGGGCCAACTCTTGGTGAAGCGATGTAAACTGCTTGAACCAGAAATTTTGAAAGTGTTCTGGGCCAGGGGTTTTCCAGTTGTGGGTTTTCGCAATTGCAATGATGGCGTCGTTTGCTGGGATCTATTAATATAACATTGGATCTATATTTTGAACGTTATTTATTTCTTCCTTAATCCAGTGTGCCTCACTATTATGATGACTAGTTTCTGACCAAATATCTGACCAGTACTGTTCTAAATTTTGTTGATCTGGTGCACCGTTGTTCTCTTGTTGGAAATTGCAGTTTTTCTGAGTTGTTGTTAGAACACTTTTTCATTCTGATGAAACATTAAATTTTGTTGTTTACGTTTTGTTGTTTCTTTGAATCGTCTAAATCTTTCTGATTTAGCTCCAAGTTTCTGTTTCAATTCATCTAAGTGTTCAGCTATTAAATTTGAATCAATGGTGATATCTCCCTGGTTCTTGAGTTTTTTGTTTTCTGATCTTTGCAAGTGTTTTCTTAATTTTCTTGGCTAATTTCTTGTTTTTGGTTGGTTCAAATATTGCGTTACTCTGTCTATTTCTTGTCAGAGATTTTGGATTTGATTTTCGAGTCTTTGCTGCCATTGTGATTTCGTATTTTTGTTGATTGGCATCCTTTTTGACTTTCTGACATATCCTTTAACTTAAAACCAATTTTACAACTACGGATGGATCCTGATTTTCTTCATCTAATTGGGTTGAATTTGGAACTTCGTGTCAATCTGTGATAGTTTGTGTCAAGGGGCATCCATTACTGGAGGAAGAGATTGCTGCAGCTACTTCCTGTTTAATTTGTTCCAATCTTACTTTTGGATTAGATTGTTTTTGTGTATAGCTCTTTTCTGATATACAAGCCTCTGTTCTGTGACGCAAATATGAAGAAACCTTTCTCTGAATTCAGTATGCAGAAACCGCCTGTATGCAATTATTTCTGTTTCTAAACGTGTGGCTCTGTAGTAGATACGCGAATACTATACTCATTCAAGTTACTCGTCCACTTCATACGTTGCCTCACTTTCCCAGCCTTGGTGATTGCGAGCAGCTGCTCGGGCAAAACACTGTCGGCAGGTGAAGCCACGGATTGTGGGTTGCTTCTTTGGGATTTGACTGTAGTTTGTTCGGGTGACCTGGTAGGCGCCCGCCTGTTCAACGTCCTACCACTGGTGGCTCGCATGCTGTCACGGTCTGCGCCAGCTCCAGACGTGCCCCAGGTTGCCCGGGCAGCGACTCCTTTTCCGAGACCTTATGCTTCTTAAACTTATTAACTAACTTCTTCTTCTTCTTCTTCTTCTTCTTCTTCTTCTTCTTCTTCTTATTATTATTATTATTATTATTATTATTATTATTATTATTATTATTATTTGCAAATACAGCCAAAATTTCACATTTTCACCTTGAATAACAGGGGCTCTAAAAGTGTCCAAAATGACCTCTTGTGTGAACGCAAGATAGGCACCTGTGCCACACGCTTCCCGCGTCGCGCACACTGCCGGACGGTACTTTTATTTCTGCCGGCACGTTTTAAATTCGCTGAAGGCCGTCACAATAACGACTTTGGAAGTGGTTCGCGTTCATAACCGCGGTCGTTCATTACAGTGCGAATTTTCTAACAGTGCGTCTGGCATCAGCTGTTGACGGTTTCATCCAATTGGGAGCTTGAACGTCACCATAGTGACATATAAGTTTCCGATTGGATGAAACCGTCAACAGCTGATACCTGTCAGACGCACCGTTAGAAAAATCGCACTATAACCGCCAGAAAAAAATGCCATGCTATTGGGCCGCTTCGTCCGATCCACCCTACCTGAAAATTGCATTTCTAGGTACTCCCGAACTCCGCGATAATTATGTAGGGTTGTGTCATCATGATGATACCCCATCTGTTTTATTTATTAATTCATTTATTCGATTGTTCCTTTGTCCATTTGTACATTTATCCATTTATTCATTTATTTTACGTCAAAAGCAATTAAAAACTGTGTCACGTGCTATGGGAAGAAGTGAATTCTGTGCACGTATTCAAAATTCTGTGATCCCTATCCTAAGCCATATACTACTTGCGTTTTGAATACAGACGGAAAATGAACGTTTTTTGCAAGGATTGTTAACAAGATATTCGCTCCGATCCCTGTGCCCGCAAATTCCGCGGGACGTTCCCCAAAAGCGTAGGGAGTACCTGAGTTATAAAATCCAGGTAATGAACGCCTCTCAAACACGGGTAAGAAGTGAGAACCGATGATAAATTCATCCCCAAAGCCAAACCACACAATTACACAGAAAATCTCTCTTGGTGAGCTAAGCTACGTGCAACATTAATTTTTTTACACACAAACTGACTACATTAATGTTTCCACTTCTTTTTAAAATACACTTCGTCTATGCAAAGAACAATTTAAGAAATTCCTGGTTTTCCCTTGCATTTGCGCTGGAAATGTTTCGAGAATACAGAATGACGTGTATACTGTGCAAATGCTGCGCCCTCTGAAAATGGAAAGGTTGTAATCTCTCCGCATGAATTGTTCGCCAGGTGACGGACAGTGATAATATATGTATGTAATATGTATGTATGTGTCATAATAATAATAATAATAATAATAATAATAATAATAATAATAATAATATGTACTGTATTATAACGATAATTACATGTGCTTTTATGTGTACTGTTTTGAACATTAACTATAAATTGTATTAATTGCAGGAAAGAGTGAAATTGATTTTTCCTGAGCTATATTTTTGTATTTTGTTGTTGTTTTTTTTATTATTATTATTATTATTATTATTAATTATATTTTTAACTGTTATTCATCTTTCAACTGCAACCAAAAGGAATTGCTGTTTTTTACTAATTCTAATAGCGCAATTGGGCTTAGGTAATAGAACTGAAATTTTAGTATTGTATCTGTTTACCGCAGGTCATCGCAACAGTGATTAAGGTGCAAATAAGGTAGGGCGAGGCAGGTGATATAAAGCAAGGTGGGATGGCTAGGAAGGAAGGGAGGAAGGAGTGGGTAGGAGGGGAAGGGCCTAGCCGGGTCAAGGCAGGGTAGGACGGTGGTACACTATAGATTCAAATAATTCCTTTTCCTATCTAAGAGACTGTATTAATAAATACCCAGGCAACGCAGGGCTCTTCAGTTAGTTCATAATATAATGTAACTTCTATAACTAATATAATTGTCTTCTTTTCAGGTGTGTCACTTCCAGTTTGAAACAGTTGGAAGACCTAGTACATTGTATCTCTCAAAGCGATGGTGGGGATCAGCTAACCGCATCAAGGCTTTGTTAAAAGAAGGTCTACGCATCTTAATTCCATATGCCAAAGCATGTGCATTTATCAACAGTGGTTTCCTTCTGGCTCACTTCTGCGGATGGCTGGTTAATGAACCAATGCCCCTATGTATCATGTAAGTATGTAAATTCACGGAATTGTTATACACAGATGATTCCAAACATTTTGGAATAAAATATTAAAGCATGTTATGTTTATTTATATATGACAAAATAGAGAAAATGTAAAGGTATGCCGCCCCGTCGAAATAATCATAACATAAGCAACAAAATCTATATTCTTTAATGTGTGAACATAATAGATAAAAATAAGAGTCCAGTTGAATGTTTATACGTCATATTTCATTTTATCAAAATATATAATGGAGAAAAAAATAAAATCCCTTTTTTTGCAACATTGCAATTATTTCTCTAAACTACGTAAGTACTCGTAGAATGTACTATTGCTTATTACCCGCAGTCGAATGGAATGGTTGAGGGCATGGTGGAAATACATGGGTGAGTTCCTCCGTCACACCGATGTTTGCTTGTTCTGCTCACCACCAGTTTGCGTCACGAACCATGTGACTACACCACGGGCACTTTGTTTGAAAAGCCAGTCCAGACGCTGGCCGCCATGTTGCATGGAGAGCGAGTAGTGTTGAGAAAAATCTTGAAAGTGGTACAAAATTACAACTTTCAACGGTAATCAAACAAAAATAGCGCGATGAAGGTATACAGATGCAATATTTAAAATAAATGCTTCATAAATCTGTTTCAATGTCTTGTTACGATGTGATAATTTTGGCATCTGACTGCATTTAAAGTTCCCGTGAATATTGTGATGCAGACTGGTGCCTCAAGCTGATTGACAGAAGTCGGATATCATGCGCAAGAACCCCCCTCCCCTGGTTGAGGGATTGAAAACTGAATTGAGAGGTTGAAATCCGTTGAAAACTGCTATTCGTGTTGCACTAAAGATAATTCATAGTGGTCTCAATGTCTACCCTTTATTTTACGTAACTCTATCTCCATCTCCCCATCTCGATCAGATTTTTCGTCCAGTATCCCTGATCCATTGAGCAAATGCTGAGATGGCCCCTTATTTTGCTTCTGGACATAAATGTAACTTCATTTTCTGTGCACGTCTTCTAGAATTCAGTGGGAAATACAATTATTCAAATTATCGTTTCCATGTTATCGCGGTAGGAAGTAATAAGAGCCAAAATTTATTGCTTATTTATCGTTGAAAATAGATTTTATTACATGGGAGTTTTTTTTTTAAGACAAAATTTATTGCTTATTTATCTTGAAAATAGATTTTATTACATGGGGTTTTTTTTCTTTTAATTAAAATTTTTTATCCTTGAAAATCTTTAAATTTAAGTAGTATATGACTTAGTGTAGGGATCACAGAATTTTGAAAATGTGCACACAATTCACTTTTCCCCATAGCACGTCATACGCAGTTTTTAACTGTTTTTTTGCGTAAAATAAATAAATAAATAAATACTCTATAATGTACGAGTTAGATTCAACTCCTGCAGTCGTTCTTTATGGCCAAACACTACTTTTGTCAAATTAATTTATCGAATCGCCTACGAATTTTATTGAAGTCGGTTTCAAACATTCATTGTCAGCAATTAAGAACAAAACCTCTCTTTTATTCCCCCTACTATAAGGTCTCATTCAAAAACAATTATTTCATCATTCCGGACCGTTCAGTATGCTCTCATGCGGTTTTACACATTGAAGAACTACGTCGCAACCTTTTTCTGATATTCCTACTCCGGCCCACACCAGATCTGCACTCCCACTTCAAAGACTACTACTTGCAATTGACAACGAAACCACGTCAGCGTCAATAGATCGCTGCAAGAATGCATATACTTGTGCATAGAATGCATATTGAAATGCTCTCCGTTTCTGTCAATTATTTCTGCAACCGGTTTCAGAATTTATATCATTTTTGTACGCCAGGAAAGGGTTGCGATTTTAAATTTCCCGCAAACACATCTAAAGGGAAATAAATATCCTACTAGCTCTGCCGGTTGGGTTCTTACGAAAATAAACTTACTTTCTTCTTAGCAAACGATCATTCGATCCGCTCTCCATACGGAAGAAGCGAAGAATCTGAAATTTGTTTCTGGAAAGAAATTATTAAACTGTGGATTGCACAAGAAGATTGTACTTTTTCAGAATGAGAACGTTATAAGTTTATTCATCGACTAATCCTTTTAACATAAAATGTCACCTTGGTCATGACCGGTAGTAAAAATTGTCTATAGCGCTATTATTATTACTAATTTAGATATCCATGCGCTCTTGGACGATCAGGCCAGGAAGAATCCACCGCTCCGACCGATATTCTCTCTTGTATCTTGTTCTCGGTCCGCCGCCGGGTCAATGTCCTCCTCAACTTATTGTTTCACTTACGACTCCCGGTGCCAGAATTATTCAAAAGTTCCAAATAGAATTACGCACACAAAATATAAGTCTTCACTGCTCAATTATTTCCCGCAAAATTCAACCAAGTCCCGTATCTATAATTTACAATGACCTCTGCAGTACGATGTGCACGGTACGCGGTCTAAAGCTCCTCCCTCATATTACAAAAAGTTCAACCCTCGATAACTTTCATACAGTCTTGTCTCTTGTTTTACCAAACAATCTCCAGTTTCCTTCTACGTCATACCCCATTACCAGTTTACCACCAATCCTAATGCCCTTACATCACAATCTTCTGTCCGTTACTTGCCGCGCTATGTTTATTTACTTCCGCTTCCCTGGTTGCTAAGGAACGCCCTGCCTGCATGCCTATGCCCTCAACATTTACACTATTTACGAAGAATTTAATAAATTCTTGTCCCCAATTCCTATCAAAATATTGTGTAACAGTCTGGTATGTCACAATATACAACGGGGGTGAAATGGAGACTTGACCTCACGTCGTATTTGAATAATTAACTCGACGAAGCTACGCTACGTGTTTTGAGAACCGATTGCCTGGAGCGAAATTATATAAACAAGACTAATGTGAACATGAAAGGGGTCTGAAAGATTTTTGACGCTTGAGTGGAAGTAGGGAATATTGTTGATGCTTTTACATATAGTTATACTTGTGGTTTTCTAACGAGGCATCTGAGAGTAGTATCTCCAACATGGAATATGGCACGGCTTTTCGCGTCTTTTTTGGTTGTGCCACTAGAGTCGCTTGATATGCAGCTATGCTTGATACGATCTTGCATGACGGAGACCAAGGTCGAGAAAGACGCAAACGTCGTGCCATATTCCATCTAGGAGATACTACTCTCGGATGCCAGGTTAGAAAAACCCAAGTAAAATCTGACGTATTCATGTCTAGTATGAAGTCAATACATTTGGTTTTGAAAACAAAACTTTTTTCGGTATGAAGATCCCAAAACGGGTATTTCCGTTTAAATCTCGGACTCCATTTTCCTTAGCATTACATAATTTTTTCTATATATTGTATAGTACTCCGCATATATTTACGTATACGAGAAAGTAACTTAGGTACGACAGAATCGCACAGATTTTCTCATACTATCTTCCTAATGTCTTTAGTTTGGGCTAGCTTTTCGAAATTGACTTACCCTTTTGCCAGACTTTATCAGTCAGCGTCTAAATGACATTTTTGCACAAATTTTTACGATTTTTCGGCCCCTTATTAGTAGAATTGAAATATGATTTTACAATTATTAGAGAAAGTAAAACCTGGTCATATATACAAATTTGCATTGAAAAATTTGGAACTTTTTTGAGAAAATGTCGTTTTACCGTTTCTGAAAATGCACAATTTTATACTAATTTTCATGAAAAAAACTTTCGATTTCCGAGAAACTCCGTAAAACGTATTTGAAACACTTACTTTGTCTCGTTTTATCCGCCAGCGGAGCCATTGCACTTGTCACCGGAACCTGTATAAAAGTATTAGCCTAGTCAAATTAGACCAAAACCTTGTAATCGAAAAAAAATCCCGAAGTTTTGAAATTTAGCATGATTATTGTTACCTACCACTTATTATACTAAAAATCCTGAAGTGTGGGGGTGGACGAAAGGGGAGCCGTTTAAAGGTGTTTTTTCTACGTTTTTTGCATGTATCTCTCTCTATAACTATCAATTCTACCGAAACTTTTGTCCCACAAAAAATTATAGTAAATACAATTTCTTATAAAAAAGTTCCCATAGGATTTTGTTGTAAAATTAACACTTTTAACGCTATAGCTTCGAAAAAAATTATTTTTATTTACAAGACCCTTTTTTGTAGGTATTTCCCTTATAAAAATGATGTTATGGTATAGCCAATGCACGGCAGTAATTTCATTTTTGTTCAACATTTACACCGCCATCTCCCGTGTACAAACATGCACTACACTTACGGGACTAATGACCATGGATTACCATGTTTTTGAAGAAATAAAAGAGGTCATCTTCGTCAACATATCAGCTTTATTAAGATAGCCGGCTTTCGACGGCTTTGCCGTCATCGTCAGTCTCGCTGCTGTCGGCAAAAGTCGGACGACTGTGCCGTCGAAAGCCGGCTATCTTAATAAAGCTGATATGTTGACGAAGATGACCTCTTTTATTTCTTCTTATACGAACGTCAACAACACCAAATCAGAATTCCCACAATACAATGTTTTTGCCTACAACCCTTCAATCGTGGCCAACAGGGCGGCGCAGCGGTTGTCGTGCGCGGCGCTGAAGGTGGCCGGGGCGGCGGCGGTGGGCGCGGTGGTGCGGCGCGAGTGGAACGCGTGGCGAGTGTGGAGCGAGGCGGCGCGCGCCACCACGCTGCGCCTGCGCGACCGCCGCCCCGCCCACCTCCACCCGCACGGCCCCCGCGCCGGCGGCCGCGCCCCGCCCGCGCCCGCGCTCGCGCCGCCGGCGCTGCCTCTGCCCGCACGCGTCGCGCCTCGCCGCGCTCACCCGCGCGCGCCCGACCGCCTGGCGGGCCCCAGCCGACGGTAACTGCGGGCGGGACGGTTGCAAGGCGGTTAGGCGGGAAGAGATTTAGCGCGCCCCATAAGGCCTCATTCACAATGCAAACTTGAACGTGGCGTAATACTGTAAACGTAGGCGTAAAATTTACCCGTAAAATCAAGCATTCACAATGACGAACGTAAGTTTCGCTTGGACAATTCAACGTACTGAAACTTGATCGATTCGGAAACGGGCGTTGCCCCGTAAGGCCTCATTCACAATGCAAACTTGAACATGACGTAATACTGTAAACGTAGGCGTAAAATTTACACGTGAAATCAAGCATTCACAATGACGAACGTAAGCTGGAACGTAAGTTTCGCTTGGACAATTCAACGTACTGAAACTTGATCGATTCCTTTTGTAGCACGGTGTAAAGATCTTTCCACCATAGTTTCTAGCCTTTTCTTCGACATTTCCATCAATTTGTCTTTATATATATGCGAGTAGCTGTTGTAGTGGTGCTCGCATTTCCTTCATCGTATGAACAAGGATTCTCTCGTTCCAAATTCACATGCAATTCGTCGAACATAATTAGTTTATCGCATGTTAAGTTAGTCACAATTAAAATTGCCCAAATTCTTACTATGAATTCATTACACGCATGGAAACTGTTTGCAAACTAGTTTTCTACATTACAATAAAAAAAACCACAAACCCAAAACGACCTTCCACGCTGCTCTCTGATTGGTTTTGGGTAGAATTCCGACGTAAACTTAACGTAAAAGCTTGGAGCTTGTGAACTCTTAAGTTATGGACTTACGTCTACGGTTACGTCAAAGCATTCTGAATAGTCTCGCTTAGTAACTCATTTGTAGGTTTTGCGGCTACGTTGCGTTTACGTTTAAGTTTGCATTGTGAACGAGGCCTAAAAGGTACCTCCGGATAAGATGGTAAATAGTTCCCCAAAACCAAATGACGTGTGAGTGGTTCCATTATAATTCTAACATAAAAATAATATTTTTGAAAGGTTTCTTAGCCCCCGTCCCACCACCCACACCCCTCTACAACCAAAAACGTGTTTTTTAATTTTAATTTTTTCAGCAAGTTAACACTATTTTTCTGACTAAAAAATATAATAAATACGAAAACAATTGATACTATCAGAAAAATATTTTTTGATATTTTTTCAGACCCAAATTCAAACACAAAAAAAAAGTTTTGAAAAGGTAACAATAAATAATTTTTATTCTGGCTTAAAATCATTTTTGGCCGTATAGGGGGGTGGGTAGAAGGGCGGGGGCTAAGAAACCTTTCAAAAATATTGTTTTTATGTTAGAATTATAATGGATACGACAATTTGGTCTCATACGTCATTTCGTTTAGGAGAACTTTTTACCATCATATCCGGGGGTACCCTTTAGCGAGCAGCTGACGGAGTCCGCTGTACCGGCGTTTCGTAAGCGTGAAATAAGAATGTACAAAAAACATTATTTGTTAAGTGAACACAGTATTGGACTAAATTGTGAGCTTTTTCTTTTTCTCTTCTCTTTTTCTTTCATCTACTTCCTCTGCTTTTCATTTCTACTTTTCCTGTCTCTTCTTCTTTCTCTTTTTCTTTCCTCTTTTACTTCCCTTCCTTCTTTTATTTTCTACTTTCCTTCTCTCTTCTTCATCTTTTCTTCTCTTTTTCTTTTCCTATTCTACTCGTACTGTTTCTTCCTTTCTACTTCTCGCTTTCTCTTCATCTTCTTCGCTTCCTTCTCCCCCTGTGGCAAGTCAATAGGGAGTTTAAGCATGGCGTAGACAACAGCAATCAACAGCAATCTTTCGACCAATAGCGGGTGATGTCGAAAGGAGGTGTAAATCGAACTGCAAGAAGTTCCGAATTGTGGCGAGTGCGCTAAATTGCCATAATGTCACATCTCCTCGATTTGCATTTGTTCAACTAGAGCTGCCCAGCAAACACTGATCTTGTTTATTATTAAATACGTACAACTAACATTACATATGTAGATAATTGTACGTATAGATGAATGCCACAAACTTCGCGTTGCACCAAGGGAATATACAGTTCAGTCAGTCACTACTCCCCGAAGACGTAACGCACCAGCGTCAAGCGGGTTGCCTAACTGGTAATTGACAAAGAGCGATTTGATGTGTTTGATCTCACTTTACTAAGAAGTCATATTTTCTTAATGATTCTCGTCTTATAAAATGTTAGGAAATTGGCCTGTAACGCATTCAAGTAGTTTGGTGAAGATAGTTTTTTTATTTATCGAGAATTTATTATCGACAGTCTTATGGCACTAGTAAAGTTTGCATAGGATATTACATTAAAATGTATGAAAACAGATAAGAAAGGTTTGTAAAAAATATCTTAGAACCTCTTAGAACCACAATATTGAAACGCTGAATGAAATGTAAATAAACTAAATATTTTAACAATCTTATCTTCATTGTTTTCATACATTTTGATGTCTACACAAATTTTACCAGTCCCAAAATACCGTCAATAATGAATTCTGGATTCACTTAATACAAATGAAGAGAGGTTTGCAGATGATTATTCACAACTCGATTTTGAGGCGTCTTTAACTTCGGTCAATTCTGAGTTGCTTGCTGAAACCGCAAGTAACTAAAATGTATAACACTAATATTGCTTGCCTCATGCACCGGAATACCGAGCATACCACATACACCGTTTTGCTTTGGTATTGTTATGTAGAGGAAACTATTTACTTTATCTCGCATAATTTAACTTGCCCAATGGGAGATGGCCCTATTCGAGAATGAGGTTGGGCGAACCGAGCAGGAATTCGTGTTTAAAATTTTGCTTTTGTTACTGAACTTGAATTACACAGCTTCAATTTTAAGACGGAAATAGCCACTAGAGACGCCATGATAAGTTCGTTATTGTTAAAGTTCGTAATTTTATATATATTTAAGACCCCCTGTCAATCAGGTTTTCTTGCATTTTCCCTGATCTATTGAGCAAATGCTGAGACGGTCCTTTGTTTTGCCTCTGGTTATAATTGTAGCTTCACTTTGCCCACGTTTCGTTGAGCTCTTCTTTTGGTAGTTGAAGTAGGAGCGTTTGTCAATGCAAGTTTTCTATAACTCGAGAGAGAAATTATCTAGTTTTCAAATGTTGCTAACCTCGCTTTGTTAGTACTTTTATTCATCATTCAACTATGTAATAAAATATTAGGAAGATATTCAGGAACTCAAGAAAACGCGCAGGTCATAATTTCCTCCATTAGTCACATAGTTCTTACTGTTCATTGACAAAATGAAACAAAATCAAATCGAATCTTTGCATTGCGTAGCCACGAGTACAGCCGTCAGCGTTAACACCATCTCCAACCCAGCCCACCGTTCCCAGCGCCGGCACCACAATCTCTACCGCCTCCAGCTCGACGGCGGTCACAGAACCCTACGTGCCGTCGACCTCTTTCTCTGAGGCGGAGGCCGCTGCCCCGTCCTCGGCATGAACATCGCCCTTGTATGAATCGTCGCATTGAGAAATCATTTGGTCGATTGAACGTCGCCTCTGGTGCAAGTTAATGTAACGGTATACTTGAAAGTTCACTGCATGCAAATTTTTGAAACTTAAATTTTGAAACCTAATACTCCCAACGATGGCTTTTCAAGATTCGTTTTGTTTCTGCGGAAGGAAATGCGCAAACTCTCTTTTTTACCCAACACGCACTTTATTTCTTGATAATATTAATTTATTGTTTTAATTATATTATGTTTCTACAATAAATAAGTAATCTTTCCAATATATGATGATGTTGACGATGATTATGAATGCTAAGGCGTCGAAATAACTAGTTGTGGGAGAGCTGGAAGATTTAGCAGAAAACCCGCAAAAAAGTACTTCCTGAGTTTTTATGAAAGAAAAGATTCTGAAAAGACAAATATGAATTCTGTTTGCACGCTTTGTCATTAGAATCTGCATTTAACATTAATTATTTTAAGAAAGTATCTGTTTTACCTGTATCCTGGAGAAAGGAATCGATTACCTTTCTTGTTTTATCCCATTATTTATGCGTGTATGAAACAAAGCATATTTCGCTCTGCTGCGGCGCGCCAAAAAGGGGGCTCATGGAAAATATAGCACCATGGAGCTTCGAAATCGACCTTACATAAATAATTCTCCGTGTACGTGCAGTCGATACTCTAAGTATTTCCTCCCATGGTGGAAATACATGGGTGAGTTCTTCCGGTGCACCGATTTTTTCTCGTTCTGTTCATCAGTTTGCGTCACGAACCACTTGACCACAGCATGGGCACTTTGTTTGAAATGCTAGTCCAGACGCTGGCTGCCATGTTGTATGGAGAGCGTGTAGTGTTAAGAAACAGTTTGAAAGTGGTACAAAATGACAATTTTCACCGTTAACCAACTAAAAATAACGCGATGAAGGTGTACAAGATGCAATATTTTATATAAATGCTTAATAAATATATTTCAATGTCTTGTAACGATGTGATAATTTTCGTATCCGACTGCATGTAAAATTCCCGATAATATTGTGAATGGGAACACTGACACAATAAAAATTATGCACGTATGAGTGGATTGTTTTCTAAAAGTAATAAAATAACATTATTCATTTATTACTTGCTGCAGGAGTCATGAGACGCGGTTTACAATACTTTTGATACATACGTTGAATTTATTTGTTTTCAACGCTTTTATTTTATTGTAATACGTGTTTTCGTCTTCAAAAAAGAAAATTAAACATTTTTCGGAAAAGCAATGCTTGGGAGGAACGAAAGGAAATTAAACATTTCACGGAAAAGCAATGCACAAGGAATTAGAATTTCATACATTTCAGAGAGAAAGAAAGACACACACACACACACACACACACATATGTAGTCACTCCCAAAAAATCGTACCAACTAAGTACCAGTTTTTTTGTTATTTATCATAAGTCACATCACAGCACTTCTCATGATATTACTTATGAATATTTCACTCATGTCCGTCCGTGTCAAAAATAACCAATGCCAATCAAGAATGTATTCAAATTAAACTCAGATATCTATCGCCATATGATTATCACTTTGTTTACCTTGTATTGTTTTTACCGGAATTGTTACTGGAATATGTGAAACTTTTATTCAGCTCCGAGTTATCACTGCTTCGTGATAACTGTGGTATCCCCCCAATCAGAAGAGGAGTTGGGTTACGCTCCGACGCTCCGCTAGTGGAGGGGCACAGCGCATCCTCTTCCCCTTCACCGGGCGGTGGGGTATCAATTCACAGGCCGGGAGCGGAGCGCGCTCGTTCCGTAATGAACCTCACATCAAGCTACCGCCGCCGGACGCTACAGCCTCAGTCGTGGCGTTATCCGCTACGCGATAAGAGTGGATTCAGGCTGCCGCCGCCGGACGCTCGCTACACGTCACCGCGTGGCGTTATCAGCTACGCGAAAGAGTGGACTTCGGGCGGCCACCGCCGCCAGCTACCGCACGGGAGAATCTTATCGCCACTGCCGGTGATAACAGCCGGCACCTGACCCTGCGAGCCGCCTCGGCTCACTATCGAGCGCTGCCAGTAATAAAGACATTATACGACAAGAACGCCATTATGGGAATTGTTCAGTTATCGTTACTTTAGTTTCAAGTTTATTTGTTATGGTGACAGTAAATCACTTATTACACACAACATTGAGTGTGTAATTCACCCCCTGAATCCTGCAGTTACAACAGTAACCACATACCACATACAACCACATACAACACGTTCACCACATACAACACGTGGTGTGTGCCACTATATGCTAAATGTGGTGTTGGCACGTAAACGGCCAAAATTAATTTTAATTTGGTGCCAAACTTGGAATTCATTAATTTATAGCAATTCTTTGGCGCTAATTAACAATAATTGTCTACATTTCAAACGTCCCGCTTGGACTTTAATATTTTTTCTGTAAAAACCGCGGGCGGGCTTCCAAAGAAAAAGGCAATATATTTTTGTATGAAACTCTGTGGAATTACTGAACTGCCTTGAAATTTTGAACTACTTTCTAAGAAGAGCGTTAGAAGGCTTCAGAGCGCGTCACGGACACCAAGACACGACCAGAAGAGATATTTCAAAAACAATTGTAACAAAGCTGCTTACAAGAACATTTATTAAAAACAAAATTATTAAAGTTGCAAGAAGTTGAGTTTTCCAAGTCATGGTATACTGTGGAAGTATTTGAAGTGGAAGATGTACAAGCTGAATAAGCAGCGGGATACGTCAATGTCGATTGATGTATTGAACACACGTGTGTACTCATTAAAGTATTTTCTGAATAACTTTGGCTGTAACGTTCCACATAGTTTTGATAGCACATTCTTTCTACTCGCTTTACAGAGAATTGGTTATCTCATAATGATATAAACACACTCCAAATTCCTAGTTTTTACCTTGCAGGATCTTATTGTAGAGCGAGGGATTCAAATAAGGGCACTGTTTACGGAGAATCCGTATTTACGAAAAAAATATTAATTCTACCTTCTTGCAATTTTTGGAAAATAATTAAAACAGTCGTACATTTTACTACGCTCAAAATTATCTTACTTTGCATCTACAGACCTCCAACAAAGCGAGCTTTAGATTATTTCAATTTTTTAGAAAATCTAGAGATAACTTGAACAAAATTAGTAATCTCTCTTTTAAATCCATTGTTGTATGTGGAGTTCTCAATATTGATTTTCTGAGCGAATCCCACGAAAAAGAGCAGTTTCTCAATTTAATTCATTTTTTAATTTAATATTACAGTGAATGTACTACTCCAACTGTACACGGAATACTCTTAAATCACAAACAGCAATAGATCAATTTATAATTAACAAAACCACAACTAGATATGAAATAATAACGAATAATCTAGTTATAGTGACCACGATGCCCAAATTCTTACAATTACTAATAACATGAATACACTGACACAATAAATAAAACACGGATGTGCAGAGCATTTACTACAGTTAACATAAAATTATTTACGGACTTCTTGCTAAAAGAATCATGGGAGGCAGTTTATAATGCTATTGACACAAATGAAAAATATAATTTATTTTTCTCAAAGCTTTCACTTCTCTTTAACGCGTGCTTTCCTATTAAATAGAGAAAATTAAACATTTCACGAAAAAGTAATACTTGGATCAAACAAGGAATTAGAACATCGTGTAAAAATAAACGTACTCTCTACTTTATTTCTAAACATCATAACGTATAACCCGGTTTCCACTTCCGAGAACATAAAAGAATTTTAAGGAAAATAATAGTTTAGGCAAATATAATGAAAAATAATGAGATTTTGAACGCTAGAAACAAAACTAAAGCAATGTGGAACATCGCAAAAAATACGACCACGCCATCACGACATTTCGTAGAGAATGTTGTCTTAAAGGATAATGAAAGAGAAACAAGTAATCCAGAAAAAGTTGCGAATCTCTTCAACCAACACTTTTCTAGAATTACGGTTGATCTCACGAAGGGACAAAACCACAAAATTCAACATCATATGCTTCCCAAAAAAATTTCGGCACGATGTTTATTTCCGAAACTTCTTCCAACGAAATCCTCAGAATAGTCAGTAAACTAAAAAATAAATATTCATCTGGTTTAGATGAATTTCCGGATTGCTTATTAAGAACGTGTGCACCTGCAATTAAACACCCATTAACTCACATTTTCAATGCTTCCTTGTGCACAGGAATATTTCCAGATACTTTCTAAACAGCAAAAATTAAGCCACTTTTTAAAAAAGGGAACAAAAATAAATTAAAATTACCGACCAATTTCTCTTTTGTCAGTTTTCTCAAAAATATTAGGGAGGCTTTTCTATACGGAATGGAAACTTTTCTCAGGAAAAACGAAGCGTTTTCAGACTCACAACACGGTTTCAGGAAATCAAAATCTACGGAAACTGCCATTTTTTTCTTTCCTTAAAGATGTTGCTTCATCAATCGACCAAAATGAAGAACCCATTGGGATCTTTTTAGATCTTTCGAAAGCTTCTGACGTTATTAACCATAACATCTTGCTCTCAAAATTATCTTCTTATGGAATTCGTGGTATTGCCCTAGATTGGATAACCTCGTACCTTAAACATCGATCTCAAAGAGTAGAAATACCGTACTGGCACGAAAGGGCATTATTTACTTATATCTCCAATTCTTTGCCAATTGAACATGGGGTCCCACAAGGTTCGATCTTAGGTCCTATCCTCTTTCTGTTGTACGTTAACGATATGCTCTCATGTATTTAAAATGGAAGAACAGTTGTGTTTGCCGATGACACGAATGTTCTTTGCAAAAAAGAAACAATAAATGGTACAATTTCAGAAGTTTCAAATTGGTTTCGTAATAACAAATTAATATTTAACGAAGGAAAAACTATCTCAATGCAATTTTGCGTTTCAAACCGGCAATCGTATGCTCCATTAAAAATGAACAATATGCAATTAGCTGATGTTAAGGTAACAAAATTTCTAGGTCTCTCAATTCAATCAAACCTCAAATGGAATGTACATATAACAGGATTAAACACTAAATTAAGCTCATTATCTATGCATTCAGAATTTTTTCTAATTCTGTCAGCCTCCATGCAGCTCGTTGTGTGCATTTTGCAAATGTACATTCCCGCCTGAGATATGGCATAATATTCTGGGGAAGCTCATCCTTGAGTGCCCAGACATTTAGATTGCAAAAGAAAATTATCCGAATAATGAAAAAATCCCATCCACGTGATCTGTGCAAGCCTCTTTTCATTGAGCTTGGAATCTTACCATTGCCTTGCCTATTTATTTATGAATCTGTAGTATTTGTCAAAACTGACTTAACGGTGGGAACTTATTTTCATGTAATACTGATATTTATAGTTACACTCGACGTAGAAATCATGTTCATCAAGTATCAGTATCAACAGCTCACTACAAGAAATCCGCATACAATACATGTACGTTACTTTACAACGCATTGCCAGATGAAATTAAACAATTAAAATTGGTACACAAATTTAAGTTAAAAGTAAAATCTTTTCTGCTGCAAAACTGTTTCTATACAGTTAGAGACTAAACTGATCGTCAAAAAAAATTATGTTTACTTTAATAAAACCAAGATATAGTATAATGAATTAGTTTACATTTGCATTGTATAATTTTAAAAAACGACTGGAATGCCTGTAACAAGTAATGTACTTCTGCCTCCGGGTCAATGACCACCATCTCGATAGGGTTTTTGTCCAGTTTCCCTGATCTATTGAGCAAATGCTGAGATGGACCCTTGATTTGCTTCTAGACGTAAATGTAGCTTCACTATGCACACGTTATGTTGAACTTTCCTTTTGCTTGTAGTGGTAGTAGAGCTTAGGGTGAGTTTCTATTTTGTTAACAATACAGAAAAATCAAATCTGCTCGTTCCTTTACCGTTAAAAATAAGTTTTCTATAATTTGGCAACGAAAATATCTAGTTTTTGAAATGTTATCTCTCGTTTTTTAAATTTATTATTATTATTATTATTATTATTATTATTATTATTATTATTATTATTATTATTATTAATTTCATCTTTCAACTATTAATAGTTAAATAGTTGGTAAGGGATTCTGAAACTCAAGAAAGCGTGCGCAGATGATTTTCTCCCCCATACGTCACATACAGTTTTTGACTGTTTTTGACTAAATAAATAAATATCTAATCCTCGCATACTAATTGCCTGAAATGTGTGTAATTCCTTCATTTGTAGTTTGTGCTATTTGTATTTTTTTCTACACACAGTTCTTCAAATTGCTTCCTTATACTTTCTCTGTTTCATTTGCTGTTTTAGGCACTGAATCTTTAATAAAAGATTGTATTTCAGCGTTTTAAATATTATGACATAATTTGATATTATATTGAGGTCATCTGGCGGGGCAGAGCGAAGTCGCTCGCCTTTCACCAAGGAGATCCGGGTTCGATTCTCGTCGAATCTGATGTACAATTTATTCTAACAAAAACGAGTTTGGCTGCTTCACAAGGGCTTGTCCAACCCTACCCCTATCATTATTTCTTCCCAATTCTGACCGCTTGGGAGTGACGCAGGAGCGCATGGTGGGAGACGCGTACGCGGAGATGCTACCTGGAGGTTCTCTTGACAACAGACTGCGACGAGACGTGACGGACACAGAGTAACGGAGGATTATTCCAAGAATACAGGTATAAAGTAACGGAGGATTACTTCAAAAGCGCTCAACACCCAAATAGGGGATAGGAAACGCGTTGCGTCGTGACTTGACGCAACAAAGGTAAAAAAAAAAAAAAAAAAAGATTTCAGGATTATGGCCTAAAACCATTTTAAGGAAAAATTAAAAAAAAAAGGAAAAAAAGGTAAGCATCGGGATTGGTTTAATTTGATATTCTTGAATAGCAATGGATACTTACAAAACGGACAGACGAGTGAAATCTTCTGTAAATGTGAATGCGGAACCTATTTAAATATTGAGTGTAATATATGTTTATGTGATTGATAATCTGTCATTAGATTTTAAAGTTTTTCATGTTTTATTTTAACGTTCTATACCAAAGTTTACAAATTGCGTGGTGTAACAAGTATTTCGTTCCCTCCTGCTGATCGACGAGTTGGCGGGCAGCCTGCCCTGGTGTGCCGGGTGGCTGCTCACGGCCTAGGTGCAGCAGCAGATTTTTTCGAGCTAACGTTGAATGTTGTAGTAAAACGCGTGTAAACGTACGAGAAAATTTGTCTACCGTTTTATTTTGCGTTCAAATACTTTTTATCGCTGTTGTTGAATGGCTTTTATATACCAAAAATGTAACTTAAAGGTACGTATACGATATGATAATTTATCTCCTAAAAATTAAAATTTATGTAAAAATTGTATAATTTATGTAAATACAACTATTTTGCAAATGACATTTTGTTGAGGTTATTAATGTCTATTCTTGTAGGTTTTAAATTTTGTTCGATTTGTGCGTCTTTTACGTACTTGAATGCTCACTTAACTTTAATACATACTCTGTATTACACCCTTGTGTTAACAGTATTTCTCAGTACACAATTATTTACAATTAATTTCAGATGTCAGTCCTTATAGAAGCCTCTAATTTTCTTTTTTCTTTATTTATTTTACGTTAAAAACACTATGTGTGATGTCATACGGGGAGAAGTGAATTCTGTGCATGTTTTCATAATTCTGTGATCTCTACCTTAAGCCACATACTACTTGAATTTTGAATACAAAAGAAAAGCGTTGCTCTCTGATGTAATAAAATCTATTTTCAAAGGTAAATCAGCTATAAATTTGAGTTTTTATCCCTCACATGTCCTTCTTCAAGGAATAATACTTCCTGCCGCGACAACATGGAGTACGTTAATTTGAATAAATATATTTCCCACTGAATTACAGAAGACGTGCACAGTTAATGAATTTACATCTATGTCCAGAAAAAGGGGTCTTTGAGCATTTGCTCAAAGCATCTGAGATACTGGATGAAAAACCTGATCGAGATGGGGGTCATTGGCCCTGAAGATGCGGTACAATACTTGTTACAAGTTGTCTAGAATTATATAGTCCAAATGGTAAATAATACATTAAATATCACTGTTAAAATTAATGTTACTTTCCTTTTGATGCACAGTATAGTATCTAATTGTATAGAAACAGTTACGCAGCAGAAACTATTTTACTTGGAATTTAAACTTTTTTATCGAATTTAATCGTTTAATGTAATCTGCCAAAGTGTTGTAAAATAATGTGCATGTATTGTATGTAAGTTTTTTGTAGTGAGCTGTTGATACTGTTACCTGTTGAATATGATTACCACATCGAGTGTCATATTTATAGACATTCGCGTGTGCTGAAAATCTATTCTCGCCCTTATGTCAGTCATTTTTGACAAAAACCGCTGATAAGAAATTGTAAATCAAGAGACCGTAAATCAAGAGACAAGGTAATGGTAAAATTTCTAGATTAATAAAGAGTGACTTACAAGAATTATGTGGTGGGATTTTCTTATGATTCGTACATTCTTTATATAAGTTACCTTTTTTATAACTCACTTTAACTTTTTGTTTACAAAAAGCGTAGGTTGTACATATATGAATAAGAATGAATATATCAAGACATTACGTAACACATTACAAAACTAAGAATTCTCAACTCTGATTAATAACGCTATGGAATGTTCTTCCAATTTAAAATTTCTTCACTTTTATTGCGAGACAAATCAAATAAATCACTATTATAACAGCGTTTTGACATAATTCATTTGTCTAAAAGCTGACAATTCAAAGTACATTTACGTCATTGCATTCGGGGTTTCCTGTTTCGTTTTAAATACAATTTAATTTCCAAAAGTGTGATAAATGTGAGTGATTTACGTTTGGGTAGTGTTTATTGGGGAACTGTATGTTTGTACATTAATGAAGCTTCACTATCTGCACACGTTTCTTGAGCTCTGTAGGGAATTAGTGGAAAATGTATTTCTTAGCAGAACTTTCAAATAATTGTTTTCCTGTAGTAAGTCGATTTCTTGACGTACTGTTTACATAATATTCAGTATTTTAACTGCTTGTTTCTTCATGAAATAAATTAAATGTTACTTAGGCAAGGCATTGAGGCATGAAGCTTCACTATCTGCACACGTTTCTTGAGCTCTGTAGGGAATTAGTGGAAAATGTATTTCGTTAGAGAACTTTCAAATAATTGTTTTCCTGTAGTAAGTCGATTTCTTCACGTACTGTTTACATAATATTCAGTATTTTAACTGCTTGTTTCTTCATGAAATAAATTAAATGTTACTTAGGCAAGGCATTCATTACAGGGACCGAATTCCTTCTGAACAGATTCATCTCTTTCCAACGTTTTGCTAAGAAGATGACACCATAGTCTGTTCCTCGCTATACTTCCGGTTTTGTACTGTAGATAATTCAAATCAGTGGCCAAACTTCGCAAAAACGTCGGATTTTCTTCTTCACGATAAGTTACGCATGCCAGTTCAACTTTCTTCCGCTTTCCACATTTAGTTATGTATTTTTTTTGTCTAGCGATTAACTGGGGCTGCGATAGCTCATGTTTTGAATAAGAACAATCACGCAACTTGACGATTTTTCGAGTCCACCTGCCGTCTAAACACTTTCTTCTCTTGAAAGTCTATTGTGTGACTGAAAACAAGTGTACCTGATAGGCGTATTTAGTAGGTTATCACTGAACACTAATTTACGAGAACAATCCGTGGATGTGTCACGCTGTATAAGTCAGCAACTGCGGGGTGTCTCTAGAAGTATTTGAATACTCGTTAACAAGAGTGGGCTTGTGGAGGTTTCGGCGCAGTTTACCACACACAGGAAAGGCATGGGTGAGTTATAGTTGTGTCATTTGTAAGAGGACATTTGTTTTATTTCCTCATAAGAATATTCATTACATGTATTTGAAACGAATAATACATTTCAACAAGCGTGCCGAATATAGAACACATGAAAGTGTAAAAAAGTGTCACTGATTTTTATTTCTTACTACGTACAGCTTTACTTTTTACGTCGGAAGTGGAATTCGATTTTAAATACAGCATTAACTGTTGCCGTTGATATCTTCATATTGTATTCGAAAGAAAAGTTGTACCGTGTACAACAGCTTCAAGAGATTAGAATAGTTATTTTATGTTAAGGGAGTGAAAGAATTGTTTAATAGGTATTTGCGTTTATTGGACAATAGATCGAGGGGGAATGGATATATTGCAACAGCTTCAAGAGGTTAGAATAGTTATTTTATGTTAAGTGAGTGAAAGAATTGTTTTTTGCATAATAGGTATTTGCGTTTATTGGACCAATAGATCGAGGGGGAATGGATATATTGCAAGAAAGATTATTTCGCTTACGATTTATGAACATTTTTTCAATGATCTTATATAACCTACACGAATCAAAATTTCTTGCGTTTCTGCCCTTCTTAGTAATCGAAAAAGAATAGTTATTTTCATATTAAGTGTGTGAAGTTTCCTTTTCTTTCATGGTCGAGTTTGAGATTTTTTGCCGAGACCTAGGTCTCGGCAAAAAATCTCAATCGAGAGCATGAAAAGGGCGGAAACTTTACACACAAAATGTAAACATTTTTTCTACAACTGCATAAAAATATAATACAAATAGTTTCGTAAACTTGTATTGGAAAAAGAACCAAACGTGCAAAAAAGTATTCTAAAACCGCGCAAAAAAGACTTTTTTTCACGGTAACAAGATAGTTGTCTTGGCAACGATCTTTTTTTAATGGTGATTAAAAAATGACGAAGTTCACGTACTGCTAGCGATGCAAAGAAGTTGTCTTTTTTATGCAGTTGTAGAAAAAATATTTTTGTGATGTGAGGTGACTTCAGGGTTTTTTCAAATTCCTTACGAAATCTAACTTAAGGCATAAAACACAAAAACTCTCTGTGTACGAGCGTAGAAAATCATTTTTATCTCGAGTGCTTGATGTGATTTTTTTTCATGGTTGAGATTGTGAGGGTTTGATTTCGAATTCCCTACCTGACAATTTCGACAAATGAACTACATCTCCATCATGCAAGAATCAATATTTCACTCGCGAAATATAAATATGTTTATGACCAGATGAGAATGCTTACATAGTGCTTTAGTAAAGTCTTTTCACAGTAGCACCAGTGGCTGGTGAGAGTGCTAGCAACAGAAATGTTGGTAGCATGAGCTGTAGCTTGTATCAAGAGCAATCGTCAATTGCATTCTCACTACAATCGTAACAGATGCTGGAAGTGTTCTCTTCTTCACTGTTTCTCAGTAATCTGGTTGCCACGAATATGATAGTTATTTTCATAGCGGAGACCGTAGGTTTTTGCCGAGATCATAGGTCGAGGCAAAAAATCCCAATCTCGACTGTGAAAGAATCGGAAACTTCACACAGGAAATAAGAACAACATTCTTTCTACAACTGCATAAAAGTATAATACAAAAGGTTTTGTAAATTTGAATTGGAAAAATTGGTCTGATACCTGGGACAATATAGAAATGCAAATCATAGGGCCATGATTTGAGAAGAATGCAAAAAAGTATTCTAAAACCATGTAAAAAAAACTTTATTCACGGTAACAAAATAATTGTCTTAGTAACAATCTTTTTTAATGTATATTAAAAAATGACGAACTTCACGTACGGATAGAGATTGCATAGAAGTTGCCTTTTTTATGCAGTAGTAGAAAAACGCAATTTTTAATGGGCAGCTCTGATCCGGCTCGGTGCGGAGGGACTTTCCTGGCGCACTGATCTTTCGAGCGATTATTGCCAGTCTTCATGGTTTTGTCGAAGCAGAACCCCGTGAATGGTTCATTGAATGGTTGTATAACAAACAAGAGACCCATCACAGCGAGGTCATGCAAAAGATACTTTTTTCCTAGTCCCGGTATTATTTTCAAGTGTGTTAAGAAAAGACGAACTTTACACACGCTTGCTGGTATTTAAGAATTTTATTCGATAATGAAAAATATATTAAACGCATTTTTCATTTTTTTAAATTAAAACCTTCGTGATAGTTTCCAGACTCTTATTTTATGCTTCTGACGCCATTTACAAGAGATATTTGCAAAAATGAAAAGTCTGTGAGTGTCGAATTTGTTTTCAATTATAATTTGACAAATGTCAGTTAATTAGTATGATGTTCCTTTTTAAGAATGTTGTAACGTAGCCGGTTGATTGATTATTTTGGGTTTCGGGAGGCATCAACTGCTATGGTTATTACTGCCGTAAATGTAATCCCACCGTTGCCACCTTCCGTATGGTTTTAACACGGAAGGTGACAATGTTCTTTTACTGGATGATGGCATCCGGCTTACGGAGATGGCTTACGGAGATTTCCCCATCCAAGTATCTCCCACCCGCGGGGCACCGCCCAGCCAAGACAAGCTTCCGACTGGTTTCCCGGCATGTCTGATAATAGAGTGCATGAAAGTGTAAATGTATGGGGTAAAAGTAAGGTGTGAGGATAGAACAAGGAAGGGGGGAAAATCACGCGCATTCCGTTGTCCATGTAGGGTACTGCCCCGGCATTCACCTGGTATTATTCGGAGAAACCACGAAAAACTACCAATCAGAGAAGACGACCGCTAGAAAGTTCTTCTAGACACCTACTGAATTCGACCTAGCTATAGAGCAAGTGTGGAAACCTACCGCCGTTGGGAATCGAATCCTAGTACCTCCCGGTGAGAGGTACTGTTGTGGCTTCAGTTGATGCCCTGAGCCACCTCAGCCGGTAACACAGCCGGACATTAAAAAATTGATAAGATTAAGAAAACAATTCACAGTCTGATGTTACTTTTGGGATATATTAAATCACGACCGTTTTCCACTACTCCGCTCTTGAAATATGAACTTTGGAATAAACTTTGAAAAATTTAAGAATTGATTGCGGATCAACCAGAGACAAATAATTTTGTAAAAGATTTGATGATTAAAAAGAATAATATTAATACCTTTAAAGAATATGTTTATTCTCTTAAATAAAAGTTGAATAATTTATTTCCGCTCCTAGACGTAAATGGAACTCGTGATTCTGGATATTTCCGGATTATATTATGATTAAAAAGAATAATATTAATAGGATATGTTTATTCTCTTAAAAGTTGAATAATTTATTTCCGCTCCTAGACTTAAATGGAACTCGTGATTCTGGATATTTCCAATTAAAATCCTAAGCACACAAAGATTCCGAAGCATATAAATGATAAGTACGGAATTTAAGTTATTTTCTGCAACCGGGTATCACTTGTGACAAACATATTAGCAGAAACTTCACAGGATAGCGGTCAACGCTGAAACTTCAAAGGTTTCGAAACGTCAGTGTTTCCCAGGTACGTGTTATTTGATTCACGTTGCCTATATATGTGTTCGTGGCGATCTCAGCGATCATGGTGGCATTACAATAATGGAAAGTAATATTTTCAACAAACAACAGTTATCTACTGACTTTAAGATGTCTTCAAATTACAACATTATTATCTATGCAAAACAGGTTATTTCCCTTTAAATCTTAAACGAAAACGACTTACTTCCAAACTTGACGAAGGGATTACATTTTTACATGCTACTTCCAACTTTTGTTGCAATAGTGGTCAGGCGGAAGAGCAGGCTAAATGGCCTGAGCCTCGCCACCAATAAAGACATTTATTTATTTATATACAGTTAAACTAGTGGTGCTAAAACAGCACGTTCTTTCTAGCTCTTAGTAATGGTTATTTTACTATTTATTCCACAATTTCTCTCCGAATCAACACATCTCAGTCATCATCGTAGAACATTTGCTGCGAAAACTAAACATTTTCAAGCCAATATCAACACAAGTTTGACGATTATACCTCCTTTTCGTACACGTGGCTACACCACGTGCTTTTTTCTAAATTTCGTGAGGATTTTTTCTAAATCTAGTAACTGAATGTATCTACTTTTTCTTTACTAGGGTCCGGCGATAAGAGTTTTTCTGCCGAACATTCGCCGCTTTTTCCCGCAGCATTACGTAGCTTTCTTTCTAGTGCGTAAGCGGTAGCGAGAAAGTAACTAGTGATGATACAGAATGGCACAGACTTTCTCGTATTCGTTTTCTATTTTCTTTGGTTTGAACTATCTATTCGAACTTGCTATATACTCTTGCCAGTAGCCATCTATCACTGCCCAAAGTACATTTTTTTTTTACACTTTCACTGTTTTTCGGTTTCCGAATAGTAGAACCGAAATAGTAATTGATAAAAATCAAAGAAGAGTAAAACTTCGTCCTAAATAGCAATTTTTATTGAAAAATTTGGAGTATTTTTTTAAGAAAATGGCGTTTAAGCGTTACTAAAATTTGAAGCTCTTTTTCAAAGAATCTTTTTGAGTTTGCGAGAAACCTCATTAGAAGTCATTTTAAGCACTTCCATAGGGTTTACAAATTATTGGAAATGTGCATCTGAACCGCGTGAGAGGTATTTGAAAACAATTCCTTTTCGTAATTTTTGAAAACACAAAAGGTCCAGAAAAATGACGTTTTTTAAAAAATTCACGTGATCTTAATTAAAGAATTAAATATGAAGAACAATTTTTTTCTGAAGAAAAAATCTCTTCGAATCGAAATCTTCAATTTCGTAGTGTTAGAAAGACGCAGAAAAAATTCACTTTTTCAGTTTTCGAAAATTCAGAGTTAACCGCGAAAAAAGTACCTATGCCACCTTTATACGTGTATTTTAATCTCTTTTTTGAGAAGAAATTTTCATGTCCAAGGTATTTTATGTAAAGTAGCCCCAAATTTTAGAAAATGTTTTTTAAAATTTCAATGCCTCAACTGGAGCCGGATGGGCAGGAACTTTTTCAACTTGGAAAAATCCTACATGGTTTAGGCGCTAGTAATGTTCACAGACCGACAGACACACGGACAAACAAACAGACTGACGGACAGCCAGCCAGCCAGCCAGCCAGACAGACAGACAGACAGACAGACGGACGTACGGGCGAACGGACGTTTTGAAAAAAAAATGTTCGTTATCAGAGTATCCCAAAACATGTATTTCCGTTGAAATCTCGAAATCGATTTTCTGCAGAATTACATACCTTTCTCCATACTAAGTTATATTACTTCGTAGATACGTACGTATCAGAGAAAGTAAAAATCAGTCACATTGAATTCCTACTTCCCAAGTGTACCTTTGTTTTGGATATGCTATTTGTTTGTTATTTGATTTTATTGAAAGTTATTTTTCCGCAAATTGTAAAAACAGCACTCTTTGAGTCCGAAAATAATAATGTCAATTAAATAAACAATTGAAAAGTGTTTGAAATGTTAAATTTATTTTTAACTTTCACTCAAATGCAGTGATTATTTGTGAGAACTAGTATTCCATCCATAAACCTTAAAGTGGGAAGTGTGCAAAGTCAATAAATATGCTGCCAATAAACCCCCAAAACAAGAAAAAATAGAGTTACAGTTAACATTACATAATTAATACTGTATTATCTTAAACTACTTCACATGCTACGAATTTCTTGTTGCTGATCGCACCGTATGTAGTCACGCGATGGTCACTGGTTGCAATAAATCTAATTAGTACCTCGTCTACGTTTAGGAGGTACAGCAAATCTCAATATGTGTCGCAGACGATAACATTGTTCAGTCGTGACTGTGTGATGCTGTTTCTTGAGATCGTTTTCACCCTTGGCTGGACTATCATACATCTACCCCGAATAATACTGCGAGTTGATTTTGTCAAGTTAATACATTGCGGCAGGAAATTTTCTCTGCAACGAGTCGGGTCCAGGCCTCCTACTAAACATTGCAATTATGTTCGTTGAAATCAGATCACTAGGAAACAAGTGAAGGAAGCACCACTTCCAGCATCTGTTGTGGTTGTGGCAAAAACACTATTTACTATTTTTGATTTTACAAACTGCAGCTCGTGCTCCTAACATAATTTCAGTTGCTAGCATTCTCACATAGCAAGGTATCACCACATTCCGGGCGCACGGTACTACGTTTATGAAACTAGTAAAAATGAAATTAGAATAAAACTACTGGTTTTACTTGATTTTTGGGGGGAAAGGCTTGTCCCTTTCCCCCCACAAGCGACGACTGTGCTTTTGAGGTAAAGAAGCTTACCGCACCGAGCCCAATGCGTCCCCTGAGAAGATAGCCAACATCGCAGGATTCTCAGGAAACGCCACTTTTCCTCTTTCATATCACAAAGTCATTAGGTGAAAACCAATTACCGGTTGTTGGGGACATGAATAGATAGTATGTAGACGATATCACGTAAAAGTGAACTATTGCGTGAATACTTTTTTTTAGATTTATTAGGGATTAGTTTGTAGTGACTGATATTCAAAGCCCGTCTACTCAACGGCTAAACTTTCATTTCACCCCGAACAGGAGATAGAGATGATTAGGTTTACTGTGATATTGTAATGTGTTCTTATTGTTTAGCTGTTTCACTTTACGTGGTAGCGATCGCACGAAAAATATTCTTGACAGAAAGGGGCCGACTATATGCATCGTAATCTCACAATTTTGGCATATTTTCAAATTAACAATGAGATTCTAAGTAGGCTAGATATTTAACTCTATAAATTCACTTAATGGTAATATAGCGATCTTCTCGTTTAGATGTTTAATTTAATGGGTCAACGAACGCATAAAAAATATTCATTATCGAAATAGACGACTATATGAATTTTAATATTTCGATAGGTTTTCCAATGAAGCAAGCTCGATAGAACCGAATAAATGTGTCGTGCTTCGTGACACACACAATATTCGTGTGCTGTTCGTCTGACTGGCACCATTTTAGTGATCTCCTGGGACAGCCTATATTTCTGTACCTTTCTTGTAACCTAAATTATTTCTTGTTAACTTACAAATCTTTAGAAAACATTAATTTAAAGAAGAAAATCTGTCAAATTAATTTTCATAAAAAAACAGTGAAACAGTTATCATCAAACATTTCAAAGTGAATTTGGAAAGCATATTGAAACCTATAACAAACATTGCAACTTAAATGAAAAAACAGTAATGAAACTATCGACACACGTTTCAGCTCGCGTTTGGAAAATATAGTGAAAAGGTTATCAATGATTGTTTCATCTCGAATTATACAAGGAAAATGAAACAGTTATCAACGAACGTTTTCTCTAGAAAAAAAATTGAAATTTACAAAATCGTGAACCTGTTATCTACAAACATTTTATGTCAAAATCCAAAGGGCAAAACGATTGTAAATAAACATTTCACCTTGATTCAGAAAAGGACAGTGAAACTGTTTTTGACAACATTTCAATCCGAATTTCAAAAAGCGAAGCGATTATAAAGACAGAACGAACAACAATAAACGGCGAAACGATCATTTCAACCCGAAGTAGGCACGAACAGCGAAACGATCATTCCAACCCCATTAGGCAAGAACAGCTAAACGATCATTCCAACCCCAATTAGCCAGGGACAACGAAACGATCACTCCAACCTCAATTAGGCAAGGTCAACGAAACGACAAACGATCATCCAACCCAATTAGGCAAGGCAACGAAACGATCATCCAACCCCATTAGGCAAGAACAGCTAAACGATCATTCCAAACTCAATTAGGCAAGGACAACGAAACGATCATTCCAACCCCAATTAAGCAAGAACAGCGAAACGATCATTCCAACCCCATTGAGGCAAGAACAGCTAAACAATCATTCCAAACCCAATTAGGCAAGAACAGCGAAACGATCATTCCAACCCCATTTAGGCAAGAACATCGAAACGATCACTCCAATCCAAATTAGGCAAGAACAGCGAAACGATCACTCCAACCCAATTGGGCAAGAACAGCGAAACGATCATTCCAAACCCAATTAGGCAAGGACAACGAAACGATCATTCCAACCCCAATTAGGCAAGAACAGCGAAACGGTCCCCCACAAACGTCTGAACCTGAGCAGAAACCGCCCTCGAGCCGCCATGCGTGTGCGCGGCGCAGCTCTGTTCTCGCAGTTCCTGTGCATGGCGGGGCTGGCGTCGTGCGCCACGAGCGGCGGCGAGGGCGGCGACGGCGGCGGGGCGGTGCAGGCGGCGCAGCCCACGCACCTGCCCACCGCCGTGGAGCCGTTCCCGTGCCTGCGGCCCGACGCGTGCGACCCGCGCGCCAAGTACCGCCGCCTGGCCCCTGCAACAACCTGCGCATCCCCACGTGGGGCATGAGCGGCTCGCCCTTCGCGCGGGTCCTGCGCTCCAGCTACGCCGACGGTGAGGCAACCACCATTGGTTTGGTTTTGGTTTTTTTCGTGTTTCCGGGCGCGTCAACTGCTTTGGTCATTAGTCCCGTTAGTTTAGTGCATGTTTTTTTCTCGGGGGATGGCAGTGATCTTCCCTCGCTGGATGGCGAGATCCGGGGCCGACGTACCGTCGGCTAGTGGGGTTTCCCCCTAACCAGGACTCTCCCACCAGCGGGGCACCGCCCCATCCGGGACAAGCTCTAAGCTCCCGACGGTTTCCCGGATTATGTGGTAGTGTAGTGCATGTTAGTGTAAGTGTGTGTGTAAGGGAGAGAGGATAGGACAAGGAAGAGGAAGGACAGATCGCGCGCGGACCGTGGCCCGTTTGGTGGGGTACTGCTCCGGCATTCGCCTGGTGTTGATCGGAGAAACCACGGAAAACTACCGATCAGAGCAGCTGGCCGCTACAATTCTCCGCAGCGATTGAATTCGACCTAGCTGAAAAGCTAGTGTCGAAAAGCCTGTCGCCGTCGGGACTCGAACCTAGGACCTCCCGGTCAGAGGCGCTGCAGTGGCATCAGTGGAGTGGATGCACTGAGCTATCGCTCCCGGTGCAACTACTATTCATTCATTCCATTTGGTTACGGATTCCGGGCGCGTCAACGGCTAAGGTCATTACTCCCGTAGGTGTAATGCATGTTTTGTCTCGAGAGGTTGTTATCTTTCCTCGCTGGATGGCGAGATCCGGCGCCGACCTACCATCGGCTAGTGTTTTTTTTCAATGAGATATCTCCCACCAGTGGGGGCACCGCCCCAACTTGAACACTCTCGAAGACTGGTCTCCCAGCATGTGTGGTAGTGTAGTGCATGTGTGTAAGTGTGTATAGGTAATGGGTGAGGATAGGACAAGGAAGAGAAGGAAAAGATTGTGCATGGTCCGTGGCGCGTTTGTTAGGGTAGTGCTTCGGCGTTCGCCTGGTGTTGATCAGAGAAACCACGGTAAACTGTCGATCAGAGCAACTGACCGCTAGAATTCTCCTCTGGTGGTGGCTGAATTCGACCTAGCTGTATAGCTAGTAACACAGCGACGAGTGGGCGATGTATTGGTGAAGTTGAATTGGAGATTGAGAAATGAACATGAAATACCAATAGTTTATTTAGCATAGGTTTAAAATAAGCGAAATGCCCATTGCATATTTATAAGCCAGTTCACCATTTACACAGTAGAAAGCACCATTCTGCATTCTGCAGAAGTAATCTCCGGACTCCAAGTTAATATGAAAAATCTCTGCGTTATGCGAATTTAAGCGAATTTTTCGAATTTGTTAGACAGCCATCGAAAAATGAGTTATTGAAAAAATTATGACAAACAAAAGTACACTTGAAACTGTATTTTATCGAGCACATTTAAAAAGTAATCTGATAAAATAAAAAAATATTTTTTGTTATTGAGATAATAATGTCGTGTCACAATAGAAGACATGCATCGTAAGTAAAGTTCACTAAATACAGGACACACTCCATCGGGCTAAGTCAAAACATTCTTTCCTTTTTCTTCTTCTTCTTCTTCTTCTTCTTCTTCTTTTGTTTTTTCTTCTTTTCGTCCCCCTCCTCCTTCCCTCTCCCCTCCTCCTCCCTCTTCTTCTTCCTCTTCTTCTTCTTCTTCTTCTTCTTCTTCTTCTTTTTTTTTCTCGGTGTTACAGCTATTAAAGTTGCATGACTATTGCCGGGCTCGCTGCAACACGAGAGTGGGTACCGCATACGCGTCTAGAGAATTGCTTAATAGAAGACTTGACACACGACAGTGATTCCCAGTGTTGAGTAATACTATTAAACGACGATGATAATGATATAATAATAATAATAATAATAATAATAATAATAATAAGAAGAAGAAGAAGAAGAAGAAGAAGAAGAAGAAGAAATAATTTATGGGACTTAAAAGGGTAATAATGAAACCAGAGTCGGAAGCAGTTGTCATAACTGCTCAAGATCTGATGATAAAGTTACGCGTTATGATAAAGTGGTTCTCAAAATCTCCCAAGATGATAAATGCCGCATTTGCCAGGAACAAGTGGAAACCATTGTTCATGTTGTCTTAGCTTGTTCAATTCTAGTAAAGATCAAATACTTGAAAAGAAACGATAGTGTATGCAGTTGTATTCACTGTCACGTCTGTGACGCCCTCGAAGTTCCAAACACACACTCCAAGAAGTACGAACACTCACCGAAACCGGTGGCGTTTGTTACAGTAATGTACTGTGTACAATACTTTACGATAAGCAAATCTATACTGATTACATGATAGCGGCATACAAACTATTTATTGTTATCCGGGATTCGGAGAAAAATACGTCTCTTCTTGTAATGTGGCTGTGCCGGGCGATCAAACGTCGTCACTATGGAGCCAGAGAAAGCCTTAAATACAAGAGTTTGAAAAATCTAGATCACCCGAATGTGGTTCGTAAAGCCACAGATCGTGCCGATATTATCGGAGCACTGGGATTTGTTTGTGTAAATTTTGTCAAAAAAAAAAAAAAAAAACATTGGGTAAGAACTTGTCTAAACCCCCAGTAATTAAAAAACTGAGAAGTACAAGACTTTGCTTTATTGGGAACAGCCTACATTTTGCGTAAAGTATTGTAGAGACGCCAACAGTCCCTAGATCTGCTCCTTAGGCAGCTTGCAACCCGGAGTAAACTTTATAATCAACCATCTCATAACATTGTTAGTGAATTAGAGTAATAATAATAATAATAATAATAATAATAATAATAATAATAATAATAATAATAATAAAGTGCGTAACCAAAGTGAAACTTTTGCAGGTATCTGGACTCCGAGACGAGCAAAAGACGGCTCGGAGCTCCCCAATGCTCGTCTCCTGCGGACGACGCTTCTGGATGACAAGGAGCTGGACGACCCGCAACACACTCTGCTTCTCATGCAATTCGGGCAGCTGATTGCCCATGACTCTGCGCTCGGCCCGTCGCTGCGAAAGGAAGGTAAACGTTTTCAGTCATTTCACCTGTTGAATAAAAATACTATATTAAGAACAATACTATCATCGGTATGGGGTAATCCATACTTCATATAAATTCTAAAAGTGAAATTTAATAAATAGACGTTTAGAAATAATTAAAAAGTAAGAAATGAGATTCGGAGTACAGTGGAAGGTAAGCAATGGGAGGTGAATGCGATAGTAAACGTCGTTTGTTAGAGATGAGATGCGAAGAAGGAAGATGTGTTAGTTAATGATAAGTTCAGTAAAGACGCGAAGGGTGAAAGTATTTAATCGATGAATAATGAACGCATAGTTCATAGTTAGCCGCGGAAAATTATGAACGCAAGTTTGGTGACAGGCGTGAGTTTTAGGAATCTTGAAGTGTGGTAGTTGCGTAATTTGCAAAGCGTCGCGAAATGTTATGGCAGCATCTTCAGAAGGGAAGTAAATTGTAAAATCTCGATAAGAAGATCAAGTTGTGTGATCTATAGAAAAAATTGCATAGATAATTATTTAAAAGATGGCCTTTTACAGTTACAGATCGATGTCATGCGTGACTCGAATATTTTACTGGTTGCGGATAGTCGTAAATATTGTATGAATTGTTGTGTTAAAAAAAGAGATTAAGTTATTTTATTTGTATACTTAGATCAATATCGTATTGCTATTTTGTGTTTAAAATTCATGACTACCAAAAAAATGATAATATTAAAATATTTCTGTAATATTAGTTTAACGACATTTAAAAAAAATCGTGCTTATGTTATTCTTACAGAAACAAATATTTCCGACATGTGTGTAATTTATTAATACTTGAGACATTGCAAAGGCGAGATCATTAACCTATAATCAAACAAATTTTCTATCACTTCATAGACCGAGTTGAAGTATAAAAATTAATTTATGTGTTTAATACTAAATAGAGGAAAAAATAGTGGAAAATGAGGCATTTTTCTATTGCCCAAGAATGTTATAAAATCATTAATTTTACCTCATTTAATATGGTGTACATACAAATGTTCTGCTAAAATATCTAATTTTGCAATGAAATATATTAGTGCATTTCCCTTCTAATTTTGTATTTTTGTTTACTTTTTCCTGCAAATGACAAGACGTTTCAACGCAACGAAAAATAACACCCACCTCAGTTTTGTTTAGCATATACGTTTTAGTACATGCTCATGAAATTATGAACAAATGTTCATAGTGTGAAATAAATATGCAGAGTATTCCGATTTGTAAGAAACTGAAATGACATTACAATTGGTACGAAACGAATTATTCCCTTAACCAATATTTCTGTGCTCTTATATAGTATAATTTCGAAATGTAAACTTTCCGCCTTATATTGTATTTTCTTTCTTATTTGAAAATATACTGAAGGTCCGAATTTACATTATTATAGATTCCAATTAATAAACCTTGTTTTTCAACATTGTTTAATAACTTACAATATAAAAAGAATGGATGAAAATTACTATAGTTCTTTTATTCCATTGTATTGATAGTAAATAGTATACATTAAATAGTATTGACCGTAAGTATAGTAAATAGACTTATTGAAAAATTTTTTTTCCTTTAAAATTATTTCTAATTAATCGATTTTATTTTTTTTTATTAATTAATCACAATTAATTGAAAGAGTTTTGTGATCACTATGCGCGGCGACTTTAAATCCCGTACATGCGTTGAGCGGCGGAGCAAACTGATCGTCCGGCAGCAGTCGAGCGGTCGAGCGATCGGCGACGCTCGAAGTCTCGGCGATGCTCGACTGTTCTGCAGATAATCGGGAGCCGAAAGGCGGCCTGTGAAATGTCCGTTAAACTGCTATCTCCTTCCCCCCAAGCAAGCCCCCCCCTTCCACTGAGGGTGGGCGCGGAGCCTCGCGAGACTCGAGCGATTGTTTTCGCCCGAATGCACACCTCTATAAATGTATAGTAAATACCTTTAATCAAGAGGCGGCGGCTCTTGAGCATGGTATTCGACATCAACCATGAGCATCAGACACTAGTTTGGGTCACAATATTGGCGGGAATTTCAAATGCAGCCAGATTCCAAAATTATCACCTGGTTGCAAGACATTGAAACAGATTTTTGAAGCATTTCTTTTAAATATTTCATCTTGTACACTTTCATTCTATTATTTATTTTTGGTTGGTTACCTTTGAAAATTGTCATTTTGTATCACTTTCAAAATGTTTCTCAACACTACTCGCTCTCCATGCAACATGGCAGCTAGCGTCTGGTCTGGCTCTTCAAACGAAGTGTCCGTGCTGTGGTCACATGGTTCGTGACGCAAACTGGTGATGCGTAGAATCAGCTAAAATCGGTGCACCGGAGGAACCCATCCATGTATTTCCACCATGCCTTTAATACAATGTTAATACAATACCATTAACTCAGTCTATAAATACCTTTAACACACAGACAAAATAATGTCATTAGTTATTATTAGAATTATTATCGAAAGTTGAAAATATGTTATATCAAACAAATGCTAATACCTATTATGTTCACGAATTCAGTCTTGTGGATAATGCGAAATAACGATTTGCACTGTGTTATACAACTGGTTACGTGTTCCTGTGTGGTAATATGAACTAATCTAGCGGCCACATGCGGAATTACGAATAAGTTCTTATTCTTCGATTAGAACAATAAGTCCGTTGTCACATGATTAGCAGTGACGCTGCCATCCAATCGGGAGCTTAAACGTCACCATAGTGACGTTCACGCTCTCAATTGGATTTCAGCGTCACAGATGACCATGTGTCAACGGACTTAATGTTTTAATCGAAGTATAGCTTTCGCGCCAGAGGTGAGAAGCAGAGCAAAATCATCACCAAAATAGAGAGGGTCGAACTTTTGCTATTTTTGGAAATTCGAAGTTTTACCGAAAATTGGATCTGCGCCAAATTTATAAACGTGATTCGCTCTATTCAACAAAAAAGTTAAAGAAAAAATTGGAGCAATTTTTGTGAAAACATTGAAAATGTCCCACGGGCACATTGTAAAATAATTAAAAGATGTCTAAAAGTCAAGAAGCGGCAACAAAATTCGATATTAAAGGCCCACAAACGTGTTTGTCTGCAGAAAAGTCGACACTCTTTTCCTGCTGCATTTCATAAATTCCTCTTACTACGTAGTAGGTACGAGAAAGAATATAGTTGCCTTGATGTTTGCTGATAACCTTGTATGTCACAAGCCGCTAATGTCGTGAACTCCGTTTTATTGTATGTAGGATCGCATTCTATCTCTCGCTCACTGTGATTATAAATAATGTCTTCTTTTTTAGATGGAGGGCGATTTACTTGCTGTTCTGCAGACGACCAAGTTACGCCTGACCTACCCAAAGAATGTCTGTCCGTCCCGTTACCTGAAAATGATCCCTTCTTTGGTCCTTTGGGAAAACGATGCATGCCCATTGTACGGACTCAAAATACGCATTCCAATGGATGCACCAGATCGGCGGGAGAACAGGTATGTTTGGGCAAACAGCAAAAAAGGCCAATACATTTATTTTATTATAACATTTAATAAGTATTACTACTGAATTTGTTTTGAAATAGATTTAATTGTACTTACATTATTGATAATCCATAGATCAGTGTTCAGAAGTGTAAGACGAAATAATTTGCTTTGCAACACTGAGTAACAGTATTTATGGTCATATCAACAATGTTTGTAATTTCCTTTATCTTTAAAAACTTTTACTCATATTAATGATCAATTTTCTCAAAATTAACTAATTTTACAGAAAATGTAGAATATAATATTTACAGATTTCACTGAGCACAAAAGTTTAGTGTGCCCTGCAATAATAAATCACCATTCTTTTAGAATAAATGTTTAAAAGTAAATGCAACAATATTTAAGGGTGTGTGGCAGGTTCGAAGATGATGCAACGATGTTACAACTGTAAGATTGGCCCCTGGTTAGTAGGCAACATGTTACGCATTGATGTTTGACAAGTCACGTGTTGGCGCAGTCAAAGCGATTTCGTGTACTGTCGACTCCGGTTATAGAGAACGTCTGGGGACTAACATTTTTATTTCACTATAACCGAGGTTCACTATATCCGATGATGTCAAAATTAAATATAATTTCTCCATAACGATTAATTTTATTAATATATAGGTACAGCAAAAGTTCGACACCGTAACAGCACGAACTGAAAATTTCAATACCTTTATTTGTTCTTAAAAAATAAATTTCTTTCAATTGTTTGATTCGTACTTTTAATTAATAATTTCTCTAGATTCTTCTCCAGAATTCATGCCCTCTCCATAATTAATTCTGCATTGACTTCTTTGTCTAAGTATCGTTATGCAATCTTGACACCCTTCAATGTCACTTGCACTGTTGGAACCGTCTCACTCTCCTTTTTACTCGCCTGATAATAAACGAAGTGCTTTCTGTACCGGGGTGGCGCAAGCGGCTAATGAAACTGATCGCTTTTCCGCGCGGCACGGCGAATATCGCCACACTGTGGCAATCGCGTGCTTCCTGTCGCCTACGTAGAAGTCAACACGCTTTGTCCTGCGTATCAAGTAACACCAAGATTGAAACTGAAGCAAGCAATTGCGCGTCGCTTCCGCCAGTTGTAGCCCATACAGGACACGACCTACGTTTCCGCAGAGAAACTGAGTGGCATAAGCTCATCAGTAAGGCACCCCTTCCCGGTCCCCTATCTTCACTTCAGGATAACTTTTTGTTACGGCCTTTGGCCGACGACAGTTTTTCAAGCTGCCTGGTGATTGAGTTTGTGGCACTGAGGCGATACATTCTTTTCCAGGAAGTCATTAATTTCCAAGACGTATTTCCTACGTTCACTCTACCCGAGGTTCAGGTTCACTATAACCGATTTTTCTTTGCTTATTTGTAATGTAAGTGAAACGAGACCAGTGTCTTGAGTTCACTATAACTGAGGGTTCACTATATCCAAGTTCGCTATAATTGGAGTCGACTGTACATGCCATATTTCAGAGTGTGATGAGTTGCCTAACATTCAGGGGCAAATATCACATAAATAAATACATCAAAGGGAAAAGCGGACGGGTGGATGGAGAGAAGATTGCGATAGCTCAGACAACACCCTAGCCTCTGTAGCATAATTTTCCAGTAGATCCAGGTGTTCGAGTCTTGTCTGAATCAGTGAAGAGGAGAATTCTAACGGTTGGCTGCTTGAATGAATATTTTCCCATGATTTCTGCAATCAATATTAGGCGAATGCTGGAGCATTCTAATAAGCAGGGCACGAACCGCGAGCAATATTTCCTTCTTCATATTTGGTTTCTCCTTTTACACACACACTCACTGATTGTTAGTGATTCAGTGCGCGTCAATTACTAGGGTCATAAGTCCCGTAAGTGTAGGGCATGTTTTTCCTCGTTAGATGGCTGCGTTCTTCACCCGCTCCCCAAGTCCTGGCGCCGATCTAGCGCGTCAGCTAGCGAGGTTTTCCCCAACCAGATATCTCCGACCGGCGGGGCACCACCCCAACCGGGACAGACTCTAAGTTCCCGGCCGGTCTCCCGGCGTGTGTGGTAGTACAATGCATGCTAGTGTAAGTGTGTAAAGGGAAAGGTTAAGAAAAAAAAGGTAGGAAATATCGCGTTCGGTCCGTGGCCGGTTTGTTAGGGTACTGCTCCGCCGTTCGTCTGGTGTTGATCGGAGAAACCATGAAAACCTACCATCAGAGCAGCCGGTCGCTAGAATTCTCCTCCAGACAGTGACTGAATTCGACCTAGCTGACAAGGTAGTGTCGAAAATTCTGTCACCGTCGGTACTCAAACCCCAGGACCTCCCGGTCAGAGGGCAGTGACATCAGTTGATGCCGTGAGCCACCTCTCCCGGTCGCAAGTGGAGCTGAGGCTGATCCCAAATTTCAGCGGAGAAGGAACACCGCCACTTTCCAGGATATAGCATGCACTAAATTAATGGAACTATTGTCCTAAGTTACTGTCGCGCCCGAAATCGAGAAGTCATCACTTACAGACTGACGCGGCCCGACAGTTCGACGGACAGACAGACCGTTTTTCATAAACACTTGTGCTGCGTTTTTCTATCCTTTTTTGTTACCCCGAATGTGTAGCAAGTCCCTAGTACCAATTGCCTTGTACGATTCAATGGTGTTTCTTAATCTGTTAAAGCTATGGCCCCAAACCGTACTTCTGTGTAGCCTTGTCTATGATTCTAATTGCACAATGTAATCTAATGTTATATTTCAGTATGTTGCAACTCTCATGAGAAATAATTAATAGTTGAGGCTAGAAAAACTACAGCTTATCATCGAGGACCAGGAGAAGATGATTTTATCAAAAGTGTCATCCGAGAAAAAGGAAAATATGATTTTGTGTTTTTTTTAATGTTGCGCTCAACAGATGAGCAGCATTTTCTGCTAAGGTCACTTGTCAATATAAGTGTGTCTCACTTTTGCTTAGATTAGCCTGGTGAATCATCTTCTCGACGTATCTTTCGTTTATGGAAATAATAAAAAGGAAGCTGACGCTCTAAGAACTTTTCAAGGAGGAACCATGAAAGTGCAAAAAATGGGAAATCGAGAATTTCTTCCTAATACCAATAATCCCAAAGATCAGTGCTTTTTACCCACCAAGGCCGAAAATACATGTTATAAGGCAGGTAATGTATGTACTTTATTGTGTGAATATTTTTCTAATTACCAAACTTATATGCAACTTACGATTTTCAGGAGATTTTCGAGTGAATGTCGTCCCACAAATCGCAGTTCTTCAAATATTATTTCTCCGTGTGCACAATAAATTGGCACAGGAACTTTCAAAACTAAATCCCCAATGGGACGATGAAACATTGTATCAAGAAGCTCGAAAAATTTTAATAGGACAATATCAACATATTATCTACAATGAATTTCTTCCAGTTATTGTAGGTAAGCGAACATTAAATGTCAGTATAGAAATGCTAAAAGTCAAACGCCTGAAGTTTTCCTTTTTTCTACTTCTTTTAATTATGTATTAATTAATTACCTCATTGCTATGTATTCAAACTCAACCTAGTTCTACGAAGGTGGAGAGGCATTAGTTTTAATTTGTATTACCATTTTATTTTCTAATGGAAAACGGAAGGGACGGGTAAAGACCATCCAGAATCAAACAGGTCAATAATTACAAACATTATCAGGAACCAGACTATCGTTTAGGTGAGGTCGTCATCTCAAGAATCTCATCATGCAAGTACTTAGGCATTCATATAGATAGTAAATTAGGGTGGGGGAAGCATATAAATCAGGTAGTAAGAAAAACGTGGAAGTCCTTGCATTTTGTAATGCAAATTCTAAAGAAAAGTTCTGCAAACGCAAAAGAATTAGCATATTTTTCGCTGGTTCGCTCTCTCATGGAATACGGAGTGGCATGTTGGGATCCAAACAGAAAGTCGCTCCGGAAAAATCTAGATAGAATACAGTGGAAAGCGAATAAGTTTACTTATAGAACTAACGCAATAAAAAAGTCATGGGAACCTCTAAAAACGAGAAGAACAAGGGCGGGGCTTTGCGTTCTTTATAAATCGTACGTAGGTCAACCAGCTTGGAAGGAAATTCAGGTTAGACTAGAAAAAACAAATTATTTCGGCCGAAGCGATCACACTCACAAAATTCGAACAAGGAAACAAAATTCAGATCTTGGGAAATTTTCCTTTTGTAACAGAACAATTAAAGATTGGAACAGTTCACCCGCAGCAATTTTCAAAGCTTTTCCTCTAAGTGTCCGAAGCTTTAGAAATAAGTTAGAACAATATGATAGTAATAGACATTAAATGAGTAAGTGCTGTGAAGTGCGGTGAAGTGCGGTGAAATGCTGTGAAGTGCTGGTCAGTGTAATTCAAAGCAAAAACAATGTAGTGTAGTGCAGTGCAGTTACGTGTAGTGAACGCGATCAATGGATTAATAAAAAAAAACTTAGCCAAACTTATGTGGCTTGTATTAAATTTTAGCATCACCGACATAATTATTGGATATCATGACAGAGTTGAAATATTTGTTATAATACTTAATATTAGTGTTAGTACGATTACTGCATGTTCGGATTGTACTGTACTCCTTTATTATTATTGTTATTATTATTAATATTGTTATTATTATTGTAATTATTGTTATTTAACTGCCACCGGGTCATACCCAATTGCAGTTCAAATAAATGTATGTATGTATGTAGTATGTATTAAATTCATCTTCAGAAGAGAAAAAGATGAATTTAATAAAATTGAGCGTGGCTTGTGCACGGCCCGTCTGCAGCACATAATACATTTAATCATTGATTTTTGCGCGGTCTTTTTACGTCGTTGAATGTTCTTTCATTGTTTTGTGTTGTTTTTTTTTTCCATCTTTTTCTGACTCTGGTGACATCGCCAAGTCGCTAGCAATTTTTAATACATTTTTAGCAACATTTAATATATATAAAAATTAACTCACTTGTAAGTGGCTTCATCACTCTTGCAATGCCATCGTCCTACGTGTCATTTGTTTTCCGACTTGTCAAGCTGGTCCCACCTTGCAGTAACTTTTTTTTCTCCCCACACGATATCCCTACCTCGCAAAGTAGGTATAGCTCTTTTACCAATCTGAAGGCCGGGGTCGATTCCCATATGTTAGGCTTTTTCTCACTGCGATTCTGGCAACTGCCGGTATAGAATTCTTAGACCAACTGCCCTGATCAGTGATTTCCTTGATCACCTCGAGAAGAATGGCAGAGCAGCACCTACTCAATGGGCTAAGGAACGCGCGCAAACTTTCCTTTTCATTCCATCATCATTTCATTTCTCCCTGCTGACTGAAAAGGTTGAAAGACAGCAATGCCGTAATCTCTGCAGCGTCTTTAACTGAGAAGTCCTAGAATTTGGGTCCCACCAGTGGCGGATTTTTGGCACTAGCTCCAATAGCTACATCGAATTCAGCTACTGTTTGGACGCCAATTCTAGCGGCTGACTGTTCTGATTGGTATTTTTCGGGAATTCTCCTATCAATATCAGGCGAGTGTCGGAGCAGTTCACTAATAATCGTTCCACGGACCACACGCGATCTTCCCTTCCTTATTCCTGTGTCCTTCTCTCCGCCCATACCCAGTAACAAGCGCTACACTACTACACGTCGGGAGATCTGTCGGGAGCTTAGTGCTTGTATGGCTAGGTCGAGGCCACGCTGGGGGAGGTACCTAGTTGGAAAACACCCCCAATCGACGTGTAGGTCGGCGCGGAATCTCATGTCCTAGTTGGAACACAGAATATAACATGCACTAAACTTACGAGATGATTAATCGTAATCATTGAGTGCCCGGAAGTACCAAATAATCAGGAATCTCCCAAAAGTCGACTGGCACTGGATGCCTTGGGAAGTGCACCTTAACGCCGGCGGCACGGAGGCCTTGCGGATCTAACGCTAGGACACAGCTTTTTTCAACATTCTCGCCGTACTTCGTACGTAGTAAAGAAAAAGTATTGTAATCGTGCGACGGAAGCCGGCGATTTTTCTTCAGCAAAACTATTGTCGGGCCCTGGTAGCGAAAAAGTGGATAAATCTTGTTCCTTACTTCCTCTAACAAGTAGTATAATCAGATTCCACGTTATGTGAGTCCTTGATTCCGAAAAATCGATTGAATGCAAAACGTCTGTCTACCTCATCGTGATCAACGCTAGTTCCTGAACCATTCAGATGATTTCCTCCAAAACTGGTATTCTCCGATCCATCTGAACGAACTTGAGGTCCTGTGATTTTGAAACGGATATTTTGATGTTTGGATGTACTTTAAATGAAGTCTCATCAACATTTGGAAAATTTTCTAAAAATAGCTCCAATCCCCCCCCCCATTTTCTCATTTTAAACTTTGCCCTCCTATGGCCTAGAGAACGCTAAAAAAAGACACTAGTCTAATTTTCGTTGAAATCTCGGAATTTTCGAAAATTCAAAAATTCATACGTTTTCTGGTGTCGTCGTACAAATACAATATTGACTATAAAGTTTTTTTCCTAAATGAATTCTGTTATTCAAAGATAAACGCTTGAAAAATTTTCTTTGGAATAATAAAAATATTTGACTACAAACAGAATTTTTAGTTGCCAGATAGCCTCCTTTACTTTTGAGTTGGGTTAGTTTAGTTAGCCTTCATTTCCGTTTGCAGTACTCCCTACCCGGCTACCATTTATCGCCGCCCAAGAGTCGAACTGGAGCCAATTGCCCATTATACTCCAACAAAAATTCACTCCTACAGTCAAATGAGTTCATTATCCATTTTAGACTTTTGGGTTAATATGCTAATGGGCCCACCCACATTCCTAATGGAAGAAGTTAGGAAACACATTAATAAACATTGCAAGAGAATCTTGAAGACATAAACCTTGAGCACATGAACAAGAGAACCTTGAAGATCCCTCTAAAAAACTTCGATCTGAAACTTTTCAGTTATGAACTCGATGTACGGTTCTTCAAACAAGATTTAACATGTATTATTTTAGTTACCTTTTGTGATCTAACAACTTTTTACAATAGTACAATTTAAAGATAAAATTAATTATATAATATATGCCTCTAACAATATAATGTGTATATTTGTAATTGTATATCCTAGGTGCTGAGTATATGGCGAAACACTTTCTTAAACCTTCTGCCAATGGTCTTGTTGATTTATATGATGAAGATCTCAACCCTGCAACGTTGAGCAGTTTTACTTCCTCAACATTTCGAGGATTACATTCTTTGATTCAAGGAACAGTGCAGTGAGTAAATAAATAAAAATATTTTTATAGAGTGTAATCATAGAAGTATCAATGTGCATTAAAGCAAGGAAAATATTTCATGTACAGAAAAATTTAGATGTGTTTTTAAGCCAGTTGATCTTAATACAGTTGAATCTACATAAAAACTTTAATTATCTATTTATCAATATTACAGTAGATTCATTTACATTGGGCTTTTATAATCAAAATTAAGTAATACTTCACTTAGAAAATGGAAATGATCATAATCTACAAACAGAAATGAACATGAATATACAGAGTGAGAGCCATAACTCTAGCACCTCTTCAATCTTTGTACTGTTGAAAATATTGCAATAGATTTTTCAAAGAAGTGCTTGAATAAATGGAATACAGATACATAATTGTATTAATTTTTACCATATGTCTTTTACATCCCCCTGTCTAGAAAAGGTTTAGAGCTGATGAAAAGTGACAATTTTTTCTCAGCTTAGCAAAGCAATCAAACTTTATGTTCTCAGATATAATTTTATTGACTTCTCTTAAAACACGATGCTTTCTTCTCCAAAAACGGCAGTTTCAATTAAATTTTACAATTAATTTTTAAAATATATTATTATTTCATTGCGTAATGTATGAATAAATGGTTTTCTGTTCTTGTACGTATAATGTTTGTTCTGCATACTTACTAAATTTCATTAATGTGCAGGTTGCAAAATTCTGAAAGAAAATCAGAGAGAGAAATAATCTTGAGTGAGTGGTTTAATAGACCTTCCATAATTCAAGAAAATACGCAAAATTTTGATTTTTTATTACTTGGGTTAGTTTCACAATCATCTCAAAAATATGATAATCATCACACTAAACAGGTAAGCTAGTTTCAAATTTAAAAAAAAAAAAAATTATTAACATAAGGAATATCATTTCATTAAGAATTCTCATTTTTAAGGTCACAGATTTTCTTTTTCGTGGACCCAAGGATTTTGGAGTAGACCTTATAACTACTGATATAGTCAGAAATCGTGATTATGGGTTAGCTTCATATACAGCCTTTCAAAAATTATGCCAAGTGGGAAATATCTCTACACTTGATGATCTAACAGCCATTATGGAAAGAGAAGTATGTGTGGCATTTTATTTGGCTTGCACAAGAACACAAACATCCAGATCTATAAATAAATTTTGTCTTTCTTTTCTTCTTTGAATAGCATGTGGAGAAACTTAAAACAGTGTATAAGCATCCAGATGATATAGACTTAACAGTTGGAGGACTTCTCGAACGTCCTAAACCAGGTGCTTTAGTGGGACCTACATTTCAGTGTCTCATAGGCGATCAATTTATAAGGTGGAAGATGGGTGATAGATTTTTCTATGAGTTTCGAGGATTTGAGCATTCTTTTACAACAGGTAAATATTATCAAAAAATAATAGCATAAAAAGGATGTATTGAATTACATTTAACATTAAATTGTTCTTTTAGTTCAGGTGAATGAAATCAAGAAATCAACATTTTCTCGGTTAATATGTGATCATGGAGATGAAATAACCACAATGCAACCTTTAGCTTTTCTTAAGGTGTCCAACAAGTGAGTACACATCTTCATACAATCAAATAAATCAACTTAAAATTTTTGTCATATACTTGTATATGGAGATTGTTTACCCTTCTTTATGATGTTATTAGCAATTCCATGTTGTCAAAAAAATTGATAAATTCTTAAAATCTCTTTCTATAATTTCTAGTTCGAATTAATTAAAAACCTTTTATTCAGTTAAAAAAGCAATTTATCCACCCACGAAGTTTCCAAAAACATTACATTCTTTTAGGAGACTCCCTGTGCAGATGACCCAGGCTCCATAGCATGTAGTTTTTAGAGCATTTAGTCTAGAAGAATCTCTTCTAAATAATGACTGGCAATTGTGTAAAATAGTATTGAGTGAGCAATATATGTTAATTGATTTTTTATTTGAGATGAACTTTGTAACACCAAATAGAAAATTTTCACACCAATTGACTCACAGGATGACAGCGAGAATTTGCATATATTTTTAACACAGAAATCGACATTTTAAAAATAAATTCACCATACATTGTTTTAATATTATAATTACTTGACTTGCAATTACTTTAATTCTTTTCTTTGTTTACAATAGGAATCCTCTCACTTCATGTAATTCATCGATCATACCCAAGCCAGATTTTAGTGCATGGAAAGATACAAAATGAGAAGACAACAGTAATTTCTTGCATTAACAATCTTCAAGGTACCATTTACGTTTCAGAAGTCACTCAATAGTATGGAAAACCATCAGAAAAGGAAAAATTAAACCCAAAACAGTCTTTAAAAACTTTATTCACTACTTTTATTTTAACAATATTAGCAAAAATATAAAGTAGCTTTGTTTCTTAAACGATATGGTAGCAAAAATATTAATTCCTTAGCAACATTAATATTTCACTGATCTAACCTTACATAACTTTGAAAGAGTAAAAAATGAAATGAATGTAGAATAATGACAATACAAAAGAAATTGTAAAATAAAAAATATATAAAAAACATAAGTTACTTGTGCTCAATTAAATAAAAGTTACATAAGTAATGAAATGATGCATTATTTATTATGAACATTGTGAGTATTCTTTTCACAGTATCTGGAAGCTTAGTTAGGAAGGATATGATTTCAATGTATTTATTTGCAACCTCAATGAGAACAATTATATGGATATATATTTAATTAATGATTGAATATTATTTTCAAGGGAAGCTATATACATTTCTTAATATAAACAAGGGTATATAATCTCAATTGTAAGGCAAATTCTAAGGCTGTGTTTGAGGTCAACTACAATATCTCCAACACACAAGCACAGGCACATTAATGATATAGCAATAATCCTAGTAATTAATGCTCAAAGCAAACATAAAAATGATTCATCCCAATTCATTGTATAAACCTCATCTATTTTGTTGGAATTATATAGAATATTTTACTGACCAATCATCAATAAAAGTGTTTCTGCTCAATATTTGCTAAAATGGTTTATAGAGTGGAAATTGTACAAGTTCCCATCTACATTCAGCAGTTTTTGGTGCAAGACTAGACTTGATAACTATTTCATACTTAAAACGTAATCACACAATTCTTTAAAAGGGGTAAACAATACTGAATACAGAAAAACAGAGGTAACAATAGTAAAAGTGCATTACATTATTACAATCACATGTTTTAAAAGTAACTCTGTCACATTCAAATTAGCGCCAAGGTCGACGTGCTGCCCTGTTATTACTCTGTTGCTGTTTGGAAGTTACGATAGGATGTTTAGAATAACTGCTGGACGATTGTTCATATGGCCCTGAAACACACACACAAACTAGTAAGCACTGTTAAACAATGGAAAAGTTGCAAATCATTTGGGCAATACTGCTTTCTTTTATTTTGTTTTACTCTGAAACTATTTACTTTAGTCTGTGGAAAAGACCTCTATAAAAAATAGTGACTATATTTTGATTGTAGCTGTATACAGAAATATGGCTTTAGAATATTTTTTGTGTCAATGGATGAAACAGGCTGAGAACCAGGGTTTATTAAACCACCTCTGTTTACACCCATTATTGGTCCCGTTTTATCTTACAGTTGTGCCCCACACAGTTGTGACCAATTGTGCCCCACAAAAGATCACACAATGTAGGGATGGCAGACATAAAATATTACAGATTTATAATCTCATAACCAACACTGGGATAACAAAGCTAAACAGCCAGGGAATAATGACTTCTCACAAATTCAGATTTGATACTCTTGTGGATTTTGGCATTTTAAGGTCTGTCTCTTATCAATGCTCTGTTGCTAATTTTTTTTCCCCAACTTAGCAGTATGAGACAAGAGTTGCAGTATGAAATTCAGTTTGAAATACATTGATCTTTTAGATATTAAAATTAGTTCCAGAAAATGAAGATCTTCCCAAAGAATGGTTAGCTTAAATCAGTGTCATTCAAAGAATATCCGTTTTATTTCATTTTGATTTATCACAGAAACATCTGGATAAGTATTTTTCTTCATTTCATCCCAACAAACTTACAGCAGCTTACTTATTGCAGTTGACAATGAAGGCAGAACGAACAGAATTGTGAATACTAAAGAATAACAGCAACTTGAAACAAGAACTTCCAGTTTTCTTTAATGAGTCTAGAACAAATTACAGCAACCAATTCAAGCTTTCCTGGATGGACTGTACATGGGTTTACATACTAATTTAGTAAAGAATGTAACTTTATTAAATCATTTAATTTATCAAGTCATAAAAAATATCAGATCAGCATGTAATCCACATTTTTCAGCAATGTCTACAACCTTTTTTAAGAATTACATTGGAGACAACACATATCGGTAAGGATGTGGAGAGGAAAGCATACATGCAGGATACTGAGGGGGAAGCCAACTCGGAGCCTCACCAGCAGAGCATGCTCGAGCTTTGTTGCGCCACCAACTCCTGCGTGTGTTTGTTGCAGGTCGCTCAGATTGCCGATTTCTGTAAAATGAAATTTCATGAGTGCTCAGAATAGGCAAAATGAAAATCAGTGGAAAAGATGTGTTTACAGAAATAAAACCCAATTTTTTATCAATGATTAGTAAAGAGTTCCTGAGTTTTAAAATCCAATCAAAATTTTAACATCATTATCATGTCAAATAATCCATTGTTTCCTTAATTTTTGTATACATGTCTGAATATGAACTAAGACATAATTCACACTACTGTGAATATAAAATTCATTGAACATCTGAAAATTTAATTCAATTTTCTAAAATGCACATTATCCATCTTATAAATGTCTGCATTGAAGTGCATACGTTTTAACAACAGTTATGAGATCGCACTGCAGTAACATAAATAAAATGTAAATAGCAATTCTCAATTATTAGAAAAAAAGAAAATGAAAAACCACAAAGGATATTCTTACACAAGGTAGGAGAAGAAAAGTTTATGATTTATCCTAATACAGTAACTGAGTAACCTGCGTCTGTCAGTCGTGTCCGTCCATCACTCATGGTTAGCCTACTTCTAGTGCACCAATCAAGGCAATTGAGACGTCATTTGATGTATCTTGGTCTCCTAGTCAGGAACTGATCATTTTTTTGCAACTCCATGTCAAATATTCCAAGAAATCTCTCTAAAAAACATGTTTGCGTGCGGCTTTTAAGCAACTATAGTGATCAGTAGCTCACTAATACCTCCCAAAATAAAGAATTAGCACAACGGTTCTCCTAGGATATTTCGGAAGAATTCTAGAAAAATGCGTGATTTTGGTAGTTTTGTGTGAGCTACATTATGTCATAGAATGACACGAAATATGTTGTCAGGATAAACAAGAGGGAGTTGTTTGCTGTATGAAGAAAACAACACATGTTATAAAGAAGGCAATGAGTAAAATTATATGATTTTATCATCATAATCATCATCGTGAACAGCACTATAGTAGGTCTGGTGCCTGCTCCTTTTAGAAGACAGAAGATCTGGTGGTTATTCCTCCAGATGTTTCCCTGAGTAATCCATCTTCTGTTTGTTCTTCCTACATTTTTTTGCTCTATGGGTTTATACTTTAAAACTGCTTGAGGAAATCTTTCCGCTTGCATTCTTTGCACAAGAGAAAGCCATATCCTTTGGTTCTCTTAACTGTCATCCACTATATTTTTTGTTTTGAGTTTTTTTCTGATTTCAGTGTTTCTTTGATGATCCAAAATTCCTGCCAGGTTCCACAAAAATCTCATTTGTGTGGCTTCTAATCTCTGACAGTCTCTTCATTTTAGGGTCCATTTTTTATCCATACATTAAAATTGGTTTAGATGTTATGTTGTGTATTCTTAGTTTTGTCTCTGCTGCCATATCTCTTCTGAAGTTTTTCTTGATTATTCACCCCATTATATTTGTGAATTTTTCTTGATCTTCTGAATTTTGTCTTACGATGTTTACTTGATACAAAAATTTTGCTACTGGTTCTATTATTTTTCCATCTATAACAATTTTAATCCTTCTCATTTCTTTGCCTTGGAATGCCATAGCTTTAGTCTTATTTGTTGAGATTTTGACGTCTCATGTTAGGGCTATTTTTTGAAGTTTATTTGCTGCCCTCTGTAAGTCATCTTCTGATTCCATTGTTAGGATCATGTCGTCTGCATAGAGAATTGTTTGAACCTTGTGCTTTTTGTTTAAATTTATAACAGTTTCCACTTTTTGTTTCCAATTTTTGATCATGTGGTTGGCATATATGTTAAACAGGCATGGTGATAGCCCCCACCCCAGTCTCAGTCCTCTGGTTGTTCTCTAAGTCTCTGTATTGCTTCCATCCTTCATTCTTACTTTAATCTGAGAGTCTGTATATAGACTTTGGACTCTTTTTATTATGTCTGTAGGAACCTCTACTTCTTTCAGTATTTCCCACATTTTGTTCCTGTTCACCCAGTCATAAGTCTATAAAGAGGAGGAAAGTTGGAAGGTTCACTTCATTTCTTTTGCCTTGAATTGTCTGTATTGTGAAAATATTATCTTTTGTACTTCTGCCCTTTATAAATCCATTTTGTTCTTCTCCCAGGGATTTTTCGTTATATTCATTTGATCTGTTTCTTAAGATTTTAGCAAAAGTTTTGAAACTGTAGACAGGAGAGTAATCCATCATTAGTTGTTGCAATCTGTTTTTGATCCTTTCTTGTGTAAATTTATCACACCTATTTGCCATTCTCTTGGTAGTGTATGATTTCAGTAAATACAATAAATAAGATGATGCAATGATACGAAAAAAATTATTCACATGAATCAAAAGAAAGTGCTAGCAGAATCATTAGCAAGATAAATATAATAGATACAGATAATATTAAGATTCAATACATTTAAGAGTACATTGGTGAAACACTGTGAACACTATTTCTGGCATTTACATGAATTGTTGCAATTTCATTGATCTGACTGATGATAATTAAACCTAATTTTGTAATGATTAAAACACTCAATAAGTTTTCATGTAATTTTCTATGCCTGGAAATGGACAAGCCATGGAAATGGACATGCAACTGTAATAACTCTTAAAATTAATTTTTATAATAAACTTGCAAAGCACATATAAAACTTTTAAAGATGAAAATACCTCCTGGAGACACCATGGGAAGTGATATAAGAATTTAAATAAAACATAATTTAAGACGAAGTTGGGTTAAGGATATCAAGTCTATCCAATCACTTAAAGAAGAAAAAAAATATTTCTCTACGATCACAATATATTGAAACAATAATTTAAAAATCAGAAACATACAGTATAAAATTAGGAAGTAATTCTCACAACTGTCATTGAATTACGGATAAAAGCTCTATTTTTTCAAAGAATCATTATTAATCTAAATACTCAACCTACTACTATAATGTGAATCAAACAATATTCTAGAAGAAAAGTGATTTCATTTCATGAATTGTTCACCATTTTCTATTTATGCAGACTTACTGTTGCTGTTTACGTTGAATGTATTTCTGAGTTGCAGCTGAAATGGAAGTTCTTGCTGATAGAGGTCTAGATGCAGGATTCCGTCGTCTTTCTCTGTCATTCGCAATTATACTCATTTTCTCTTGGATAGTTAATGCAAAGAATGTATCATGAAGAGAATAGCATGCTGCTGTTAACTGGAAGGAAAATTATTTATAAAAAAAGTTATTTTGCTGGCAATGTACTCCAGCAGAGAAGTTTCTGCTGCTTACAGACTATTATTCATATTTCTAAGAAGATACAATTGCTACTTTACAAAGTTTACAAGAAGTTTCTTACCTTTCTCCCACACAGTAATTCTAGTATTTTAATTAGATACCTACTTGCTGAATGAGTCGCCTATGAAGTTCTACATCTGATGGTGTTATGTCTACTGGGCATTCTCGTTGTAACTGCAACGCACACTGTACTGACTCAGATATAGTGTTAATAATTTCTTGTACATGCTCTGTTTTTAGCAGGCGACGGACAAGGTAACCTCTAGCTGCAGCATTTATAGTCGTAGCTGCATTCTGTTAAAAATAATTTATGCTGAAGTGAATAATATTAGAAAATAAACACATCAAATTATGCCACAAAAAAGAATAAATCCCACATACTATTTGCTCCTCAGTTACATGAGGTTTAGCTTTTGGAGATACTGGTGAAGGCATTGTTAATTCTAATTCTCTAGCGCAATGATGTGTTGTTTCTGAATTTTCACCATTACTACTGTATCTGCTTTGATCTGAATTCCCACTAGGTAGTGGCATTTCTAAAGGACTAGAAAGGTGGGATCCTACAGATACTGAACCAAAAGTATTAATTTCTTGTGGTGCTGAAGGTGACTTTTTCTCTATACTGCTTGTACCAGTATCAGAGTTAGCACTAGGAGATTGCTCGTGCATAGGTGGCGTAGGAATGAGTCTCATTTCTTGAAGAATTTGTCTCTGTTGGTTCAAAAATGTATTTGCAAGAGCCTCTTGTTCCTTCTTTTGTCGATCTAAAAGCTGAGTCATTAATAGACTATGTTGATTCTGTAACTGTAAAAATATCTGTTGCACAGTAGAATCATTAAGAGGCAAGGTATTGCACATGGGTATAACTTCTTTATCTGAGGTATTATCAGAGATCCGATTATTAGAAGATCCTAAACTAAAACCAGGAGATGTATCAAGGTTAGTTTGATTGCCTTGGTTACTTCTTGGAGTTGAGATATAATTAACATCCAATTGGTGTGAAACGCTTGATGGAGAAGGTTCAAAGGACATTTCTCGGAACAGAACTTCAACATCCTTCTTGGACTTCTCACTTCCTTCTGTACAGGGAGAATTAATAATAGTAGACTGTTTGCACTTCGAATCTTGTAGGTCTGACTTGGACCTGCATTTCAATCTACTATCAGCAGCATGTTCATTCAACTTTTCAAGATCCAGGGAAGATGACCTAGTATTCAATGTATTTTTTCCTGATGAACTTCCTTCTGCAGTGAAAATATTTGTTCTAGAAGATTCACAGGGTTGATTCTGAACGGACTGACTGTCAATAAATTCTTGAAATCTTCGCACTGTTACAATTGGAAGATTGTCCAGAGAACTATGAAAAAGATTTACTTTTACAGGGCTCGACACACAACTCCCTGGAAGGGACATATTTTTAATGCTCTGGGTACAATTTCCTTTTGCTTGTGCTTCATCAGAGTTTTTAATATTTTGTGCAACAATTTGAGATTTCTCAGAAGAAGCAATGTAAACATTTTTAACTCCATTTTTTGAATTCCAGTCTCCCTTTGCTTTGTCATGTTCTTGGTTTTTATTTGTTTGTACTTGGTTATTATGATTGTCATCTTCAGAAGAGGTTTTTTCCTCTTGTTTCTCATTTGCTTTAGCATGAGCCAGCAAAACAGGACTTGGAGTTATCAGTGTATATGAATTTTGTCGCACCAACTTAGGGGTGTTATCTCATCATCTTTTTCTACAGAGGAATGTTTGGGTAACTCATTAGCTTCTTCAGATGTGTCTGGAGCAATAGTTGCAACAGAACTTGAATGGAAGTCAACTTCTGAAATTGAAACACTTTCTGAAAATGGCACATCCAAATTGTGTTTCTGACAAGCCAAAGAGGTTTCAAGATACAGTGAACTTCCTTCGGCAGCATTTTTACTTACTTCTTCACATGAATCATCACTTGCAATGTTTGTCATATTTTCACATAACCACTTTCTAGGTATGTTTTCAGGCATATTTGGACACACAGTTTCTTGACTATTTTCAGTGTCAACACTATTACAACCACCATAGTATTTTGGATTATACAGTTTTTTAGGTTTTTGTTTTTCAGGAACTTGTGCTGTCAGAGCAGAAGGGTATTCTGGTAATGAAATTGAACTACAACTGATTTTGATACTCGATAACTTGTTCCCTGAAATGTGCTTTAATGATGGAAAGTGCTCATCAGTGGAATTAATTTCAACCTCAGCTCTCAAGCTCTCTTGATTTAAAACATCAGGTTTATTTAATGATGTACCCAATGATTTCAGTTCTCTTCTTGATTTATTTGTATTGCATGAATCGTTCTCTCTAGATGAGAGATCCTTTGATGCATTGCTCTTAAAAGAGCAATTCAAATTAGTAAACCTGTCAGACATTGCACTGTAATTTACAAAATATTGTTCATACCCAGATATTTCTGATTCACCATTAAGTGCACTTTCAGATGCATCATCCACACAATTTGTTGAAGTTTCATCACTTGCACATCTATTTAAATAATCAGATTCAGTATTAATTTGAGAGTCAAAAACATCACAATTACCTCCAGGAATTTGAGATACTCTTTCACAATTATAAGAATTGAACATTTCACAGCCATTCGTACCATGTTTGTCATTAAGGTCTGTGTTTCTAGGATGCGAGTTCTGTTCAATACCTTTGTGATACTCTGCATAATATACACTCAGCCTAGTTACTTCATCACTTGCAGCATTAACAGAATTTCCTGATTTATTGGAAATACTATTTCCTTCTTTGGTATAAAATTCATCATGTGGAACTGCATTAATATTACAACTGGAAGTAACTTTTTCTGGAAAGTTATGGTGACCAGAATTTGCAATAAGTTCAGGATCAAAATTTGACAGAAATTCTTCATTTTGATGATCAAACCAAGCTGTACAGAAATGCTCATCACAATTGGATATATATCTCCACACATCATGATCGCAAATAAAGTTTTTTGAACATGTATCATCTGATGAATTAGATCTTTGCACACAATGTGTTCCACAGCTTGATTTATTTTTGTCACTGTCAAATGAAGATGGTGTCATGAGTTCTTTACGATCTGGCTGCAAACTACATGGTCTTAACCATGAAGGTTCACCATTGGACACACCTATCATTACTCCACTATCAACACTGTGACGATTATCTTTCAGCTTTTTTCGATCACTGATCTTCTTCTCAACTAAAATTGCCAAATTCCTGTAATGTGTTAATTCACCTCTGTATTTGTCATCAATCTGAAAAGAAATGTTGAAATTAATTGTGTACCAGAAAGCTACTCATTCAAGAATTTTAGCTCAATCATTATCTTACCAAGGGTGGTAAAATAGGACTGCCGTCTAGTCGAATACAAGACACATATCGCGAAGTTGTTTTAGGGACCTTCTCCAACATTTCTTGTACAATTTCTTCGCTGATCAAATCGCTCATGTTTATGTCAAACACGAATTATTGTTGCGATGCTACACTGCATTTACAAAATTTCTCACAAGTGTTCGAAAGTTAGAGACCGCAACATAAAGCAGGGAAGCCAAACATACACAAAACATAACCCAATCATAATTTTAAATATGACAAGCCCGGGCAAACTTACTTTTGTTCATGTATTTGTCCACGTGACGAAACTTCCGGATGACACTGCTGCTCCCTGGTGTTGTGCGCAAGTGTGTCAAAGAGGCAGTATTCGAAGATTTGAAAAGAAGAAAGCGAGGTGCAAAGATAGGAAGATGAAGGAATGAATAGAAACTGCCAAACACAGCGAAGAGCAAAGTGGGGTTGCGTGATTGGAGGAACCTGAGACAATACATCATAGTTTGACGTAAAATCAATTCCGTTTACTTAAGGTAATTGGCTAGTGATTGAACGTGAATATTCTCAGAAATGAAGAGAAGGAATTTTATGATTGTGGGTACTATTCCTACTGATTATATATTGTGGAAGTTTAGACGTGGAGAAATATAATAGTTACTGTATTCCTCCATGCTGCGTGTCCCATCCCAAAACTTCTTTGATTATACTGGTTGTTTGACCTATACTTTTTGATAAAAAGTTCCCAGTTCTAAAAAAGATTTCATGAAATTACTTTTATAGTTCAGGTGTAATTGGCAGAAGCAGATGTAATATATAATTAATGAAATCTTTTCAAATAACTGTGAAAAAATTATTTGAACCATAATGTATAGTTTAAACTGTCACTGTGTAAACAAATATTTTTCAATTTGGATGATTCTTCCCTTGAAATGTCACTACTTTTAAGCAGTATTACTTATCTAGATCAGTGAAACTTCAAATGACTGCATGTTTAATGTTTTAATTGTAAAATTGTTATAGTAATATGCTTCAGAATTCTTTCAAATACAGTTGGTTTTCATGTAAAATTGGTGGAAATGTCCATTACCACCTGAGTTATGGCATAGTGTTCTGAGGACACACTTTGCTTAGTACCCAGACTTTTAGAAACTAGAGCAATAATTAATTTAATGAATAAATAAGCAAAACTCACGTGTGTGATTTCAGCAAGCCTCTCTTTATTAAGTTTGCAATCTTACCATTGTCTTGCCTTGCATTTATAAATCAGTTATCAGAATCAGTAATAAGATTTTTGTCAAAACTGACTGATTGACACTTATTTCCATGCAATCTATGATTAATCTGTAATTATAACAGTAAAGAAGTATTCAGGTGCCAGAATTACAGCCCAGTTCAAAATCTTTATAAAACTTGGAGTACTTTATTTTACAACACATTACCAGATGACATTGAACAATTAAAATCAATAAGTAAGTTGAGTTCTTTCTGGCTGTATGTACACAATAAAAATATGAACCCATAGATTTTGCTTTTTGCAGAAAATGCAATTTTTGGTTTCTGTGTTACCTATACTGCTGCTAATCTCTTCAGTTTTTTTAGTATTTCATTAGTTTTGGGGTCAATGGCTCCCAACTCAATCAGGATATTTGTTCTGTTTCTCGTGTTTGAATAAATTCACACCATGGCAGTCATGTGGTTTGTTTCTGAACTCTAAATGTAGCTTTTCTGCCTCCAAAATGGCACTTCCACTTTTTACTGATTTTTATATTAAATAAAACAAGTGGTGAAACAGAATGGCACAGACTTTCTTGTACTACTTAGTTTGCTAAATTCTTTGGTTTAGGCTAGCTTTATGGTCTTGCTCCATCCTCTTGTCAGCTGCTATCTATTGCTGCTCAAAATACATTTTTTGAAGTTTTTTAATTTTTCTGGTGGTAGATTAGAAATATTAATTTTACAATATTAAAGAAGAGTGCTGCCCAAAATACATTTTGGAAGTTTTCCCAATTTTTTTTTTCTAATGGTAGATTAGAAATATTAATTTTTGAATATTAAAGAAGAGTAAAACATTGTTCTGTATGGAAATTGACAGAGAAAAATCTAGAACCGTTTTTAAGGAAAAATCGTTGAAGCTCTAGTGAAAATGCGATTCAAGCTCTTTTTCACAGGAAGTTTTTGAGTTTCCGGAAAACTTCAATTGAAGCACTTCCGCTCACAAATTCAGCAAAGTATTCAAATCGCTGGAAATGTGCATATTAACGTCTTGAGAGATATTTCAAAAAATTATATTTGTGTGTCTTTTGAAAAAAACAAAAGAATACAGTAAAATTAATTTTCTGTCATCCCAAACAGTGCAATGATCAGTATCTGTACGCAAAGTTTGAAGAAAATATTTGGAACCGTTTTTTAAACAATGGCAATTGAGCATTTCTGAAAATGCGGAATTTTGAGCTTATTTTCACAGAAAACTTTGAGTTTTGAGAAATTTTGTATGATTATTTATTGTTTAAAGCACATGTACTCTTAAATGCAATAATGTGAACAAATTGCCACTAATGTAAATATTAAAGACGCGAGAGGCTAATAAAAAAATTACAATTTTTGTAATTTTTAAGAAAAAACAACAAACAAAGAATTAGAGCAAAATGGCTTTATCTCATCTAAAAGAGTACATTTAGCACCGTCTCAAAACTTTAAAGAGAAAATTTGACGCGTTTTTGCCCTGTTTTTGTCCAAAAATAAATCCGGTTTTTGTTATTGTGAAAAGTTATTACAAGGCTGTGTTCATAGTTCGATTCGAATAAATATATAAACATGACGTCATCAACAATGACGTTGTACAGAAGAGAAGTAATAATAATAATAATAATAATAATAATAGTAACAGTAATAGTAATAATAATAGTAATATCAATTATAATAGTAACAATACTAATAATAAAATACTATTCATTCAGAAATGATTTAACGATATTAATGATGCCTAGCGCATTTAGCAAATTCAGGATGAAGGAAATAGAATTTGGGTTTGGCATTCTCCTTCTACATCAGTCCAACTGCAATTTAACACAGGCAGGATGGGATATGCCAGTTCTTTTTTCTGCTTCAACTTGAACAGTCAACATGAAACAGAATCAATAGGATTAGAATTTTTATTTTTGTTTTTTAAGGGAGGTAGTGATGTGATTTGTGTATTCCTTCACACTGTAGAACATGTTGTTAAGCAGGAAAGCTTTCAATTTACTTTTAAATCTATGTATTGTATTAATATCTTTAATATCATGGCTTAATTTGTTGTAAAGTGTAATGCCCTCTATTGCAGTACTTTTTTGATAAAGTGTAGTTTCAGATTGGGGAACATGTAGGTTATCCTTTTGTCGAGTGTTATAGTTGTGTACATCAGAATTTAGAGTGAAAGTGCCTTTGTTTTCCATGAGAATCTTCTTTGTGAAGACAACTATTTCAAATATGTTTCAGTAAAGATTCGAATAGCAAATAATAAAGGAATTGCAACATAAATGATAGTAGCGAAAATAGAAAATAAGTGGTAAATAAAAACAGTGAAAGGGCACGTGAGCAATTTCCGTGAATGTGAAAATAAATTAGGAAAATCAGTACGAAGCAAGAACCAAAGTATAAGCAAGTTCTAGAATGCCAGTCGTGGCAATCGTGGCGAAGTCGCTAGCGTTTCACCACGGTGGTTCGGGTTCGATTTCCATCGAATCTCATGTGAATTTTGTTCCAACAAAACGAGTTTGGCTGCTTCACAAGGGCTAGTCTAATCCCTGTGAAGTATCCTAAACCCCACCCCTAACCTTATTCCTTCCCAATTCTGGCCGCTAGGTAGTGACGCAGGAGGCGCGTACGCGGAGATGCTACCTGGTGGTCCTCATGGCAACTGCCTGCGACGTGACATGACCGTCACTAGATAGGCCGGGGCTTGCTCTTATTTGAATTGTATTTGAATTTGAATTCAGACATCTTAGACCCGTGGTGGGCCAATAGCGTCGAACGGCATAGGTGGCATTTTGGTTGAAAATGGCGTATTTTATGTTTCGCGAATTGCGAGAAAACGAAGCCCCAGGGAGAAAAATGAACTGCACCATTGAAATCGCCGTTAAATTTCGAGTCACGATGCTGGCTTTCAGAAAAATCCGTGTTCGGTCGAAATTTGAAAAATTAAACGGGGGGGGGGTATTTTCAATTTTACGATTTTCTCAAGAAAAACAGGATCGGTTTAAACGATCATATCTTCTAAAGTAACGCGAAGTTTTGCATTCTAAAGCCACTGGCGTGTTCAGGAGATTATGGGCTTTTAGAAAATATAGTCATTTGTTCAATTCAGACGAGAAATACGGTGTTCAGCCGCTTTTTCTCATTTTATTGAATTCTCAATATTTCTAAATTCGGTCATCTTTGACCGCCATTTGCATCATTCGGACGAAAATTAGGATTCCAGCCCCTTTTTTCGTTTCGGTATATTTTCAAATATTTCTCACAGACTGCCATTTTCGACTGGCTGTATCTCCTAAACTATTCCCTCTACGACGCAGAAATTCGCTCTGCAGATGAGGCGTACTGTTCTCTTTGTTTTGTTATTAATGACGTGTGCTTTGAGCCCGAAGAGCATAAAAGATCGGCGACATTATAGACAGCATTTTGGTCTAAAATGGCGTATTTTATGAACATTTGCACGAATTTCGGGAAAACGAAGACCTGGACAAAAAAATTATTTTTAACATTGAATTACCTATAAAATTTCGAGTTAGGACGCTACTTTTCAGAAGAATCGATTTCCGGCCGAAATTTGAAAAATTCAACAGGGGGGGTCGATTAAATTTTACGAATTTGACCAGAATTTTTAAATGCTCATATCTTTAACAAATTGAATTTTGCAATTCTGAAAGATCCGCCAGTTTCAGCACATCGTCACCTTTCAGAAAAACACCATCATTTGCATCATTCTAACATAAATTAGGCTTCCAGCCCCTTCTTTCGTTTGGATATAATTTCAACAATTTCTCACACACTGTCATCTTTGACTGGCTGTAGCTCCTAAACTATTGTAGCGTCATGCACAAACGCAATTGTATGAACGGCCGCGTGGCATAGGCGACGCTAAGGCACCACGCGGCAGCCTTTGTTACGAGCGGATGTGACGTCGGCGGGAAACCTCTAAATTACTAAACCCACACTCGTCTGTGTTATTATTGCAAATGCATGACGCCACAGACGTCAGAGTGATAAAATGGTGGCAGCGGTGGAATTATTTAGTAATGTAGAGGTTTATTAACAGACCACCACCTTATTACAAAATAACGTAATTACTAATATCCCTACACGGAGTAATTTCCCGTTACGGCTACCACACCACTACGCACTAATCTCAAGCATTAGATGGCGTGAAGCGCCGCAACCCACCTAAGACTCAACATCGAGTCAGCCTCTGTACGGCAACACATTGCCGGCTCTTGCCCAGCCCGCGGCCCGGTCCCACCCAGACCGTCCGTGTCGCACCGCGTCCAGTAACCAAAGAGAGCGTTCCGCCGCTCGCCAGGGCTGACGCTCGCCCTTCCCCCCACCACGCTGCCTCCTAGGGTTTCCCGCCGACGTCACATCCGCTCCTAACAAAGGCTAACGCGTGGTGCCTTAGCGTCGCCTATGCCACGCGGCCGTTCGTACAATTGCGTTTGTGCATGACGCTACACTATTCGCTCTTCGACGCTGAAATTCGCACTGCAGATGAGTATTGTTCACTTTGTTTTGATATTAATGACTTGTCTTTAGCCCGGAGAGCATAAAAGATCGGCGACAATATAGACTGCATTTTGGTTTAAAATGGCGTGTTTTATGGATATTTTCACAAATTTCGCGAAAACGAAGGGCTGGACAAAAAATTATCTATACCATTGAATTCCCTATACAATTTCGAGTTAGGACGCTACTTTTCAGAAGAATCGATTTTCGGACGAAATTTGAAAAATTCAACAGGGGGGGTCGATTAAATTTTACAAATTTGACGAGAATATTTAAAAGCTCATATCTTCTAAGCAAATTCGAATTTTGCAAATCTGAAAGCACCGCCAGTTTCAACACATCGCAGCTTTCAGAAAATAACCCTCATTTGCATCATTCAGACAAAAAGTAGGCATCCAGCTCTTTTCTTTTTGTTTCGGTATATTTTCAACAATTTGTCACACACTGTCATCTTTGACTGGCTGTATCTCCTAAACTATTCGCTCTACGACGCTGAAATTCGCACTGCAGATAAGGAGTACTGTTCTCTTTGTTTTGTTATTAATGACTTGTGCTTTGAGCCCGGAGAGCATAAAAGATCGGCGACATTATAGACAGCATTTTGGTCTAAAATGGCGTATTTTATGAACATTGGCGCAATTTTCGGAAAACGAAGACCTGGACAGAAAAATTATCTTTACCATTGAATTACCTATAAAATTTCGAGTTAGGACGCTACTTTTCAGAAGAATCGATTTCCGGCCGGAATTTGAAAAATTCAACACGGGGTCGATTAAATTTTACAAATTTACCAGAATTTTAAAGCTCATATCTTCTAACAAATTCGAATTTTGCAAATCTGAAAGCACCGCCAGTTTCAGCACATCGTCAGCTTTAGAAATAACCTCATTTGCATCATTCGGACGAAAATTACGCCTCCAGTCCCTTTTTTATTTTCGGTATATTTTTCAACAATCTCTCACACACTGTCATCTTTGACTGGCTGTATCACCTAAACTATTCGCTCTACGACGCTGAAATTCGCACTGCAGATGAGGAGAACTCTTTTCTTTGTTTTGTTATTAATGACTTGTGCTTTGAGCTCGGAGAGCATAAAAGATCGGCGACAATATAGACTGCACTTTGGTCTAAAATGGCGTGTTTTATGACTATTTTCGCAAATTTCGGGAAAACGAAGACTTGGACAGAAAAATTATCTTTACCATTGAATTCCCTTTAAAATTTCGAGTTAGCAAGCTACTTTTCAGAAGAATCGGTTTCCGCCCGAAATTTGAAAAATTCAACAGAGGGGGTCGATTAAATTTTACGAATTTGACCAAACTTTTTAAATTCTTACATCTTCTTAACAAATGCGAATTTTTCAATTCTGAAAGCAACGCCAACTTCAGCATATCGTCAGATTTCAGAAAATACCTTTATTTCCATCATGCGGACGAAAATTAAGCTTCCAGCTCGTTTTTTATTTTAGGTATATTTTCAAGAAGACTTTTCAGAAGAATCGATTTACGAAAATGTTAATAAAATAAGCCATTTTAGACTAAAATGCAGTCTATATTGTCGCCGATCTTTTATGCTCTCAGGGCTCAAAGAACAAGTCATTAATAATAAAGCAAAGAGAACAGTACTCCTCATCTGCAGTGCGAATTTCAGCGTCGTGGAGCGAATAGTTTAGGAGATACAGCCAGTCAAAGATGACTGTGTGAGAAATTGTTGAAAATATACCGAAAGGAAAAAAGGAGCTGAAAGCCTAATTTTCGTACGAATGATAAAAATGAAGATATTTACTGAAAGCTGGGGATGTGCTGATACTGGCAGTGCTTTCAGAATTGCAAACTTCGAATGTGCTTAGAAGATATGAGCATTTAAAAATTCTGGTCAAATTCGTAAAATTTAATCGACCCCCCTGTTGAATTTTTCAAATTTCGGCCGGAAATCGTTTTTTCTGAAAAGTAGCGTCCTAACTGAAAATTTTTAGGGAATTCAATTGTAAAGATAATTTTTCTTTTCAAGCCTTCGTTTTCCCGAAAATTGCGAAAATGTTCTTAAACTACGCCATTTTAAACCAAAATGCAGTCTATATTGTCGCCGATCTTTTATGCTCTCCGGGCTCATAACACCAGCCAATAAAAACAAAACAAAGACAACAGTACTCCTCATCTGCAGTGCGAATTTCAGCATCGTAGAGCGAATAGTTTAGTTGATACAGCCTGTCAAAGATGACAGTGTGTGAGAAATTGTTGAATATATACCGAAAAGAGAAAAGGGGCTGGAATCCTATATTTCGTCCAAATTATGCAAATGAAGGTATTTTCTGAATTCTGACGATGTGCCGAAACTGGCGTTCTATCAGAATTGCAAAATTCGAATTTGTTTAGAAGTTATGAGCATTTAAAGATTCTTGTCCTATTCGTCAAATTTAATCCCCCACCTGTTCAATTTTTCAAATTTCGGCCGGTAATCGATTCTACTGAAAAGTAGTGACCTAACTCGAAATTTTATACGGAATAAAGTTCATAAAACCTTTTCCAAAAGAAGTCTATATTTCGCCGATCTTTTATGCTCTCCGAGCTCAAAACACAAGTCAATGATAAAAAAGCAAAGAGAACAGTACTCCTCATCTGCAGTGCAAATTTCAGCGTCGAAGAGCGAATAGTTTAGGAGATACAGTCAGTCAATGATGACAGTGTTTGAGAAATTGTAGAAAATGTACCGAAACGAAAAAAGGGGCTGGAAGCCTACATTTTTGTCCGAATGATGCAAATGAAGGTTATTTCTGAAAGCTGACGATGTGCTGAAACTAGCTGTTCTTTCAGTATTGCAAAATTCGAATTTGGTTAAAAGATATGAGCATTTAAAAATTTTGGTCAAATTCGTAAGATTTAATCCACCTTCCCCTGTTGAATTTTTCAAATTTCGGCCGGAAATCGATTCTTCTGAAAAGTAGCGTTCTAACTCAAAATTTTATAGGGATATCAATGGTAAAGATAATTTTTCTGTCCAAGTCTTTGTTTTCCCGATATTTGAGAATATGTTCATAAAATACGCCATTTTAGACCAAAATGAAGTCTATATTAACGACTGGTCCTTGATGATCGGGAAAAGAAAAAGAACGGCGACAAAATAGGGAGATATAATAATTGAGAGAAAAATGACCTGCAGGGTTTAAGGCTTCGTTTTCTTGCAATTCGCGAAAACATTCATAAAATACGCCATTTTCAACCCAAAAGCCACGGATATTGTCGCCGATCTTTTCACGTTTCCCCAGAAGAGTACTCTTCAACTTACGTGTAGAATTCAACGTCGTGGAGCAAATAGTTTAGAAGATACAGCCAGTCAAAGATGACCTATTTTGGAACTATGGAAAATACATTAAAATGAGGAAAAAACCCCTGGAAACCGTATTTTGCGTCCGAATGTTGCGTCCGTTTTCTTGCAATTCGCGAAAACATTCATTAAATACGCCATTTTCAACCCAAAAGCCACCGATATTGTCACCGTTCTTTTCACGTTTCCCCATCCTTATGTACCAGTCGTTAACAGAAATACGTAGAGAAGAGTACTCTTCAACTTACGTGCAGAATTCAACGTCGTGGAGGAAATAGTTTAGAAGATACAGCCAATCAAAAATGACCTATTTTGGAACTTTGGAAATTACATTAAAATGAGGAAAAAACCTCTGGAAACCGTATTATGCGTCCGAATGTAACAAATGAACATATATTCTGAATGCACAGTATCTGGGGAACACGCCCGCTGCTTCAGAATGCAAAAATTCGCATTTCTGAAAGAGATATGATCGTTTAAAGCCGATCCTTATTTCGTTGGCCGAATCGGAAAAGTTCAACGTACCTCTCCACCTGTTGAATTTTTCAAATTTCGACCGGACACGGATTTTTCTGAAAGCCAGCACCCTGACTCGAAATTTAACGGCGATGTCAGTGGTGCAGATCATTTTTCTGTTTAAGGCTTCGTTTTCTTGCAATTCGCAAAAACATTCATAAAATACGCCAATTTTAACCCAAAAGCCACCGATATTGTAGCCGTTCTTTTCACGTTTCCCCATCCTTATGTACCAGTCGTTAAGAGAAATACGTAGAGGAGAGTACTCTTCAACTTACGTGCAGAATTCAACGTCGTGGAGCAAATAGTTTAGAAGATACAGCCAGTCAAAGATGACCTATTTTGGAACTATGAAAAATACATTAAAATGAGGAAAAAACCTCTCTCAACCGTATTTTGCGTCCGAATTTAACAAATGACCATATATGCTAAAAGCCCAAAATCTGGGGAACACGCCCGTAGCTTCAGAAAGCAAAAATTCGTATTTTAGTAGGAGATGTGATCGTTTAAAGCCGATCCTTATTTCCTTGGCCAAATCGGAAAAGTTCAACGTACCCCACCTGTTAATTTTTCAAATTTCGACCGGACACGGATTTTTCTGAAAGCCAGCATCCTGACTCGAAATTTGACGGCGATTTCAGTGGTGCAAGTCATTTTTCTGTTAAGGCTTCTTTTTCTTGCAATTCGCGAAAACATTCATAAAATACGCCATTTTCAACACAAAATCCATCGATATTGTCTCCGTTCTTTTCTCGTTTCCCCATCCTTATGTACCAGTCGTTAACAGAATAACGTAGAGAATAGTACAACTCAACGTTGTGGAGCAAATAGTGTAGGAGATACAGCCAGTCAAAGATGACCTATTTAGGAACTATTAAAAATACATGAAAATGAGGAAAAACCTCTGGAAACCGTATTTTGCGTCCCAATGACCATACAATGACCATATGACATATGACCATCTATTCTGAAAGCCCAGAATCTCCGGAACACGCCCGAGGCTTCAGAATGCAAAAATTCGCATTATTGTAGGAGATATGATGTTTAAAGCCGATCTGATTTCCTTAGCTAAATCGGAAAAGTTCAACGTACCCCCACCTGTTGAATTTTTCAAATTCCGACCGAACGCGGATTTTTCTGAAAGCCAGCGTCCTGACTCGAAATTTAACGGTGATTTAGTGGTGCAGGTCATTTTTCTGTTTAAGGCTTCGTTTTCTTGCAATTCGCGAAAACATTCAAAAAAATACGCCATTTTCAACACAAAAGCCACCGATATTGTCGCCGTTCTTTTCACGTTTCCCCATCCTTATGTACCTGTCGTAAACAGAAATACGTAGAGAAGAGTACTCTTCAACTTACGTGCGGAATTCAAGGTCGTGGAGCAAATAGTTTAGAAGATACAGCCAGTCAGAGATGACCTATTTTGGAACTATTGAAAATACATGAAAATGAGGAAATTAGCGGAAACATGAATTAAATACGCCATTTTAAAACAAATTGCCATATATATTGTCGCCGTTTTTTTACGTTTCCAGATCTCAAAATACCATTCGTAAATAGAGAAGAGTACTCTTTTTCTTACGTGCAGATTTTAACGTCGTAGGGCAAATAGTTTACGAGATACAGCCAGTCAAAGATGACCGTATTTTAGAAATATTTAAATTGCATCAAAATGAGGAAATACCGTCTGGAGATTTTCTGAAATACCATATTCGTTGCCTGGCCGTGTCTCCTTAATTATTTGCCTTACGACGCTGAAATCTGCACGGCAAATGAAAAGTACACTTTATCTTGTTTTTTGTTAAGACTGGTATTTTATGAACGGAAAACGTAGAAAGAACGGCGACTATTTACATTTCACTTTGGTCTAAAATGGCGTATTTTATGAACGTTTTCGGTTATTCCGGGAAAACAAGCCTCGGAGGGAGAAATGTTCTTTACCATTGTAATCGCTATTAAATTTCGAGTTAGTACGCTAGTTTCCAAAAAAATAGGGGTCCCGTGAAATTTAAAAATTCACCAGGGGGGGGGATCGATTATATTTTCCGATTTTCACAAGAAAAAAAGGATTGGCTTTAAATGCTCATATCTGCTAAACTATTGCAAATTTTGTAATTCTGAAGGCACTGCATTGTTCAGAACATTATGTACTTTCTAGTAATTACCTAATTTTCCTCATTTGGACGAAAATAGTGGCATGCAGACGCTTTTTCTAATTTTAGTATATTTTCAACTTTTCTGAAATACAATCATCTTTGCTAGGCTTTATCTCCTAAACTATTCGCCCTACCACGCTAAAATCTGCACGGCAAATGAAAAGAACACTTTTCCTTACATTTTTATTAACGACTTGTATTTTGAGCACGGAAAACGTAAAAAGAACGTTGACTACATACTTTGCACTTTGGTCTAAAATGGCGTATTTTATGAAAGTTTTCGCTTATTCCGGGAAAACGAAGCCTCGGAGAGAGAAATGATCTTTACCATTGTAATCGCTATTATATTTCGAGTTAGTACGCTAGTTTCCAAAAAAATGGTGTCCGATCGAAATTTAATAATTCACAAGGGGGTCGATTAAATTTTAATAAAAGCATTTAAAAAAATCAGCTTACGTGTTTTTGGCCATGTTTTTCCTCCCTAAATAGGCCAATGTACATCCCTGGAACACGATACTTCTCAAGGTGGGCCGCGCGGCAGTGCCTCATCCCAGTCGCCACGTGCATCGCTTCGAGGGCAGGAAACGAGTGCCTTCATCTCCTCAGCCCGAATGTTTGCTGATGCTTGTAGTAGTATCTTGCGAATGAGCACGACAATATTGCCCGCATCACATTCATTTCAAAATTTAAATTTCATTCATTGTATGTTTTACAAAAATGTGACTGAATAATGCAGTGATTTAAACATATATTTTTCTTGCTCCACGCATATATAATAAATGAAGATTCGCGTAAATCAATTGCACATAATGGTTCTGTGATATGGAAACAGTATTGTGCATGTATCACAAAGGATGAAGCAGGCAATTTTTTATCTTCATACACTTGCAAGGCAAGGTGCAAAATGTTCACAGGGTTCCACATAGCACTAAAGTTTGCAACACACCCACTGCGACCGTTCCAAAGAAAAGTCTTCCAATCACTTCTGCATTTGGGTATTTCACGCTATACTGGTGATCGCATTTCAGTCGTCCGAAAAGAGTGGGGGGAGACCCCGACCCCCCAACCCTTGGCCCACGGTGGGAAGCCAAGCCGAGCCGAGGCGAGGCGAGGCGCGGTGGCCGTTGTTTCACATGGTGCTGACGCATCCGTCTCAAGGGTTGCCCAGTATTTTTTTTGACTGGTGTGCCAAACGAAAAATCAACACTTTCCATATTTAAAATAAAAATGCTTCCAGACAAATTTGGCAACTAAAAATTTATGTACAGCCTTCAGATAATATTTACTTCAAGCGAAAAAAGTCAGGTGCGCTTTCCACATGACAAAGGGTACTATTTCTTTGTTAGTTTGTTGATCCCTGAGAAGGCGCCATAAAATAAACTGCAGAGAGCAGGCGCTGCCCCGCCTCCTCCGAGATAGCCACGTGCCCATGGTCGCACAAAGGCGACCAACTAAAAACGCTGCAAAGTAGGTCGCTAAGAGGAGGAATTTTTGAGAAAGATACGTTTCAGCGGTTCTGAAAATGGGGAATTTTGAGCTCATTTCACAGAACATTTTTCATATTCCGAGAAATTTTATAAAACATCATTTGAAGCGCATGAACTCGCAAATGCAAAAATTTGAAGGCATTGTCGCTACTGTAAAGCTTAACGACGTGAGAGAAGTAACAAAAAATGCAGTTTAAAGAAAACATTAGGGCAGTTTTCGAAAAAATATATTTTTAAATTGCACATATTTCACGCAATATTGTGCAAAAACTACTGAAATGTTAAAAAAGTACACATATTTACAGAAAGAACTAAATATGGAGGACTTGTTCTGGAACTAAAAATCCGTATTTTCAATTTTGTAGTTGTAGGAAGACACCGAAAAAATTCAAACTTTTTAAATTTTCGAAAATTCAGAGTAAACAGTGAAAAACGAACCTATGCCATCTTCATAAGTGTATTTTACTCTATTCTTTCAAAAAATGTAAAGAAAAAATTTGGAGCCATATTTGAGAAAATTTTGAAAATGTCCCTGGGATTTCATATAAAGTAACCCTCAAATTTTAAAGAATATTTTTCAAAATCGCAAAGTTTCGAGTCGAGCCAGATCGATGGGGAATATCCGTATTAGAAAATATCCTACGTATAGGTTAGGCACTAGTAGTGTTCACAAACAGATGGACGTTGTGAAAAAAATAATACTTTTTCGGTATCAGGGGACCCCAAAAGATATTTTTCGTTGATATCGCGAAATCGATTTTCCACAGCATTACATATTTTTTCTGTATACTACGTATACGAGAAAATAAAAGATGACCTTTCGCTATTCCAAAGCAACCTAGCGGTGCTACAGACTTTCGCGTACTAATTCCAATTTCTTTGGTATGGGCTAGCTTGTCGGTTTTGCCACTCTTGCCAACTGCCATCTATCGCCACTCAAAGTTTTCCAAATCTATGTAATATCAGAAAAGGTATCCAAATGCTACAACTGATTAGCCCGTATGTCCTGTTTCGTTCGGGAAAAAATCCATCTCAATATCTCGAAACGTTTACAGAATATTTGAAGTGGTCGTTTTTATTTTCTAATCCAATATATTAGAGGTCAAAGCAGAGACTCAACAACCAGAGTACTGACCTAATTTCATCGCCAGTGTTTTTAATATTATTTATGAATTTAACAATTATCCATTGTAGTCCAGAGTGAAGTCTTTTACCCAATATCTAGACAATATTCAAATATTTTTAAAAACTAGCTAAATGTAATGTAAATATTCCATGTCTTCAGAGACACGGTTTAATGCCACAATTTAACTGCTGGTAAAATTTCAATTGGTATTTTCTTTTACATTTTAAATAAGGAAGAAAGACAAAAAATCTCATCAAAAAAATAGGATCTTATTTTGTATATAGTTGTTATCCAATGAAGGGATCACGTATAAAATACGATAACACTTTAGTTCAAAGGGATCGAAATGGGTTTCATAGGTGTCCAGAAGTTCCTGAAGTAAAAGAATATCCCGGAGTTTAACTTGAATTTCACGGAAAATAAGAGATGCAGTTTTTCAAAAAAAAAAAAGTCTTCTAGAAAATGTAATAAGAGTTAATTTGAGGCGCGAAATTAAACCGCGGCTGCCGCGTCACAGTAGATACAGGCATCTTCAGTGACGGCGGGGCTTTCTTACCTCCGTAAAGTTAGAATCGCAAATTTTTCAACAATGAATGAAACTAGACTCAAAATTTGTCGTTTTTTCTAATTTGTAACGCAAAAATATTTTTTGTCGCTCTTCATTTGACCCTGGTATTAAGATTCGGCTAACTTGATATCAAGTTAGCATCGCAAACTTAAGAAAACCAACTAATTACAGACATAAATAAAAAAATAACAACGGGAATTTGTCGCTTCAGACTTCACAAAAAACAAATTTTGATGAGGGAACAATAAAGTTCCGAAACGTTGGCGAACTAAGAAACTTTTTTAATGAAATGACCAACAACCATGAACCATTCCCAAAATATACTTCCTCTATACTGCGTATGCAGTAGCGAGAAAATATAAATTGTATGCATCAGTTTACAAAGCATTTTATTTTGATAAAAAGTTAATGAATAATTTCGTTCGCATTGTATCGAATTTGTGGTTGCATGACATGAGGGTTTTTTTTGACATGAGATGCTACTGTACCTTTATCTGCATCAGACCTTTCTTATTTGCTTAGAATTAAGTAAAAAAAATATTTCGGAGGAAATTAATACGTAATTAGTACACTATTGTAGACATTTTTTTAACCTTTCCAAGTGGGGTTACTAGGTGTAAGTGAAATATCTTCTACTTTTGCACTTGTTTTTAATATTTCATAATGTAGTAATTTACATCACGGTACAAAATAAGTACCGATTATGGCATTATTACAATTTTAAATTTTTAGCAATCGCAGTGTCAGGTTTACGTGAAGTTGCCTCCCCCTTTTTCAGAGTTTTTTCATTGTTTATAATGTTACAATTTTTTATTGCGTATGAAATTAGTACTTACAGTAATTGGTAAAAAATATTATAGAATATTTGAGTTTGAATTTCAGAGAAGTGCGAGAACCAACTTGACAAATGTTCCTGGCATTGAATTCTAAGTACCAAAAGAGGACTGGATGTTCGTATACAGAAGGATGAACTTTCAAATAATGGAGACCCTTGTGCTTACAAATGGCAACTAAGGAATGTAAAATATATTAAGAGCTTCCAGGAAATTCCAAAACATGGCGGCGTCAGCCCACCCTCTCCCTCCGTCTTTCCGGCTGTGACCGGCTCTTCCGGCTCTTCCGGCTCTTCTTGTGGGTTTTTCCGAGCCTTCCATCCGCCAGTGAGTTAATCTCTGGCAAGCCTTGTCTATTTTCGCCAGGGCAGGTGTCACTAAAGCTTTGTAAATGACATCCGTCTCAAAAGGCTGGGCGTTAAGATTTACCTTTCAGATTCGAATTTGCAGTAATGCTACATAATAATGAATTAAATGACTAAAAGTTACTTCTAATTTGACGTTTGCTTTCAATTCGGCAATGGATTTTGGTATAATTAAATTTATTTAGGTCAGTAATGTTTATTTATTGGTCTACAATGTTCAATAATTGCAACTTCAAATTGCCGTTAGAACAAAAGCGTTGCAATTTCCAGATTTCTATAAAGTTCAGGCTTGCGATGCCGAATTGATTCGTTGCTTTTAAAAAAAGTTTCGTTAATTCGAAACATTACTTTATCCACAATATGAAACGTGATACGGGGTACTTGATTGGAAATATAATTCTTCTACGTATTATTTTCTCAGTACTACCAAGAGAGATACGTATGTAACCATACGAATTAAATGGTAGTGTGCAGAAAGTTGCGTAAAGGTGCGGTAAAATAATGGAATTGTTTTTACAGTAAAACTGGTGTAGTGGATACATGCAAAAGAAAAATTGGATAAATTGTGTTGCAATATGTGTAATATACTTCGCCTTACACGTTTTACAATGAGATTTCACGAACTGTGGGCCCTTGCTACCGTATTTAGTTAATGGGGATAATTGAAATGCATATAATGACATAAGTGCCATATAGACGTACTTTTTAATATTTCAGAACTTGTCGGTCTTTATAATATTCAATAGTAAAATTTCGCATTTCAGTTATTTATATAAAAGAAACAAATTTTAGGGGAACTCTTGAGCAACAAACAAACGACCAATTCCTATGGTGTTATTTTTTATTTATGACTGTAATTTTATGGTTTTCTTGCGTTTGAGATGCTAACTTGACACGACTTTCGACCGGGTTTACGAAAAATTGCATTTCTGGTATTATTTTCAAGAGCGACAAAATTTGTTTTTTGTAAAGTCTGGAGCGAAAAAAAGCGACAAATTCCTATGTTGATATTTTTTATTTATGTCTGTAATTAGTTGGTTTTCTTGCGTTTGCGATGCTAACTTGACATCAAGTTAGCCGAATCTTAATACCAGGGTCAAATGTAGAGCGACAATTTTTTTTGCGTAACAAATTAGAGACAAAAAAGCGACAAATGTTGAGTATAGTTTCAATAATTGTTGCACAATAACACTTTGCGATTCTAACTTTACGGAGGTGGCTTCCTTTCTCAGAGAACTTCTCGGCGAGGAAATCTACGCTTGATGCACACGAGAATACATAAATAGAATCAAGTGTTTTAAGTGTACTGTATGTATGGTGGGGAAGAGAGGAAACAACGAAACTTCGAACTTAAGGTCTTAAGTCACTTTTAAGCATATTGAAACGGCACGTGTTAGTCAGGATTCTGAGCCAGTTGAGCGAGAGGGGGAGGTGACAGACCCGATCGGGCCGGAGCCCGTTGTTAGCGAGCAGTGTAGCGTCATGCACAAACGCAATTGTAACGAACGGCCGCGTGGCATAGGCGACGCTAAGGCACCACGCGTTAGCCTTTGTTAGGAGCGGATGTGACGTCGGCGGGAAACCCTAGGAGGCAGCGTGGTGGGGGGAAGGGCGAGCGTCAGCCGGCGAGCGGGGAACGCTCTCTTGGTTACGGGACGCGGGTGGCACGGATCGGAGTCTGGGTGGGCGCGGGCCGCGAGCTGGGGGGTTCCAATTTTGCGGGGGCCGGATTGAAAGGGGGGGCGTTAACCTCAAGTGGTGTGGTAGCCGTAACGGGAAATTACTCCGTGTAGCGATATTAGAAATTACGTTATTTTGTAATAAGGTGGTGGTCTGTTAATAAACCTCTAAATTACTAAATCCACACTCGTCTGTGTTATTATTGCAAATGCATGACGCCACAGCACATAGAAAGAAGGGAACAAGGGAATCCTAAGGAAGCCGTTAGTGCAAGGGACGAAAGTGCAGGTGTACTGGCTTCCGACGTGAACGACCTCATCAATGTTACTCAGAATGAGTTCGCCACGTCACAAAAAAGTGACAGGGAAATCAAAGCATTATACGATGCGAATGAGCACAGCGTAACGGAGGCTGGGCGAGAGGCGTATTTCGTGAAAAATAGTATTTTGTATCGGTCGAGACACAGCAAGCGCGGTGAAAATTTTGAGGTTAGTGGTTCCTACTAAATATCGGGCAGCCGTTCTCAAGATGTGCCATGAAACCGCGAAAGCGCACTTAGGTTGTACTAAGAGCAAAGCCAACGATATTTTTATTGTCTTCGTTGTTTCCAGGATATGGAGATATATGTGAAAACTTGCGATGTGTGCCATAAGGTTGGCAGGTCAAATGATTAATTGGTTTTATTCTGTTTCCGGGCACGTCAACAGCTTTGGTCATTAGTCCCGTTAGTGTAGTGCAGTTTTTATCGGGAGACGACGGTGATCTTCCCCCGCTGGATGGCCAGATCCGGCGCCGACCTACCGTCGGCTAGTGGGGTTCCCCCTTACCAGGACTCTCCCACCAGCGGGGCACCGCCCCAGCCGGGACAAGCTCTAAGCTCCCAACCGGTCTCCTGGAATATGTGGTAGTGTAGTGCATGTTAGTGTAAGTGTGTGTGTGTGTGTGTGTGTGTGTGTAAGGGGAGAGGATAGGACAAGGAAGGGGAAGGACAGATCGCGCGCGGTCCGTGGCCGTTTGGTAGGGTACTGCTCCGGCATTCGCCTGGTGTTGATCGGAGAAACCACGGAAAACTACCGATCAGCGCAGCCGGCCGCTAGAATTCTCCTCCAGACAGCGACTGAATTCGACCAAGCTGAAAAGTTAGAGTCGAAAATCCTGCCGCCGTCAGGACTCGAACCTAGGACCTCCCGGTTAGAGGCGCTGCAGTGACATCAGTTGATGCACTGAGCTACCGCTACCGGTGAGAAGAAAGGGATAGTGGCCTGATAACGAAGGCCCAAAAGAGTTCCAGATGATGCAGAAGATGAAACTGTATCAACTAGAGCATGGACATGTAGGCATTAAAAAAGACGAAAATTGGCAGAGAAATAGGCACATAAAACGTAAAAATAGACAGGAAAATTAGCATTATAGTTCAAAATAGGTAGGCAAATAGGGACTAAAACCTAAGAAAAATGGGCATGGAAATGGGCATTACAGTTCAAAATGGAATGTTTGCGGCAATCAGCGCATGGCTGGCATGTTGCATGGCACAAGCCAATTTATTTTTTGTTTTCATCTTCTCATTACACGAGCCGAATAATTTTTCTCGCTTTTTACGCATTTTTTTGATTAGTTGCAGTGTTTTTATGTTGTAAGATATGACATGTTTGGCACAGTGTACCACCTCTTTACAACACTGGCAAAAAATTACATTTCTCCCCGTCGTGAATATTCTTCTCCACAAATTCAGTCTTTTAGCAAAGCACTTATTTATACTTTTTCTTTTGGCATTGTAGCAAGCATGCGTAACAAGAAACAGCAAACTTAGCGATCTTGCATGTATGCCAAACTTCGAAAAAAATACAAAACTATTAACAAAGAAGATAGCCCATCTTGTATAATTCTTCCTTCTAAAATCGAAAGACGCCGGGAGTGCTAATCTGGAAGAAAGTTGTTTTGTAAGGAACATATAGTTCAATAATCATTGCAAAGCTCACAAAGACCAGAGCAATTTCATGTTCTCTAGCGTGCCTCGACGAGATTCAGCGAAGTATGATATTTTAGATAAGCGCACGGTGTCAAATTAGCAAACGTCTAAGCGGTGCCCCTACTCGCCGCGACATAGGCAAGAATACACAGGTCATAGAGCTTCTGTATCGGAGGATATTTTGATATGCGGTTGATACTGGTTTAGTAAAACATACCCAGATGTCACTTCTTAAAAAATGATTGAGGAACCAAAACATATTAGCAAAAATATTTAAATAATACGGAAAATTCAATATAGGCACTTATAAGCTCTTATCGCTCAAATAGGCAAATATGCATTTATACGCTCTATAAAAGTCCTAACAAAAGCCGAGCCGTAGGCTTCCGCGGCCGGAGTCGTTGAATTCTTGGCTGTCCGGGATTAGCTGCGTCATGGTCGATGGAGCTGACGTTTCGGCCTTTGAATTACATTCAAAGAAATAAAATAGACAATTAGGGCATTGTCCGGGCTCTAGTCATAACATACTTGTGCACGCTTCGGTAATACAAAATCTTTAAAATCCTGGCGATAGAGTCAAGGATGGAATAGGTGCGTTATCGCTTGAACCCTATAATTGAGTTTCATGAAAATGAATAATAATTTATTTTTATGCTCATAAGATTTAACTCCAATTTTTTATTAAAAATTATTCTCGGCTAAAATGAATTGATTTTAAATTAATTATACATTTCTCCTTTATTCTTTTATTTTCGCATATTGAATTTACAACAAGTTTCACTTGGATTTACAGTTTCGGATTTGCCTCACTGTATGACGTAATTCAACGTTCACCTAACAAGTATGATTACGCATGTTTTTGAAGTGGTGTTGAAGACCAGTAATGGGGATTACGTAATACAGACCGCCACTCTTTCCAATTTGAATTTCAAAATCACACAATTTTGAGAAGTTGGTGCTATCAGGAAACTCCGCTTGTAAGGAAAACGTATAGACGAGCCATTCGCTTTCGACAGTCCCGTCGGCAATTAACAGTTTTTCTGTATCGGGGAAAAGAAAATATTCACCACCGAGTTTACAAATCTTCAATAAATCGGTTTTGACGATCGTCATTTTGACAAACGTCATAATATTTGTCCAATTTGGTGTAATGCTTCTTCCACAAATATGAACAAAATTCAAATGACAAATGAGATAAATGGGTTTGACAAATGAGTTTAAAGTTTATCACTATTAGAATGCTCTGTTTTATATTTTTGATGTACTAATATTTATTTAATAATATCGTTCTTGATTGTCCTCAGATTAAACAGCGAAATAATAAATCAAACCTCTGCCAAGATGCATGAGTAAATGTTCATCCTGTAAATTTTTGAAACTCATATGAACTTGGTTAGTTGTTTCCTACAAATATATTCAGTCACACGTTAAAAGTATTTGCATTTTTTAGTATTTTATAAAAATTATAAGTAGATTATGATTAATTTCCTATTTTAATAGTAGTGTCAACTTTATGGTTTTGAAAATATTCAGAGTTATAACTAAGCGCATAATTGTAAAGCTTAGAAAGTTTACAATGGCTAAGACCAAAATCATTAGCCATCTATTTATGTTAACAAACATACTTTTCTTTATACTTCACTTTATTGTCAGTACTCCTGAACACACACTTAAGCTATATATTGTATCAAAACAATAAACAAAGTATTTGGCAATGAAGTATTTTGCTCACACTTTTATAACCAAGAACTTTTTATCATTTTCACACTTTTCTAAATTTGTTTACTCATAAAGCCATCATACGTATAAACGACTATCAAAGTATGCTCAAAGCATCAAATTAATATTTTATTCACATTCACACAAGACTGAATTGTTGTCAGTACTACTTTTAGGAACAATTTTAAAAAGTAAATTCACATTAAATTTGTTGTATCCTCTAATCTGGCTTATAGTAGAAAATCAAAGGTTCCCGTTCTGTACGCGTGCACACAATCGTTGCTACTGCAGTGACATTGTAACTCGTCGAGGCTCGGTAGGCGAGCCACGGTCCTGCCCGTTAATCCAAACATTACCGGGAACGGCGAGGGTCAGAGGCCCACTGATGAATGTTGTTTATTTATATGTTTCAATTTTTTAGAACGCTGAAAATCATCGATATTTTCGCAATCTACTTTTGGTTCAAAAAATTAGATGAAAGTTATAATACGATTTTGTTAGAATTTTAAGTACTATAGTGTGTTTGGCCGTGGATAAAAACACTTTCGGAGTATTCAACAACATAGGGAATATTCACTCAAAAAGTGAATAATGAGGCTATATTGTTGATAAATTTGTAGTAATTTAAATCATAGTTTTATATGGTTAATACATTCTCGTCTTATACATCAGCTTTCATTTGATATAAAATGTAGTAGGCTACGTCACCTTCAAACTGAGACGCCCTCAGGGAGGCGCGAGAACTTCGTAATAATTGCATAAATGGTGCTCTCAAGTGTAATAATGTTCTACTTCTACATGAATAAATTACTAACGGATTATGAATGTTCGTTCATTAATATTAACGAATTGGGGAGGGAATATTTGTATAGTATGTATTTGTATTGTTTCAGTGAATCCCACATTGTCACTACAGACACGAAGGACAAGATACTAAAGATAGTGTATCAAACTGCTTAACAGTCCGAATTTTAGTGCTTCGTAAGAGATAAGTATTCAGAGTTAAGTAAGAAGGCCTTTCTTTTACCACTTATTACATATGTAAATCAAGATTTTTAAACATGGTGGTGATCAAGGCAAGATATTGCGACGGTTCAGAGGCACCCCCTAAATATGTTGTTCAAATAAAGTGGCCAGTGAAAGCATGAACCTGTATATACCGGAAGCGGTAGCTCAGTGCATCAACTGATGTCACTGCAGCGCCTCTGACCGGGAGGTCCTAGGCTCGACTCCTGACGGCGGCAGGATTTTCGACACTAGCTTTTCAGCTAGGTCGAATTCAGTCGTCTGGAGGAGAATTCTAGCGGCCGGTTCCTCTGATCGGTAGTTTTCCGTGGTTTCTCCGATCAACACCAGGCGAATGCCGGAGCAGTACCCTAACAAACAGGCCACGGACCACACATGATCTGTCCTTCCTCTTCCTTGTCCTATCCTCTCCCTTACAACACACACACTTACACTAACATGCACTACACTACCACAAATTCCGGGAAACCGGCCGGGAGCTTAGAGCTTGTCCCGGCTGGGGCGGTGCCCCGCTGGTGGGAGAGTCCAGGTTAGGGGGAACCCCACTAGCCGACGGTAGGTCGGCGCCGGATCTCGCCATCCGGCGGGGGAAGATCACCGCCATTTCCCCAGCAAAAACATGCACTACACTAAGGGACTAATGACCAAAGCAGTTGACGCGCCCGGAATCAGGAAAAAATCAAATCAAATGAACCTGTATAAAGAATTGAATGATCGCGTGCGACGAACATTTTATTTATTTTAGTCCTCTGGAATCAATAAACTTGAAAAAAAACTCAAGCTCGTAGAAGTAAATAGCAGAGAACAAGTAGGATTGAATAAACGAATGTATACGAAATTGGGGAAACAAATGAGCATGGACAGCTGAGGTAATTGTGAATGGACATTTGTTGAATTTTGAGGAAAACAAGTGTAAGAGAGGTTGTTAACTTAGCAGAATCACGAGAATATCCGTAGTTTAATTTAAAAATCGTAAACTTTTAAATAGGGAAAGAACTTAAGAAATAAAATTGTGGGATATAGGTCCGCGACAAGTGAAAGCGAACGATGGCGTTTTGTTTTGTAAAAACTTAGTCGAGGCGGAAACGAAGACCAGAGACGTCGCTGAAAGTTGGCTGAGGTAAAAGTTAGTGAAGTACGTGGTGTTAAAAAGTGCAAATGGCGGATGTTGAAATGCTGCGGGATACAACTGTGGCTATGGATATGGAACTGAAAAAATGTTTTTTTCTAATGGCATGGAATGGAATGGAGCTGGCAAATGGAAAGTGCAGTAATCAGTGGAAGACTCTGAAAGGAAAGTGGTTATTTTAAACTTTTCATTTGTTGATTTTCGGATTCAACACTCGCATGTAAGAGGACCAAGAATTGTAAATTTGTAATTTTATTCATGGGGAAACAAATTCCAATTTAGTAAACCATGGCCATTGGGAAGACAATGCGCATCGTATAAATGAAATTTAAAATACTTTTTTGAGTGGAGTCGTAGGCTTCCGCGGCCGGAGTCGTTGAATTCTTGGCTGTCCGGGATTAGCCGCGTCATGGTCGATGGTGCTGACGTTTCGCCACTGCTGTGGCCTTCTTCAGAGCTGTGCTGGCAGCACAGCTCTGAAGAAGGCCACAGCAAGTGCAAACGTCAGCACCATCGACCATGACGCGGCTAATCCCGGACAGCCAAGAATTCATACTTTGAGTCTGAATGTGTGTAAATATTTTTATTCTTTTGTGAAGTGCGTGCATGTGCGTGCGTGTGTGTGTGTGTGTTTTCCCATGTTATATTATGTTGAATGAGAGAAGTGACGACGACACTAAATATCGTCAGAGGTGAATAAATGACACCGGCATTTGGCAGTGACAGTTGTCAAAAGAATGGATTTTGCGTGTTCCTTTAAAATAGGGATAAACAGGGGGAAATTTCATGCCAGGGACCGAATACCGAAATAATAGCGGTAAAGGTGTTTATACCGGTATAGAAATACCTTTACCTCTATTAACCTTTATTCAAAATACCTTTTTATAATACCGGTATAAGACGTCAAATACCGGTATTTTTAGAGGTATTTTACCTTAATCCGACGTCTATACCGGTAAAATACCTCTATTTAAAGGTATTATACCGGTATTCTCTCATCAAAATACCGGTATTTTCATAGGAAAATACCGGTATTTCAGTAGAATCATACAGGTATTTGGGAGAAAATCATTGTGATTTTTTCCGCTGAGATGGCTCAGAGGAAACAACTATTTACACGGCAGAGTATCTGACTGGGAGGTCCTAGGGTTCGAGTCCCGAGGGTGGCGGATTTTCGAATTTTCGACACATATTCTAGCTAGGTCGAGTTCTGCCGTTGACTGGGAAGTCGAGTTCTGTCGTCAGACGGAGGGACCAGCCAACGGGCTTTAGCAGACATCAACAGCAGCTCGTTCGCTGACCTTGGACCTCACGTCCGGGCGCAGAGATGGCGACACGTGATAGTGTTGAAAATTTATCGAATTTCTCCGTATAAGTCTTGTCCTTTCTAGTAGCGATAAAAAATGGAGAAACGTGTCTTCTTATCCATAAATGAGTCTTCCCACGCATACCAAACTTCCTTCATGCACGACTGTGTTTATCACTAAATATGATTATTTGCTTAAATTTGATCGTATCACTAACATTCCCGAAAATAATTTTTTCAGTTGGCCCAGTTTACTTATTCTGCACCATAATTATAACTAAAAAATATTAAAATTGACATTTAACGCTAATACGAGTAGACATATTAACTATTCTTACGCGAGGAAACAGAAGCGTTATGTTTAATTCAAAATTAATGATTGAAGCATGTTTAATTTACACCCATGTATTATTTAAGAAATTTCATTAAGAAAAAATATTAATAGTACTATATAATAATAATTAATTTTAATAAATATTTTAAAATATTAATACTAATTAAATTTTAAATGTTAGTATATATTTTTATTATTAAGGAAGAAACACTTCTCGAAGTGGGCTCCTCCAGATGCATTTTACAATGTAAGCTACCCGCGTAGAAGGGAACCCTTGCCCACATGAAATGTTAATGGCTAATAATAATAGTAATAATAATAATAGTAATAATAATAATAACAATAATTTACTTTTATTACAAATTTTCTCAATATTTGCAGTTAATGTCAAAATATATTAAACCCTTAATATAAACTAGGAAAATAACATTTTATTTTAGCCCTATTTATTAATGTATAATTAAGATTTAATTGTGAAATTAAGTAAAAGGAAATCATGTTTGAACAATAACAAAACTGGGCCTGAAAGCCGAGTGTTCGTGATTATCTCAAGGTGTCAACACTTCCTCAGTTCGCCGAAGGAGGGGTCGGGGAGGGAAGAAACGGTCCTACGCCTACGGCACGGCGCATACGTTGACAGCCTCTCCATGTGCGAAATACAAAGACAGGCTTAGGTCATCACTCAGGTCAGATGGGAGATAGCTCGATGAAGGACACAAGAAAAGGTTCTCTTCAATGGAATCAATAATTATTATTTCATATTTCAACTTTTCCGAAGTTTAATTTAAGGGAGGTTTTCAATACATACAACGTATGCAAAACGTAAACGCCCGAACACATAATATATAATATATATATATATTATATATAATATATATATATATAAAAAAATTTAAAAAAAAAAAAAATTTAATAAAATTTTGTGAGATATTTTAAAAAAAACTTTTTTTAAATATGATAAAGCTTTATTTCTTCATTGAAAATACCGGTATAACCTTTATGGACGTCCATACCGGTATAGACGTCCTATAGAGGTATTTTACCGGTATAAAAGAATAAAGGTATTTGAAAAAGGTATGGAAAAATACCGGTATAATACCGGTATTTTTACCGGTATTCAATACCTTTTCGGTCCCTGTTTCATGCATGAAACCTATGATGATTATTATGATAGATTTTCCCTTTTTCTGTATAGAAGGGGAGTAGACCTTAGGACTCAAAGAAATTTTCCACAACAACTCAGTATTTTACGTCACATGCTAGGTCATTTGTGTTTATAAACAATACGAGGAGGAAAATAGGATATTAGTATTTTTGTTGATTAGAGAATTTAGCGAATAAAATATTGAGGAACTGTTTTAGGTGGCATTGTCTAGCGTGGGAGCAAAGTGGAGGAAAATAATATTGTAGGGGGGTAAGATGTAATAGAGATCAAGAAAAAATCTCCAGAATGACATGCATATTGCTATTTAAATAGTGCCGAGATTCAATGAACTGTGTGACATCAAACAAACCCATCCATCTCACTGACTTTTATGAACTATCAATATGTTTCTCTTTTATAATTTTCCTTAGTTTTCCTTACTTTGTCAAACATTAATTAAATTCAGTAATTATAAAAGTGAATAATGTAAATCACTTGCAATATTTATTTTTTACACTTAAAGTGCATAATAAAAATGTATGGCCTCACATTCAAGAAAAAAATATTTAGTTATTAACAATTTTATTTGAATGAGGAGAGGCGTGTGTAGAATTTGTGTTCTGAAGAGAGTCAAAAAGGCAAAAAGTTTGAAAACCACTGGACTGTGTCATTAAATAGAAAATAATTATGAGAGAAAATCGACTTTTTTAAAACTCGCAGTATATTAAATATTTAAATTTTTTTGTTAAAATGAATATACATTTATATTATTAGTTATAATTATTAATTAATTCAGAAAATGCGCGAAGAATATAGAGCAATCAAAAGTTAAGCGGTGAGGTCTGAAGGCTCTCCTGTATGGACCATTTTTACCAGGGCTGCTTAAAGATTTCACTCCAAACAGCGCCCACGCGCCGACTGGAGTGGCTCATCGGGCCACACCCCTTTCACCAAGATTAGACTCCTTCCCCTCGATCAGCAATGCGAGCAGGGTCTTCTTTTTTCAGCTTCTCTTTGCGCTCGGACTGATTCAGTAAGCAGCGGACCACACCCCTTGCACTAAGACCGTGACTAGACTCCTTTATCCTTTCATTGTTTTCTACCAGCAATGCGAACTGCGCCTCCACTCCCTGCCAACTACAACTACACCCCATGCACCAAGACTGTAGATTGGATTCCTTTACCCCACGCTTCCCCTCTATCAGCAATGCGAGCAGGGTCTTCTCCTCCCAGCTTTTCTTTGCGCTGGGACTGATTCAGTAAGCAGCGGGCCACACCCCTTGCACTATGACCATGACAAGACTCCTTTATCCTTTCATTGTCCTTTACTAGCAATGCGAACTGCGCCTCCACTCCCTGCCAACTACAACTACACCCCATGCACCAAGACTGTAGATTGGATTCCTTTACCCCACACTTCCCCTCTATCAGCAATGCGAGCAGGGTCTTCTCCTCCCAGCTTTTCTTTGCGCTGGGACTGATTCAGTAAGCAGCGGGCCACACCCCTTGCACTATGACCATGACAAGACTCCTTTATCCTTTCATTGTCCTTTACTAGCAATGCGAACTGCGCCTCCACTCCCTGCCAACTACAACTACACCCCATGCACCAAGACTGTAGATTGGATTCCTTTACCCCACGCTTCCCCTCTATCAGCAACGCGAGCAGGGTCTTCTCCTCCCAGCTTTTCTTTGCGCTGGGACTGATTCAGTAAGCAGCGGGCCACACCCCTTGCACTATGACCATGACAAGACTCCTTTATCCTTTCATTGTCCTTTACTAGCAATGCGAACTGCGCCTCCACTCCCTGCCAACTACAACTACACCCCATGCACCAAGACTGTAGATTGGATTCCTTTACCCCACGCTTCCCCTCTATCAGCAACGCGAGCAGGGTCTTCTCCTCCCATCTTTTCTTTGCGCTGGGACTGATTCAGTAAGCAGCGGGCCACACCCCTTGCACTATGACCATGACAAGACTCCTTTATCCTTTCATTGTCCTTTACTAGCAATGCGAACTGCGCCTCCACTCCCTGCCCTCAACTACAACTACACCCCTTGCACCAAGACTGTAGATTGGATTCCTTTACCCCACGCTTCCCCTCTATCAGCAATGCGAGCAGGGCCTTCTCTCCTCAGCCTTCCGCTGCTCTCGCCCTCGACAAGGAAGAGGGCCACATCGGTTGCCCGCAGATGCGTGCTGGTCCGGGGCACGCCAAATGGCCCGCTTGAGCAGCTCTGATTTAGTTTATGGCTGGGGTTACATTTAATGGACAAAGAAATACTGGCTCAAGTTTGCTTATATCTTTTATACACAATAAAAGAAAGGACATCTGTCTACTTAGTTTTAAATGCACTCAATTACACATTGTCTGTATTTAAGATGTTCCAAGCTTTAGCTAGTTCGTCATCAAAGTTTTCACTGCAATACTGCAGACAATTGAATAATTCAGTTGTCTATTTATAAACCAGTTGTCAGTTAATAATTATTATTAACCACATTCAATGAATAACGAATATTTTCACAAAGCTGCACAAGCCAAAGATGCACATAACGGGTGCAAAGTTCTTTAGACTTAAGGTTGCACACTGAATCCGGTACTAGCTACACAGTTTCATTGATCTCCTTATCCAACGAGTCAGACACTTCCGTAACATCGGCCAAATCCCCATGGAGAGTAGTTCTATTTGCACACGATGGCCTCGGGGCTGGCACCGTCCCATCCAAAGCATTTTGCTGTCTCTTCTTGTTTGGGTTACAGCAATGGGCTGTAGGCAGCACACTGACTGACATGAAGGAGGTGCTAGAGTAGCAAGAACCTCGGGATTGGTTGTGTCGATTTTTTCCAAGAAAGCGGCCGCTGTTTTTCAAAATGTCGTCCGCAATGTTGCTACGGCCCAAACAAGTGCATCGTTCCAAGAGGTCGGCTAGTGAAAAATGGTTCCACCTCTTCGCTATCTCGCTTCTTACTTCTCCGTTGAGGAAACAGTACAGAAGGGCAACGAAAAATCCCTATAATGTAAAGAGATCATTCTAAAGCATGAAGCATAAACGTAATTAAAAGTTTAAGAAACGTTCATATTAGTTTAACCTTACATTCTAAAATGATATTATGATATAATATAATACGAGACTGTATAATACGTATATCTGTATGAGAATATTGAGAGTTACTTTTATAAAGTATATACAGTTTAGACTCACATTGAATGACGCGAACAGTTGATCGCAAAATAGCCACACAATTTCGACGGTGTTATGTTTGATTAAGTGTAAGGTGAGAAAAACCATGTAATGTACACCAAAAAGTGGCACCAGAACCAATGTAGATTTAGCCCATCGTCTAGAAAAGAGAAACTACAGTAAGGTATTCGTTTACAAATAATGTAGTAAATATTATTATGGAAAACAATACCTGTAGGTTTTGGTTTCCTCGCAAACTGATGATTTCAATTTGAGAAGTAATACTCGCACTATGTTGATGAACAAAAGGAAACTGACCTGGAAAGGAAAACCAAATTAGTTCCATTTCATGCTTTGAAAGCAAATGTACGTGGAGCCAATACTACAAAAATAACTGTCAAATCGAATACAAATAAGTACGTATGTATTTATTTGACATTGTAGGGTCAGATTAATCCGATTTTTGTTTCAGATGGATACAGCTTCATATTTGTCGGGAATCGAACAGCCTGACATATATCTAGCATGTTATTCAGGAGCCACACGAGGGGCTCCAGAATAAAGTCATTAGAAAAAAAATTACTAACACCAGACATTTGGACGATCAGTCGGATACAATCGTTCTTCGTAACTTAAATTATGTTGCCTGAGTAATTATTTAGATGTGTGTGACTCTGCTTTTCACAAAGAAACCTCGTTTATTTTATCAAGTTCTTATCATATTCACTTATTTCATCATGAAATCTAAGTAAAATACTTTTTTATGAAACTTTCAGTTAATTAGAACAGAATTCTTACCACGATTGATGCTGTTGTTGGAACTCTGATAAGAAGGAATACTGAAGTGTTATCATTTGTTGTCCAGCATAATGTGTTTTCCAGAAGAGCTCGACAAATTGCCCAAGACAGCACAAATAAGGAAGGACAGCCTGCAACATATTTAAAGTTAATATCAGCTGTGATTAGCCATTAGTGAACTGAATCTAGATAATTTTTAAAAGACTGTTTACATTAGAATTAGTATTAAAGGAAGTTGAAAACAACTCTCAATTAACCTGGATCCCGGCGCGTAGTTATAAGGAACGGGAGATTGCGAGTAGTAGTGTCTTTTTCCCGTGTCGATGAAAGACGTTATCCCTCGCCAATCACTGCAAGACATGTTAACTCTTACTAATTGGTTTATGAAGTTAATTTTAAGTATTTCTTGAAGTTATTTCCGTACCAATCATTGATAATTTGCAGTATTTTAGTTCTTAACCCTAGAAAGCGTAAGGTATTGCATCACCATAAAGCGTAAGGGAAGTCCAGTAGACTCATGGACAACAACACAGGATGTTGAAAAATAGATTTTGATAATTTCAATGATTATTACATTGTTAAAATTTTTTTTCCTTCTTCATATTTTTTCAGGTCCATGACTTCCTGAATTTTATTTTTCTGGTATTTTCCTTTTTCGCCCTCACAAAGGTACTTTATATATCTTTGGGAGTGATAAAAGAAACTCAAAAATTGGATTCAAGGTCCTATATTTTTTAAATCTTCTCTACCCAAACTTATATTTAAACGTTCTGGTGATATAATGTTTAAAAAATAAAAAGTTACTGTTTTTTTAGTAGGTTTAAGACCTTTTCATTGGAAGACAGAATGTTCATGACAAACAGTATTTTGACATTTAGGATCGCTCAAATAACATATTATCTTTATTTTCATGCTTGAATGAGAAGGAAGTTGCTCATGCTGAATTTCTATGTTCATGGCCATCAATATAGGCTGGTGTAAACCTATTTTTGGTTTTCTTCTGATTTGTTTCTCAACCAAAGATTCAGCCAGCTCTACTAAAATATTTTCCTTCTAGTTTTTACAGACTTGTTTCCAATCAGAGTACAAAGTTGTGCTCGTGGCAAAATCGGCAACCTCTGATACATCGATCAGATTCATGAAAAATGCCAAGGGCTGTTTGTCTCTCTCTTACATTAATTTGCGTGAACCATCTAATCCAGGGTATCAACGCCACCTTTAGTTTCGCTGTAAAATAAAATAATATCTAGCTTGTTTCTTCTTTCTATTACAGCTATGTTGCAATGATGCATACTTGAAAGCAAAACAACAACTTTCTTCTTTTCAGGAACATACATCACTAGTGTGTGCTTACCGTTGAAACCAAACAATGAAGATACTTTTTCCCTTCTTTTATCAGGCAGGAATTCTATCGGGACAAATCTCTTGTTTTTTCTGACAATGCCCACAACAGTAAGACCATTCTTCAACAAATCTTTGCTTACAAGTTCCAGACTTGGAAAACGTTATATTTCTCTTACTGGTATAATATGGTTCAGTCAATTTTATAATAACAGAATGACCCACGTTTGTTTTATAGTTCCCTTCTTTTCAAAAATCCATACTTATCAGGTTTGGAGCTCATATATTTTCGAAATGGACCACGCCCATGAAAGAGTACATTACAGACTGCAAAACAAAATTTACCGAACACTATTTCAACAATGAATTGATGAAATATCTCGTTAATACGGTTCACTATGTATAATAATAATATCGTAACAAGACGAGTAAATTAAATTACATTGGGATTATCTAAACAATAAATGAAGGCACGTGAGTCCAGACACACATTGCGCCTTTATGACACAAAAAGGTTTTTTTGTCAATAAAAATAAAAATTAGTCCAATATTCATTTTGAAAATATGACGAGGCGAATCTGATAGATCTTGAGAAATATTGTTAATAACAGAAGAAAATGTATTATAGTAAAAGAATAGTATTGAATTACAGAAGATTGAGTCCATTGGGCTTATAGGGTTAAAACATAATGTCAATTGCATCTAATAACTTCATAAAAAACTAAAACTCTCTTGATAAAACGTACCAAATTGACAAAAATTACACACAGACAGGAACAAAACCTACAGAAGTGTATTGCTCATTCAGTTGTGGCGAACTTAATATTGTAATATTTTAATTACACGTTTTGAAAGCTGTCATATGAGACGATACAACTTTCACACACTTGAAAGCACAAATGAAGGTAAAAGGATATAAAAATACTAAATGTAATACCGATAAGAAAATACAGGCGTATTTACGCACAATGATTGCGCCGTTTAAGGAAACGAAAGCAAACACTGAAGAGTTCCGTAAACGCAAGTCCAGAAATAAACTCACATATTGCAAAGAAGGCAAGTTATCAATACCTACCCCAGCCAAGCGTGATGTAGAGAGTGATGGCGCTGTTGTCTGAGAACAGGGCCAAGAAAATGAGATTGTGAAGGTACAATCCCTCCATCAAAATCCACGAATAATTTGCCATGATAAAATATTGCCAGATACTAATTATCATTCTGCAAAGCCAATTCATCTGTAAAAGAAAGTTGGAGATTTATTTACACACTTTTCGGAAGGGGGTAATTTCCATTGCCAGTGTGTAGGATATTGTGATTTCGAAAATTGCATTAGCATACATTTTTGTTTACCAATCAACAATATGTGAAAATATATTGTCCACGTCCGAATCCTATAATTGTATCCGGAGCTGAGGAGTCAACTTCTATACAATCATAATTATCACAAGATACTTAAACATGTTTAATAAAATCGGTTATCTTAAGAATTCTACTTTAACACCATTCTGTATTCCCACCATTTAAACAGACTACTTGTTATTTAACAGAGATAAACAAAGAACTAGAAAAGTACGGAAAGGGAGATATCAAAATTTGGAAAGTGTTCCAGAACATTTCCAGAACTTGAATTCCACGCGGTCTGGAAACTTCTATTTTACCACGACGCCCGGTCACGTCAGCGCGCTTTTAGCTGCTCTTTGACGTCCGATCACAGAGGTCCCTTCTCTCACCCCCCCAGGGAGCATTTGCTTGATTCGCCGATGCTTTTCCGTCGCATTGGTCATTCCTAAGACCAACCGGTACGGGGTGCAGAGAAATCTCATTCTTTGTAAACCCGTGCGCAGTATAGGCTCTCGCAATCGTCCCAAAGAAGATCGCAGAATGATGGTCGAAGTGTTGGCAACTGTACCTGGGGTAGGGAATCTATCCACAGTCCAGAATCCCTTGTCTCCGGCCGCGGAAGCCGACGCTTTCATGACTATTGATTTAACAAAATTAGACCATTTTCTTGCAACTTCAAATCATGTTTTGATGCACTTGCAAATAAATGTGGAATTGAATAATGTTTATCGTATGTGTACATAGTGAAAATACACAAAAAAGTAGATTGTGTTTGAGTGATTAGTTAGCGATTCCAAGAGAGCAAAAATATATCATATAAAATGCGTTACTTCCTTTTTTCATAACACAAAATCAATGTCTATACTAAAAGGCATTGTTCTAAACTAAAAAGAAAAATAGACATTTCATTAAAATCCGCCCCTTATGATAAAAGATGAATACTCGTGAATAATCTGAGAATCTTATGGAACTATATTATGATAAGAGTGTCCATAACAATATGTTAAAACAATCTCTGCCTTAATCGGCCCCGGTGACACCGGGCCCCGGTAAATATAAATTCAACTGGCATAAAAGTAAACATTTTATAAGTAAGGTTTGTAAATATGCTTACCATTTTAGCACTGTCTGTCAACCTGCCGGAGAGTATATAGATACACTCCCATTTGGCGATGGTTATCTCGTTTGAGATGTAACCATCTTGATTTCGGATACACCAGCTACAGGAGAACTCACCTGTGGCTCACTGTTGAAGTAGTCTCCTTCTTCTCTGGTGAGCAGGTCGGTGGTCATCCCGAGACCCTGCACGAACAGCGAGTCTTTGAGCAGCGACATGAAGGCGCGCATGATGAACGACGCGAACAGATGCATGTGCAGCACGTTCCGAGGGCAGCGCAGCTTCCTGCAAGAAGAAACAGTACCTCCTCAAGTAGGAACTTGATAAGGACGTTCGGTGGTGGTTGGGTAAAGATACTCTGGTAAACTTTGCAAGATAGCGATGCAAACAGGTGCATGAGGAGCACGTTCTGAGGGCAGTGCTGCAAACAGCAACAGTACTTTCTCACTTCCACTTGATGAGGAGGTTCGGTGGTGGTTGGGTAAGGATACTCTGGTAGACTTTGCAAGATAGCGATGTAAACAGGTACATGAGCAGTACGTTCCGAGGGCAGCGCAGCTTCCTGCAAGAAGAACAGTACTTCGTCACTTCCACTTGATGAGATTCGGTGGTGTTTGAGATACTGTGGTAGACTTTACAAGATAGCGTTGCAAACAGGTGCATTTGCTGCACATGAGGACCGACTATGTGCAGTGCCGCACATTCCGAGGGCCGAGCAGCTACCTGCAAACAGAAACATTATTTCCTCACATCCATTTTGCGAGGAACGTAGTTGTGATAAGGAGAGTAATAATCTAAAACATCGCTAAGAATGACTTAAACAAGTTCATGTGCAGCTTTTGGCATGGGAAACATAGCTTCCTGCAAACAGAATCATCCTCACTTTGTCACCTTCTTCTAGGCGATGAGGTAGTTTGGTGATAAATTGCGGTAAATTGGATCTTTGCAAGGTAGCCATGCAAATCGGCGCAACTGTGTATTTGTACGCGCAGAACATCTGTAGCTTTTGCGTGTGCAACGCAGCTTTCTTCAACACATCTTCGGCGAGGTGGTGAAATGATGATCGTGAGGTAAAATATATACATTTTTTCTATGAACAGAGGTATGCGCAACACTGTATGAACTGTAGTTCTCGATGCTGTATGGGCAGCGCAGCTCCTTGTGTTGTTCATAAGAACCATCATGTTTTATCGTAGGAGTAAATAAAAAGAATGTTAATAGGACTGGATTCGAATGTTGAGCAAGCATGAAAACTCAAGTTTTCGTATCTCCAATTTTTATCATGTTTAGAAGTATTCCATTTCGATTTCGAGATACAAATTTTGAATATTACTAGGCGTTTTATATTATACCATCCAAGAAATTAAAAGAAGAACAGTTACATAACTTCCATTATGGAGATCTCTTTTTTTAGTATATAAAAACAAATTGAAAAAATTGTTGAGAAATAATTTAATAAATTACTTCCGAATGCAATAGGTACGTACAAAGATAGAATGAAATGTCGTCTTTGAATTCCACATTATGCAAATTTTCAGAAAAGGGTTTCAAATGAACTAGATATCACATTTCTTTATAATTTTGCTTTTTTTAAGAGTAAATGGATCATTAAAAGTTGTGGATTCGTAAAAAATACGATTTGAAAGAAATATAATGGGGACTACAGCATTGCGAGAAATATTTTGGAAACTTTCTTCAGGAAAAAGGAATCGGGAAAAGTATTCATGAATCACAATTTAAATACTTTATATCTTCTTGTGTACTCTCATTAGCATCACTAACGTGTATATACGTTGATCACTAAAACATAAGATCACCGACATTTTATCAGACGTTTAATAGTAAGACTGTATGCGACTAAGCAGTTTAAAATACATTACTGTGTACTACGTACTTGATGCTGGAGAAGATGATGAAGGCGATCAATAGCGACAACAAAGAGACTGCGTAACCCATCTGAGAAATTATCTTCAGAGAAGGCAAGTACGGCTGAAAAAGACAAGAATGAAAATATATATTATGTCGGTAGTGGCAATATCTTAATTGTGCAATAGAGCTGTGACGCCGATAACGGAATCTTGAAATCCTGGATGCTACTAACAACACTTACGTATCATTTTTTACTTTTTTTTACACTTACGTATCTTTTGGAATGAAATACAGAATTAAACGTTAAAAGGAAACTGCCTCAGTCACTGGTTCAAATTATTATAAACAACCTCATTTTTTTTACGGCTAAAATATGCATCGATTATGTTCGTGAATACATGCAATGACAGAAAGCAGTTTTCATTTCAAAATTTTGATTTAAAATAGTATATATTTCGGTTTCGTTTTTTTAATTTTTCAGACATCTGAGTAAGACACAATTTGTTACATCATAATATTTCATATTCGTTCACAATAGTACGAGAACGTGCTATTGTACCGCTGTTGATATGAGCTGTTCTAGCACTATTAGTTGTCTTTGATCTATTGAATTTTATGATTTATTTATTGCACGCGGTTGTTATGTTGTAGATATTCATGAACACAATAATAATTACCTTTCACAATATACTTAAAAATGACGGCAGCAGTGATTGGTGTCGGCATTTTAAGCAGAAATGTGGGCAAGAAATTTGCTTATTGGTTATCTTCTTCACATATGAAAATGAATACTCGCGGGCATCCTGAAATACACCTAACGGTTTGGGAGGATCTTCGTAATATGACTTTCCTGCGCATTTTTGTTATTTTGTCTAATGAAGAATGACAACATTTTTGTATACACCATGTAATTGTTTACAGACAGTCATGCTATAAAATGAGAAAATACCGCCGATATAGTTTGTTATAATGAAAATGTGTTTTGATAAAAAATAGAGGTTACAGAAGTGACATTTCTTGATTCCATTACAGATGTGACTTTTGCGTTTAGGGAAATCCTTATGTTCAGATGTTCGACAGGACACTTTCTCTTGTAGATTTCGTGTACCTGCAAAACATTTATTCATATGGGTTTGCCTAACAATCAGGGGTAAAAGTCAATCCATATCTGTATGAGGATCAGTGGAATGAACACAAGGCAGGTGGGAAAAAAAGTACGCTATTTATTGTTTCAAAAGTGATCGCCATAACTATTTATAAATTTATCCCACTGTGAGTCAAGATATTCCATGCCTTCAGAAAAATGTGTTTGCAGTTATCTACATTTACACAAATACTTGCATTGAGGATCATGTCCTTTTTGAAAATGAAATTAATTTTTATTTTCCATTTTTGCTATTTGCTAGGTAGATTTCAACCCATTAACCTAAATTATTTTTTGATATGACAAAATGTCATTAAGACAGTGAAGGGGAGAACTTACTAATGTAAGGGAAATGTATAATAGTAATAAAAAGAAATAATCTGGTTATAGAACAGATTCATGGAAACCTTTTGCTAAAACGATTGTTTATGTCATTTGGGCACAAACAAATTTATCATTTGGATACGTAAAATCAATTCAAGAAATACAATGCAAGAGATGAACATTGAATCAGAAAATCAAGTTCCTTCGTCCGTCAATCGATTCTGTTTGGGCATGTAGAGGTTGAGTACGAGCAAAACATACTGTGTATCCAACACAGTTTCCGAGGTTCCTTACCTCTATGTGCGATTCGTTTTTAGGAGACAATCCGACGTTGACAATAACTGTGGCCTTAGGGCCACTAAAGCACAGGGAGAAGTTCGTCCAGGATGTCTCTGAAGGCCCATCATCACGCGAATACCATACACCAGATTCCGTACACAGCTTGGATGCATTTGCCTGAAAGAGGTGATATTTCGTTATATAAATGTAGAAATATATTATACATAAACTATATAAACCTATATTGGATATAAACTATATTGGATTTTGTTACTTGTGAGGTTAATTGAATAGATGGATTGATTGATGGCTGCATTGTTAGTGATTGTGGGCGCGTCAACTACCGGCATTAGTCCTGTAGATGTAGTGCATGTTTTTTTAATCAGGAGGTGGCAGTGATCTTCCTCTATTGGATGGCGAGATCCGACGCCGACCTACCGTCGACTACCGGGGTTTCCTCAACCAGGTATTTCCCAGCAGTGTGGCACCGCCCCAGCCCGGACAAGTTCTAAGTTCCTGACCGGCCTCCCGGAATGTGTGGTAGTGTAGTGCATGTTAGTGTAAGTTTCTCTACGAGGGGTGAGAATAGGACAAGGAAGAGGAAGGAAAGATCGCGCGCGGTCTGTGGCCCATTTGTTAGGGTACTGCTCTGGCATTCGCCTGGTGTTGATCAGAGAAACCACGGTAAACTACCGATCAGAACAGCCGGCCGCTAGAATTCTCCCCCAGTTGAATAGCTGGACTTATAGATTTCGCGTCATCAGCAAGTTGTGCTGTATGTGTCTATTGTAGTGAGTGTGTCTGCCATGTGAAGATATGCGAGTAAAGAATAAAGGTAATCATTGAAGCTAGACTTCTTATGCATCATTTCAAAGTTATCCACGATTAGAAAGAGCGTTGAAGCATTAAATGTGTTTCAGTTTTCTAATACTGGTTAATTTATAGCATAATCAATTAAATTCGTTTTATAGGAAATTGATGCACGCGACGGTAGGTCGCTCGCTAGTGGCCACGGGATTTTATGCCTATGTTGTAAATTGTATTAAATCATTACTTTCTCCAGCGTAACCTATAAGCAATTATATAAATGTTAACGAGAGGTCTGAATTTTGTCCCATTACAGAGCATACAATCTGCCAACTATAAATTGTGCCATTTATAACTTGTTTCTTTGCATTTCCTCAAAATGTACGATTGAAAACGCTATGAAAAGATATCGATATTGTACTCTTTACATAAAAAGGCATCAAAGCAAAACACGAACGTGTTACTGCTTGATAGGGAATGATTACTAAGTTCATTAACCATATTTAAAGCGAAAACTGTGGAATTAGGTGCATAGTATTAGAAACAAATTTGCTGGAATAAATGAGATTCGCAACACACGTAATAATCCAACGTACATTACTATCGAGCACAACTGGGAAATGCTGCATTGTAGGCACATAAAACCCAATGTTAGAGCCCTTCCAGGATCCAAAGTTATTACCTTTATAGTACTTCCTTGGAACTGTTGACTACAAGCAACGACGTCATCAAATATTTTAAAATTTGACACGTTATATTTTGAATTACACAATCTTTTCCAATGTCTTTTGTGCAAGTCTTCCGCGCAACCACGCGTAAATATTCGTACATTTCGCAAGAGGTAGATATCCGCGCACCGGCGCGGCATAGCAGCAATTAGCGGGAATCACATCTATAAGTACTCGTACTGTCTACTAAATAGTCGCTCCTACTATATACGTCCGAGAACTCTACAGTGTGTGGTAAAGAATCTGTGCACTACTTTTTGGAAGAATTGATTGATTGTTTGATTTTTTCGTGGTTTCGGGCGCGTCAACTGCTACGGTCATTAGTCCCGTTAGTGTAATGCATGTTTTTTCTCTGGAGATGGCGGTGATCTTCCCCAGCTGGATGGCGAGATCCGGCACCGACCTACCGTCGGCTAGTGGGGTTTCCCCCTAACCAGGACTCTCCCACCAGCGCGGTACCGCCCCAGCCGGGACAAGTTCTAAACTCGCGACCGGTGTCCCGGAATATGTGATAGTGTGGTGCATGTTAGTGTAAGTGTATGTGTAAGGGAAGAGGATAGGACAAGGAAGAGGAATGACAGATCGCGCGCGGTCCGTGGCCGCTTTGGTAGGGTACTGCTCCGGCATTCGCCTGGTGTTGATCGGAGAAACCACGGAAAACTACCGATCAGAGCAGCCGGTCGCTAGAATTCTCCTCCAGACAGCGACTGAATTCGACCTAGGTGCAAAGTTAGCGTCGAAAATCCTGCCGCCGTCAGGACTCGAACCTCCCGGTCAGAGGCGCTGTAGTGACATCAGTTGATGCACTGAGCTACCGCTATCGGTTTGTTTGGAAGAAAAGTATTTTATTATGAATAAGCTTCGGCACAAACATTTCGCATATGTTTCCTCATCATCGAACTGCGCATAAGATGTTTTGGTGTTTTTGGTGTCAGTAAACCCTGAATAAACCAAATGAAATCCTGAATATGTGTTATTTTTAAAAAGGTATATAAAATTAATAGTTTTCTTGAATATTTGTATTAATTGAGCTTTCTTAAAATAATTTTCTTAATATTACTTGACTAGTTTTATATTGAAATTTACCATAAATACAGTTTACAAACAAAAACTCATGACGGTATCATAGCTTCTTGTTTTGTTGAATCACCTGAGAGTGGAATCCAGCAATGTAGGCCGGACAGCGCTGGGTGAGCAGCTGGCCAGGGATGGCTCGCTCCCAGCACAGGATCCCGTCCCACACAGGGGGACAGAACACACCTACACACCATCGAGAGGACAAAATCACCATGTAAACAACCTCATCTTTGAACACGAAATAACGGTACGTTTTTTTGCGAATCTCATGAACTTTCAATTGAATACGTCAACTAATACATGCGAGCTACATGCGAAAATATTTGTTCTCAGGCAACATATCCCTGTTTGCTGAGTACATGCAATTAATGAAAAACGACCCAAACAGTATTCAGTTTTCTGTAGCAACGTGAACGTTTATTACATGTATACACATACAAATTACTTAATCAGGAATCTGTTCAATGTAACATATCCCTTTTTATATAAACACCTTGATTTCAGCTGCGTTGACGTGAGTTTTTGATACGTTTTACACAGAACAATTTTTAAACTGAAACATTTATATGCCAGACGTGTTAAAATTTCGCAGAAAGCATGTTATTTTTCTAATAAAAATACCAATTAATATGATCCACCTATCTTCAGAAATAGTTATTTTCAAATACGTCAATCTGAGCATTGTAAATTCCATCTAATGTTTAAAGCCGATTGTCTTATGTGAGCGAATAAAAAGCAACATTCGAAGTAATCTGGTACATGAAAAGTTGAAAAGTTTACATTTCGTACCGCCAAAGACAATAAAATCTATATAAGATCAAGATCAGAAATGACCAAGTTGACCAGAAATGACTCGGTAATGTCCATGTCAATTACACTATCTTATCACAGTTTACTGTCCAAATTGTAGAAGGTAATGTCCTATTCACCCAATGATCGTTGAAATCAGTATTAACTCGCCGAACACGAAGGGCAACTGTTACAATGAACTGTTACCTTTAGGCTTTGCACGAAAAGGATAAAACAAGACAGCTGGATTTGAAACGAGTCCCCTCGTATTTGAAAATGAAGCTTTCAATTTGATATATTTTCTTTAACACAAACCTATCAGTGCGACCACGGTCGAGGTTTGGCACTCAATTTTCCAAAGAGCATAGAAAATCTTTTCCTACCATTGGTAACTTCATAAAAACTAGATAAAGGTATGCATTATTTTAATACAAAAAAGAATTGAACGTATAATAAGCAAATTCCGCCCACGTGATTCTTGTAAGCCTCTATTTATTAATCTAGAAAGTTGATCACTACATTGTCTCTTGATTTACGAATCAGTGTTTTTTGTCAAAAATTTGATCAGAAACTCAAGGGCGGGAATATATTTTCAACAAACACCGATGACTATAACTATAACACTCAACGTAGTAATAATATTCATCAGGAAACAGTATCTACATTTCATTACAAAACATGTACATTATTTTACGACGCTCTGGCAAATGACATTAAACGATTAAAACCGATACAAAGTTAAAGTCCAAAGTAAAATCTATACTGCTCTGTACAATTAGACACTTTGCCGAGCATGAAACAGGAAAGTAATATTAATTTTAAAAATAATACTTAATGTATCATTTACCAATTAGATTGAATAATTCTAAACAACCTGTAACAAGTATTGTATTTCAGCTTCTAGGTCAATCTCAATCAGGCTTTCGACCATTCTCCCTCATCCATTGAGCAAATGTTGAGGCCCCTTCTTTTGCTTCTGTACATAAATAACCTCATTATTTTTTCACCTCTTCCAGAGTTAAGTGGAAAATTTAGTTATTTAAATCATCGTTCTCCATCTTATTGTGACAGGAAGTATTATTCCTTGGCGAAGGATATTATGAGGGATAAGATCCCAAATTTATAGCTGATTTACACTCGAAAATATATTTTATTACATCGGCGTAAATATTTTATTAGCAGTTCTTGCTAAAAATGCTCATTTCTTTCTGTATTCAGAATTCAACTTGTAGGGTGGGATGGGGGAATGGGAGGCTAATAGGAATCTATCCAGAATTATTTTACTGGCGGCAGCACGGTCGCACTCCGTTTGCAGACGACAAAATGGGTTTTCGAGCGTTCGCCTTTAATTTTTGCTGCTGTTATCCTAAACCGCTGAATTTGCTATACTGCTTATACAGAGATCGTAATATATAGTGATGATTGTATGGCTCAAATTGTTGACCAGTATCAAGTTAAAACAGGAATGAACAAATATTTTATCCTACATTTTGTAATTTAAACAAAAACGTTACGTTTATTTTTTCCTGAATATGCATCGAAAAAGACCAAGGACCACTAATAAGGCAAAGTGACTTTACAGTCACTTTGCTGTGAAGTGAATCAAAGAAGTCTCATCTGTTTACGGGACTGCAAAACCTTCAGGGATATCGTTACAGCACATTGAAGAAGCAGTAGAGGGCTACATGTGAAAATGGAAACGGTGAACTGAAACCTCAACGCCCAGGTAGGCCAATGATTTTATCTGAAGCTCAAGAAAAGAAGCTCGCGGACCACCTACTAACATTTAGCAACATGTTTAACGGCATTAGTCGTAAGCAGCTCCGTTCACTTGCGTATTAATGTGCAGTAGACTTCAATTGAGAGTAACTCGGTAACTTTGATAGCGAGGCCAAGCTGGCAGGTGAAGACTGATTTCAAGGTTTCCTGCAAAGAAATCCAAATGTTTCTATCCGAAAAGCAGAGACCACGAGCCTCAACCGCGTTGTGGATTTCAACAAGGAAGAAGTAGATCGATCCTTTCGTAATAAGGAAAATGTGTCAAAACTCAGATTTACTGCATCTGCAATTTTTAACGTTGACGAAACTAGTGTGACCAGTGTTCATAAACCAGAGAGAGTTCTTGCTGCTACGGGACAAAAAAGATTCGGAGTTTTCACAAGCGCAGGAATAGGGAAAACAACATACATTTCTATACAATTAGAGACTATACTGAGCATCACAAGGAAAGTAGCATTCATTTTAACAGTGATATTTAATGTATTATTTACCATTGGACTGTATAATTCTAAACAATATGTAACAAGTATTGTATCGCGACTTCTGGGTCAATGACCCCCATCTCGATCAGGTTTTTGGTCCAGTTTCCCTGATCCATTGAGCAAATGCTGATATGGCCCCTTGTTTTGCTTCTGGACATAAATGTAACTCCATTATCTGTGCACGTCTTTTATAATTCATTGGGCAATACAGTTATTCAAATTATCGTTTCCATGTTGTCGCCGCAGGAAGTATTATGAAGGACATCATGGATAAGAGCCCCACATTTATTACTTATTAATCCTTGAAAATAGATTTTATTACATGGGAGTGTTTTTTTTCTCTCTTTTTTCTTTTTCTTTTTTTCATTCAAAATTCAAGTAGTATATGAATTGGTGTAGGAATCACAGAATTTTGAAAATGTGTACAAAATTCACTTTTCCCCATAGCACGTTATACGTTGTTTCAACTGTTGTTTGACGTAAAATAAATAAAATAAACAACGGTCATATGCGCGGTTAGTGCGGTAGGAGCCTTCATACCGACATTTTTTTTGTATTCGCGAGAAAGCGAAATTCTAAATTGCTGAAAAAAAATGACTCCCAGAAGCTGTAACGCGTGCACTCCTAACGGATGGAACAACAAAACTATTTTTGTTCAATGGTTAGAAATTTTACTAAATTTGCAACTCCAAAGAAAGAAATGGCAGTTTTGTGGATATTAGATAATCACACTAGCCACACTACCCTGAAAGCGTATGAGTTTTGCAAGAAAAACTATGTGCCATGATATCCATACCTCCACATACCTCGTATCGTATGCAGCCCCTTGATCTGACTGTTTACGGGCCTTTAAAAGTGGCCTACGACGAGAAATGTGATCTCTTTGTCAAAACGGCTGATCCACTGAAAAGAATAACCCCGTACGAGATAGCAGAGATTTTTAATAAAGCTTTTAAAGTAGGAAACGGAAAAGCTGGTTTCAGAGCATAGGGAATCTGGCCTTTAAATGCTGCCATCTTTAAAGAGGATGACTTTACAGTTAAAACTGCGAGTGAACCCCAAAATGCAGTTGAAACTATAACAGTGCACTTCAGACTACGGTCTCCGAAATGGAGCCTTCGAAGAGATGGATGGGGGCGAAAACTATTGTATGTTCTGAAGAATTAGTACAGCCATCTTCATCTAATGCTCAACAACGTAGAGTACTACTGCCATCTACGAGCAAAGGAAGATGCAACTAAGCTAGAGGTGAAGATCCCATTTGAAACGTTTTGTCCTCGATCTCCCTGACGCCAAAATTAAGTTACCAACCCCTCAGAAATGCTCGTAAGAAACAGCATTCGGAGATTCTGACTGCTTCACCCTTCAAAAAACTCTACAAAGCAAAGGAACAACGAAAGAGAAAGCAGAAGGCAAAGGTGCACCGAAGAAAAGATGTTGTTAGTACAGATAAAGGCTTGTATCTATACTAACGACTATATTTGCTACGGGACCCATTATCCTGCGGGGGGTTTCCATTACCTAGGTGACCTGGTAATGAGAGCCAATCAAGTCATTTTGGTTGTTATTTTTTTGCTGATAATGGAATTGTCCATTCACTTTTTGTCTTATATAGTATATGGATAAGACATAACAGTATCTAGATTAAAAACAAAATTTAAAAAATAGTTTCTATGGCACTTTTACTTCACTTTTCCGTTATCAGGCTCCCATTCTCCCGTTCTCCCATAAATGACTTAGGAAAAGGATCCCAGATTTAAGAAAACGTGCACAGAATACAATTCTCCCCCATAGCACGTCACACACATTTTCTATTTTTGACGTACAATCAAAAAAGAAACACGAAAAATAAATATATGCTTTTCAAATTAGATGTTCAAGTTGACGATGTCGAGATTGAATTTACGTAAATAAATAGTAAAACGTGAAGTGATAGTTATCAAAAGACGTTAATAGGAAACTAATCGCTAGATAGATGAAAAAAGGAAATTGACCTCAAGCTTGGAAATAAGCTATTGCAGAAGGGTAGAGACCAAAGTGGAAAGAATTTTGAAAAAGTGAAAAGAACGAGCGATTACTACTCTGTAAATTAAAAAATTTGAACTTTGAAAACAAGCCAGCAGGATCTCTTCGGTGCTCTGTTGTTTTAACACATTATCATCAATACCCGAAAAAAAACTGTTTTCAAATACTTCCAACAGTTCACGTTACCACTAAGCAGGAGCATTCAAAGAAACTAACAAGCAATATCCAAAAGACTCCAAAATCCTTGAAAACTTGATTACTTTAAATATAAACAGGTGTAAATTATTGAGTTAAATCTTTATGTGCGATGGAAAATAATTTGTTTCCGTTTATATGGAATTTAAAACGCAGAAGGCATTGAGGGAAAAAAGTCGCCCTATAAATCTTATTTCAATCGATAATGAGTACAAAGGGAAATAGAATTTTCTCTAGAATGCAGTAATGTAGATTATAAAATTAATGTTATTTTTTATTGTTTTATAATATTTATAAACTTTGGCCATGGAATAAATGGGCAGTTTCTTTGTTGTACTTCCCAATGCTTTCAGTTATGTGTTAAAAGTAAGAAAGAGGCAAATTATTTTTTCAACCATTTTATGCAGGATGATTATATGTATATTGAATTGCGTTTTTTTTATATTATTTAGTAGAACTGTATATGTTATATAAAACTGCCAATTTAATTGTTGTATTGCATAGTACTCGCTAATAACCTTATTAATAACGTGATCTTATATAAAAAAAAACTGCACATGTTTATCATGTTGAACATAATGCAATTATATTTGGTAACGATTAAGAATGTTTGATTCCGCAGATGTTCCTTTTTACATGAATCACTTTACTCCACGAAGTTGAACAGTGTCGGTGAACCGTGAAGAATTCGTTTTGTGAATGGTGACTGTACACAAAAGTAAATCGGAAAGTTGTGAGAGAACCATAAGGCAACGAAATGATTTATTACTCAGTCAAGATCAGTACGCTACCAATACACAAACAATGGAACTCCGGTATGTCAATCCGCAAAGAAAATGAAATATACTACTATAGTTGCGGAACATTGGAGTCGGCTGCTCGTGCTGGCACGCATGGCGGCTAGATGGCGCCAGCTGCGCCGCGCCGGATCTCACCGCCTGTGTCTCCGGCCGCGTGGAGCGCGTCAGTCGCTTCGTCTGCGATGCGCCGCGCGCACGCCCTCTGCCCGGCGCTCAGCAGCTGCGCCTGCTGCTCCTCGCTGCGCGGCGCCGCCCCCGCCGCCGCCTACCACACACCCACACACACAACTGGTCAAAAGACAACTTGTGGTTAGCAGCATTACGTACTTTGTGCAGAGGATTCAGAAAGTGATTTCAACTTCTTTCTTTTCCTCCTCTACCTTTACCCTTCCTTCTTTCGCTTACTTAGTCGTGCATTTCTTTGTCTTCTTGAGAAAGAGAGAGAGAAACACAGAGAGAGAGAGAGAGAAAGAAACACAGACAGAGAGAGAGAGAGAGAGAAAGAAACACAGACAGAGAGAGAGAGAGAGAGAGAAAGAAACAGAGAGAGAAAGAAACACAGAGAGAAGAGAGAAAGAAACACACAGAGAGAAGAAAAGAAAGAACAGAGAGAGAAGAGAAAGAAAGAAAGGAGAGAAGAGAGAAAGAACAGAGAGAGAAAGAGAAAGAAACAGAGAGAGAAAGAGAGAAAGAAACAGAGAGAGAGAAAGAGAGAAAGAAACAAGAGAGAGAAAGAGAGAAAGAAACAGAGAGAGAAAGAGAGAAAGAGAGAAAGAAAGAAAGAGAGAAGGAAACAGAGAGAAAGAGAAAGAAACAGAGAGGAGAGAGAAAGAAAGAGAGAAAGAGAAAACAGAGAGAAGAGAAAGAAACAGAGAGAGAGAGAAAGAAAGAGAAGAGAAAGAGAAAAGAGAAGAACAGAGAAGAAGAGAAGAAGAGAGAGAAGATAAAGAAGGAGAGGGGTGAGAGTGTATTTTTCAAATATTTGGTGCAAACATTTAATATATTTGACAAATTAATACAATTTCGTTTCCTCGGCAAATTGTTAATTGAAAGACTTAAAATTTTGTTGACTTTTTGTTTTAAAAATATTGTTTTTTCAAGAAAACGTTTAGAGAAACGGTGATAAACATGTTTGGATCTTGTAGTGGAATATAGTGGCATCTGGCTTGGAATAAATCACTGTCTATTAGAATACATCGGAACTACTTTGTAGGGTTTCTACGTGGCATTACCGAGCTTCTAGCCTGTACCTGAGAGGGAATAGTCTGAAGATCTAAATAATTTATAGTGAATGCTGTACTACAACTACCAGGGCACGTGTAAAAACATACTGAAATTTAGAAGTAAACATTGCATTTTCGAGGCATACAACGATAGTCCTGTTCATCTGCTTATGGTCACTGTCGTAATTGATACACTGTCAGAAATTACAGTAAATTTAATGTAGATTTAATGTACGACTGTAAAAACCTTGCAATTAAAGGATGATTACTGCATTTGTAAATTAAATTTAATGCATAAATTAAAATCAATGTAGATTTAATATTCGACGTTACATGAAAATCAATGTACATTGTACATTATGGGGATATTAACGAACTTTTACATTAAATTTAATGCTTAAATTAAAATCAACGTAGTATAAATGAACATCAATACATGAAACTTACTACTTTTACATTCGTCATTAAATTTAATGACTAAATTAAAATTCACCCAGATTTGATATATAATTACGGAACTCATGAAACGTAGACACTATTTAAAAACTTTAAAATATTGTCTTCCACTATATAAACTAACATATAGTAAATTTAAAATATACTTTTTTTTAGCTTTATATTTTACTATGAACAATAATTAATCATTTTTCTACAAAACCATTTAGTTTAATATTGTATTTGAACATACAATATTCGCAGTCATGCTGTTTTTTTTTTTTCAACGTTTGACAGGTGTCGGCTCTCGTCTGGGTTTATTTTCAGTCCCCGGATTAAGAAATTCCGAACCCTTCCTGTCCCTTGTAGGCAAACAAAGGGTGACGGGCTTCGCAGCCTGCCTATTTCAGATACTCGGAGAGTTTCACATTCATTCGTATTCTGAAGCGGTGCAGTCGCGTTCTTACGTGGTGGAGCAATGGAAATATTTTCTAAAACGTGTGCAAAATCAACAACAAAAAAAGGCAAAACTTTCTGATATGAAAACGTCGAAAACGTATAAATGTTATACCTCACTTCCTGTTCTCATCACAGCAGTTAGAGCGGTAGGGAGAAGTTGAAGCAATTCAGGAATATTGGATTTGTGAATGTAAAGTCTAATTATTAATTAGTATTAGTTATTTAATATTATTTTCATTATTAATATTATATAATATTATTTTCATGAAATGTGGAATTGGTTAATCTCTACCTATTGCTATATATGTGCTGTAGATTGCAAGTGACTGTTTAAATATAACAATGGACCAAACAAATTAAGACAAAAAACTGCAGTTCAGGAAATCAGTGTTACATAGTAAGTTCAAAGTAAATAACTGTGATCCTGGAACAAGTTCTAGTATTTTGTAAGTCGTTATTGAATGTGTGATAATATTATTTGCGTTTTTAGATATACGTATTTTGCAAAATTACAATCACTCTCGAATTCATACGAAGGTAAGTTGGAGTTGTTGCGCATTAAATTAAAAATAATGTTTTATTAAATAAATTATTATGATCGAGAGAACATTTGAGAAAAAGTAGTTATACTACAACCTTGAGAATTTTTAATAAACTGGCAATTCGTCTCAGTTTTATGTAACAGTAAAATTGCATTAAAGAAAACATAGTCAAAATAGATATTGTTAAATAGAGAATGAATAGTATCCTTACGAACAAAATAGTTTTTTGATTTAGTAATTTCTATTGTGACCAAAGATTATAGGCAACATTATATAATTATAATACTACCATCTAGTAATAATATTACTAATAGTTTTATTTTACTTTAAATCAATTTTCTTTCTCATTTTGTTCTTTTTATATGCCCGTATTTTTGTACTCAGTGCCTGTGTACAAGCAAAGTACTGCCTCTGTCAGTTCTTTTTGTTGTTATTTGCTTCACTGTGAGTAAAAATGGTAATGCTGAATAAATAACATTTATTAACAATAAAATTATTACTTTCAGGGAAATTATGAAAATAAATCAAACAGAAGGAGACAAAAAAAAGACAAAAGAGAAGGCCATAAAAAGGTGAAAAAAAATTGATTCTGCAGTTTTTAAATTCACAAACAATATGGATAAAATACAATTTTTAAACAATAAAAATTGTACAAAATGATAAAATACAATATAAAAGAGTATATTGTAATAAGTTGTAAATTTTTCCATTTCTCAAGTGCTGATAGTTTTGAATTTTTTAATAAAATAAATTGTTGTTTACTAATAAAAGTAAAATATATATTCATTCTTCCATATTCCTTAAATAAATTCTTCGTAGAATTAATTCGATAATATTTGGTATACAAGTTAATGGTTATTTACGCGCCAAGAGCATTATAAGGGATTTTTGTCACTATGATCTTTACAACAATTTAACGTCCTTGATTTAACACCCAACAATTTAACGCCCCGTGGCACCTAGATTTAATTTTTACCTATTTTAATGATTCAGAATTACTGCTGTACTAAATAAGTACATGTTAACTTGACTCCATTTGTCCTCTAAATTATAATTATCATTTCATTATTCCATAGGAAAGACACGAAATTTGTAAATATCATTCAACTGTACTAGTTGCCACGTCATTTTAGGAGTAGAAGAATTTGCACTTGAAGGAGAAGTAGAAAGCACACTGTCAGACGTTTCTGCATTCCCTTTAATACAAAAGTACATGAATGTAATGATCATGTACGTAAATTAAATTTAATATACACGCACAGTGTCTTTCAAGTACGTGTAAATTAAATTTAATGTAAATGGTAAATTAAATTTACTTGTACACGAACATTAAATTAGCAACGATATTTTCTAGTAGAATCATCGATATTATAACATCAATGTTTTGTTTTCGATGCTTTCTTGCTTCGATGCACTATTGCCACACATTACTACGCACATGGCACCATGCATATGACAGAAAAATTATATCTCAAAACATTAATAATACCGACAGGCGATGACACATTTTTAATCGTGTTCATGACCTTCGCCACAGCCAAAGCTTATCGCCTCCCCCTGATGTGTCAGCTCCGGGTGGCTTAGTTCTCTATTCCTATTGTCGGACTAGTCTGCCGTGCATCCGTAGCTCAACCCAGAACATTGTCGAGGGGTAATAACGTCCCGCCGTTCACCTTTTATGCTAAAAATTCACGATCTTGACTAACTTAACCCCACGTTTGCGGGATATGTCGGACGTAGCAATCACGATTGATTGATTGATTTTTTCGTGTTTCCGGGCGCGTCAACTGCTTCGGTCATTAGTCCCTTTAGTGTGTTGCATGTTTTTTCTCGGGAGATGGCAGTGATCTTCCCTGCTGGATGGCGAGATTCGGCGCCGACCTACCGTCGGCTAGTGGGGTTTCCCCCTAATCAGAACTCTCCCACCAGTGGGGCACCGCCCCAGCCGGGACAAGCTCTAAGCTCCCGACCGGCGTCCCGGAATATGTGGTATTGAAGTGTATGTTAATGTAAGTGTGTGTGTAAGGGGAGAGGATAGGACAAGGAAGAGGAAGGACAGATCGTGTGCGGTCCGTGGCCCGTTTGGTAGGGTAATGCTCCGGCAATCGCCTGGTATTGTTCGGAGAAACCACGGAAAACTACCGACCAGAGCAGCCGGCCGCTAGAATTTTCCCCCAGACAGCGACTGAATTCGACCTAGCTGAAAAGCTAGTGTCGAAAATCCTGCCGCCGTCAGGATTCGAACCTAGGACCTCCCGTTCAGAGGCGCTGCAGTGACATCAGTTGATGCACTGAACTACCGCTCCCGATAACAATCACGAAACTCAATGCCTCGGACCAATGCACTGAAGCATGGGGTAACACATCAATTAGCCTGGCACGCATAGGCAAAGGCACATTTCATTCGCAATGCTACTGCTAATGACAGGGATCGGCACGCTTCCCGAGCGACATCGGATGAGTCCGATGAGCGGCAATGCTGAACCCTTGACCGGAAATGGTAGCTCAGTGCGGAAGTGGTGCTGTCCCCTTGCATACCCTCTTACATTAACATGCTCTACATTACAACACATTACGGGAGACCGGTCGGGAGCTTAGAGTTTGTCCCGACTGGGGCGCTATCCCGCTGGTGGGGGAGTGCTGGTAGGGGGAAAACCCGGCTAGCCAAAGGCAGGTCGGCGCCGGATCTCGCCATCCAGCGGGAGAAGATCACTGGCTCCTCTCGAGGAAAAATGCACTTCACTTACGGGACTAATGACCTAAGCTGTTGACGCGCCCGGAGTCACGAACAACCAACCAACCTGAACTCTGGTTGTGAGAAAGAAAGCAAATCCTCACAAACTGATTGCATCAGAGAAGATCACACGACATCCCACATTATAGGCTGTCGGTACTACACTGGAACGTGTAGATGTGACAATCGGTGAGACCAACTGCCGAGACTCATGGGCTATTACCGATAATTTAGAACTTCGATCGTTAGGTTTTTGCTATTAGTTTTACGACAAAGAATGTAAGTATTAAACTACCATGAAATTTTTAAAATTTTGCAACTCAATAAAACATAATATTTTGTAATAGGCGCTTTGCTAACAAACTTCTGCGGATACAATTTTAGGGTCCTCATTTTTTATTCCAATTTAGAGAATTTACTACACGACAGTGTATCGTCGTGAGTACTCAATTTTAGTTTTCTTTGACTTAAAAGCACGTAACCTCATCATTCGCACCAGACTTTACTATATTTCTGCAATTTCCTAAAAAACTGTACATTATTGGAGTCTTTGTCGGTCTTCTGCGACTTTTTGATCATTGCAATAAAGATGTGGTGATTGTATTTTTGTGGTTCAAAAGAAATCATTACGTATTCCTTCTTAATAGCAGCAAACGATAAACAAACAAGTTAATCCTTCTCTGTACAAGAAGCCTACAAGCTAACTTTACACAACACTATGAGAACAATAGTAGCAGTACAAAAAACAAACTCGTATCAAGGTTTTTCACGTTCGAAGAGAATGACGTCAAAACAATTTCCAAACATAATATGTTAAAATAAATACAGAAAGGAAAAGTGGCATTTTAGTACCGTAGGGCGAGCCAAGTTGGCGGATTTGGAAAAGTCGGTAGTAGCGGGCAAAGTGGAAGGAGCAGAAAGGAGAGAGCGGAGTGGAAAGAGCGGAGCGGAAAGAGCAGAGCGGAAGGAGCAGAGCGGAAAGAGCAGAGCGGAAGGAGAAGAGGGGAAGGAGTAGAGGGGAAGGAGTAGAGGGGAAGTAGTCTTATATACCAAGTAAGCACTGTAGTTGCATGCATGTGGTGTACTTAGTGTAGTCCATGTAGTGTAGTGTAGTTGCATGCATGTAGTATAGTGGATTATGCAATGTAGTGTAGAATATTAGATGTGCGCTTTTGTGAAAAACATACGCGTTTGGTGGTGATTGCACATATACATAATAATTATATTAAGCGTGTTTTAAGTGTTGAAATTGCATCATTTTTAAGTATGTGATAGTGAAAAATTAACTATTGTTAATTTGGTACTATATTTTGAAACAATATCTGATCGGGAAGTTCATCTGTTGACAATGAGTGTATTGTAGGGCTTTATTAGAGATTTTTTAATCGTCGTTCGTATAACTAGAAATTACAAAAATGATTGTTTCATGAAACTCTCTCCCTCCCCCTCCTCCCCTCTCCCCTCCCCCTCCTCTATATATATATATATATATATATATATATATATATATATATATATATATATAGTCAAAGTTTATTTCTAAGGTCAGTGGTAGCCCAAGGCATGAAGGCAGTGTACGCTAGTGTGGCAAACCCTAATTAAACCATTGATGTTGCAAAAAATTCAAGGATGGCCGAACACAGCAACAGGAATATTTGCGAAAAATTTTTGTGTGTGTCCTGTTATCTCTTCTTATAACTCGATCGTGCTTCAGACTTTCCCCTTCTTTCGTTTCTGCACACAACGTGTGCTACGCGCTTTTTTCCTGCCACCCGCAGTCTGATGTTTCGAGAACCGTTACTTGATATTCCGCTCTCCTTCCAACCCTTTTCAGCCTCATCCCGTCCCTCACCACTGCTTCCGACAAGATGACATGTCTACACGCCTCCCGTCCCCCCACACCACTTCATTACGGTGCCGTCAGGCAACGCTCCGTCTCCCCGCTGCCGTCTCCCCGCCTCTCCTCCCCATGCCCACGTCTCCTCGCAATTTCTTTCCTTACATGCGATAGATAACGCCACACTACCCATCACTCATCAAGACACACTACTCACCACGCCCCTCACTACCCACAAAGACACGTGTCACTTGTCACGCATTCCTTCCCCATACACCAAACCCCCCCACCACCCCTCCACGCAAACGCCACCTGCCACGCTTCAACTCCACGCCGTTACGCCACGCCTCAACTCCACGCCGTTACGCCACGCCTCAACTCCACGGTGTTAGCGCCTCGCCTCAACTCCATGCCGTTACGCCACGCTTCAACTCCACGCCGTTACGCCACGCCTCAACTCCACGCCGTTACGCCACGCCTCAACTCCACGCCGTTACGCCACGCCTCAACTCCACGCCGTTACGCCACGCCTCAACTCCACGCCGTTACGCCACGCCTCAACTCCACGCCGTTACGCCACGCCTCAACTCCACGCCGTTACGCCACGCCTCAACTCCACGCCGTTACGCCACGCCTCAACTCCACGCCGTTACGCCACGCCTCAACCTCCACGCCGTACGCCACGCCTCAACCCCACGCTACGCCACGCCTCAACTCCACGTTACGCCACGCCTCAACTCCACCCCATGCCTCCACTCCGCCTCATTCCGCTTCCTCTGGGGGAGCTTCTTTCAGGCATTATTTCTAACTTTGCAATATCCAAAAATTCAGGAAGTTCAACAAAAATTAAACATTCATAATTTTTTGACCGGCCCTTGAGCTGTTCGTGAAAAAAACTAAGAAAAAAATTTGAACATTTTTTTTATAATTTGCATTTACTTAAGCAGACATTCCGTGAAAACTACTTTACAACAAATGTACCTTTTTCAAAAATCTGATTTTGTAGAACGGATTTGAGACAAATCTCTATGATCAACATTGTCGTTTTGCTTTTAATGGATTGATAAGTGATTCCGGGCTCGTCAACTACTATGATCACTTGTCCTGTATATGTATTGCATTTGTTATCACGAGAGGTGGCGGTGTTCCTTCCCCGCTGGATGGTGAGATCTGGCGCCGACCTACATGTCGGCTCGCAGAGTGTTACCAACCAGGAATCTCGCGCCAAGGGGCTCCGCCCCAGCCGGGGCAAGCCATAAGCTCACTTGACTCCCGGCATTTGTAGTCTTGGAATGCATGTAAGTGCCAGTATATGTAAGTGAGGTTTCGGGATAGGACAAGGAAGAGGAAAGAAAAATAGTGCGTTTGTTAGAGTACTGCTCCGTCATTTGCTTGGTATTGATCAGAGAAAGAACAGAAAACTATTGATCGGAGTTTTGTAGTTTGACCTAGTTTTGTGGCTGGTGTCAAAAATCCAGCCCACCATCGGGATTCGTACCATAAGAGCTTTCGTAGGCTTTACAGAGATTTCAATTCATGCCCTGATTCTCCTATGGCGGTTTGTACTTTTGCAAAGTTAACTTAATGCAATTTTTAAATATAGAGTTCCCCGAAAATAGGATCAGAGCCAACTTTTTACTTTAATTCGGTACATGCGAGGAGAAAATGTAAAGAAAAAGTTTAGATACATCTCACTCAAATTAAGAAAAAACTACTATTTTCAAAAAAATGTACCTGACCTTTCCATGACCAAAAAGTGACATTTCAAGAGTGATCTTTAGAAAACAAATTTATTAAGGACAAAAATTGCTTTTATTGTTGTAGTTGTGTGAAGCCACCAAAAAAACTGACTTTTGCATTTTTGAAAAATTAGGGATTTCAACGAGAATGATACGTTACTATTCTAATAAGCGGCTTTTACATTATTTGAGGTCAACGTTTAATTAAAAAGTGTGGAGAAATTTCTGAGAAAAGTTCGAAAAATGTTGAGGGTTTCATATAAAGTACCCCCAAAAATAAAAATTTTCGTGTCAAACTCGTAGGGCCTAGTGTTCCCTTAAGGCGTTTGAGGAATATCAATTTTGGACGAAATTGTCTGAACGGTTTAGACGCTAGCGTTGACCACCGACAAACGGACGGAAAGACGTCTACATGGTCAGCTGCCTGATTATTTCATGTTCCGTGACATGGTCTTCGTCCCGTAAGTCTAGGTCATGTTATACATCGGGAATTGGGGGCGTTCCTTCTCGCCCGGTGACGATCTATACTACTTCTTGCGGGAATACATCCGCTAACGGGACACCACCGTAGCCGGGACAAGCTCTACGCTCGCGACTGGTCTCTCTAGCGACATGTGTAGTAGTGAAGTGCATGTAATTGCGGGTGTGCTATTTGTGTGTGTGTATGTGTGTGTATGTGTGCATGAGGAAGGAAAATTCTCGTGCGGTTATTGGCTCGTTCTTATGGTACTTCTTCGGCATTCGCCTGGTTTCGAAGAAACCACGAAAAGAACAGGTGGCCGCTACAATTCCCTTCCTGGCAGCAGTTGAATTCGACTTAGCTAAGTAGCTAGAGTAGAAAATTCACCACACCTGGAATTTTGAGGTTCGACCTTGTGGTCAGAGATATTGCACACGTCAGAAACTCCATTCAATTTAATGTACGACTGTATATTAATTTTAATGTATATTGTACATTAAAGGCAATTAATGTACCTGTACGTTAAATTTAATTTACACGTACATTAAATTTAATGTGCATGTGCATTAAATCCCTCTCCTCAGCAACTCGCGACACGGGGGATTTGCGGATTCGGTGGTATAACGATCAGCGTACCCGAGTTCGATCAGGTTCAAACCCGATCGAAGCGGGATCGTGGGTTTTTTCGTACGCCTTCCTTCGGAGGGAAAGTAAAGCCGGCTGTCCCATGTAATAGATTTACTGCATGTAAAAGATCAAACCTAAAAGAAGCCTCTGAGCACAATTGAGATCCATCAGTTTCGACGCCCAAGATAATACCTCCTTTCTCCGTTAGATGGAGCAAGGAGCATAGCGAGATTTGCGTGGTCAGACGAGCCTCAATGGCCCGAGTCTCGACACGTAAAATAAGGCATTAACTTAACAAGTGGTAGGATTTGTAGCCCTGATCCATCTCAGCTACTCTGCACGATCAACGGGAACGCGTATGCAGAACTGAAGATTCTGCAACGATCCACCTTCACACGTTTCAGAACTCAGAGACTCAGAACGTACAGATGCTTATCCTCTAGTTGCTGGCTGGTATTCATAACATTCTACCAACACAGAAACATTTGACGCATGTTCCCGTCATTTCCATAAGTACTTAAATGTTAATGCTGGCAATGAGAAAGCAATTCTGCCCGACTTCATGCTCGCACATTTTAACATGATGTTTGTAACAATACATATATTTTAGATACATCAGATATTTCAAAGAAACTGACATTTACGTCATTTTATCCTTTGCACTATCCCAGGGCGTAGTTTAATATAAACATTTGGAGCCATTTTGGAGATAAAAACTGCCCTTGAGGTTTCATGTAAAGTGTCCTCCCAAATTTAAAACATCGAATTAAAATCTAAGGGGGTTGCGACATCAGCCATATCGATTGGGGAATGTCAATTTTGGTGAAAATCCTGCTTACAGTTTAGCTTCAGGTGTTTATCACACACGGAAAGAGGGACGGACGGACGGAAGCACGCACGGACGGACGGACGGACGCACGCACGCACGCACGCACGCACGCACGCACGGACGGACGCACGCAAACACGCACGCACGCACGGACGGACGGACAAACAGACATTTTGTCGTAAATCAATTTTTCGGTGTCAAGGACCTACAAAATGCGGATTCTAATTACACAACGCATTAGAAAACTGCATATTAGAACTACAAAGAATTATCCCGTAAGTCTTTTGGTATCGGTGCAATATGAATTTTTCTACCAAAAAGTCGTAAGTTTTCCTGCAACATTACATAACATTCACTACACTACTTATGTAGTATGCGAGAAAGAAAAATCCAGTACTTTTTATGCACAACTGATTGTTTTCCGTCTAAATTGATAGCCGGTTTTCACAAGGCCTCTGCCAAAAAGGAATTAAACACAAAGTCACTATATTCCAAGTCGAAGAAATTCTCGTATGTGAAAGTCGATACAGCGCCGTTAACCTGATTCGGACCCGATCGTAAAGTTTCTTTATGGCCGTACGAGTGCCGAAGACATCGTGGTATTGTTCTCGTGCGACTATCAACGTCTCTGCGACACTCCGCGTCCGATACTGTTCCCGCCCCCACACAGTTTCTCTCGTGATATTACATTTCCGGCTCGGTCCTGACCCATAGATTTCTCGCACTACGTTCCATGTGGTGTCTGCTCATTACATTCTCCCTCCATCGTTGGCTTCCTGATCTCCTCTCCACCTCTGTCATCGGTCACCTTCACTTCCGTTTCCGGATTTCGCCGCTTCACAATTGTCAGCTTAATCGATACAGTTGTTTCCGCGACCGGGTTACTGTAGCCGCCGGAAATGACAGAGGCAGCTGCGATGCCGTGACCTGTATGAAACCGTGCGCCTACGTCGGGGAACGCGTTCAGAGTTTCTGACAGAATTCGGATACATTCTGGACGTATTCGGACCGGTTCATGAACAGCGATGATAGTTGTTTCTCGCCATTCGGATCCTGACCTTTGTAAATCCATATTGTCTGTAACTTTAGACTATTTTCGTTGATATTTTGCAATCATGGCCAATTATAAACACTGGCCTGGGCACTGAAATGTGAGGTCACCAAGTCGGTAAGTCGGCAGGTACAGTTTACCTGGAAACTGGTGGTATTACATATCTTTCTCGCATTATTTATATATTTGAAATTTTCTAAAATTCAGAGTTCAGCGAAAACGAGATTAGTGCCATTCTTTTAAGTTTTCCGTGTTCAATCTGTAGAAAAACACTGAAGAAAAAATTTGGAGCGGTTTTTGAAAAAAATCTTTGGACAAACTTACGAGGTAAATAGCAGTTGTGTGCAGATTCTGCTGTAAAGTAAATACTTATTGTTACTAGAATGAAATGTTTAACTGTGTATTGGCGTTTTAATTGAATGTATTCACATTATACCTGTTTTTCGCGCACATTACGTATTCTTGAAGTTCTTAAGTAAATACGAAAGTAAATTTCAATTAGTTTCTTTCATTCTAGCTATCAAATCATTACAAAATAAAGAATTGCCTATAAATTCATATATATATATATATATATATATATATATATATATTATTTCATTTTAATTATTACAAGAGCAACACTGAAAAAATGTATAGATGTTTTAGAGCGAATATAATATTCTCAAAATAAATTTTACATGAAAATCTAAATTGTAGGGCAAGTTATTTTACCTGGTTCAAAAACAAAAATATTTTCCTAGAATAATGTGGAACGGCTTAATTGAATTTGATTGGTAATTAATTTTTCCTGACCTAATTTGATGAGCATTTGTGACTGGCAGCTGCAATTAAAAAAGGAAACAGAATTAGCTGGCAGTTGAGAGGCCGATAAACAGTTGCGACTAAGGGGAAATTGATTCAGGAACCATGTGGCGAAACGGTAGTTTCAATGAGGCATAATACAGCGTGCAAAGTTCAGGTGATAAGTACATTTTACGTGGAAAATAGTGCTGCTCTCATTTTTCTCAGATTATTTATAAATTTGCAATTTTAGGGAAATACACAAGAGTTCTGCGAAAATAAGATCGGGGGCTTTCTTTTAAGCCTTCCTTCTGCTATCTGTGGAAAAAATTGAAGAACGAATTTGGAGGGGATTTTGGAAAGTGTTACTTTTATAATTTGCGTTAACTTCAAGCGCAAATTTTGTGAAAACTACTCGCTTTTTCCAACAATTATACCTGATACTTAATAAAGAGATATTTTAGAACAGATTTTATTTCATAGGCAAAAATCTCTAGCTTCAATTTTGTAGATACGAAACGTTAACTTTTTGCAATATTCGAGAAAAGAGTTTGTCAGAATGAGACTAGCATGATCTTTTGATAGATAGAGGATTAAATTATTAAAAAATTGAAGCATTTCCTGAAAAAAATTGTTAAAAAAATAAAATTTCCTATATTTCAGGCGAAAACTATTCAAATTTTCAAAAAAATATACACAACATTATTTGAAGATCGGTGTTTTAACAAAACAATTCATTAAGGAAAAAGCTCAACCTTCCGTATTGTAGTTGTAGGAAGACACCAAAATAGAAAATTCGGCGTCTTCCTACAAGTACAATTTTCAATTGATGCCACTGCAGTACCTCTGGCCGGAATGTACTAGATTCGAGTCTCGACGGTGGCAGAATTTTCGACAATAGGTTGTCAGCTAGGCAAAATTCAGCCTGTGTTAAGAATTCTAGGGGCCGGCTGCTCTGAACGGTAGTTTGGAATGTTCAAAGAATCAGGGATTCAACGAATATGAGTCGTACACACTCTCTTAAGCGTTATTTACGCTAAGCGATAGCACAGTTTAATAAACAAATTTGGAAACATTTGGAAACATTTTTGAAACATTTTTTAAATTGATTTTGAGGTTTCATAGAATGCACTCCCAATTTAAAATTTTGGAATGCACGGTAAAGAAGTTCCTTGTAGAATATAATTGAGGCATTAAAAATCACTGACGAGATAATTAGATTTTTCAATGTTTGTTTTGTATATTAATGCTCAATTAAGTTTGTTATTGAATGAAAATCAATTCTCATTCACTCGTTTACTTCCGAATAAAAATTCCCGGCGCACTTATACCAATATTCCGTCACGTACAGGTCAAGACTGTCCAGATTGTAATACAATACTTCTCATTCAAAGCCTAAACAAATATTTGATATTGTGAGTCATTACCTACATCGTAACCAAAAAAATACACTTGCGTACTCTTGGATAGGTCATGCCCAGAACTCCAACTTGAAATGAAAATTCTGAAATCCCGTACGCCTTCCATTACACATTCTTTAACTCACATATTCAGTACGTTCTTACGCACCAAAATATGTCCAAGTATTTTCTAAACAGTACCGGCAAAGTTGGCATAGAGCATCAAGTGATGTAACTGATATCATTTCATAGATTTTTTTAAATGAAAACAAACAATTCAATGTACTCAAAATACCTTTGACTTCATTGCATCAACAATGGAAACAAAGTCATTGAGATGCATAGATTCAATGTTGTAAAGTACATTAAAGGAGGTTTCGATACGTTACTAGTTTGTAAAATTATTATTGTTACATAACCGTAGCAGGTTTACAATCTATCACAGTCAAGTTATTCGAAATCGTGGGTCAGGCGCTTTGGTCAGATGAATCTATGTCCGTGAGCCCAAAGGACATGGATTCGAAATCCGTGTAATGCTGAGAGCGTAGGCTTCCGCGGCCGGAGTCATGGTTAACTTGGCTATCCGGGAGACGCCGCGTCCAGGGCACAGGTGCCAAAGGGGCCCAAAGGTGCCAAAGGTGCCAACAGGTCCCACAGGTGCCAGGGCACCTGTGCCCTGGACGCGGCGTCTCCCGGATAGCCAAGTTAACCCCGTGTAATGCTGATTACTTCAAATTGGTTGGTGGAGTGGGGGGAGGGGAGCATACCGAATCCCTCATGTATTACATTCGTATCCTAATCCTTCCATAATATTTTGATGTTAGGAAACTGTGAGCGAGATTTTTGTGCAATCTCCATTTGCAATTAAGGTACTGGGTTCCTGCACCCGGAACAAGGTACAAGTATCGAAGTGATACCAAGGGATACCATGGTTAAATAGCTATAACCATAATATCGAGATAGTCCTAGACGATATTCAGGAAGCGGGAAGGCGCTTTTCAATTGTCTCCGCAGTAGGTATGGCGAAACCGAAAAGCTAGACCAGACTGAAGAAAATAGGTAACTAGGAGAAATTATGTGCCGTTCTGAAACACCACTAATTGAAGTATGAATCGGAATGTATTTGCAAAAGATCGTATCAATTACAGTTTGGCACATATTTTTACAAAACGTGAATGATAGATGGGGTTTCGGGTACTGATTACTTTGATTGACAATATTCTTATAATTAAGTAAAATAATGAGAGTAGAAATTACATATATACAATTAGTTAATACCAGAATTCGCCGAGAGGGAAATGAAATATACGAGTATTTTCAAAGGGAACTATTACGTAAACTCTGACAAGCTCATTGCTCACGCTGAGAATGGAAGAAGTTGTAGAAGAATGCGCCAACACGTTCTTCAGTCATAGGAGCTTGCTCCTAGGTCAGGGACTTCAGCGGCGATAACAGTACGCTCTATGAAAGGTAGTGGGCGGCTCGTGCTTAGGTTGCACAACTCCCAGAAAATGAAAAAATCTCTTAATATCTTAGGAATATACACTTTCCTCATATGACTTTCAATTTCCAAGATATTGCAGCAATATCGATGTATATGAAATAATTTTGAAACCTAAGAGCGTCCAGCTGCTGCTCTCTCCGGTGTCTGGTGCCTTGCCAGGAATTCCATTACGCTATTGGCTCTTGCTTGTATAAATGGATGTTCACCATATACTCCTTGACCCTTCGATTAAACACGGGGAACATATGGCCTTTTGGTTGGGCAATCAGCTAGTGGCGCTGTCTAGCACTGCGCGGGGACGGAGGGAGACTCAGGGGAATATCCATATTCCGTCTTCGTCTGTCACACTGTGACGTAGGTTTATGATTTTCGCTTGCTTTTGAAAAAACACAAGTTCAGTCAATTATTGACGATATTCAATGCATTGCTTATGATATTTGGAGAACTTGTTTTCATTTGATATTAGGTTTGTTGATTCAAAACGTACATTTGATAAGTTATCAGTGTAAAGGTGGTCCTTTGGGGTGCAAGTCCCTTATATGTGGTGGCGTTCTTGTGAATATGAATGTGTGTCGAAAATCTTTCATTATTGCCAAAAATAGCAGGCTAGTAAAATGTACGAAATGAAATAACTTCAGTTGTGTGAAACGTGTCGAAGCAACAGTGCTAGTTGCAATGTGCTGGAGTCGAACTTAAGTGCCGAGTGGAAATGAAAGCTAGAAGCATGTGTGTTATACTTTACACGGACGCGATGCATACAATTATGTAAGTAATGTTTTAAGGTGCAACCTTCAATCTGTTGGGGCACCAGACGCCACTGATGAAAGGAGCGGGTGCAAGCACCCCTCGAAAGACTGAAAGTGCTGCGCTAGAAACAACTGACGATCGACTGAAAGTGCTGCGCTAGAAACACCTGACGATCGACTGAAAGTGCTGCGCTAGAAACAAATGACGATCGACTGAAAGTGCTGCGCTAGAAACAAATGACGATCGACTGAAAGTGCTGCGCTAGAAACAAATGACGATCGACTGAAAGTGCTGCGCTAGAAACAAATGAGATCGACTGAAAGTGCTGCGCAGAAACAACTGGATACTGAAAGTGCTGCACTAGCAACAACTGCCGATCGACTGAAAGCGCTGCACTAGCAACAAATGCCGATCGACTGAAAGTGCTGCACTAGCAACAAATCAACAAAGCCGTCGACTGAAAGGCTGCACAACAATGCCGATCGACTGAAAGTGCTGCACTAAACAACTGCCGATCGACTGAAAGTGCTGCACTAGAACAATGCCGATCGACTGAAAGTGCTGCACTAGCAACAACTGCCGATCGACTGAAAGTGCTGCACTAGCAACAACTGCCGATCGACTGAAAGTGCGCACTAAAACAAATGCGATCGACTAAACAAATGACGATCGACTGAAAGTGCTGCACTAGAAACAACTGCCGATCGACAAAGTGCTGCACTAGAAACAACTGCCGATCGACTGAAAGTGCTGCACTAGAAACAACTGCCGATCGACTGAAAGTGCTGCACTAGAAACAACTGCCGATCGACTGAAAGTGCTGCACTAGAAACAACTGCCGATCGACTGAAAGTGCTGCACTAGAAACAACTGCCGATCGACTGAAAGTGCTGCACTGGCGCACAGAAACAACTGCCGATCGACTGAAAGTGCTGCACTAGAAACAACTGCCGATCACTGAAAGTGCTGCACAGCCGATCGACTGAAAGTGCTGCACTAGAAACAACTGCCGATCGACTGAAAGTGCTGCACTAGAAACAACTGCCGATAGACAAAGTGCTGCGCTAAAAACAACTACCGATCAATTGAAAGTGCTGCATTACAAACAACTGGACGGCAGGGAGCATGACAATCGCGGATGGGTGTTTTTCCACAGAATGTTCGAGCTCTGGTAGTATTAAAGTGTATTAGACATCATGAGTATCAAATGGAGGCATTTGATACATGTAAATGAAATAATTTATTTTTCGACTACTAGGTCTGTATGTTTTGCTTTCGCACATACTAATTAGCTAGTACTAATTACGTACTACAATTGTTACCTTATTGAAGAGCCAATTACGTCGCAATTATGTTCTGCACAGTAACTGTTTCTGTGAAGTGACCTTGGTACTGCATAACAAACGTTTTAGTAATTACATTTCTTCAATGAGTTGTCGCCTTTTCCGGTCAGGGTGAAAATTCTTTGAATCTAATTACTTACGAATTACAGAGAAGTTATGTAAGTTGTATGTAATGTACAGAGAAGTACGAATTACAGGGAAGTTGCTGCAAAATGACACATCTTGATCCAGTTGATTGGTTGGCTGATTAGTGATTCCGGGTTCGTGAACTCCTAACGTAGTCCCGTAAGTGTAGTGAATGTTTGATGGCGGGAGGATGTGGTGATCTTCCCCCGAACTATCGTCGGCTAACGGGAATTTTCCAACCAAGTATCTCCCATTAGCAGACCACCACCCAGCCGGGCAAAGCTCTAAGCACTCGATCGATCTCCCGGCATGTGTGGTAGTGTACTGAATGTGGGTGTATGTCTTGGTTGGTTAGTTACAGCCCCCATAAGTGTAGTGCATGTTTTTGACCCCACTGGATGGCGAGATCTGACGCCGAGTAGTGTAGTGTAGTGTATGTTAGTGTGTATAAGGGGAGAGGATATTACCAGGAAGAGGAAGGAAACATCGCGCGCGGTCCATGGCCCGTTTGTTGGGATACTGCTCCGGTATTCGCCTGATGTTGATCGGAGAACGACCGATCAGAGCAGCCGGCCGCTCGAATCCTCCTCTTCGACCTAGCCATCTAGCTAGTGTCCAAAATCCTATAACCTATTGATGCCCTGAGCCACCTCTCCCAGTGATCGCATTCCATAACATAACTGCTGTTGTAGCAGCACTAGCTTTGATTTAAATGTTCAAGGAAAATAAATAAATTAGTTAGCAGTCTTTGAAATCATTAATATTTACTGTGAACTCTGTGTTGGAAGAGACTAAATTATTTTGTTTTTCCTTAGAAGTGAGAAGGAGCAATGTGTTGTAATTTTATAGTGACTCGATAAAACTGTCTAGTTCATGAATATATTATTATTCGTATACTAAATATTCTGCTTCAACACGTTCCTCCAGGATTACACTTTTTAACTTCGGCAACTCTTGTTTACCGTAATTTTATTTATGTCCTAAGTTTGGCAACTTGCTTCGGGCATTGAAACTGGTCTGTCTCAAAAGCTGATGAAAATATTGATTTCAAGGCAAGTTCGTGGCGTCATCTTTTGTATAAAGAGGATGTATCAAAAGGCGTGAAAACAAAAGAATAATGCATTTACGAATACAAATATACATGGTAAATTGCTCAGGAAAATTTTACTTCAAATTTAAATAAAATTATTTGCACATAACTTAATACTTCCTAACACCTACCTCAAACACATTACATTAACTACAGAAGAAACACGTACGTTTCACACTCTTTTCTTTTCTTTGATATGGCCCATTCGGGTTCGCCAGCGAAAATTAGTTTAGCACATCCCAATTTTTTATACAGAATTTTCTTGATTCCCAAAATCTACTCTAATTTTGAAGAATAGATTCCGGAATATTTCTTCATACAAGAAATATTGTATTGAAACCAAGTAAAATGCCTACTTATATCAAGGAACTCATAAATATTATCAAATGTTCTACACACGTTGACATCAAAACTTACAATAATATACTATATATAACTTCAGACAAAATTCAAAGAGCCTATGGCCTTTTTTTAACTGATTCTCAACACTATCAACTTCGTAGTTTCCTTTATAACGTTCTTAAACCAATACAATACATACTGACACACGTTTAGTCGTAAACAAATATTTTAACATCAAAGTTCCATTAAACATGAATTATGGTCATACGAAGTGTTAGAGGGAGCAAATTACTTTATATATGCACAAGATTTATCTATGATTTCGTAACCAGGGCCCCCAAATACGAGTTTTTCTAGAGAAAACTCCCGGCTTTGCTCTATAGAATCACAATACATTATCTTTACTACGTAAGTGGCCGAGAAAGTAAAAAGGGGATAATTTCTATCTCTTATTGCAGTTACACCAGTTTTTTATAATTCTTATGTTATTACAGAATTAGTATTGAAAAATTATCATTGTGTTAGAAAATTACAAAATTTGCTAGTTGAGATAAGCTTGTTACACTACGAATAACATTGGAATGTGATTAACATTTTTGATATGGAGGGAGGGGGCTCGCGTAGGGATGGCAAATAAACATCAATGTTTTTAAAACATCGAGTTTTCCACCAGAAACATCGATATATTAACATCGATATTTTGCTTTCGATGTTTTCTTCACATCGATATTTTGTTGCAATAATATCTATGTTTTTTAAAAGTTTTAAATTTTTTAAAATAAAGGTGTTTAGGCATGTTGTAAAATAGCAGCAATACATAGCAATATCGTTGTTTTGTGTAATTCTCTTTATCACGATGCACATTTCGCCTGTGTAATTTGAGGAAGTTTGCGAGCTGCTCATGCTGCGAATATGTTATTGGTAGGCGTGTCGTTATTTGAATCGACAGTAGTGTTAGATATGGTCCTCAGACGTTCTGACAAGTCGTGAACCAGACTCACTCCATCCTGGGAAGTTCCACAGAAACATGTGATGTGTGACCAACCGTTGCTTTCCAAACTGGAACGTGCTTCACCATATATTTATGAATAAAATATATGTTTTAAATGTGTGAGTAAACTTATATTTGTTCAACGTTTACATCCAAATCGTTTCAGTGTTTTTAGTCATTTAGTAGCTTCTACAGCGCTATTAAAGAGATAAAGCTTGAGTCTATACTGGCAATACTGTCTTTCTCGTAGTTTTGTTAGTTCATTGTGGTGCGCGAGCGGCAAACTGGATTCAGGCAGAAGAGCTTCGTTTCTTGTGAAATTTAGCTGCTAATTCCAGTTGTCGGGTAGGTAAGTAAAGAATTTATATTTGCAAGTTTCGTTATTATGATTGGTTGAAAGACTTTTAGCAACCTTAAAATACAAGGGTTCTAACTTCACTTTTATGGAAAAATTAGTTATCGACTTGGTTTAACATATCCAACTATCGTCGGATATGTTAAACGTATTTCTATTGGCTGCATGAATCTGAGACGTCAATTTCGCTTTATCTTCAAAAATTTCGTTTTTATCTTCGCCACACAAGTTATAGGATAGATTTTAAAATATAAACCATTATCAATGAGTTTATTTATTCACTCAATGCTTTAATATTTTAAAGAATAATTTTTATGTTATTTTTATGGTATTATGTAGAATATTGATTAGAATATTAAGAGGTCAAATCTAAGAAAAAATATAATATATACTATAATAACACACAAAATACTACTAGAATGTTTATAAAATGTTTCACATACGATCCAGGAGGTTTTACTTCGCTGGTCTATGAATGGAAGTGACTAAATGGTAAAATACCCCAAAACGATGTTCTTTATTGTTAATTTTATTCTTCCCATTCGATAATAATTTTCATTAACATACTATTAACATGCTGGTAATCCAACAATGAAATATATTACTTTTAACTACTGTAATTAAAAATGGATAGGAAAATAGCATGTTTATAAGTCAATTATTAAAACATTGAAATTTTAAATATAGGTGTATCGATGTTTTAGTAATATTTGCCATCGCTAGGCGCCCGTTGCTACATGCTGCTCGCTCTACCACGTGCTCTCAACATTAACAAGGCAAACAGAAGAAAGGAATATTGAAAAACGTATAACAAATGAAAGAAAGATAACAAATACGAAACATATTTTTCTGATCGTTCGCTAATTATTGCCAAGCTACACTGTTTCTTAGCAAAGTAACAAACTTCTTAAATATTTATTTGAGAACACTACATATGTGCACTATCAACAAACAAAGGACATTTTGATATATAGGAAACACTCCACTAATGTTAGAAAAACAACACTTTCTGTGCCATCACTGTCTTCCGGATTACTGCTTTCAGCACTGTCCGATTCATTAAGGGGACAGTAAGTTCTTCCACATTTCTTCAGTGTCACATTCATGTTGCCATGCTTCCATTATTACATTTTTAGTGGGCCACAACCTTTTCCCACTGTTCGCGGGCGGTGCCTATGGTTAACTACAACATTCGAGTCCGCGATTCATTTGTTCCCTAATTTTAGGTGACAACAGTGTGCAAATGCCGAAGCTTTTGATTCGCTGTTGCTTAGGTTACGGCGCTGACATCACGTGACCATGAAATGTCAATCACATTCTAAGTTTATTCGGACCTTACTTACCGTACTGGATGTTGTGGTAGTCATATTAATGGCCGAAATCAATGCAAAAAGAAAGTACTCCTTCCACGTTCAACATATCGTCTTCAATGAAGGTCATTTTCCCGACAAATCTGAAAAGAAGAGTCAATATTATTAGACAACATTATACGTCGTGCCTTGTAAAAATAGGAATAGCATGCTTCACCTTCAAAAATTAATAATAAACTATAATGCATTCCAAAATCGCAATGGTTACTGATTTTTCCAATAAGATGAACATACTATATTTAATGTAGCCAGTCATCTTGTGAGATGTTTCATTAACATTTTTCTATTTTAAACACACCGGATAAAGTAAATTCAATCAAAATATTATTTTTTTCTTATTAAATGGAAAACATTATCAGAGAACATTTTGTCTCTCTAATCATGTCATTGTACAAGCACAGAAATGTACTAAAAACTTCAGGGAATGCAACTATTATTTGTTTAATATTTAGTTCAATATCACCATCGTTTGTCATTACTATGAATACATCATTCACAGGATCATTCAACTCTCGAAATTCTTCTCATGTCTACTATCAACGGCTTTTGACAGACCGGTTTCATTAATAACGACCACATCTATTATTCATCGAATTCTGTTAAAATTATGTCACGTCACACTTCGATTTCACTCACACTCAAAGGAAAAATCATCAGAGCAACAGAGAAACGTGCACAGTTCAAGAATTATCGAGAGCAAGAATACTTAACTAATTGGTGGTACAATACGCCTGTGAGCCACTTCCCGAAATATAATCGGTTTTCAATCGGAGAAGATGCAGCCTCTGATATGCATCTTCCTCTGAACACAGATATCCACTCCCCTTAAAGGTAGACGAGATGGCTCATTTCAGTTTCGAAGATGACGCGTGTTCCGAGATAAAAAACAGTCGCGAGGGTCTCGTAGACTATTGTGCCAGTTTAGCGTTAAAATAGTTTTATTAAGAATAAAAAAAAATATTGTGGTGTGATATAAATAGTACTTTACCTCAAAAAGGCACGAAAGTCAACCTTTACGTTGATTGATTTTTTAGTGTTTCCGGGCGCGTCAACTGCTTCGGTCATTAGTCCCGTTAGTGTAGTGCATGTTTTTTCTCGGTCGATGGCGGTCATTTTCTCCTCGCTGGATGACAAGATCCGGCACCGACCTACCGTCAGCTACTGGGGTTTCCCCCTAACCAGGACTCTCCCACCAGCGGGGCACCGCCCCAGCCGGGACAAGCTCTAAGTTCCCGACCGGTCTCCCAGGATATGTGGTAGTGTAGTGCCTGTTAGTGTAAGCGAGTGGTAAGGGGAGAGGATAGGGCAAGGAAGAGGAAGGACAGATCGCGCGCGGTCCGTGGCCCGTTTGGTAAAGTACTGCTCCGGCATTCGCCTGGTGTTGATCGGAGAAACCACGGAAAACTACCGATCAGAGCATCCGGCCGCTAGAATTCTCCTCCAGACAGCGACTGAATTCGACCTAGCTGAAAAGCTAGTGTCGAAAATCCCGCCGCCGTCAGGACTCGAACCTAGGACCTCCCGGTCAGAGGCGCTGCAGTAATATCAGTTGATGCACTGAGCTACCGCTCCAGGTTCAACCTTTACGTGACGAGATAGGTAATTCATTAGAATCGTCCTGTAATGAACAAGTTTCTTGTTGAAAATAGTACAACAATGAGCTACTTTTCAGAAGATCTGGAATAAAATATTTTGCCTAGTCCGGATAGAAGAATGTAGGGGTTTAAGGAGGCCCACCACATCACCGACCAGCCGCTGCACAGAGCTTTCACATTTTTGGACAATTCATGTTTTGCCCCCATTGTTAGAAAGATAGGTCTCTCACAGCTCGAGAGCTTTTACGAGTTTCATTTAATGAAAATACCTATAGTTTTAATTAATCTTTAAACATACTGGAAACGAGCATGTATTTCGCCGATCTTATGAAGCTGAATGATTTGTTCTACAGTTTTAAGAATGCAAAATTAAGAATATATGTATTACATAAATCCTAGAATAGGATAACTTATCTGAAAGCTAACTCTGAGAGAATTTGTACACTGTAAAATTACTATCCTTTTCTAAAGTACGATTTTTTTCTAGGGGTTTTATCAATCCGACATCAGCCGCTTAGCCTTTACGTCCCAATGAGACGTATTTTCGATTGATTGATATTTCCGTGTTTCTGGGCGCGTCAACTGCTTTGGTCATTAGTACCGTTAGTGTAGTGCATGTTTTTTTCTCGGGAGATGGCGGTGATCTTCCCCCGCTGGATGGCGAGATCCGGCGCCGACCTACCGTCGGCTAGTGGGGTTTCCCCCTAACCAGGACTCTCCCACCAGCGGGGCACCGCCCCAGCCGGGAGAAGCTCTAAGCTCCCTACCGGGCTTCCGGAATATATGATAGTGTAGTGCTTGTCAGTGTAAGTGTGTGTGCAAGGGGAGAGGGCAGGACAAGGAAGAGGAAGGACAGATCACGCTCGGTCCGTGGCCCGTTTAGTAGGGTACTGTTCCAGCATTCGCCTGGTGTTGATTGGAGAAACCACAGAGAACTACCGATCAGAGCAGCCGGCCGCTAAAATTCTCCTCCAGACAGCGACTGTATTCGACCTAGCTGAAAAGCTAGGGTCGAAAATCCTGCCGCCAAGAGGACTGGAACCTAGGACCTCCCGGTGAGAGGCGCTGCAGTGTCAGTTGATGCACTGAGCTACCGCTCCCGGTACTTATATTCGACCATTCACAAGACTTCAACACACTCGCGAGTTCCTCTGCTCTCTGGTCAGGAGAACGCGAGGCCCTCCGCAAGAGCACATACATGAGAGACAAGGGACAAACAACCATGCCCAAGGCGGGACTCGAGCCCTCGACCCTTTCGAACCAACGCTCTGAGTCGGTACACCCTCTTAGCCACCTCAGCCATCTAAGTCGGTAAGACAAGAATTTGGAAAAGGGAGATCTTTGGGAGAAAAGGGGAAAACTAAAAACTAGCGCAAGTATCATTTTCGTTAAAATCTCCGAAATTTCGAAAATTTCAAAAGTTAAAAATGTTTTTGGTGTCTTCAAGTGAATTACTGATAAAAATTTTTTCTCAATAAAATTTCGTCATAAAAATTAGATTCAAAGTTCAATAGTTCATATCAAGTCAGTATTTGTTTTCGAAAATACAAATACTTTTCGATATTTGTTATTTAATGTAATTTAATGATATTTACAAAGGAAAGCTACAACACTGGTCGGATAGCTTTACTTCCCGTTCAAAGGAAGGCGTACGAACAATATTTTTTGCACTACAAAATCCATGGCTTTGATTGGGTCGGGTTTAAACCCGCAATCTTGGTTACAACAAATCGACACGCTAACCGTTATACAACAGAATCAATAGTACTAAACGATGAAACAGTAACGTCTTGACTGGACAACGGTAGAAGGGAAAAAAGCTTCTCTGGGGTTCGTCTTTAACCCCCTCTTCATTGTCATGCTACTTATAACATTCATATAATAATGCCCCAAAACACCAGTGGAGACCAATGCCCGAGCAGTGCCCTAACAGAGCCATGAACCGGGACATGAACCGCGCGCGATCTTTCCTTCCTCTTCCTTGTCCTATCCTCACCCTTTACTAGGCACACTTGCACTTACTTCATGCACTGTACTACCACACATGAGGGAGATGCCTTGTTGGGGAAATCCCGCAAGGTGACGTGTAGATCGGCGTCGAATCTCGCCATGCATCGGGGGAAAATCACTGCCATGAGGTAGCGCGCCACATCCCACGAAAAACATACACTACACTTACAGAACCAATGATCTTAGCAGCTGGTGCGCCCGGAAACACCAATCAATAAAACCAATGTGGGTGAGTGTCAACGGCGAACCCCAGAATAAATTGCAATATAATTGAAGGTAATTTGTTTATATTTACGAACTAATGGTACATGCATTAAGCAATTGAATACAATCATTTTACGACTATTTGCGATAAAATATTTTCAGATTTTGAGGTATGGACAGAACAGATAAAATGTGTTCATCTTCAAAACTTGTGGGCCATTTCGAAGAAACATAAATGGTTACGTTCTTCTCTGAAAAATTGCTTCAACGCTCACCATTTTGTCGCGATTGCATTACTGTTATCTCGATTGAAAAATACTAAAATAAGGATTTACGGTGGCTATGGACAGATCTGGCGGTAAGGGAGTTTCTATGAAACGATTGCGTGTGACTAGGGTACGGAAGTTAACATCCGATAAGTATTGAAAGATAAAATAATCTATGACCACTTACGGTTAAAAAAAAGGTTTCAATAATAAGAATTCTAAATGATGAAACAGTAACTCTTTTTCTAAACAAAGATATTGGAAAAAACAAGCTTGCCTTGTTCAATCCTTCTATTAGTAGGCGATGTTTAATTTACAATTTAATTATATTAGTTTCTTCCTTTTCTTTTTATTTATTTCGATTGGTTTGGTTTTTTCGTGTTTCCGGGCACGTCAACTGCTTTGGTCATTAGTCCCGTTAGTGTACTGCATGATTGTTTCTCTGGAGATGGCGGTGGTCTTCCCCAGCAGGATGGCGAGATCCGGGGCCGACCTACCGTCGGCTAGTGGGGTTTCCACCTAACCAGGACTCTCCCACCAGCGGGGCACCACCCCAGCCGGGACAAGTTCTAAGCTCCCGACCGGTCTCTCGGAACATGTGGTAGTGTAGTGCATGTTAGTGTAAGTGTGTGTGTAAGGGGAGAAGATAGGACAGGGTAGAGGAAGGACAGATCGCGCGCGGTCCGTGGTTCGTTTCGTAGGGTACTGCTCCGGCATTCCCCTGGTGTTGATCGGAGAAACCACGGAAAACTACCGATCAGAGCAGCCGTCCGCTAGAATTCCCTTCCATGCAGCGATTGAATTCGACCTAGTTGAAAAGCTAGTGTCGAAAATCCTGCCGCCGTCAGGACTCGAACCTAGAACCTCCCGGTCAGAGGCGCTGCAGTGACATCATTTGATGCACTGAACTACCGCTCCCGGTCTTTTTTATTTCGACAAAAAGAAGGAAAGAAAGAAATTTAAGATAATGAAATTGTAATTATCAATCGCATACCGATGGAAGGGTTAAGCGAGCCAAGCGTCGGCCTTTCGTTTATTTCAAAAAAAAATTGCATTTGCTGAGATTCGCATCATTTTGCTTAGATAATCAGGATAACATCGTTTTAGAACAGTGCTCTTTAACGGAAGCTAATGAGTAAATAAAACTTCAAACCGGGAGTCAATTTAGCAGACAAATGAAAGTCGCTTTTTGTTACTTTAACCGAACGTTATTCTTGAAAAGGAAAATCTCCTGCCTCTCACCTCGAAAAATTGGAGAAGAATTTCTCCCGCCTCTCATCTCGGTGGCATCATCGTCTAAGACGCCACCACCAGCAAACACCTGCAGCACCACTACCTACCGACTCCTGCAGCGTGTGATAATGAGGCGCTGGTGGGACGTCAAGGCAACACCCGCCAGCGGCGCTGCAGGGCCTCGAGATTACCTTCGTGATGGACTGACGGCGGCGTCATGCCATCCCACCCCAGCCCAGCCCAGCCCAGCCCAGCCCAGCCCAGCCCATGTTGTACCCCTCGGCAGGAGCAAGCGGGATGACAATTTAATTGCCTTAAATTAGCCCGTAACGGAGAAAATAGTCTCGAAGCCGCCTGAACGATGCAGGCAAGGGGATTCTTGACCGTGTGCAGTCGCAGTTACGTAAAATTACATATTCCTGTAAATGCATGTAAAATTTGACATTTTATGGTTGGATTAATAATAGCGTTTTCCATTTGTCGCACTAGTGTGCAACCAGTGCGCACTCAGGGCAGCTTTCGTGTTCCATTCCACCGCTAGGGCGCACCAGTGCAAAGAACTGCGTATTCCATTCGCACATCGACACTGACCCGGGGCGCCCTAAACTGCACTGACGATCGCGTCAGTGCAGTCCAGTACACCGGGCCATTGTGAGTTTAGGTGCGGAATTTATCCATGCTGATTTAGATTCCAATTGAAATTTTGAAGGCAATTGAGGATTTTCTGTCACGCAGGGATACTTCGAATGATGGAGTATATTATGTTTTGCAAGAAATGTCTTAAAATAATGTTTGTGATTTGCACGAAGTTCGGAAAATCAAATTGTGTTCTCCGAAAATTTAACCTTGAATAACTTCATATTAACAAATCCAGTGCTATTTAGAAACTAAAGTGTTTGAGGTACGACTCAATTTCGAAACGCTAATAAAGTGAAAATAAAAATAGTGACCTTTACAAAATCATTCAAATATATATGCCAAGAAATGTTTCTCGCACGCCCATGCATATACCAGTGCAAATGTTATGTTAATATTTTTATTGTTTTCAGTAATCAAACAATTCTACAGAAGCCTTTCGGTTCAAAATCTTGTCTACTATATCGATCACTGGCAAATCTCGAAAATTGAAGTTATTACTCATACGCATTTGAAGTTTTCGTAGTTTTTAAATAAAGAAATCACACGTTAATAATTTATGAACTAAGAAGTAAGAATTTCCAAAAGAATGCATAAAAATTATAATGACGATCGTAATTCAAAATTATTATTTTTCGAGTTCCATCAGTGTGACTGACCAAGAACAGCTGTGTATAATTTCACTGCGTAGCGCACAAGCACTGACTGAGTTCCGGAATCCGTTTCATTCGTAGCTGCCCTTTACGCGTGAGGGGCAGCACTGTTGCGAAGCGATGACGTTTCTGCCCTGCACTAGGGTGGGTTTCAGTGCAACGAATGGGAAACGCTGTAAAACTTTTGCTAGCTAGCAGTTTTCCCAGGATTGGGCCTCGAGTTTATTTGAAGACCTTGGGGCAATAACATGCTATGTCACATTTCTGATGAAATTGAGATATTCGTGTATTTCGACGCCCCATAATGTATCTAGATGTTGGGTTTTTATTTTAAATATTCGCCGCAAGATGGCAGTGTAATTCATAAATTAATGTTATTTATCCCGATATTAAGAATATAATGTCTAAACCTTCGCTTTCCTTTTTCTCAAAGCTTAGGTATTGGCATAGCGTTTTGCCTCGAAGCTTCTTTTTATCTACATATTCTACATTATTGCATGCAAGCGAGAGATGGGCAAGCATGACGTATTTCCATCACGGTATCTAACTTATTTTACCTGCCTGAGCGTTTCTTTAGTCACACAGATATAGAAACGGCAACGATTTGTATCAGAAAGCTACAGCTTAATTTTTCCCCGGCCGGAATTTAATCCCGTCAAATAAAATTTTGTTTCAAGTATTGCTAGAAATGTGAATCAATTTGCAAAAGTGTAAAGTTAATGGTTCTTACCATAAACGTTTTATTTATTTAGTTTGTTATTTTATTTCTTTACTTATTTGTTAGTTGTCTTATTTGCGTTGGGTTCTTTTCAACAAGATCATAACAACCCCATATACAAATAATACGGATTTAATAATACCAAGAGGGTAGATAAATGGCGGATCTCATTGTAGTTTTTCCCTCTAGCTTTGTTTACGTGAATACTCTTCATAATTTAGAACGCATTGTTAGAGTTCTTCTTCACCATAAGTGTTAGTTTCCTATTTCAAGCATCTTATCAGATATTTACAAATAGAAGAAACATCGAAACCGTCAACATGAGCAGTGCATGAGGAAACTACGGCGTTCTCAAACAGAAAAAACTATCTATAAATATGTTGAACTCATATTTTAGTTAGAGAACAGTTCTGCAATGAAAGCAATATAGCCAATGTTGAAGTAGTTCAAAAAGAACACTGCCTTGTGTATACCGGAGGAATGGACCGCAAGAGCAGAAATTGATCTAAGTATTTTTGCCTTCGCCCTACGTCAAAAGTGTATTTTCAAAATAAATTAATTACTTCAAACAAAATATTTTAAAAAATTTAAATGTTTTAATTATTTTAAGTATTTTGTCTTTTTGTATCTTTTTTATTTTTATGTTAGGACATACAGGTAGCTCTTTTACAAATTTTGATTATTCATAATATTATTATATGCTTCACAATAGTCACAGAACAAAAAGAACATTTAATATGTTCTGTAAGATGTATAAGCAAAATTTCGAAAATTTTTTCAACTTCAAGTATCTTCAACTATGGAAATGAAAAAGTTTTAATTTAATAAGCAAAAACAAAAAAAATATTTTGGTATATAGCTTTTCCAGGCATCAAATTATAAATTACATCAATATAAACTGTAACTGATAGACGCTGTGTCTAATAATCATTTTAATTCGCTTTGGTGAGAGATGCATAGGGATTGATATTGATCGAAGAATAACGTAATTAAAACATGATTTACAGAGAATGGAGTTCGTCTACTCTGTAATTATTTCAAATAAAGAAACAAAACTTTAAAAATTTATCTAGAATTACAAAAAATATATTTCACACTCTCAATTACGAAAAATGTCAAGTGAAAGCAGAAATATTTATGTTGTGAACATTTTGATGTAATTGTTAAAAAGATTATCAATATGTACTAATAAAGAAAGTATGATTTTCTCTTGCAGATCACAAACACTTAACTGATTTTTTATTATATTTATTGACGAAACCCATTAACATTTAGCCATCGAGGACATGGATCTTTATTTACGTAAAATATTTTGTGGGATTTATGTACAACGTCAGGCTGTGTTGGTCAAAATCAGTTTGAGAAAAACACCTACATTTAAGGGACTGGGGAGTGTGATGAAAAGAAGAAACGTGAAAAAATAAAATGAAAACAATTTTTCAGAGAAAATGTAATTATTTATATCTATATATAGGATGGTATCTTTATTTATATCTGATGTTTTAAATGGGGAGTCTTGAGAATTAATATACCAATACGTCAAAACATTCTTTTTTCTAACTATTATTTCTTGTGCTAACATGTGTGTTTAAATGAGAACCGGCATTGCCATTCATCAAATTAATAAATTACCAAGTTTTAGTTTTAATCTGACATTAACCCACCTAACATTGAAAAGGTAATATGTGTGCCAAGTACCTATGTTGTGAGTCTTTATAATTACAGGAGTAATTTAAGTAATTTAGTTCTCTTTAATATCAATAGAACTTCGAAAGTAAGTTTAAGATGTGTCGATTTAATCGTGTCGTGATTTGTCAGGGAAAGTGAATAAATAATACACGTTTTAGATGAAATGTAAGACAAAGTAACGAGGCAAAAAGTTTCGTGTAGCAGGTTATTCTAAATGTATACATTGCATGTAATATGTTACAGAGTGATATTGAACATCAATTTCTTATGAAAGATTTATTAGTCAAACAGCATTCTGGCAAGGATTCAAAATCATAATATATGTTACACTTGCCATTTGAATCAATAAAAGTACGTATAATAAAAGTAGAAAGAGAGAAAATAGCGATAATATTATAAAAGAGACAAATACAGGGATTTTCATACCTAATCAGAGAAACTGCACTTGCAATTTTTACCAAGAATATATTGAACATTGTTCATCACTGTAAAACTTCAGTTCGTCAGATGTAGTGCTTGGATTTGTAGTGCACATTTTGTTCTTTTTCACGAATATTTCAAGAAATTATTTCTCAACATTAGGAAACTATTTTCTTGTCAAAGTTCCAATTGTCTTCGCTGCTTAGTTCTTGTTAACATCACAGTATTTGTAAATACATTATCACCAGACTGTTATATCGAAGGTCTCTAAACCCTCGTGGATCTTGCTTCTGATGTTCATCATACTGTGTACATCACTTGCTTTTATTTTATTTTCGCTGAAAATTTGAAGATTATGAAAATTAAAAGGTCATTATCGGTTACGAAAATATAAAATAATCAAAATATTAGGAAGCCCAGTACAATAAAGTGAATAAATTATAACAAATATAAATGTGAACCAAAATATATCATGATGTAAATCCCATGAAAGTAGCTTCTTTATGTCCTAGGAAACCTGTTTTATACGTTATTAAATTTAAACTATCCAAAGAAACATTATTCTTAAATACGTTATAAATGAAACAATTAAATAAGTAACACGACAAAAATTGACGTTTACTTTAAATCACTAAAACATCTGAAAAAAATCTTACTTTCTTCCACAACCTCCACATGCGCGACTCGTGTGTCATCTGGGACTATTGTTGATTCTTATTATATCAGCCAAGACAGTCTAGACATGGAGGCATTGCACCTAGAATCCTGAGGTCATCATTCGATTCTCACAATGGTGCCGGTTGGAGACGCGATGAACATCAAAACCGACAGAAATTTGTCTACATTTTCTTTCTCTGCTAGAACTTAAGCAACAACCAAACTCTGGGAAGTGAAGTGAACTCTGTGAAAATATTCTGTGAAGTGGTACCTAAGATGGCCTATTTTATCATAGTATTTCTTTAGCATGGTATTCTCATACGAATATCAGAATTTGTAGTTCCTTTTTGAAAGTACTTTTAAAATCCACGGTTGATCCCCGGTTTAGGGTGGCACGGTTCCTCTGGTTCCTTTTATGATTCATTATTTCTCGCGATTCCTATGTTTATAGTTGCGCGGTTCACTATAACAACTGAATTATTTATGTTCAATGTTAAATGAAAAGAAGTCGCCTGATAATTTGTTAGAGTGGAATTGTGTGTATTTTCGCATTTCAAGTCTTCAAATAGGTTTGTGTGTCTACTGAGATGGAAGGTATGAATTTTCTTAAAAGTGAGTGTTCCCTTTAAAATAAATTCTTTAAAAGTGAGGGAGGTATATAATCGGGATTTACCAAATCCACAGCTAAAGTCTTCCCAAAACAAATAAATCGGATGTAGTTTAGTCACCGGTAATAGTCGCCATTTTCGCTCCACCTCTGCTTCAGTACCCAACCTGACGAACGTTAAAAGTGAATTGAGGATCGAGTTAGCATTACTATACTGTATTTTTGTAAGCATGTACAGCCAATAGATTATTTGTATGGCGAGAGATGCTTCGCTCCGTGTGTCGAATTTAACGTCGAAGATCCAATCTTCGGGATTAACATAAAGCATCTTTCAATCTGTCCAACGCAAGGGTCTCCCTGAGAGAGGGGGATCGTGACCGCGAAGGCGGCTCTGATGGAGAGTTGCGGACGGTTACCCGGACCTCGAGTTTCACGGCGGCACTCACGTCGTTAGCATAAACGTGGAAAATGCAAATAGGTGATGCTAAGGTTCGTGTTGCAGGGCATGCCTGGCAACCCACCAACCCAACGGCCACCGGGAGAGGGAGCTTTGTGCATCAACTGATGTCACTGCAGTGTTCTGACCGGGAGGTCCTAGGTTCGTGACGGCGGCAGGATTTTCGACACTAGCTTTTCAGCTAGATCGAATTCAGTCGCTGTTTGGAGGAGAATTCTAGCGGCCGGCTGCTCTGATCGGTAGTTTTCCGTGGTTTCTCCGATCAACACCAGGCGAATGCCGGAGTAGTACCCTAACAATCGTGACACGGACTGCGCGCAAACTTTCATTCCTCTACTGTATCTATCCTCACGCTTACACTAACAATGCACCACACTACCACACATGCCGGGATACCGATTGGGAGCTTAGAGCTGTGGCGGTGCCCTGCTGATGGGAGGTACCTGGTTGTGGGAAACTCACTAGCCGACGGTAGGTCGGCGCCGGATATCGCCATTCAGCGGAGGAAGTTCACCGCCACCTCCCGATGAAAGAACATGCACTACTGATACTAATGGGATAATAGGGACTAATCACCTTTAGTAGCTGACGTACTCTGAATCACTAACAACCAACCAATTGTGCCCCTGGCGCCACGAACTTTGAGTGGGACTGCGCGAAGGACATTTTTCGGAATGCTCCGGGTCCCACATATAGAAGTCCAAGCGTGAACATGAACTCCCCGGTCAGGTTGCCTAGATACTCACGTCGATAGCTTCAAGGTGGAGACAGTGAGGAAACTGGAGGGGGACTTGGAGTCGTCCAGACCTTAGTTCGAGTGGTCCCCTGTGGCTGTGACCATCCGTTTGCCGAGGTCTCGGAAAACGGAGCACATCAATATTCAAGAATAAGATGAGCTGTTTGAACGCGCGCCAACGCGCATGAATACAATCCGAAAATGAAAACTACGAACTATATCCGTAAGGGAGCGTCTCGGTAGAGTATGCGACACCGAGAGTCGGGAGAAAGAAAGCTTTCTTTTCTGAAGTAACAGCTGGAGAGTGAGGACCTACCGATCACGAGAAGGCGGCACCTCGTACTGCTACGGACTTCAGGACTGCATCTACGATAAAAACTCTTCAAGACATTCGAGGAGGTAATTATCATATTACAAGGCATTAAAACAATTCATCAGGAAAAGGATGAAAGTATAAGTGACGCATTTAAAATCTTTGTAAGAGAGAGGAGTGTGAATAGCATGAAACTAACGAGGCCATTCATTTCTTTTATTTGCAGTTTTTTTTTTATTTTTATATTTATTCTTCTTATACGATAGACTCAGTTGTCGTATTGTAGATTCTTTTAAATATGGAATTAAAAGCTAGTTACATTCTATAAAAGAATACGAAAAGAGTATCAACGGAAAACGAGACGGAGGCCACATCGTGAGTTGAACAACGGTACTGGAAAGGGCGACCGTGCGGTTCTGCAGAGGGCGGCTTTGCTCCCGACCGAGCTGCAAGGACAAGGACACCGAGCGACTGGAAGAGTCGACGCCGTAGATTTCTACGCCGTGAAAAGACACAGTAAGGTCGTGCCAACTTGAACAATTTGTAGATATTAGAAGGAATAATTTGTTTCGGAAAGAAAGTATTAGTACAGGTTCTTTATACCGATATTCTGTAAAAAATAGAATCAATCTTTTCTTTCAAGAAAAACTTAGCTAATTGTAAAGTTGCAACTAGGGAATTTACGACTGGAATGATTAGGCAAAGTTTTAAGTATTCTTTGAAATTGATTTAAATGAGAGAAAGGAAACAGTGTAGTTAATTATTGAGAGTGTAAGTTGTTTTCTTTTTTTCAGCAAGACAAAATTCTTGTATATGTAAAGTGTTTTATGTTCATTGACTGTAACAGCAATTTAATTAGAATATACTTAAGTAAGTGGAAAGTGATTCTACTTGAGTTTCTGTGTAAATGCATTCAATCCACAACGGCCCACATGACCCTGATCCCCGCTATTCTAATTGTATTTTTTTATTTTGCGCCCACCTTGAAAACCCATTCTGAGCTAGCCGGCGGAGGGGTGGGTCGCATGGCCTGGCTCTTGACATCATTGTGGCAGTGGCCCAATACCACCAGGGTATAGAGGAGGGACTTGTCTCGGCGCATGTGACATATCGTCGCCTAGGAATGCTGGAGTATTCGAGAATATACGAGCTTAAGGATTTTATTGAAAACCTGGTTCTATATGCATATTTTGATTAAATTATATAGAGTCGAATTTTAAAATGTAAATAAGAACCGACGGACAGAGAGACAGGACCGACAGGGCAGAGGACGGACGGACAGACAGACAGGCCAGACATGACAGACAGGATAGAGAGTCAACACAGACAGGACAGACGCATAACTCTTATTTTGCATACGGGAGGCTAATAATTCTTGATGTGGGACAATGGATATTATGTTTAAAGAATTACAAAGTTCTTTCAAACATGGATTATGAAGACATTAATTTTGAAGAAATATGGTTGGCGACACCTGGTGGCTACAGACTTCTACCTGCAACCACCAAACCTGAAGTCATATTTCCTTCTCAATGTAATTTATCGCCTAATTTTAGATCTTTAAATATGGCATGTACAATTTTTTTAAAAAAAGTCCGTTGTATTATTTTAATGGAAATCGTGACATTTTTCAAAAAAATATGTACGCAATAATTTTAGCGTGTTCGAATACCTGTCTGTTCGGTTGAGAGAACGTGAGAAGGCAGTATATTCAGTTTGCTTTCAGGTATAGTGAAGAGTATTCACTATCAGCACATTTAGTTATCATGAAAATAATAAAATTGATCATTAAGAGGAGGAAAAGTTTTCGCTCATTCCCATAGTTTTTCATTACTTCCAACTATAAAATCATACAGCACTTGTAAAAAATGTACATATTTTTAAAATACTCAAAAATGAATTCGAATCCTACATTGTGCAAGTATCGCAGTAAAGAAAAACGAAGCAAGAGGAATAATCAATTAAAAAATTTAATGTATCATTAAACAATAGCTATCAATCTAAAAACCCTCTTATAATCAAGTATTTATATCGAATGTGCATAAATAATGAAAACAATTGTACTCTCTTAAGATAGTCTTTATCATTGCAGTAATGTCCATTAATGAAACAGAAACGCTCCCAAAATGGTTGACTAAATAATTCTCTTCGGGGAAGGTCGAGTTCCCATCAACGCAGTCCAGATGCGGTTTGCACGTTGCGAAGAAGGACAAGCTACTGGTAATGGAAAAAGAGCCGCGCGCCAGAAAGCAGGAGGCGGCCTTCGGGCGGTGTCGGATGCCCGCGAGGAAAGAGGAATGACCACGGGCGAGAGTAATGGAAATACTTGTTAAATAGAGGAGAAGAGACCAATGTAAATAACGGGCAGACAGCTCTGTTGCAACGGCGGGGAATAATTTTGGGATGGAGTCGTTTTAAACGGTGGAATCTCTCTTCTCAGCGAGAAACACTACCGGATTTGTTTTGAAACTTACACCAAGAACAATTCTGCTACATTAAGAACTATTTTCAAGAACCAAAGTGGAATAATTTGAAATAATTTTGGATGCAATTTTGACACACTAAGGAAAATAAGACGAGTTATTCCGTTTGTACAGATATATGTTTACGTCTGTCATTTTCTTTTTAAGTTTTAATTAATTTTTTTCAGTGCTGACTTGATGCAGGCGTAATAGAAATCAATGATAACGTTATTTTATTTATTTCTATTAAAGATAACATCAGTCTAAATACGTTATGTACTGATTTACGAGGCGCGCATGACCGATTTGATGCTTGTGGAGGAATAGGAACAACTTCCGAACAACCACGCACAAGAAATTGTCTAGGAATTTTATATTGTAGAGGAATACTGTACAGATGAACATCAAACTTTCCCAGGTGATTCTTGTCGCTCTGTTTATAATTTTTGGAAGATTTTCTCCCCGTTACATTCATTGGTAATTTCTTACTTTTCCTCTGAGAAGAAAAGAAAAAGTAAGAAAAATTTCTTACTTTTCCTCCTTCCTTTAATAAAAAAAAGTATTGGAATTGATTTAAAAAATACAAGATCGACATTTTATTGGTAAATTCCGTTTTGAAGATTCCGAGACGAAAAAGTAGTTTTGCCTTAATGTCTGCAATGTGGGTGGGTGCGTTATGCGTAATGGAAGATAACTCGGTAGGAACCAAGTCACGAGCAAGGTGTATTAGAATTGTTAAAAAATCTTTAAGATTAATGCAATTCACAGGAGTACAAGCACTTTTTTAAAAAATATTCAAAAATTGACAAAAAATTGTAAAGTAATATCATTTTCACTGACTAAGTGTTGTTTAGTTTTAAGAAACATTTGAGCATTATTTGACATTTCCAGGTTTGTAGGCCGTGGTCTAACGGAGACTGTCCATACGTTTCGCCTGCAACTGTGGCAGGTATCCTCAGTGGCGTTGCTGACGGGGACGAAGTGTTCTACCTGGCTGCTACAGTTGCAGGCGAAACGTATGGACAAGTCTCCTTTAGACCACGGCCTACAAACTCGGAAATGTCAAATAATGTAGAAACCGGCCATGAAAGCCTACATTGTATGTTACATCTGACCATTGTTTTGTAATAACAGTATCTTAAATAAGCACAAAAATCTTTGAGTTAAACGCTAGAAACTTTCGATTCTGAGACGAAATGTTACAAAAGCACGAGACGGCTTCAATCAAAACTTTCATTGTAACTCGATAACAATTGCAAACTGCATTAAGAATAAATTGATGTAAACAACTAAATACATAAATATTTTGTGAGAATCCTGGTTATTATTATTTTTTATTTTTCCTGTAATCTAATATGCAAGGAAACGTGGTTCATTTTACTTACTTTATCAGACAGCCCGTGCCATACTTTCCGTTAAATTCTCATTTATTCACAAACATACACGTCTGGCGTTAAAATATGCTTAGAAAATTACGTGTTGTGCGTATACGCTAGACAAATCTAGAAGCACCGCCCTAAAAGCTTTGTCTTTAACATACAAATGTTTGATTTAAAAATTTCAAAAGACTGAACTTGATTTGCAGACTTTTATAGTCGTGACTCTCTCTGCTCAATGACAAAGCTTTGGTATACTTCCTCTTTGGCGGGCAGCCTTGGTCAGAGGTTATTCTCACCCGATGCCTTTTGCAGTTTCTTTAAAACTATCACCTTTATTCAACTTCTCCACTGTCTTCCCCAACACTTTTGTCTCTGGCATGACACTTTATTTTCATGTCTGCATTTCTAACAACAAAAAACACCTCGAAAACCAGGCTGGAACTGACGGACCTACAAGTGGATGTTAATTTACTTAACAAATTCACCTTTGTTGAATTTTCAAATAAGTCAATAATTTTAAGCGGATAGTCGAATTACCCAGAAAGTCAGACTAGGGAGATTCTTCTGCATTAGATTTAGTACCTGCTAGTAGAACATTGTGGCCAGTATCATGCAACCTCCATGATCTTCTCTCAGATGATCACATCAGACAGAGTAAGATTATACCGCTTCGAGAGTAATGTCCTATTAATTCCAGCCTCTGCAGCGGGCACGGGATTTGTGGACCACTCAACGCGAAATTAGATGCCGCGAGGAGCTCACACTAGATGTATGCAAACATGTGTCCCATGAGGTGTACATAGGCGCGTGTTTGTCCATGCATTCCATTCATTCACACGGGACAAACTATAAAATCGATCTGAGAGAATTTGCTTCAATTGTCACCTAAATCTTTAGCTTGAAAAACTACGCGATTGAAAAGATGTTTTAGGGTATTCATTTAATTTTTATTGATAAAAGTATTTTTATTTACAATATGGAAGATACAAACATTTCCATTATTCCTTGATCATATTCAGCATTTTCTTATAATGAAAGAAAGCATTAAATTAACGTAAAGTTTCGTAATAAGTCTCCAAGACCTGGTACAAAGACTATTGATAGTTCACAACTTTCATCAGTCTGTCACTTTTTGTAGGATTAAACCGGTTTAGGTGGTCATTACAGTGACATCAATTCATGTCACTGCAATGACTATGACCGGGATGTCGTAAGCATCGAGTCCCAATGCTGGCATGATTTTCGACGCTGGCTACAAAGCTGGTGGAATTCACCGCTGCCTGGAGGAGAATTCTCTTGATCGACTGGTTTGATCGGTAGTTTTCCGTGGTTTCTCCGATCAACATCAGGCGAATGCCGGAGTAGAACCATTACAAAACGGGCCACGGACCAGGCGCTGTCTTTACTTCCTCTTTCTTGCCCTATCCTCATCCTGTTCTTACACACACACACACACACTTACATGCATGAGATTACCACACATGCCAAGATAACAGACGGGAGCTTAGAGCTTTCCCCAGCTGGGGTGGTACCCTGCTGGTGAAAGAAACTTGATTGGCTAAAACCTCGCAAGCCAATATGTAGACTGGCGCCATATCTAGCCATCCAGCGGGGGAAGATCATCTCCACCATCACCTCCCGCGATAAAACAAACACACTATACTTATGGGGATAATAATTATAGCAGTTGACGCGTCAGGAATCACTATTCAATCAATTGTTAGTTGTTGGAAGAGTCAAAATGAAAAGAAAATTATAATACATGGATATATGTTCATAATGTGGACAAAACGTTGCACAATATTTGTATGGCATCATCTTATTTCAATAATCGAATTGCTATCCATGGATCTGACGGCCGATTTCGATAATTCTCAAATCTCATTGCTATAAGATATTCATTTCGTTAATAACTACTGCTTAAAGACTACCATTATGCCTTACTTATTTCGTGGATTTTTTCGCATTCACAAGCTTCTGCTCACAATAGGGAAAGTGATGGACATCCAGAGGGGCGAGTAAATTTTTTATTACTGCCCCAAAAGGGAGAGTGAAGTTAAGACTACCACATTAAAATTTTATGTTGTTGCTTGACGACCTACAGGCTGACCCCCAAAGGGACTGGCAGGAATACGAATGACCGCTCAAAATGTACCTCCTGCTTTGGATTCATGACGAAGTGAACTTTGAAGCTCGTAGTTCATCGGAAGGACAGATCATTTATTCACCAATTAGGTAGAAATAACATACACATTATGATATAACTTCATGTTGTTCAAAACAGTGTTGTTCTTATATGTTCCGTAAGACGAAAAAATGCACACAAAGTTCGAAGGAGGGCGGGAGATTTTGCTTAATATAATTTTATTCACATCCGAGGTACCATGAAGTACACTTATGATATTGCTCTGGTGTTTTACTGAAATTCTAGAACGAACATTTAAAAAAATATTGACTTTTATGAACAAATTCTATTACAAAATTGAAGATATAAAAAAGTAAAACACCATATAACACAACTAAACATTTCTAAGATGTATTTCTAACTTAATAACGGAAAACATTGAAGTATAATTAAGTATACTTTTACCGAAAATTGGTCAGAAAAGTTTCTAAGAATAACTTCTTTAAAATAATCCTTTAAATCTCTCTCTCTCTCTCTCTCTCTCTATATATATATATATATATATATATATATATATATATATATACACACACGCACACACTCTGGTGTCCCACTAATTATGAACCACCCCCATAACTTCTAAACGATTCAGGATATCGAAATGCAGTTCTTGGTGAACAATGCGGTATTATGGGGCAAGTAACATGCCATAGAGAAATTGTCTATAACATTTTTATCATATATTTTCGTCTACCATGACGAGCGTAAAAATACAAATGCAGTGATATGGATATTGTTATTAATGGATAAGCATTTTTTGAGTAACTTCTAGCCCTAGTGTGCCCGAGTGTGCGTTAGCAGGGGGAGCGCTGCGTGACCTTGGGTGGCGGACTGTTACCCTTTCAAATTATACGTTGAACAATAATTCAAAATTACTGAAAAATTGCTTATCTAATATATATATATATATATATATATATATATATATATATATATACATACACACACACACACACACACACAGGGTGAGTCACGTAACATTAGCACCTCCTATAACTTTTGAACGGTTGAAGATATTGAAATGCAGTTTTCACGGAAGTGCATGAGAAAATGGGGCTAACTGACACGTGTATTTATTTCTATTTTATCACTTGTATTTTACGAGATATTTGAGGTTACTTTGTATTTTTAAATGGAACTATACATATTTTTTCAGTCTATCATAAAGAGACGAATCCAATTATATACATAATGTCATATGTTAAATAAGGATTTTTTTGAGAAATTTTGATTCTTTTGCGACCAGTTCTTAACGGATATTTTGAATGTAACCGACCGCCACAAAAGGTCACGCAGCGCTCCACCAGCAAGCGCGCTCTCGAGGAAGGGAAGGGATCTTATGTTAGTATATCAAGATACAAAACATATTCCAAATATTCACAAAACTGTTGTAGTTTTTTCCCTGAACTCTGAGTTCCATCCTTCCCCATTTTCAGCGTATTTTTAAGAAATGGAAGGGTTAAAAATAAGGATTTATTGTAAGTATGTATTGTAATACAATTGTTTATTACTTCTACTCCAGTTAATGGGGTTTTATACCACAGGATATTAATGGGATCTTGAAACAAAACATTATAAGAATAAATACAGACTAAGAATAAGATAAAGAATATTGCATATTCTGAGCAAACAATAATAATAAGCGTAGAATAATAACACAGGGATAGAAACATCCATTAAGATAATCGTATATGGATATTAAGACATCGTATATGGGTAAGGGTTCCCTGCTAGGCGGGTAGCTTACATTGTAAAAAGCATCTGGAGGAGCCCACTTCGAGAAGAGTGTCTCTTCATTAATATTAAGAAATTTATACTAACATTATTAATTAATAAAAGTTTATTAATATTAAAAATTAATTTTAATTAAAATTAACATTTAATTTAAATAAATTTATAAATAACAAAAAATCATAAAATAGTAAATTAATTTACAAATTTAACGCAAACATTTAAAATTTAATTAGTATTAATATTTAAAATATTTAATAATATTAATTAATATTATATAGTACTCATAATATATTTTCTTAATGAAATTTCTTAAATAATACTTGGGTGTCAATTAAACATGTTTCAATCATTAATTTTGAATGAAACGTTACGCTTCTATTTTCTCGCCTAAGAAGAATAGTTAATATGTCTATTAGCGTTCAATGCCAATTTTTAGTACAGTTTTAGTTATAATTATCGTGCAGAATAAGGAAACTATTTTCGCGAATGTTAGTGATACGGTGATTTAAGCAATGAATCGTATTTTGTGATAAACACAATCGTGCAAGAAGGAAGTTGGGGATGCGAGGGAAGACTCATTTATGGGTAAGAAGACACGTTTCTCCATTCTTTATGGCTACTACAAAGGACAAGATTTATACCGAGAAATTCGATAAATTTTCAACACTATCACATGTCGCCAAGCTCTGCGCCCGGACGTCAGGACCAAGGTCAGCGAACGAGTTTGTGTTGATGTCTGCGAAAGACCGTTGGCTGGGCCCTCCGTCTGATGGCCCTGGCTACGAGATTATCGAGTCGTCTCGATCTCGCTTATGCGTTCTCGTTGCACGAGATTCTCGTGGGTTCCATTCTTGTTCAGCCTTTCTCGCTTACGAGAACGAGAGAGAATATTCGGCAAATGACCACCTTTAGTAATCACATTACATTACTACTCTTCACAAACTTGTTGCGATTTTTTCCACAACTCTGCTTTCCACCCTATCCATCCAGCCTATCGACTTTTGACTTCTTCGAGTATCTTATCTTATTATATTCTGTATTCAAAGCAACAGTTAGTTGACGTGGAGCAGCAGATCTCGCTTAAGTGCCAAGGGAGCCTGCGAACCGTCTGCATTAGGGTTGGATTTCAAATACATTGCGGCATTTTCCCTTGGTTCTGGAAAGTTGGAGTGAGAAACGGGTCTCAACACAGTAGAGAGATTGATTCATGTGGAGATTCAGGTAATAAATCATAATTCCTTAAAAACAATCTTCTGTACGAATCTTTCAGTATTTATAATTTTTGTACTATAAAATAAATTTCATGTTAGTATTGAGTTGGGTATTGAGATGTTTTTGTCTTTTTCCAGGCAATAAAATAACTCGTTTCTCTTTGTCAATCTTTTGTCACAGAATGTTCTCGAATAAAGAAATGTTGGACATGATGCTAGTGTACGGAGAATGTCAAAGGAATAGCTCAAGAGCTGTCATGAGGTATCGCGAGTTATATCCAGATCGTCGTTCTGTCTCGCCAGACTTTTATTAATGTGTGCTCCAGGCTCTTGGCGTCAGGAACTTTCAAATATAAGAACAGAAAGAGAAAGAGAATAGCAACGAATGAAGAAAATGAAATCACAGTACTGACAATGACATCACTTCATCCACACGCAGGTTCACGACGTATTGCCAGAGATGTAGGTTTAAGCCAATCCAGTGTGATTCGCATTCTACACCGCCACAAATTCCACCCTTATCACGTTTGCCTTCATCAAGATCTGGGAGGTCAAGATTTTGAAAGGCGCGTAGAAGTTTGTAGATTTGCTCTGGGTCAGATAAGGGATGACAGCACATTTTGGGATCGGCTATTATTTACCGATGTAGCAACATTCACCAGCCATGGTAACGTCAATTTACGCAACTTGCACTATTGGGCTGTGGAGAATCCGCACTGGCTCCGGCGTGTAGAGCACCAGCGCCAATGGAGAGTGAATGTATGGTGTGGAATAGTGGGAACTGAAATAATAGGACCATTTTTTCTGGAAAATACTCTAAATGGAGCACGGTATGCAGAATTTCTGTCTAAGAGTCTACCAACACTTCTAGAAAATGTAAACTTGGAGAAATGTGTGAATATGTGGTTTCAGCATGACGGTTGCCCTGCACACTACTCAAACGTGGCGACTAACGTTTTGAACGTTAAGTTCCTGGGACGTTGGATAGGACGTGGTGGTACTGTGCGTTGGCCCGCGCGTTCCCCAGAATTGACGCCACTAGATTTTTTTCTTTGGGGTTTTCTTAAAAAACACATCTACCAAGAGGCTCCATCTACATCACAAGATATGCGTAGACGCATTGTAGCTGTATGTTCTGAAGTTAAAAAAGAAACATTGGTCACAGTTAAGAAATCTTTTCAAAAGCGCCTGCAGATGTGTTTGTCTGTGAATTGTGGTCATATTGAACACATGCTAAAGTAATTTGAATAGTAATGTATCTTTATTTAGTATTTTTGTATTCTATTTTTATTTTTGTCATTATCATTATCTTTCTGTATTTGTTTGTTTTCACAAGGTATTATTATATTATCATTAACAATAAAACTATTTGCTGAAAATATGCAATTATTCTTTGTAAAGTCTTAATAATTTATTCTTACTGTGTTTAGTTTCCAGGAACCCTTTAAATTAAATTTAAATAACAAATAATCTTATTTCAATACATACTACATATGACAAATCCATATTTTCAATCCTTAAGTAATAAAATATTTGAAAATGGGGAAGGATGGAACTCAGAGTTCAGGGAAAAAATTGCAAGTTTAGTGAATATTTGGAATACGTTTTGTGTCTTGAAATACTAAGATCCCTTCCCTTCCCCGAGCGCGCTCTCGCTGGTGGAGCACTGCGTGACCTTCTGTGGCGGTCGGTTACATTCAAAATATCCGTTAAGAACTGGTCGCAAAAGAATCAAAATTTCTCAAAAAAATCCTTATTTAACATATGACATTATGTATATCATTGGATTCGTCTCTTTATGATAGACTGAAAAAAATGTATAGTTCCATTTGAAAAAACAAAGTTACCTCAAATATCTCGTAAAATACAAGTGATAAAATAGAAATAAATACACGTATCAGTTAGCCCTATTTTCTCATGCACTTCCGTGAAAACTACATTTCAATATCTTCAACCGTTGAAAAGTTATAGGGAGGGGCTAAAGTTACGTGACACTCTGTATACGTGTGTGATATATATATGTCGCTGAATTTCTCTCCTTATGCCCCTAAGGATAGACTAAAAAATGTATATTTCCATTTGAAAAAAAGAAAGTGAACATCCGCCATCGCCATCCGCCATGACGGCTTGCGATGGCCACTGTTCTTTAACACCAAATGCGATCACTACCTTTAATTTTTACATATGTCCTGGCCGGCCCTAATTGGGGCGCATCGATTACCATACTTCTCTGAAATTAAGTGCAGGTGATTGTTACAACCTTTTGTCTTGGGCAAGGTTCAATCCTTTCACCCCAAAAACAGTTCTAAGATTTCCTTTTGGACTCAGGGCGTGTGGGATCTTTCTCGATTGTCAAATTGAACAGAAAAAATTCCTGAACAATCATTCTTGTATTCAATAAAAAACAATATACTAAAACGTAAAAATGGAATACACAATAAGGACAAAGAAATGCAGATATACTATAATACTATTATAATATAATATAATTCCTGAAACTCTTTTGTAATACAATAAGCACTCCTTTAAACCCTTTCAATAATTCTGCAGTATGAAAAGTAAAAATATCAATTAACTTCACCTTTTGCAGAGTGAACTTTTCTAGTAGAAAATCTGTCATTAACTAGAGCTTACTTTACAATTTTGTTCTTGTCTACAAAATTTTTAAATCAAACAGGAATTGCTTTAAACGAATTAAAAGTTTTGCTAATCCTGCAATAACCATGACATGAAAATTAATGTTCTGTAAAATTAGATTAACATTCACCAAAAAATTTTACATCACATATATTCACTTTCAGTCTTATTTACATTTTCAGCTTTGAAGCACGGTTCGCAATTAATTATCCCGCTTTAAATTCTCTCTTTTATAAAACACTCTTTCACAATGGAATTCAGAAGGATTATTATCTTCGCAAAATGATTTGGTTGTCTACTATGGGTTGTTAACAATTTATTAATCTGTTTATCCTATTATACGCTACACAACTTTCTATTGAATCTTTTATGTTATCCCTTCCTCAGAATTTATGCAAACTGTTGAGTTTTCCTAATGATGGCTGATTATTCGCGAACCGCTCCAGTTCGTCTCGCTCGTAACGGGAATCCGATGAATATGCTTGCCAGGAAGTACAGCGCTCCTGGATCTATAGCTATAGCTTATAACCGCCCATATGTCGGTTCCATTGATTTTTGAGAAGCACCCGAGAACGTCAAGACACGACAAGATGCAATTATAGTGTTACCGAATTACAAGAGATCGCTCCGGCAGTAAATGGTATCCCTTGCGAGAACTTATTAAAGTTTCCGAACGCACTCGCGTAGAATGGAACGACAACCAATCAAAATCCACCCTTCAATATATCAGCACTAGCGCAAAGCACCGCTACGAAAAGCTTTCTCTTTTGCTGCCGACCGCTGATCTGGACACACCGGGTTTGTTCGTGCTGGACGGGGAGGAGAATTCGCCGTATTTCGACGATAAGAAGCTTGAAAAATGTAATTCGTCTCATGTTAAAATAACGATACCATGTATGAGAGAATTGAGAATTTTAAATGATGAATATTCTGATAAATTCACGTGAACGCACTACGCAGAAATATACTATTTTTCTATCAACGAGGAAAAAATATATTTCAACGTTCAAGATCGTATACTGAAGTGGGAAGCATGTGCTATAGGAAATGTTTCTTTCTATTTCCAGCTTTTTTTGTCGTTCGTCTTGGCTTACCACATAAGAAATTCATTACGGGGAGATAATGCAGTCAGATTGTATAAAATTCGAAAGACTGTGGTAGCGATTCACCAGAGCACGTGTTCGCCGAAGCAAAGGGGTTGCCACGACCTTGAAAGGATCTGGGTCGTCGTCGCTGCTCCAAGCTGTGGAAATATTTCTTCGAGGCGACGTTTTTGTGAGTTAGAAAACTTCACTAGAAATTCTCAAAAAAAGAACTGTTTAAAGAAGCAAGAATTATTCTACAGAGATAGAATTCACCTCACTTACAGACGTAGATAGTCGAGTAATTAAATTAAGATAATTTAAGCGTATTCTTTTACAATATTGCAGTCGTAAAAGTAAGCCAGATAGCTAATTCCTGTAAAGAATTGTAAAAACCTATTTATTTCATTTTTGTATTAATGATGATATTTATTTTTTTAGTGTGCGTTTTCAATTTATCGTTAATCGTTTTAAATTGCTCAAAACCAATAATTAGTAAAAGAGTTATTATTAATTATACGTCTATTGCATAACAATATTTTTTTGCTGGTAAAATTGTATTGCAAACGTTTCTCTGCAAAACATTTCCTTTTCTTTTAAGGATGCAGCAATAGTTTCTACTGCCTCGCGCCCTTTTATAAATCCCCAAACAAGTTCAATTGGATTTAGATTGGATGGTACGGTGGAAGACAGAGATAAATGTGGCCATGTTCAATGATTATTTGATCAACGACCTATCGTTTTTCAGTGGATATATTTTGAATTATTTGTAATAATTGGGTTTTTGTGAATAACAGCAGCTACTGTGTAAAGCACACTGTCACTGCTCAGAAGCCACGGTCAAACAGGGACTGGAGACCGAAACTCCAAGACACGGCTTATTTTCTGTTGAGCGTTTGGACAACCCCTACTGTAGAAACACGAAAGCTGCCTTTCGTCTGATCCTTCTCACTCATCAGTTTGTTATCACCAAACTCGCAGTGTTGAATTACCGCGCGACCCACGAGAGAAAGACAGAGGGAGAGCTATGTTGTGACAAAGAGCGCAGGCAGGCGGGGAAGTATTAGGAGCTTTGAAGGGAGAGGCCAAGTTCGGGCATGCGCATTGGAAGGTTTTTATTGAGAGTGGTAGAGCAATAGATCTGTAGCTATGCCTGGACTCCGAATACCTTATTTACTCGCAGCGTACGAAGTAATTCACCGTACTTCGGTCGGCGAATTCAGAAATAAGAATTCATCATACGAAATAAATACCAGAAAACAAAAACAAAAGACTAAAGAACCAAAGCTGAAAATTATTATCCGCTTATTAATAGATTACTTTATTCTAAGCACATTCGTGCAGTTTTCTCTAAAATTGCATTAGCATACTTCACACATTTATTGTAAAACCAAAAGCATATACCACTTCATAGAGCTTTTTTGCGTTACATCCGCGTTTTGTATAATCTTCAAATCTAACGTTTTGTAACGTATTTATTTTCCACGTACAGTTCAGGAGGCCATACTGCGCAGCGGTCCGGATGCAAGCGATAACGGACAGCCCGTTACGACCGCCGACCCCCTCTGCCGCCAGCTCCCTGACAAGCCTCCATGGGCTATGTAAGAGATCCGTCGCGCTTTTCTAAAGAGATGGGGTATTGATTGATTGATTGATTTTTTCGTGTTTCCGGGCGCGTCAACTGCTTTGGCCGTTAGTGTAGTGCATGTTTTTTTCTCTGGAGATGGCGGTGATCTTCCCCCGCTGGATGGCGAGATCAGGCGCCGATCTACCGTCGGCTAGTGGGGTGTCCCCCTAACCAGAACTCTCCCACTAGCGGGGCACCGCACCAGCTCTAAGCTCCCGACCGGCCTCGCGGAATATGTGGTAGTATAATGCATGTTAGTGTAAGTAAGTGTGTGTAAGGGGAAAGGATAGGACATGGAAGAGGAAGGACAGACAGCGTGCGGTCCGTGGCCCGTTTGGTAAGATACTGCTCCGGCATTCGCCTGGTGTTGATCGGAGAAACCACGGAAAACTACCGATCTGAGCAGCCGGCCGCTAGAATTCCCCCCCAGACTGCGAGTGAATTCGACTTAGCTGAAAAGTTAGTGTCGAAAATCCTGCCACCGTCAGGATTGGAACCTAGGAACTCCCAGTCAGAGGCGCTGCAGTGACATCAGTTGATGCACTGAGCTACCGTTCCCGATATAGGCGTTCGAAATCTCCCATTTCCTGAATGTGAAACGCACTAGCCTACTCAGGCTGGACGGTCACAATATATCGCTAATACCCAAATCTATTTCGGTGCTTACCATATTAACATTATTTAAAGTACGAGGGAGTTCAATTATATATCTACCTGAGTAAGAAAACTATTACAGAACGGAATAGATTTTTTAGTATTTTTCTATATAATCCCATTGGACTTCAATGTACATCGACCCCCTTTTCTTGTAATGATATTAACCCCTTCGAAAAATATTAATTCGACTGCCTTGCAAACTAGGTTGTCAGTGCTGCATTGACTTATTCATTATTCGAGAAAACGCTGACTCCGGAATATTATTTTCATGTTTGGGAACAAAAAATAATCGTAGGGAGCCAGGTCAGGGCTATAGGGTGGATGATTTAGCTGCTGGAACCCGCAGGCTCCGATGGCGTCTTGAGATTTTGCTGACATGTGCACCGGTGCGTTCTTGCGGAGAAGCAGCTCGCTCGTTATGAACTTTCCACGTCTTGTCCTTGATTGAATTCGTAAATAAGCTGTCATGGTGTTTGTGTAGATCTCTCCTGTTACCGTTGTTTTATATGGCATGAATTTCAGCAACAAAAGTTTTTCAACCTTCCAAAAAAGCAGTTGTCATGACCTTGCGAGCAGATTTTTGCGCTTTGCATTTATTTGGCGTGGATGAAATTTCGTGTTTCCACTGCATTGATTCCATTTTAGACTCAGGATCTCGGTAATAGACCCATGTCTCATCAGCAGTCATAAACTTTGAAAAATATTACTGGGTTCGCATGAAGCAGAACCAAGTTCTTCTGACAACATTGACGCCGGGCTAACGCAAGGATTCACTAGCCGTAGTCTCACAGGCAATATAATATGTACACTAAACTGACATTACATACGTATCATGTCAAGGCATGTAGCAACACGCAAGACTTGTTTGGACTAGCCTATTGTTGCGCGTGACACCGAAGTAGATATATTATTGAATGCTCTCCGTAGGTGGACAAAATCCGAATAAGGAACAGCTTTAAAGCTTACTTCGGGCATCAGCCTGATGAAGTGTGCATCTGCCAACACGGTACGTTCCTGTTACAGAAGAATAGCAGACAATATGTGAGCAACAGGGATCAGGCGGTGGAAATTTTACACATCTAGTGAGAGAAAAGTTGTGTTTTGTATTTACATTTACATTGTTCCATTCCTCTCACCTCACCTAAGCTATTCTCGCTATATTACTGTTGACATTTAAACGCATATCCAAGTCGACAACGAGATGTCGGTTAACGATTTTCATAAAAAAACTTTGCATATGTGAAACCCAGAATTTTGATTGGAGTTTTGTACGAAAATATTTGTGTTGAACATACAAGATACTTTTCACATAGACACCTTACTTTAGCCGGCGCTGTGTGGTTAATGCCAATATTAGCCGAATGAAAATCGAAATGATTAGTTCATAATCATACGTACATCTTGTATAATGCGCAAACTGACAGGCTACTACTAACATTAGTATATTTCAGAATCCTGTCAAAACTCTCATACGTACTTACAAATGGATCGACCAGTGTTTAAAATCTGGTTTCTACAAAAAAGGCGAGCGATGTATTACTACACCACGGGTGGCCCCTGCACATGAAATACCCAAGAAAACTATTGTAAAGACGTGACGTTACGAATTTTGAGAGCAAGTGTCGTCGGAGAAAAATTCGGTGGTCGACGCTCGCGACCTGAGGCCGGGTGCTGCTGGAAACGCAAATTCCGGCGGGAAGCTTTAACGCAATTAGTGGGAAAGGAGTGGGAGAAGCAAGCTTCTGCCAGGAGCACAAAAAAGGCCCCAGAGCTTAATGTAATGCGTCTTAACGCAATATAAGCACTTAAGGGTTCGTGGGATGTGGTGAATTCTATTCCCTGAGACAAAAAGAGGACTAAAAAATTCAGAAAAAGAACGTTCTGTACAACGTCAGGTACTATTCTAAACAACAGGCGATGAACTCGCAATTTATGTCTCGTGCATTTAATATTACTTGTAGAAATGCTCCACTGCATTCGGCACTAAAAAAAGAGATTTTCATTAAGAACTGGAATGCAAAGAAATATTGTGAATGAACAGATTTTTTCACGCAAAAGCCTTATAAATAAAAGAAGAAAGGGATTATTCCAAAGTAAACAAAACATTTTTATGATTGCATTAATTTAAGAATGCTTTATTAAATTTCTATAAAGGTGAATGAAAAGGAAATGTAAAAGTTTTATTCATTCATTCATTCATTCAATTTATTTGTTCGTTTGTTTGTTTGTTTGTTTGTTTTTGTGTGTTTTCGTTGTGCCAAACTCTTACATTTCAATTACAAAAACTAATTAATAAGGTCTTTACCTGAAAAAGGGGTGTCATAACCTCGATTTAGCAGGAAATAACATAGTAAATCATTGAACTAATAAAGTAAGTCCTTAGTTGTTTATCATCAAAATTATTTTTATTGATTAATCATCTACTTTTTAAATTAAATTTTCGTGGTTTATAAGACATTGTAGGTAAAGTTTAAAAAAATACCCCACTTCTTTGTTCTTCCACTTCTTAGTTCATTAATACTTTTAATACTTTCTATTAACAACGTAATAACATTCACATTATAACAGCAACAAGGTGCCTGCACATATATTTTCAAACCATATCCTTGCCTCCCAATAAGTAATCTTGTTGTTTTGGGATTTAATTTCTATAAGGCCCAGAAGACAAATTAATGAAACGTTTCTGCAACAAATGGCAGTGGCACCTATTAATAAACGCTCAGCTTAGTTCTGTGTAATGAATTTAATTCATTATAAAAGAGGCGTTAAATTCGTCAGGTTAAAGGAATGTACATATGTACTCGTCTAATGTAAGGAGACCCTAAACTCGAAAGTATGAATTGTGAAGAATGAAATGTCAATTAGCAAATAATTGCCGACATGAGAAAATGTTCAGCAAAAAATTAAAAGCAAAGTAGAAAAAAATGTAAAGAACATTCCAGAGATATTTTGTGTGAAAATAATGTTTAAAAAATTTTTAAAATATTCGGCAAGGCGCAAACATGCAAACACAAATAACAAAATATTTCTGTACAAAATAAGAACGAACACACTTTTAACGTTCTTTTAAGCAACAAAAATTGTATATGGTGATCACCCTTAAGATGCAATTAATTATATTATGGGTCGTTTCAACAATATTTCAGAGCCCCTCTTTTTTATTACTTGCAAACACACTACACAGACATTAATATACATTACCTTAAAGTACATTGGACCTTGAAGTACGTAAGAAATAGATCATTATGAAACGATGATGCAATGATGGGTAATTAATACACGAGTGTGATATTATGATACGAGCAAGTACGGTAATTTTTCTACGACTTTTACATCTTAAACTTTTACATTGTATCGTTTCATGGTAGTTGACATGCAGGATTCAGACAAGGTCACCTAGCGGACAGCTCCCTAACTCTACCCTCGCATGCTGCCGCAGGTGGCTGTAGTACCAGTCCGCGTACGAGGAAGTACAGCGCTAGTCAAATAGGATCAAAGTAAAATTATGATCCAACTTATTTTTAATAATATTCCACCCAAAAAAAGTACTAATAATAAAATAAATTAAGACTGTGATGGGTTAAAAACCTATATCATAATAAAATTATAATGTGATAAGCCAAGAACCCCGGGTGTAATTCGAACGATAAAATCGGCATCCAGCATTAGGACTAATGACATTGTATGCAATTTTGAAGTCAAAGAATACGTTGTTAGGACAACTGATCAACAAAATGTAATATTCCAGGCCATACTCTTTGTTCCCAGCATGGTGTCATAGCGCTGTGCGGATGGACACGGCTCCGATCACATTTGTATGCAAAAAGTGTAGAGGCAACATTGAAAGTCGTGACCTTGTAGGACGCAAGGAATGTCTCTAGAAAAATAATGACGTGAACACACGAAAGCGGTACGTAGGTGAGGTGCGAACTGATTTTCAGCAAAGTCTGGGTATTATTTAAATGATATGAGGCGGGAATTAATGATTGGTTTGAGGTTTGAGAGCTAGGTGTTGTTTAAATTGCAGTATTAAATTGTAATTGGAAATTTTATTAATGTAGTAGTTGGAATTTCGAATTAAAATAGACTCAGTATTTCGAGGGGATATTCATTAGGGTAACTCCGTACACGGAAGGATTTTTCAATAAGTAGCTGAATATAGTCAGTCACAAGTATGTGTTCATACGAAAAAAAAGAAAAAGAAAAAAAGATAGGGAAAGTCGCGACCTCGTACTGATTTTGTGGGAAATATCAAATCCTATTAAGACCAAATCGTTGAAGACATCCTGGAACATTTTTAATTTAGGCAAGAAAGCGAGACTTGGATACCAAGGATTCCGTGGTTACATTCTGCAGGTCAGCCGAGAAGCCATCTAACAAGATATTGCAGTAAGCATACGAACTATATTCAAACCTGTACGGTGTTTTAAAGTTCTATATTGAAACAATAATTCTCATGAGATCAATAGAATTTGTAATATATATAGTATAAATGTTCATTTTTTATTGTTGAAAAAGACTTTTATATTAATATTATTATACTTTTATATTTAAAAAAAGAAATTTATATTAGTTGCCATCAATCTAATAGTTGGTTCCAACCAATAGAACTTCCAGGAATAGTGATTCTATATTGAATTACCCGTCCACATGCAACAGGAAGGAGTAATATGTTGTAGTCGAGACCATCATTAAATTGGAAGTAAAATTAGTAAATTAGTGTTAACATTGAGAGAATTTGTGAGCATAGCTGTCCAACGGTAGAAATAACAATATTAACAATAGTAGAAGTAATTTCCTTCATGTTACTAGATTTTTGTTGAATAGGATCCAGATTTGTCAATAGTAAAATTACAGAGAAAAAAAATTAAATAATTTCACAATAATGAGTACCATTATGAGTTTCGTTGCAGCCATCAAATGACAGCGTTATACAATGGGAGTATAAAAACGTATTATACTCGTGATACGCCAAGACACGTAAAGGCTTTGCAAACAGGCCAAGATGGCTCCGCCCTTTTTTGTGACACGTGGTGGATTGGGTGGAGTTTCCGTCCCAGTTTGATTATCGGAAATGGTGGACACAGATTGAAAACGGAATGACATGGAATAACGAGCAAACAGCCACATCGCCGGACTCGCGAGTCTCCCTCGGTTGAAAATAAACGTTTCAAAAGGAAATTTTATGTAACGCACAGTTTCAAAAGTGATCCAAAGGTATTTCGAATGTTGCACACAAAACAACAATAAAGAAAACACGAAATAATTATAAAAATAGTATATTATTATTATTATTATTATTATTATTATTATTATTATTATTATTATTATTCCTACCACCTTTAAGAAGCAGGCTTGATTCATAAGCAAAGCATCAGCTAATCACATTTCAAGAAATGTAGTAAGTTCTTGAAATATTATGATTACACTGAAGCGACAAAATGGGATAGCAAAATGCAAATATACAGATGGCAGTAGAATAGCTTGTAAAAGTGCATGGGCAGAGATTTCTTTTGTATTTAAGTGATTCATGTGAAAAGGTTTCTGACGTGATTATTACTCGACAGGAATTACCAGACGTTGAACACGGAATGATAGTTGGAGCTAGTCGCATGGGACTGTTCATTTTCGAAATAGTTTGGGAATTCATAATTTCGAGATCCACAGTGTCAAGAGCGTGCCGAGAATACTATTTTTAGGTATAACCTCTCACCTCAGACAACAGAATGGCCGACAGCCTTCACTTGATGACTGAAAGCAGCGGCGTTTGTGTAGAGTTGTCACTGCTAACAGACAAGCAACACTACGTGAAATAACTGCAAAAATCAATGTGGGACATACGACGAATGTATCCGTTAGATCATTGCTGCGAAATTTGACTTCAGCGGGGTCTGCCAGTAGAAGACCGACTCGAGTACCTTTGCTAACAGCACGACATTGCCTGAAGCGCCTCTCCTGCGCTTCTGGCCGTATCGATTGGACCCTAGATGACTGGAAACCCTGGCGTGGTCGAATGAGCCCCGATTTCAATTGGCAAATTTTAGGGTGAATTCAAAAGCATGAAGAAATATGTGTGTGGCAAAGACATGACGATGCTGATCATACTTGCAGTTCTATCTGCGATAATGTCATGGGACTGATCACCCTCACAAGCCAGATAAGCATTCTATAGGTTTGGTTAATTACAGAGTTGATTATTGCATTGATTATTCGCGCTTGTTTCGCACATCATTTCTTGCCATGAGATACTTCAGCGTGTATTAATTACAGACAGGATCCTGGAGATTTCAGGTCGAATCTAAGAACAAGCTAGCAAGAAATAAATAGAAATAAATGCAACAATCATAAGAGAATTATTAATTATTTTTTATCTCTAAGGGTAATTTGTCTTTGTACATATAATGTAAAAAAATATATTTGTTAGTAATTTTCGAGTTCTAAATATAAATTGTGAAACGACTACAAAGAATCCGGATACATTACAATAATTTTTTGAAGATCATTGGAGAAATTTTATGAAATCAGATGACGGTTAAGTAATACATATTTGAAGATTAATAAAAATGCATATTTTTATTAATTTGATAAGAATTGCGGTAATGTTTATCGAAATTTTAACCCACGCTGTTAACGGTTCAGCGCGTTCTCTCTCCATCCCTCTCATTGATGCACTTAAGTCTGCTGGTCACGTAATTTATATCGGAATATATTAAAATAAATTTCGGGAGATTGTAACATTTCGTAACATAACTTTTCTCTCCAACAAAATCTGTCGAAAAAGTTCGGGAATAGCCAAAGATTAAAGCAGGCTCACCATGTGACAGAAATATAATAAAAATTAGATTTATTATTACCATAAAACATACTTCATCGAAAAATCGCCACATATTATAGCAATATTATTAAACTATTTTAAACATAGTTGAGAAAAGTGTATTCCTCACCACAGGCAGGGTTCACAAGATTAAATACGGTGTAACTTACTGATATATAATAGATTTTAACTTTAATGTTCTCCCAAAAATGTTTCCGCCGATATTATGTCAATATTTTCTTTATGGATGATTCTGTGTCCTTTGAAAATAAATTTAAATTTCCATAATCAATGTGATGATGAAAACCTATTGTAGTAGATAGAATGAAACATGAGCACTGATGTCGATAATTACGGTAGTAGGGTAGTGAAACTATTGCATCATAGGTCAACTCGTGCCATATATGATAGCTAACAAATTAACTGCCTTTCTGCAGATTGTGTCATTTCATCAAATGTTACAAATGTGCTTTATGCGTGTGAAAGAGGCATTCTATTTCCGTTGTAACGTCCGAAATGTCGTTTACAAATTTGGAATTGACAGTGGATTAATCGGCGAGGTCCAATACAACGACTTGCTCGTATATCTGACTTTAATCTCTTAGATGTTTCTTAGTTATGAAGGCCGTAGCCCCCTTCTATATTTTCTTAATTTCCAGTGGCAAATAACCAAAAAAATTGCGAAGTCGCTAGCCTTTTACCACTGAGGTCCGGGTTCGATTCCCATCGAATATCGTGTGAAAAGCCGTAGAATGTAAATTTTGCATCAAGGGTTTTGAACCATGGCAAGATTGCCTCTTCACTATACGTGAACACATCACCTTTCAATAGGGAATATTGGAATGTGTACGTGCTTGAAGAAAGTATTGGTTAACCACAAGAACAGGTTACAATGAAATAATGACAATGGAGTTTTTCATGTACAGTATGCCATGTATGCGTCGCATTTTGTAATAGGTATTTTAATTTTAGAATCCATGTTCATCATATTTTGTTAGGGTATCAGCACCTGCCCATCATTGGTGCGTGAAGAGCTGCCACAGTGAACAGTGGGAAATGTCACATTCATAATTTCGTAAGATATTTGAACTTTCCCACATATTCATTGTCATAACATGACCTTGGATCGTTCTATATGTCCCAAAAGTCGGTAAATTTTTTCTGAGATTTTCCTATCACCGTTTCTTATATATAGTGTATTTTCGAGGGCCCCAGGGAGAACAAGGACTCGTGTAGAAATCTTTAGTAGTAAGTTATATCTGTTCCCTATCGTATGTATTTTGCGAATTCAGTAGTGTTCGGTACTCAAATTTTCCAAAGTCGGACTTGGATCACTAAGATTTAGAGGTATTCATATATGCTGCATATACGTCAATCATTTCGATAGTTGTAATGCACTGTAACATTTTGAGATCTTCATTAAATCGTTTTCCATTGTGCTTGTTTATATTTGTTGCGTATGTGTCGATGGAACGTGTGTTCAAACCTTTGCAGGCATTGTGCGTTTAGTAGAAATTAAGTTAACAATATTATTCTCTCTTGTATTAGTTATATTAGTAACTTCCCAAGTTGAACGGAAATTTTTCCTTGCTTACTAGCTATTTCAATCTCTTTCATCCATTCTCGCCGGTTATAAAGTCATTCTTCATAGATTTCCGAAGAACAAAGTAAAACAATGTGATGTAGATCTGGTAGCCCCCTTCTATATTTTCTTAATTTCCAGTGGCAAATAACCAAAAAAATTGCGAAGTCGCTAGCCTTTTACCACTGAGGTCCGGGTTCGATTCCCATCGAATATCGTGTGAAATGTGTTCCAACAAAACGAGTTTGGCCGCTTCACAAGGGCTAGTCCAACTTCTGTTAAGCGTCCTAAACCCTACCCCTTTTTTTTAATTCCTTCCCAATTCTGGCCGCTGAGTAGTGACGCAGGGGCGCGCGAAGCAAAAGGAGCGTACGTGGAGATGCTACCTGGCGGTCTTCTTTGACAACTCCGCACTCAACGCTCCGCACTCAACGCTCGACCAGGGGCGATTACTCCGCACTCAACGCTCGACCAGGGGCGAAGAGACGCGTTGCGTCGATAAGTTGGATTGAAGGCGCAACGAATTGAGAAAAACAACACCACTTGAATCAAATTGACATTACTGCCTGAATCTACTGCGTTCCACTTTACTTGCATAATATTGCCTTTTACTTTAACTGGCAAAAAATAATTTTCCACAGAACGTATGCAACTGATATTCTGGCGGTCGGCTGCTCTGATCGGTAGTTTTCCGTGGTTTCTCCGATCAACACCAGGCGAATGCCGGAGCAGTACCCTACCAAACGGGCCACGGACCGCGCGCGATCTGTCCTTCCTATTCCTTGTCCTATCCTCCCCACTTTCACACACACTTACACTAACATGCACTACACTCATATTTCGGGATACCGGTCGGAAGGTTAGAGCTTGTTCCGGCTGGGGCGGCGCCCCGCTGGTGGGAGAGTCCTGGTTAGGGGGAAACACTGCTAGCCGACGGTAGGTCGGCGCCGGATCTCGACATCCAGCGGGGGAAGATCAACGCCATTTCCCGAGAGAAAAAAAACATGCACTACACGAACGGGACTAATGACCAGAGCAGTTGACGCGCCCGGAAATACGAAAAAAATCTATCAATCATTTAGTCGTAAATTAGAGGAATAATATCATATAACAACAGTGATATAATAATAATAAAATAATAATAATAATAATAATAATAATAATAATAATAATAATAATAATGATGACAGTGGTTTAACTCGAACACAACGTTAAATCACAGCTTGGTCATTTGAATCAAGAGACGCGAGGCGAAAAGGAAGGTCGTGGCGAGCGGGAGAAGTGAAAGGTCGACCGTTGCTTGTCAGGGGCACGCGCGAAGTGACAAGGAGCACGGGGATTCCGCAACAAAACCTGTCGCCGCCAGGTCGCCCGTTCTATTCCTATGGATGAGGCTCTCCCGGCGATTCCCACGAAATATACCTCTCTGTCTCTGGAGTCAGAGGGGTGGGTGGGATGATAAATCAAGTGGAAATCGGACGAGCTCAACTGCCAGAAAGAATAACCCCCTAAGCCTGACAAAACACAAGTAGGTTTATAACGAATAATTAGAGATTCGCAGATTGTGATATAAGGGCAAATGCAGGGGCAAAATCACCTTGTAACATACCTTTCGCTGCAACACCATACCATCGTGAATAACTCAGAAACGAAAAGGACAGCGTTATGTTGCACATGCCTATTTTTGTGATGGCTACAAGTTAAGTCATTTTCGGATGTTATATTATGCTTTTTTGGACAATCCAGCTTCGTAAGTCGTATTGTCAGAAAGGTTCGAATGAAGCTTTTGTAGTTTTAGAACAACAATTTATAATGTGCTGAGTAAAGCCGGGCAAAACTCATATTATTGGTCGGTCTCGCTGGCTTTGCTTTCGCAGACTCGGAGCCTCGGAAGTTGCGCGCACGCTTCTTATCTGCCTGTTGAAGTCTATACTGCGGTTTTTACATCTGGACCTCAAGGTCACTGACGGCCCGTCACCACGGTAGCATTTAGGCACGGCTTTTCACGTCTTTCTCAGTCGAGCCGCTAGAGTCGCTTCATCTGCGGCAACCTGCTCGATACGGTCGCGAGCATGCGACACGTAGCGGTACTATTGAAAAAGACGCGAAAAACCGTGCCTAATGCTACCGTGGTGACGGGCCTTCAGTGACCTTGAGGTCCAGCTGTGTGAAAACCGCAGTAGATACGTTGGTCTCCCTCAGGAATCGGAACTGTCGGAACCGGTCCATTCTCGGTTGTTCTCGCCAATATCGGCAGTCTCGGCGGCTCGACGCAACTACGGGATTTAAAGTCGCCGCGAGTTGTGATTGCAAAATTCATTCAATTAATTGTAATTGATTAAATATAATCGCAAGAAACACAATTTCAATTAATATATTAATATATTGTAAAGCAACAACCAATGGATTAATTTGAAATAATTTTAGAGCGACGAAACAAAACAATATAATTTTTGAAATAATTAAAAGCAAAAAAAGTGTGAAAAGAAATTTAAAATCAACTTTTCCGCTATATCAATGAAAAAGAATAAAAATAAAAAGTTATATATTTTCATCAATTCTCCTCCACACAGCGACTGAATTCGACCTAGCTGAAAAGCTATTGTCGAAAATCCTGACGCCATCAGGACTCGAACCTAGGACCTCCCGGTCAGAGGCGCTGCAGTGACATCAGTTGATTCACTGAGCTACCCCTCCCGGTTGCTACCTTTGCTTTAATATGACTTTAACATTAATTTAACGCGAGTCGCGAAATTAATCTTTCAGAGAAAATGAGAATTTACTGAACGAGCAATGCGTTCTCATCGAATTCCAGTGGCGCGTGCGCGGGTGACAGCGCTCCCGTGCGTTGCGTGTCACGCAGCCGCTCGCACACAGTGGGCGAACGACACGAAAACGCGGACAAATTTTGCTTCAAATGTGGTATGTTTATTCTTTATTTTATGAATGAAGTTGAAGATGCGTAAGTAATAACTAGTTGACAGATTTTCATGACCTAAAAAATAGCCGAAAAAAATCAATGAAATGTTGTTAAAATCTCATTAAAATATTCTAAAAACAAAGAAAATGACTTAAAAATTGATTAAAACCGGTTCACATTATTAAATTACATTGATTCTTTGGAGAATTGTGTTTCATTGATTTTATTGTTTTTAGTGAATTTTAATAAACTATTTTCTAAGAAACTTTACTGCAGACATTACTGCAAATATTAAATTTTATTCACAACCAAATACAGACATTTCCAACCAATCACGATGTAAAAGATAAGATGAAGTTAACACTTATTTGACAGAGAAAACATTACAATACATTATTAAAAAGGTAATTAATTTCTATGATTTTTCATTTACTTTAATTTAAAAACGGTTTCTGGGCTTCTTGAAATATTCTAGGATAGAATTATATATTGAAAATTCTTGATCATGTTCTAAAAAGAATGCACCTTTTATAATTTCTGTTGTTTGATAAACTACGTTACTAAAATGATAGCGTGTAACCTTTCACTTATTTTTAGGATACTATATGACGAGGTTATATCAATTTCGAACCTCGCGTATTCACCAAATATGTGACCGCTCCCTACTATCGGATACAAATGAGCGGATCACTCTAATAACTTAATGTTACTACTTGACCCGTGACCTGGTAAATCAATGTCACATCAAAATTTAGGAAGATTTTCGTATGTCCTAATCGTCCTACAGGAGTGGGTCCGTCTTTTATCTTGCTTTAAAATATTAAAATAAAAACAGGCAAGTTAACTTTAACTTGAACAAAATTTTGATATATTCTACCAAATCTTCTGATACAATTTCGTTAATAATTTACACATTACCTAGAAATTCATATTACTTGCTGTAGTGTTCAGCAATTTCCTAAATATTGAACTGCAGTTGTACCTTTTCTATCTGTAAAATACTTTGCCCAAATAATCTTTCACTTTACACAAACACAATGTAATACCTTCATACAATTCACAAAAAACATCAAATCACATGCACTGCTGAAAGAAAATTTACATTTGCAATGTACACTTTGCATATACCTTTTAAATAAACTGGTACAATGAATGAGACCCTTTAATAAGCGGTTTTACTTCACGCAACTTATTAACCTTTTTACCATTTAATTAAAAACAATTTAAATCATGAATTGCAGAAAAGAATATTTTAGAAAACAAAAAGTAGTTAAACAAAAGAATTAAAAGAATAAATTTTACACCTTTTTGCATGAACAATTTATCTGAATCCTCGTTACGATGGAAAAATACTGAAAAGTTATGCTTAATAGCCGATAATTTAAATGCCTGACTATCTCTGTCTGGGCGTGAGGTGAATTCTATATATTCTTATGCGTGATTTACCCTCCTCTCAACTGTTCTTTTAAAAGGGATTTTGTCAAAGTTTTAAAATCTGGTCTTTTTGACTCAGATGTTGCCGCGATGACACGTTCCTGCCACTCCAGAAGACGGCGATGGTCCCGCTGCGTCCAAGGTAGAATTAGCCTCTCGCGTCGTGAAAAACCTTCCTTCGTCGGTTTGCTGCTCGCCGACCTCGCGAAGCAACACAGCTCGACGGCGGTCCCCAACGAATATACGTCACTCCCTCTTGGGAATATCCAAGCGAAATACAACGCAAGACAGTCCAGGTCCGTTCCGTCCGAAGGTCCACAGCAGAAAGGGAAGCTTTTCCCTGCGGTGCTGATCGCGCCGTCATAAATTCTTCAAAGCGGTTCCTGATTGAATGTTGATTTCCACTACGTGAGTGCGTTCAGAACTTTTACTCAGAATCTGATATAGAATATCCTTTCTTGCTGGCGCACCTCCTTGGATTTCAGCGGTACTATTACTGCTCTGGTCGTAGTTTAACATTGTCGCGCGCTATTTAAACAATGTAACCGACTTATGAGCGGTTACAAGCTGCATACAGATTTAAAACTTACCTTATTCTACATCACAATATATTACCATGGTCATCTGGAGATTTTCCATCGTGAAATACTTGCGTTTATGGTTCAGAACATTTCGCTACATAGATAAACTTCTTTCTCCATCGACTGATGTGAGTGGTGCATACTTCAAATTAACAAGATTTTATGAAAATTCTTCAAATACACTAACATCAAAATCTTCATCATTCAGAATATTCGATATTTTGCACAATGCATGGTACCCTGCATTTTTCTCCAGAACGATTGTAAGTTTCTTGCTGAAATATTAGCCAATTTGCCCTATGCTCAATGGCAAGTCATTATCCATTGTTTTATTCTGTTGACAACACACAATGGGTCCCCTTGTTTTGAAAATAGTGTATAGTTTCAGTGAGAGTTGCAAAATAGTCTTTATGTACGCAAGCGATCCATGTAAATCTGATTTTGCCAGCTGATCTTGACAAATTTTCATTGCTGCTGCGTCATCTTTATCAAATCTCTCAACTACCATCGTGGTACTATGGGCTGTGGGAGCAACGAAAATAGTGAAATTTAGATGGAGCTTTCAGAAACTTTTTTGCATTAGATACAAGCGTATCTACTTCAAGAAAATGCTTTCTGACCTCTTCCGAACTCTGTGGAAACAAGTGAGAGACACGTTACAGGAATCATTTTTGTATAAAATGACTTAATTGCTTTTGTAGACTTCACCGCAAGGTGAGGCATCAGTGACAAAAAGTTGAATATTGACATGTTGGATACGTTGGTGTACAAAAATGCATGCTTTTGTCAAACAATTTACAAATGGTTGAATTATTGCAGTTTTGCAAAACTCTGTTGTTAAAAATATCATGCCTAGTGCATCCAGTTCAAGAGTCCCAACAAAAATATTCCTGCCCTCAACATCTGTAGCTTCGTGAATCGAAAGAAAAATTGGCTTATCTTTGGTGTGGGTGGTGTTGTATGGATGTGGATGGTGTTTCTAATTCTTGACATTGTGTCTGCGTAACATTGAATTTTTACGTAGAGTTAATTCATCTGGGATGCTATGTACAGTATATCGCTTAAGAAAACTTCGTAATTTTGGATTATTTAATATTTTAATTGGTATATTCACACTCACCATAACTTCACATAGGTCCTTGATTCATTTGATCAGCAGTAGCAGATTTATTTGATGTAGTCGTACTTTGCCCCAGAAGAAGCTGAGAACACTTATTGTTTCTCGCATTTACCACAGCTTTCATGTTTTTCTCATCGATATGCTGCTGCACGACAAAACTTTTATCAGCTCTTACTTTTATCTCATATAATTTGCAACACAAGACAGTTTCAACCATTGTAAACATATTCGATCCAAATTCATTTACTAACTCGTAAAAAAAAAACGTATTGCAGGTTTTGCTTTTGGCATCTTCAATACACTAGGATTTACGATTTACGCTCCGAAAAAGACACCAGCAGCTCTCTCCGTGAACAACTCAACTCTGTTGGATATGTTACCGAAGTTGTTGGATATGTTACCGAAGTAATGTCTGAGTGGAGAAATCGAATAAGCCACACAAGAATTCTGAGGAGAACATTTGTTGCATCTCATCAATATTATTTGAAGCAAATGCCACAAAAATGACATTTAAATCAATTAAATCAATTAAACATGCTTTTAAAAAGACGAAAAAGTAAACAATGACATATTCGTCAAAATCGACGAAAAATGCCAAAAAAATTCCTATAAAAATGGTTCATTTCCTTCTGTCAAAACATAAAATGAATTTTTACTAATAGGTATTGTTTTAAAGTGAAAACAAAACAATGGTATTTAATTAAAATACGCCCCCTAGTAATAACAGTAATACTGTTCCTTTGTACCTCTTTATCATCTACGTGCAGGCGATAGAATTTTTATCTGCTTTCCTGCGGGCACTGGGCAGTGGTACACGTGCTCCTGGCGCAGAAAACTGTGGCGTCATACGGGTGTAATCATTACACAGACGAGAGTGGGTTGTAATAACAGCAGGTTTATTCACAATTTAAACCGTAGTCACAAATAACCAATGCACTGTATACAATTAACTAACTACATAGACCCCACTGTTAGGAGAGATATTTACAACGGCTACCACACCGCAACATAATACTAAATATTTCGCCTGCCCTGAGACCGACTACATATCTCACTAGTCACAACAATAACTGCCGACTCCTCGCGTCCATGTTCGCACCACTCACGGACGACCTACGCTGCCGCTGCTGCCGGGATCAAGAAGGAAGAGCTATTGTTCTCACGGCCCTTAAATAGCCCTCGCGACACTGCCCGCCGCCTCCATTGCCTCCGCCCTAGGGTGCGCACACCCTGCAGAAAAACCCCGTGCGTCATCGCTTCTGCCTTTGTCTACGCATCCGGTGCACACCGCGCCACGTGCCCACGCTGTTTTTAGCGACACGACGCTACAAAACTATTTGTTGTGACCCAACGTAACATTTTTCCTTTTTCTTTTACTAAAAAGTAGAATGAAATCAAATCAAACATTACACACGATAAAAATACTAAAACTATTTTAGAAAGATACTTCACGTGTTCCTACCGTTGCTTGTGAGGTAATACCATCATTTCGTAGATAATGTTGAGACAATTTTGAAATTGTCCCAAGGGCTTCATGTAAAGTACCCCCAAAATTGAAGAAACAAAATGTTCAAAATTGCAACTTATCTCGTATCTCCTTAACATCTTGTGTAATAAATTACTATTATTCTGTGAATAGCACTAATGTCAAAATGTCCTCAATATTCCATCTGTTCCTTAAACGAAATTGGGCAGTCCATATATAATGATGATTAAAGGAATAGATCGAAGATCGAATGAGGGGCAGGGGATACGGGAGCACCACGAAAAATAGAGGGGCTATATCAGCACATACTTCCTTGCATTATTAAGAACGGTTACGTACTATTATATAATTGCAATTTCTGTCTCACTTCAGCAATCCTTTGAAAAAGTCAAAACCAATTCAAAGAAGCGTCTGCGGTGCCCAACTGAAATAATTTTAAAAGCCATAAACATGTGTTTTTTAATTCTAGAAAAGAAAAAAACGTAAGAAATCGCAACAATATTTGCATCACATTATACACACAAGCAAGAACAACTTCACAAAAGCTTGTCTTCATTTCATTGAAGTGAGCTTCCAACTTTTACATTCTCGAATATGTAGGTATATACGGAGTAATATTCTAGTATAGAGAAAGTTATGTAATGCTGCGGAAAATCCATTTCGAGATATCAGCAGAAATACAGGTTTTGGAGTCCCCTGATACCGAAAAAGTTTGTATTTTTTTTCAAAACGTCCATCTGTCCATCTGCAAATACCATTAGTGCCTAAACAATACGTACGATTTCTTCCAAAATGGTTATTCATCGGTCGATCTAGCTCGACTCCAGGCGCTGGGATTTTGAACATTTTTTCTTCTTCAATTTTGGGGGTACTTTACATGAAGTCCTTGGGACAATTTCAAAATTTTCACAAAAATGGCTCGAAATTATTTATTTAAATTTTTTGAAATAATAGAGTAAAATACATTTATGAAGATGGCATAGGTCTGTTTTTCACAGTTAACACTGAATTTTCGAAAATCGCAAAAGTTTGAATTTTCATCCTATAACTACAAAATTGAAGATGGAGATTTTTCCTTCAAATGAAATTTGTTGTCTATAATAAGTTCTTTCATTTAGGTAGTGCAATTTTTTTTCAAACTTCTAGTTGTTTTCGCGCAATATTGCGAGTAATATGTGCAATTAAAAAATAACTAAAACAAAATTTTCTCCAAAAGGACTGAAAATTTTTTTTGTAAACATTTTGTAGGGATAGTGCTAAATGTACTCCATAAGATGACATAAAAGACATATTGCTGTATTGTTTTGTATTTCAATTTTTTTTATTTGACTGTCGCGTCGTTAATATTTAGATCGGCGACGATTTGTTCACATTATTGTATTGATGAGTACACGTGCTTTAAATAAAATTCCTCGAAAACTGTGTTAAAATTCCGCCTTTTCAGACGCAATCAAACGATATTGTCTAAAAAATTGCTTTATTTTTTTAAATTTTTCAATGGATGGTGCTAATTGTACTGTTTAATTTGACAAAGTCATAAATTCATTGTGAGGTACTCTTTTATTTTTTCAAAAATTACACAAACCTATTTTTTTTCTTACGCCGTTATTATGCACATTTCCAGCCATTTGTAAACACTATTGAATTTGTGAGTGTAACAGCTTCCAATCGCGTTCAATGAACTTTTTCGGCAATTCAAAAATTTTCTGTTGAAAAGGATTTAAAATCTCGTACTTACAACAACGCTTATACGCCATTTTCTTAAAAACGGCTCCAAATTTTTTAAATAAAATTTCCATTGAGCTCTATTTATTTTTCTTTAATATTATTGAAGTAATATTTCGATTTTACTATAAGAAAACTCAAAAATTGAGAATATTTTTTAAAAAAATGTACTCTGAGCGGCGATAGATGGCAGCTGGCAGAAGTATGTGGCAAGATAGAAAACTTAGGCTGACGAAAGAAAATAGGAAACTAACTAGTAAGAGAAGGTCTGTGCCATTATTTAGCACCACTAGTCGAATAATTATTCCATATTCTGCGATAAAATCTTTTTAAAGTAACATAAGTGGGTAAATTAAATATTCAGAGCTGAACAACATCCAATATATCACCTTATGATTGCTCCAAAAGTAAGATCATAAATCTATCGCCTTGTATCATTTATATTTTACATCCGGAAAACAAAAGGATCGTTTGTACGAAATTAATTCTTTTAAAGGAAATTCATAATTACAAATTCAACTTTTTTAGATGAAATTTAATTTAACAAAAAAATCTTCATTATGTATGATGCACTTTTTCAATATTATTGTTTCACAATTTTCGAAAATACGCAGTTCTCCGTAAATGGGATCAGCATCATTTTTATACCGTTCGAGATAATAATTGTTTATAATCTGTCTTTTTCTCGCAGAATTACGCAAAGATATTCATATTTTCAAAAAATTGAATATGACTAATTCAAGATTTTTTTTCGATGAACAGATTTCATTAAGGAAAACTATTCTACTTTCGATATTGTAGTTGTAGGAAGAAAACTACTGAAAACAATTGAACTTCAGAGTTCAACGAAAGAGAAAGTTCAGAGAAAATTCAGAGTTCAACGAAAATGCGGCTTACCCCATTTCTTTAAACGTCTCTTTCTCTATTTGAGAGATTGTCATTTTTGTAAGCATTTTGAAAACTTTTGAGGCTTGACCACCAAAAATCCAAATATCCGTTTCAAATTTAAGGGTACTGTAAGTTACTATTGTACTATATTACTTAAGCACTACGCGAGAAAGTAAAACCTGCTACAAAGCGGCTTTGTCCATTGTAATTCTACATGCCGTGTAAATTCTACATGGATTGTTTCAGAAAACTTATCGCAGAGTTGGAAGGAGCGCGATTTAACAACTACACCAACGTGCCGCCCATAAAATGGCTCGGGGCATTGGTGCTCCTCTTGCAGGCACGGTTCTTTTGTAACTGTTGAGAAAGATTAAGATACAAGGCAAAGAATGTGCATTTTCTGGGAGAATGTTTAAAGGGAGAGAAATTCATAAAAGATTGCCTTGCGCCGAAGGTCACAAGAGAGACTAGACTGTTAATTACATATGTGTGGGTGAGTATTTATTCCCGGCGCGTCAATTACTAAAGCATGTGTCTCGTAAGTGTAGTGAATGTTATATCTCGTAAGATGACTGCGTTCCTCTCCCGCTGGGAAGACAGATTCGGCGATGGTGTGGTCTTCGGCTTGGAGGTTTCCTCCCTCCAGGAATCTTCCTCAGCGTGGCTCCGTTCAGTGAGGACAAGGTACCATCTGTCAATTGGTCTCCTGACCATGTGAAATTGTTGTGAATGAACGTGAGTGAATCTACGTCAGTACAAGGAGGGCGGAGGGGACAAGAAAGGACGAATGATTATAACCGTCCGTTAGGATTATGCTCCGTCATTAGCTAGGTATTGATCGGAAGCACGAAAAAATCGGAGCGTAGCCCCTCCCCTTCCCCTCATCGGACGGCAGCGGAACGGGCCTAACGCCAAATCACCAACGTGCTCTATCCGCACAGCCGGACCTAATCACCAACGTTCTCCAGCCGACAAGCCACAGCCGGACGGTCGGACGGTCGGACGGTCGCAAGGCCCGACGGTCGCAAGGCCCGACGGTCGCAAGGCCCGACGGTCGCAAGGCCCGACGGTCGCAAGGCCCGACGGTCGCAAGGCCCGACGGTCGCAAGGCCCGACGGTCGCAAGGCCCGACGGTCGCAAGGCCCGCAACGTTCTCCAGCCGACGGGCGCACGGCCCGACGGTCGCAAGGCCCGACGGTCGCAAGGCCCGACGGTCGCAAGGCCCGACGGTCGCAAGGCCCGACGGTCGCAAGGCCCGACGGCCGCAAGGCCCGACGGCCAGACGGCCAGACGGCCAGACGGCTCGCAAGGCCCGACGGTCGCAAGGCCCGACGGTCGCAAGGCCCGACGGCCAGACGGCCCGACGGTCAGACGGCCAGACGGCCAGACGGCCAGACGGCCAGACGGCCAGACGGCCAGACGGCCAGACGGCCAGACGGCCAGACGGCCAGACCGGACAGCTGACAGCCGGATAGTTGGGCAGCCGGACCTAATCACCAACGTGCTACAGCCGACGTGCCACAGTCCGTAGCGTGACCTGCACCCGGTCGTGTTTTCCGGGTGCTCGACGAAAGGAGCTGACGAGGACGGAACCCTGCCCGCCCGGCCCGAGACGTGGGCACTGTAGGAGCCGCCTGAAAGTCTACAGCCGCCGGCACCTCGCTGTGTGCCCTTGTTCCGAGCGTGCGACGCAGGCCGCCACCGGCGGGAAAAGCTTCTCGCCTCACCTTGCTGGTAGAGGAGAATTAAAGTGGCCGGCTGTTCTGATCGGCAGTTTTCCCTGGTTTCTCCAATCAACGCCAGGCGAATCCCGGTGCAGTACCCTATCAAATGAACATTTCACCGTGCTCAATCTTTCCTTTTTCATCCTTGTCGTATCCTTATTCCCTTACACACACTTACATTAACATGTACCACACATGTCGGGTGACCGGTCGGAAGCTCAAAGCTTGTCCCGGCTGGGGCGATGCCCCACTGGTTGGTGATACCAGATTGCTGGAAGCCCAGCTAGTAGATTGGTGCCGGATATCACAATTAAGCGGACCGGGAGCGGTAGCTCAGTGCATCAACTGATGTCGCTGCAGCGCCTCTGACCGGGAGGTCCTAGGTTCGAGTTCTGACAGTTCTGAGTACACTAACATGCACTACACTACCACACATTTCGGGAAACCGGTCGGGATCTTAGAGCTTGTCCCGGCTGGGGCGGTGCCCCGCTGGTGAGAAAGTCCTGGTTAGGGGGAAACCCCACTGGCCGACGGTAGGTCGGCGCCGGATCTCACCATCCAGCGGGGAAAGATCACCGCGCATATCCCGAGAAAAAAACATGCACTACACTAACAGGACTAATGACCAAAGCAGTTGACGTGCCCGAAAACACGAAAAAATCAAATCAAAAATTCAGGGGGCAAGATCGCCGCCACCTCCTGATATGAAAACATCCATTACACTTACGGGACTAATGACCTCAACAGATGACGGGCCCAGAATCACTAATCAATCAATCCGAACAACGATGCTGCAGAAGCAGTGGTGTTGCTGCTTAGCTATCGCTACCATTAATAACATTTCAAAGGGAAACGGATCGGTACACGATCGATGAAGAATAATGACTACGTTGCATTACGGGAATTTAGCTCGAGTAGCACACACTGCCATAGCACCATCACAAGTCAGTGGATTGTCTAGTTCGCTTTTACACCCGCAACTTATGTTCTAGAAGGAGGATTTCTACCCGGGGTGGGCACCTAGGCGTTTGTTCCTATCGGCATCTCCCGTCAACCCACATTTCGCCAACGGGCTGGAATCTGGATCCCGCCAGAATGGGAAGGTTGTCCACTCGATAACCTTCTCATTCAATGCCTGAGCCGGCTGTCCTGCCAGCTCAGAGATAATGGCTTTCCAGGCCAATACCGAAATCGAAAGAATTCCTACAAAGCGCTGAAACAAGCCCCTCCCCTTTATGCCCAGTGTCAGGCTCCAGCCATGAAGAAGCGAAATACCCAACTGAGCGGACGAAGCCCTGGGGATCAGGGCCCCAACCCGTTTCCTCACTGCCTCCACACGGGAGCGGTAGCTCAGTGCGTCAACTGATGTCCCTGCAGAGCCTCTGCCGGGAGGTTCTAGTTCGAGTCCTCCGGTGATCTCGCCATCCACAGAGGAAGATGACCGCCATCTCCCGAGGAAAAAACCTGCACTACACTTACGGGACTAATGAACTAAGCTGTTGACGCGCCCGTAATCACTAACCAACCAACTCACTGCCTCCACCATGAAGCTATGGAGATGAGTGCTGCCGGAACCTGGGCAACTCAGCAAGGAGGGGTCTGCCTCCCCACCTGGACTTTTGTATGCGCCCACCCTGATGCACAGGATGCCGGTTAACTAATTCATTCATTAATTAATTCATTTTTTCGTGTTTCCGGGCGCGTAAACTGGTTATTAGTCCCGTTAGTGTAGTGCATGTTTTTCTCGGGAGAGGGCGGTGATCATCCCCCGCTGGATGGCGAGATCCTGCGCTGACCTACCGTGGGCTAGCGGGGTTTACCCCTAATCAGGACTCTCCCACCAGCAGGGCACCGCCCCAGCCGGGACAAGCTCTAAGTTCCCGACCGATCTCCCGGAATATGTGGTAGTGTAGTGCATGTTATTGTAAGTGGGAAAGGATATGACAAGGAAGAGGAAGGAAAAATCGCGCGCGGTCCGTGGCCCGTTTGGTAGGGTACTGCTCCGGCATTCGCCTGGTATTGATCGGAGAAACCACGGAAAACTACCGACCAGAGCAGCCGGCCGCTAAAATTCTCCTCGAGACAGCGACTGAATTCAATCTAGCTGAAAAGTCGAAAATCCTGCCGTCATCAGAACTCGAACCTAGGGCCTCCCGGTGAGAGGCGCTGAAGTGATATCAGTTGATGCACTGAGCTTACCGCTCCCGCTCCAGTTAACGACCCCCACGCCCAATCCCGCCTAAAGATTGGAGACGAGCCATCTACTCACTGCCTTCACTTTGAAGCTATCGACGTGTGTGCCGTTATGGAACTCGGGGTATGGGTGGCCATTTACAATCCTCCACCAAGAACCGTGACCTCCGCGGTCGAAGGTTCCCTTTTCGGGCTCCTCACCCCCGCCCGTCACAGATCAGAACTACTTCCATTTATTCTAGTCTAAGACAGAAAGCATTTCGCAAACCACTTCGAACATTACAGGATACGTGGTTTCCTCTAACGCATATAATATCCTTCTCCTGTGCAACTAATGGTGCTAAAATAGCACGTAATTTCTCGCCCGTATTTGCACACAAAATTTCGCGAAAACTACTCAAAATTTTGAAAAATTGTACATGACCTTATTTCAAAATCTATATTTCAAGGAACCGATTTCATTAAGGGAAAATTCTTCTGTCTTTAGTATTTTAATTATAGGAAGATTTCGAAAACACTTTAACATTTGCAAGTTTCTAAAACTCTGAAACGTCATTCACACTCTCCAACAACAAAATTTAATCAAAAACGTTGGACATTTTTCTTGAAAATTTGAAAATATCCCAGGGACTTCATGTAAAGTACCCCTCAAAATTAAAATATCAATTTCAAATTCCAGGGGCCGCGACATCAGCCAGATTGATTGGGGAATAACAATTTTGGAGAAAATCGACTGAACGGTTAAGTCGTTAACGTTGTTCACAGACGGACGGAGAGACGGACATACAGATAGATTGGCACAGACCAACAGACAGACGGACAGACACAGACTGACAAACAGACGAACACACAACGTTTTCCCTTCATTCGATTTTTCGGTATCAAATACTCACAAAACATGTATTCTGACTGTACCACGTGTTAGAATATTTTGTTCTAATTTTAGCAACTGGATGTATGCACTTTTTCGTTACCAGGACCCTGTAATAAGTGTGCAATGGCGTCGAGCGTGCGAGGGAGCGCAGGTGGCGACGGCGGCGAGAGGAGCGGGCCTCGCTGGGGCGCGCACGTCAGGCCGTTCGCGGTCGCCGCCCTCGTAAATCGTGCACGTCCGTGCCTTCCCCCTTTATCATTCCCTCCGTCTTTGCTGAAACGAAGCTCCAACGCTGGCCGAAATGCCAGCGGCGGTGGCGGCGGCGTTCACCGAATGCAGAGGCGTGAAAATGCCAGCCCATTCGCTAACTGGTTGGTAGGTCTGAGGTTAGTAGGTCTTGTGTGGAGATTGATTGTTTGGAAATCAATGTGAGATATTCCAGTAGAGGCTCGTGCAGGAATATTGAAAGGAGCAAATGCAAATACTATTATAATAAATGAAACAACAAATTAGATTCCATGCTGATGAAAACGAAAAGGGAGAGACGGACGTATCTGTTCGATTTGACCTGTCACCCAGGTGTCCCACAGTGCTGCCTCGGGTGTGAGATAATATTACAATGAGCTACCTCCTACGTCCGGACCGTTGAGTCATGAGTGTGTGGGCGCGAAGCAGGCGCCGGGTGTTCGTTTAGTTCCATTACTGACAACAGATGGCATTGTAGAGGACGATCTCCTCCCCCATGAGCCATATAGCAGCATTCAAAAAGCGTTTCTTCTTCCTCTTGACACCGCAGCTCTGTGCTAAGTGGACAAATTACTATACGAGGGGAGCAAACACTGAGAATTCCTCCTCAAAGCGATTTCGAGTTTTCTAGTTGTCTAAAAAGCGCGCACGATTTCAAAACTCGATCAAAAATAATTTCTAATAACTATGACCTAAACAAATACACATTTTCCTTCTTACATCAAAGGAAATATTGTTTTTGGTACTATTAGTACCTAAAGTACTATTATAATCACCTGTCAGGAGTGGTAGGTTGATTGGTGATTCCGAGGGCATCAACAGCTTAGGTCATTAGTACCGTAACTGTAATGCATGTTTTTTTGTCGGGAAAAGGTGGAAATCTTCCCCCGCAGAATGGCGAGATCCGGCACCGACCTACCGTCGGCTAGCGGGGTTTGCCCCTAACCAGGATTCTCCCACCAGCGGGGCACCGCCCCAGCCGGGACAAGCTCTAAGCTCCCGACCGGTCTCCCGGAATGTGTGGTAGTGTAGTGCATATTAGTGTAAGTGTGTGTATGCGTGGGTGTGTGTATGAGGCAAGGAAGTGGAAGGACAGATCGCGCGCAGTCCGTGGCCCGTTTGTTAGGGTACTGCTCCGGCATTCGCCTGGTGTTGATCGGAGATACCAAGGAAAACTACCGATCAGAGCAGCTGCCCACTAGAATTCTCCTCCACTCAGCGACTGAATTCGACGTAGCTGAAAAGCTATTGTCGAAACTTCTGCCACCGTCAGGACTCGAACGAACTTCGTATTCGAAATTCTTTTTTCCAAGGGCTCAGCCGCCAGCCGATTATCCTTTACGTGCCGTTGGGACGCATATCCGACCAATTACTAGATACCAACACACATGCGGGCCCATCTGCTCTCGGGTCAGCAGAACGCGAGGCCCTCCGCGACCACGAGTGACAAGGGACAAACAACCTTGCCCAATGTGGGACTAGAACCCGGGACCATTCGGACCGAAGAGCTGAGTCGGTACACGCTCTTAGTCATCTCAACCATCCAGGTCGGCGGTATTCAAAGTAATGTTCCAAAATTTGTACAGCTGGAAATAAATGAAAATTTCCAACCGCTAAGAAAATTCCTATTCTCTCGTCCTGGAACGCGTCATTTGATCGCCAGTGCTTGTCTGCACTGCTTGCACATATGCAATGAAATTGATATTTTAATTTTCTAGACGTAACAGATGTGGTGGAATTTGTTATTTTGCTAGCTGAAATTTAAAATCAGATATGCTGGTGTTCTGCCGATAAAATAGTTGTTACACGTTACCGAACATTTCCTTTTATCATAGGTTTTCATCGACACTAGTTCCTACCGGGATTGTTAATTCTACTTTTTTCACTTACCGACGGAAGGTAACGATTTCGGGACAAAAGACAACTGCCTAGGTAGTACTTTTCCCGTGTACTTAAGATATTTATAACTTTTTGAAGATAAATCACCTCTCTCCCTGTATCATAACTACAAACTTTAAACTCTCCATAACCTTTGCGCAGACATCCTAGCCATCAAATCCCCTAAAGAAGAAATAGTCAATATTTATCATTTTAAGCGCTAAAAATTTAAAATATGAGACATAACAAGAATGCAACAATTTCATCAATGTAGGTCAGGGTATCCTGGAATAAATATCCCTCACGTGCTGAAATTTGAGAAGTTGTAATAGAATGGAAACAAATTGTGACCGTCACGTTTTAAAGAAAAATATAACCTTAGCACACATTGAGTTCAGATTAACAGAAATTGTAACGGCCTGAATAGTCTTCTAGACGAGCTTGTTTGCTCCATTCATGCAGAATATACTACTAGTAATTACATGAAATTTTCTTTGGCCACGTGCCTCTGTCTCACGACCCAAAGTTCATTTACGAGCCATTGAAGGACACAAGACTTAATGCAAATGCTCCTTATTCGGTAATTTTTCGGAATTAGTTTTGTGAAATTGGCAGCGTGGGTTTTTTAATTTAGAGCGGATTTTCATGTATTTTCACTTTCTCGTATACATACGTATAAACGGAATAATATACGTAGTATAGAGAAAGTTATGTAACGCTGCGGAAACTCGATTTCGAGATTTGAACGGAAATACACGTTTTGGGGTCCCCTGATACCGAGAAAGTGGCTTTTTCAAAACGTCTGTCTGTCCGTATGGTGTGTGTAAACAACACTAGCGCATAAACCATGCGTACGATCTTTTCCAAATTTCTCCTGTTCTATTTATTGATGCTACGCAAGCTCGTATTAAAAAGAAATGAACATAATACAGTTTCTTCGTTCGTCTATCCTTGGGCATAGAAAATTGCAGGAAAAATTCTCTGGAGAAATGTTTTTGAAAATTACGTTTCATTACAAAATTATGTTTCGTAACAAAATAATGTCTAACTTTCGCCAGTCTGGTGAATCAGGATTCATGTTCCGTTGAGAAGGAGATATAAGACTTTACAGCGTGTCATTCAAAATGTTCCTGAATATTCTTAAAGTATTCTGCAAACATTAGTGCCAATCGATTGTTCTTGTCGATGAAAAATGGCATTTAGCGCAAGGTTTTACTCTTCTTTAATATTTTTAAAGTAATAATTCGGTTCTACTATTAGCAACAAAAAATTGAGAAAACTTCAAAAAAATTGTGGGCGACGATAGATGGCAGTTGGCAAAAGTATGTGGCACGTCCGAATAGCTATCCCAGACTAAAGAAAATAAAAAAAATACCAGAAAGTCTGTGGCATACTGTAGCACCACTAGGTGAAGTTGATAGCTTGGTAAAATCAATAAAACAGGTCTAAGCATCCATTCTTTGCTAGTTATAGAAAACATATCAATTGAAAGGCATTATCAGAGGTGCAGTTTGCAGCTTCTAGTAAGAAAGCCTCTATTCATCAGTCAACTTCTTCTGTCCAGAAGCTGAAAGCTGATGAAAATCGCCTAGCGATTGAAATGTGCTTCAGTTTTCACTATAAAACACCTTGTTTTACAGGATATATGATTTTTGTGTAGTAACTGTAATTGAAGTAATGCTGTGTGTTTTTAAATAAAAGAACGTGGGCGCTACGCTGATTAATCTCCGAGGTAAATATTAGCGAACGTTTCGTACCGTCGCATGTCATCACTTGATTAATTCTTGGGGTGAGATCAAGTAAATGCTGCTGGCCCTCTACAGTTGTTTACGTTGCGGCGATTACAACGCACCCTGCAACTCCTGCCCTTCTCGACAGCAAACCGGCCACATCAAACGCGCCTTGCACGTTTACCTCGCCTGCAGTTTTGTCCTAAGCGTCAGAGCCAGATTCTCAAGCTACCACAGGTTTCTTGTTTTCATGAATCATTTCTTTGGAGAGCTCTTCAATTCTTGCTTGCATCGGCGTAACATGAGATAGAGCAAGGGAACGCATTCCCCTAAAAAATGTATAGCTTTATTGAATTTTCTCAATTGTGCAAAATGTTTAAAACTATCTTCTACATATACAAAAATATTGTAGTGTCTGTGATTTCGAAATAACTGCCTTTGTATTGTAACCGTCACGTATCTACCTAACTATTTCGTAGTACGCCGAATTACAGAAGTAAATCTGTTATTTACTTGTTTCGTGACGTGTGATTACACCGTCACACAAACCTGGGAAGACCTCAAATTATGGATAATTCCCTATCGGTGGTGGGTTCGTCTTTGCTAACTAATATTCATTTAACAAACAAACACAATTTCATAGTTTTAAAGAACAAGTAACATATATTCTTTCCAATATGATCCTTCGTACACTCACGTTCACATATTCTCCTACGTGATTACTTTTCCTTTTGATTACACAATGGTAGCTAACTCCCTACCTAAACTGCAGTTTTCTGTAGAATAATAGTGACTCTGATCTACATTTACACGAAACAAACAGTAAATAAATACATATGTACACTTCTCAAAACAAATTATCTCTTAATGAAACCCACAATTCACAATTTAAATAACCATCCTGTAAAAAAATACATACAAACAATATACCAAAATTCACTAATACCTTTTCAATCTTAAATAATACTACACTCAATATTTACACTTAATATTCAGCTTCTGCGTGACCTCGCAGTGCAAAATTCTGTTTTACAAAGTCTCTTGACTGTTCATGAAATAACGTTTTACCAGAAACAATTTAACAGCTTTCATTCATGTTCAAAACTTTAATTCCAAATGATTTAAATATTTAAAAAGTTACAAGGAACTTTTATCAATAAACATAAAAATTATTTAGATCTGATTTCTCTTACGACTGCAAAAATAAATTTACTGGTTATCAAGACTAATGTTTAGTAAAACTTGTCCGATCAATGTCTGTTACTGAGGAAAGCTCATATTACAACGTTTTAATTTGTGCAATCATAATTCTATCTTGAAAGTTTTCCAAGCTGCAATTTAAATTTCTGCTTTTCTGTGACTCACGACCGGCGAATTCTCCAAGCTGGTCCCGCGCTGAGTAGACGGCTGTCGAGCGACGTTCACGCCCCAAGGTCGTCGTTGTCCTGCGACGGTTCGTGCGCTGCCTACCGCGATGGAATCGGAGTATTTCCGTACGCCTTCTCCTCGTTGTACAGCCCAGTTAAACCACAGCTTACACGAAGATGATGGTCGCGTTAGAATGCGAGTCCAAAACTCCAAATTATAACTTTGTTTTAGTGAAAGTTGAGCCAGTTGTTGAATAAACTATGCTTTTCGGAATTATCAAAATTCTCCAATAGAATTTTCGAAATGAAATCCCATAAATAAAAATGAAATAGTAGAATAAAAGTAGAATAAGTAACTGCTCAAAACTAAAACTGAAAAAGCTGTAACAAAGAAACAGAAACACGTCCTATGTTACAAAAAATCTCTTCTATATTCCAGCAACGAGAATGTAGCAACGTGGTTTTATAAATTCATTTTAGTCCACTACCACTGTTATTCTTACATTCGTTGCATTACTTGTTTAATATTCCTATCGAATTTTACGTAATCTTGACATATCACAGTGATTAATCCCATGAAGAATACTTAGACAATTACCTGTTAATAAAGCTTCATTTCTGGTATTTTCCACGTGTCCCTCGTCGGTTGTGTGGTGGAATAGTACCCATCTAATCACTTCAGCGTCTCGATCCGGAAAAAAAGACAATCTCGTCCGAGTCAAGCCTCATGCCACATTCGCATTTCTACAAAAGTTCTGATTGGCTAGGACGAAAGTACGTTCAGAAATTTGTTTCTAGGTAACGCCATCTCTTCGCTACTCTAGGAACTATTTGTAGGGCAAGATGTCGGGTATTGTCACTTCAATGTTTCTTTTGTCATGAGTGTAGCCGATGACAAGCGGTTACAGTATAGTCTCATATGCTTATTTACATGATATAAAAGCCGATTCAATACATTTTTACGATTTTGGTGTGTGTCTTTGTCCGGGATTACATCGGAAACGGTTATACCGATTTTAATTGAAACAATAAAGTGTTTTGTTGGCATAACGTCCTTTTTATTTCAAATTATTATTTTCTACTATTTAAGAGCAATGTTTGTTTTTATGCAAATCTATATTTTTGTTCCGTCTTAATTAAAATTTTGTATACATGACTTTCAAGTCAATAGAAAAGATACTTTCTACATGGATATAAAACTACCCCCTTCGTTCTTTACGAACTCTTTAAGCAAAATGTAAATGTGTATTCTTTTGCAAATAGTTCAAAAACACTGAGTAAATCTACCGAAGGTAATTAAAAATGTTTGAAAGCTCATAAAATTCCGTACTAAAGGCTTTTCAATTTATTCCAATAGGGTAATTAGCCTTTAAGTAATCGAAGATCAACATGGAACTTTACCAGGAGTATGCAACAATGCAAATATGCTTTACAGAAATATTACAAGTAATTGTAAAACGCAAGTTAGTAGAAAACGTACGAACAGATAATTACATAACACTACACAGTAATCTTCAAATATTTAATGGAAATGACTAACGAACACAATATAAAGAAGATTAAAGACTAAATGAACAGGAGAGGAATAAGAAGCCCAAGAAAAAGAAGAAGAGAAGATCAGAAGAAGAAGAAAGAAAACAGGAGAAGAGGAAGAGGAGAAGGAAAGAGAAAAATGATAAGCTAAATAAGAAAAAGAATAGTAGAAGCTAGGAGAGAAACATTACTATACAATACAAAATAATTAACATAAATGATTAACCACTTAATCACATTATTCAAATTCCAAAGAAGAGAAATGGAATTAATTTAGGACTCTAGTTTGATTTCATATAAGAAAAACTAACACTAAATGCACTAAAAAGAAAACTGTAAGGAAGAACTGGATAGTAGTATTTGGAAGGTGCAAAGTACCTGCCCTCTCATTTATCGTTTTATTCCTTTCTTCTGGTCTAGCAATACCAGTTATATAATGAACAATCTACATTGTTATATCAATTTGAATAAATCTAATATTATTTTCGAATAGTCTTAAGAAACATTCTCACATATAAGCCTCTGTTAATACAGTCCCGAAGGTTCCCTTAAAACAATTTTGAGATTTCATAGTTGTTACATTTAATCTAGTTAATTCCCAACAGAAACACGTTCATTTATCGACTCAATTAACGCCGAATAATTTGCACATCGTAACATTCTCTACATTCGAGTTGTCTTAAGATAGATTCACAATTACAGAAGCAGTTAAAATAGTCAGCTCACGCTCCCAGTAAAACAATTTCGCGAATTTCGTAGCATGACAGTCGTTACCCTCGTAACTACCGGACACACACTTCCGGAGAACTTCGCTCTGATTTACTGCCCTCATTTGCCCGGCAGTCCTCCAGCCCCTGTGAACTTCCGCCTCGACGAGGCGAAATAGGTCGAGTGGACCCCTTTGTTCTAGACGAACCCAGTTGCACGACCAAGGGCAATGTTTGAAGTTCCTCGTAACATCAGCAGGAGAAATGCATGCAAAAGCTAACTTTGTCGAAATGTCAAAATATTGTACAGGAAACTTAATTACGACGGTCCAAAATGCAGGGGTATTGTAGACGAAACGAGGATATTAGTAGGAATGTTGTAGTATTAAGATTTAGAGTCTATTACACAAGTCTATTACGCAAACGTCTCTTAAAATGAAACCAGCATATACAAAATAACGCAATATTATCATAATTTCATATGTTTCATGATGTTTGTAAGTTCATTTGATCATATTAATTTATTTATAAAGTTAAAGTATCTAAAAAGCGTCACAAGAAACGAAAATAATACAATTCAAGCCACTAGTATAATGATCGGAAAAAGATAATGAAGGCTGTTCCTTCCAAGTTTCTTGGATGGCGTTTGTGAATAACATTTAATAATAGTTGTCGTAAGTATTTTGCAGATTATCTAAAAATGTCAACTCATAATTGCCTGACTTCACTCGGCCAAATATGATTCTACTTGGAAAGTAAATACTCAGGTTTGAGGCAAAAATATTATAGAAAAATTCTTACTCTCTCCGAGGTAGATGTGTTCGAATCTATCCTCAGACTATCTTGTAAATAATTCTGATCATGACATATGAGTCATTCCACGTTAAATCGCACACTCACGAAACATCACTATTTTCTAGCGTCTTGAAACTTTTTTATTAGGTCTATGATTGAAAAAAGGTGACACATATTTTTTTTTCTTTTTTCCTTATCCCACCCCCTTTAAGAAATATTACCAATTATTATTACCGAAGAAACATGCCCGCGCTAATGTTTAAAGTTTTTTGCGCAAATAACATTTCCTTCAGAAAAATAAAATTACATTTAAATTTAAGTTCAATAGAGTTTTTCTTTAAAAAGGTACACTTAAAAATGTAAAATTTAATTTTAAAATACATTTTTTTACATTAGGCGATACTTAAATTAATTGTAAAAAATATTTTTCTACACAAATGTATATATCTGCCAAATTTCAGAGTGGGAAACGCATAAATAACATTTAAAAATATTTTGTCCACGGTTAGGGGCCGGCTGCCTGCCGGACTCACTGCTCGAACTACAAGGCGTCAATGACACGACGCATCGTGACGTCCAAACATTAAGCAACCATGTTATGAATTGCAGAACACAAATACGGTCCCAAATAGAAGTCTTCTGACGAAATGCGACTATTAACTTTATTTATAAACAACTGGTACTACTAGGGTCTGCCTAAAAAAAAAGCAGCCTTTTTTTATTATTTTTTAATTTGAACTGCAATTGGGTATGACCCGGTGGCAGTTAAATAACAATAATTACAACAACAACAACAACAATAATAATAATAATAATAATAATAATAATAATAATAATAATAATAATAATAAACGAGTACAGTGCAAGACGAGGATGCAATAATCATACTATCACTAATATTAAGTATTTAACAATTATTTCAACTGTCATGATATCATACTATATGTTGGTGATACTAAAATTTAATACAAGCTACATAAATATTGGCTAAATTAGATTTTAAAAAATGCATTGATCTCCACTCCACTCCACTACACTCCACTACACTCCACTACACTCCACTACACTCCACTACACTCCACTACACTCCACTACACTCCACACCCACTCACACTCCACTCCACCACTCCACTACACTCCACTACACTCCACTACACTCCACTACACTCCACTCCACTCCACTCCACTCCACTACACCACTACCCCACTACACTCCACTACACTCCACTACACTCCACTACACTCCACTGCACTCCACTACCCTCCACTACACCCACTCACCCACTACACTCCACTACACTCACTACACTCACTACACTCACCTACACTCCACTACACTCCACTACACTCCACTACACTCCACTACACTCCACTACACTCCACTACACTCCACTACACTCCACTACACTCCACTACACTCCACTACACTCCACTACACTCCACTCCACTCCACTCCACTCCCTCACCTCACCTCCCACCCACTCCCCCACTCCACTCCACCCACCCACTCCACTCCACTCACCTCACTCCACTCCACCCCCTCCACTCCTCCACTCCACCCACTCCACCACTCCACTCCACCCACTCCACCACTCCACTCACCCACTCCATCCCTCACCCACTCCACCCACTCCACTCCCCTCCACTCCACCACTCCACTCCACCCCACCCACCCACTCACTCCACTCACTCACCCACCACCCATCCACTCCACTCACCTCCACTCCTCTCCACTCACCACTCCCCCCCACTCCACTCCACTCCACCCACCACTCCACTCCACTCCACTCCACTCCACCCACCCACCCACTCCACTCCACTCCACCACACTCCACTCCACCCACCACTCCACTCCACTCCACCACTCCACTCCACTCCTCCCTCCACCACTCCACCCACCCACTCCACTCCACTCCACTCACTCCACCCATCCACTCCACTCCACTCCACTCCACTCCACTCCACCCCCCCCCACCTCACTCCACTCACCCTCCACCTCCACTCCACCTCCACTACACTCCACTACACTCCACTACACTCCACTACCCCTACACTCCACTACACTCCACTACACTCCACTACACTCCACTACACTCCACTACACTGCTTTGCTTTGAATTACACTGACTAGCACTACACAGCACTTCACGGCACTTACTAATTTATTCTCAATTACTCTCTTGTTCTACCTTATTTTTAAAACTTCGGGCATTTAGAGGAAAAGCTTTGAAAACTGCTGCGGGAAACTATTCCAATCTCTAATTGTTCTGTTACAAAAGCAAAATTTCCCAAGATCTAAATTTAGCTTCTTTGTTCGAATTTTGTGGGTGTGATCGCCTCTGTCGAAATTATGTTTTTTTTTTAGTCTAGTCTGAATTTACTTCCAAGCTGGTTGACCTACGTACAATTTATAAAGTGCGCAAAGCCTTGCCCTTATTCTTGTCGTTTCTAGAGGTTCCCATGGCTTTTTTATTACGTTTGTTCTATATGTAAACTTATTCACTTTCCTCTGTATTCTATCTAGATTTTTCCGGTGCGACTTTCTGTATGGATCCCAACATGCCATCCATGAGAGGGCGAACCAGCGAAAGATGCTAATTCTTTGGCGTTTGCTGAACTTTTCTTTGGAATTCGCATTACAAAATGCAAGGGCTTCCACTTTTTTCTTGCTACCTGATTTATATGCTTCTCCCACCCAAAACCAGGAGCGGTAGCTCACTGCATGAATTGATGTCACTGCAGCGCCTCTGACCGGGAGGTCCTAGGTTCAAGTCCTGACGGTGGCAGGATTTTCGACACTAGCTTTTCAGCTAGGTCGAATTCAGTCACTGTCTGGAGGACAATTCTAGCGGCCGGCTGCACTATTCGGTAGTTTTCCGTGGTTTCTCCGATCAACACCAGGCGAATGCCGGAGCAGTACCCTAACAAACGGACCGCGCGCGATCTGTCCCTCCTCTTCCTTGTCCTAACCTCTCCCCATACACACACACTTACGTGCAATACACTGCCACAAATTCCGGGAAATCCGTCGGGAGCTTAGAACTTGTCCCGGCTGGGGCGGTGCGCTGCTGGTGGGCGAGACCTGGTTGGGGGAAACCCTAAGCCGACGGTAGGTCGGCGCCGGATATCACCATACAGCGGAGGAAGATCCCCGCCATTTCCCGAGAAAAAGCATGCACTTCACTAACGGGACTAATGACCAAAGCAGTTGATGCGCCCGGAAACACGAAAAAATCAATCAATCAAATCCCACCCTAATTTACTATGAATGCCTAAATACTTGCATGATTATACTCTTGGGATGATGACATCACCTAAACGATAGTCTGGTTTCTCATAATTTCGTCCCCGCCCGAACTTTATTATTTTGCTTTTCGATTCGTTAATTCCCATGTAATTTTTTTCAGCCCATTCACATAAACGTTCTAAATTCTGCTGTAATATTTGGTCATCAGCGCTATGTTTGATTTTTCGGTACGTAACACAATCCTCTGCAAATAAACTCACCTTTGATTGTTGTTAACATGGACATCATTCACGTACGCTAATAAAAGTCTTTCTTGAAGATATACTGAGTTTGTTGTGTAAATAGAGGAATTCGCGAAAAATATGCGTTGTTCTGTGAAGTTAGGAACCGCAGATGTCTTATAATAATATCAATACTATAGTTATTTGCATATTCTAAATATGAAAATCTATAATTGCAGAAGAAGTGTACTTTTAGGTTGTTACAACCAGCATTCTTTAAGAAGTTGAAAATTAAGTATTTGCCTAAAAAAACATTATATGTATTGGAACAACTGGTTTTCAAAATTCCTTGACGTGACGAGTGAAGTAAAGTTTTTTCAAGAAAGAGAGAATCGATCATATTTGTTAATGCTGCAAATATGTTGGGTAGTGACAATGATAAATAAACGTGCACCGCTGGTCCTGGTTACTCCAACGTAACTCCTGATACGAGTAATAAAGAAACTGACCGTGTAAGTTTTTTCTGTTTCTTTGGCTGACTTCGCCCATCGTTTGCCTCTGCTCTGTGAATGAGACATTCAAAATAAAATATGACGTTAGGAGTTTGCATTGTCCAGTGTGATTTGTTTTTTTAAAATTATTCGTTCGTAATGGAAGATGTAATTCAGAGATTGTTGGGAATTAATGTCTTAGCTATTCTGTATCTTTTTGTGCTGTACTTCTGAGAAAGCAAGGAATAGAAAAAAAATTAAATCTTTTTCTGGATGTCTGAAACAAAATCCCAACTCAATTCCCTCTTTTCAGTGTGAACACAGAACACTTCTCCAGTTAGATTATGACAATGTTAACAGACAAATTATTCGGATGGGGTCAGTATTACAAAACAATGCGAGTTTATGCATCTACAAAGATGTCTTAAATGTGAGTTCAGAATGACATTTCTTCGCTTTGCAACGTCTTATGGAGAGGTACCTTGCGACGTAGTGAGGGAGGGGGGCAACTATAATGTTCTCAATAAAAGCTAACCTTCAATACTCACAGGAACCTATTAATTTACTCAGAAAGTTCAAGTGAGCTGATGATAATGCGAAGATTACTACCTTTATAATTTTAGCAATACTGAACAACATTTAGAAAGAAGACTATTGCAACAATGATATAATAAAAAACAGTACAAGGTAGAAAGAAAATACATAGTGTCATTTCTTTATGTAAAGGTCAATTAAGAATATTCTCTGTAAATTGAAGTAAAAAATATTAATTTAATTATATCATATTATTCATATAAACATTACATCCATTTAATAGTAAATTGATTCCGTTTGACACTTTTTATTCTGAATTTAATCGGCAATGAAGATGATATGTATATATCCGGCGCAAAGTTAGATGTGAGGGATATTTCTATATATTGCTCTGTGAAAGTATTGATTGTAACCGTCTACTGCTGATTGGCATGTGCCGGGTGACGCTCCATTGATTGATTTTTTTTCGTGTTTCCGGGCGCGTCAACTTCTTTGGTCATTAGTCTCGTTAGTGTAGTGTATGTTTTTTCTCGGGAGATGGCGGTGATCTTCCCCCGCTGGATGGCGAATCCGGCGCCGACCTACCGTCGGCAAGTGGGGTTTCCCCGTAACCAGGACTCTCCCACCAGCGGGGCACCGCCCCAGTCGGGACAAGCTCTAAGCTCCCGACCGATCTCCCGGAATATGTAGTAGTGTAGTGCATGTTAGTGTCAGTGTGTGTGTAAGAGGAGAGGATAGGACAAGGAAGAGGAAGGACAGATCGCGCGCGGTCCGTGGCCCGTTTGGTAGGGAATTGCTCCGGTATTCGCCTGGTGTTGATCGGAGAAAGCACGGAAAACTACCGATCAGAGCAGCCGGCCGTTAGAATTCTCGTCGAGACAGCGACTGAATTCGACCTAGCTGAAAAGCTAGTGTAGAAAATCCTGCCGCCGTCAGGACTCGAACCTAGGACCTCCCGGCCAGAGGCGCTGCAGTGACATCAGTTGATGCACTGAGCTACCGCTATCGGTGTGACGCTCTAACAGGCGCTGCATCAAAACAGCAAGTACACATTTTTATTGTATACAATTTCTTAGAATCATCTCGCTGTTCTTCTTAGTAACTTATGTAGAACTTTTCAGAAATTATAAATTACAATGGTACTTTTTTCGAATTTTTAAACTGTCCAGTTTTAGGAGAAATTGAGAAATAAAAATAAAATAGGACAAAATGGTTTTAAAAAATCTTAATGAATTCAATATATGCATCAAATGTAAGAGCATCTTTTGTTAACTAATTTCGCAAAATACTAAATTTCTGTCACAGTTACAACACGAGTTAAAATTAACTTTAGGTTGAGTACATTTTTTCGAAAATTTTGAAATTTAATATAATCTCGAAAAATAGTATTTGGGAAAAAAAAAATAAATGTTTATATTTTTGCTTCTACTCTTCACAGAAAAAGTTTAAAAATCTGGGACATTAATGTCAAGTTTTCCTTAAATTTGTGCGTTTTGACGTGGAATGACCTATATGCATTAGAGAGTAATTTATTAAGTAATTTATTAAGGAGAAAAAACTGTTTAGACACATATTTAAATTTCAAATTATTACGCAGTTTCCTTCATAATTATAATTGCTGGCTACAATTTCTATTCCAATCTTATTTTTTGGTTTCTCTTTTTACGAGGCACTAAATCGTAGAAGCACAGATGGCCTTGCGGCTTCATAAAAAGACACAGCACCCTTGAAGACAAAGCTATCACACAGGCATGAATCGGTTATGAGAGAACAGCTACAGTAATGATGCATGCATATGTTGCTGTTGGACCTCGTATTGAGGACAACGGTTTCGTGTGTCTAGAGATCCTCTTGTGAGACTAAACACCCTATCGAATAACTCCCGCTCTGATCAGTGCTTGTCTTTGATGTGCAGTGATGACCTCAAGGTAGAGTCACCATCAGCTGTCCACGGCCGTTGCACGTCAGAAACAAACCAACAGCTCCACTCCTAACGCTGCAAATCCCACAGGACACATCTATGCGAGACACGGCAGGCCTGCAGTGAGATTACATCACCAGGCAAATGCCTGTGATGCATCTGTCATGTCCCACACTATACTCTTGTACATGGCAACAGGTCAAAGAACATCGGAACTCATAGATACAGCATACCTGCGCTGCATCTCTAAATTATGATTTCCACGCTTCCTTTAGACCCGGCTCGTCAAACCGCGCCCGCTCGAACTACTTGCCCGCCTGGGTAGTCCGGCGCTCCTACGGGCACCGACAACTTCCCCCGACTCGGCACTCATTTTCCCTTAAAATCCAGAAAGGGGTCAACATTCGCAAACTGAAGCGGCCCGAAACCCTGAATTGTGGCTTCATACGAAATTGTTTTTGCCAGATTTTTTCTATCAATAACTGGGAATTGTATTATGTTTATATTATTCACTACTTATTACTATTTGATTGCATTTTCTTACTAAATTCTCTCTTTTATAAGCATCTTTCCTACGTGACAGGAATATGTTTGAATGGAGAATTCTTTCCTAATTTTTGTTGTGTGTTGTGTTATTACATCATTCAGTTACTTATAGTATTTAGCAATAATGTGAAATTAATTAACAAGTCTCTATAAGTTAAATTAGGGTGAAAAGAATTTAGGAAATCAAAAAACTGTTTAATATTAGTAATAGTAGTAAATTATTTAAAAGTAGTAATCCTTTGTTTAAGAATATTATGTATTATTTTGGATATGTCGATGAAATTATTTACCTTTGGACAGATACGATTAGACAATTAAACCAATTTTTTGATTTCCTAAATTCTTTTCACCCTAATTTAACTTTTAACATGGAATTAGAACAGAACCATACCTTAAACAAGTCTCTATAAGTTAACAATTCTCACTTACGGACGGACAGCGCTTTTAACAGACTATATATCTCTCTTATATCTGTCTATTAATCTTCCTACCTGACTGAGAAATTTAATTTTTTTATGTCATTCTTAAGTAAAGAGGATTGCAAAATCAAGATTCTTTTGATTCTAATTTTTTAATTTTAATCTCAACTGAGAATTTGAAACCGGACTGATTATTATTTCATTTTAATGGTTTATTTCTTTGCCTTAAAAAGAAAATGGGAATAAATATATCTGAATTTGAGACAACAACTGTCAAGTAACTTCTCACAAAGACTGTCATGGGCCAGGTATCCAGTGACGTATCGACACTCCGGAGGAATTTGTACAAACCGAACTTTTAAATCTCGCGCCAATTTCTCTAGACGCTGTGCCCGCGAGCTCTAGTAAGCTTGTTAACTTGCCCACAACCTTGACATGCCTTCTATAGACGAACGATTACGAATTTTTAGCTAACCCGTCTCTTCTGCGATTCCAAAAGTCAAGCGAACCGTTTTAATCGGATCCTATTTTCCAGATTATGCTCTGGCACCTGACAACAAGTCTAAACACATGACACATTTGAAGTAGAAAATCCTATTTAAAAAAATTCCACAGTTATCACCAGAGTGGGTTTAGACATTCATTTAAATCAATCCACACACTTGTAAGGGAATGAAAACATCTTTCTACTCACTAAGAAATTGAAGGTCGGTTTGGCGACAATCTTGTGCCTCGAACATTCATACATGCAACTTGTTAAATCTCTTTTCTAGACTGTCCCTAGTAAAGGTGGTTCTTCCAGGGCATAGATCGTGTGCTAAAAGTGAGACGATACTGAAGTGTTTAATGACAAGATGCATTTTTATTATTTAATTATTTATTATATTAATATATCTAACAAAATCATCGATGTTTTTAAAACATCGACGTTTTAAAGTTGCATCAGTAACCTCTCACTTAAATTCGTGTGCAACAAAATTTAATTTGCAATGGCCAAGCATTTTAATTTATAATTAAAATTTAACCGAAAACAAAGTTAAAACAACTCTCAAGGACGGAATACGAGGAAAGAGAAGGAAACACCAGGGCATCAGGATTATCTCGGGCGCGAGACAGTCTGCTCGATGAAGGAAACTGTGCTCATTTGATTCGAGCACATAACAGACGGTGTTTCAGTTATTCAGTACCATCAGTAATTTCTAATTTTAACTTTAACACAATTGCGATATGAGAAGTTTTCATTCACGAACAAAACATCGAACAATAAACTCGAGCACAAAACATGGATTTTCAAAAAACATCGGCTTCAATGCATCAAAGTTTAAAACATCGGCTTCAATGCATCAAAGTTTAAAACATCGGCTTCAATGCATCAAAGTTTAAAACATCGGCTTCAATGCATCAAAGTTTAAAACATTGTCTTCAATGCATCAAAGTTTATAACATCGATTTTATAAAAGGGAGTAGAAGGTCTGTAAGGGAAAGAAACATCAATGTTTTGAAAACATCAGCATCAATGTCGCATCCCCACTGCCAACATCTCGTTGACTCTCTGATGAGGCGAATGCCGCAGTACGTACGACGGACAGCGCCGCGCTGTTACTTCATCAAATTTACGATTACGATTTACGTTATGCTTCTCCGTTAGTTCATCAAATGCACGTAATCCCCACCCTACACAATTGCAGTTAGATTATAAACATGTTGCCGACTACCTCTTAACTCGGGTTATGGTCTTGGTATCGACCCCCAACTGGATCAGGTTTTGTATCCCCGTTTCCCTTGATGCAATTCAACAAATGTAAGAGGCCTCTTGGTTTCCTTCTGAATTGTAAATCAATTTTGAAATGAGAAGGTTCGAACTAAGGACTGTCAGTCACTTCGTGTAAATTGTATTTAGTGTTTCATTAACTCATTATTCACTTATCACTCCACCTGCAGAAGTGAATTTTTACTCTACTTTCTTAAACAATTGGCAACGCAGCAAGAGCATTCTTGCTTCTCCATATACTATGTCATCACAGACATATCCCCGGGTCAAGGAGACGGGTTATTCTCTGAAACGCATGTAGCCAACTTCTCCAGATCCACAACAACCCTGCCCAAGACAATGGCCCTAGAGACACCGGGGTGCCAAGGTCGCCGGGTGCCAAGGTCGCCGGGGTGCCAAGGTCGCCGGGGTGCCAAGGTCGCCGGGGTGCCAAGGTCGCCGGGGTGCCAAGGTCGCCGGGGTGCCAAGGTCGCCGGGGTGCCAAGGTCGCCGGGGTGCCAAGGTCGCCGGGGTGCCAAGGTGCCGGGGTGCCATTTGTTTGGAGGAATATTATACTGGATTTTGTTTCATCATGCAATATTGGTTATCTGAGGAGTGTAAATAATTTTTATTTCTATTGCTTGCACCTGAAAAGGTTAGCTAGTCTTGTGAGTAATTATTATTTTTCTCGTGTATTAAACAATGTCGTTTGCAGATTGACAGTTCTGCTCGCTAGCTTGTCAATTCAACGTGGCAACAACAAGAAGCTGATGCCAATTTCCGAGCATGAAAACCGCTGTAGGGGCGTGCGTTGTCCACTTTTTGACGTGAAATCCATCAACGCAGATTGGTGGCACACGATTTGTTCGATGATGGCACCGGGAGCGGTAGCTCAGTGCATCAACCACTGCAGCGCGACTGACCAGGAGGTTCTAGGTTCGAGTTCTGACGGCGGCAGGATTTTCGACACTAGCTTTTCAGCTAGGTTGAATTCAGTCGCTGTCTGGAGGAGAATTCTAGCGGCCTGCTGCTCGGATCGGTGGTTTTCCGAGGTTTCTCCGACCAACACCATGCGAATGCCGGAGCAGTACCCTAACAAATGGGCCACGGACCGCGCGCGATCTGTCCTTCCCCTTCCTTGTGCTATTCTCTCCTCTTACACACTCACTTACACTAACATGCACTACACTATCACATATTCCGGGAGACCGGTCGGGAGCTTAGAGTTTGTCCCGGCTGGAGCGGTGCCCCACTGGTGGGAGAGTCCTGGTTAGGGGAAACCCCACTAGCCGACGGTAGGTCGGTTCTGGATCTCGCCATCCAGCGAGGGGAAAATCACCGCCATCTCCCGAGAAAAAACATGCACTACAGTAACGGGACTAATGACCGAAGCAGTTGACGCGCCCGGAAACACGAACTAATCAATCAATCGATGATGGTGTAACGACCGCCGTCAGTGTTGCCAAATGCATTGAGAGATAATTCACCAAAAGGCATTTGATGAAGAAAAATTCCTTCTGTACCTCTTTACGGACTGCATAGAAATAAAGTAGTTGTCTACTCTGGTATGTGCTAATTGCAGGAAATGCTTAAGTTTAGTGCTTATTGCATTATTGAGATCAACATTTCTTTACATTTTATTTAAGAAATACAAAGGGAATTAAATAAAACTAAATAGTACGAAACTTAAAATTATTGGAGAAACAAACCTCACTTTCTCCCATGCTCGAGAGGGAACACCATCTCATGTCTGTTGTATAACACTACGCGACAAATACACACTCTTTCGTAACAAGAATAAAAATTAAAAACAGGAATAATAACAGGATTCCAAACTTTATCGCTTGACGTTTCTTTTCATTACACAAGAAACGCAACATTCATGGAGAGTCCATAACTTACCTGGAGAACAATCTATACACAATTTGTATGGTGGTCCTACGCTTTGAATCATATGTCACTTTGCTATTTCTTTGTAATTATCCACATCACATAATGTATTTAAATAATTTAAACTATCTCGTCTCTTATGCATAGACTTCAGATCGCGCGTCAAAACAAGCCGATTACGTCACAAAACGCAAACCATGAATTGTGATAGCTCGAAGTCGCACTTCTTAACTTTTTCCAATATTCAGCTCGACCTGCTGATAAATTTGCAACAAAGTGGGGAAAAAATAACCAGAATTGCCAGTGCTAAAATAATTATTTGTCGCTGAAATACGAAATAATAACGGGAATTGATATCACTTGTCACAAAGATGGGGAATTTTTGTTCACATATTTTGAACCAGAGCACTAAAAACATTAAGGGAAACGTATTGGTTTACCTGTTACAAAATCCAGAAATTATCTAATGTAATTAAGGGAATATGGAATGCCCAAATCTGGCAATATCAAATGTTTGAGTACAATTCTCAGAAAGTGTTGAAGTTAGGCTTCTGAAATTTTACAGATTGCAGATAACAGATTCAGATTTTACAGATTCAGTGTTATGCAGATTCATTACACTGAAACAACTGTTTTGAAAAATGTATACCATTTTTGTAGGTAAAAATATTTTTTATTTATATTGTCTCATAATGCAATATTTCACCACATTTTCTAGTAAATAAAGTTCGGTAGAATTGATAATACTAAAGTAATGAGAAACAATTGTTTCGATAGATGTTAGATTTATTGAACCTTGAATATTGTAATTAATTGCTTCAATAAATATAAGACCTTATTTAACAGCTCCTGAAAATTTCAGTGTCCTACTATAAATGTATTCTGAGAAATGATCAATTTAATATAAAAAGTATCAACTTTTCGAAACTAAGCTTTAAAGATGCAACCCTCAGAACGGCCAGCTCGGTAACTTGCCTTATCAGAATAATTATTTTCCAATAACGTCTTCCTCTTGACACATTTTTTATGTTGATTAGCTTCACAACAAAGTTTCCAATTTACTTTCTGCATGTTTAAATCTTTCAATATTTATGCGCTGTATTATACATCTAAAAGATTGGAGCCAGAACCTAAACCCAATGAAAGGAGGACGATATATATAAATATTTTTAAAAAATAATTGTAAGAATGATATCAATATATATTTCAAACGCCAATTTAAAGAGAAAATAATGGAGATTTAAGAAAAATCAAATACCAGAAAACTATTTTTTGTCAGCAAAATCGATCCATTTTCTCTTACATATTATTTGTTGATTTGAATTAAGCTTACTCCGAGTTTATCCGCACCGAAATCGTCATTGTGGTGCTAATAGACTCTGGAAAGATGACAGTAACCATTATGGCCCCGGAGAGGTTGCATTGCATGCTACTCATGTGCTTCTGCGGGAAACGCGAAGTTAGCAGGTGGTTGAGTCGGTAGCTTCTGTTCCTCCGGAGCAACTGTTCCTAAAGCCGAGGTGACAGTAAAGGGGGAGGGCGAGCGGGAGGGGGAAGGACCGGAAAGGGGGAGGAGGGGGAGGAGGGGGAAGGAGAGGGCAGGGGGAGTGAGAGGGGGATGTCCACGTCCCCCCTTTTCCTCCCTTCCCCATGGTGCTGTAATTCCACGCAAATTCTATGCTAATCTCTGCTTACAACTTTCTATTGTGCTCCCTCCATGTTCTTGGCCGACATTTGAGTTCTAGACGCTCGGGACACATCAAGAACTTACCGCCTCCATTAAGGCAGTAAAGCGGTCTTGCTGCGAGAATTCTGGAAGATGTAATATATTGTACTTGTTCATGAACGTTTAGTAAAAACTAGGAGCAAAATATATGTGAATTAATTGTTAGATTCATACACTAAAGGAATAAAAAACAATGCGAAGTCTCGAAACACAATTTCAAAAGTCGACTTCATTGTCCTGGTAAGTTAGTGCCTCGAATATAATAATAAGGATTAGCGAAACAAAAATAATTTATTATTGGCAATTTCGTTTTTGTTTATCGCTCTACACTAATATATAACACACATTTCCGTGTGCTTTTCTTTTTCAGTTAAAAACGGAGCGAGTTTCAATAATTTTACTTCCTCTCAATTAATTCTTCGAAGAGAGAGTATTGTAATCGTTCGCCGGAAAACTGCGAATTTTAGACAGAAAAGCTCATATTGTCCGGACCTGGTAACGAAAAAGTGGATAAATCCTGTTCCTGTTACAGTTACACAGTAAATTAATTTCTCTAACATGTTGTGTAGTCAGGATCTATGTTTTGTGGGTCCTTGATAGCGAAAAGTCGATTGTCGGCAAAACATCTGTCCTCCCGTCTGTCGTCAACGCTAGCGCCTACACTTTCAGTCGATTTTCTCCAAATTTGATATTTCTAATCCATATAAACAAACTCAAGGCTCACTGAGTTTGAAATGAATATTCTTATTTTGGGAGGTGCTTTACGAGAAGCCTCAACATTTTCACAATTTTCCTAAAAATGACTGCAAAATTATTTGATTAAACTTTGTCCTCGATTAGCGTAAAAAGAATGGTGCAGATGTCATTTTCGTTGAAATTCTTGGTTTTTCGAAAATTGCAAAAGAAACTTTTTCGGCGTCTTCATACAACTGATAATATTGAAAGCAAATTTTAAAAAATCCTTTATTTAACGAACGGTCTTGAAATAAGGCCATAGTACAACTTTTCCAAATTTTGAGTAGTTTTCTAGAAATTTTGCGTGAAAAATAAGATTTTTTTAAAATTTTTAACCAAATTTTCCTCGAAACCGACTCAAAACGTTTTCTTTTAATTTTCTCCTTGTATGTTTGAAAGGAGGGCAGAAAGTGCTGCTGGTCCTATTTTTGGCGATTCGCTACATTTTCGAAAATTGCAAAAACAAATTGCAAAAGTACAATATTGAAATAGATATAATAGTGAAAATCAGATAATGACATTGAAGATGGATATGAAGACGATGACGGTGATGAGGATAATGAGAAGGGTATGGTAAAGAGTGACCTGTATGTGTCCTACATAATAAAGAGAAAAAGGCCATGGTTTGAAATCCAGGATGCTCTGCTGCTCGCATTCGAAAAGTCGATTTCCTATCGGCATTCGTCTGGAAACTACTCAACTCCTAATGTACGCAATGCATTTCACCTATTTTCTTGGAAAAATGGAGAACCGTTATCTTGCATTGCGATTGCTTTTTATTGTAACGCTGTGTAATGCAACTTGGTTCATAGTCGCTACTCTCCTCACAACCTTAGTGAAAAATACAAACCATTTATTGTTTAAGAATGCATTTACATTCATTTATAATAATAATAATAATAATAATAATAATAATAATAATAATAATAATAATAATAATAATATCACCGGGAGCGGTAGCTCAGTGCATCAACTGATGTCACTGCAGCGCCACTGACCGGGAGGTTTTAGGTTTGAGTCCTGGCGGCGGCAGGATTTTCGACACTAGCTTTTCAGCAATGTCGAATTAAGTCGTTATCTGGAGGAGAATTCTAGCGGACGGCTGCTCTGATCGGTAGTTTTCCGTGTTTTTTTCGATCAACACCAGGCGAATGCTGGAGCAGTACCCTAAAAAACGGGCCACGAACCGCGCGCGATCTGTCCTTCCTCTCCCTTGTCCTATCCTCTCCCCTTACACACACACACTTACACTAACATGCACTACACTACCACAAATTCCGGGAGATCGGTCGGGAGCTTAGAGCTTGTCCCGGCTGGGACGGTGCTCCGCTGGTGGGAGAGTCCTGGTTAGGGGAAACCCCACTAGCCGACGGTATGTCGGCGCCGAATCTCGCCATCCAGCGCGGTAAGATCACCACCATCTCCAGAGGAAAAACATGCCCTACACTAACGGGACTAATGACCAAAGCAGTTGATGCGCCCGAAAACACGAAAAAATCAATCAGTCAATCAGAAATAATAATATCAGCAATTCTTTATAATACACATAACTATTTTTCGTTCGCCCTTAGAAAAATGCCGATGTAGACAAACCGGAAGCATTTTATTAGTTTAATTCGTCGAATTATTCTAGGGATCCACGGCCTAAAGATGTATAATGCCAAAGTCGACGTAAGTAACAGGTGTATAACGTTACAAGGTGACCAAGGGCAACAGCATTGTTTAGGGGTCGGAGAACCGGAGGACGAAACTCTGTGTATTTGCGACATTTCGGAACGTATCGAAGAAACCGAGAACCAATTCCACATAGCGGCAGAAGGTACGGTCGACGAGAACGGTATTGATAGCAGTAGCGCAGTTGAAGAAGTGATCAGCGAATATCAGGATGTTTTTGGGAATTCTACAGATCCAGTCAAAGGGTACCAATTCGAAATTGAGCTAATAGATAAGAAACCTTTTAAGGTTAAGCAATATCCGATTCCCCAAATGTATAAAACTGAGTAGAAGCAGATAAACAGGATGCTCGAGGAAGGAATTATAAAGAAATCGATAACTTCGTATGTAAGTCCGATTGTGATCGTGCGGAAGAAAAATAACGCTATTAGGTTTTGCAAAGATGCTAGAAAATTAAATAGTAAAACCATTGCTCGTCGCGAAAAACCGCCTAAGCTAGAAGAAATGATACGGAAGATCAAAGGAGCTAAGATTTTTACTGGTGGAAAATAGGAGCATGAAATGGAAGAAAGGGAAGTCCGGATATGTTTTACGACAGACAGAAACCCGCAGGCGAACCCAAGTGAGAGGGTTATGATAGAAATTTCGCGGCTATTCAGAGTATATACGGCAGAACATCATAATCGATGGATGGAAGCGGTCCCTGTACTTAATTACGTCTTAAACCACATTCCTCATGGGAGTACGCGTTGTATGCCGTTAGAAGTTCATCTGGGAAGAACAAGTAGTGAAGATCCGTTTGTAGGACTGAAGATACCCGCGGAAATTAGAGGAATTCTTGACAGTGATCAAGATATACGAGTTGTATACGAAAATTTAAAGGAAGCGGCTGCAAAGAGGAAAAGGAAACAGAAACAGCACTTTATGGGAACGTACCAGGAAAATGATGAAGTATTAGTTAAGGTACCACAAGTGTCATCGGTTTTATAAAACTATTTTATAAGTTTTTTCCGCTATATAAAGGACCCTATAAGATAGAAAAGGTTCTTAGTAAAAACGCGGTAATTTTGAAAAATGAGAACGGAGGACAGAGCGGCACATATAATTATCGTAACATCAAACCCTATAAGCGGGACGACTCTTGTGACTAGATAAACGATAAATAGTTTGCCATTAAATGTGTCATATTTTTTAAATAGTAATATATTTTACTTTATTGGTTTATGTTTTATATGTCATGTTGTAAATAGTAGGCAATTGGTCGTGCATTGGACAAAGGACCCAATGAAATGGATAATAAATATGTCGGCAATAAAACTTTTTTAATTAGTTGTAAGGCAGCAAGAATGAAGAGGATGTGTACAGTGTAGTGAGTACCAATGCAACGAAGGTACGAAGAAATTCAAAGTGACAGTGATTGTGGTCTTGTCATTTATTTGAGTACAGACAAATAAGATGACGCTTAGGAGAAGGGAAGTTGTGACATACCAATATGGGGACTTGTTTATTTAGAGAATATTTGTGTAAAAGGCGAAATGGTTAGGGTAAATAATAGGCAATATGGCGCCTTAGTAACGACGTCGCGGTTGGTGTCAGGATAAACAAACATTCATCTGACCGTGGAGGCGACTGATTATTAAAACGGAAGTTTGGGCATTTTGTCAAAATAAAAGAAAGGCGAGGCATTGTGGGTTTGAAAAGGGAGGATAAAATTCATTCGGTCGCATGTCGTGACGGTGAGCAGTTCGCTCGCGAATAGGTTAATTTGTGTATGTTAGGACTTATAAAAATTTCGGGGGTCTACAATACGTGTTGGGACTTTGAAATATTTTCGTGTGGTGAAGCAAGAATCGGACTTGAGGGACATATTCGGGCTCTGAATATTTTCGTGGCAGAACCAGAAGTGAACTTGTGATACTTCTAAGATTTGGGGAACGTGTCGAGTTCCGAATATTTTGCTGTGCATAAAAATAAGACTTGGATTTTTCGCGAGTGAACTCTAATCATTCTTGAACTGATAAATGTATGCGGTTCACAAACGATACGGACTTGCATATTTTCTTGCTATAAAGGAAAATTTGGGAATCATAAAAGCACTGGATATTTATACGGTGAGAACGGGCATCAGACATAATATAGTGGAGCTGGAACAAATATTTGAGCAGTGCGAAGCGGTGAATCGGCGGTGTTCGTTTTTAAAGAAGAGCAGTAGATTCGTGGTAATTGGACTTCTGGACTTCGGAGCTTCAAAAAGGAAGGGAAGGCGTTTCTTCGAGGAACCACCAATCAAGAGCATGCGAAGACCAGAATCGCCGTATAAGGTTCGAACCAGGATATGACTAAGAAAGTTCTCAATGTAAATTTTTCACATTTTTATTTGCTACATTGATAGAAATAAACATTAAATTTCTCTTGAAAGAAAGATAAAATGATTTTCATTGGCCAATTGAAGCTAATAAGTAGCTAGATCAAATCTGTTTTCAGATTCCTCGCCATTCTGTATAGATGGCAGATCGGGTAATCGGCTATTAATAGATAATAGCGATTATTTCTGACGTGACCCATCGACCCAGCTAGCGGGATAATATTCAGTTTTTATCAGAGTAATAATAGTTAAAATATTATTGTAACCTTTTCCTGGCGCCCATGTTATTATAAATTTGGAAACGGATTACGACGAATCGCCCAATAATTGTAGCAGTTAGGGGTATGTTTCAATGTGTATTCGGATTTATCCAAGTACTTGGTTTATTTAAAGTTTTCCATTCTCTTAGAATGTTGTTAATATAAATATTAAACAATGTGGGAGACAAGCTACAGCCTGGTCTTACACCTCCGTTTACTTCTAACTCTTCCAACGTTTTGTTCTGAACTTGTAAATTAATACTTGTTTTGTGATAGAGGGCTTTAATAACTTCTATCAAGTGGAAAGGATAGCCACTTTTTCGAAGAATCTGCCAGAGAAATTCACGATTAACTCTATTACACTCTTTTTCATAATCTATAAAAGCTATGTGGGTCTCTAAATTGAACTCTCGTCTCTTTTCTATTATTTGGTTTATGGTAAACACATTGTCTGGACACGATCTTCCTTACCTGAAACCACTTTGTTCTGCCAATAAGAGTGAATCTGTGATCGTTGTGAGCCGTTTATTTATTATTTTTGTGTAAGCTTTATAAGCGTTGATCAACAAGCTTATTCCTCTGTAATTCTGTGGCTGGCTTCTATTTCCTTTTTTAAAAAGAGAGATGACTTTTGCTTTCTTCCATGCATCAGGTATTCGGCATTTTCTCCAACAATTATTAAATAGTTCAAGAAATCTGTTCTTCAGTTCTTCACCTCCATATATTAGGAGTTCTGCATTGATGCCATCTACTCCAGGAGCTTTTCTATTTTTCGTGCTTGATAGTGCATATTCCATTTCTTGTTTGCTCAAAGGGTCTATCTGAGGGTTGTATTGTGACTTATCTTCATCGATTACAGTTGGGTCACATAAGAGATCTTTATAATATTTTATCCAGTCATCTTTCTTTATTACATTTAGTTCTGCTTTATCATTTTCCTCTGATTTTAGATGTTTCATGATCTTGTACCCCAGATTCTGCCTACCATGGACATCATTTTCAATTGTGTGATAAAAAGGTCCCACGATTCTTCGTGAGTTTTTTTCACTAATTGCTTTGCATGATTCCTTTTTCGTATGTAGTTTTCTTTCTTCTCTTGTCTTTTTTTCTGAAGTAATTCTTGATAGGCATTTTTCTTTTCACGTATGGCTTCAGCTATCTCATCGTTCCAGATTTTCAAGCCTTTTCTTTTTCTGTGTTTATTCCTTTTCCCAATAGCTTCATATGCGGCAGTGTTTATAATATTTTCAATACTGCTCCACTCTACATTAATATCATCTAAAGGTGTCTGTCCATTTATTGGCTTCAGACGTGTTTGATAGAGATTTCTTATACTTTCTTCTCTTAAGAGATGGACTTTGTAAATATCTCTACACAGAGATTCCTCGTTTTTAGGCTGTTTTGTCATAATTTTCTTCCATCGGGCTCTAATTGAGATCTTTGAAACTACTAAGTAGTGATCGGATGATTATCACTGCCGCTGTAAACATGAATATTTCTAATTTGGGTGCTAATTTTCTGTTTGCTATAACATAATATATCAGTGATCTTGTGTTCCATGCTCCAGGAAATTTTTTTTTCCTTTTAAAACTAGTCGTGAACGTTTGATATTTCATTCTTCTGTTACAGGTTTTGTCTGCAAATTCCCTAAATTCTTGCCCATTTTTATTGATAGTTTCTTCTCCAAAGCATCCAACAACATTTCGAATTATCTGTTTTCCTATTCGGGCGTTTAGGTCTTCTGCAATTATTATATAATCATTTTAGTTACATTTATCTAAACTCCTTTGAAGAGTTTCATAAATTCGTCAGTGTTCTCTGTTCTGCCTTCTGGTGGTAAACTGCTAGTACAATTAGATGTCCTCTTGGAATTTGAATCGTGTTTCAAGTATCCTGTCACTGTAATATGTATAGTGTAAGAGTTTATTTTTCCATTTCGAATCCATTAATGAAGCAACCCCACTGCATGCTCTTTTATTGGTGTCTACTCCACTGTATATAAATGTATAGTCATTGAGATCTTTTGTTCCTTTACCCTTCTTTTTTGTTTCAGAAATAACTGCAATATTTACATTCCTTGCTTTTAGCTCTCTCTCCAATTCTGCCTCTTCATTATTTAGCCCTCTCACATTCCATATACCTAAAATTAGTGTATCCGTTATTGCCAATTGGTTTTCCTTATTCTTGCTAAGTTGTTATATGGCCGTCATGTTGTTTCACTTGAAGCTTTCGAGTAAGAATATTTCCCAGTAAGGTTACCAGCCTTTCGCGGGATTGTGATCTGACAGGGCTGCTGTCTTATGGCTTGACCACAAACCACCATGCGTACTAACCCCCCCATGGGGGGCTGCTCCTTCTGCCCTTTTCTTGGCCATTAGAGACTTTATACTTGTTACCCCGGACATGGGTTACACCTGTTTGTGCGGAGGTCTTTATCGCGGGACTGTCGTTGAGGTCCTCTTCTAGAGTACTTTTTCGTCTGATCCCTCTCCTTCGACCTGTCCGGCAAGGGAGGCCCTACCAGTAGCTACGCTACCGCCGGCATAGCACTCAGGATCATGGGGATACTCAATCTCCACCACCAAAGTCAAGGTCATGTACTCCCTAGGTGTAGCTCCTTTCTATATTTTTCTAATTTCTAACTACCCAATTATATTTGGCCAAGATTGTTTCCTCCGCCTCGACTTTGAAATGTGATAAAGATAGCGCCACGTAGACCTTGAGAGGTCTGAAATGTCAAGAGACATGGCAAGTGTAAGGAACAGAAGTTTCTGGAAATTTCAAATTCCTGCGTGTTTGTTTTAGAGGTGCTAAGGCATGCGAATAAACAGTCAACCACAAGGTAAAAAATCCTTTTGCCACCCACGGTACATTTCTTCTCTCGGATTCTTTGCGTACGTGGGAGCATTACCGTTACGTGACAACCACCTCCACAATCCTGACGGTGAACACGGAAAAGAGTTGGCAGAGAATTTGCTTTCGAGAAAGATAGAATACCTGTCCATTTGAATACTGCAATATCATCCTAAACATTAAAAAAATCATTACCTTAAAACAACATGTTCGTGAATAACAAACCCCTAATGAAATGTGCAAATAACCTTTCCAAAAACGCTATACAGAGCTGGGTTGAATCCATTTCACAGTCCCTGTAGGTAATGAGCATCTACATCACAATTACACCACCTTTGTGGAAGGTTATTACGATTAAGAATAAATTAAATACACACAACTACTAATGAGAAATAAATAAAAGTGCCTCAGAAAATATTTGCATAGCATACGCGGCTCGTAGGAAACGGAACAAGTCAACTGATCTAGAACACGTAGCAACGATTCTTCTTGAAAATGGAATACGCTATGAATTATTAATTTTTTTTGTCTTTAATAGATGAGAAGAAATTAAAGAGATCGTCTTCGTCAACATATTAGTTTTATTAAGCCGGCTTTCGACGGCTTTGCCGTCATCGTCAGTCTACAAATACAGAAAAGTATAACAAAATTATAAATAAAAAAAAAAAAAAAATTTTTTTTTTTTTTAATTTAAAAAAAAGGAGGTTAATTAAATACAAAATAATATAATATCGATAAAGAAAGACACATTATATGATTGCAAAAGATACGGAACATATAGCAGATAAAATTGCAAAAATGAAATGCGACGGGGGGGGGATTAATACAGATAATAGCAGTTCGAATATTATATAGTATTGTAGCGTCGTGTCGCTAAAAACAGCCGTATAATTTACGTGGCGGTGATCATCCCCCGCTGGATGGCGAGATCCGGCGCCGACCTACCGTCAGCTAGTGGGGTTTCCCCCTAACCAGGATTCTCCCACCAGCGGGGCACCGCCCCAGCCGGGGCAAGCTCTAAGCTCCCGACCGGTCTCCCGGAATATGTAGTAGTGTAGTGCATGTTAGTGTAAGTGTGTGTGTACGGGGAGAAGGTAGGACAAGGGAGAGGAAGAACAGATCGCTCGCGGTCCGTGGCCCGTTTGGTATGGTACTTCTCCGGTATTACCCTGGTGTTGATCGGAGAAACCACGGAAAACTACCGATCAGAGCAGCCGTCCGCTAGAATTCTCCTCCTGATAGCGACTGAATTCGACCTAGCTGAAAAGCTAGTGTCGAAAATCCTGCAGCCGTCAGGACTCGAACCTAGCACCTCCCGGTCAGAGGCGCTGCAGTGACATCAATTGATGCACTGAGCTACCGCTACCGGTACTGGGATGTAAGTATGCACGATACTTACGGGAGTAATGACCACAACTTGTACCAGGAATAATGGAATAATCAATTAACCAATGAAGTTATCAGCTTTTCTTCCCGTTTCCCGAATCAGAGTGGCATTGGCCATGCAGCACGCACGCACGCACGTAACACCTAAATAACACACACACACACACCCAATCACACATACACACCAATCACACACACACACCCAAGCGCGGCGCACACACACACACCCAACGCGCGCGCACACCACAGCGCCACACACCCGCAGGCGCGCGCACACACACACACACCCAGCGCGCCGCACACACACACCGCGCGCGCACACACACACCAGCGGCGCGCGCACACACCGACACACCAAGCGCGCGCCACAACACACACACCGCAAGCGCGCGCACACACACACACACCCCCGCGCGCACGCACACACACACAGCACACCCAAGCGCGCGCACACACACACACACACCCAAGCGCGCACACACACACCCAGCGCCGCGCACACACACACCACCCCAGCGCCACACACACCAGCGCGCGCACAACCAAGCGCACACACACACCCAAGCGCACACACACCCAAGCGCACACACACACCCACGCGCACACACACACCCAAGCGCACACACACACCCAAGCGCACACACACACCAAGCGCACCACACACCCAGCGCACACACACACCAAGACCACACACCACACACACACACCCAGCCACCACACACACACCAGCCACACACAACACCAAGCCACACACACCAAGCACACACACCCCAAGCCACACACACCCAAGCGCACACACACACCTAAGCACACCCACACACACCCAAGCACACACACACACCTAAGCACACACACACACACCTAAGCACACACACACACACCTAAGCACACACACACACACACACCTAAGCACACACACACACACCTAAGCACACACACACACACACCTAAGCACACACACACATTTCTATTCAGATATGCTTTTTTTTCGTGGCAAGATTGAGGTCGTCACAAATCCTACAAATCCTGATATGCTCCTTTCGCTGTCAGGGATATCACTCGGGCGGCGAAACAGGCGTTTCGAATTTAGCTCAGAGGATATTTTTCGACTTGAGAATCTTTTACAAGCACTAAATCCAGTGTTTGTTTTACAAAATTTTAGGTCTCGGACCACGCACCAAATTAATTATTAATTTAATAGAAATACATAATTTAATAGTTATAAACCACACTTAACACCAACAGAATGACAGAGTGAATGTGAATATAATATCAACAGCAACAACAACAGTAATAATAATAATAATAATAATAATAATAATAATAATAAAATATTTAAATTAGAGTTTATAATGATATATTTTATCATTTTTATTAATGTTATTATATTCGTACAAATTAAACAGTTAAATGGAAAACTATTTAATTTTCAGTTTACGCAACTTGGTCAAAGTAAGAATCACAGTGGCAATGGGTTTGTCCTTAGGCTTTTCTTTCTGTTTTCCTGTTTCGTTCTTGAGGTACCGGAATGGCTTTCCGTCAAATAATGCCCTGACTACATCTACAACAGTCTGCTATACTTCCTATCCGAAGAAAGGCATCGTCCTTAAAAATCCATGGCTTCAATCGGGTTTCAATCAGCGATCTTGGGTAAAACAACAGACCAAAACGCTAACCGTTACACCGCCGACACCACACAAGCGCACAAACACACCCACGCGCGCGGTTTAGGGTCAACCGGGCCATTCCGCAAGTCGTACTCGCCGGTGCGTGCACACCTTATTGGAAGCACCGCGCCTGGTGCATTGTTGCAACGAGGGCGTGGCGCCAGCTGCTGTCCGCCGCAAAGGGAAATGGCGACAGGCCGGACGCCGAGCGCGCGCTCGCGCGGCCGCGGGCGTAAATCGTGCCGGCGCGCCGGCGCGCCGGCGCACACTGGTTCAATCGGCCTAAAACCTGGTCATAACTGCAAATGCGAGTGGATTTGCGTAACAATGGGCATTCATCGGTTTTTGAGGTCGCTGAATTTAAATATCATTAATAAATTTCAAAATTCAAAATGTCGGATCTACTTATTTAAAAACAAACAAAAATGCATAAAAATATACACATGAAGTTTTGGAAACCAGTAATTTCGAATATCATAATGAAAATTCAAAATTCAAAATGGCGGTTTGGAAATGGCTCACTGAATCATAAAAATAATGATATGTGTGGAAATATGAGTACAATAATTCTCGCGGTCGCGGGTTAATATTGTTATCATTACAAAAATTTAAATGAGTAATTTTCTTATTAAAAGTAATTATAAGAAGGCGAAATCGAAAAAATATACAGAGAAAATAATTTCCTCTGGCGCAGAAGGCAATTTCGGAAATATCTAGTGTTCTTACTACGTAGCATTGCAGTAAAGAGGTTATAAAACAAAAAGGTGCAGATATGTGCAGCTAAATGTGTGTTATTCTGATTAAGAGCATTCTACGTGATAAATAGAAAAAAATGATTGAGGCAGGAATACGAAAGACAAAAAATATAATCCACGTAACTAACATAGTTACGCTCTATACGGTAGAATTCAGAGTGTTATACAAAAAATATTTGACATTTTTCTTCAAAATATACCAAACTTATAGTCAAAAGTATCTTCTATTCGGAAATACAAAAAGCGTAAAATAAATTAAACACTTCTTTTCACAAATATCGTTGACAAGAATCAATGAATTTGAGTGTTTCAAGCAACGGTAACTTCACAAGACCGCGAGGAAGGCAAAAATGATTGAAATAACTTTCTGGAGCTGAAGTAGTGTCCTCCAATGTCTTCCGAACGAGATTTGCTAAGTCAGAATTCCGAGCGCGCACTTTGAATTTTGGCCATTTTGGCCAGGTGTTTGGCTCGATGCAACCAGTGTGCGGCGCCCCGGTCACGCCCGCACGCCCACGGGCTGTCCCCTCTCCCAGCCGCCATCACACCCCGGCGGGAGCCGCGCTCGCTCTACACTGCGGTCGCCAGGGAGCGCTTGACCCCAACAGCGCATTTTGATGTAAAAATAACACTAGAATATTTATTTTGCTACTTAGGAGTACATACAAGTATTTCCGTTAGTAGCCTTTTCGAAATACAATCAATACACAAAACAATCAATTTTTTTTCTGTTTCCGGGCGCGTCAACTGCTTTGGTCATCAGTCCCGTTAGTATAGTGTATGTTTTATCTCGGGAGATGGCGGTGATCTTCCCCCGCTGGATGGCGAGATCCGGCGCCCACCTACCGTCGGCTAGTAGGGTTTCCCCCTAACCAGGACTCTCCCACCAGCGGGGCACCGCCCCAGCCGGGACAAGCTCTAAGCTCCCGACCGGTCTCCCGGAATGTGTGTTAGTGTAGTGTATGTTAGTGTAAGTGTGCGTGTGTGTAATGGAACAGGATAGAACAAGGAAGAGGAAGGAGAGATCGGGCGTGGTCCGTGGTCCGTTTGGTAGGGTACTGCACCGGCATTCGCCTGGTGGCGGAAGCTCAGAGCATCAACTGATGCCACTGCAGGGCCTCTGACCGGGAGGTCCTAGGTTCGAGTCCTGACGGCGGCAGGATTTTCGACGCTAGCTCTGCAGCTACGTCGAATTCAGTCGCTGTCTGGAGGAGAATTTTAGCGGCCGGCTGCTCTGATCGATAGTTTTCCGTGGTTCCTCCGATCAACACCAGGTACATGCCGGAGCAGTACCTTACAAAACGGGCCACGGACCGCGCGCGATCTGTCCTTTCCCTTCCTTGTCCTATTCTTTCCCCTTACACACTCACTTACACTGACATGCACTACACTACCACATATTCCGGGAGACCGGTCGGGAGCTTAGAGCTTGTCCCGGCTGGGGCGATGCCCCGCTGGTGGGAGAGTCCTGGTTAGGGCGAGACCCCTCTAGCCGACGGTAGGTCGGTGCCGGATCTCGCCATCCAGCGAGAGAAAATCACCGCCATTTCCCGAGAAAAAACATGCACTACACTGACGGGACTAATGACCGAAGTAGTTGACGCGCCAGGAAACGAAAAAATCGATCAATCTTTCGTTCGTTGCAGCAGTATTTGTCTGAATGTCTTTTAGATGATATCTTGGCGCTGGGACCAGAAATGATTTGTCCGGTTAACGAATTATAATTTATCTTAGATAAAGAATTTGTGCCTTTCTAATTGATACTTCGACGATGATACAGACAAAATCATATTTAAGTATAGAAATTCTCAGTGAAATACGAAGTAAAGACAAAAATGCAAAATTATTCAAATTAAAAAATTTGTAATTGTTAATAAATACTTACTACTATTATTTGTTGGAGCATATTTCATTAGTTCTGGCGCATATTTTGCAAATGTTAGACCATATTTGTTTGCAAATTTCTCCGATTGATACAGCATTAACTTCCGAACCTTAGTCATCACGCTTTATCTATAAATATGTCCAGAGGTAGACCTTAACAGTACATCCAGTATATTCCGTGTTGATTTGTTTTGTGCAACCTTTGCAGTTAATTTCACAGGTCATAAATTTTCCTGCTTCTTCTTCATCTATCTATCAAATTATTAATCAGTTATAATCGGCATTCGTAGGCTTTTAACAAGTATCCCAATCAATTGATTTCCCTTCATTATTACTAAATTAGTTTATTAAAATATTGGGTTCCTATTATTTCTTATCGATGACATACAAATCCATTTTTATTCGATCTATTCATTTAATCGTTTCCATTTTCTTCTTAGCTACATATCGCAGTTTACCTTTCGAAAATTCATATTGCTTTATGTTTTTATTTTAGCATCAATGTGACAGTCATGGGTACTACAGACCAAGATATGCTCTGTAGTCTTTATAGTTTCTTAAAGACTTATTATAATAATTAACTTTTCCTCATTCATTCAATACTTCAGACTACGACACTCCATGTAAAATTTGAGGTGATCAAGGATCTTCGCGGCCTGTTTTCTTGAATTCCTCCAATTTACGCTCTCTCTCATTTTCCATAGCCCCCTCTTTTCTCATTCCTTACTCTTAAATCACACATGAACACGAACATCGTAAAGAGATGCTTCAGGGTCAACAAACGTAACTTCTCACTGAAGTGAGAACAAAAATTACTTTAAAAGCCTTGTGCAGCTATTACATCAAATTATTTAGCACCCAAATAAAATGTTTCTTTTTGAAAATTAATTTCGAAATAAGTATTCTAAAGACACTTTCCTTCGACTACATATGTTACATTTCGATTTCATGGAAATTTACAAGCACGTCTGCTTTTGGAACCCTTCAAAATATGCAAGACGGCAGTCAGATGAATAATATCACCGGAATATTTTATTTATAAGGTTGTTTATTACATGGACATTATTATGTTGTGGTTTAGCCTTGTGGTTGTGCTTTGTGGTATTGCTTTGTTATACTGCTTTGGGCCTTGCCGTTTGCGTATCGGAACATTACATTAAATAAACGACGTATAGAAGTAATGGTTTCATGCTGTTTGAAGATCTTTTTAGTTCTAACTAGTAGCCTGCAGCAGCAAAAATTCTTCTGTTTTAAATTGAACGCAAACATAGCACGTACATGGGAAATACCACCCACACTGCTTAAAGGCAGCAAATGAAAAACACTCTCACAACTAGAGACCGGATTTTATGTAATTGTATATTTTTTGTCTTTCTGCTTACCGTTCTAAAAATTGTAATCTTGGCGAATCGCCGCCGTCGTAACACAGTATCGAAATTTTTCATTACATATTTTTACATATTTCGTACTATATTACACATTTTACATATTTTTCCATTTTCACAAAATATTTTTATTGTATCAATTTTCTGAAATTTTTTGGCTTAATGGCTTTTTTGATTTAAGGAAAAGAAGTTTTCCCTACATTTTTACTGCGTGCTGTTTAGACAAGGTCCGCCACATGACGCGGTTGGATGTTCTCAGAGTCCGGCGCGCCTGTTTTGTTTAGTAGTTTCTTCAGTTAGTCATGAATGTTTTCCTACTGACAGGAAAGTTGTATGATGCAAAGCGTGCATAAATTTGTGCTCTCCAAATGATTTTGAAAACGTTTTATTTTTAATATTTGTTTAGAATTTTTAAATGTAACTTCGTACTATGTAAATATTCCTATAATTATTTATTTTAATTTACAAATTCACTGTTTTCATTGCATATTTATGTACATATTTTGACGTTTCATACTACATATTTTTTCCGGTTTCTACTTATAACACTGCGATATTTTTTTAAATAAGCAGTCTTCGCGAATAGTGCTATAGTTGCTGCTCACAATACTGCATATGTATATTCTGTATAAGGATCGGATTTTCATGTAAATACATATTTTTACAGGGACTAGATACATGCATTCATTAATAATTGTTAGACTTAACACGACGTTCTCAACGAATTGGAACCATTTTTATTTTACATATTTTGGTAGAATTACATATTTTTACATATTTTATCTATTGCTGCATATTTCGTTACATTTTAATATATTTATAGGTCGAAAATGAACATTTCACATGCGATGTTCGAAATATATGTTACTTGAAAACTAACTTCGTTACTAAAATACTTAAAAAACATGCAAAGCGCTTGTATTAACGCCGGACCATCGTTATTAATTGTCAAACGTACCTCCCTCCTAGTAGCTCAGTGCATCAACTGATGTCACTGCAGTGCCGGAGGCTGTTCGAGCCTGACGGCGGCAGGATTTTCGACACTAGCCTTTCAGCTAGGTCGAATTCATCGCTGTCTGGAGGAGAATTCTGCGGCGGCTGCTCTGTCGGTAGTTTTCCGTGTTTCTCCGATCAACACCGGCGAATGCCGGAGCAGTACCCTAACAAACGGGCCACGGACCGCGCGCGATCTGTCCTCCCTCTTCCTTGTCCTATCCTCTCCCCTTACACACACTTACACTAACATTCACTACACTACTACATATTCCGGGAGATCGGTCGGGAGCTTAGAGATTGTCCCTGCTGGGGCGGTGCCCCGCTCGTGAGAGTCCTGTTTAAGGGAGAAACCCCACTAGTCGACGGTAGGTCGGCGCCGGATCTCGCCACCCGGCGGGGAAAGATCACCGCTATCTCCCGAGAAAAACATGCACTACACTAACGGGAATAATGATCAAAGCAGTTGACGCGCCTGGAAACACGAAAAAATCAATCAATCAATCAAAAGATCCAACGCGTTGGCACGCTTTGTTCTTGAGTGGGGGGATGGGGAGGTGGTGCCGATCTATGACGCCGATCGCATGGAAGTCCAAATAAATGAAAAAATATAAATACATTCAAACTACGTACTTGGTAGCACACGACTAAACGTATAAATTTACGTACTTGGTAGCACACGACTTGCACACCCAAAGAAAGCGCCACTGCTTTGAAGGAACAATAAGGTACGAGAAGCGGTGACAGTTGTACAACCAACGTGACGCAAGTTCGTCAAGCTTGGCTTGCCCTATATGATGCTGTGCCACTGCGCCACATACAAAACTTTTTGACGGACTGTGGGAATGTATTTAGCATTAGATAGAATTATTTCATTCAGCTTTGTTGCTTTTCATTAATATGACTTACGTCAATCAGCCCAAGTGTAAGTATGGGTGACGACACACAACTATCTGTCCGGTAAGATGAACTCAGCAAGTACTATCTACCTTACAAAAAGCCATGTGTCTTTTGCTAGTATAAATGTACCAGCAACATGAGCAACTTAAACCCTGAAAATTTTGACTTATAGAAAAATAGTGTTTAAGAACTTAAAAATGGTTTTTACATTACCCGGGAGAAATTTCAGATGAATCTCACATTAAAAAATCACTTTTCTACAGAAACGGAAAGAATTACACAAAGTGTCAGAATATTTTTAAGGAACATTTTCTTCCTTTCATTTAAAACAAAGCTGTAAACAAACCTGGCCAGAGGTTGCCACCGACAACAAACATACGCCTGGTCATTTTTATCCCGATCACGACATTAAGTGACAACATAAATACTAAAGCTTGAGACGTTAAAGCTAAATGCCCTAAAAACGGCCACCGAAAAGGTTTGCAACTCATATCCCACTAACGCCTGTTGGTCTCTATGGCGTCGTTTAGGGTACTAGTAACTTTGTGCCAGAACGTGCTCTACAGGTCACACATGCTCGCTTACACAAAGACAATGAATCGGGGGGAGGGAGATGTACTTGATTATTTTATATTATAAATGGAAACTATTTTTATTGTACTTGCATTTAGTGCTTGCAATAGTTGTATAATGAAGTTCATTATCAGTATTTCAAATAATAGCTGAGAATCATCACAGACTTTAAGATCACTTGGACATCGCCCGGAGCCCGGCGAAATTTGAAAGTAAACGCTTGACCCAGGGTTGATTAACGGAGATCGTTAGATCTCCGGCGATTAGCGGCTTCGGCAGCAACAACACCACAGTTTATTACAATCTGTACCATAAGTTTCTATATCTCCGATATTGTATCTCGTCTTAAAAATTAAACTCTGAAATATTATCAGATTAGGACATGATCACCCATAATCAATTACTTGTTTCTTTTGTTCATACGAAAGGGAAGGAAAGAAACTATTTAAAACCATTGTTTCAATTGTTCGCTATCCTTATAAAAACTAACATTAATTTCATGACCATCGCTAAAGGCTGCAATGCGCAACGGAGAATATCACAATCCCGGACGCTCGTAAAGTTTGAGCAACTGGAGCAAAATAGAAAATTAAAAAAAATATTACTCATGTTTTAAGAATAAGCTGCCAAAACAAATTTTTCAATAGATTGTCTCCACAAACAATGAAAATCAAGCTAAAAAGGAGGTGCTATTGGCACAACACTCGGTTGTACAATTAGAAAGTTTTCGCAGAGCGCAACTTGGGTTTCGCAGCTTAAGCGAGGGTTAGACGGGGCACTAATCCCTCTTGCACGTGTGTGCGGACATCGACGCCGCGCGCTCGCTCGGAAAATCGAACGGTTCGGAACTCGAGACCTGCAGAGGTAGAGGAATTAAATTCCCTGGCCGCGGCGCGCGCTAGGGATGTACAAAGTTGGTGAAAGATAGAGAAGAGTTGTAAAAGTACTGACAGGTTCAATTCAATGAACCATCAAATATACAAAAATACTGATTTATTTCAAATTTCATAGTACAAAATCATTTTTTTTAAACACATGAGGAAAGTATATAAAATTCAATAAGGATAGACTGCCAGGGGAGGCCAATTGTGAACAGAGAAGACTGATCACCGTGCTCCTGTGGCAGAGGATCGGAAGATGCCCGAACAGGTGGGCACCGCGTCATCCACGTACGTGTGATCTAAGATTTGATACACATGTTCTTGAATTTCGAGAACGCAGTATCTATACTGCAGATTTTACATACCTGGACCTCAACTTTTTTATTGACTGATTTTTTCGTGTTTCCGTGCGCGTCCACTGCTTTGGTCATTAGTCCCGTTAGTGTGGTGCATGTTTTTCTCCGGAGATGGCGGTTATCTTCCCCCACTGGATGGCGAGATCCGGTGCCGACCTACCGTCGGCAAGTGGGGTTTCCCCCTAACCAGGACTCTCCCACCAGAGGGCGCCGCCCCAGCCGGGACAAGCTCTAAGCTCCCGACCGGTCTCCTAGAATATGTGGTAGTGAGGTGCATGTTAGTGTGTGTATGTGTAAGGGGAGAGGATAGGACAAGGAAGAGGAAGGACAGATCGCGCGCGGTCCGTGGCCCGTTTGTTAGGGTACTGCCCCGCATTCGCCTGGTGTTGATCGGAGAAACTATACGCATGCTCGCGACCGTATCAAGCAGTACCGCAGATGAAGCGATTCTAGCGGCTCGACTGAGAAAGACACGAAAAGCCGTGCCTAAATGCTACCATGGTGACGGGCGTTCAGTGACCTTCAGATCCAGCTCTGTTAAAACCGCAGTATAAACAACTATAATAGCTACAAGAGTAACTATAATCGATTCATCCATGGGGAGTGGAAACAATTACAAATAGCTCATACATTCATGTAATAGCCCCTTCAGGTTGTCCATTAAATTGCTTAGAGATCTCCGAGTGGACAGACGTAAACACCTATAACTAACAATAAAGGATATTTTGAAATGGAAAAGACATTAAATTTACTATTAAAGAAATAGGATAGTGAACTACTATTCAATATAATAAACGATCAATATGGCAGTATAGTTCCATCCCATCATTTTTGACAGGTTATTCCTACTTCTACATTATACATAACGTAACGATGGCCGTACACAAAGCGAACACTGGAACTCTAGTGTATAAAACCCAGAGCTAAATCGGCAAACCAAACAGGAGGGAAATAGGAAGGACAGAGGGAAGAAGCGTGAGCGACGTCCCTTTTGCCTATCCCCTTCGCTTCCTCTCGCAACGTCCGGACGCTGGAGGTGACGTGAATGATAATGCTGCCGGGGTCGCGACGTGACGCTGCGGCGGGATCAGCGAGGAGGGCGTGAGGGCGTGAAGACGAGGACAGAACGAGGGCGGAAGCGAGCCGGAGACGAGGGCTGCGGTGTCGCCTCCAAAGGACAGGGCACAGCGCATTAACAACGCCACATTTGCAGTTCAACTCCTGGCAAGACATTAAATTTACTATTAAAGAAATAGGATAGTGAACTACTATTCAATATAATAAACTATCAATATGTAAGTGTAGTTCCATCCCAACATATTTGACGGGTTACTTCTAGTTCTACATTATACATAACGTAATGGATGCCGTCATGCGGGGTACGCAGCGGCGGGATCAGCGAGGAGGGCGTGAGGGCGTGAAGACGAGGACAGAACGAGGGCGGAAGCGAGCCGGAGACGAGGGCTGCGATGTCGCCTCCAAAGGACAGGGCGCTGCGCATTAACAACCCCACATTTGCAGTGCAACTCCTGGTATGCGAATTTGCGGCAGAAAATACACTGGCCGGTAAAGTGAAAACCGCAACACTTAATTTGAATGGAATAGTCTGCTAGATTGATTGATTTGATTGATTTTTTCGTGATTCCGGACGCGTCAACTGATTTGGTCATTATTCCCGTTAGTGTAGTGCATGTTTTTTTCTCGGGAGATGGCTGTGATCTTACCCCGCTGGATGGCGAGATCCGGCACCAACCTACCGTCGCTTGTGGGGTTTCCCCGTAATCAGGACTCTCCCATCAGCTGGTACCGCATCAGCCGGGACAGACTCTAAGCTCCCGACCGGTCTCCCGGAATATGTGGTAGTGTAGTGCATGTTAGTGTAAGTGAGTGTGTAAGGGGAGAGGATAGAACAAGGAAGGGAGAAGGACAGATCGCGCGCGGTCCGTGGCCTGTTTGGTAGGGTACTGCACCGGCATTCGCCTAGTGTTGATCGGAGAAACCACGGAAAACTACCGATCAGAGCATCCGGCCGCTAGAGTTCTCCTCCAGACAGCGACTGAATTCGACCTAGCTGAAAAGCTAGTGTCGAAAATCTTGCCGCCGTCAAAACTCGAACCCAGGACCTCCCGGTCAGAGGCGCTGCAGTGACATCAGTTGATGCACTAAGCTACCGATACCGGTAATAGTCTGCTAGAAGCTCAGTGAGTCGGGAATGAACTGATGTCACTACAGTGCCTCTGACCGGGAGGTCCTTGGTTCGAGTCTCCACGGTGGCAGGATTTTCGACATTACCTAGATAGCTAGGTCACATTCAGTCCATTTCTGGAGAAGAATTCTAGCGGCTGGCTGCTTTGATCGGTAGGTTTTCGTGTTTTCTCCGATCAGTACTAGGCGAAGGTCAGAAGAGTACCCTAACAAACGGGTCACGGACCGAGTTAGATTTTTCCTTTCTTGTCCTGTCCTCACCTCTTCTTACACACATTCTCACACTTACATGCACTAGACACGTGCCGGGAGACCCGACGGGAACATAGAGCTTGCCTCGGCTGGGGCGTTGCCCCGCTGATGGGTGATACCCGTCTGGGGAAAATCTCGCTAGCAGAAGTAAAGGTCGGTGCCGGATCTTGCCATGTGCGGGTTAAGATCACCGACAGGTCCCGGGAAAAAATATGCACCATACTGACGGAAAAAATGGCCTTGGCAGTAGATGCGCCCGGAATTGATAACCAATCAAACAAGCAAGCAACCCAGAGAATTCTCTGTTGATCAATGAAGAATCTCGGGAGAAGGAAGCACTTAAGCGTCAGCTAGACGACCTGCGGAGGCGAACTCTTCGATGATTCCAAAACATCGATGTTTTTATAAAATTCATCGATGCATTTAATATTGATATTTTGAAGCCGATGTTTGTTTATTATTTTTTCTTGTGTGTTTGATGATTTTAGTAGTTAATTTTTTTATGGAGAAAGGGCCATTATAACAAAGGTCTATAATAATATTTAGATATTCATAAATTTAATATTCTTCAGACCAAACTGACCAAGAGTAAATAATAAATAAAATAGATTGTTCGTCAACATAGAATCCTGTAGGTTTTTTGACTTTGCTTTGGCGGATAAATCTCAATTAAAATTAATCAAAGAGACCATTTTCAAATTAAACCACCCTCACGTGTGCCGATTTAATGCTTCCTTATCTAGTTTTCAATTCATCTATGTTTAATAATATCGCTGGGTATGGGACATCGTTTTATCAGCATACATCTTTTAATTTTGAGCATCGATATTTAGAAGCATCGATATTTTGTTGTGGATGTCACCCACCCTCCAAGAAGAACGGGATACGATTCTTCTGAACGCATTTGACATAATAAGAGAGATTGATAGCTGCTATCATTGCCGAACGTAGTAATATACATTTTTGAAAGTTAAAGACAGTTTCTCTGAAGAAAAGAACACATTCCATGTGCACAAACGTACTCTAAACTCGTGCAGATTGTCCAAAGCTTTTTCAATTTTCAGTGGTTGAAAGTGGCACCGATACCCATGAATGTTTTCCTTTAACCTCAGAAACTATTTAGAAAATGTAGATCACAATATTTGATGTCGTTGACAAAAATAACATCCATGTGTTTTCAATACTGATGGAATCTAGAAAAATTAGAAATATGAGATAAATTGCAATGTTTAGAACTTCTGAATTTATTTTCTTCGTGATAAAACCAATAGGTGTGTATATACTGAAATGAATGGAGAGAATTTCCAAGATGTAACATTCGACACATTTAACTAACAAGTGGCGTTGTAAATAATTGCGTAGTTTATGCAATTAGTTTATAATGCTAAGTTTTATTGCATTGCTACATGTTTTGAAAACGAGCGACGTTAGGAGCGAGTTAACAAATTTGTACGAATGCACTAAAACAGCATTATAAACGAGTTGCATACGCTTTTTTGTATGACAGCATCATAAATGTATAAGAGAATCAAAATTAATTTTGCGAAATAACTTTCTTGTGATGTCCGGGGGATTTGACAGCTGTGCGAAAAAACGGTGGCCGGCTGTTCCGCTTACTTTTACCTCCCCACAATTCTCTCTGCGATTGGGTCAACGTGTAATGACGCCGAAAGTTCGTACCGATTATGAACCTTTTCTTGCAACAGAAAAGGTCGTTGATAATGCTGCTCCTCAAAATCACTTTTATCAACTCATAACATTGAACATGGCGGCGTCAAATGCTAAACGTTGAGATCGTGTTTTAAGAGCGTACGGCTGGCACATACTTTGAAACGCTATTTACTGCATGACAGCTTGCTATCAGACAAATTGCTAGACCGTCGTTGCAGGGTCGACATTCTTCAAAGGTCGGGAAATCTGACTGGCATAGGGCACCAATCAATGCAATGCCGGGAGTTGTTAGCTTTCAATTCCCGACATTAGCAGAACATTCGACTTTAGGGAGATAGCTAGCTCAAATTCAACGTCTGTCTAGAGGAGAATTCTAGCGGCTGGCTGCTCTGCTTGATACCAATGAAGTTTCGCGTGGTATCTCTGATCACGACCTGGCGAATGCCGGAGCAATACCTTAGCAGTACCCCAAAACGGACCCCCGGGTCACGGACCGCACACGATCTTTCCTTTCTCTTCTTTGTCTTCTCCTCACCCCTTACTTCACACACACACACACACACACTTACATTTACTACACTACCATGCAGTCGCGTGCTTAGAAACTGTTACGGCTGGGGCGGTGCCCCGCAGTTGGGAGATACCTGGTAGGGGAAAACTCCTGGGGCCAACGTGTAGGTCGTAGCCGGACTCGCCATCGCGCCCGGTAGATCCCCGCCACCCCCTACACTTACGGGACCAATATCCTTAGCAGTTTACGTGTCCGGAATCATCAATCTATCGGAAAATTTGGAAGTGGGCGGGGGCATGCAACTTGTCTTTTGTATAACAATGCGCTGTTCGCAACCAGAAACAATCTCTGCCACCTAAGACTAAATATGTTAATATAATGGACAATATAGTTGTCATTTTCCTTCTCAAATGGATTGAAGGGGGTATTAGAAAAAATTTTAGAGAACGTCTCTTTGAATTGTGGAATGTGTTGAGAACTTTGCGATAACGAATGTTATGTGACTATTTTCTGTGCAGTGACAAATAACAATATACCTTTTCTGTCCCGAAACTTGCAACACTTTCGGCAAACGAGACAGAACAGCTGACGGTGCAACAAACCACATTTCGCGATATTCCCACGGGTTTCCATGACGCCTGTTGCTATCAACCAAACTCCTGGCCACAATGATATGAATGCTGAATTACTGGAAAGGCAATAGCGCACTGATGCCTTCACTCAGCAGAAGCCATCATTACAGAGATTGGGGCAAATCAATAAGGCAGATTTTATTGGCGCGCTTCAATTGGAACCAAACTGTGTTAGATCTCGAAACTCATCATATATATTAAAGAGGCCAATTTTGATATCCCTCCTAATTGACTCCCAGTGAACGGTTTTAAACAAATGAGGTACAAAAAAATTAGGAGTGGATGAAATTATATATTGAATAGATCGCAACTTGCCTTTAATAATAAAAAGTTATTAATAAAAAGGAAATTTGCGTTGTTTGAAATGTCCACCTAGAATGGAAACGGAAAGATGGCGCCATATGTAACTACGCATGTTGGCGGGATATGGAAGAGAAACTTGGCCGAGCAAGTTCTTGCTTAAGGCGGCTCCACACATTCGTTATTCGACGAACACCGAGCAACCGCTCGCCGTATCCCGAGTAGCGTGGATGAGTTCCTTGCTATTTGCCGAGTGACGAACATTCGGGGTTCGCCCTACCCACCGCGTGTCGGTCTTCTGGACACATCAAAAGGAGCGAACATTCGCGGAACTCGTCAGCTGCTCGGGATTGGGCGACCACTGCTCGCTGCTCGGCGAATGCCGAATGTGTGCAGCCGTCTTTAGAGAGCGTGGTGCGTTGTTAAAACGATTGTAATTGTTATTGTACAAGATGTATTGGTGCATATGTTGGCTAATGTAAATATCTGATATGATTTGATAATAATATTGATGATAGATGTATGAAGTACGTATTATTTTACTTTGATATATAGTGGATGTAATAGTATGTCGAGAAAACAAACCGTGACAATGCAGCAAAGAATCGAGAATGCTGATGATAGTGATGAACGATAATGATATATAACATGTATATATGTATGGAAATGCAGAATTTCATGTGTAACTTTTCTACACCTCTCTTTCTGTGCGATGCAATCGCACTGGTTCAGCTAGTGTTTCCTACATTCAAAAAGTGAGGAGCAAGAAATTTTGCTCTCAAGAAATTTTACCCCCAACAATTATGAAAAAATATAATGAGAAAATATAGGATTTTGAATTTTAATATAAGAGAATATATTTCTCCCTGCAAGTTTTAATACATGCTGTGCGAAAGAACGTATCGTTCTGACATCATTGCGGAGCGATGGAACGAGTGTTAGAAACACAGAGAATTTTAGAATCTTTAAGGCCTCTTTAGTTCAACTGATTGGAGACGATTTAATATCAATTGTTTAAGTACTCGTTTTGCTCAAACTATTATTATTATTATTATTATTATTATTATTATTATTATTATTACCACTATTATTATTATTATTTCAAATATTAATTTTGTTAAATACCATACGACCCTTTGAGCTGCCTTTCCTTTACACGAGCATTCCCAGTAATACACATGTGCATCAGCAAGCCTGCAGTTCCCGTGTACACGTGGTACTCGAGAAGAGCGCCCACATGCAGACCGCCGGTCTCTCTCCCAAGCGAGTGGGGTGCGACGCGTCGGCGGCAGCGTCGGCACTAACGATCAGGGCGCCGGGCGCTCTCTGTATTCGCGGCGCCGCGCCGCCGCACTATATGCAAATGACGGCGCCGCGCTCTTATTTTAAGCGCCACAGCAAACACCCGCCACCGGGCGGCGCGGCGCGGCGTGGGCGCCCCCGGGCATGACCGGACTCCGCGTCGCAGCGCTTGCCGCGCTTCGCACGCGCGACACACGCGGTGCGGCGCGGCACACCGAGCGCCCGCCCGGGATGCCAGCCCGCGCCCAATAGCGATGCGCTGTTGTCAACGAAGTCCTGAAAAAGGTCTCCAAAAATATGATTCAAACGTCTGCAATTCAGCCTTCAACGCGACGTCACCCGGAGCCAAGAAAATCTTTAAACATCGATGTTCGAAATTCAAACATCGATGTTCGAAATTCAAACATCGATGTTCGAAATTCAAACATCGGTGTTGGAAATTCAAACATCGGTGTTGGAAATTCAAACATCGGTGTTGGAAATTCAAACATCGGTGTTGGAAATTCAAACATCGGTGTTGGAAATTCAAACATCGGTGTTGGAAATTCAAACATCGGTGTTGGAAATTCAAACATCGGTGTTGGAAATTCAAACATCGGTGTTGGAAATTCAAACATCGGTGTTGGAAATTCAAACATCGGTGTTGGAAATTCAAACATCGGTGTTGGAAATTCAAACATCGGTGTCGGAAATTCAAACATCGGTGTTGGAAATTCAAACATCGGTGTTGGAAATTCAAACATCGGTGTTGGAAATTCAAACATCGGTGTCGGAAATTCAAACATCGGTGTCGGAAATTCAAACATCGGTGTCGGAAATTCAAACATCGGTGTCGGAAATTCAAACATCGGTGTCGGAAATTCAAACATCGGTGTCGGAAATTCAAACATCGGTGTCGGAAATTCAAACATCGGTGTCGGAAATTCAAACATCGGTGTCGGAAATTCAAACATCGGTGTCGGAAATTCAAACATCGGTGTCGGAAATTCAAACATCGGTGTCGGAAATTCAAACATCGGTGTCGGAAATTCAAACATCGGTGTCGGAAATTCAAACATCGGTGTCGGAAATTCAAACATCGGTGTCGGAAATTCAAACATAGGTGTCGGAAATTCAAACATCGGTGTCGGAAATTCAAACATCGGTGTCGGAAATTCAAACATCGGTGTCGGAAATTCAAACATCGGTGTCGGAAATTCAAACATCGGTGTCGGAAATTCAAACATCGGTGTCGGAAATTCAAACATCGGTGTCGGAAATTCAAACATCGGTGTCGGAAATTCAAACATCGGTGTCGGAAATTCAAACATCGGTGTTCGAAATTCAAACATCGGTGTCGGAAATTCAAACATCGGTGTCGAAATTCAAACATCGGTGTCGGAAATTCAAACATCGGTGTCGGAAATTCAAACATCGGTGTCGGAAATTCAAACATCGGTGTCGGAAATTCAAACATCGGTGTCGGAAATTGAAACATTGGTGTTGGAAATTGAAACATTGGTGTTGGAAATTGAAATATCGGTGTTGGAAATTGAAACATCGGTGTTATAGAAACCTCGGTGTTATAAAAAACATCGATATCATAAAAAATATGTTAGATGAAACATCGATGTTAATAAAACTTCGATGTTAATATCAGTGTTAATAAAACATCGCCTCAAAGACATCAATGTTTTAAACATCGATGTTTTCAACATACATGTTTTTAAAACTCCACCTCCAGGTAAGGCTTCCACAGACCGGCGCGGAAGATCGCAACGGGTTCGCCGCTTTAAGTTCCGCGCTAGACGCGGCGGCGGAATTCGCGGGTCCGTTCACACCGCAGCGTCAATTAGAGTCAGCGTGTGGTGAGAGTTTTCCTCATCCGATAAAGAAGAGGTGCTCGCTTCTGTTCATGCAGGGGAATGAAGACTTCAAGTAATTCATATGATTTCTGAGCACATGAGGAATGGTACCTCATGAGGTACTATACCATAAGGTATGGTCCTTCTTTTTTACGATTTCCTCTAAAATTGTTAGTATCTCTTTCAAAAATTTAGAAAAGTGGTCCATGATTTTGACGTAGAAAGGAAAAAGTTTTAAAGTATTTCACACCTTCATTCTACAAAGAACAGAATCACTGTTGATTTCCTTGAATGGCCAGTAATTATTTAATGACATTTTGAATTTGATCGTAGAAGACATAACAAAATCTGACACTTAACAATCATGAAGCTATCTTACTTGAACGATTTGCTATGCATCTCGTATACATATAGTGGGATTGGATCACAGGATTGGTCAATTATTAATACGCTTATTTTGCCAACGTTTGAAATATGTAATTCCTTCCTCAGGGCTACAGTAAACACAAACAACCGTTCAGTTTTATCTGATTCACTGGCGAGCTGAAAATATTAAACATCTGACGAGTCTTTGCATTGGTTTCCACAGCGAACTCTAGCGGCAGCGGAAAAAACGCATCCGACCGTCAAACAAAATCCGCCGCGGATTAAACGCTGCCAATCCGCTGCCGCGATACTCGCCAGCCGCACAAGTCTAAACATGCTGATAAGCCATCACATGGAGCGAAATTTCCGCTGCGGACATTCTGCCTAGGGTGCGGATCTTCTGCTGGTTCTGTGAGAGCCTTAACTCTCCCAACGCAGCACCGCTCCACTCGGGTTGAGCCCTGTGCTCCATACAGGTTCAAAAATCACAATACAAACATTTACTAACGAATTCATTACATTAAATGTACATTCATTGTATTTATGATTCATTCATTCTGGGGTGCCATATGGCAAGGTGTTTTAAAGTAACCTCTCTTTTTAACTTCCGCTATAAATAATGTTTTTCTTCTCGACCTAATCGATTTTTTCCGTTACCCCTCCCCCTTACCTAGCTACCTGTCAGGCGGATTGTGTCGGTGACGTCAGCGGGGGAGGGGCAGGATGCGCCAAGACCAGATGACGGCGGAACGTAAGGAGAGAATCTCCCGCGTCATTGGCGTTGCCGCAGACAAGGCAGCGCCCTCAACGACGCTTCGCGCGCCGCTCAGCGAACACGAGCGACTCGGAAAGCGGGCGGAATAATGTTATCGTAGGTTCTGGGTCGAGAAAAGGAACACTTGGAACAAACAAAAGGAGACTATCCGACAGGAGAACATATTAAGTTAATGAATTGAACTTTGAAAAAATGACTGATAATGACTGATACATAAAAATGATGAAAAATACTTGAAAAAATGTATATTGTTCTCATTGAGCCAATTCTAGTAACGAAGTAGCAAGATAGAAATATATTTGCTTTTCAGATTCCTCGACCACTCTGTATAGATGGCAGATCGGATAATCATCTACTAGCATACAAGAGTGATTATTTCTATGAAACCCATCGACCCAGGTAGCCGGAAACTAATTTATTTATAATTAGAGTTGAATCAGTGATTCAGTGAATTGGACTTTACAAAACAAAATCACATATTTACGTTACTGTTATTCAAGGAAAAAGCCATATATTATTGAAATGCAACTAGTTTTTAAATACCCCACCTTTGAATCACGCGGGCAAGGTTGCTAAAGCGGAGCAGCGGGTCAGGTGAAGAACGAGCCAAGGGAGCAACGCGAGAAAAAGGAGGAGACTGGCGAGGCCATGAAGCGAACGCCACGAGAAGGACCGCGAATCTCGGAAGGTCAAGAACATGATATCCTTCATATGCACCAGGGATATCATCCTTCATTCACAATATCCTCCAGATAAAGGAATAACATACAATCTACTGATCACGTTTCAGGACTTTACTTCTCATGTCAGATCATCTATATTATTTGTTGTGAAGGAAAAAAGGGATGTGAGATGAGCGATATTCATCGTTGAATGAAATAAATGTTCTAAATTTCGGAAACAAACCAAGGAACCCAAGAGTATAGGTCAACGTGTAAAATGAAAATATGTAGAAAAATACGTATACGACAAAACACGAAGGTAATAGTGGATAATAAAAAAGAAAAAGATAATAAGCACGGTTTTCGATCACGATCCAAACCAACACAAGTCATCAGTACACCCTGGGCAGGAGCTTAGAATACTTTACCGACCTCGGCTTTATGAACATCTAGCATTCAGGAACGTCAAAACTTGCTTGTATTTTTCCATTTAGGATGTCTCCGTCTATTGAAGAAATAATATTCGCAAATTAGTGCAAAAACTCAATTTAAAGATCACAGGACTTAATAGGTTAATATGGATCTGTGTTGCTATAGAAAACAGTGAACAGATACACGAGAGGTATTGTTGCAAGATTACACATAGCGAAGCTAGGCGGACGAGTTGGGATGAATTCTGGGTTGTCTTGTCGATTTAAAAAAACAAAAAACAACTAATGTTTAAACTAAAGTTGTTTACAATGTATTTCATAACAGAGTAATGGATATATGATAAACATTTAAATTGGATCTGTGCTGCAATATTACACAGTGGACAAATACACGAGAGGTATTGTTGCAAGATTACACATAACGAACAGAAAACGTAGTGAAGCTAGGCAGACGTGTTGGAATGAGGTCCATCTTGGTGATTTAAAAAAACTCATGTTTAAACCGATAAAGTTGTTTAGAATGTTAGTATTTCATGACGAAGTAATGAATATATGATAGACATTTACATTTTATTTTGAAAATTTGCAAGTTAGAAATATTTATGAAAATTCAAGTGTGTAAGAGGACTGGTGGCTGGGATAGTGGATGTCGAAGATGGCGGAAGATATACCAAAGAGATCAAGAAGTCAGACGCCTGCACAAGAGAAGGGACAAACTTATAAGAAACATATTAGTAAAGGTATAAGGGCCAAGATTGGAGTAATTTAAACGTATACTATGATGGCCATTTATGAATTAAGCCAGCATCGTAAGCTGAATTGCTTAACTTCGCACGAAGTCACGGAAGTAATAGTAAATAGTAAATAATTACTACTTAATAGTTTAAGTAATTCGCGACACCACAGAGTCCCGGATGGGTGACCGTCTGAGAACAACGGTTAATAACGGCGCCGACCCTTGGTCGAAAGGATAATAGGCATCGACTGACTACGGCGTTATCACACAAACGACAAATAACTTAACCGATGATTGCTCCGAAGTACAATGTTCGATGTCCAATGTACATCGTACAATGTTCTAAAAGAGCTAAAGAGACATATTGCGTAAAAGACCAACGAACTATGGGGTCGCAAAGTCACCGTTTCTGCGAAGCAAGAAAATTTTAATAAAACCGCTTATATTACTTTTAAAAAAGCAATGTTGACGCGAAGAACGTAAAGAACGTTACAGAAAAAACAGATTTCAGTTCAAGGTGTAATTGATTGATTAGTGACCCTAGGCGCGTCAATTGCTATGGTCATTAGTCCCGTAATTGCAGTGAATGTTCTTATTGCGGGAGGTGGTAGAGATTATCTCTCGCTGAATGGCGAGATCTGGCACCACCCTACATGTTGGTTGCTGGGTTTTCCCCAACTGAATATCTCCCACCGGCGGGGGTCCGCCCCAGCAGGGGCAAGCTCTAAGATTCCGCCAAAGCTTTCAGCACGTGCGGTAGTGTAGTGCATATAAGTGTGAGTGTAAGTAAGGGGTAACGATAAGGAAGGAAGGACAAGGAAGAGGAACGAAAGGTTGCGCGCGGTCCGTGTTCCGTTTGTTATGGTACTACTCCATCACTCGCCTGAATTGTTCGGAGAAATCACGTAAAACCGATCAGTGTTGCCGACTGCTAGAATTATCTTTCATACAGCGACTAAACTCGACACAGCTATCTATCCAGAGTCGAAAATCCTGCCATCGTCAGGACTCGACCCTAGGACCTTTTGGACAGAACTGCGGTATATCTTTGTTGATCTGAGCCACCACTCTAGGGTTTTCTGATCGATATGTGAGATTTGGAGACACGTCTGGTTTTCGGAGGGTAAATATTTATGCCTGGTTTTTATTTGGATTTATTTCAATGTGCCATTTTGTAGCCCAGTTGGAAAACAAAGTGAGGCGATGTTACAAATTTTTCACTACAGGTTCAAGATTGCTGTTGGTGCAATGTTACTATATTATCAGTAAACAGAGCTATTGCAATATTTTTGGTGAATGGAATATTGGATACACAAATATTAAACAAGGTGAGGGAAAGGGTCGATCCTTCAGAAACTCCTGCTTTGATGGTGAAAGGTGAGGGGAGAGCTACGGAGAGACTCACAAAAAATGTGAACTTGGTATGAAAACTTTATAACACATAAGATATAAAAGGGAGTACCGATGGTGCAGAGTTTAAAAATGAACCCTAGGTTCGAAACGGGTGGCTACTGAGAAGTACATTTTTTCAAGTTCTTCGGAGCACTTTGTATTTTCAAGTAAAGATAGGAAGGGTTACTTTTTAAGAGAATATCCAGTTAAGGCCTAACCCTAAAATATTCTTCAGCACTCTTTTTCTAGTTAGTGTCTATGTTCTTATTGTCAACATCTAAGTTTAATAGTTATTTTATGCGTATTTTTGTATTTAGAATAAAGATAAGAATCATTTACAATTGACAACTATTGTCCAACCTGACTAAAAGTGCAAATATTAAAATTAATTTATTGTAGTGAATTTTAGAGGCGAAGTGTACTATTCTGCACGAATCTGCAGCAAAATTTACATTTGCAGAGCGTCGTGCTTGATCACTCATTCAGAAAACAAAAACTTCATAAGGGACGATGTTACAGGTCACCAGTTTTAAATTAATGTTCGACGAGTGAATTCGAAATATTAAAGTTCTCTTAGCTTCACAGGCAATAATCGGAACGCGAGTTGTAGAGCATGTTTGCGAAAACAGATGGGGCGGAAATATTTTCGCGGGTTAAGCATGCAATCACGAGATTCAAATCGTTCGGGTCATTCAAAACTAAATGAAAATTCAAATGTACTCATAAAAAGGGATGCACCTGCGAATGAAATGAAACTTCACGTTCGAATACGGTACACAGAATTTGTGGCTCACGTTTCCTTCCCTGAAAACTTCCTGGAACAGTTTGTAGTTTCTTTATCCAATTGCGTTGACACGTTAATTTAAACGTTCGATATGAATCATAGATAGTGCACGCCATTGTTTCTAGAGAGTCTAAGAATAAATGTCACTCACAACTTGTAGAGCATGTAAAGACCAAATTTATCACTTTACTGAAAATCTGCTGAAAATTTCATTTAATGCCCGGCTTAGATGGCTCGGCCACAGACCGCCTGCCATCATTCCTTCTTCTTCCCTGTCCAATCTTCTCCCCATACATACACACCGCAATTACAGGCACTACACTCACACACATGTCGCGAGGCCAGTAGCGAGGTTAGAGTTTGTTCCGGCTGAGGCGATGCCTTCATAGCTGTAGATACCTAGAAGGGGAAAGCCTCGCTAGCCAATCTGGATCGGCGCCGATCTCGCCATCCAACGAGGGAAGATCATTGTCACCTTCCGTAATAAAATACGCACTACACTTACGGAACCAATGACAGCAGTTGACGCGCCAATTAATCAATCATTTATCGGAGTTACACATGACTAATAGAGTATTTATGCCCTTAAAAACCTTTAAGTATGCTATTAAAATATGTGTTTATGACCTAAATATTGTAAACTATGCACTTTAATGTGAAATAAAAATTAACGATATTTCCTTTCTTATATAAACTTTTCTTGATAGAATTCAGGAGAAGTATGCTTGGAATAAATAGATATATTTATGTGCAATCATAAAACAATCTTTCTTACTTTGCGGGAGAAATAATGGAAGTAAATTTTCTCTTTAGAAAATATCATATCACGAAATAGTCTACATTTGCCAAGTATTTTTTATCTACAGAAAAAAAAAAAACAATCTTATTCTAATTAATTACAGCTCACAAATAAATAGTTATTTTATGAAAAGATGAAACATTTCAGTGATAAGTCTATTTTAACGAAGCAGGAAAAATAAGCGCCTATGATTGCACTAATATGCACTAACATGTTAGTCTACATAACAACCAATACTCACCAAATAACAAGAAATTTCACTTAGTTATGCCCTGAAGCAACGGACAGCAATAACAGAAATCCGCACCTTAATCATGACACTTGCCCCTGATTGGAAGGCAACCCAACATGCACTGGTGTTTCGCAGGTCATGTTCTGATGCAATGAGTCTTGGTTTATCAGCCAAACGTCTGTGGATGATGAGTTGCCTAGCAATAGGAGGTAAATGTTACCTGCGTAATGTCCTATTATGAAATTTACCAACACATGTTATTGGCAGTCATCTCACTAGCCTAAGCATTTGACCAATGATCTAAATAAAATCCAGCATTATCTTTTCCGCGGATGACGTGTGTGGCCATGCGTCGGAATAAAGTGCAGAAGGCCCGGCCATCCCCTCCGAAATTCTCTTTATTCCTCAGGAAGAATATTTCGAGCCACGTACGGTGTTCAAAGCAGCGCTATTCGCCTGGGCTAGCGGAAGGCACTTGCTATCACCGAAGGTTTTCAAAATCTATTCTACTCTCCACCAGCAAATCAATGTCTCCCGCTCTTTGCGAATATCGCTCCCTGTTATTTGTCGGTTCAGACGTGCGACATTTAGAAAGGGAAGGGGGGGTGGAGAATCATAATCAAACATTCGATACGGAGTACTCGTGACGTTGGTGAGAATCAACCATCCGTCCCTTAACTCCAGATGGGGCTTCGCGGTGTCGGTGGGATCGAGAACGTGTCAGTTGCGACGTTAAGCCAGAGTAAAAGGAGACGTTTCCATCTCATTGGTCCCCTCCGTCCAATGGGCAATTACCCCTTCTCCACGCCAAGTACCAAATGGGACGGGCAACACCGTGAGAAAAAATCCTTTTGTTTTCCATCGAAACGATAAGTGAATTTTAGGACTAATTTTAGAAATAATAATAATAATAATAATAAAATAATAAAAAACAAAAAAAACAATAATAATAATATAATAATAATAATAATAATAATAATAATAATAATAATAATAATAATAATAATAATAATACGTAAGGGTTTGGAAGTCTCGAAGGAATCAAAGCCAATTCTTTCACTTGTTGAAAGTTTGAGATTATTTTGTGTGACCAGATGCGTCAACCGTTTTTTTGAGGGGTACTATTATAAATTAGCCGACCAAGATCCTATTAAGGGCAAGGGCCTCCTTCCTTTTCGAAAGGAAATACTGAATGAAGAGGTGGTGATGATGAGCGGTGAAAGGACGAACACAAGTACAACAATGCTCGAGGCGGAAGCAGCCGGAATAATATTGTTACCACTGACGTAGGGAGGTAAATTAACTCTAAATTTTTTCAAAATTTTAATTACAATTACTTCTTGGCTGTTCGGAACGAATTGAAATTTAATTACAATTATCAACATCCTTGTTGTATCGCCCTACATTCTGAGTTACATCAAGTTGTCGCTTAGCAATCCCTACGAACAGAAACATTACAACATATAAACGTGGCAAAACGACATGAAAGCGTTAATAACGTCGCAAGAGAGAGGGAGAGGCGATCGTCACACAAAAGCCCTCCGTAACGAGCACCGCGCTTTCCTCGCGCACGTGCGCACCACGTGCAGCTCTAACGAAGGAATTTTAATGAACTTCGCGCGTCATTCCCTTCGCTTTTTCCTCATTTACGTTTTATCGCTTAATCTCTTATATCGCACAGTTGATTCAATATTATTATTATTATTATTATTATTATTATTATTATTATTATTATTATTACAACTACTAATGTAGTTTATATATTTATAACACTAACATATCACGTTTAGAAAGAAATTAAACCTTCTTTTAAATCAAATTTCTATAGTTTTAGCGTTAAATTGAAGATGTTGAGCTGTATTCAATCGTATGTGTTATATCTTGTTTTTGTTAACACGTTTTATAGTAATAACACTAAATTTTTATTGTATCTTAAAATTAATAGAATTCACGCATATCTGCCGTCATTTGTTCATCACGTCGTTTTCAATAGATACTACATGACACACAGTTTGCTGAATTTGTCGGTTTTGTTTGGGGAGTTGCAATAGATCTATCAAAGGCAGTGAATGTTTTATGGCGAGTTTTTTTTAGTTCAAAGAATAATGAGAAACTTTAAAAGCCACTGTGTTCGTAAACATTGTGTCTTGTAATCGTCGTGTATGTCTCTTCACAAAACATTCTTTTAATTATAATTATATGAGATTAACTACATTTTTTAGTTGCAGTGTGTTGGAGGACTTCATATTGTAGGCCACAATGTACGAGAAGTCCAGATATTGACAAATATAAAACATTTCAATTACATCCTTATGAACATTTATGTAGCTCAATGTTGTCTAAGGTTATTATTATTATTATTATTATTATTATTATTATTATTATTATTTAAGATAATTCCTATTATTCAATAGGTTATGAGTCAGTTAAATATAACTTCTACTCCGGGATGCAACCAGATTCCCAAGGAGCAAGGATGGTTTTACAATACTTTGCATAAATATGGAGTGTTTCCAATAAAGCAATGTCTTGCACCTACCAGTCTTCTGAATGACTTGCGGATACCATCCACATTTTTAAAAAAACTTTGCGAAATTGAATTATGTCTATATAAATATTCTGATTGTGTCAACGAGAGTGACAAAATTGTCTCATTGATGATTTTACGCATTGAAAACGATCAACTGACGACGATAACAATCTTGAGGCAGAATTGATTCATTGGTGCTTTTATATACTGACACTTGCTATCGATCTATTTTCTTAAAATAAATTAATGATAAGTTCTGGTTTTGCGAGTAATCACTATTTTGAATGAGGTGAATCCCTCGGTTTCACCACAGTATACTTCTTTTCTTAGCCATTTCATTCACTTTCTCTAAACAATATCACCAGACATCAACGTTGCTATAAACTGCCCATACCATTCCCTCATCTTCCAGAGATTAATTTGATATTGCGCTGTTAATTAATGAATCTTCCTTATTTTGGACTAGATGTAAGTGACTGATATTTTTCCTTAGAGGAAATTGCTTTAAGAAGTGGAGTTATTTCGCGGCAAGCAACGGTGTTGAAAACTTCGTGCTCCGCTCGCCTAATAGCAGTGTTTGTTACGAATCTTCTGAACCTTACTTTCCCACACCAGCCTAAGCACATAAAATTTACCGCGACCGGTTGCAACGTCAATAAATAAATCAGCTGAAGTACCACTAACCAAACGCCGCTGTCGACTGGCTTATCTCTTGAGGTACTTTAAAAAATAACATTTCAATTTTTAAACACACAATAAGTATATTGTTCATGAATTCATACATCAGAGATCAATCGGCCATTTTATATTCTCTTTTTACAATTGGAGATCTACTTCCCCCCAACGTGTCGTTTCTTGAGGTTTAATGTAATTTTCCTCGAAGTCACTGATATTTGAGTTTTATCTCGTTAATATCACATAGATATTTAGAGAGAGAATACTCAAGAGGCCTCTACTCGTCCATTCTCCAGCGAAAGAACCCAGCTCTCCTCTCAATAACCCCGCGTCCATGGTAACCGTCAATCAGCGCAGATTCTTCCCTCAAATATTCTTTTCACGAGTGACACAAAACTCAGACAAAAAGTTAACATTAATATCATAACAATGTTATTGCGCTTACGGCATTGTCGTGAGTTTTCAATATCCAGTGTCATTGAAGCATAGCCGCACAGTTAACCCAGTGATACTCGCGACAATGCGGATCACTGCGACAGAAATACTCTTGTTTTTGTGTCAGAAAACTATTTTTTTTATTAATTATCTTCATGAAAGTGTTTGAAGACAAAGCAGTACCCATCTCATGAAATACAGGAGTGCGATTTAGAAATGCAAAGTTTTGTTGCGGGTTCTGTAATCACTGCTTGTAATGTATTACATTCGGAAAGTACGAATTAAGACAATTCTAAGCAGTTAAAAAAACAAATAAAGAACCTTCATCAACAATATATACTACTTCAACAGCAGCACCAGCAACTATAAGCCCATCTCTAGAAGAATTCCCTCCTCTTTGCTCAGAGTATAGGACCACTGTCACGCCAAATCCAAGAGCCCAACTGGGGGCCACCCGAACTAAGGTTCCAGCGGAACGGGGCCCCCAACCCGTCTCCCACTGCCTACACCTTTAGGCTAACGACGTGAGTATTGCCAAACCTGAGCAACTTTACAGTAGGTATCAGTTTTCCACCGGACTTTTCTATGTGGGTTCCAGAGCATTCCGAAGAATCTCTCTCACCCAATCCTGGCCAAAGGTCGACGCGCCAGGGGCCCGGCAGCCGGGAGCTTAGCATCGCCTACTCAGTGCCTCCACCTTGAAGCTAACGGCGTGTGTCCCGCCGCAAAATTCAGGGTCCGAGTGGTTTTCTACAACTGTCTACCAGAAATACCTATCATAGCAACTTACGTCACCGGGATTCCCCCCTGCGGGGGCTACACGAACAGCGTGCGTAGTCCACGGCGCGCGCGGATCGAATCCAAATGATAGCAGTCCACAACATTTATTGACTGATTAGTGATTACAAGCGCGCGAACTACTAGATCATTGGACCCGTGAGTGTATTAATTGATTGATTGATTGATTTTTCGTGTTTCCGGGCGCGTTAACTACTGTGGTCATTAGTCCCGTTAGTGTAGTGCATGCTTTTTCTCGAGAGATGGCGCTGATCTTCCCCCGCTGAATGGTAAGATCCGGCGCCGACCTACCATCGGCTAGTGGGGTTTTCCCCTTAACCAAGACTCTACTACTAGCGGGGTACCGCCCCAGCCGGGACAAGCTCTAAGCTCCCGACCGGTCTCCCGGAATATGAGGTAGTGTAGTGCATGTTAGTGTAAGTGTGTGTGTGTGTTAGGGGAGAGGTTAGGACAAGGAAGAGGAATGACAGATCGCGCGCGGTCCGTGGCCCGTTTGGTAGGCATTCGCCTGGTGTTGATCGGAGATACCACGGAAAACTACCGATCAGAGCCAGTGAGTGTAGTGCACGTTTGTTACTCGGGAGGTGGAGTGATTTTCCCCCGCTGGATGGTACAAAATAAAGCCGGCGCCGACCTACCGTCGGCTAGTGGGGTTATTTCCCCACCAGGTATCTTCCACGAGCGGGGCACCCACCACTTTTTTAACACAATATATTTTTTACATTGTTCGTACACTAATAAAATATACACGTTTAGTGGCAAATTTTATTATGATGCCTTCGCTATTTCAATTATTGACTTTTGCGTGCATTAATAACGACATAGCCGCTCTAAAATCTTTATTGTGAGGATAATATTCGTTTAACATTTAAATGGAGAACTTTGAATGCATTTAAGTGAGATATTTAACTTGTTGGGTCATTAATAAACATCACTGGAAGTAATGAGCCCATAATTGATAAACCAGGCCCCGGATTTTACGATATGGAAGAAAACACTGTCTTGTATTTGTTTGGCGACAAAAGAAGTCATATTTTGAAAATTATTTTCGAATGATCTACGAATTTAATAGTGAAATTAAGCGAGATAAGACCTTAATCCAATAAACAATAATCCAAGAAACTTCCATGTCTATTTGTTGGTCACTCACGTTAAATCTCTTAGGGTTCACTCTTTAGAAACTGAGGTGTCTTTCGACCACAATGACTCTATTGTTTTTTAATATTATTTGAAAACATCATAATCATTAACATTATTATGAATATTATTACTATTAGTAGTATTATAATTTTTTATTACTATAATTATTATTATATTTAAAATATAGGCAGAGACAGACAGAATTGTGGGGAAGGTGAAGTCTAGCATTGACAATACCAATAGGTAGCGTCCAATGGACTTAGCAGTGCAGCTACGTTGACAACTTTAAATATCCCCAACCAGCCACGCCACCGAGCGAAGTGCCTCAGAGCATAGCGCTCGTCGCATTCGGAAGATCCGGGTTCAATCCCCTTGGCGGCTAACCTGACCGGTCTTTTCGTGGTTTCCTCGTCCAGGCGAAAGCTGGCATGATTCTACTGAAAGGTCATGACCAAGAAACTGGTGTCGCTAACCGAATTCGTTAACTACGTGAAACCATGAAGGTTGTTGAGCGAATTGGAGACATCGCCGTTTCCTGATTGGGTGACCGACTAGGAACCCCGGGATTTGATTGCGCCGAGGCCAATTGCCATCAACGGGACATATAATGGCTAAATACAAGTACAAACCACCCAGACCAGGTCAGGCACCCTATTTATTATTTATTTATTTGTTTGTTTTTCGTAAAAAAAAACAGTTAAAAACTGCGTATGACATGCTATGGGGAATAGTGAATTGTGTGCACATTTTCAAAATTCTGTGATCCCTACACTAAGTCATATACTACTTAAATTTTGGGGAAAAAAGCTCCCATGTAATACAATCTATTTTCAAGGATAAAAAGACAATAAATTTAGGCTTTTATCCATGTTGTCCTTCGAAATAATACTTCCTGCCGCGACAACATGGAATCGATAATTTGAATAATTGTATTTCATTGTAAGTTACATTTATGTCCACAAGCAAAACAAGGGGCCATCCCAGCATTTGCTCAATGGATCAGGGAAACTGGACGAAAAACCTGATCGAGATGGGGGTCATTGACCCGGAGGCTGCAATACAAAACTTGTTACAGGTTGTTTATACACATTTATACAGTTCAAATGTTAAATAATGCATTATGTATGCCCTCCACCGCCCTCCCATGGCACCCGATCGTTCAAGGTCATAGGTCCCTCGAAAACCGCCCGGCTGCTGCAAGTATTGTGCCCATCACCCGTGGCAGAAAAAAAATGAAGGGGGATTAATACAAATATAATATCTTCGGAATCATATCTTGGAATATCATGGTAAAACAAAAACTAACTTGGTCCCATGAATAGTATCTATAATATGTTTTAATTTCATATCTATAGATTCATAGCTTTTTTGTGAGCCAGTTCGTATAGACAAACAGACGGTTGATTTGAGATAAGATTCGTTTTAGTAGTGGAATAAGCAAGTTGAAAGTATTTAAAAGCTGAAAATTCAAAAATCACAGACAGATCCTTCAGATTTATTTACCTGCATTGATAAATGATTGTTGAACTTTGATATGTTTGAACTTTGAACATTTTAGTTGCAAACAATAAAAAAGTTAAAAATAAACAATGCAATAATATTGTGAAAGTAAAGCAGTTTTTTTTATAGTTAGAAATAATATCGTAACAATAGTAAAGTAAATACGAGTAAAAAGACTTCCTTCTAGAACAACCTATTCATTTACAAATTGGCTGAGAGTTACACAACCCCATCTGGAAAAGCCGCATCTCATCCGGAGCGCAAGAAGGCGCGTCGATCCCGTTGCCGCTCTGCGCATCACTGGGCTTATATCAGAGAGCGAGGGAGCCGGAGCGAGAGCCGAGCGAGAGCGAGAGAGAGGAGAGTGAGCGGGAAGGGGAGCGGGTGCGCCACCTGCGGCTCGGGCGATAACCGGAGGAAATGATTTCCGGCCGGGGGGGGAAGGGAGAAGGGAGGGGGGGGGGAAGGAGGGATAAAGCGAGGAAGGGATAAAGGAAGGGAGAGATAGAGGGAGAAAGGGAGGAAAAAGGGAGGGAAGGAGAGGGACAAAGAAGGAGGGAGGAAGGGTGAGAGGGAAAGAAGAGGGGATAAAGGAACGGAGAGAGAAAGGGGGGAGGGAGAGGATCCGAAAGCTCTTAACGACTTGGCTTCTTGTCTTTGGACCGCGCACGCCATTCCGCGTCAGACCCGATCAAGCACCCCCCCCCCCATCCGGCCGGCAAGGGCTCTTTTACGACCTGTGCTAATATACGAGGGTTGGGGCACAAATCATGGCAATTATTTTTAATTTCTCGCTACGGAGTAGAAAGTTATGTAATGTTGTGTGAAAAAAGGCGAATTTTCGGCAGGAAAATTCACATTACAGAGCCCGATATCGAAAAAGTGGATAAATTCATTTTCTAAATGTAGAAAAAAATCCTCTAACACGTGGCGTAGCCACAATACATGTTTTATGGGTACTTAATACTTAAAAATCGTTTGACTGCAAAAGTCCGTCGGTCGGTCTGTCAACAACGCTAGCGGCTAAACCGTTCAACTGATTTTCTCCAAAATTGATATTCCGCAATCGATCTGACTGGTGTTCAGATCCCTTGAGTTTGACACCAATATTTTAATTTTGGGTGTACATTACATTAAGCTACTGGGACATTTTAAAACTTTTCAAACAAATTAGGGACATCGTTTTAGATTAAAGTTTGTTGTTGGATAGTGTGAAGGACGTTTAAGAGAGTGGTGCAGGTCTCATGATCGTTTAAAAACCCTGATTTTTCGAAAATAGTAAAATTTCAAATTTTTTTCGGCGTCTTCCTACAAATAAAAGAATAAAGAAAAAGATATTTTTTTCTTAATGAAATCTTTTCCTTAAATATACATTTTGAAATAAGGTCACGTTCAGGTTTTTGAAAATTTGAGTACTTATCCTGTAATTTGGGGTGAAAATACGGTCGAGAAAGTACATGCTGTTTTAGCACCACTAGTCTTCGTGAGAATACTAGCACAGGTGGAAAATGTGAAATATGCAGATGAAAGTTCAAGATATGAACTATGTGCTTGGATATTTACCGACACACCAACATTGTGTTCTCGACTTATTAAGGTATTTGAAATGACAGTTCTGATTTTTTCCGAAGCATTTTCGCATATACAAGTTCACTTTCTTCTTTCTAGGGTTTTTATCCAGCCGGTTACCCTTTACGTCCCAGAACGCGAGGCCCTCCGCGACAACACATACATACAAAGACAAGGGACAAACAACCGTGCCCAAGGCGGGACTCGAACCCGCGACCCTTCGGACCGAAGCGCTGAGTCGGTACTCGCTCTTAGCCACCTCGGCCATCCAGGTCGGCCATATACAAGTTCACAACCTTCCAAAAGATCCATGTTCTGGAGCCCCGATTGGGTAGATTCTCGGTTACCGTTCGTGCCACATCGGTTGTCACGCGCGTTGCTTATCACTGATTGCTGTGCGACCCCGCAGAAACTGTCCTGACCATCTCGCGACTCTCCAGTATGGAAGGGTATTATTCCCAACAACTCCGCGTGACATTATGGGGCATTTCTCCCATAGAGAAATGCCATTTTGGTGTATGAGCGCTGCTCAAAACGGCTTCATTCTCTGGGTCGATGGCAGTCTGACAATTGATTTCACATTGTTTTCTGTGGTAATAGTGAAACACAGATCTATCTGTTGTTGTGAGCACTCATTAGTACAGCATTTCCTTCATGCGACAAGTAACATTTCCTTTAGAAAAAAAAATAGTTGTCATGACTTCTACCTCAATCCTCGTGTTTATCCATTTTATGGAGGTTTAATTATTTATGTCGAATAATTCCTGATTGGTGCCGTACATATAGTTAAGGGGGTAGAATGACATGGTGGTTCAAGATCTCAGCTAAATAACTAGTGGTATAACAAATTGACACACATTTTCTCTTTCTACACATTTTTATCATCTCTTTAGTCTGTCCTAGTTTTGAGGTATTTTATTCTTCGTTTCTGAAGTACTAAACGATTATGAAAATTCTCAATTTTGGGCTCATTTTAACGAAAAAGTTTTTAATTTTTAAAAAACTTTTTAAGACATCATTTGAAGCACATGTTCTCACTAATGCAATAATGTATACTAATCGGCGGTAATGTAATTATTAATGACGTGACTGCGATACCAACAAAATTATATTTGTGTAATTTTAGAATTCACAAACGTATACAGCAAAATTGTGTTTTGTTGTCGGCCCGGTGGCCGAGATCGCTAAGGCAGGAGTGTCGTAGTGATCTCGGACCGAAGGGTCGCGGGTTCGAGTCCCGCAGCGGCCATGGTTGTATTTGTGTTCGTCCTTTCACCCCTTATCATCAATCACCATATCGTTTCATCCTCATAGTTACCATACCGTTAACAGCAATAGTGGTCGCTAATGACTTAAGATGTTGATGCGACCTTAAATAACCAATTAAAAAAATGGTGTTTATGTAATCTTGTGAAGTGAATTCAGCACTACCCAAAAAAGTTAGGAAAAAAATTGAAGAGATTTCTGAGATAATCTTTTTAATACTTCTTGTAATACTGCCATTTTTGCCAGAGGCTTCATGCAAAGAACTCTCCAAATTTCAAGAATGTTATTTAAAATAGAAGGCTTTCAATCAGAGAAATATTCACTTTGAAGTAAGTACTACGATTAGTTGAGGCGTTAGTGTTGTTCACAGGTGGACGGAGAGATGCACGCTTCGAAAACAACACTCTTTCGGTGTCCGGGCCCCCAAATGCGTATTTCAGTACAAATCTTACGATTAAAAACAGGTGACTGCTAGTTTATTTAAGATATATTCATTTATAATAATGTACAGTGAGAATATTGATTATGTAGCTGTTTGAGAGAAAGTGTTAAGAATAATCTGTAAGGTTTAATTTAAGTTTAATGAAAAGTATGTGAAGAATAATTAATAAAATCGACAAACTAAAATTCGAACAAAATAATAGAAATAATTCATTTTCTTTCTTGCTCTCTTACTCTTAACTACTTAAACGAGAAAAGAAATAGGAAAACTAATGTTCAGGGAAATAACATTTTAAAGAATCTTCACATTTTTACAACGAAGTGTACTTTTCTTTTGGTTTTTATCACACTAAACTGGAATATATATATATATATATATATATATATATATATATATATATATATATATATATATATATATATATATATATTCCAGTTTAGTGTGATCTACCACTAAAATATGCATTTTATATTTTTACAATAGTAATGTGTTTATGCCCTGCAACAATATTATTTACGCACAACATCCATACAGTCACTTTAAACGCCTCTGACTATTCTCTTGGAATTTGAGGGACACCTATTTCTAGGCTTGCGTTTAACAAGCGAATAAGCCAAAATACAATTTAATTTTAGTCTGAGGGTTTGACGAAGCAGGTTTCAATAACTTGAAACATCATGCATCCTCTGTCATTTCTTGGCATACATCAAGACACAAGCCACTGACGCAATATTTACTTCCTCAATTCATTATTGATATACGGTAAACTTATTTTTTTCATCTAAACATTCATTTTGAATTTAAAAACAACAGTCATAACGTAAAATCTTAATTAATTTGAAAACAAAGCAAACCTAGTACATACTTCATCGTCGCATGAAACTTGAAAAAAGGGAAAAGAACAAAGACTTAGCACGAATAGTGGTATGCTTCATTTCATCTTTACCTCTCTCAGAGAATTTCATTAAAATTTCTTCGAACCCTCATATACCACTCCCTTTCTCAGAAGATTTCTCCGCGACCGCCTGTCACAATTCACACTGCTCAGCCAGTGTTCTCTGAAAATTAAAGCATTCTCTCCCTGGAGGTGGAACATTTTCCTTTCATATTCAAGACGCTCGTCTGTCTCCGGTTTCAATTTTCGGCGCTGGAGAGATAAGTGAACGGCATAAGTCGACATGCGTTAAGATTGGAATATAATGCCACTGAAATATATGTTCCTGGTTCTTATGATAAAATACAGGTAGGTGTCTAGAAGAGTTGCGGTAAGAGATCATTTCGAAGAGTATTGGAGGCATTTCGGTTGTGGTTGAATGTTGTGTGTGTGTGTGTGTGTGTGTGTGTGTGTATTATATATGTGTGTGTGTTTGCGCGCGCGCGGTGCGTGTGCGTGTGCGTGTGCGTGAGAGAGAGAGAGAGAGAGAGAGAGAGAGAATGAGTGAGAGAGTGATGGAATGAATGATACATAATTTGATACATAATTATGTGATACTAATGAAAATTTTTCCAAGGATATAAAGACAAAAATTTTAGGATTAGTTGATTTCTTGATTTTCACGTGGCAGAGTAGTTGCTAACAAATTAAATCAAAACATTGGTAAATGCTAGATTTAGCTATGAACGTTAGGTTATTAGATCTCTAATCCCAAGACATCTGTCATTTTCCATCGTGCATTTCCCCTCTTCTACTTGTATAAAACGAGGGATGTTATCGTTAAAAATTCGACTCTTAAGCACTGATACTGGAGAGGATAAAAGCCCAAGTAGGTTGACACTAAGGCTGAGAATTCAAAATCCGCGTAAAGCATGAATGTTTTAAGTTGTGGTTTTGGCGGTGGGGGCATTCTAAGCCCCTCCTGTATTACCTTTATGCCCTAAACCTTCAATAATCTCAAGCCTTACTGACAACTGTGTTTGAGATGTGTGAGTAATTGAGAAACTGGGACACAGAACAATTGTACAAGCACCGAGATGAAACCACAGGATACTATGAGCAAATACTACGGATAAATGAATAAAACCGAGGTAGGTCAAAGCAACGTTCGGGGAACGCGAAAGTGCTCATTACTGTCCCAAGTGGAGTGGCAGGTACCGTGAGTAGCACTGGCAGATCATTTTGGCGCGGGTAGATGGTAGTTAGGAAGAGAGGGCAAAACCAAAAAATCTACCCCAATCTCCAGAGAATAGGCAACTAACTTGAACGAGAAAATCCGTGCCATTCTGCAGCATCACTAGCTAATAATTTTAAATCAAACGTCGTTCATACTCTCGAATTTATGCTTCTTTAAGCATTCAAAACTTTCAGGCAACAAGTGTAGGATCACTCTCCCTTCAGAGATACTGTTATTTACTCCCTTAAGAGATATTATTATTATTATTATTATTATTATTATTATTATTATTATTATTTCATATTTCAAAATTTCACGCTCTTCCGGAGTTTTCAAGTATAACTCAAGGACAGAACGTCAACACATATGGTGAGACAGATGGTGAGAAGTTCTTGCTCCAGTGCACTCAGGTTCCGCTTCAATGATTTAGGGAGAGAACCTTGCGCACTATGTTGGTGGTTGCCAGCAACACTGCCTTCTGCATGGTTCTGAGGTGCCACTCATTTAGATGGAGTTTTTCTTTCACAATCCTCCAATCTTCAGTCACAAGCCCATTAGTTGAAATAACCACTGGTACAATATCTACCTCTATTAGTTTGTACAAGTTTTTCAGCTCAACTGAGAGTGGCTGATATTTTCTCCTCTTTTCTGCAATAGTTGTCAGCAGATTATGATCCAGTGGGACTGCGATATCAATTATTATTGCCCTACGATTAGTTTTGTCGAATACGACAATATCAGGCTTATTTGCTTCCACTGTTCTATCTGTAACAATGGGAGTATCCTACAAGATTTTTGTTCTCTCATTAGACAAAACTTGTTCTGGTAGATATTTGTAGTATGGCAGGCTTTCCTTTATCAGGTCCGATCTTTTAGCAAGAGCTTGGTGGATGATTTTGGCTACATTATTATGACGTTGTAAATAATCTGTTTGTGCCAACTGAGAGCATCCACTGCAGATATGTTGGATAGATTCGGTGGCCTTCTTACATAGGCGACACTTGTCACTGATGTTCTCTTTAATAATATATCGCCTGTAGTTATTAGTGGCTACTACCTGATCTTGAATGGCCAGTACAAATCCTTCCGTTTCGCCAAAAGCCCAGCTGTTCTCAGCCATTCAGTCGATCTCTTCATATCTATGGAGGTACTTTGAAGAGCAGTAGCAAACCTGCCATGGAGTTCCTTTGATCTCCACTGCTCAATTCGGTCCACAGGTTTCGAACTCTTGGATTGTGATCTTCCTGGAGCAGCTTCAGAGGTGTATAGCCGTGATCTTGTGCACAAATGGCCGTCATGGATTCGTTGTTGGTGAAATAATTTCTGAGCTGTTTTTCTTGCTGGCGACACATAACTTCAAGATTTAACAGTCCACGGCCCCCATGATGTCTTGAAAGATACAGCCTTCGGTGGAACTTCGAGGATGATGCATCCGATATTTTGATAGAAGTGTTCTGACTTTTCTATCGAAAGCTTGCAAAGATGTCTCAGACCACTTGACAACTCCAAATGTATGTGATGCTGCTGAAAGAGCCCAGGTGTTAATTCCTGTAAATTTGTTTCTTGAATTAATACAGGACTTGCAGATTTTCGTCACACGAGAGAGAACCTTTCTTTCCACTTGTTTTCTTATTTTTTCATCCGCAGTTCCTAGGAGCTGCTGGAGGCCCAGATACTTGTATTCATCGCCACTGAAGAGTTCTTGAATTCTCAAATCTTCCATCAAATGAGGTTCATTCTCTGTATTCTGACGCTACCTCTCTTCACGTGAACTACTGCGCACTTCTCCAAACCAAGATCCATACAAACAGAGCTGCTGAAGCTTTCACTAGTGTCAGCATGCTGCGAAGTTGTTCTGGCCCTTTAGCATAGAGCTTGAGATCATCCATATATAATTGGTGGGAAATGATCTTCTTGGGGTTCTTCAAAGCATACCCATAGCCGGAAGCATTCAACATCCTACTCAAAGGGTTTAATGCTAGGCAAAACCAGAGCGGACTTAGGCTATCTCCCTGAAAAATGCCTCTACAAATTTTTAAAGTATCTGTCTGGTAACTGAATTTCCCTCGCGTTACAAGCAGTGTTGTTCGCCAGCTGTTCATACACGTTGTAAGAAATGTAATGATAGAGGGATGAACCTTGTAGAGTTGAAGGGTTCGCTGCAACCAAGAATGCGGAATAGAATCGAATGCCTTTCGAAATCAATCCAGCCCACTGACAAATTATGCGCTTTCTTTTTACATGCTTGGATACAATATTATCTATTATTAATAATTCTTGCATCCTCGAGATCCTTTCCTACAACCAACCTGTTCTGGCAAAAGCAGCTCATTTTCTTTCAGATGCTCGTCGAGTTTGGTGGCAATAATGGAGGTGAGAACTTTATAAATTGTGGGTAGACATGTAATAGGTCTATAATTCTCGGGCAAGACGCATTTCCTCCTTTGGGTAACATAAATGTCACACCCATGGTACAAAATTCTGGCAGCACAGATGTTCCTTGCAAAATATTTTGAAATTGACTCCAATATATCATGAGTGCACGTCAGATATTTCCACCAAAAATTATGGATTCCATCTACTCCTGGAGCTTTCCAATTGTGAGTTCTCTTTATAGATCTTTTTACATCCTCTGTTGAAATCACAACTCTATTCATTTCTGGGATATTATGACACGCTTCTTCTTCCTGTCGTATCCAGTATGCTTCATCAAAATGTTGCTTTGGAGGACCAGATCTGAGACCAGAAGTCCGTCATGGCAGAAGCACTTGGGGGTTTATATCATTGTCGTTGGCACCTCTTGACTCTAGATATCTATAAAAGCCTTTTTGGTTGTTAGAGAAGAGGGAATTTTCTTTCTTGCGTCGCGCTGCTTCATTATACCTTCTTATTCTCGCCCCTAGAGCTGCTATTCTTTGTCTTAATCTCTCATCTTCAACATTGAGTTTACTTTCCAGGTCTTTATGTGTTCTTTTATCCCCAGTCTTCTGAGAATTGAGCGAATAGTTGCGCGAACCATCTTTGAAATTCCTCCTTTGTCTCTGAAATACTCAGCAATATGCGAGATATCTCGTCTAGCTTGGGCAATTTGATTTTCAATTTTCTTTAACCATGCCGGTGGATTTTGTCTTTCATAAGGTTTCTTAGAAAGAGAAGTGCCATTTCCCACCCGTACTTTGTAACCTAGGTGTTGACAGGTAGCAATTGCAGCGCAGTGAACCAGTCCGGCTACATCTTCAAGAGAAGTAGCTTCTGAGATGTTTGGGGCAATAATTTGGTTCATTTTGCCAACAACTTCATAGACATTAGCACTGCATTTCAGTTTTGGTATTTTTGGTCTTAGATCTAATGATATTCCTTGGTAGTGAAGCTTTGTTGTCTCATAAATATCTTGAAGGGATTTGTCAACCATTTCATATTCGAGCTGGGGATGAAAACCACAGCGTGCTGTTCGTTCTCATGTACTGTTTGTTCATTTTCATTAACTTGCTGCTCCAGGACTACCTCATTTGTTAGTTCTAGTCTCACTTCCGTCTTGAGAAGATTTAATTCTGCATCTGAGAAAACTTTTCTTCTCCTTATGGAGTTCAGTTGGCTACACACACGCTGCTCATTTAGAGCGCTTTCCGGATATATATTTCTCCATTCGGTTAGAAGCCTTCTCCTGAAGCCCTCACATTCCGTCTCGCCTTTTGTGCTTTGTAGTATGCACGCATGACAGACATGTTTAATTCTCTTGTCCATTGCATGCGTTGGCTTGGATTCCCTGAAGCAGTGGGGATCCTCTTGGTTCCCCAAACTTCTACCAGGTGCTGCATCTTGCGACGCGATATCGAGATTTGCGGTAGCCCTAGGTGGGCGGCGCCGCGCCTCCTTAGTTGTTGCGGAGGTTCACCGCTTTCCACCAGCACAGGTAACATATTTCTCACAGCTGCCCCGGTGCTAGAAACAGCTGCGCGGCCTTGCGAGGGCCGGTCGCCAGCGTGACTTTTCCTTAAAGCACTACTCATAATTCTTCTCTGGGGGCCCAGTACTGGATAACTGACGAAGAGGATCTGCTAACCAGGTCAATTTTTTGGAGGGATCTGACAACCCTCTGAATATGAAGAAGAACTCTTACGCCTTCTTCGCCGTTGAGATTCGATCTTCTTCCGCCGTCGAAGCCGTTGGTCCTCTTCACCTGTACCCTAGGCAGGGGCCCTTGCTAGGTACTGACAGCCGGAGCCAGCTGAGCCTAGGTTTTTTTATAGAGGTATGCTCCTCTGAAAGCTCCTCCGCGCCAGAAACCGTTGAAATCCAGGGATTCTCTTCCGCTTCCTGGCCCGTTAGTCTTCACAGAGGTCCGTTAGCATCCATAGAATCATCATTGCTATGGAAGGTCCCGGGGGGCACGGAGGGGACGTGGACTTGACTTGCCCCCCTTTTATTATTATTATTATTATTATTATTATTATTATTATTACACTAGTGTGTTATCTAATCGCGTGAATATACAATTCTGAAGTTAGCAAACTTCACGATTACATTAACGGCTGCTGTTAATTTTTACGTTTACATTTCATTCGGAATGGTCCTGAGAGAGCCGTTTGCTTAGGTTGAAACGTAATGCAATTAATCTTTTAGATTCTGTTTTTGAAACTTTAGAGTTGTTTGGTCGGATGCATTCGAATGATATTGAATGTATCCGACATAATATCGAATATATCTGGTATAACCGGCTTAGGTGGCTCAGGGCATCAACTGAAGTCACTGCAATGCCTGTGACTGGGAGGTCTTACGAGTTCGCGCCCCTACGGTGTCAGGATTTTCAACATTAGCTGCATAGCTAACTCGAATTTAGGCGCGTTCTGGAGGAGTATTCTAGAGTCCGGCTGCTCAGTTTGGTAGTTTTGTTTGGTTTCTCCGGTCAACACCAGGTGAAGTCGAGGGACGAGGTGGGAGCTTAGAGCTTGTACCGGCAGGAGCGGTTCTCCCTTAGTGAGAAATACCCGGTTGGGGAAAACCCGCGAGCCGATCGGCGCCGAATCATTCCATCCAGCAGGGGGAAGATCACTGCCACCTTCAGCTACAGAAATATGCACGTCGCTTAAAGAAATAATCACCTTACCAATTGACATGCCCGCAATTGGAGCTGTTTGCCTGTGACAATCTTTGATCCCTTTCTCAAAGCCTGAGCAAATATAAAAATAAATTAAATTCCTTGATGTTGATATGTGTATTATATCTTTAAAATTATTAAATAAGTAATCTCCTGTGTAAAGTAGGGGAATAATCACTACTACAATAGTGGTAGTAATCACTATTTATTATTATTATTATTATTATTATTATTATTATTATTATTAATTATGTGCAGTAGCATATAGTGCAGTGTTAAGATGTTGAGGGAAACAAGTGTGTAAGAAACACATTAAAACTCAGTGATTAGCAGTATGTTGAGGTGGAGGGAAGTGTGGTGAGGTGAAGTTCTATGAGAGCTTGCGCGGTGAAACGTTCATGTTAATTTGTAAAGTTTATAAATTTTGTAAACTTTTGTATAGTTATTAAGTTTTGTAATGTTTAGTTGGTGTATTTTGCCATCAATCTCTCAAACTTATTTGCAGAATTAGTAATTTCTCTAATCACTAATTAATCAATCATATCTGGTGTAAAATCTTGCACATATTCTCAGCGTTCACTTTTGTTTTCATTTTGTTGGCAGTATTATTATCGGGTACACATTGGATACAGAGATGGAGTACTCATAAAGAGAGAAAGATTTTAAATGACAAAAGAAACCATCACCTGAAGAAATTGAACGTATTACTTGATTTTGACAAAAAAAAATTACCAATTTAATTGCTACTACAAGTGAACAAATTTTCGTTTTGAATTTTTATTTATTCAAAAGTTTACTTGAAATAAATTCCTACTATCAAATATCTCTTTCACGATAATTTGTATAAAATCTCCCCTATACCACATTCCTATACAAGTCTTATGCAAAAAATAACAATAGGCAAACAAAAAACTTTTCCTTTGATGACTGAAAGTTCAGAGCTGATTATAGGTATTTCAGAACTACTGATTCCAAAAATGCTAACTATTTGACTGCATCAGCTCTAGTTTGGAAGATACAGTGAAAATAACTGTTTTTGTCACTTTCAGGATCACAGTTCATTTTGAATTAATATGTATAGTCTATTTCATGATTATTAATTCTAAACCGACAAATTTGAATCCCCCACGCCTTTTTAGTAATGTGCACTTTTTTCATATATTTCTTTAGTACTCAAGTCATGTATTTAAAAATAAAACCTGGGGTTCCTTAACTATAAATATTTATCCAATGTCTCCATACCTGCCGAAAATTTTGTCATTTTGCAAAAGCTTTCCAGCCTGTCTTTCTATCAACAAAAACGCAATGAGCCACACTACCCAGCTTTTCGTTTCTGAGTGAATTTATTACACCTGAAGTGAATGCAGTTACATCAAATGCACGCTGATTTTTATCTAAGGTGCCCATACCCACCTACGTTTCCCATACGTAAGAGGTAACCTGCAATTTGCTAATATATTAGTTCTATATACGTTTGGCTTCCTCAAGAAATCAGGGTTTGAATAGTTCAGATGACTTTTGCTACATGTGGCGAGTACCCTTTTAAAGAAAATAAAAAACTTATTTCTGAGTTTATAAACAGGGTACATTTGAGTTATTTTGGTGTCAAGCTCGAAAATCAAAATGTGAGCTCCTCATATTGTATGCAAGATATGTACGGAACATTTGCAACAGTGGACAAATAGTACAAGAAGTCTAACATTCGGCGCACCGATGGTTTGGACGGAGTCTAAAACCATATTAATGATCGTTATTTTTGTCTTACCAACATAATGTATGTCTTACCAACATAAATCGAAACAATCATAGCAAATGGTCGTATCCTGACCTAGATTCAGCTAGGAGACCGGTTATAAACTCAGATGACGTGTCTGTTCCATTATTCCATTTCTTAGAAAAGCTCACTGAAGACAAATCTTCAATGTCTGAAGGTTACGGAAATTGAAATAGTTATTGTGATTTTTTCTTCATCAATACCTGAATGTTTCGACCCTAAAGAATTGATTGACCTCGTCAGGGAATCTCTTCACAACCGCTCCTGATTTGCTTGCCTCTTTGTAAAAGAAAATAATTTGCTTGTACCTAGAACAAATATTACATTTTTTGTCAGCAGGAAATGGATTTGCTGCCTTTATTTACGAAAGAAGAACTCTAGTGTTCTGCAACGATGTAGAATGTCTTCATAAAAAGTTGGATTTACAAAATATAAGTCAGATTAATAGCGATTTTTTACTGAGATCTCAAGAAAATTTTTGATTATATATTCTTACACAACGGCAACAAATACGGCTGTTCCAATTGGTCACTCTTTATGCATGAAAGAAGAGTACGAGAAAATTTCATTCGTTTTAAAAAAGTATTACGTATTATGAACATCAGTAGGTTCTTTATGTGGATTTGAAGATTGGTGACCGAGAAGAAAATTCGCAAAGTGTCACACAAACTATTCTTGCTTTATCTTTGTGTGACACAGCAGAGCCAAAAGTAAATATTGATTAAGAAAAACTTTGTCTCTGATACAAGATATAGTTGCAAGGGAAAACAAATTAACACCAATGGAGTAAATGTTTTATGTCCACATACCATTAATACTCTCAAATTCTAGCACACGGAATCTAGAAGAGGGGTATATGACGATGTCTTTATTTACAAAACTAGAGTTTATAGGGCAAAACTAATGCATGTTTTGGAATAAGTTACATCGAAATACCCAGGAAAAAGTTTAACATCTTAAGCACCAAAATGTGTGTTGACCAGTGTAATTATTACACAAACTTATATTATTTTTTCATTGAAAATATAAAAACGTATTCTTCCATTCACGTGTATTACCTGCTTTTGAAATTTAAAAGTGTCTGAAAAATCTATAACGTAGTTTTCTTTAATCTCCTCCTCGCCCTCCCTTATTTTTTCTCTTTTTCTTCTGCATTACTCCTCCTTTCCTTCCCCCTCCCTCTTTCTTACTACTTTGAAAGTTGGAGTTGAGGCTACAAGTTTAACCATTACATTATTCGGCCCCAGACTTTCTTCGTAAAACAATTATTAACCCCTCAAACGACGCCCGAGAAGCTTTCGTTTTCATTTCTTTCATTGAATATCAATTTCACTTTATTTCAGAAAAAATACTTATTTTCTTTTCTTGCGTAATATCAGTAATTTGCTTGCTTTTCTGGTCCAAATCTATGTGTTTTCTTATGATCTTTCTAATCTTTTACGATGTTTAAAGAAGTGAAATAATTATTAACTTATTTATGAAACATTTTCATGAAGAGAATACTGACTAGTAAGTCAATGTTAGCTTATGTTAAAGTTAATATGCCCGTTGTATTATTAAAAAAGTTATGTATAAGCATAACTTCAAAGTGGTGTACTGTCCAATGATACAATCTATGTAAGTTTCGAAAGGGTTTTATTTGTATTTTGAACGAAATATTGAACAAGTTTTTTCAAGTCAACGTTGTAATTTAAATAGAAACCTTACTAGTTAGTGTCACACAACATTTATATTTTCAAACAAGAAGTAGGATTTTCTTATGAAGCAATTAGAAAATCAGTGTACTGTTGGTTTATGGATAACACTTATTTTTTCTTATTATAGGAAAAGGTTACGAAATACAATATTGTAACTTCTAACTTTGTAACACTTTGTATTAGCAACCTACTTTTTTGGAACATTAGGCCGTCAGCAGATTATAGACACTCATCTACTAATACCAACATGAACAAACTCCCTTTTCCTCGTGAATAAGTCAAGTCGTCGTGAAAGAATATTTCAAAGGAGAGTAAAATACTACCAAAAGTGAACATTTCAACTAATATTCTATTAAAAATAAATATACTACTTAGTTATTTGATGTTAATCAACGATGCGGAATATTATTGCGTGAATAATCAAACAACTTGAATTACCTATATTTAGAGTTTATGATTTTACGAAAGTGACGTTATAATCGTAAATACACCTACACCCATCAATAAAAGAACAAGAAATCAATATAATATACATAAATTATACTTAATTAACAGAATCCAATAGTAGAGCTGTTTCATTATCACTAACATTTTGATTACAAGTTGACCTACAATATTTTTGACCACAGCAAAATATATCACTTTGTACTGTACAGTTTTTTTTCTACTTAAAGCAATTAGAAATACGAACACTCACTCTTAATGGTCAACGTCCGTTAAGGAATTTTACAATTCGCCATTCGATACAATCAAAACAAAAGAGAGACACCAAAAGAGGGCGAATGAACGCTCATATTCAAAGAAAAGGTCTCTCTTATTTTTCGGAATTTTGGATATAAAAAGGTGATGATCTGAAAAGTTATAAAAGATACACACTTAATATCACAAATGACGGACCTTGTGTTCTTTTATTATTATATCAGCCTTATTACCTTACAAAACATAACACTGTTGGGTGTGAATGTAAAGCTTCCAAAGCCATGTGAGACGCTTTGATGATGTGTGGGGCATTACTCATATAAACCAATACAATGTGAGAGTTTTGAAAATTGATACTCCGTACTCCCTAAATCTCACATATAAAATTCTCCTTATACATATTATCCCTGTACGTTTTCTTGAGCCCTAATTTCGCTGTATACGAAAGGGATGAGGGTTGGTTATTTCGACAAGACTATTACATCAAATCTGTCGCTTGTTTTCCGGTGCAAAATAGTTTATATTACAAGGAAGCGAACATTTCCGATCATTAGATTTTGTCAACAATGCTCGTCACTAACATTTATTTTTAATTTAACTATTGTTAGCATAACAGCGGGTGTTGGTATTCCGGAGTCCAATAAAACGTGCGTGTATAATACCATGTGCGCCCCATCAGCCATAATTGCAGCTAAATTTCTCTTGAAGGGATCGAACGGAAGTTTTCCTTCTCCGAGGTCGTGCTCGACGTCACGTGAGTGCTCGTCTTGAAGAGAGGTTTTCAAGGACCCCGAAAAGCGATAACGAGTATACGAGCCCCCACGGCAGGGCGGTAACCAACCCGTCGCCCTAATGCATCCGTAATCTTCTGGGAAACGCGAGACGCGATCCTACTTCATCCGAGCTGGATGGCCACTTACTCCACATATCGTCAACACCCCGCTTAGTCCGACCTTCGCTAATCCCTCAGCGGATGGTCACGCGGCTGGCGAGCAGTGTTGCCACGTTTCTAATACGAATGGTCTCTAGAATAAAAAAACATCCCCCCAAAACAACTAAAAAAACATCATCCCTCCTCAAAAAAGGATTGATTCAATAGCACATATTTCTTGCATTATTTTTAACGGTTACGAAATATAATGCTGTTAGTTGAAGCAGCCAAAATGTTCCATCCCACTAATGTACTTGTGCCGAATGAGATTCGAAACAAAAAAAAAATTGATTTCGAAAACAAAGAAACTAGTAGGTATTCTGATTGATAGCATTCGAACAATGCTATCAAAAGCATTAAAAATATTAATGTTTTTGATAGAAACGCTACTACGGAAATTTCAGAGATTTCAAATAAAAGGAAAGCCCATTGTTAAAAATTATTATTTATTCGAGTATAAAAATAAATAAATAAATTTGTAGCCGATTTGAAAAAATCTTGTAAAATCCCTAAAAAATCAGCAAAACTAGTATTTTAAAACTCACATATCTGACTTCAATAATAATTTTGAAGTATATTTTTCATTTTATAAAATTCCTTCAATTATATAGTGATAGGTAACGTCGACAATTTTTGGAATTTTAAAAAATCAGAAGCTCTTCTAAAAATAGTAACTACGCAGTTCCATCAATCAACTTTCATTTATTTGAGAAATAGCTTCCAATGGACAGCTTAGAGTCATTTTGAGAGAATTAAGTGGGAATTATGTGTAAGTCCTAATGTTTACAGATGGAAAGACGCAGAGGGAGATGAACCGACATTTGGAGAAAACACTTTTTAGACAGTTCCTAGTTAAATCTATTACTTTTAGGCCCTGCATAGCGTGCGGTAAAAGGTAAATTTTTATCACTACTGCTAGAAATGAGACAATGCTCAAATATTCATATGTGAATGCAACAAAGAAAACAAAAATACTTGCTTTTGCCTGTATCAGCTACTCTACTGCCCTTAATATTTCATAGTACCCATTTAAGCTTATTGAATATTTGAATTTAAATTCAATGAAAGTTAGTACAGGCTGTCTAAACAAGCTAGGTTGCTTAAAAGATAGTGTATGACACACGTGGTAAAAATGATTTTACTTCGCTCATAATATTGCGTGTCGGAATATCCTTCCTGTCGCACTTTCCTACTCGCAAAATAAAATGCAACATGTATCATAAATAACTACTTTTAAAATAAAAGTTATAAATTGTAGTCAATTGTTAAGTATAAGTAGATAAATAAGTCAATAAAATATATATATATATATATATATATATATATATATATATATATATATTAACTTAAAATAATTAAAATAAGTTAAATAAATTAAAATTAAATTAATTTAAAACAAGTTAAATAAATTAAAATAAGTTATATAAATTAAAATTAAATTAATTAAAATAAGTTAAATAAATTAAAAATAAATTAAATTAAAATAAAATAAAAGGAAACGGCTAAAATAAAGCACATTAGGGGGCGAAGGGAAGTGGGAATCGGAAATGTTAGGGCAGAGGCGTTGGTGCGGACGATTTTCTGTGGTGCTGTTTGTTTTCAGGTGCGGTGGAGGCCAAACACTGGAAGGAGAATGCCTGACGCCCGCGCCAAATAAATAAATAGTCTAAAAACCGGATAGAGTAGCATGTACTCGGCTTCTGACGGCAGGTTTTTCCCCTTCAGGGTTTTTCCTCAGCCGTACCTTATGGTCTCGTTTCCGCGGCTTTGAGGCGATGGAGAGACCATTGGGGTGAATACCAGAAGGCGAAAGGTTAGAACTCGGTAGAATGTAGGTATTGTAATGGCTTAAAGGCCTTCGGCCTAGCCACATTGGATCAAGTTTCTAATTTGTCTGTAATAATTACCTATTAAATAAAAAAAAATAACTACTTTGATATCAAAGACCTACAGAACGTAAACTCCGACCACATTAGCGTACTAGAAAGTTATTTCCTACACATAGAAGCAAAAAAAACATAGCATTTTATTTGGAATCAGGAACAAATAAAACGTGTTTCTGTCAAAAAGTAGACACTGTATTCTACAGTTTTACATACCATTCTCTTTCTGCGAAGTAGAGTTGAAAAATTAAATTTTTTAAATTCCATGGTCTATAATAAAATGTTTTATTTGAAATGCGTTTTACACCGGTCTCTTTGTCCTATCTGAAAAACCCGCTCGCAATATCTGAGTGGTTAGTTCTCACTCCTCCCTACCTCTAAGGCAGGCATGCCTCAATGGTTATTATTTAAACTATAACATTTCTATACAGGGCAAATCTCCCACTCCCTGGTGGGGTAGCTCTCAAAGAACAACTTACGAGGTGACCTAAAATCTGGCGAAGTTAAATTGTTTTTCATATTTATCATTTCCAATTTTCTTATTTAAATGAATAGTATAAATATAGTTCTTGATAAAAGTTCACTGGTCAAGTCACTAGTTCTTGACAAAATGTTCGATTTTTCCTGTAGCACTGTTTTCACTGTTAAACAATAGTTTGCAAGACATGTTATGCGGTCTCATAAATAACCTATTTTGCTAACAAATTTGTCTTGCCACCTTTTTCTTCCTACATGTTTAATGGTGCAAACCCGAAAATATCCTGTAAAAGTTAGAACACAGTTTTAAGAAAGAAATTACATCAGAGCACCGCGTTTCACATAAACCAGCAATTTATTGGAAATGGTTAAACTCAGGAAAAAAATATTATGTAGACAGCAGAAAAATATAACAATAAAAAAAATAACATGATCAACAAACAGAAAATATAAAGGCTATGTGATACCAAACGTCCGACCGTCCGTCCGTCCAACCGTATGTACGTACATTTGTATAAACTTATGTACCGTCCGCACGCCCGACCATGGCACGCCCACTTGCCCGCTCCCACCAGTCCGCCGGGTTCAACCTACCCGCCAATCCGCGCTCGGGCTATACCTACACTCCAAATATCTGACGCCACGCCCCGCCCGCCCGCCTTTCGCGCCCAACGCTCGCTCCGCCGCCCGTCCACCACACTTCCCACCACACTGCCCGCTTCATACCCTCCAACTGCCTTGGCACAGTGGATCAACTGATGTCATTGCAGTGCCTCTAACCGGGAGGTCCTACGTTCGAGTCCGGATGGCAGCAGGATATGCGACACTAGCTTGTCAGCTCTGTCGAATTCAGCAGCTGTCTGGAGGAGAATTCTAGCGGCCGACTGCTCTGATCGGTAGTTTTCCGTGGTTTCTCCGATCAACGCCAGGCGAATGCCGGAGCAGTACACTAACAAACGGGCCACGGACCGCGCGCGATCTGTCCTTCCTCTTCCTTGTCTTATCCCCTCCCTTTACACACACTTATACTAACATGCTCTACACTACCACATATCCCGGGAGACCTGTCGGGATCTCCGCCCTCCCGTGCGTCCGCCGTTGCGTCCGCCTTCCCGTCCACGGCCGCTGCGTCCGCCCTCTCGGCCGCCCGCCGTTGCGCGCGGCTCGCTGCGGCGCGACGCCTCTACAGCGCAGCGAGCGTCGCGACACCCGAGAGCCCTGGAGGCTGCGAGCCGCCCTCGGCAGCGCGGGCGCGCGCCGAGCGCCCCAGGGATGGGAGGAGAAGGGAAGGGAAGGCGACGCCCGGCGCCCGTCACCCGGGCAACGCCATCGAGGGCGTGCGTTACGCGCCATTACGTCGCCGACAAGACTCGCCCCCCGCCCCCTAAGCGAAATGGGTGAAGGTAAGGGATCGAAATTGATAAAAGAGTAACGGGTCTTCCTAAGGCGCTTGTTGTTGGACTGGTGATTGTTTTCGGTATCGTAATCAGCTTTATACATTGGAAATATTATACCTATATTTCGCGTCAATCATGTAATTTCCAAATTGAAATAATCCCCTTGTTCGCGAACGCGAATTTTGACAGGCTTATGTATAACATTGAAAGAATGTTGAAATTTCGTGGATTTAATGGCAACGAAAAATGGATACGCATACTGGGAATCGAACCCACCACCCCCAGGATTCTGGAGCACTTTGGCATTGAACTATCCATTCGCTGTTCAAACACTTCTCTCATAAGAACACATTTTATATTAACGAAACTTTAGGAACATTATGTATACAAAAATTAATGTCAATTTAGTTGTATGGGTAGGAATCACGGAAGTCTTTTATCTCTATCATATTATACGAACTTTCAATGAACTTTAATATATTTTACATACTCTCCAATAAAATAAATTTATACTTAATAGTTCGATCTAGAGAACGTAGCTTTGAAATACATTGTTAGATAGCGCAGTCGGCAAGTAGGGTTGTCCATTGCTATCAGTCTCTTGGGCGAAGGCATTTTTGATGCGAAGTATTACGTTTTCATGGTGGTACTTCAATACCGTAAGTGTAGTGCGTGAAGTTTATCGCGGATGGTAGGGGTGATCTTACGCTGCCGAATGGGTATATCTGGCGCCGACCTAACCTGCACATTTGGATTTCGGGAATTTTGGCCAGTCAAGTGTTTGCTACCAGCGCAGCACCGCGCCTGTTGGGTACGTATTTACTGATGCAGTAACTTATTTACGTTGTGAAAATACTTATTCTATCTCTTTATAGTCTTCTTCTTCTTCTTCTTCTTCTTCTTCTTCTTCACTTCACGAATTAGGGAGATTCCCTGTTCCGAGCTTCAATACACCATCTCTGTCGTGGACGGCCAATGTCCCTTCTTCCCCGTGGTCTGTACAGAAAGGCATGTCGGGGGATACTTTCGTGAGACATTCTTCCTAAGCGCTGTACCCACCGTGATCTGTATTATTTTATTTTTTAATTGATAGAAAATATGTTAAGTTCCTGTCTTATATCTTGGTTTTTTATTATTCTTTATATTTTCGTTGTTTATTCATTAGGGTGCGGACGAATTTCATTTCTGAGACTTTTATCTTCATATTATCGTGTTTTCTTATTGTCAATAATTCACACCCGTAAAGCAGTTGTGGTATTGCCATGACTTTATAAAATTCTCTCTTTTCTAGTCCTATTGCGAAGGTATTTGTTTATTGTTCCGCAAGTATGTTGAAAACGTAATTTTGTTTTCATATCATCACTGAAATCGTGTGTCATATCACAGCCCAATATATTACCATAATTATATACCATAATTAAATGTCATGTCATCACTGTCATGAGATCACTGAGTACACTGATCTCATGAAACACGTGGTTGCGGAGCATGAGAAAAATACAATTATTCCGACCTTTTACTAATTTGTGCTAATTTGCTCTGGCAACCGGCATATGTGGTGAAACGAAGCGCCGTAGGCCACAGCCTATGTGAACGCACCTCCGCTGCGTGTCCTGCCGAATTTGTCGCGCAAGCTACTCGCAACGCACACATCTGGCGAATAAATGAAGGCGAACAATTGATTGATTTTTTCGGTTTTCCTGGCGCGTCAATTGATTTGGTCATTATTCCCGTAAGTGTAGTGTATGTTTTTCTCTCGGGAAATGGCGCTGATTTTCCCCCGCTGGATGGCGAGATCCGGCGCCGACACATCGTTGGGTATTGGGGTTTCCCCCCAACCAGGACTCTCCCACCAACGGGGCACCGTCCCAGCCAGGACAAGCTCTAAGCTCCCGACCGGTTTCCCGGAATATGTGGTAGTGTAGTGCATGCTAGTGTAAGTGTGTGTGTAAGGGGAGAGGATAGGACAAGTAAGAGGAAGGAAAGATCGCGCGCGGTCCGTGGCCTACTTCTGCCATATACTTCTGCCATTATGGAAATCATTAAGATATTATAATTTTCGGAGATTGTTTTCTTGGGGTGCATATGATATTTTCAAGATGTTTGAAAATGACACATGGGGCAATATTCATTTTGGAAAAATATCCTACTTTAGGTTTAGACGATAGTATTGTTCACAGGCAGTCAAACGAACAGATGGTTGGTGATTCGAAAAAAAGACACTTTCGGTATCAGGGATTTTCCGTGTCATTTCATAATTTAGTCATATACTACGTATATTACAGTTTTATAATGCAGGAAAAGTAGTATGCAGTTATATTTCTTCGCAAATCATTTAATGAATCTAAAATATGTTCAGATGCTAGTAAATAGTCATATTATTATGACAATTTAATAATTTATTTGAGCGTACTAATGAATTTATTGACGAATAGTATATAGCACACACGATTTGCTGATTTATTGGTAATTTCCAAATCAGTTCTAATATTTCTTATCGTATTAAAAGTTTTTGATGATAGAAAATATTTAATAAATGTTTAAATTTCTTTGACAAAATTTAAAATTTGATATTACAAACTTTTATTGGTAAATAAGTGAATGTTTATTAAAACTAGGTGCCTTAACTTCCATGTCATTATTTCAATTTCAATTTTTTTTAAATACATAAATTGGTTCCTTCAACCTCCTTTAGTTATTATGACGAGTGTAATTTATTTATTTATTTATTGAGCCTGCAAAATGTCTTGAAGGGCAAAGGTCTGCTTCTTTAGCTGGGTGAAAAGTTGGCTTTACGTTTACAGCATATATAAGTTACGGGGACTCAAAAGTGCACTTATTTCGTAATCACAAAGCTATCTCACAATGCATGGTTGTAGTCATTAGCCTCAAAACTGTAGTTCATGTTATAACGGGAATTCCTGACTTGCTGAAATACGAGATCCGGTGTTAACCTACATGCCACGATTTCTTCCCTCCAGTTTTATCCGACCAGCTGGGCGCCGCCGCAGGTGAGACACGGTTCAAGCCAGTGCCTCGCAACTCTCCATAAAAACCGAAGACAAAGCTGGAGGGTTATCATCACCAAATATAGGAAGCGCTAGTGTCGCCAGGTACAGCTGTAGGTTAGGCTCACCAACTTCCGCCCATAAAACGTGGCTAATTTATGAAAAATACGGTAGCTGTAGTTCAGTGCATAAACTGATGTCACTGCAGCGCCTCTAACCGGGAGGTCTTAGGTTCGAGTTCTGACGGCGGAGGATTTTCGATACTAGCTTTTCAGCTAGGTCGAATTCAGTCGCTGTCTGGAGGATAATTCTAGCGGCCGGCTGCTCTGATCGGTAGTTTTCCGTGGTTTTGCGATCAACCCAAGCAAATTCGGAGCAGCCCTAAAGGCCACGGACCGCGCGCGATCTGTCATTCCTCTTCCTTGTCTATCCTCTCCCCTTACTCACACACTTATACTAACATGCACTACACTACCACATATTCCGGGAACCGGTCGGGAGCTTAGAGCTTTCCCTGGCTGGGACGGTGCTCCGCTGGTGGGAGAGTCCTCGTTAGGGAGAAACCCCACTAGCCGACGGTAGGTCGGCGCCGGATATCGCCATCCGGCAGAGGAAGATCACCGCCATCTCCAGAGAAAAAAATGCACTACACTAACGGGACTAATGACCGAAGCAGTTGACGCGCCCGGAAACACGAAAAAATCAATCAATGAAAAATACGAAAAATCTCTTCTAAATGTTCAATTATTCATAATATATACATATTAGAAACCGCTGAAGAAAGCTCGAACATCGACGCGGTCTTTTGTAACATTTCCGCCTGCTTGCGTCTCGCGAACCAACGCAGCAGCCACGCACGTTTTACGTATGGTTGGCAGCAGTTCGTGTTTTAGTACACGATAGAGGAGAGCACGCTACTCTAACGGTCTCCACTCTAACGGTCTCCACCACGTTGTGTGGGAGTTGAAAGGTCCTGGTCTAAGCTCCGGCGTTGTCTCCCGGTATGTGTGGTGGTGTTACGTATAGTGCATGTGCACAGTGCATAACTGTGTGTATGTATGGGTGATTGATTGATTGATGGATTTTTCGTGTTTCCGGGCACGTCAACTGCTTCGGCCATTATGCCGTTAGTGTAGTGCATGTTTTTTTTCTCGCGAGATGGCGGTGATCTTCCCCCACTGGATGGCGAGATCCGGCACCGACCTTCCGTCGGCTAGTGGGGTTTCCCCCTAACTAAGACTCTCCATCAGCAGGGCACCGCCCCAGCCGGGACAAGCTCGAAACTCCCGACCGGTCTCCCGGGATATGTGGTAGTGTAGTGCATTTTAGTGTGTGTGTGTGTGTGTGTGTGTGTGTGTGTGTGTAAGAGGAGAGGATAGAACAAGGCAGCTGGCCGCTAGAATTCTCCTCCAGACAGCGACTGAATTCGACCTAGGTGAAAACCTAGTGTCGAAAATCCTGCTGCCGCCAGGACTCGAACCTACGACCTCCTGGTCAGAGACGCTGCAGTGACACTAGTTGATGCACTGAGCTAACACTACCGGTATGTATGCGCGTGTGTGAGATAGGGAAGGGACAAGAATGAAAGAGGAAAATCACGCGCGACCAACAAACAGTTTGATACGGTACTTCTCCGGCAATTCTCGAACATTGATCATAGAAACCACGGAAAACTACCGACCAGAGCAGACGGCCGCTAGAATTTACCTCCAGAGAGGAGTTGCATTTGATATATGTAGCCACTGGCAAAAATCTGTCACCGTCGAGACTCAACATCTAGGACCTATCCCCGTCAATGAAGCTGCAAAGTCCATGATGGTGCTGGTGAGCTATCGCAGTCGGGATTTTTAGTATTATTTCGGCCATTGTAATGCCGCGAATCCTTGGGCTGTTTTTGCTTTATCTGTTTTTTCTCATTAGGGTTCGCTACTCTGTTAGTCTTCATGTCCATCCGTGAATTGCCTCCTCTTCCTGTCTTTCCCGCATAGAAAGTTTCCAAGTTCTGCTTCCGCAGAGACAAGGGAAAAAGTGGTTGTAGGAGCACGATGTGACGAGGTACGCCTCAAGTCTCCAAACTTCCGCCAGAGTATTAGGTGCACAGTTCTAAAAAGTTCGTACAAAAGCAAAGAAACTTTTAGGAATACGCACGGGAAATAATGGGACAGAACATAAAAAGCAAAAAATGTTACCTCCAATATCTGCAAAATTTTACCTTAACTTCTTATGAAACACCAGCTCTGCATTTGAGATTAGCAATAAATTCATAAGCAATTACGTTGCTCATTCATTTATTGATAACGTTGCTTTTCGAGTAGAGAGCGGTCTAGGTAACAAATTGTAACCATGCATTTAAGACATTAAGGGATTTTGTTTAGAAAGAAATTTGAGCTTTCTCCTCAACCAAATTTCGTAATTTTTAAATTTGGTCCTAGAGGTGTTATTATTTGCTCTTATTAACAGGATTTATAGTAGAATTATTAAATTTTGATATCTTAAAATTAATAGGTCTCATTTAAATCGATGTAATGACAAATAAAGGTCTATCTGCCTAATCTAACTCAACTCATTGTGCAGTTTAATAAAGTTGGTCAAGGCCATTTTGCTGTGCGAGTTGCAATTCATTTATCAAAGGCAGTCGAAGTTGCATGAGGTTATTGTTAACGAAGTGAAGATCAAGAGTTTTTTGAGTTAGAAGATTGAGACTTTTTAAATGTTCAACAATGGTTTAACACATGTGTCTTTTTAAAAAACGGTGATTATATATATTAATGTGTGTGTGTGTTGAATAATATTTTTAAGCTAAAGTGGATAGCAGAACTCCCTATAATAGTACAATGCCACATCCATCAACAGGTATTGCTAAAAAATGCTTTCCATTGCGTATTTGCACTTCAACTGCTTATTTAGAAAGTATTCTATTATATAATCACACTGAGTAGTAATTATATTGATCCATAATGTGTAAAATACTCCCATTTCATTTGTCTACTCATATTTCATTAGAATATAAACGAGTGAAAGAAGGATATAAACAATATTTTGAGGTTTTCGAATTTCCATATAATGCATATGTACTTTTCCATTGTAACTTTTCTACGAATCTTTTGTGCAAGTAATATCATGGGTTCAGCCAGATGATAATAATACAGTTAAGTTAGTAAATTATATTAATTGTGTGCTCCAAGAACTGTTCGATCGGTCGATGTTACTGCAAATGATACGATGGTTCTGTTAATCTGAATAGAAAAAAATTGAATAATACATTTTTTGAGAACGAGCGACGTTAAGAGCAAATTTTCATATTGTAAGAATGCAGTGCAGCAATATTATAAACGAGTTGGATATGCTATTTTTTGTAGCAACATTATAAAAAAATTGTATGATTATTATTAGACAGGATAAATGATTACTGATAATGTAACAATTGTAGCGTGGTTTGTTTGGTATTTAAACTACTAGACTACCGCTCTTGAATACGTAACTATTGATAGTTAATTGTCAGTTGACTTCTAGTTGATTGTCAGTGTTGACATGCGTGATGGGATGGAAATGGATTCATTCCTTCTTAAACGCCACAGATGTTGGAGTTCACCTAGTGTTGCAGATCAGTATAAATTGGAGTAATGGAAAATAATTAACCCCAATAATGGGAGGGTCGCACATACTGAAACTTCCAAACTTTGTCACTTCAAATGAAACGACAGAGGAAGGCCTGAATTCGCTTCTCTTTCACGAATGTTTCCCATTGTAACGCCATTTACATTATTAATTAATTTTAGAGTAAATATCACTTATATTTCTGTTCAAGACTGTAATTTAGAGTATCTTTATATTGTCGATTTTTTTTGTTAGTTACGAATATGGAGGTCTGAAAGGTCATGAATGCGTTAATAAAAACCCCACTCTTTTGGCAATTGTGTGATAACGTGAGTTATTTTATTGAAGTAGTTTCTAAATGCTCCAAATTACGTACGATTTTCGATATCATAAGAACTATTTATAGTATTCCAAAAATGTCTTTTAGTACTCGAGATGATTTCTAATATCGGAAACTGCATACATGAGACAACAAGATAATAAGACCAAAGTGATAATTTTCAAAGACGAATACAGCAGAGATAGACACATAGAATTTTATGCAACAATCATCATGTTTCTTAAAGGAAATAATGTTAATATCTTTAAAATAATAAAATCCGAAGGTTAAGAAAAAAATAATTCATGTGAAAAAATGTGAATCAGTTAAATATTGTAAACATAACATGTAAGTGATGTAAAAATATGGAAATGTCAATAGATAAGAAGGTAGAAGAGGTAGAGGATTTAAAGTTGCCCCAAAAATGGAATGAGCAATAGATGAAACAATGTTATCAAGGAAAATATGATGGCAACTCTCAAATATTGAGATAGTCATCTATTACCATCGCTTCATGACGTGTTAAGAGTTTTGAGAGGTATCTAAGTATTCGGTATGAACTATTTTGAAGGCACTACAAATGAAGTTTCTTTGGGTTTAAATATTTTTAAATAGCAATCCATAAAAACTTTTCTATTATGCTTCATCGGACACCCAGTACTGAAATAGATTAAATACACTGAATCTTAGGATACATTTTTCATCCATCACTACCAATTTACAGTAAAAGTAATAGAATGTGTAATATAATACTTTATTTTCACGAGAAATAGAATACATAGCTAAAATACATATAATTTTGTACAACAAAGTTAATTAGTTTAGAACAATTGTGGATGTGATATCGATCAGCAATATGTTCGTGGCATTGTGAGCATACAAACAGTTCATTTAGATTGTGATAGTTCTCTCTGCAGAGAAGGAAATGAAACCTGTGGCTTTTATTCATGTTACTTCTTTTATGTTGATTTTGCTGCATCAATTTTGAGCTGTTGAAGGCTGGCCCACCGTGTAGTTCTGGTAAATAAAGTTCATATATCTCTCTTCTAAATTAAACAGGTGAATCGTGAATACTTTTGAATTGAAGCTGAATGCCGATGAGTTATAAGAGTTCTTCATTTCGTATAATATTGGAAACAGTCGCAGAGCTATTTAGACGGAGTTGGCAAATACGTTTGAAATAAAAGACTTTTGACTTGTCAATTTCATGTAGGTTTTGTACTGCTAAAACTATGTAGACTGATTGAATGGGCGCGCGCGCCGCAATGACTGCTGTCGGATGTAATTTTTATGTCTGGCAAATTTCTCGCATTTTCAGTGTTAAAGACAAGAAAGCCAACCATCCTTCATTTTAGAGGACAGTCCACCACTGACGTCAATTGTCTTCTCGTTCGGCTTTGTATTTTAAATGTCCTCCTTTTAGTAATATTTTAACATTTGTTGTCATTTAGTTTATCACATGACTAACATCTGATATGTTGTATCATTTATTGTTTAATTTAGAATAGAAAAGATGAAAATTCTTTTTCTGAACGCTGACACACGCATGCAGGATAGTTATCGATCTAGCGACTAAAATAAAAAAAGAGATGCGCAGATCATCTTCCATCTGCATTTTGTGAATGCATCTTTTCGCCTGAAGCGTAAAAGGAAGAACTGATGTTAGTCTAAATTCAGTTGGTTATTAATAAGTCGTTAGTTTCCAATATCAGTAACTTTCTTGGAATTGTTTCAACGTTTTTTTTTGTTTTGTTTTTTTGGGCTATGCAAAACCGTGTGAGGTTTTGCAATGGTTGTTAATTCTAGTTTTGTTTTCAACTTTAAAGAAAATTATCTAATGGGTCCGACAGCACACATTTTTTGATACCCAATGACGTTAAGAATTCTCAACTACGAAGAAAATGGCTCAGCACGACCATACTCCGTACCTAAACGCCTTTGCAATGTATTACAAAGGTATGTAAAACCATTGATCATTATTTTATTTAAATATTCCTGTACTGTTACATTTTCGCTGAAATTGGGCGTTTTATAAAACACAATTCTTACTTAAAGTGAAGCTTTAGTAGTATACAGTTCATTATAGATATTATCAATCTAATAATGAAAAATGTGAATATCGATGCTCGTGAATTTTAAGAAGTATTGCGAACACAGTCAACGATAAATGTAAATTTCGTAAATTGTGAAAGTAAATTTCATAAGTTGTATTATACTTAATATATATACTATCTTTGTAAGTTTAATATTTAACTTTGTTGTTCAGAACACATATGAGACTATTAGAAAATTGCGCACACACAAGAGAAATAATACGTAATATTATAGTAATTAACGAAACGAATGTATAAAGAGGGGGATAATTGCATGAATGGTATGTTCAAGAAAACGACGATACGAGAGGGTTTTGTTATATACGAAGAGTGCAATTATATCCCTTTATAGACATGTTACCTTCAATATTTTTTCGTTTCCATTTACGAATAATTCAAATTTAAAAAAATTCAAGCATATCTTTTCCACCCGCGCCTTGCATTTCATAACGTAGTATTGCTTCTGAAAAATATATGTTTTAGTGGACCTTGCATTGTTTTTGTTTCCATAAAATATTTGCAAATGGAAGGTACTGAACATATGTGGATAAAATATTAGAAGCTGACGAAGTCATGAAAACTTTACTTTCCACGAAAAGTAAAGACAGGTATGAGAGAATACATGTATAAATATTGAAAAAAAAATCACTTATGACAAAGTTTTGGTATAGCATACTTTTTAGAACTGTAAATAAACTGACGTTTACATTTTTTAGATTTGTGATCCTAAGACCAAATGTTTTACATGTAAAACATTTAATATATTCACGTTAATTTTTTTTGTTTCGTAAGTCAGCTAGTTTAACGTTCGCATACCAAGTGTTTTTTTTGTTTGTTTTGTTGTTGTTTGTTGTTGTTGTTGTTTGTTTGTTGTTGTTGTTTGTTGTTGTTGTTTTGTTTGTTGTGTTGTTGTTTGTTTGTTGTTGTTGTTTGTTTGTTGTTGCTGTTGGTTGTTTGTTTGCTGTTGCTTGTTGTTGTGTTGCTTGTTGGTTGTTTGTTGTTTGTTTGTTGTTGTTGTTTGTTTGTTTGTTGTTGTTTGTTTGTTGTTGTTGTTTGTTTGTTGTTGTTTTATTTGTTGTTGTTGTTTATTTGTTGTTGTTGTTTATTTGTTGTTGTTGTTTATTTGTTGTTGTTGTTTATTTGTTGTAGGTACGTAATATGTGATGTACTTTTTTGTTCATGTTTCATGGCCGACTGGAAATACCTTTGCTATGTCTGTGTTATAGTTTCTCAATTACACGATTTCCATTTCTGTATTCTGATTGGTAGGTGTGAGTTTTTAATTGAACGGTGAAATTTTAATTGCACGCATGCTATTAACAGAGATAATCAACGATTTTTCATGGATTTAATGAACATATTTAGTTCACTAAACGAAAAAGAAACTAAAAATGTTAACCCTGAATCAAAAATTAAAACTTAGAAAACTTTACCTCATTATTTGCTTTATTACAGGTATGTGAACTACACTTTGCTGAAGATATTTAGATATTTATTTAGTCAAAAACAGTAAAAAACTGGATGTGACGTATGGGGCAGAAAATTATCTGCGTACGCTTTCTTGAAGATGTGAATGTAACAATGAAAAAATGTCTGTGATACTGAGAGAGTACGCTTGAGCGATGGAGCTTTTTCTTCAATATTACCGCACCCTCAGTCTCTCTCTACATTAAGTACTTCGAGGGTAAATCCCGAGTTTAGGGTGGCACGGTTCCTTTGATTCACTTATTCGGTTCATTAGAAGAGAATCGACTCCATGAACTGAATCCTTGTTTATACGTAGTAGTCGCGTGTAGTTAAGTTCATGATATTACAGCAATAAATATAATTATTTAAAATAAAGGTAGTTCGGGAGAATAGCTACCCGACGGATCCAACGTGCTACGTTCGCGAGGGCCTTCCGGCCCTCGCTCTCGAGACCTGGTTCGCGCCTCCGCTGTCGCTCTGGCGCTCACGCTGTATTATATACCTCCCTCACTTTTAAGAGAATTTATTTTAAAGGGAACACTCACTTTTAAGAAAAATTCATACCTTCCATCTCAGTAGACACACAAACCTATTTGAAGAAGACTTGAAATGCGAAAATACACACAATTCCACGCCAACAAATTATCAGGTTAACTTCTTCTCATTTAACATTGAACATAAATAATTCAGTTGTTACAGTGAACCGCGCAACTATAAACATAAAAATTGCGAGAAATAATGAATCATAAAAGGAACAAAAGGAACCGTGCCACCCTAAACCCGGGATCAACATACTTCAAGATAACTACCTGAAGATAACAGAAGTTTGGAGAACGACTGTGTGCGACGGGCAATTGCTGAAAGTCTATGGGTTCGTGTATGCGCGAGTGTTTGTGGGAAGGAGTACATTTTCTTCCTGTGATAATCTTGTGAATTGCTTAGAAAGAGAAGTAATTAATTACTAAGTAATGAAAAAGTGACTATATGATATTTGTTCTCATTAACACGATTCATTTCATATCGACTTCTTTAGTGGACAATGCCTTCTTACGGGTATCAGATTGACTTATTTACTTTCGATATCTTATTACGGACATCAGAAATTTCTGAATAACCAAGAGTGAATTTGTACGCCCATTTTCTAAAGAGAGAATAAATAAAATCATTGAAAAATTCAAGTTGGCTCTATTTTTGATTTTTCCATTGGTTTAAAGTGTTTGAATTAGCTCTTTTTTCATCAGTTGCATTAAACATTTTAAACGAAATGATAAATAATTTACTTTATATTACGATGATTTATATTCCCAATTACCCCATTTTCCTACAGGTTACTTTGCAATGAATGAAGCGTTTAGTTGAAAGAAAAATACCCAGCTTCTCGTATATTACTTTTTATCAGAAAATAGTGTGCGAGGTATTAACAAAAATTAACTAGGTGAATCACAATGCTTCTTCACCTTCCTGTTTGCACGTATTGTTACAATTTCAATACAACAAATGATTATTTATTTTTATTATCTAAGTCATTAATATTAGTAATTACAAATTAAAAAATTTCACGAATAGGTCGCACGTCTTCTAGAATTCAGTGGGAAATTTTTTTTCTCCCTTTCAAAATTCAAAATTTATTGCTTGTTTATCCTTGAAAATTTGTTTTTTACGTAATATAAATAAATAAATAAATAAATAAATAAATAAATAAATAAATAAATAAATAAATAAATAAATAAATAAATAAATAAATAAATAAATAAATAAATAAATAAATAAATAAATAAATAAATAAATAAATAAATAAATAAGTAAATAAATAAACCGTTCGGCGTGTGAAGGCGCCTACCTCATTTCAGTCTGTGACGCCGAGCAGTGCGGACGTTCTGAGGTCGAGCTCTGCTGCCGCTATTAATGCCAGTTGTATATTGATTGATTGATTGATTGATTTTTTCGTGTTTCCGGGCGCGTCAACTGCTTTGGTCATTACACCCGTTAGTATTGTGTATGTTTTTCCTCAGGAGATGGTGGTGATCTTTCCCCGCTGGATGGCGAGATCAGGCGCCGATCTACCGTCGGCTAGTGGGGTTTCCCCCTAATCAGGACTCTCCCACCAGCAGAGCACTGCCCCATCCGGGACAAGCTCTAAGCCCCGACCGGTCTCCCGGAATATGTGGTAATGTAGTGCATGTTAGTGTAAGTGTGTGTGTAAGGGGAGAGGATAGGACAAGGAATGGGAAGGAAGGCTCGAGCGCGGTCCGTTTGGTAGAGTACTGCTCCGGCATTCGCCTGGTGTTGATCGGAGAAACCACGGAAAACTACCGATCAGAGCAGCCGGCCGCCAGAATTCTCCTCCAGACAGCGACTGAATTCGACCATGCTGAAAAGCTAGTGGCGAAAATCCTGGCGCCGTGGAGAGTGGGAACCTACGACCTCCCGGTCAGAGGCGCTGCAGTGACATCAGTTGATGCACTGAGCTACCGCTCCCGGTGCCAGTTGTATAACAGTGTTGTGTTTCCGAGAGTAGTGGAAGCTCAACTCGTTCGAGTTTCGTGGGGAGTGTTAGTTGTAAGTGTGGAGTGCGAGCTGAGAGGTGGACCAACTTATTTCGGAGTGCCATCAATATTTGCCGGACTATAAAGAAAATTGCCAACGCTTTGCATTATTAGGAAGAGTGAACCGTGGGTCTCCGAAGATGGAGCCCCCTTCATCGTTACCCAAGGCCATCATCGGCACTTTTAACCTCTCACCAGTGCGTTCCTATTCCGAACTGCAACGACTCAAATTTAAACATGGTTCAAAATCCTAATACTCATCCTGACCCAATCACATCTCCAGAAGCTAAAATTGAAGCCTTGGAACATGAAATACTATTTCTTCGACAATAGTCGGAGGAACTTGAACAGCTACTTCAGTAAAATCTTTCCCGAAAACCAAACAGTCCAATGGACGTTCCAAGTATGTTACAGAATTCTACTAAAAAAAGCAACCAAGTGAAAGTTCTCATTAAGTGATTATAATAAAAAACCTTGAAGTTTACCACGTGTGTATAATATTCCCATGCTAACCTGTTTCAAGAACTCCACGAAGTTACTGGTAGTACAATTCCTAACTTTAGAACCAACTAAAATACCCCCAATAAATATTAGTAAAACTTCAGGTATGCTCAGCTATTATTTATTACATACGAACTTCGTATACTAACGAATAAATTAAGTTTGAATTAGGTCAAACATTCTCAGTAAATACCGTTTGCAGACTCTTGGAAAAAAAAGCCTTAGAAATATGTGCAGTGGAACTCTTAGACAGTGATCAGAGTAGGAAGATGATTAAGAAAATTGCTCAATTGTGTTGTAGAAGTCAAATTTCGATACAAAATTAACCAACCAATTCAATGTAAAAATTATCTTATCTTATTTAATCATACACCAACAAACACTAAATTACCAATGTTAGATGTATAGCAAAATACTATTACACTAAATGTAAAAAACCTAAAAAACTTAATGTGTGAACTGTCATGAAAATCTACAGATAGTTATAAAATGTATATTCTTCAAAAACAGTTATTCAAAATGTAGTTCAAATCCAATTGAAAATATGGTCCAAAATCTTTTAATTCTCAATCCTCTCAAAACCAGTATCGACACTACCAAAGACTAACTAGAAATTCTAAAATCCTCCTTTTCCTTCTCCTGTGAATAATAATTTGCAGAGTTCCTCATCTACATCAACTCAAGAAATTCACAAATGTACCTTGAAAATAACTTTGTTCCATCCCCTCCTACTACAATAGATTTAATATAATTAAAAAATAAAATAATCAATAAAATAAAATTATCAAACTGAAATGCAAATGGACTACTTCGTTAAATAAATGAATTCAAACATTTTCTAAATGACCAAAACATTTATATAGCGTGCATTACTGAAACACACTAAACAATTCTAAAAGTTAATATTCCAAATTATATCACATACAGAGAAGATAGAGCCTCTTTACAAGGTGAAGGTGTGGTAACAATACTAATGAAAAGAAATTTTAAAAGTTCACAAATATTTGTACCTACCTCCAAGGAATTAGAAACACCAATCATTATAAATTTATCCGTGGGAAAATTGACAGTAATAGTAGCTTACAATCCCGCCCAAAAAATACCTAAAAGCACCCTGGAACTACCCTTCAAAAATAATGAGAAAACATAACTAATTGGAAATCTTAATGCAAAACACAAGCAAGGGGAATGTAAAACAACTACCACTCAGGTATATCATTATTTAATCTGGAAACTATAAATAACTGGACAATACATGCTCCTTCTCAACCTACGCATTATCGATATAATAATGCCATTTCTCCAGATATTCTTGACATTGCTGTCTCACAAAATTTAAACTTCCCACTCACACAAAACTGCATATCAGCATTAAACTCAGATCACAATCCTGTATTAATTAACGTTAATATTGTTATTCCACAGTTGCAAGAATATTGTTATTCCACAGTTGCATTCCCTAATCGAAGGAAAAATAATTTGGGAACTTTTTCAATCATGTGTGCTTCATGCAAATAATTATCCTACTTATCTTTATACTCCATCTGATTAGGTGATGAAATTATAAAAATACAAAGAAATATATTACAAGCAATTAAATATTATCAAAACAGACACGGAATAATACCAAGAAATCAGTCACACATGTCCTACCAAGAGAAATATTAAATTTACTTGCTTCAAGTACGTTCTCGTAGAAGTGAAAATCATTCGAGATCCTGACATTAAAGCTACCATAAAATCGCCTTACCCATAAAGTTAAAAATAACAAGAACAATACAGTTTCTCTAAATTTAGAAAAATATATCTCAACTTCAACCTATCTCTGCTTCATTCTGACTGCAATAAATATATAACAAATGACAAAAAACAATTACTCCCATTAAACATAATAATAACAGCACATTAGCAATTACTGATTCTCAAAAAGCAGAACTACTGGCAAGTCATTTCGAACTCTTTTCTAATAATCTCCCTTATAATATTTCCTTTACACAGTACGTATTTCAAACATTTGCCAAATCACTTCATACAGTTTCTGAAAGAATTAAATTTATTTCCCCATCTGAAATCAAGTATATAATTCTAAACTGAAAAACACAATAAATCACTTGGCTTAGATCTAATTCCTACTATTATAATTAAACATTTAACCTATCCCATCCTCATTTCACTAACAGCTATAAATAATGCTTGTTTCAGACCCACCTACTTTCCGAACTCCTTGAAAACTGGATTTATACTGCCAATTCCTAAACTCAGCACAGATCAAATTAACCTGAAAATTTAAGGCCAATTACTTTGCTGCCAAATTTTTCAAAAATTTTAGAAAGAGCAATTTTAACCTGAATTAATAAATTTGTAAATCAAAATAATATTCTTCCTGGTAGTTAATTTGGTTTTAGACATAACAATTCTACTACTCATCAACTGCTACGTTTAACAGACTATATTGCCCCAATTTCCAAAAATTACGATATACTCTTGCTATATTTCTAGATGTAAAAAAAGCATTGATAAAATCTGAATGATGGTCTACTTTTTAAATGGAGAATATTGGTTTCCCAAATTATTTAAATATATAATAATATCCTTTTTAGTTAATAAAAGATTCAAAGTACAAATAAATAACACTCTCTGAACTGATCACATATACAAACTGGATTCCCCAAGTATCTCCTTTATCACCTACGTTTTTAATAATTTTATTTCTGATATTATTCATCTCTTACATTCAGACATTGCCTTATTTGCGGACGACACTGCAATATTTATTTACCACGCGTAGTGATCTTTTGGATAGAGACAATCTCCAAGACGATATAAATTTTATCATTTCTTGGTCCAATGATTGGCAAATAAAAATAAATCATCAAAAACCTCAATTTTTTGAAAATTTCTTCTTAAAACGGATTCTTCCTACTTACTCCTTAATTATTAATAACCATGCAATTAAATGGCTTCCAAATGACACTCCTGTTTAATATCTCGGACTTTAAATAAATACTAAATTAACCCGGAAAAAACACATAACATCAATGGCTAATAATAGATAAAAAATATTAAAATTGTATCCATTCATGAATACAAAATGAAAATTATCAATGGACTCAGCATTATTAATATTTAAAAACATTATACGACCTTCACTGACCTGCGCCTGCCCATAATGGGGAGGTTCCGCTAAAGCAACCTTCGAACACTGGAAGTATTGCAAAATAAATTCTTAAGAAATATTTTAAAAGCTCCATGATATATCAGAAATGATCAAATTTTAAAATAATTTTCTATAGAACCTCCAAAAATGTTGATTCTAAAACTCTCTTCCCCTTTCCACTCTTCTCTTTATTCTTGCCCAACCACTCCTTTGTACACTCTAGGCCACAAATCAAATCAAGATATTCTAACGTGTTGCAGTTTAATTTATTAGGCATTTTGTAAACATCGTGAAATCGTGAAATAGTATTTGTTTGTATCGTAAAAACCAAACGTATTAATTCTAAGGTAACTATTTACAAGGCTCTTCGCTTATTTGATAGTAATTGGTAACTGGTGACAGAATAAATTCTCTACGTTCAATTGTAACCTGCGTCTTACTCCAATGTTATCCGTAATTGATACGAATTCTGTAGATAACAAGTAAGATACAGACCTACTACATCCTCCTAATTAGCTATAAAACAGGTTCAAACATTCCTAAATTCAATATGTATTTTCCCCTGTATTTTTCTAAAGGACCCTTCCTGGGTATTCTTAGTAGTTAGTTTCCAATTTTGTTTTCACTGAACATGTATGATGAAATGTAGTTAAAAATGATCATGTATACTATGTAACCTAAAAACTCTTGAAAGACATAATATTGTCGAACGAGAATAATAAAAACTATTTTTAAAAAAGTCGCCTACCCAGTCAAGTGCGTGGTGTGTTGTTCGACGCTTCCTTTCTAGATGTGACGTGACAAACAAGCGCCGAGGCCCTTATGGCGAGGGCGTTGGTTAAGGATGGCAGTAAACATACCAAAACTGTATGTTCTACATTATAGAAATTTGTTTGGGCGGACGTGGATGGCTACGGTGAATAGAACGTGAACCGTCTCAGCGGTTTGATCCGAAGGGTCGCGGGTTCGAGACTCACGTTGGGTATGGTTGATTGATTGATTCTTTCGTGTTTCCGGGCGCGTGAACTGCTTCGGTCATTAGTCCCGTTAGAGTAGTGCATGCTTTTTTCTCGGGAGATGGCGGTGATCTTCCCCTCCTGGATGGCGAGATTCGGCCCGACCTACCGTCGGCTACTGGGGTTTTTCCCCTAACCAGGACTCTCCCACCAGCGGAGCACCGCCCCAGCTGGGACTAGCTCTAAGCTCCTGACCGGTCTCCCAGAATATGTGGTAGTGTAGGGCATGTTAGTGTAAGTGTGTGTGTGTGTGTGTGTAGAAGGGGAGAGGATAGGACAAGGAAGAGGAAGGACAGATCGCGCGCGGTCCGTGGCCCGTTTGGTAGGCTACTGCTCCGGCATTCGCCTGGTGTTGATCGAAGAAACCACGGAAAACTACCGATAAGAGCAGCTGGACGCTAGAATTCTCCTCCAGACAGCGACTGAATTCGACCTAGCTGAAAAGCTAGTGTCGAAAATCCTGCCGCCGCCAGGACTCTATCCTAGGACTTCCCGGTCAGAGGCACTGCAGTGACATCAGTTGATGCACTGAGCCACCGCTACTGGTGGGTATGGTTGTTTGTCCCTTTTTCTCATGTATGTGTTGTCGCGGAGGGCCTCGCGTTCTGCTGACCCGAGAGCAAATGAGCCTGCATGTGTGTTGGTGTCTAGTAAATGATGGAATATGCGTCGTAACGGGACATAAAAGATACCCGATTATCAGCTGATAAAAGCCCTTGGAAAAATGGTTTGGTTATTGATATTAGATAACTAAATTGTGTAATTTATTTTAAAAGACCGTTATTTGAGATTATCAAAATATTTTCATGCAGTAAGCAATTAAATTTTTTAAAAATATTGTAATACTTATTTTAAACGTTCACAAAAGTATAGTAATTAATTTCGACTGACTATGAGTGTACTGTGTATATTCTCTAAAATGAAAATAGTTTTATGGTCGTATAATTTGGCAAACACTGGCCTACTTCTGTAGGAATAACGTTGGGTTCAGCCTTTCTCGTGTATTTTAAGTTGGGCTACACAAACAGATGGATAAAGCAGATAAGGAAGAACAAGTGTTCCAGAAAGTCTCGCAAACTCGTTACCCTTCGAAGTTTACAACTGAATAGAGTAAACTTCTCGAACATTTAGTCTCGTAAATTAATTACCAGATAACAAGAAAGAAAACTCCTTGATTGCAATTTCATTGTAAAAACATTTTCCTACTCACAGTCTTCCGTGTGTGCTAATCAGTTCAATTGAATTGGTAATTTGGAAAGAGAAATAGTTCCTTGTTCCATAGTTCTCACAAGAAAAAGCAACTTAATAACATCCACAGTTGGCATCTGGGGCTTTTATGTTCTTCACAAAAGTTGTAGAACTAGTCGTTATCGATTGATTAGGCGAATCTAGAACTTCAAATTTGCATTTCTTTAATGTACTGAACTGTTTTTATACCTTGGACTTGTTTACTATATAAAATAATTACAAAATATTAAAAAATACTTTATTTTTAGACATATGAAATAAAATATTAATAGAATAAATATATAATGATGTGACTTAACATATTGTGCTATGTTTTCATGAAAAATATGCATTCAATGCCTCTTGTTGGAAGACCTTCATTTGTAGCGTCTTCATCACACATCAGTAAGGTCCTCATTCCGTGACCACTACCTCTACCTCAGGGGGGGGGGACTTTTTCGATGTTGACTTTTGCCCGACGATTTTTTCCAGCTGCCTAATGTTGGAATTTGTAACACAGAAGAGTTTTTTTTTTCTCGGAAGAAATTAATTTCCAGGTCGTTGTATTTCATACGTCCACAATAGCCAAAGTATAGGTTCACTATAATCAAATTTTCTTGTGCTTTCGTGTTATGTAAGTGAAACGGGACCAGTGACTAGTTCACTATAACAGAGTTCACTATAAGCGGAGTCGACTGTATAGCTCTCAGGAGGAGTTTTAACGTTTGTGAGACATTGCGCCTAAAGGTAATGAGTTGAGGGCGACTTCTCGTGGAGTGCTTTTTAAACAAATAAAAAACAAACAACATCTCCCCCTACGTTTTCCTCACCCACCGCCCCGCCTGTGCTGGTAACGAATGTTTCATACTCGCCCACTTGTCCGCGGCGGCGTCACCGCATCGTATGTGATGGATGCGCGGCGGCTCCGAACAGAAGCGCTCCCACACGCGGTGACGAGGGACGAGGCGCCTTTCGGGGCATGCCACGGGCCTCAAGGCTGCGCGTCTCGGCGCCTTGACCACGGTCCGGCGGCCCCGCGTCCCACGGCCGCCGCCGACGCCGCCACACATTGGCGCAAGACCCCAAAACGGTGGCCACAAGTCGAATTTGATTGATTGTTAGTGATTCCTGACGCGTCAACTACTTTGGTTGGTTTGGTTTGGTTTGTTTTTTTGTGTTTCCGGGCGCGTCAACTGCTTCGGTCATTTGTCCCGTTAGTGTCGTGCATGTTTTTATCTCGGGATATGGCGGTGATCTTCCCCCGCCCCCGCTGGATGGCGACATCCGGCGCCGACCTACCGTCGGCTAGTGGGGTTTCCCCCCAACCAGGACTCTCCCACCAGCGGGGGGCACCGCCCCAGTCGGGACAAGCTCTAAGCTCCCGACCGGGAATATATGGTAGTGTAGTGCATGTTAGTGTAAGTGTGGTGTGTATGTGTAAGGGGAGAGGATAGGACAAGGAAGAGGAAGGACTGATCGCGCGCGGTCCGTGGCCGTTTGTTAGGGTACTGCTCCGGCATTCGCCTGGTGTTGATCGGAGAAATCACGGAAAACTACCGATCAGAGCAGCCGGCCGCTAGAATTCTCATCCAGACAGCGACTGAATTCGACCTAGCTGAAAAGCTAGTGTCGAAAGTCCTGCCGCCATCAGGACTCGAACCTAGGCCCTCCCGGAAGAAGCGCTGCAGTGACATCAGTTGATGCACTGAGCCGCCGCTACCGGTGTGTAAAAGGTTTTGAGCAATTTTCATCATTCAAAATGGAGATAGTGAGTACAATGGTTATATGTATTAACATTAAAAGCAGTTAAATTTCTTGTAAAAACCTCATTATGTACTGTGTATGTATTGAAATACCAAATAAAAGCTGTTATAGCTGCTACTCTCATTTCGTGCCTAATTATTCTAATGAATGAACAATGAGAAGAATTTTTTAATCCGCGATGTTGGGTCCGCATTTCATTTTTTGCAATGTTTACATCGGAAAGAGCGAACTCTGAACACATTTTTCTATGAAAACTGAAACACTTTTAGAAGTTTTTTTTTTTTTTTTTTAATTTGGAAAGCGTGACCGAAACCTTAAAAAGTTTTTAAAAATTTTTAATTTTCATATTTTGGCCAGCTTTTCGGGATCTTGCCCCAGTGTGGCCGCGCGTTTGCTTCCCCACCACCAGCACCGCTCGGAAGCGCGCGGCGAGCGGAGCGGGCAAGGGACGCCGCGATTCGCGGAGGGGGATATGCAAAGCTTAACATAGCCTTCCAGAAGTGCACCGGATGGATTTAAATCAGGGTCGGCTCTGACGCGGTCTCTGCACCGACTCTGGGAGAACCTAGAGTTCGATTCATTGATTGATTTTTTCGTGTTTCCGGGCGCGTCAACTGTTCGGTCATTAGTCCCGTTAGTGTACTGCATGTTTTTTCTCGGGAGATGGCGGTGATCTTCTCCCGCTGGATGGCGAGATCCGGCACCGACCTACCGTCGGCTAGTGGGGTTTCCCCCTAACCAGGACTCTCCCACCAGCGAGGCACCGCCCCAGCCGGGACAAGCTCTAAGCTCCCGACTGGTCTCCCGGAATATGTGGTAGTGTAGTGCATATTAGTGTTAGTGTGTAAGAAAGGAGAGGAGAGGATAAGGAACAGGAAGGACAGATCGCGCGCGGTCCATGGCCCGTTTGGTAGGGTAATGCTCCGGCATTCGCCTGGTGTTAATCGGAGAAACCACGGAAAACAACCGATCAGAGTAGCCGGCCGCTAGAATTCTCCTCCAGACAGCGACTGAATTCGACCTAGCTGAAAAGCTAGTGTCGAAAATCCTGCTGCCGTCAGGACTCGAACCTAGGACCCCCCCGGTCAGACCGGGAGGTCATGTCTCTGGCGTTATATAGTGTTCGTTATATGAAAACCTCGTACAAGATTGATGTTCATTCCAGTACCTACAGAGCTTAGGGGGGTGTTAAACATTTCGAAACGCAATATAGTGCATAACTCAACATTCTGATGTAATAAATGACTTATCCTCTGTTGTCCTGAATTAATAATAATAATAATAATAATAATAATAATAATAACAACAACAATAATGAGAACAAGAAAAAAGAGGAGGAATTAAAAAGATTTTGGCGTAGAATATTTTTAGCAAGATTTCGAATGTGTATACGAAAAGTGAAGAGCAATGAAATAAACCGATATCAAGCAGTATGAGTGTTCAGAACATTCGCGTAATCCCGATATTTATTTCGAGTAATCCAGATATTTCGAGTAATCCAGATATTTCAAGTATTCGGGTTACTGAGAAACTTGCGTCGGAAACAAACTGGAATTATCAAGATATTCGAGGTATTGAGGTGTAATAATAGCATTGATATCATAAACCCTCCAGCTCGTCATGCCCTATTCACTAAATTTGCGCGTAGCCGCTTCCGCGAACTGAATCCGCGTCTTCCCAACTCTTACGAGCGCTGCACGCAACCGCCAGACGCGCGAGCGGTCCTCGAAAGGCAAGCGGTGAAAAAAGAGGTGGGAGGGAGACAGGCTGACCTGCGGAGGTGGACCAACACCTCATCAGCGGGAGTCCGCGAAGATCGCACGCGAGAGCGCGGGCTCCAGCGGGAGAGCAAAAGAGAAGGAAAAGCGGGACGAAAGAAAAGAGACGAGTCGCCCATGGCAGTCTACCCAGCGCTGGCTGGTTCGCTTCATCCCAGTGCCACTACAGGCGCGATCGAAACGGGAACGTTTCCACGTCCGTCATAGGTTTCCACGTCCGTGAACCCTCTCGCGGTCAGTATGAAGGTTGCATCATTGCTGCTAGTGGTTCTCGCGAGTGTGACGATGGTTTGGCCAGAAGAGAGATCATCACACGACGCCGGTGTATTAAAAGTGTTTAAGTGCTGTCGGAAAGGTGAAATGCTGGATGCGGAGGGCATGACGTGTGTTCGTAGAGCTGGCATGCAAGTGGAGAAAACCAAGTGGGAGGAGCTTCTACCACCGATCAACGCGACTGATGCTTATTGGCTGCCACCATCACTTCGAACGCATCGCCTGCATGTGACGTATAACTTGACTCCGCGTGAATACAAAGGACTGTTTGCCATAGTCGCAGCTAACGAAACGATGGTGTGGCGGTTCATGAAAGTAGAAAGCACGCTTCAGAAATTTGAACTTAAACCTTTTAAATTTCCTGTGAGTGGGTTCTCCATTTGGTACCAAAACTACTGTTTCGATGCAAGTGAAGATGCAGTCGACCTTTGGTTATTTACACTCTACTAAAACTGCGAACATTGTTCAAGTGTTGTTCGAAAGGTGCGAAACTGGATGCGAAATCGAAGAAGTGTGTTCTGCCGCCGGAAACTCAAAAGTGATGTGGACAATGAGGTGCTTAATCCAAACAAAGATGGCGATGACATGAAATGGCTTCCGAAAAGCCTTCGAACCAGTATTTTACATGTGAAGTACAATCGAGGCCCATCACACAATGGAATGTTATGATCGATTCCGACGATGAATCCAACTGGCAAATGGAAGAATTTCGAGAATACGACTGGCATTATATAGTGAGAGTAGTGACCAGAAATAACACACAGACATCCATAGGTGTCACTAGGACGTACTGTTTCGACGAAATTGCTAAAGGTTCTTATGATAAACGTGTTCTACTAGCTCTGGTAGCCAACGTGACAAAGTGTTGCAAAAAAGGAGAACAATTCAATTCGTATGTCAGACAATGCGTTCCACGTCAAGACTCAAAAATAAAAGACATAGATTTCGCAGTGATAGACCCTAATCAAAATCCTGACAGTGCATACTGGATGCCTAAGTCATTACGTGGAAAGAAAATTACAGTTCGGTTTAAATACGAATGGTTTCAGTATGGTCACGTTATTTTACGTGCAGACAAGCAACGGGGTCTACAAATACAATATCATGACCATGACGAACCCACGCTGTCTCTACTCATGTCCACTCCTTCTGGAAAGGATCGTACTGTGTCTACTCGAGAATTTTGCTTCGATGCAGTTGCGGATGGACCCTTATCCTCAGGCGTCCTCATTACCCCTCTATGTTATTCTGGCGTTACGTGTCTTCCCAAATGCTGTCCAACAGGCGAGCTTTTATACACTTCCAGTAACGGTCGGTTATCGTGTGTGCAACACAACAGCACCGACTGGACGCCGTACAATTCTTCCATCACAAAAAGTCTAGACTCCGATGAGGTGTACTCAACAGAAACATTCACTCACTCCTTATGCACGATGTATAGCTATAAACTAGAGCATCCCGGGTCCGCAGAAGAGTTTGCGAAGCGTTTGTTAAAAACATCTATTGAAGAAAAACGTTTTTGACGAAATATTTCTGCGCTGATTTGCTTCGGGGAGCCAATGGAGGTCAAGAGGTTTTGGCTTCTTGCGACTTGCCACCCAGCGCCTCTATCTACGAGAAGGTGGGTATGGAATAACATCTTCAGTGAGATATTACTTGCATGAGAAATGATTTTCTAAAAAATTTGGCTCTTTAAAAGTTGAGGGCATTGGAAGTGAATTGCTTCATTAGATGGGGATTCTTTGTCTGCTGACGAGTGTGAACCGATTAAGAAAACAAAACAGATATCCGGTTTTTATTTTAACTCTGCCTTGAAAAATATACTTAGTCTCTGTTTTGTATTGACCAACAATTGACTCAAAATTGGGTAGATAAAATATTTATAGTAAATAAAAGAATAAACATGTTATAGAGCTTACATAAATATTAACAAACAACATTTTGGAGTAAAAACGTATAGATTAACAAAAGAATACAATAGTAACACGTATAAATCATATGCCAATTGGATTTTTCAATTGGAATCGTTTATTTTGTGTCATTGTGCCGCAAATTTTAGACAAGTGACAACGACTTTACTGTTCTTCCTTCAATAACTTTTCCCCTTAAAGGTTCCTGAGGGACGACCGAGTTGTATTGCAGTGTAACTGCAAGTGGGTTGCTGCGCTACCTGTCAGCCACAGAAGCCTCTATTTTCTGTTTGCATATTCATCCACTAAGCTTTTTATTTATCTACGAATATTTCTGCATATTTAACTATTATCTATACATTTTTAGAACTTTATGGGAATTGCGCGTCCATTCATGTATGCACATTTATGTGCATACTTACTTGGGAGGAGAAAAGTCACTTACTTACTTGCTTACTTACTTAGGAGTTACTTACTTGGGAGCAGAAAAGTCAATGTTTCTAAGAATACAATGATTTTATGAAGTTTTCGAAATACCAATAATGTGTCGCATGAAAGAATGAAAGTTCGATGTTTTTTCAATTTATTTAATAGCATTATTCTAAAATTGTGAAATATAATTTCAGTGCTTACATTATGAATGTAGAAATAATTAAAATTCCACACTATGTATTATCTATCCGCCAGTATGTATCTTCCGCTGCATGAAAATGAAGTGAAAGGTTTCGATGTTTTTCTGCAATTTATTTAATAGCATTATTTTTGCCGTCTCTCCGCCGCTCTCGCCGTCTTCCGCCCGTCTCTCCGCCCGTCTTCCGCCGTCTCCGCCCGCTCTCCGCCCGTCTTCCGCCCGTCTCTCCGCCCGTCTCTCCGCCCGTCTTTCCGCCCGTCTCTCCGCCCGTCTTCCCGTCTCTCCGCCCGTCTCTCCGCCGTCTCCGCCGTCTCTCCCCGTCTCTCCGCCCGTCTCTCCGCCCGTCTCTCCGCCCGTCTCTCCGCCCGTCTCTCCGCCCGTCTCTCCGCCCGTCTCTCCGCCCGTCTCTCCGCCCGTCTCTCCGCCCGTCTCTCCGCCCGTCTCTCCGCCCGTCTCTCCGCCCGTCTCTCCGCCCGTCTCTCCGCCCGTCTCTCCGCCCGTCTCTCCGCCCGTCTCTCCGCCCGTCTCTCCGCCCGTCTCTCGCCGTCTCTCCGCCGTCTCTCCGCCCGTCTCTACGCCCGTCTCTCCGCCCGTCTCTCCGCCCGTCTCTCCGCCCGTCTCTCCGCCCGTCTCTCCGCCCGTCTCCGCCCGTCTCTCCGCCCGTCTCTCCGCCCGTCTCTCCGCCCGTCTCTCCCCGTCTCCGCCCGTCTCTCCGCCCGTCTCTCCGCCCGTCTCTCCGCGTCCCGTCTTCCGCCCGTCTTCGCCCGTCTATGCGCCCGTCTATCGCCCGCCCGCTATCGCCCGTCTATGCGCCCGTCTATGCGCCCGTCTATGCGCCCGTCTATGCGCCCGTCTATGCGCCCGTCTATGCGCCCGTCTATGCGCCCGTCTATGCGCCCGTCTATGCGCCCGTCTATGCGCCCGTCTATGCGCCCGTCTATGCGCCCGTCTATGCGCCCGTCTATGCGCCCGTCTATGCGCCCGTCTATGCGCCCGTCTATGCGCCCGTCTATGCGCCCGTCTATGCGCCCGTCTATGCGCCCGTCTATGCGCCCGTCTATGCGCCCGTCTATGCGCCCGTCTATGCGCCCGTCTATGCGCCCGTCTATGCGCCCGTCTATGCGCCCGTCTACCCCACCCAGGTATTTATGAATTCATTCTCCAGTTTTTCCTCATTTTCTTAACAACCTTTTCGCCCACCTACTCGTGTCTTGCGTGTGCGCAGGTGCGCCCGCTGCAGGCGCTGGCAGCGCTGCTGCTGGGGCCGGTTGGCTGCTGCGCCGCGCCCCCTGGCCGGTTCCACGCAAACCCCCCCAGACAACGGTCCGCCCCAGCCGGCCTCACCGCCCTCGCCCGCCCCCAGCCGCCCCTCAGCCGTCCCTCAGCCGCCCCCCAGCCGCCCCTCAGCCGCCCCTCAGCCGCCCCTCAACCGCGTTCCTCACGCACCACGCAACCAGCCCTGCCGACATACGGCGCCCCTCAGCCGCCCTCAGCCGCCCTCAGCCGCCCCTCACCGCCCTCACCGCCCTCACCGCCCTCACCGCCCTCAACCGCCCTCAACCGCCCTCAACCGCCCTCAACCGCCCTCAACCGTCTTCAACAATCCTCAACAATCCTCAACCATTTGTAATTATATTTAATTACAAATCAATAATATACCTTACAAATTGGTCTATAATATCTCCGCTAGGCTATAGGATAACTATTTTTCTTAAATTCAATGTGAAGGTCTAACAAGGTCAATATTATTCCAGCTTATTCTGTGTACTTCTTCCTCATTGCTGGTGGATTTTGGCTGAATGGCATCTCGATTAATATGGCATGCGGTTTTAGGTAAGTAATGCGACCTTCATTCTCTCGACGATTACTGCTCCAAAGTAGTTTCGTTATGAAATATTTTTAATTAAGAAAAAATTAGAACTGAAAAATAATTAAAAATTTTAGAAATTTATTTAGTTTACAATGACTTAAAAGTCAATCCTCCTAACAAACTGCTAGACAGAGAGACACACACAGACAGGCAGGGAGACACGCTGGCAGAAAGTTAAGCAAGCGGGACACGCAAGCCGGGAGACGAGGTAAACAAGAAATGGAGACAGTCATAAAAAAAGGTCGTAAGCATGTCATGTCATATCATAAGCATGTCATGTATCATAAGCATGTCATGTCGTGTCATAAGCATGTCATGTCGTGTCATAAGCATGTCATGTCATTAGCATGTCATGTCACAAGCATGTCATGTCACAAGCATGTCATGTCACAAGCATGTCATGTCACAAGCATGTCATGTCACAAGCATGTCATGTCACAAGCATGTCATGTCACAAGCATGTCATGTCTGTCACAAGCATGTCATGTCACAAGCATGTCATGTCATGTCACAAGCATGTCATGTCACAAGCATGTCATGTCATAAGCATGTCATGTCATAAGCATGTTATAAGACAGGCAGACCGACATAGAGATCACATCAGATAGCCAGACGGGACAATTAAAACCGCTTCCAAAACAGCTCATTCTCCCCAGGCGGCCTCTGCGGGCGCTGACGAGTGGCGGCGGCGGCGTGTGGCGTGTGCGCAGTCGCGGCTGCGCGGGGGGCGCGGCCGGGGCGGCTGGCGGCGCTTCGCGTGCCTCTCCGCCTACGCGTGGGGGTGCCCGGCGGCGCTGGGCGCCTTCGCCGTCTTCATGGACGCGCGCGACCGCCAGATGCAGCGCCGCGGCCTCGTCACGCCCACCTTCTTCGAGACGCGCACCTGCGCCTTCGAGTACGTCAGCACCGAGATCTCCGTCAGGGGTGAGTCTCGTAGGCCGCCTAAGAGTTCACTGTGGGGTTTAAAATTACTCTATAAAAGCATTTTCCGAGCACGGAATATTGCCGATTAGCTCATAACATTCGGAGCGGTTGAAAGACGGACTGTGTTAGGTGGCTCAGGGCATCATTTGATGTAAGTGCTGTGCCTATCACCGAGACGCCCTAGGGTGAGAGTGTCAACGATGTCAGGATTTTCGACACTAGTTACATAGCTATCTCGAATTCAGTAGCTGCCTGAAGGAAAATTCTAGCGACCGGCTGCCCTGATCACTAGTTTTTCATGATTTCTCCGATAAACACCAGGGAATGACAGAGCATAACCTAACAAACGGGCCACGGACCTTTCCGTCCTCTTCCTTGTTTTCTTTTCTCCCCTTACTTACACACACTTACATGCACCATACTACCATACACCTATAGAGACACATAGAGCATGCCCCGACTGTGGTGGTACCCCGCTGGGGAAAACAGACGTGTAGATAGCCGACATGGAGGTTGGCATCACCAGAGAGGTGGGACATCATCGCTACATCCCGAAATAAAAAATATGAATTACACTTATGTGACTAATGACCTCAGCTGTTGACGCGTTCGGTCAGGAAATAATCTATATATCAAACAGGGTATTAGTAACAATGACTTCCAAAATTCATTTTTATAGTATTTAACCGAGAGATTTTTGCATCCTTTTCGACCCAAATGTCTCATCTACACACATCTCTCCACCAATGCCATATTGTGTATTTGTCTCTTGGTTTGCTATCCAAGGCTGATAATTCAATTAGAGAGACACGTGATCCAGAATGTAGAGTTCACAACACTACAATAGTATGGCCATCTAATGGAAGTTCCGCTGACAGAATACAGAACAGTCTTTCAGTGGATTCCTTTCGAAACAAGAAAACGGAAAAGGTCGAGGAAATCTTGGACGACCGTACTATGTAGGTCAATGAAGATTTCAAGAAGATGCCTGGCGATATAAAAATATGAAGAACAGTGGCGAGTGGACGTAACGGAGAGAAGGGCGGGTACTAGGCACGTGTTCTGGAGCTTTAGGTTCACCATTCCAGACTTTCTCTAAACATAGTGGACTTCAATCAAGGCACCAACAAAGTTTGTTTGCCAACATTTGAAAACTACACTACTCACTATGGAGTCATAGGAAAACCTATTTGTTTCGTCAAACGAACTATCGATTTGATTTTATACCCCTCCCGACCCTATTGCTCCAGCTACCAGCCAAAGAGATCAAGAAAACGGGAACATCTGGTGAAGCTACATTTATATCTAGAAGCAAACTTGGGGTCATCTCAATATTTGCTCAATGTCGAAAACCTGATCCGGATGGAGTCGTTAATCCAGAAGCTAAAGTAAAATACTGGTAACAGGCATATTTATTCTTTTAGAATTGCACAATACACATGGTAACTAAAGCATTAAATTCTATTCATAAAACATATTAGTTTCCTTTCTAATGCTCAGTATAGAGTCTAATTGAATAAAACATATTTTGCTTCACACTTACACTTGTGTATTGATTTTAATTCTGTTATGTCAGCGCAACATGTTGAAAAATAAAGAACACGCACATGAATATTTTGTACGTAATAACTTTCTATGAGGGGAAAGTAATACCTTTCTCTCGTACATATCGCTTCATCGCCGGGTGCAATAAATTACTTTGTTACGACAATAATACTCTGAATTGTTTTGCTCTGTTCACCAACTCAGTGGCAGCTAGATCCAAATCTACCGGAAGGCATTTTACCTTTGATATTTCTAGCAGAAGAATAGAAGCTCTGAATAGAAGTTATACATACATGCATTATTCCTGTGCTAATCTACACTTGCCAGACGTGGTCATTAACGGACAAACAAAAGAGATCATTAGACATCTGCCAAAGAAAAATGGAAAGAAAAATTACGGACATTTCTCTAGAGGATAAAGTTTCAACCACAAGACTCCAAATTATCACATCCTCCAAGAACGTTGCCCAGCAGGCTGCACGAATTAAATGAAAATGGGCGGGCCACGTCGCAAGACCAGCATATGGGATCCGTACATCGGAAGTAGAAGCCGAGGAAGAGCAAGACCCAGATGAGCCAACTATTGCAGTAGAATAGTGGCACCACATTGGTCAGGTGAAGCGAGGTGTGGAACAATTCCGAAGGCTTGTGAAAGTCGCCTGTTAGGAAGTGCAGACGTTTAGTTCTAATTCATACTTATGTAAAATAGCTCACCACCTGAGTTTTACCAGAGCTTCCCCTATTGCAGGAGGCTTTGCCCTCTATGGGACACATAGACATATAGTACTAGACTGGCAACGTCCTATCTCGTAACATTGGCGCTAGTGAAGCCAAAATCTTGCGCTCGTCGCCATCTTTTGTCACTACAAGTTCGTTCGCTGCCTATGCTGTACGTGTTAAATTAATGAGCTTTTTTTCTTAATTTCGAATTGTTTCCGCTGTGTTTTGTGATTTCTGACTCACTTCCACCGTCATGGTGAATACTTGCGTCGTGTTTGGATGTAATTTTTCGAATTCGCGACACAAAGGAAAGGAAATTGGAATTTCAATACACCGGTAAGTTACTACCTTTTCTTTACCTAGTTACTGAATTTTACTGACTATTGACGATTTTTTATGTTAAGATTGTATGATTAAACAACTAATTAAAATTGAGTAAGAAAAGAATAAGTTTGTGTTGATTAAAGTTCCTGAGGAGTGATTTGTAAACCTAACCTCTAATGCCTTTTTGTTTTGTTCTGATTTTGATTAGTTTTCCAAAGCGAGAAGATTGCAGAAAAGCATGGGTTAATGCCATTAGGAGGGAAAACTGGCAACCAACATCTGCGTCTGGTGTTTGCTCCCAGCATTTTCGTCCAGAGGATATGGACTTAACCGGCCAGAACAGAAGACGAAGAGAAGCAGCTGTCCCGAGCATTTTTCCAGCGTATCCTTCACATCTTCAAAACCATGTGAAGACAGCACGAAAACGACCTAAACAAAGAAATACGTCAGAAAATGAAACAGATAATTGTCTGCAATTGAGTGGCATCAACAGCGATAATCAGGCTTCATCGGGCAGTGCGCCTCACAGCCCACAAGTATCTCAAGCACAGCACACAAGAGAAAATTAATTGAGGAACTTAACAATTGCAGTAAAAACTGTGCAGTGCTGTGCAAGAGAAGTTGTTCCGGAGAGTAATGCTGACATTTTAAAAAATAGTTTGCAATCAGATGTCTGTTCTTTAATAGATAGAGCCAGCAAGAATTCGGGTACTAGTGTGCTTGACGATGCTTATGATGAAAGATTAAGGTCATTTGCTCTGATACTACATTATTTTTCCCCTAAAGCATAGCTATTGTAGATTAATGTAAATAGCACAAGTAATTGTAGAATTGGGGATAATCCTCATCTTTCTGTAAATATTTGTAAATATTTTTAATTTAGTTGTGTATTTAAATTTCAGTTTTGGCGTAAATTTTATTGTTTTAATGAAACAGATCAAGGTGATCATGATATTGATTTCAATACTGCCTATAACTGAAATTTATTGTATATGTAAATAATGTAATTTACTTTTGGGTCAGCTGACCTCCATCTCGATCAGGTTTTCATCCAGTTTCCCTTGATCCATGATATCCATGCTGAGATGGTCCCTTGCCTTGCTTCTGGATATTTAAATGTTATTTTTTTATCCCCCTCTTAAATGTCAATACAGAATGGACAGTAGTTCTGTTTTTGACTATAAAGCAATAAAACCGATTTAAAACTTTGATATTAATTGTTTTATTTCCCAAAAATATTTCCTGTTCAATATTGGAGTTTTTATTAGTAACTGTACGTCAAAAATTTGTGTTCATAGATTTTCTAAAAGTTCATTGACGTATAGCAGTATATGTTCATGAGTGATAGTGTAGTGATCCAATATGGCGGCGGGCGCAATCAGTTGGCTTCAAAAAGAATCGTTCATTGCCAGTCTAGTACTATATGTCTATGATGGGACAGTAGGCTTATTCGTTCGTTAGTTCATTGGTTCATTCATTCAGTGATTCATATTCATTCAGTGATTCATCATTCATTCAGTGATTCATTCATTCAGTGATTCAATTCATTCAGTGATTCATTCATCAGTGATTCATTCATTCCATTCATTTATTGATTTATTCCTGGCACTTTTCGCTTTCTCCAGGGGGGTGGGTTCATCATTCATTCAGCTGGGGGCGCTGGTGTACTACTACGCGCCGTCGGCCGTGCTCGTGCTGATGAACGCCGTGTGCTTGGGGCTGACGCTGCGCAGGATCGCACAGCTCCAGAAGGACTCCTCCCTCCTGGGCGGGCGGCCGCACGGCCATCACAGGTGCGTATTGCCTGTGTGGCTTCAGTGACGCACCTTGTGTTTTCGCCCAAAACACACACAGCCGGCGGCGCTGCGAAGGTGCCTTGCCTCCGTGTCGTCTTACGTAGGTGGGTTAGTGCAGTAGATCTTAAGTAGGAAAGATATTGCAAGTTAGTGACTGCGTGGAAAGGCTCTGCCGGTATACTTGTTGAAATATGTGGTATGAAAGTCATCATGTTAATGAAAGTATGATTGTAAGTGTGTGTGTGGATGTGTGGTGTGTGTGTGAGTGAGTGTTTGTGTGGTGTGTGTGTGTGTAGTGAGTGTTTGTGTGGTGTGTTGTGTTTGTGTGGTGTTTGTGTTGGTGTTTGTGTGGTGTGTGTTTGTGTGGTGTGTGTTTGTGTGGTGTGTGTTTGTGTGGTGTGTGTTTGTGTGGTGTGTGTTTGTGTGGTGTGTGTTTGTGTGGTGTGTGTTGTGTGGTGTGGCTGTGTGGTGTGTGCTTTGTGTGGTGTGTGTGTGGTGTGTGTTGTGTGGTGTGTGCTCAGTGTGTGGTGTGTGTGTGTGGTGTGGTCTGTGTGGTGTGTGCTCTGTGTGGTGTGTGCTGTGGTGTGTGTCTGTGTGGGTGTGTCGTGTGGTGTGTGGTCTTGTGTGGTGTGTGTCGTGTGGTGTGTGCTGTGGTGTGTGTTGTGGTGTGTGCTGTGTGTGTGTGTGGTGTTCGTGGTGTGTGTCTGTGTGGTGTGTGTGTAGTGGTGTGTGTTGTGTGGTGTGTGTTGTCAGTGTGTGTTGTGTGTGTGTGTTTGTGTGTGTGTGTGTGTGTGTGTGTGTGTTTGTGTGTGTGTGTTTTGTGTGTGTTTTGTTGTGTGTGTTTTGTGTGTGTGTGTTGTGTGTGTGTGTGTTTTGTGTGTGTGTTTGTGTGTGTGTGTTTGTGTGTGTGTGTTTGTTGTGTGTGTGTTTTGTGTGTGTGTTGTGTTGTTTGTGTGTGTTGTTTGTGTGTTGTGTTTGTGTGTGTTGTTTGTGTGTGTGTTTTGTGTGTGTTTTGTGTGTGTGTGTTTTGTGTGTGTTTTGTGTGTTTGTTTATATGTGTGTTTGTTTATATGTGTGTTTGTTTATATGTGTGTTTGTTTGTGTGTGTGTTTGTTTGTATGTGTGTGTTGTTTGTGTGTGTGTTTGTTTATATGTGTGTTTGTTTATATGTGTGTTTGTTTATATGTGTGTTTGTTTATATGTGTGTTTGTTTATATGTGTGTTTGTTTATATGTGTGTTTGTTTATATGTGTGTTTGTTTATATGTGTGTTTGTTTATATGTGTGTTTGTTTATATGTGTGTTTGTTTATATGTGTGTTTGTTTATATGTGTGTTTGTTTATATGTGTGTTTGTTTATATGTGTGTTTGTTTATATGTGTGTTTGTTTATATGTGTGTTTGTTTATAGTGTGTTTGTTTATATGTGTGTGTTTGTTTATATGTGTGTTTGTTTATATGTGTTTGTTTATATGTGTTTGTTTATATGTGTGTTGTTTATATGTGTGTTTGTTTATATGTGTGTTTGTTTATATGTGTTGTTTATATGTGTGTGTTATATGTGTGTTGTTTATAGTGTGTGTGTTTATATGTGTGTGTGTTATATGTGTGTGTGTTTTTGTGTGTGTTTTGTGTGTGTTTTGTGTGTTTGTGTGTGTGTTTGTGTGTGTGTTGTTGTGTGTGTGTTGTGTTGTTGTGTGTTGTGTGTGTTGTGTGTGTGTGTTGTGTGTGTGTGTGTTTGTGTGTGTGTTGTGTGTGCAGTGTGTGAGTGATGTAGTGGTTTTGCAGGATTTGTATGTGTGTAAGTGTGTTGACAAATGTGAGTGAGTGTTGATAGGGTATGTATGTGAGTCAAATCTATGTTATAGTGTGTAAGTATGAATGTTTTAGTGTAAAATGAAGGATTAATGCATTTTATTGGCGCTTGTTTATTGTTTTTCTGATAAGGTTTAATGTCTAATGTTCGTTTGATGTATATTTTAAATTTTTAGAAATCTGCCACCCGATATTCACTCTAATATACATACATACATATATATATATATATATATATATATATATATATATATATATATATAATATAATATAATATACACCTATCAATTATTATTAATAGCATTTAGATAATTGTGGCGCCTCATCCTACAAGAGAACAACAGAATCAATGTTAAAGATCTTGGCGTCATTTGAAAGCTCATTTAAAGCTATTTGAGCTTCAAACGTATTCGGACGTTTCGGAGCTTCATTCGTATTCGTATATTCCTGTGACGCTCTCTCTGGGACTGCACCGATAGATCGCTCGCGAGGCGCTGCCGATCTAGGGTCTCCAGGATACACAAGATTGGCAATAAACAAACGCATTAAACAACCCCTGGAGGAATGAAACACATGTCCAAAATGCCTAGATTATTCGGAACAGACGTTTCAAAACGGGTCTTCTATTCTGGACTAGTGGCGCACAAAGATGCGGAGATGATTTCTTTGATGTTAAATCTCCTTACTAACAGTGACTGGATGGAAAGTATGACATATCTCATCAATTGAATTTTTAGTGAATAATTATATTGAGGATATAGTAATTTGCACAGTGACATGCTTTCTGACTCTAGTTAGATAGCTATAGTAGCACAAGTTTGAAATCTCCCTTTTGGGACAAGCTTGTTTTCGCGGGCTTCCCCCACCGCTGCTACAGTGACAGATTTCTTAGCTTAGTGCGCGCTCGCGATTTGTCGCCCTCCTCAGGTCGCCCCCTCCAAGGAGGAGCTATTGGTTATCACTGTCACTGCAGCCATCGCTGTCCCTTTAATCAATACCATCCTCAGAAGAACTGTGCTGTAAAGTTTTGGTTTGGTTTTTTCGTGTTTCCGGGCGCGTCAACTGCTTTGGTCATTAGTCCCGTTAGCGTAGTGCATGTTTTTCTCGGAAGATGGTGGTGATCTTCCCCCGCTGAATGGCGAGATCCGGCGCCGACCTACCGTCGGCTAGTGGGGTTTCCCCCTAACCAGGACTCTCCCACCAGCGGAGCACCGTCCCAGCCGGGACAAGCTCTAAGCTCCCGACCGGTCTCCCGGAGTATGTGGTAGTGTAGTGCATGTTAGTGTAAGTGTGTGTGTAAGAGAAGAGGAGAGGACAAGGAAGAGGAAGGACAGATCGCACGCGGTCCGTGGGCCGTTTGGTAGGGTACTGCTCTGGCATTCGCCTGGTGTTGATCGGAGAAACCGCGGAAAACTACCAATCAGAGCAGCCGGCCGCTAGAATTCTCCTCCAGACAGCGACTGAATTCGAACTAGATGTAAAGCAAGTGTCGAAAATCCTGCCGCCGTCAGGACTCGAATCAAGGACCTCCCGGTCAGAGGCGCGCAGTGGCATCAGTTGATTCACTGAGCTACCGCTCCCGGTCTGTCCCGTAAAGAAACTATAATTTTGACTTCTTCGTCCATGATCACGACTGTTTTCATATGTTTCGCTTCGATTTTTTTCACGTGTTCACAACACTTCTTTCATTGATATGGACAATATCCAGAAGATAATGATGCGCATTCATTTTTTTTAATTCGCAGAAGGGTGCCGATGCTTTGTTTAGCCACACGATTCTTAATTTATCCCCAATTTAATTTTATAGGATTGAGATCGGGATGGTAAGAAGGGAGCTTAATGTTGAGGCCACATTATCTGCGGACGGTTGTCTTATAAGCAAATAAGCACAATATTACGGCTGTGCACTTCACTTGAAGTTTGGCCTTCGCTAAGACACACCACACTGTACAGTAATCAAAGTCGAAGGGATGGGACTGAGGACCAGGGGGCGGTGTTTCCTATACAAGTTTTTTTAAATTAATTTTAATATATTAAGTCAGCTTTTGGGTATATACAGCTGAAATTGTTTGGATTTAGGTAGCTGACTCTTGTACTGCGTTGTCAGGCACAACATCCTGCCCCCTCCCCGCCACCGGCCCCACCAGTTGGAAATCAGTGCGAGTGAGAGAGCGATATGTTGAGGGGAAGTAGCGGTTGATGTTGGGAGTCACCCCTCCTTGCGCATGCGCATTCGAAGGGATATTACAAACTTGTTCTGCTATAGATCGAGTCGAGTTGTAGCTCTAGCGTCCGGCTGCTGTGATCGGTAGTTTTTTGTAGTTTCTCCGATCAATATCAGACAAATGCCGGAGCAGTTCTCTACCAAATGGGCCACGGACCACACGCGATCTTTCCTTCCCTTTCCTTATCCTATTATCACCCCCTTACTTACACACACATACACTTACATGCACTACATTGCCACGCATGTCGGGAGATCAGTGCTTACCAGGATCTCAGAGCTTTTACCAGCTGGAGCGGTGCCCCGCTAATGGGAGATACCTCGTTGAGACAAAACCCGCTAGGCAATGGCAGATCGGGCCGGATCTCGCCCACGAAAGGAGGAAGAAATAACCCCTACTCAACCCCAACCCAAACAACCCCAACTCACGAGGAAGAAACATGGACTATTCTAACGGAGCTAATTACCTTAGTAGTTCACGCGCCCGGAATCACTAATCGGTCAGTAATTCTCAAGGCAACCAGATTGTTGTGTAATTCACTGTCATTTACTGGGAAGGTTTTGGCCCGTGTCGATTAATGGCAGTTTGCGGCATATCATCGGTGTACAAGAAAAGTGGCACTCACGCACGCACGCATACCCGACCACCCACCCATCCACCCACCCACACAAAGTATTATTCCAAAATTGTGATTTTACAGATCGGTGTTTATCTTACCAGAATCGTTTGAGTTCGCAGTAAAAAAGAACTGTTCTACATATTTTTCTTCTCTGAAAATTCACTGATTTTACGTGAAAACGAGACTGTCTAATATTCTATCAAATAAATAACATTAAAGCTGACGACTGCTTCAGAAGCGACTTAAGTTTCCACAAGAGGTTTCCAGTTCTATTTTTAACACCCGGAGTGAAACAAGTGTTGCATAAAATGTCTCAAGAGCTGCCTCTTGTAACTTGACAGGAGGAAATTGCTCTCTGGAGACCATCGGAGTGGCGGTTTGACGTGAGTTAATAAGCTGGAGGAAATAGAACTCTGCCTAGATTTGATCTGATTGCTTTTCATAATTTCCTTCGTTCCATGAAGTGAATATGGATGTGCAAGACATTGTATAATAAAACTTCATCGCTTAAAAAAGTCGTGTAAAATAAATATTCAGCTTCGTCAAAATTTGAAAATATTAGTTTGTATGAATGAAATGGTTGAATTCTTCGACAAGACATCACCAACTAAAAAACAAAAACTAAACATTCACTCAAGAATATATATTGCATGAAATTCTGCTCCGTGTCGAAGACGTAAAGTGTTTTAATTTCAATTTCACTTTGTTACATTCCTATTATGATCAATAAAGTATGTTTTTAAAATACAAATCAATACATACGAATAATATTCAATAAAATTAGCAAATAAATTATTAATCAAAATTAATGATAATTCAGTCAGATTTAAATTTGTCAAAGGAGAGTAAAATGAACGTTTTGAATCGAAGTTTGAAACCATTTGAATCTTGATTTCACAATTTGTTTGACTTAAAGTGCAATAATTGGATCAACTTCTTGTGTTTAAATGGGGAAGCTTAAAGACTTTTGTTTGTTGAAAGAGCTGTCTGCCCTTAGGCAAGAATTGTTACCTTATACAGACTATTTTAATTTATTTCACATTATAGCTACATGCAACAAATAACTGAACGATTTAATAAAACATCACAAACGAAAACAGGGGAAGAATCCGTCAATCAAACATGTTCCTATCACATGACAAGAATATTAATACAAGGCAAAATTTAAAAATATAAAAACGTAGTAGTAATAAGTACTCAAGAAAAAACACGTCTCAGTTGTTTGATAAAATAACATATCACATCTTACAATCACGTATGCAATTATCACGTCTTGCTATCACACATACAAACTCGGTTGTTAAATACAAGAAATCTAGCAAACATATTATCATGTAAAGCCTCTATTTCGCGCCTCGTGCCCTTGAGTTCGAGCTTTCTGGATTTGGAGGGTGGAAGTAGAGTAAAGGTCAGCGGAGAACAGTGGAAATACAGCGGAGGAAAATACAGAAGGGAAGTAGCCCGCGCTCGCAGGAGGGCCGGCTTCTCCAGGCGAGCAAGTAGCTTCTGCGGACGCAGTTTGACGTGCGTGGTTTACGCTAAGGGTTGTGGGTAAGGCAGTACTGTAGATGGCTGTGCTGCGGAAGGTGAAAATGTTGGCCTTTAATGGTGGTGTGTTTGAGATGTACGACGGTGTTGTGGACGGAGGAGGCTTCTGGAGCCGACAAAGGAGCGTGGTGTCTCGACTCTTCCCTACTAATATCTGCGAATGTCCGTGTGTGTTTGTGTGCGTGTGTGTGTAGCCGGTGCTGTCAGTGAACGTGCTTCCCACGGAAGCATTCTTGAGCCGACGCATAGGTCGTGGTGTCTGAGCTCTTCTCTGCTAAACCCTGTGTGTCTGTCTGTGTGTGCTGCACGTGAAGCTGCTGTTGAAAGGAAGATCGCCGGAGCAGTTGTTAGAGAGCATAGTGTCCAGGGAAGCCCGATCGCTGGATTTGCTCCAGTTATTTAGAGCATGGTGTTTTGACTCTTTCTTTCTAACGCTCGCGCCTCTGTGTTTGTGTGCTTAGCGCGGTGCTGTACGTGAAGCTGCTGTTGACGGCGGGGGCGGCGGAGCTGCTGCTGGAGGCGACCGCGTGGGGCGCGCGGCGGCGCCGCTTCTACGGCCAGTGGCTGTGGAAGAGCGAGTACTCCGCCGAAACGGCCTTCGTCTTCGCCATCGTGGCCGCCTTCGTGGACGTGGCGCGCGCCGCCGCCGTGCTGTGGCTCAGCGCCGGCGGCGGGCGGCGGCGCGGGGGCGGGAGCGGGGGCGGGGCCGGCTGCGCGCGGTGGCAAGGGCGGTGGCGTCGACTTGTGGACGCCTGTCGCTGCTGGTCGCCCCGTGGCGTTTGGTGCCCGAGTAAGGACGCGCTCGCCCTGGCTAACGCCGTGCACCGCACGAAGGAAGTGGATTGTGGAGGCGATAGAGAGGTTGCTGGGAAGTCCTTCAAATCTACGACCATCTGAATTCATTTCAAATAACTTATTATGTGACTAGAAGGTGAGAACTATATGAGACTAAGTGATATTTTTTATGTTATGTGCAACTATCAACTGTATATTACGCACAAAATTTTACGTAATTGTTTTTCTGTCTTTGACTCAAATTCGCGGATTCAAACCCAATTGAAGTCGTGACATTTTAAGGGCTAAAAATAGCCTTGGGGGATGTAAAGCCCTTATGTCCCATGTTGTAGATTTACTGTAAGTAAAAGTGCATCAAGCCTAAATGAAGCCTCTGAGCTGGATTGAAGTCGCCTGTGTCGTCGCCGGAGTAGTTCCTTCTTTCTCCACTAGTTGGGAAAAGAGCGTAGAAAAGTTTGCGTGGTCAGGCGGAACAGCAGGCCTAAAGGTCTGAGTCTCGCCATGTAAAATAAGGCATCATTAAATTGCATTGAATTGTGGGGTTTGGAGATCGAGTCTTTGCAGACATCATTCATTGTAAAAATGAATCGCGGAAGTAATGGAATGGTAGCTGGGAAAGCTTAAATCCACGTCGATATGATTTTATTCGATTTCTGGCCCTGAAGACTCTGCTCAGGGAAACGGCGAGTGGCGATAGGAGAGATTCCAGAGGATGTCGGAACATGTGGCGATTGTGGCAAGGCGATGGCGGACGTAGTGACGCCGGGTTTTGGAAGTCTGTCGCATCGTGAAATTTAACGATCATTTGACCTATCAGACGCCATTCACTGTAAGAATAATGTGGAGAGTGGAGACAACAGAATGATGAATGAGAAGGCCTTTAAGTTCTCGTCGTTTTAATTTTAAACAAAATAACCTGGTTAAGCCTTACGCGGGGAACCTTAGTCATACAATTTTTAAATATCATTATGTATGCTACATGGAACCATGAGCTTTACATTTCTCACAGAATGTCATGTAATGTTTTTTCTCACTCTAAAGACGTGAACTCATCATGAGTTTGGCGACCGAGAGAGGACACTCTTGCCCCGGCGGACGCCATGCTACCCAAAAATTAAATGGAGTTTGGAAACGGTGGGGTAGAGGTTGAAATGACATTTAAATCGACATGGAGTTGAATTGAACTGAATTACTTATTTACAGAATTCTTATTCAAGATGTTCGTGATTCTAAAAATTATACTAGAAGAAAAGAATACTAACCGTAAGAGATTGGAAGAATAATTCAAATTATCGTGATGATTGCATTTATTTGCAATATCACAAAATATTTACAAATATTTTCATTTATTCTTTCAATTCTTAACGACCAAGAATCATTTCGTCTAGTAAATATTAGGGTTTCTTGATGTTTTCATAGTGCTCTAAGATACATTTTGATCAGGAAAGATATGGGTTGAAACGGAATGGGTAGGGTTTGATTGATTGACTGATTTTTTCGTGGTTCCGGGCGCGTCAACTGCTTCGGTTATTAATCCCGTTAGTGTATTGCATGTTTTTTCTGGGGAGATGGCGGTGATCTTTCCCCGCTGGATGGCGAGAACCGGCGCCGATCTACCATCGGCTAATGGGGTTTCTCTCTAACCAGGACTCTCCCACCAACGGGGCACCGCCCCAGCCGGGACAAGCTCTAAGCTCCCGACCGGTCTCCCGAAATATGAGGTAGTGTAGTGCATGTTAGTGTGTGTGTGTAAGGGGAGAGGATAGGACAAGGAAGAGGAAGGACAGATCACGCGCGGTCCGTGGCCTGTTTGGTAGGGTACTACTCCTGCATTCACCTGGTGTTGATCGAAGAAACCACGGAAAACTACCGATCAGAGCAGCCGGCCGCTAGAATTCACTTCCAGACAGCGGCTGAATTCGACATAGCTGAAAAGCTAGTGTCGAAAATCCTGCCGCCACCAGGACTCGAACCTAGGACCTCCCGGTCAGAGGCGCTGCAGTGGCATCAGTTGGTGCACTGAGCTACCGCTCCCGGTCACAAATTTGTTGCGCCTGCATCCGTTTCATTGAGAGCGTAGGCTTTCGCGGCCGGAGTCAGTATGAACTTGGCTGTACGGAGACGCCGTGAAATGCACTCCACCCTGAGAAATGTCGCAGAATGGCGGACGAAACGTCCACCTGTGCTTAGGACGCGGCATTTTCCGTGAAATCACAAATTTAGTGTGGTACTAAACACAGAATTGTCAAATTAAATCGAGTTTTATTATGATGACACTATTCTTTTCTTTAACTACGTTGAATTTAATAGAGAGTTCCATAAATGATAATAAATCGCTTTTACTTTCTGCTCTAATTTCTGACAAGGGAACGTTATACACATGTATAACGTTCCCTTGTCAGAAATTAGAGCAGAAATGAAATAATAATAACAAATCAACGAAGAGTATTTATTCATAATCGTTTACGACATCTTATTAAAAGATGAAGCTTTTGCATTATACATAGGAAAGAAATATCCGCGCAAATCTAGGCGTCGACTTACCGGTTTCGCCATCCAGTTTCATCCGTCAGTGGGGTATAGCCCTGGGTTTGACAAAGTCTCATATTCATGTGGTTGGCGAGTTCAGATCGTGGGCAGTTTCCGCGAAATCGCGCGAAAAATCAATCTTTATTCTTCCAATTCGCCCTGCTTGTGCTCATGCTCATAACCAGGGAACGGATTTATACGGACTAAAATTATATGAAATATGTAAATGTATATGTAGTTATTTTTATCAAAAAATGGAGTGAAATATGGACTTAATATAAAAAATAACCATATTAATAAAATAATATATTATTGTCACTTGATAAACATTAATCTTTAATTTCCGAAATGTAACTTCTAATTTTACATTGGCTGATTGTGCTATTTTTGACATTTTACACTGCATTAATGGAGAGGATAATAGAGCTCAACTAACATAGTAATCTGACTGGATTCTAACTGACCATGAGAAGATGTATAAATTGAATTCTGTGACATGTGATTTCCGGGTGGCAGGCTCTGAGGGAAGGAGAAAGGTAGTGTGAATACTGAAACGAGGTGCGTTTCCCACAGACCATCGATGTCTCAAGTTCATCTGTCAAACAAATCCGATAGTTCATCGCTTCCTCATGCCTCTCCTCCCTTCAGCTCGCCAGACGCTTGAGATCCCTCAGAGCCTCAGGGCCAGAAAGTATATCTATTCTTCTTAATTATAGATTAAGTTATAGTTCTTATAAATTAAAACATTAATAATTTAATTTGCTTTCTCCCTAATTTCAATTCTCCCTAATTTTCAAAAACAGCCCTAATGTTATGAAATTATTGAAAATTTTTAAGCTTTTTGTTGATATGCATTTTTAATATTTAAAGAAATTTCACTTTTAATATATCCTTTTATTAATATCCTACGTGAACAGCTTTGATAAGAAATAAGGGAAATAAATGGACTTTGATTCAAAACCCAAACTATGAAAAATTATAGAAAATAAAAGTATTCAACACTATATATTGCAAAACAAAGATAATGCAAATTAGTATCAAAATTAACTTATGTTGTAAATATGTATTTATATAGAAATCCGTTTCCTGTTCATAATCATGCATGAAACTGTTCTTGCCGAGCCGCGTCCTCTGTGTTTCTACCCTACTGTAAAAAAAGTGAACATTCGAAATAATAGGAAATAAATATAGCATCTACATATTAATTGACATGACTCTGATAATTCCTGAATACGAGAATGGAATAATGTTAATTAATGCCCCGTAAACTGATGTGTGATCGACCGGAGAGGCAATTAGCAGCAACAAGGGCTGTCATGCTAATAAATTACACGTTTCGTCAGTTACTGTTACTGAAATTTCATGCAAGGATTACAAAATGCGGCGTAATGCGCATTTTACGGAATTTATATAATTTATATTTCTAAAATTAATTATTTATTTTTAAAATTAATTAAATATTTTATAATACACATTTTGCCGTAAGATCAGTTGTGAAATTGCTTATTAGTGGCGCCTGTTAGTGACCAATAATGTATTTCTGCGTTAGTTAATTTCAACAAAAAGCACGCGCATGAAATAAATAAATAAATAAATAAATAAATAGGGAGACAGAGATAGGAAGAGAGAAAGAGAGAAAGAGAGAAATAGAGAGAGAATATTACAATTGATCTAAATATACTTAGAAAATAACAAACACTTCTTTAACACAAAAACGTTTATATATTTACAAGCGTGCGCAACCAATAAAGTCATTAATTCATATTGTATATGTCATCTATCCATAACGGTCAATGGCCATTTTTATACACGGTAGAATTTCTATAGAACACAAAATTTGATTTTTTACAGAGATTTCATAATGTACTTTCTATTTGAAGATTTTGCCACAACATTTGATCGACGATTTGCATTCTCCGCAACCCCACTTCAGAATTTTTGAAACGCTATGTCCCCCACCAAATTCCGCACTCGCGTTTGTAACTTTTCACGCTTTAATATTAACTATTTAAGCGTCCATTCTCAATTGAATAAAAGTTACACTCTGCGCGTTTCTACTACCATTGAAATTATAATTAACTAACAATGTCCTTTCTCCTTCGCCTCTCATCTCACACTAACTATATATCCATATTTTGTTTAATATTCGTATGTATGATTCACTGCTTGCCTTCCACTACTTTGCAAATCACATTTTTTCTTTCAAACCTTTTTATTTTTATATTTATTTAATCAAAAACAGTCAAAAACTGTATGTGACGTATGTGGAAGAAAATCATCTTCGCACGCTTTCTTCAGTTTCAGAATCCCTTCCCAACAATTTAACTATTAATAGTTGAAAGATACAAAATAGTAATAATAATAATAATAATAATAATAATAATAATAATAATAATAATAATAATAAAATAAAAAAGCGAGAGATTAATATTTCAAAAACTAGATATTTTCGTTCCCGAATTATCGCAAACTTATTTTTAACGGTAAAGGAACGAACAGATTCGATATTTTTGTGTTGTTAACAAAATAGAAACTCACCCTAAGCTCTACTACCACTACAAATAAAAGAAAAGTCCAACAAAACGTGCGCATAGTGAAGCTACATTTACGTCCAGAAGCAAATCAAGGGGCCATCTCAGCATTTGCTCAATGGATCAGGGAAACTGGACAAAAAACCATCGAGATGGGGTCATTGACCCGGAAGCTGAAGTACATTACTTGTAATTCTTTCTAACCATTTCACGCCTATGCGCAAAGATGTACCTTAAAATGTTATTTCTTCCTTCCTACGAGTCACTTCTTCGGCATTCTACTGTCGTAAGCGCCTTTAATTACTTTTGTGATTGGTCGATCTCCATTTTTTGCTTCAACTAATTGTTCTCTTAAACTAATTGTTCAGTAAAGCTTCAATTTACGAAATGCTTATGAATTCATGTTTTTCCTTCATAAACCAATACATTTTTAAAACCTAAACATCACGTAATTTATGTACATGTTGAGTTCTGTATGAATTATCACTACTGCAATATTCTATTGTATGTTTACGACATATTCAAATACATATGTCATTTTAATTAAATAATTGTATATTATTTTTATTTTGTATATTAAAAAATGTTTAATTATTACTATTATTATTATTATTATTATTATTATTATTATTATTATTATTATTAAAGAAATAGAGTTTCCTCAAAACCAAAAATTTCCGACGGCTAACCAATACCTGGAAAATTCTTCAAATAGTGAAAACAATGAACATTATCTGCTGTCGTTTCCTGTATGGTACCTTCAGGTATTTTTGAGCTTCAAAATCCCAATCTCTTCTTTTCACCATAAATAATTTGACTATAATTTACGATATCGCCTAATCAATGCAATCACGGTAGCATTTGGGAAATAGAAATTTTAATAATATTTAGACGAAATAACCCTTCACTCCTCTCGCATACAGCAGGATGAGAGCTGAAGAAACCGTGTCTGGCTAGTAACAATAATATACTTACAAATTTAAAGAACCAGAGATTTTATTCTATAGGTGAGTCGTCGCTCTAATCAACATCGCTATTAATGAAATTCAGGGTGTACATTTTGCAGCATTTATCCGCGTAATTTTCTACTTGGAGTGAGTCGCTAACCACACATTGCGGTGTGTGTGTACTCTGTGCACATCGCATCCCCGCTACGCGATGCGAAATGAATAAACATAACGCCAGGGCCGTAGGAATCTCAATTGGATTCGCGAACTCTACAATAACAGATGGCTTCTGTACTAAAACACGCCCATTTTCTGGTCTTCATGTGCTCATCTCCAACACTAGCTTGTCAGCTAGGTCGAATTCCGTTGCTGTCTTGAGGAGAACTCTAGAGGCCGGCTGCTCTGATCGGTAGTTTTCCGTGGTTTCTCCGATCAACACTACGCGAATGTCGGAGCAGTACCCTAAAAAATAGGCCACGGACCGCGCGCGATCTTTCCTACTTCTTCCTCGTCCTCTCCTCTCCCCTTACACACACATAAACACTTACACTAACATGCACTACACTACCAGACATTCCGGGAGACAGGTCGGGGACTTAGAACTTGTCCCGGCTGGGGCGGTGCTCCGCTGGTGGGAGAGTCCTGGTTGGGGAAAAACCCCGCTAGTCGACGGTAGGTCGGCGCCGGATCTCGTCATCCAGCGGAGGGAAGATATTCGCCTCCTTCCGAGGAAAACATGCACTACACTTACGGAACTAATGACCAACGCTGTTGACGCGCCCGAAATCACGAACAACCAACCAACCAATTCATTAATGAATGAAAATTCCAACTAAGCAAGGTAAGCAATATTTGAAAACTAGACCGTTTCGCCCCCGAGTTATAAAAAACTTACTAAAAAGTTAAGTTAAAGAAACTAACTACGATACAGAAAACTTACAAAAACTATAAAAGTACTAGAAAACAGTGAACGAACTACATATTTGATTTTTTAGCACTACCAGCAAAATAGTAACCCATATCCGCATCTCTGCTTTTATCACAATCAGCAAAAAGGGCTTAACAGAAAGGGCCCGTAGTGAATCTACCTTAATGCACAGAAGCAAAACAATAGACCACCCATGCATTTGCCCAATGGATCCGGAAAAATGGACGAAATGGAAGACATTGGCACAGAAAATGTAGTACATTCCTTGTTATAGTCACATTAAAGTATTTTTTAAATTATTCAATACAAATGTAAACTAATGCATTACATATATTCTTAAAATAAAAATTATATTCCCTATTCATTCCTAAATGATACATATTCCTTGATGACGAGTCTCAAATTTGATAGAAGTAGTAATCCAGCAGAAATGATTTTACTTTGTAAATAAATTAGAGTATATATTGTAATTCTTTAATGTCACCTAGAAATTATTGTAATGAACATGTAATGGATGTGAAACCCTTGTAGTGTTGATATTGACACTTGATGGATGGTATTTGTAGAGTGTGTGTTATAATTATAAATATCGGTATTGCATACAAATATGTTCCCGCCGTTAAGTAAGCCATTTTGACAAAAACTTTAGATTCGTAAATAAATAGGGAAGGCAATGATAGTTTTCCAAGCTCAATGAAGAGAGGTTTGCAGGACTCATGCAGATGATTTTTGGTTGTGATTCCCACATTTTTTTGCAATCGTAAAGTCTGGGTACTATAGGATAAGCTCCCCCAAAATATTATGCCATAACGCAGGCGGGGTCGTACATTTGCAAACTACAAGCAACAAGCGGCATGAAGCCTGACTGAATTGGAAAGAGCCCTGAATGCGTAACAAAATGAACTTTATTTTGAGTTGATTCCATTATACTCATATGATATTCCATTTGAGGTTTGACTGAAATTATATTATTGAGTTATATTTCACTAATCGTATTAGTCCCTGTGCCATTTACCACAGATGTTGTTTGTGTTTAGACTGAAGGTCTTTAACAACGAAATAAACGTTTGCAACGTAACTGCACAGTAGTGTCTGACTCAGACACATTACATAATATTCTCAACTAAAGGAGTGAATCCTACACATACTTGAATTTTACTTCATATTTTGAATGAAAACACAAACTAGCACATTATATGTAAATATTTCTACGGTTCAGGTACTGAACAAACTTCAGATGGCTCAAACACCTGTTTTACTATTTTGGATGTGAACGTGCAGGATTTTGTAAAATTTAATCATTGATCTAAGTGTTAACTTAGCCATTACAAGGCCTAAACTCTCAACATTGAAGAGCTCAACCTTCGCATTCACGGACTTACCAGCCCCGTAATAAGACCCTGTGGTAAAACCAAGGAAAAAATGATTAGAGGAGAGAAATCCGCCGTCAGAAAACGAACACTCCATTATAAACTCTTTCTAAACTAATTAATAACGACAGGCGTGACGTCATGTAATTTGACCTCTCTCTCCTTTCATCCCTTCCTACAAAGGGCAGTACCCACAACGAAACAACGCCACCTTGCCTACATACCGTTCAACTAGGGATTTCCGGTTTCAGTAGCAGAAGAGCAATACCACCAGTTCGGCCGAAATACCGCCTTCTATAAGAATAAGAAATAATACGTATAAAAAAACTTTCTTGTAGTAAGAGCCATCGTACGCCATCTTTAGCTTGTATACGATTATTCTTAACGGAGGCACGCAGTCAAGAAAAGCGGCTTTTTGTTAATCTGTTTGGGTTGTGTTTAGTCGATTTTTGGTTCGTTGGTTAGTGATTCCAGGGGCGTCAACAGCTTATGTCACCAGTCCCGTAAGTGCAGTGCATGAGTTTTCATCGGGAGATGGCGGTGATCTTCTCCCGCTGGATGGCGAGATCCGGCGTCGAGCTACCGTCGCTAGCGGGGTTTCCCCCGAACCAGGACTCTCCTACCAGCGGGGCACCGCCCCAGTCCGGACAAGCTCAAAGCTCCCGACCGGTCTTCCGGAATATGAGGTAGTGTAGTGCATGTTAGAGTGTACGTGAGTGTGTAAGGGGAGAGGATAGGACAAGGAAAGGGAAGGACAGATCGCGCGCGGTCCGTGGCCCGTTTGGTAGGGTACTGCTCCGGCATTCGCCTGGTGTTGATCGGAGAAACCACGGAAAACTATCGATCAGAACAGTCGGCCGCTAGAATTCTCCTCCAGACAGCGAGTGAATTCGACCTAGCTGAACAGCTAGAGCCGAAAATACTACCGCCAGCAGGACTCGAACCTATGACCTCCCAGTCAGAGGCGCTGGAGTGGCGTTTACTCGATATAACAGTACAGCATTACGAAACATTTTATACACTTTTAAGTAACAGAAAGTGTCACCAACTATTTCTTAATACTATATGTTAGATAGTTGGAGGTAGAACTTCCCCTATTGTCACGTACGACAAACAAATGATCGAACGCTGCTGACGTCACACGTAGTTGTTCGCGATCATTGGGTCGCGAGATGCGTGCGTTGCGGGTGGGTTGCGCGAAAAATTGGGCAGGGCACGCAGCGGGGATGCGCCGTTCACACAGGCTCTGGCCTACGGCAATTCGTTTCATCGACGTACGCCGGTTGCCAGAGCAAATTGGCACAATTTAGTAAAATGTCGGAAGAATTGTGATTTGCTCATGCACTAGTCATCCACAACCACGTATTTCATGAGATCGCTATAATGAGGTAGAATAATGAATACTGTTTTCATTTTGTAAATATGTTATTCGAACTTAAATATGTAACTACAGATGTAAATGCGTACATATGTATCATCTATTATATTATTTTAGTAGAATACATACGATTTGCGGCTCTCACACGCAACTAATCATTATAAATGAGGTCTCTAAGAAAAGAGAAATTCACGGAGACTGAAGAATTGTACTTTGAATTCATAAATATGAAGGATTCGTTGGAAAAAAAAAAAAACAGTATCCTAATGTTCGTGTCAAATGCAACCAGCAACGCTCGGCAGCGTTGTTAAAATCTATATACTTAAATAATCCTAAACGAAGCATTTTAGAGCCTTAAAATTTGAAAGGAGTATTCTTTTCAATACAACAACAACAACAACAACAACAACAACAACAACAACAACTGTATGCGTCAGGAGCGTATGTTGTAATCACAGTTAAACGTTGCACTGCTTCACTATTTATTACTATGGGAACTCCTCAGAAATGGAGCAAAATCAAGATTTTAAATTAACAATAAATGAACTCAGGTGCCACTTTGATTCCAAGAAAGATTAAAGTAACAATAGAGTAAACAAAGCGACCCTCCATTCCCGCAATTGCCCTTTCACCGAAGACACACTTTAGAACAAGCGAGGGAGGGGAAAATACTAGCAACGATGATGGATAATGAAGACGTAAAGTGAGAAGAATTGTCGGGATAGGCAAAGTTGACGGGTAAAGAGGTCGGAAAGTGAAGATGGAATATAGGACGTAAAGAACAAGTGAGGGAGGTGGAAAATACTGGTTGTGATGATGGATAATGACGACGGAAAGTGAGAACGAATTGTCGGTGCGGACAATGATGACAGGTATAGAGAATGGAAAGTGAGAATGAGAGGGAGAACGATTAGACGTCCGTCGTTTCTTCGTTCGTTTTCACCGTTCATCCTTCCTGTTCTCATCACCTGTATCATCACTACTAGGGGACGGATTTTGTTGACCTAAAACGTAGCCAAAAATGATCAATAAAATGCTCTTAAAATGCTTTAAAACTGCACTAAAACCAAAGAAAAATGACGTAAAAAATCTTATCAAAACCAGTTCGGATGAACAACTCAAGCTGTTGAATGCGTTATTGAAATAATCCAAGCTAATTCCTTTCGATCGAGTGAACTACTGTGACCGCCCGTTTTCTTAGATTCCGAAAACGTGTCACATACCGCCCTAAGAAAGCGAGGGAAAAGAATATTTTGAACGCGCGCCAACGCGGATGGATATTTGGAATGATAATTAGAATTTAAAACAAGAGAGACCGCCACCTTAGACCAAGGGCGAGACCGCAGGTCGGATGAAAGAAAAAGTTCTTTCTGAAGGTAGCAGCTGAACTGGGCGGACATATGGAAAACGGTACGCCAGGAAGTGACATTGCAGCGGATTTCAGATTTGCAACTTTTTTGAGGAAAACTCTTCTAGAAGACCAGAAGAGGTAATTATTCTATTATAAATTGATTTAAACATAATCTTAGAAGAAAGATAATAAGAAATGTTATGAATTTATAATGGAAGAATTAGGGAGAGAAATTTTGAATAGATGGCAGTAATTAATAGCTTGCATTCATTTCTCTTTCCAGTTTTTTTTTTTCTCTCACATGCTTTTCGTATATTTAAATACTCTCTTGAAGTTGGTGCTCATATAAAAAGGGGTGATCTCTGGATTCATTTTCACTCTGAATATCCAGTTGGTCATTAACTGTAATCGAAAATAAAGTAAAATTCATATGAGAGTATTCAAGCATATAAAACTTGAACGAGAAGAAGAAGGCGATTTCTGAGGGAGCAACGGCGTTCTCAACCCGAGGCCACGACGCTTCAAGGCCGAAGCAGCTCGGTGGAAAGGTGTAGAAGGAAGCAAAGTGGACTGCTCTACGCGGCCGAGAACACAGTAAGGTCGTTCCAAATAAAATGTTTTGTAGGGATAGGAGTGATTCAGTTTAATAAGAAAGCTCATTCTGTATCTATCACGTAGAAAGAAAAAGGGAGGGTAACAGATTTACCACGCTTAAAAGATAAGAAAAGTAAAAGTACATTTGTTTCCGACTTCTAATACGTGAGAACAGAATCAATCTTTTCTTTCAAAAGGATTTCAAGATCAAATATTGTAATATAGTGATTAAGAGTTTGTGTAAGAGTATAATTATAATAATAGTAATTCTCTGGATTTTAGAGAGAGAAAGAGTTTCCTTTTGTTGTAAAAGCAATTTTAAAGGGGAAAAGTATTAATTTTTGATTTTCAATGTGTGTTTCTTTCAAATTTTGTAAAGTAATATTTTAACGATTCTTTCTAAATTTTCTGAAAGTGTGTTTGTTAAACAATTGGGTTGTAGATGAAAGTAGGAAATTGTGTATTGTGTTATTAGTGTTTTTTTTCAGTCAAGAGTATTCTGTATTTGATTTTTTTCTGTGTGCCATTGTATGTATTTGTCAAAGCAGCCAATATTTTTAGAATATATTCTGAATTTAGTGAAAAGTGATTCTCACCCGAGTTATTTGTAATTTTGCATCCAATCCATAAACGATCTTCACGACCCTGCCCCTATTTTTTTATTTATTGTGTCCACACTGGGACGTCTATACTGAGCTAGTCGACCATCTGGTGAATTGTGTTCGCCACCCCCAAGACGTCTCAGGTCGGGTGCTGGCCTTACGGCTTGTACCGCACACGACCGGTGGCTCGCAATTGGCGCCCATAAGCGGGGCTCGATTATTGGATGCATTTACGACAAACTCGATTTGGGAATAAATGAGACCAAAATTTGGTGTAACTAAAATTACTAGTACAATTGAATCACAGTTCACTAAAATTTCTGACCAGGTTGCAGAGTACAAGTGTGTTGAGTAAAGTGTGTTATTTCAGGAGTGTTTTTTTTCGAAAAGGATATTTATTATATGAGAGTTTTATCAGTTTCAAATTGTGTCTGGTATTTCTGTGTGAAATATTTTGTGAGAGGTGTATGGTGTCTGGGAAAAGAATTGATTGATTCTAGGCAGTTAATAGATTCAAAATGGCAGATAAGTATAACGTGGCTAGGAATTTACCTACCGTGGAAGGAACTTCTGAGGAATCAGATAGCGATAGGGAAACTGGGGGACAAGCACCAGGTACGATGATCGGGGAGGAAACGACAGGAGTAGAACTAGGAGCGGCAGGAGAAACTAGTGAGACGTCGCCGACAGAATCACAGCCAACGCCGACACGAGATCAGGATGAGGAAGAACGAAACCTCGAGAGGGCTAATTCAATGATGCAACGGTTAATAGGGCAATTTATGCAACAATTAGATGTGAGGTTAGTCATGCAGGAGGAAAAAACAGAGGAAACCATAAAAAAATTAGGGGTTACTTTGGAAACTATTGGAAAAAAATTAGGAATTCAAATTAAAAAAAAAAATTAAAAAATTTAAAAGCACAGTTTACTGAATTAGCGGAGCAGTGGAAGGTCGAATTTAAGAGCGAGGTTCAACAAGAATTAGCACAGGAACACGAGAACTTAGAGAAAAAATTCACGGAGCTGGGACTTGAATTAGAAGAAAAGGTTGATCAAGTAACGAAAGAATTTGAAAATAGGATCGAAACACAATCGGATCTTATAACCGCCGTATCCGACAGGCAGATTGAGGTAGAACAAGGAGTAGAAAAGTTCCAAAATTTTGACGTAAAAAGACCAGGGAAAGAAATTACTGAACAAGTTCAGGTTCAAGCTAATAAATTAGATAGTGGAATAAAGGCTCTTTCTGAACAGGATGGCGTTTCTAAACATCAAATTAATGCATATAAGAATGAAGTAGTAGAACTGAAAAATCAATTAGAAAATTTACCATCAAGTGGAGGAAGTGTTCAGCCCACGTATGTTTCATTGCCGTGTACTCCTAATTTCAGTGCAGTGGGAGATGAAAATCCATGTGTATTTATGAAAGAAGTAGATAATTTTTTCTTTAAATTGTGTTCCGGACAGTAAGAAAACTCGAATCGTTTATCGGATGTTGCAGGGTAATGCACGAATCTGGGCAGATAGTTTGGGAGAGTTTCCTAAAACCTATGGCCGAACTCAAAGAAAATTTTATTCGAGATATTGGAATAACGAAACCCAAATCAATTTTGAAAGTTCACGTAATGTATGGTACGTGGAATCAGGGTACGATGTCCATGCAGGAATATGCAACGGAGAAATTAGCTTGTTTCAAATTATGTACTCCGACGATACCGGATGAAGAAATTGTCTGTTTATTAATACGTCATTTTCCTTCCTCGACGCAAAATTTGCTTAAGAATCTCTTACCAATGTCCACTGAAAATTAATAACGCAACTAGATTGTATGATGCCACTTTCGTGTAATGAAAGGTTACAGAAAGCAAGAGCAAATGCTAATGGTCCGGTAAATGGTCAAGATAGCAGACAGCAACAACATAATGTAAGCAAACCAGAAACAGGAGAAACTTACAAACCGAAACATTACCAAGAAAAACAAACTTATGCTAGACAAGACAGGACCTCGTCTAGGGATAGAAATAGAAAAAATTCTATTGATAGAGGAGTTTTCCAACCCAGAAATACAGGACCAAGTACATCTCGGGACATGAGTCGGAAAATTAGAAAGGTTTGTTTCGACACGCCATCCGCCGCAAACCAAATAGAACAATCTAGTGAAGAAGAGGTGGCGATATTATCAATCGAATTAATCTCATTTGATGATGAACTGTGCAACGATAATCTCAATGCATATCAGAAAAAACAGTTAACTGAAGTATTGCTTAGGAATCAAAAGGTGTTTTGCAAAAACAAGAATCCAGTAAAAGATTTTCAATTCGAAATAGAATTAACAGATAAAACACCATTCACGGGTTACCAATATGTCATTCCAGAAAAACATAAGGAAGAGGTGGATAAGCTCATTGCTACCATGGTCAAAGATGATATCATCATGAAGTCCAAAACCTCTTATCTAAATCTGATAGTGCTCGTAGAAAAGAGTAATGGGAAGATAAGGTTGTGTTTAGATGCAAGGCGATTGAATCAAGTTACCTTACCGTACAGAGACAGACCGTTGCGTGTAGAGGATTTAACTAATCAATTATCCGGCATCAAGTGGTTGAGTTCAACCGACTTCACTGCATCGTATTGGCAAATAGCGATAGCACCTGAATGTAGACAATATACAGGATTTATTCACCGGGGAATTTCGTATGTCTTCAAAAGAATGCCATTTGGACTCCAGAACAGTGCATCTGCTCTTGTACAATGTTTAGACAATATCATTGGCAGAGAGATGTCCAGCGATGTTTTTATCTATATTGATGACGTGCTTGTGTATTCTAAGACATTTGAAGAACACATGACTAAGCTAGATATTTTGTTGAAACGTCTGATTGAAAATAATTTACAACTGAATTTGGAGAAAAGTAATTTCTGCACTAAACAAGTTAAGTTCCTGGGTTATGATGTGACAGTTAACGGAGTAAAATGAATATGGAAAAGATGCAAGAGATAGATAAAATTGCACCGCAAAAAAAAACACGAAACACTTAAAAGTTTGTTAGGTTGCGTCAATTTTACGCCAGATTTATTCCTAATTTCGCCATGCACACTGCAATATTTCTTCCGTGCTGCAAAGCACACTAGATGAAAGGGGAAACAATGGAAAGAATTTCCACAGTTTGCCTTTAAAGAATGAAATAAGTGGCAAAATGATGAAACAAACAGATAAAAAAAAAGGAAAGAGGGAACCAAGAAAAAAGAAGAGCATAAATATTAGTGAAAAGATTTTAAGGCATATGAAATCAAATTCCATAAAATCTTTTTTTCCGAAAGAAGGGGTTATGTGACCGCCCGTTTTCTTAGATTCCGAAAACGTGTCACATACCGCCCTAAGAAAGCGAGGGAAAAGAATATTTTGAACGCGCGCCAACGCGGATGGATATTTGGAATGATAATTAGAATTTAAAACAAGAGAGACCGCCACCTTAGACCAAGGGCGAGACCGCAGGTCGGATGAAAGAAAAAGTTCTTTCTGAAGGTAGCAGCTGAACTGGGCGGACATATGGAAAACGGTACGCCAGGAAGTGACATTGCAGCGGATTTCAGATTTGCAACTTTTTTGAGGAAAACTCTTCTAGAAGACCAGAAGAGGTAATTATTCTATTATAAATTGATTTAAACATAATCTTAGAAGAAAGATAATAAGAAATGTTATGAATTTATAATGGAAGAATTAGGGAGAGAAATTTTGAATAGATGGCAGTAATTAATAGCTTGCATTCATTTCTCTTTCCAGTTTTTTTTTTCTCTCTACATGCTTTTCGTATATTTAAATACTTTTTGAAGTTGGTGCTCATATAAAAGGGGTGATCTCTGGATTCATTTTCACTCTGAATATCCAGTTGGTCATTAACTGTAATCGAAAATAAAGTAAAATTCATATGAGAGTATTCAAGCATATAAAACTTGAACGAGAAGAAGAAGGCGATTTCTGAGGAGCAACGGCGTTCTCAACCTGAGGCCACGACGCTTCAAGGCCGAAGCAGCTCGGTGGAAAGGTGTAGAAGGAAGCAAAGTGGACTGCTCTACGCGGCCGAGAACACATAGGTCGTTCCAAATAAAATGTTTTGTAGGGATAGGAGTGATTCAGTTTAATAGAAAGCTCATTCTGTATCTATCACGTAGAAAGAAAAGGAGGGTAACAGATTTACCACGCTTAAAAGATAAGAAAAGTAAAAGTACATTTGTTTCCGACTTCTAATACGTGAGAACAGAATCAATCTTTTCTTTCAAAAGGATTTCAAGATCAAATATTGTAATATAGTGATTAAGAGTTTGTGTAAGAGTATAATTATAATAATAGTAATTCTCTGGATTTTAGAGAGAGAAAGAGTTTCCTTTTGTTGTAAAAGCAATGTTAAGGGAAAAGTATTAATTTTGATTTTCAATGTGTGTTTCTTTCAAATTTTGTAAAGTAATATTTTAACGATTCTTTCAATTTCTGAAAGTGTGTTTGTTAAACAATTGGGTTGTAGATGAAAGTAGGAAATTGTGTATTGTGTTATTAGTGTTTTTTTTTCAGTCAAGAGTATTCTGTATTTGATTTTTTTCTGTGTGGCATTGTATGTATTTGTCAAAGCAGCCAATATTTTTTGAATATATTCTGAATTTAGTGAAAAGTGATTCTCACCTGAGTTATTTGTAATTTTGCATCCAATCCATAAACGATCTTCACGACCCTGCCCCCCCTATTTTTTTATTTATTGTGTCCACACTGGGACGTCTATACTGAGCTAGTCGACCATCTGGTGAATTGTGTTCACCACCCCCCCAAGACGTCTCAGGTCGGGTGCTGGCCTTACGGCTTGTACCGCACACGACTGTGGCTCGCACTACGTTTGAAAACTTTTGGTTTACATTGTTCTTTACCAGGAAATCTCTGTCTTTAAGAGTTATTATGAAATTGGCCGGACCGGGAATGGCGCTGATACCTCACAAGACACATCGCAACGGCTGCCAAAACTATTTCTGAGCAAAAAAATCGAAGAGGCTACCGAGTAATTCAGTGAAAAACATTTATTGCATTTCGTAAATATTATTTGAAGTAAGTTCTATTAAAAATGTCGTTAAAATCTATGAAATCAACAAAAAAGCATTAAAAATGACGATAAAAGTAAAAAATGACTTATTAGTCGAAATCGACAAAAAATGCAAAATAATGACATATAGAAATTGGTCAATTCCTTTCATCATAACATAACATGAATTTCTATACTAAATGGCATTACTCTAAAGTGAAAAGGAAAAACATGACATTTCATTCAAATCCGCCCGCTAATCATTACCTTCCACCACAGACGCCCAGAAAAAGCAAAAATCCTGGCTCGGTGTTTCCACGGGGGCCTCTTATTTCAATCGAAAGTTCTGCCCATACAGTTTGGCCATACATACGGAAAATAATTTACTCTTCCATGCGACAGAAATAACTCATTGTAGTTCCATAGTCTCGCGCTAATACTCTCTGAATCTCTATCTGGGTCAACATTCCTTCCTAACGAATAAAGCGCTACATAAGCCTCTTGTTAAGTAAATAACTTTTTACATCTCGGGAGGGCTGAATAACACGTACAAAGAGGATTCCGTTACAAACGCACCAACTTCGGTCAAAAGATTTGCCTTGTGACGTGTACGAGGTATTAACAAAGGCATCTATTGCAAATTTTAAACATTTATGAAGCAGAGATGGCTCCTAACTGAACATGAGAGTGTGGTGCAATCTATATATTTAAAAAAATAAGGTATTCTGCCATGGCTTCGTTTAGAGCTTCTACTGAACCTATTGTTGTATTTTTTCCTTTAAATGAAAGAAAGTGATCCCAGATGTGTTATCAGATATTGTTTGTGTTGATTCACCAACATTTATGGTGTAAATTAATTAATTAAATCATTCTTTAATAGTACGCTTATCAATAGTCAAATGTTTTCCAAAGGGTGGCTGTTTCAAAATCGATTATATGAAACGCTAGATATGAGTCCACGCTGCTTCATGGTGGCGCTGCTTGATGTTTTGTTTTGATTGTTGAGATTTGTTTACAATTCGTCAAGGTTTTGTTTCAATGTAATAATTGCATTGTGGCGTTGACAGTTTGCATGTGTTTGCTTTTGTGATGTATTTTGTAGAGAACATTCAGACAATGGGTTTTGCTCGGTTGTACTGAAGTAGTGAAGTTGTTCATAGGTTATGTCGAATTCCGAATCGTTGCCCACTCGCCCCAAAAGACGCAAACGTACATTAACTGGACGCAGGGAAAGAGAAAGTCAGCGTAGGTGTCGTGATGGTGAGGTCATTTCGTTTTCTATTTGGTCGTTGTCTGTGAAGTGTCAGTTTTGTTCTGCTTTGTACTGCCCATGCGAGAGAAATTCTGCAAACGAGTTTACTCTGTGTTGCTTAAATGGGAAAATAAGTTTACCTTCGAGCAATATGCCAGAAATAATCAAATTTGTTTATAGATGATGACACATTAAAAAACTTTAGAAATAATATCCGTCAGTATAATAGTGCTCTTTTTTTGTGTCGTTGTTTCTTTTGTTCGTATTATTGGAATATGTGGGCCACATTGCATTGCCACCTGGTCATGGACCAAACGTGTTCAAAATTTTGGGAACTCCACATCACAGAATATCTTCGTTATATCCTGAAGATCCAAACAATGCAACATATTGTGAACATTAGTCTGGGCACAGTATTTTACATTTATCTCAGATCTCACCGTCAAATTTTGACGGGTTCTCACTAGTTAGTTCTTATTTTAGTAAACTGACGGATTACAAATTCTATGTGACGCTGTTTTTAGCAACAGAAGGCATCAATAAACCTTGTGCGGAAAGCATTCGTGGGAAGGTAGGCGGTGTCTACTTTGATGAAAATGAACTACTTTAATACGTACTTCCACATTCTTTTAAAATCATGTTACTTTTCATAGTGGTTACGTTTTATTTTACCTTCTTTCAACTAACAAAATACTAATCTCAAAGTTCAGTGATTTTTTTACTCTTGTACAAATTGTATTTCAGTATAATTTAGTGGTAATGAAATATTTTATTATTAATTATTCCAAGCCATTGACAATGAGTTAATGCCAGGTTTCAATATAATGACTCCGATCGGTTCCGTAAACTCTTGCGGTCTTGTGATGGATATTGCAAACTCCACTAGCGCCCGAGGTTACAATTTCAGCAGCACACGTAGCAATGAAACTAGAATGTCACGTAACTTTAGCACCTCTTGCATTTTTTAAACGGTTGAAGTTATTGAAATGCAGTTTTCATGGGAATGCATGAGGGGATGGGGATAATTAATACATGTATTCACTTCTATTTTATCATTTGTATTTTTCAAGATATTGAAGTAACTGTGTTTTTCCTTAAGTAATTTTGATTTTTTCGCGACTCGTCTTTAACAGATATTGTAACGCCCCGAGGACGAGGTAGCAGGAGAGCGCTGCGCGACCTTGGTTGATGGACGGTTAGATTTAAAATATACGTTAAACACGAGTCACAAGAAAATCCAAATTACTCAAAAAAATGCTTATCTAACATACAACAACATGTATATCATTGGATTTGGCATTTTACGCTCATTATGACTCTAAAAACATATGTATAATTCCGTATAAAAATAACAAAGTTATCTCAATATCTCTTAAAATACAAGTGATAAAATCGAAACGATTACATACACCAATTAGCCCCATTTCCTCATGCACTTTCGTAAAAACTGCATTGCAATTACCTCAACCGTTCAAAAACCGAAGGGGGTGCTAGAGTTAGGTGACTGACGTACATGACGTGAGAACTTGGGCAAATATTCAGTTCTAGCGCCGCGAAACTGCAGATCTACACAGCTCACGGTGATCTTAACTAAATGGTAACAAAATATTCACATTAATGATGAAAGCGACTCACTGGCAAGCAGATGTAACCTGCAAATTACCAAAGTTTTTAAGTTAGACTATCAAAGAACTTCAGCGAAAGATCGATTTCTGCATAAACAAAAAAAAATATTTACAGGAGGAACGCAAGATCTGTGTTGCAACGATCTGGACAGGCGCTGCTGTTCTTGGGTCTATACTTAAAAGTAGATATATAAAATCTACTTAAAAGTAGATTTTATATACTTTGTCGTTATTTTTTTCCACTCTGAAACTCAAAGAATTGCAAAACAGCCACTGAACATTGCTTTGCTTAGAATCCTGAGACTTAAATCTGAATCAGTTAATACGTCGTCAGATGAATCAGTAAAAGTAATTCTGTTCAAGATTTGCGTATAACTGAAATATTGGGTCATAACTAACACTTCATTTTTACCTTCAGTTTAAGTGGATGAAATATATAATTTAGTTTAGGAATCAGCTTAAACAAATAATTAAATTTTATATTAAAAGAAACCGGGAGCGCACGCTCAGTGCATCAGCTGATGTCACTGCAGCGCCTGTGACCGGGAGTTCCTAGGTTCCAGTCCCGACGGCGACAGGATTTTCGACACTAGCTTTTCAGCTAGGTCGATATCAGTCCGTGTCTGGAGGAGAATTCTAGCGGCCGGCTGCTCTGATGGGTAGTTTTCCGTGGTTTCTCCGATCAACACCGGGTGAATGCCGGAGCAGTACCCTACCAAAACGGGCCACGGACCGCGCGCGATCTTTCCTTCCTCTTTCTTGTTCTAAACTTGTCCCGGCTGAGGTGGTGACCCCGCTGGTGGAAGATACCTGGTTGGGGAAACCCCAGCCGTAGGTCAGCGCCGGATCTGGCTATCCAGTGGGGGAAGACCACCGCCACCTCCCGAGCAAAAACACGCACTACTCTTACGGGACTAGTGACCGCTGTAGTCGGCACGCCTGGAATCACTGACAATCAATCATATTAAAAGGACAAAAATGAACAATTTTGTATTTGCGCATGGTTCAAACCAAACTTAAAATGGAAATGACAAACGGTTTCTAAATATGAAGAAATAACATTATAATGGACCATTTAAGTTACCAAATTATGCATCAGTATATGCTCCAGAATGTATAGTCAAATCCAATCAGATTCGTTTAAAACAATCCCCCATGCAAAATTCTTGATTTTAACAAATTAAGTACTTTTTCTTAAATCATTAATAATTCCAAATATTTTTAATTGGAACTCTGTTTTACTAATGCAACTAAGTAAAATGTTGTTTAATTCAGAAAAAACAGCAGGATAATTACATTTGAGAAGGCTCTATTTCACAAGGAAATTCGGATAAATGAAATTATACACATACGAATATGAGCGAAAAGTATTTCGGAGAGAGAAATAGTTTTGAATACTCCTCCTTCAGTAAAGGACATTGTCCCTTATTTTGAAAATATATAATATAATGAAATACTCCAGCTATTCTTTAATTGTTGTGTATTGCGTTGATGTTTCAATTTTTCCTAAAATGTAGGGTTTATTTGCCTAGATACGTTTAATAATGTCAAATCTATCGCAGGCTAAAGTAATTTTGTCGAGTAGATAGTGGACGATACATATTCCAAGCAGCAATTGCAATGGATTTGCTCCCGAATAATTGAAGCGTGAAAATGAAATATAAACTCTTCACGGTTTTGAATGGAAAATCTTAACACAAAGTACTGGAAATGAGTGGAAAACAGAAACTTTTTCTCCTCATAGTGTTACTAGTTATTATTCTTTATTCACTATTAGGTTATTGAAATCATTGGAAGACCTAAAATTGATAGATAAATTGTGTTGATAAAAAAATTTATGACTTTAATATAGGAGATGCAAGCGAGGATTGACACTAAATTTGAACTTTTAAATTACAAATTTCAAAATGTCATCAAAGCTTTTAATGGAAATCGCAACTATGCCATTTTAAGAAGAAAACTTTCTTCTATTCAACAAAAAAATAAAGAAGGAAATTGCAGCCATTTCTCAGAAATTTTTTAAAATGTCTGAGACTTCGTGCAAAGTACCCCCTAAAATTAAAATATCTTCATTATCTCTATAAAGACCATTACTCTTGACCCTTTTACTAAGTTTCAGCTCAAAATCGTGTAATCTGACAGAGTTACGCCTGACACATACCTCCAATACAAACTTTCCGATTTTCAGATATCAAATAATGTGTAACTTCTCGTCACCTGCACCAATCTTAACCATCTTTGAAACAGCTAATAAACCTTACTTCTGACGTGTGTGGCAAGATACAGCTGAGAAGAACCTTAAACACGCATTTTCGGACCTATAATTCATTATTGTATTGGTAAGGTGATTCCAATACTTTCTCCCTACACTACAGTTTGTGGAAGAAAAGTAAAAAAAAGTTGTTGAAGAAAAAAATAACGTCGAACGCTGAATTAACCATAAAGATTAGTGGGTTTCTTAAAATTGATAATCAATTGGATTGCATTATTTCAAAAACAATAAATTTCAATAGAAATTACCCTAGGGAAAGAAAAGACCTGTCAGAAGAAACCATAATCTGAAATTAGGCTAAACATCATTGAAGATATTGGAGATGATACTAGAAACAGACAAAACTTAAATTGAAAGGATTTCATCTGAGTTTTGTAATTCGATATTTGTCGAAAAAATTTATCCTCCTAGATTGACATTAAAAATAGTGATATATAACTCCAAATATTAATTCTAAAAGAATGCCAATTATTCCGTGAAAACATTTTGGGCAAATATCATGCACAGTACTTTCCTGAGTTTAAATAGTTGGTAAACATTTTAAAAGTCCCACGATATGGGTCAATGATGTTCAGTCAATATTTAAGTTCCACGATGTCTACAAATATTGACATTTCTAAATACTATTAATAAAACATTGAAAATCAAAGATATGGCCAAAATGACAGACACAATACAATAACCTCATAAGGTTATGACTTCAACACATGCACTGCATTACATTACGACTCATCGAATTTCAACGTTTTATGTGGTGAATAATTGCCAAGTCTTATTTTGGCCTAACATTCCTCAACTACAAAGCAACGGCCAATTATATTTATTAATAAATGGTCGTGTTGATTTTGTGAGTTCCATTCATGCATTAACAAATGTTTTTCATTATTTTCAAAATGGTTCGTTGGGAAACTTTTCACATTGATTTGATGAGAAACGGGATACCAGCACTTACCCCGTGAACATACAAATCACACATCTCTAAGAAGATATTACGGTTAACTCCTCATTAACACGAATTCCAAGGGACCGAAATTATCGGAGTTCGTGTTATAAAAATTCGTGTTATCCGAGAATTATAACTGTCCTAATTACCGTAATCCCTTGCCGAGACGAAGTTTTGTTCGTGTTACGGAGAAATTCGTATTAAGCGAGTTCGTCCTAACGAGGGTTTACTGCCTTTACATTTGAACAAAAATAGACTTACGACACTTAACACCTCAGATAGAAAACGATCAAACTTACTTGCGGTCGTCCCGCGAAACCAGCCGTGTCGCCGAAGGTCGCGCCGCAGCAGGCGGGCGCACGTGGGGATCGGCCGTTGGAGGGCGCCATGCACACGCGGCCTCGCAGGCTGGCGGAGGCCGACTGCATCGCTGACCGCCACAGCGCGCCCTCCCCCCCCCGGTCGCTCCGCCCTTCGCCTGCGCCTGCGCTCGCACCTGCGCGCCGCCTGTGGGCTCTCGGGCAACTACGGCAACAAATAATTTCAAATCGCTTTCCGGCTTTGGTTTCAGTTCATAAAACATTTACGTTTCGAATTTTGGTAACGAAATATGTCGGTTAATAATAGTAGTTTATGCAATTAGTTTATAATGTTAAGCTTTATTGCATGAGTACATGTTTTGAAAACGAGGAGCGAGTTTTCAAATTTGTACGAATGCAATAAAGCAACATTATAAACGAGTTGCATACGCTATTTTTTGTATAACAGCATTATAAATTTACAAGAGAATCAAACTTAATTTCGCGAAACAACTTTCTTCTGACGTCTCGGGTGCTTGACATCCAACGCCCTCTGGAAATCAAATTCAAGATGGCATTGTTGACATCCGTGCGAGAAAACGGTGGTCGGCTGTTCCGTCTTCTTCTACCTCCCCACGATTCTCTCGCTACTATTGGCTGAATGTGTGATGACGTCATGTCGCGTTTAATAATGGCGCTGACGTCATGTAGCGTGCGATAAAATACTGGATTATGCACGATTCGGGGTATCGAAAAGGGTCGTTTATAATGATGGTATACAAAAAATATTTCATTAGCGGTTTTTTTTTAATTACAATCGTTTCGCAACCGTTTACAATTTCGGTTTTGATGTCGAAATGTTTTTTCAATTGTTTTATTAAATGATATTTGTATTCATTATCTTCGAAATTAATGATAATATTACGGAACTTGTGCAATGGAATTACTGGCGATTCCTTTTCAATTCAAGGCAGAAACCCTGAACAGATTAAAATGAAGAAATAATAACTAAAATTCTTAATTGAATAGTTTTAAAAATAGTCTGTAGAATTGAGATTTGCTGATGATTTCTTTCCTTCCAACGCGAAATACATAGTTTTGTTGCAGTGTCTCTACTATTGCTGCTTTTTGCTAACTGCAAGTATCTATTTTTTACTATATCGCTTCCCAAAAAATCAACGTACAAACTTGCCTGAAATTATGGAAAAAATAAACAAGCGAAAAACAAACTGGAACCGAAACCTATTCATTTGGTTCCGTAGTAACATATTAACTGAAAAATAATAACGATTTTGGTTTTCTTCTCAGATTTGAAACAGGTTTTGACGCTTTCGGTTGACGATTCCTTCCTGCCCGAGGCAAAAGCCTCGTCAACTTGAAATACATAAAAAATTAATGTCTCTGCCCTTCAAAAAACTCACAAATGTTGTTTCCACTATGAGTTACATTTTTCGAAATGTGAATCTAGTGTAGTAAGGCGCACGTAATTTTGAAGGTCATTTAAAAACAGAAATTGACGAATGATAAGTGAAATACTTTCTGTTTATTGTCGGTTGATTATCAAGAAATAAACGATGATGACAATTTATTTTGTATGTTCGTGAAAAATTAGTTTTAATTAAATTCTGTTTAACCACGAAAAACTGACAATTTATATTATAGGTATCATTGAGTAAAATTTGTTAAAATGTTTTCAAAACCAAGCTGACACGACAGGAAACACAATTTAATCAAGTATTTGACGGTGAAGACGTAAAATGTTCTTTCCCATCAATTATATTTTAAGAAAAAAATGCGATTCAACGGCATAATTAGTTAATAACAGTTTATAGTTATTTTAACTATCGTAGTCGTTTTGCGACATAATATTGTTGACAACAAATCCTCTAATTATTGATTTTAAATGCCAACGACAACTCACCGCTAATCCAATATTTGATTTGCAGATTTTAACTGTCATGAAATTACTTTCTAAAACTAGAAGTGTTGAAACAGTACGTGCTCTCTCGCCCGTGCTTTCACTCAAACTTACGCGAAAAGAACTCAAATTTTCCAAAAAATGATCTGATCTTATTTCAAAATTTATCTTACGTAAACAGATTTCATTAAAGGAAAAATCTCTATCTTCGCCGTCGAAAACATTTTGAATTTTTCCAATTTTCGAAGTATCAAAGTTTTCAACGAAAATGAAACCTACACCATTCTCTTAAACGTTCTTTACAATATTCAACAACAAAATTAAATAAAAAGCGATGAAACCATTTTTTTGAAAATTTTGAAAATGTTCCAGGGGCTTCATGTTAAGTACCCCCCAAAATTAAAATATGTTTCAAATTCAAGGGGCCCTACAATAGCTAGATCGATTGAAGAATATCAATTTTGGAGAAAATCGGCTGAACTTTAGCCACTAGCGTTCTTCACAGACACGCGGACTGACGGACGGACAAATGGACAGACCTTTTTCCCGCCATTCGATTTTTCGATATCACGGACCACTAAACAAGAATTCTGGCTACACCACGTGATAGAGGATTATTTTTCTAAATTTAGCAACTGAATGTAACAACGTTGTTGTTACCTGGACCCTGTAATAAGAGTTATTCTACCAAACATTCACCGTTTTCCGCGCAGCATTGCAGATCTTCCTCTCTACTCTGTTGCGAGGAAGTAATGATGGAATTTTCTTGGTTCTTATTCCCTTTATAGTAAAAATATAACGTGTTCTTTGAAGTCGATTCAGAGCATAAGATGTGTGGCTCTTGACTATTTCTGCCCCATTAAATTGCCAACTTTTTCATTCACTCAACGTACTTACGGCGATTTGTAATATCAACACAGAGAACCAGACTGAATAGTATTTTCAACAAACATTTTCACTTTAAAATACGGGTGACTCACGCGAATCCATTTCGAATTAGGTCAGCTACAGTGATTCATATGTATATTGGTAAAGATAATATTTAACATTATTTTCTTTCTAGTTCTACGTCAATATAAACTTACATGAACTTTTAACTTCTCCCTGCGGAGTAGAGAGAAAGTTATGTAATGCTGCGTGAAAAACGGAGAATTTTTGGTAGAAAAAATTCTTTCTACAGTGCGCTGGTAACGAAAAAGTAGATAAATTCAGTTGCTAAATTTAGAAAAATATTCTCTAAGATGTAGTGTAGCCAGAATCCATGTTAGTGAATCCTTGAGACCGAAAAATCGAATGATGGCAAAACATCTGTTTGCCCGTCTCTCCGTCATTGAACAACGCTAGCGTCTAAACTGTTCCACCGATTTTCTCCAAAATTGATATTCCCCAATTGATCTGACTGATGTCGCGGCCCCTTGAATTTGAAACCGATATTACAATTTTGGGGTACTTTACATGACGCCCCTGGGGCATTTTCCAAATTTTCAAAAAAATGGCTTCATCGTTAATGATTAAATTTTATTGTTGGATAGTGAGAAAGGAAATTCAAGAGATTGATGCAGGACTCATGTTCGTAGAAAACCCTGAGTTTTTGAAAATTCCAAAAGTTTTAAATTTTTTCCTACAACGAAAATATTAAAGATAGAGGGTTTCCTTTAATAAAATCTGTTCCTTAAAGATAGATTTTGAAATAACGTCATGTGCATTTTTTCGCGGTTACGACCCGGCCCGGCCCGGCCCGGCCCGGCCCGGCCCGGTCCAGCCCAGCTCGGCTGGGTTCGGTTCGGCTTGGCTTGGCGAGAAGGGTCACGGGTTCGAATCCCGCCCCATGCATGTACGTTTGTGTGTATCTTTATGCTATCGCTATCAGTTCCGCTACCGTTACAACAAAGGTATAAAACCAATATTAAATTGCAGTGATCGCCATATGACCATTGCAGTTGAAAATCGACCATAATAAGTTAAAGAAAATTAGGCCTGTTGTGTTCCTCAGCGCCTTTCATTTATAAACTAACCCCCGTCCGGTCTGTGACGCCGAGCAGAGCAGACGTTCTGAGGTCGAGCTCCGCAACCATTACCAGTGCCAGTTTCATAAAGTGTTGTATTTCCGAGCTAGTGGAAGCTAAACTACAATCGTGTCAGTTGTAAGTGGGGAGTGCGTGCTGGGAGGTGGACCAACTTATTTCTGTGGGCCATCAATAATTGCCGGATTACAAGGTAAATCGCCAACGCCTTGTATTGATAGGAGGGGCGAACCTTGGGTCTCCCAAGATGGAGCCCCCTCCATCGTTACCCGAGGCCATCTCGTCGGCGGTTTTAACTGCTCACCAGTGCGTTCCTTTTCCAAACTGCAACGACTTAAATTTTAACATGATTCAAAATCCTAATTACAACACTGACGCAATCACATCTCCAGAAGCAAAAATCCAAGCCTTGGAAGATGAAATACTATTTCTACGACAACAGTCACAGAATTAACGGCTACTTGAGAAAAATCTTCCCAAAATCCAAACAGTCCAATGGACTCCAAGTGGTTACAAAACCTACTCAAAATAGTCATCCATCAAGTGAAAGTCTATCAAAGTGATTATAAAGTTCAAAACGTAAACGAGGATGAGCAGTGAAGAAAGTGCCAGTTCGCAAGATTTACCTCCTGAATATAATATTCCCACTGATAACCCGTTTCCAGTACTCCACGAAGTTACAGATGAATCTGATAGTACTACTCCAAATCTAGAACCAGCAAAAATACCCCCAATAAATATTAGTAAAACTTTAGATACCGTAAGAAATTTCAGCTATTATTTATGACATACCAACTTCGTATAGTAATGAAGAAATTAAGTTAGAATTAGGTCAAAAATTTTCAGTAAATACTGTTTACAGACTCTTTGGGAAAAACAGAGAAGCCTTAGAAATGTGTGCAGTGGAAGTCTTAGACAGTGATCAGAGTAGGGAGATAATCAAATTAAGAAAATTATTCTATAGTAATGTCAAAGTCAAATTTCGAAACAAAATCTCACCAATCCAATGTAAAAATTGTCAGTTATTTAACCATACACAAGCAAACTGTTAACTGGAACCAAGATGTGTTAGATGTATAGAAAAACATCATTATACTAAATGTAAAAAACCTAAAAATTCTCTCCCTCAATGTGTGAACTGTCTTGAAAATCACACAGCGAATTATAGAGGATTTAGATTCTTCAAAAGTAGTAATTCCAAATCTAGTTCAAATCCAATTGGAAATACAGTCCAACATCCATTAATTTTCAACCCCCTCAAAACCAACGTCAATACTACCAAAGACCAACTAGAAATTCCAAAACTCCACCCTCCCCTCCTTCTCCTCCTCCTCTGATTAATAATTTACAGAATTTCCCCCGTATACCATCACTCTCAAGAAATTCACAAACGTATTTTGAAAATAACTTTGTTCCATCCCCACCTACTACAATAGATTTTAATAAATATATTCCAAGTTTAACAACTCAGATTTTAAATATATTAATTCCACAAATTCAGCAATTAATAATAGAAGTACTGCCTAGAATAATCAATAATGGATCACCATAAAATAAAATTATTAAACTGGAATGCCAATTGACTACTTCGTCAAATAAATGAATTCAAACATTTTGTAAATGACTAACAAATTGATATAGCGTGTATTGAAGAAATTGAAGATACAGCTTCTTTACATGGTGGGGGTGAGGTAGCAATACCAATCAAAAGAAAAATCAAACATTCACAAATATTTGTACCTACCTCCAAGGAATTAGAAATAACAGCAATAACGATAAATTTATCAGTTGGAAAATTAACAATAATAGTAGCTTACAAACCCTCAAATAAAAAAATACCTAACAACACCCTGGAACTACTCTTCAATAATAATGATAAAATATTACTAATTGGAAATCTCAATGCAAAACACCAAGCATGTGGATGTAAAACGACTATCCCTCAAGGTATATTATTATTTAATCTAGCAACTACGAATAACTGGACAATACATGCCCCTTCTCAACCTACCCATTATCCATATAAAATACCATTTCTCCAGATATTCTGGACATTGCAGTCTCACAAAATTTAAACTTCCCCACACAATACTGCATACCAGCATTAAACTCGGATCACAATCCCGTATTAATTAACTTTAATAATGTTATTCCACAGCAGAAACATAATTCCCTAATTAAAGGAAAAATAAATTGGAAACTTTTCCAGTCATATATGCTTCAAACAAATGATTATGCTACTTCTCTCCATACTCCATTTTATGTAGATGCTGAAATTTTAAAAATACAAAGAAATGTATTAGAAGCTATTAATTATCAACAAAGACAAGTAATAATCCTAACAAACCAGTCACACCTATCCTACCAAAAGAAATATTAAATTTAATTGTTCTCAAGCATGTAACTCGTAGAAAGTGAGGAATCACTCGAGATCCTGATATTAAAACTACCTTAAATTGCCTTACTCATGAAGTTAAAAATAAACTAGAACAATACAGGTTTTCTAAATTACAAAAATATATATCCCATCTTCAACCTAACTCTGCTTCCCTCTGGTCTGCAATTAAAAATATAACAAATGACAAAAAACAATTACTCCCATAAAAAAATAATAACAACACATTAGCAACTGATTCTGAAAAAGCAGATCTATTGGCAAATCATTTTGAACTCTCCTTTACTAATAACCTCCCTTATAATATTTTCTTTACCCAAAACATAGTCCAATCATTAGCCAACCCACTTCATACAGTTCCTGAAAGAATTAAATTTCTTTCCCCATCTGAAGTCAAATACATAATTTCCAAACTTAAAAACAAGAAATCACGAGGCTTAGATTTAATTCCTAATATTGTAATTAAACATTTACCATATCCCATCCTCAGTTCACTAACAGCTATATATAATGTATGTTTCAGATTCAACTACTTTCCAAACTCCTGGAAAACTGCACTTGTCCTGCGAATTCGTAAACCCAACACAGATCAAACTAAACCTAAAAATTTCAGACCAATTAGTTTGCTGTCAAATTTTTCAAAAATCTTTGAAATGGCAATTTTAACCAGGATTAATATTTTTTTAAAATAAAAATAGTGTTCTTCCTAGTAGTCAATTTGGTTTCAGACATAACCATTCTACTACGCATCAATTGCAACAGACTATATTGCCACCAATTTCCAAAAATTACGTCATACTCTTGCTATATTTCTTGATGTAAAAAAAGCATTTGATAAAATCTGGCATGATGAATTACTTTTTAAATTGACAAATATTGGTTTCCCAAATTACTTACAAAATATAATAAAATCCTTTTTAGTTAATCGACGATTCAAAGTTCAAATAAATAACACTCTCAACTGATCACAATATACAAGCTGAACTTCCCCAAGGATCTCCTTTATCACCGATGCATTTTAATGTTTCTATTTCTGATATGCCTTACCTCTTACATTCAGATATTGCCTTATTTGCGGACGACACTGCAATATTTACCACTCATAGTGATCATCTTTTAGGTAGAGACAATCTCCAAGATGACCTAAATCTCCTCATGTCTTGGTTCAATGATTGGTAAATAAAAATAAATCAGCAAAAATCTCAAGCAAAAATTTTCTCCTTAAAACGGATTCTTCCCACATATCCCTTAATAATTAATAACCATTCAGTTAAATGGCTTCCAAATGACACTCCTGTTAAATATCTTGGACTTCAAATAGATACCAAATTAACCTGGAAAAACCATATAACATCAATAGCTAATAACACACATATAAAAATATTAAACTTGTATCCATTCATAAATAGAAAATGAAAATTATCGATAGACTCAGCATTAATAATATTTAAATACAATATACGACCTTCACTGACTTACGCCTGCCCAATCTGGGGAGGTGCCGCTAAAAGCAACCTTCAAAAACTGGAAGTATTGCAAAATAAATTTTTAAGAAATGTTTTAAAAGCTCCATGGTATATCATAAATGATCAAATTTTAAAAGAAATATCTATAGAATCTCTGAAAACTTGGTTTTTGAAACATTCTTCTAATTTATACTCTTCTTTTTCATCTTGCCCAGCCACTCCTTTGTACACTCTAGGTAAATCAGCCAATCTTTTTCCACGAATAAAATCAAGATAATCTAAAGACCTACTACATCCTCTTTAATTAGCTGTAAAGCAGGTTCCAACATTTATAAATTAAATACTTATGTCTTAATTCAAATTGTATGTATTTTTTCTGAAGGATCCTTCCTGGGCATCCTTAGTTGTTATTGTGTTATTGTAAATATTAATCTTCTACCATTGTTCATACATGACGAAATGTAATTACAACAAAATTGTATACTATGCATCATCAAACCCTTGAAAGACACAATAATGTCGAACAAGGAAATAAAAACTTAAATAAATAAAAATTAACTAACGAAACAGGTTTTCCTATTTTTTTGTCGAATGGCTTGGCCGGCCATTCGGCCGGATAATCCAAGATCATTTGACAATCCGGATCACCCGGGCCGGATAATCCAAGTTCATTTGATACCGATCTGCCGACTTGAATATTCGGCCGTGTTTCCTAGAACGTGTTGGACGTAGGGCCTTCGCTTTAATGCGGGCATGTCAAACTGCGCCCGCAGGAGCTACTTGCCTCCTGGAAAGTCCGGCGCTCCTGCGAGACCGGGCAACTTCCCCTGACTCCGCTCTATTTCCCCTCCAAATCTAGAAAGGGGTGTACACGCCCAAACTAAAGCAGGGAATGTAAGCGCAAAGCGGTCTCCAAGCAGAATAATGGTGGATTCATACGAAAATATTTTGCCTGATGATTTTCTGCCAAAACAACCAAAATTTGAATTATATTTTTATTAATTTATTACTGAATACTTTATTTCTTTTTTTTAAATTTGGCCTTTTATAAACATTTTGCCGAGAGGCAGGGATACAAAGGAATGTCAAAATCTTTCCTTTGTTTAATTAAATGATTTAGTTATTTGTTGTATGAATCAAAAATGTAAAATAAGTTAACAAGTTTAACTAAGAAGGACAGCTGTTTAAAAAAAATCTTTGTCCATTAAAAATTCATAATCTGAACGTAAGAAATTAATGCAATTATTGAACTCGCACATAAAACATTTATGAAATCATTTCAGATTCAAATTCATTTTCCAAAACTTCAATTTCTTCAAAAATTCATTTCAGGTTCAAAAGTTTATTTATACTCTAAACTGATAATTTCAATTATGACTGATGTGTTTTATTTTAATGTATCATTTCTTTGCGTAGGAGAAGAAGGGGGGGTTAACATCGCTTTTGGGGCAATAACAGTCTACTGACTTCTCCCAAATATTGCCATGCGCCAGGTATTTATTGTGATACCGCGACCCGAGAGTAATTTGTACAAGGTACAAGGGTATAGCCGAATAAGGCGGTGAAAAGTGCCCCCAAACTAAATCGGTAATTGCGATGCTCATTTGAAACATATTAAAAAATGCCGTAGATTCACAAAAATCAGCCTCCTAGGGCAATCTGTTTCAGAGATACAACGAAAAACGTGTTTTTCATGTTTTATTTTTTCTCAGCTGAAAATAGATGAATTTGAAGGTCAAGTTTGACACCAAATTCATATAAAAAATTAATACATTTTTCAAATTGATTTTCGACGTGAAAAGTTAGAGTACTATCTCAGTTTCTTCCTAAAATGTGTCTTACAACATTCTATAACATATTTTTTCAAATTTAAAAAATGTGGACGATAGTGAAAAAAAATTAAAATAAATTATATCAGTTTAAAAATTTGAAATTCGTGACAATGTAATTGGAAAACAATATCTTAACCGATATTTAAACAGAGATTTAATCTCTACATATGAACTCGAAATATTATCGGTGGTTACATCAATTATGAACCAAACTCAATCGGAATATCCTAAGAGGAAAGAGACGAATGGCCTCTTGCGCATCTGATTTTAACCAATGAGCTTTATGCGCTAGTTTGGGTCATAAGAATAACGGGAATTTTGAATACAAACATTATCACTCATTAAAACAGAAACAGACAAGCCCTGTCTGAAATAGTACACACATTCCAGGGGGAAAAGTGATCGAGTACTTCAAAGTTAGTACATCGAAAATCAAATAATTTATTTTTCAATATGAATTGGGCGTGAAAATTGGTTTACAAAAATACCTTCAAATTCAACTCTTCGTTTCTGTCTCTGCAATATTTTCAGCATGATACATGTTTTGAAACAGAGAAATTTTCTCTGTTTTGAAATACTCTGTTTTGAAACAGAGAAATTTATCAGAATTTTGATTAAAATTAGCAGTTACCAAATAGCATACTACATATATCAGAACTGGATTTACGTTAAAAATGGAATTTTAAATAGGTTCTGATGGAACAAATATATCGACATTTCGTAGATATGCCGATATTTATAGGCTTACTATGGACTTCCATGGACTTACCATGATTGAAGTTGATTTACATTTGTTTGTGCCATTTAAATCACCGCCAAAGATAATGTGTGATTTAAATCAATATTATATTTCCGTGAATTATAGGGAAACTGAGGGGTGAACAAATCGATTTTTAGCATAATTGATTTTCCTGAGAATGACAAAGCAAAAGTATCCCGTGAACTAAAATAATAGTAGATGAAAATATACTATAGAAAGTAAAGTGTTTGAAAAAAATTAATAATTCAGAAATTTAAAATATGAATCAAGGAAAGAAACAAGGGTGAACTTCAATTCAGTAGCTATTTCAGAACTAATGTAAGAGATGCATAGAAGGATTTTCCTAAGGATGAGCCAAAGTGACATTTGGCGTAACAAGTGAACATCACATTATTTCGGAGAAGTATCCCTCCGTCGCGACAGCTGTTCAGTCACGCCCCTTCGTAAAGTGCTAATGGCTCCTGTGAAAACATCCCTAAGAAAAAAGTCAGTTTCGCTGAGGTATATGCACGTACGCGAGTCCGGAAAATATTCAAATTTAAAAACGTATGTGGAAAATCTCTTAACATGCTCTCAGTAAAAAACTGCCACGAACGTCAATAAAAAGAAAAATGATTTTAAGCCGGAAACACGTGCACTGGTACGCATCTCGCATTCAAGTCTGCGTTTTAAAAAAACATATTTATCACCCAAAAAGTAAATGTAATGTAGTGTTTATAGAAAAAACGATTGTTTTCAGAAGAGCACATAACACTGCACTTCCGAATTTCAATTATTTCTCGTGGCGCACTATGTTTTTGTCGGACGAGGACATCACAAAAGGAAGCGTCGAAGCCATTTACAAGTTAGCCAACTGCAAACGAACGAATGCAGGGAGGGAATCTGATGGGCTTGGGGGCACAACGACAAAGGAACCTTCAGTTATGTTGCCAGAACTAACTGTCACTTTGGCTCATCCTTAGGAAAATCGTTCTATAACAAGAGTAGTGTTAGTAAATCCAGGATCCACGTTCCAGAAATGAAATTCATGAGGAGCACTCTCGGTCATACCAATGTAGTTAAGAAAAGAAGCATGAATACAAGCCAGAAATTGAATGTTGTACCTGTTATATCTACAATACACGGTGTTCATAAAATATTATTTATTTATCCTTTTTATACAAGGCAAATTCTCTTAATACAATATTCCCCCCTGTTTGCCTCCTTGCTGACTGAATCCCGACTTGGGTACAGCCGCTGCGGCGATCCATGCGTCTCAGGCTCCGGGCCCGCGCCTCCACTAGGCCGGGCGTCACGCCGTCTCCATACGGCGTAGAAAGAGAGGGGCGGTAGGTTTACCGCCACTGCCTCTCGCTGCTCCCGTGCGCGCTCCTGCTGTTTGCCTCCTCGCTGACTGGATCCCGACACAACTGCTTGCTGCGAGGGGGCCCGCTAAATACCCTCTTGGGGCCGCGGCTCGCTCGCTGGGCCCGCCGCCGAGGACGGCGGCGAGTCTCTGCCCGCCCATTCTGGCGTGACGGCCCGCGCGCCTTCTGCCATTACGTGGCTCGGTGGCGGGACTTGCGAATGCGCGCGGGCAGTCACAACAGTACCATTGCCGATAAAGTGAGAAGCAACAAAGTTGATGGAAAAAATATCTTATGGTTCATATCATATAAAATTCTGGTAATGTCGAATCAATTTCATAAGGAACAGAATATCTAGCCTACAAAATTGTTTTAATTTTGAATTACTCAGAAATATTTATGAAAAGCTCACTTTATCGTGCTTAGCGCAGGTTTTTCTACTCGAATAACACAGATTTAACCCACAACAATTTGAACCGTTTTAGGAAAAAACAGAAATGAATTCGTGTCATGTACTCTAAATTTATGTAAAGTTGTATATGTAAATTTATGTATTGTAAAGTGTAAATTTAGAAGTTAATAAATATGAATGTATGAAAAGAGAAAGAGTCTAACATTTGATACTGCTTGTAAAACCGGAAGACAGACTAAAGGGGTGGTTGAGGACGCATTTTAAAACTTGGAACTGATCTTTCAACTGACGCTTACTCCCAGTTGGAAACAAAATACTACTTTATGTGCTTTAGTTTCTATTTTCATGAAATGTATTGTTTCAAATGTTGAATAAAAAATATAGTTATTAAATATATTAATAAAAAATGTTGGTCAAGTGTCAAGATTGTAGTAGTAGTTGTAGTTGTTTTTGTTACATTTCTTCAGAAAATACCCTCCTTGGCAATTTCATTATCTAATAATATTGCAGTAATAGGTACTCGTATTGTTTCTGTTGTAATGTTTGAAAGTACTGTAAAACAGGCCCTGTTCAACAAACAAATTTGTTAGAAAGATTGTTGACAATGGATTCGAGTTGAAATACTTTTGAAAAATACGATTTCAAATGTTAAAATATAATTCTTTGACCCCGGTGAGTCAAAAATATTAATTTTTACAGGGAAGCAAAAAACAACTTTAAACTAATTAGGTAAATCAGGGATTAATGATATTCAAACAAAACCAACACACAAAAAACATTTGAGTATCACCTTCATTTGAATATCGTTAATCCCTGATTTAATTCAGTTGAAAGTTGTATTTTGCTTTCCTGTAAAATTAAGTGTTTACGAGTTATCAGCTTATTCACCAGGATCAAAGAATTATTCATTTCATGCGCAGACATAAATGTTCGTGCATTTCTTGACCACAACCGAAAAATACCTTATTGTATCACCTTACTGTGAAATAAATAATAACGACTTCCAATTGAAATCCAATAGCTTATCTTTTGTAATTAATTTAAATTACAATAAATAACCTATATTAAATATTATATTACCTGTAGAGCCATTTCGCTGCAATAATATCTTGAAGTGTTTCGAACAGTTTGTTGTAAAGGGTAAGGGAGACTAATTACTCAGTAAATACCAACACAAATGTGAACTCGCTTTAAAGTACTTATGGAAGTTTGGACATCTTCAACAAAATCTGTACGTAAACAATGTTGGGCTCATCAGGCTGCAGGGACTGAAGATCAACAGAAAATGTGCTCGTTCCGTACTTGGAGGTCGTAATGGGACCTGGTGCCTGCTTAATTCTCAATCGATTGTCTCTTAAACAATAGAACACGAATATGGGAGTTTTTCGAAGCTATACTATAGTTAATAAGATAATTAGAGGAGGTATTCATGGAAGCCATACCCACATCACTATGACTTACTATTAAATTAAATCTTGTGTTTTTCTTGTCAATATTACATGAAAATCTAAAAATGACCAAAAAGTGACAAACTCTTTTGACCGAGCACCAAAGATAATTGACACAATTTAAAATTTGCAAAAAGTAACATAAAACCCTTCAGTTCAACTGTTTTAAAACTATTATTGCCTGCAATGAGTATTCTAAACACCTTTCGCTATCCCATCATTATTGAAAGTTCTTATATTTTTTCTTTATTTCCATGACTCATGGTCATATATGTAAATATTTAAATGATTTGCATGGGTAGTGTTATGGATTATTCTACATTCTAGTTTGTGTGGAAACGATTGCAAAGGGTAAAAGAAACATAAGAAAGAAAACAAAAGAGATTAAGATGTACGCAACTATAAATAAAGAATCGAGAGTAAAAAGTGACCAGCGGCGTGAGAAAACAGTGAAAAATAAAGTGTTCGGGTTTATTTTGGGAAACTTGCGAGATTTTCCGGGCTTAATAATATAAATAATAAATACAAAAACGTCTGATGTCAAGGAAATAACTACGATGATACGTGTTCGAGGCAAAAGCTAATGGAAAAGAGCGTGGATTCTAGAGTGTTGAACTAGATGCGCAGCAATTAGCAAAAAGACACGGAACTGAGGCTCTATCGAGCAGGAAGAAGACAATCGAATCGATGGGCTTTATGAGTTGAAAAACAGAACGTGCTGAGCAGTGAGAAAGTTAAAATGTCGGGCCGTCAGAGCAGTTTATGTTGCGAAAGAATTCGTGGTCATGAAAATTAACTGTTGGAAAGGGAATAGGGAATTGTATGCAAGTACACAAGTTAATTGTGGGACGGATTTTTAAGGGACGGCAGTTTGGGGTTCTGTTAGAAACAGACTCAAATTAGAAATCGGAACGAGTTCAAGTAACAGTGGCATAGAATAATGAATGTGGAAAGGGATTACCCTTTCGGTCAAGTAGGTGTGGAAACAAAAAGGGAAGTATACAAACTTTTAAACGACTTTTTGTAGGAAGACCAAGTCGTGGCACATTTAGATTGATTGATTGATTTTTTCGTGTTTCCGGGCGCGTCAACTGCTTTGGTCATTAGTCCCGTTAGTGTAGTGCATGTTTTTTCTCGGGAGATGGCAGTGATCTTCTCCCGCTGGATGGCGAGATCCGGCGTCGACCTACCGTCGGCTAGTGGGGTTCCCCCTAACCAGGACTCTCCCACCAGCAGGGCACCGCCCAGCCGGGACAAGCTCTAAGCTCCCGACCGTCTCCCGGAATATGTGGAGTGTAGTGCATGTTAGTGTAAGTGTATATGTGTAAGGGGAGAGGATAGGACAAGGAAGAGGAAGGACAGATCGCGCGCTGTCCGTGGCCCGTTTGGTAGGGTACTGCTCCAGCATTCGCCTAGTGTTGATCAGAGAAACCACGGAAAACTACGATCAGAGCAGCCGGCCGCTAGAATCCTCCTCCAGACAGCGACTGAATTCGACCTAGCTGAAAAGCTAGTGTCGCCGTCAGGACTCGAACCTAGGCCATCAGAGGCACTGCAGGGACATCAGTTGATGCACTGAGCTTGCGCTCCCGGTAAACATATTTAGATTTGAGGATAAATTATAAGAGAGAAGCGAAAGTTAACATGGCCATGAGAAGCGATATATATTGTGTGAATGTGTTTGTAAATATTGTGTGACAATTATGTTTGTCATTGTATGATGTTTTTTATTTTTTTATTCGTAGCGACGTCGGAGCCGCAAAATTGTAAGTTAAAACTACTAGAACAAAATGATAATGTTTTGGAAAGAAGATATTTTTCCATTCACGTAATTCAAAATTAGGTAACAAAAAATTCCCTACGTAAATTATCATAGTATGGGCAAGTCTGTCGACTCACATAATATAAATGTTCCAATTTCCGAGCTGGTAGGCCGACTGACGTGTCATTCGCTAGCCAGCCGCCGACCCGGAGACTACCCCGACGAGCTCCCGCCACCGAAGATGTCCACCGCAGACGTGGACGAAACGTTTGGCTCTTCAGTGCCAACTGGGCCACGGCCTACTAGCCCGGAAATATTGACTCCGGCCGTGAAAGCCTACGATGCTAAGTTAAACACAATAATTAGCAATATAATGATGTTCATTGCAAGATTTCTCCTTACAAGCCAAGTCAGAAAATAATACTATTTTAATTTCTTTACTGCAATTTCCAATGATTTTGCTTTCGATAACCAGAGCTTTGTTACCACACATCTAAATCACATTACAAGATTTTTGGATGGGAAAGACTTTCTCACATTGATTTCATCTATGGAGACCCAACTTTTACATTACTCAATTAATCTCAAAACTAAGTCCTTCATCTCAGCCTAATGGCACTTTTATTTGTACGTAATGAAAAAATGAAAAGATGCCAAATTTACTTAATTATTTCTCCCATGCCTTCTTGCAGGTAGCATAGAAGCAGGTAAAAGGCTCCTTGAAGATGGTAGATCTCTGAGAAAATTCAACAATAGTTTGAATTCAGAAACAATTCTCCTATGAATCGCTATGACCAATGATAATATTTAATTTTTCTTAAAGCTACTACTATTCTGAATTTGTTGACAGCTTTGTTTCTGGAATTCAAAGACCTGAGAAATGGTAACATTTCCTAAATATTTTTAATTTGTTTTTGGATTTAATACACACCATCCAAGATAGAGGCAAGTAGAAAGGAATTGTTTTGTGGAAAAACAAATTGCAAAAAGTATAAGTAATGGGCACAAGAATCTCATTTTTAACTATTTACCTTTGATGAGAACATGCTGAAAACTTTTGCTTTGGTCACACACATATCATTTCAAGAAACGGATTCAAATATTTTGCACTACATTTCATATACGTTTATCTCAGCAATGAAAGCAACTACTCTTAGTTTAGAATAAGAGACTTTGTATTGTGGAGGAAAAATAAATGCATTAAATGAAACCAGTAGCTGTAAAGTAAAATCATATAAAAATTCATTTGCAAAACTAGATTTAAAAAATTAAAATTAAAATATTATATAAAATTATTTAAAAATTAATTGAAAATTTAAAATAAATTTTTGCAGAAAAGTTCCTGCATATTTTTAGACATGTTTGAGCAAATTATACTGCATTCTACATTATGGAGAGAAGTGTCACCAATTCTACATTTGTATTTATCTGCTAAATTAAGAAGCAATTTGTACATTACATAAAAAGTAATAAATACTGGACGAATATCACAGAAGCACTTATATAGATCGATCATTTAGCACCAGTCTTCCATATTTTGGAAAGTTTTCTTAGAAAGTCATTTCATTCATAAAAAGTTGGTACCCTAGTTATTCTTTCAACATTCAATAACTAAATTGGCACATAATATAAAATAAACGGTCTTGACATTGGCATCAAGAAAATCACTGCAATTATCGCTTTAAATTTCTGTGTTAAAAGTCACTGAAATGTTTTATAAAGAAACAAGAACACTGTTTTCTTTCACTTCATTAACACTATATGGAAGTACCCTGTTTACAAAATCACATGTATAATTTGTTTTCTGAACAGTTTGGTTCACACATTTGCAATGTTATTTAAAGAATTCATTCTTTTTAATTCAATTACATTTTTTTGTGAGTCATAGTCAGACGACCTTCGCTTGCCTCTCTGGGTTCTTGAAAGTCCATTCTTGAACTGAAAAAGAATCACAGAAATTATTTTTTTAACTTACTATTTAGAGGCAAGAATATCATTCAGATAAAGGAAAGCAAAGTAAGTTGCAGAACAAAATTGTCATTTAATGAAAAATGAATTATTTAATGAGTCATCAGACTAATTTCACAGTGAAGAATTTATTAGTTCATGACACCTATTTTTTTCCAAAGAAATAATGTAACTTAAATAATTTTGAATGGTTACAGAAGTGAAAACACACAGAGAAGATTAGATAAGTATTTTGACTTATGAATAAATATAATATCATTATTTTGTCATGTATGAAATATTTGCCAGGGAAATAAAATTTAACTGAAATTGCCCATTGTTCAAAGTGTATCATCCCATTATTAGGGATTACTATATTGTAACTAGAGAGCGTGAATCCCATGATATTGTGCATGTTATTATGTATGCACTACATTCTGACATGGGCATTATCACCTCGTAACATCTATCAATCAATACAATTCATCATTAATTTTAATTTTAAGTTTATTAAATGCACGGTAGTCTTTAGAGAAGTAATGTATTTATGTTTCATTATATTTAAATCCATAAAAACAGATTATCAAATGTTTAATTATTAAATATTTTTTTAAAAATCTGTGTATTTTAATTAAAATGTTTTTAATTTAAAAATACTAGTATGTAATCAATTTTAATTTTCTGAAGCTAGAACAAATGTAAATATCTCTAAGTAAATTAAGTCATAACAAAATTAATTTGAAAAATGTATCAAAGAGTGCTCAGTGGATTTGCAAATCACTTTAACATATGTGATACTTAATGTAGAAAATTGAAACTGCAATTTGGAAATTCTCAAATGTTATCATACTATGGAACATGAAGAAAATTTGAAAAGACAGCTTGAAAAAAGCAGCTTAGATAATTTTTAAATATGTAAAGGATTTTTAAAATTCTCAACTATTTCAGAGAACCTTTGTTAATAAAAGAAACTATTATGCATTTGATCATAGCTATTTGTTTCATCATTTACAACTAGTGGTGCTAAAACAGATCGTACTTTTCCTCCCGTATTTTCACGTAAAATTACGTAAAAAGTACTCAAATTTTCGAAAAATAGTACACGACCTTATTTCAAAATATATCTTTAAGAAACTGATTTCATTAAGGGAAAATATTTTTTTTTTAAACTCCAAAAAATTTGGAAGTTTTCCAATTTTCGAAAAATAGGGTTTTAAAAACATAGACCTCCTTTTCCCTTTAAATCACATATTAATCAAAAACGATGCAGCCACCTTTTGGAAAATTTTAAATCCTTAAATTAAAATATCGATTTCAAGTTCAAGGGGCCGTGAAAACAGCCAGATCGATTGGGGACTAGCAATTGTTGCGTCGTTCACAGACAGGCAGGCAGACGTTTGCCTTCATTCGATTTTTTGGCATCAAGAACCCGTAAACATGGATTCTGGCTACACCTTGCGTTAGAGAATTTTTTTTCTAAATTTGGCAACTGAACTTATCCACTTTCTCGTTACCAGGGCCTTGTAATAAGAGCTTTTTTCTGTCGAAAATTCGCAGTTTTTCCGCGCAGCATTACATAAATTTCTCTCTACTCCGTAGTGAGGAAGTAATATAATGTAAACCGAAGTAATTAATTAAATTTAGACTTGAGGTATTTTATCTTTACATAAGTACTATTATTTATTTATTTTACGTCAAAAACAGTTAAAACTGCGTAAGACGTGCTATGGGGAGAAGTGATATGTGTGCACATTTTCAATATTCTGTGATCCCTACACTAAGTAATACACTACATGAATTTAAAAAAAACTCCCATGTAATAAAATCTATTTTCAAGGATAAATAAGCAATAAATTTTGGGCTCTTATCCATGTTGTCCTTCGGAATAATACTTCCTGCCGCAACATGGAAACGAGAATTTGAATAACTGTATTTTCCACTGAATTCTAGAAGACGTGCACAGATAATGAAGTTACATTTATGTCCAGAAGCAAAACAAGGGGTCATATCAGCATTTGCTAAATGGACCAGGGAAACTGGATGAAAAACCTCATCGAGATGGGGGTCATTGACCCAGAAGCTGCGATACAATACTTGTTACATATTCTTTAGAATTATACAGTCCAATGGTAAATAATACATTAAATATCATTGTTAAAATTAATGCTACTTTCCTTGTGATACTCTCTAATTGTATAGAAACAGTTATGCAGCAGAAACGATTTCACTTTGGATTTAAACTTTCCTATCGAATTTAATAGTTTAATGTCATCTGCAAAGTGTTTTAAAATTTTTTGTAATGAGCTGTTGATACTGTCAATATGATTTCTACATCGAGTGTTATAGTAATAGACATCGGAATTTTTTGAAAATATATTCCCGCCCTTAAGCAAGTCATTTTTGACAAAAACCACTTATTCGTAAATCAACAGACAAGGTAATGGTAAAATTCCTAAATTAATGAAGAGAGGCTTACAAGAATCACGTGGAATATATTAGTGACTAAATAAATATAAATGAATAAATATTACATAAATGTGTCAGAATAAATATTAGTGACTTGAAATGATGTAAAATTAGTACTAATATCAGGAGACTAGGTAGACCAACTCTACACATTATTCTAATGAAAAAATACATCCATCTCACCTCGGAGGAATCGTCTCCATCGTGAGAGCCATCATTTTGTTCATTTAAAAACTTTTCTTCACGAATGATGCGCTTACACGGCAAATGTGTTGTGTGGACTGTAAGATGCTTCTTCTTGTCTCGACAACTGTGCACGTAGGAGTCAACAGTACACGACGCACTGGAGTAGCAAGATCCGTGAGGCCGATGATGACGATCATTTCTCAGGAACCGGATGGAATAGAAAATACTATTTCTTCCAGTCAAATGCCATCTCTTCAGCAGTTCTCGCAATGAGAAATGCTCCCACTTCTTCGCCAACTCGTTTTTCACTTCCCCGTTCAGAAAGCAGTATAGAAGAGCGACAAAGAAACCCTGAAAAGTGAAATAACTATTAGGAATGCATCAACATACGAAATGGAATTACAAAATAACTAGTTTTTTGTTTAATTTAAACGAAGGAATCAACATTTAGAGAGAGGATTGTTCTAGAGTCGCGAACATTTACTGTATTTGTTTTCATTCAGACAAGTGCGTAGGCTATGTAAATGAAATTATTCTCTTGTCGCAAGTATTTCAAAAGTATCTCAATATTATTTTTACCGAAGAAGTATTTCCAAAAAACATGATGGATCATAGAATACACTTCACGATTAAAAAAACAACTGAAGGGAGATGGCACAATTCAGATTCGGATTGTGCGCGACGACATACAGAGAGAAACAAGTAGGAAGTCTTTGGGACTGGCAAATTTTTTGTGGGCCTGTGTAATCGATTAATGTGCTTTTTTGTTATTAACTTATGTTACATGTTTTTCATGTAATTCGAATTTTGCTTCTGCTCGAAGTTAGCACTAAATTCTGATAATAACATGCTGTTTTATTTCGTACTTACATTGAAACATGTAAACACTCGGTCACAGAAGAGCCAAATCACCTCAACAGTACCTCTTTTGCTGTACTGGAGACCTAGAAGAAACATGTAGTGCCCTCCAAATAGAGGAATCAACACCAGCGTGGACTTGGCCCAGCGCCTAGAAGTAGAAAAAGCCAGGTAAGTCTTTGATTGATTGATTTTTTCGTGTTTCCGGGCGCGTCAACTGCTTTGGTCATTAGTCCCGTTAGTGTAGTGCATGTTTTTTTCGCGGAATATGGCGGTGATCTTCCCCAATTTGAATGGCGAGATCCGGCGCCGACCTACCGTCGGCTAGTGGGGTTTCTCCCTAACCAGGACTCTCCCACCAGCGGGGCACCGTCCCAGCCGGGAGAAGCTCTAAGCTCCCTACCGGGCTTCCGGAATATATGATAGTGTAGTGCTTGTCAGTGTAAGTGTGTGTGCAAGGGGAGAGGACAGGACAAGGAAGAGGAAGGACAGATCACGCTCGGACCGTGGCCTGTTTGATAGGGTACTGCTCCAGCATTCGCCTGGTGTTGATTGGAGAAACCACAGAAAACTACCAATCAGAGCAGCCGGCCGCTAGAATTTTCCTACAGACAGCAACTGAATTCAACCTAGCTGAAAAGCTAGTGTTGAAAATCCTGCCACGAACCTAGGACGTCAGGACTCGAGACGTCATGACTCGAACCTAGGACCTCCCGGTCAGAAGCGCTACAGTGACATCAGTTGATGCACTAAGCTACCGCTCCCGGTTTGAAAACTATTGAACTATTGATGAGTTGTCGACGACTTTTTTATGTTACCATTAGCAAAATAAACCCTGTTAACTCCCCCTCCAAACAATGTAGCCTTGATGAAGGATGAATAAAGGCCGAAACGTTGTGATTTTAAAAGACTTTTATCATTGAGCTAAACTCAAAAACATTCATTACAATTGCTCACAACTAAAACTCATTAAACTTAATTATCACCTTATTCACATAATTATGCAAAACAGTCGCCATTTAATGTAGATCTAATGTAGACGTAATGTAGAATATACATTTGCCTACAAAGTTATTAATAGAGCAATTTCAGAAGTAGAAGTAAACGTGGAATGTAGAAGTTTATGCGACTGAATTTTCGGAAATAACTGAGAATGATCTTATATTATGATTAGAGATTAACGCAGAATAACAGCTTATAGGTGATCTTTTATGGCATTTTTGTGCATATTAGCAGAAAAGCGTAAAATGTAGTAAATTTCAACTAGTAAATTCCAACTAAACACTTTAAATATCTCCTAATGGAAGACAGAATCGAATATCAAGGAACAGATTATGAGTTTCAAGGAGACGTCGATATAGGACATACCTACCCAATAACCGTCGAAGAAGTACGAAGAGCCGTTATAGATATGAAAAATGGAAAATCTCCAGGACCTGGAAACATACCGATAGAATTGGTGAAATATGGGCCAACTGTTCTGTGGGAGTGGCTGGGCAAACTGTTCAATAAATGTATGCTCGGCGGTGAAGAACTTCCATATGAATGGAACATAGCATAGCTCAGTCCTATTCATAAGAAAGGGAGTAAGAAACTATGTGACAACTATCGTGGAATAAGTGTTATATGCTCTATTGGTAGGTTGTATGGTCGAATTCTGAAATCAAGAATAGAGGAGACTATAATTGATATGGAAGAACAAAGCGGCTTCTGTAAAGGGAGGTCATGCAATGACAACATTTTTTCTTTAAGACAGATGGTTGGAAAGAGATTGGAAAAAAAATGTGTGCCACTTAGTGTTTATTGATCTAGAAAAAGCATACGACACGGTCCCACATAAGAAATTATTTGAAGTATTGTATCAAAGCACAATTAACAAAATATATGTGAGAAGTATATTTAATATATATATATATATATATATATATATATATATATATATATATATATATCATCGGAATGTTTGATTAAAGTGGGGAAAGAGATTACAATGGAACCTTTCAGAATTACGAAAGGTTTGAGACAAGGTTGCTGCCTTTCTCCAACATTATTTAAGATTTATATTCAGAAAGCACTGAAGTTGTGGTGCAGGAAATGTGCAGGTATGGGTATTGAGATAGAAAAAAATGTATATATACACTTTTGTTGGCTGATGATCAGGTGCTCATAGCTGGAGATGAGGAAGATATTTCCTTTATGACTAGAAAATTATTCGAAGAATATACAAAATGGGGTTTGAAAATAAATTTTGAAAAATCAGAATACTTCAGCTGTGGTGAAGATGCCGGATATCTTAATATAGAGGGCCATCAGATCAAGGTTTGTAAAGAGTTTAAGTATCTGGGCAGCATCTTAACACAGGATGGAAAATGTGATCGAGAAATCCAACATCGAGCAACTAAAGGAAGAACGGCAATCTCAAAATTAAACGCGATACTTTGGTCCCCAAAAATAGGATGGAAAGTTAAATTGATGATGTACAAGTCCATTATAGAACCTATAACAACATATGGAAGTGAAAGTTGGGAATTAACTCAAAAGAACAAAGAAAAATTGAAAGCAATAGAAATGGACCATCTCAGAAAATCATTGAGAATCTCACGCCGAGAACATGTAAGCAATGAAAAATAAGGGAAGGGCGCAGTCTCAGTATAACATCGTTGACAGAATCCAAGAAAGGCAGCTTCTCTGGCTCGGGCATGTATTAAGAATGGGAGAAGATAGATGGCCAAAGAAAGTTATGCTATATCAACCGGCAGGAAGGAAAAGAAGAGGAAGATCTAGAACATCGTGGTATGCCATGGTACAAGAAGCCATGCGTGCAAGGAATATTGAAGAGGAGGACGAAGCATGGCGCGACCGAGACCTGTGGCGTCGGAGGTGCGGGAAGCGGCGACAGCTGTAGGACCCCCGCAGAAGAAATTTCAACTATTTGCATAATTCATATATGCAAGTAATTTTTACGACGATTAGAATTTTGAAATTGCAATGTTACCAGTTCATACCCAGTATGGAGGTAACGTACAAGGCCATTTTTACGACGATTAGAATTTTGAAATTGCAATGTTACCAGTTCATACCCAGTATGGAGGTAACGTACAAGGCCATTGGATGTTGGGAATTTCTGACCGGGAGTATAACATTATCAACTATTACGATTCATTGGTAAGTCCAATTTCAGATTCTATAAGAATATTTTTGAACAAAGCTAAAATGAACGAAATAAAATATGAAAGAAATTTTCAACATATGAAAATAGTTTTAAAACAGTTCACGACGTCGGCGATGCTACATTCAACTAGTATGTGAGTAATTGATGAGTAATAATTCGAAGAGGAGGAGACCTTTTGCTGTGACGCGCAATCGCATTGAATTTGAATACCAGTTTAATAAATTTCCCTTTTCATTGCAAGTTAATCGTTCAAAAAGTGGCATTTTGGCAGGTTATGACACAAATAATTGCATCATCACTAGAGTCCGGAAGTTCAGGATTAATTTTACATAAAATAGGTAGGCAAAAACGCATTTATTCTGGCTAAAGGATGAGTGCAAATGTCATTAAACAATGAAAAATCACATTTAAAAAGAAATACGTAAATAATAAAAAGGTTTACATTTTTATTTGTCTCTAAAATTTACATTAGCACTTACATGCAAGGAAATTAACTTTTCTTTGTAATATTGAATACACATGACCACCTGTTATGAAGACTACGAATTTGTTTTACTCGCGACGCTGTCTCTCCGGAATATTATTGTGTCCTCCCTTTTGAATATTTAAATGGCCTATTTGAAAATGGAATTACATTTTCGTTCTTCATTTGTTTTGTAATCGCCAGCACTAAGAAGGGAAAATCATATACAGTGTGCTCTGTCTTCGAAAGAGATCGGAGACCAAGGTCAAAATTAGTATGAGATTCCTCCTGAGCAAACAATACCTTTCAATATCATTGAAAAAACAAACCAAAATCTTACCTGCTAACATCTTTCTCAACATCTTCCGGCAACAATTAAAATTATGGCAATTTTTGACAATAAAAACATGTCACTAAGTTGTACCGTTCAATAGGAAATAGATTTCGAAATGATAAGAGGAATTATACATTGAGAGAAGACCGTCAGATCTTATAAAAAGGTGACGAACAGAAACTGTATTTATTTATAAAATAAAGGGAAACCAGTATTTTTAAAATGAACCACGGACAATGTCATTAATTGGGAACATTTTGTGGAAATTGTGAGAATGCTACGAGGTTTATTGAGTAAGATTAACGTAAATAATAGTAGAAAAACGAAAGAACATTGTAATGAACAAGTCGTCCTTTGTTTTTAAAACAATGCTGTCAGAAGATATAACTTCTTCAGACGGACTCGAGCCGAGTTACGAGACGGATCGGTGGTTAAGTTGCGGATGATGGAAGTGTGTCGGAATTCGAATGTTGGAATGCAGCGGAAAATGGAGGATGTTCTTGTTTACGATTAGTATGGATTAGTGATATAGATGGTGGAGATCGGAGGCGCGAACTACAGCAAAGGGAAGTGCAAAGAAACATTTATTATCCTATTATTTACAGATTATAACAAGGCCAAGAATGACACTTTATTTTAAGGTATTGAGAAATATAGCTATGTATGAGATTATTCAGGATTCAATTAATTAATGTTTTAATAAATTGACGAAGTGCACTTGTTTCATGATGAGAATTTTGATTGTTGAATGCAAAGAAAATTAATTGTAAATATTATTGTTAGGATATTGTGAAAAGGGTTTTTATATGTATTGTTGTCTGTTGTTATTTGTTAATTGAAGAGTTACAAGTAGCGAGAAGACTCTCGCCAACATTAAAAAAAAAAAAATACGGAATAAATTCAGAATCAAGTTATTTGGTTTCAATTAGAAAAACTTATGAGTTATTATTTCGGATGGTATTATCCCAGCAAAACACGGTATAAATTTGAATTCATACCTCTTCCCAAAGCAGTAATATTATTATTTTCGATTTCCTGAATAGGAATGATTCGCGTACCCACGACTTCAAAGAAATTTGTTTGAATGGTGTTTCGCAACCCACGGGTAAATAATTACATACGGGTTCATTTATTTGTGTAATTTCAGGAAAGGATATTTTAGAAGGGGTTACGGGGACATATGATAGATATATAGAAACCGTGACAGTACTGTTTGGAAAATGGAAATCCCCATTCATGTTGTTTTATGTCTGTCCCTTCTTATTATTTAAGGTTAATGAAATGAAGGATATTTACAATTTCTGGAACAATTCAATCACTTTATCGCTATGTTAAACATGTTACACGCTATGCTTCAGAAATTGAAATTGAAATTTGTATATTTTCCAAGTTCTGGGATGTGCACGTAGATCTACGTTGTAATGGGATATAACACGAAATTTCGCCAATCCCCATGATTTACAAACGCGAATGTTTCACAAATAATTCTAATCACTGTAATTGCTTTGAGGAAGTGACACACGTTTAAAATGATTTCTGGACCTTGGGCTTATGTATGCTGATTAATCTTTATGTTCAATTAAAAACTCGCAACCTCAGAACTTACACATATCGCTATCTTCACTACGCTAACTAAAATGTCCTTTCACACATTCTTCCTCGCGCTGGACAACGAAACGTCAATGACTTTTTTTTAGATCGACTGCAACTCACACAGTGAAATGACGAAATGAGCAAACGACGACAAATAAGAGTTCATTCTATTCATTTAAAGATTTTATGATAGAGTATTATTCTAAAAGAACGTTAATAATTGCAAGAGATACGATGTCCCTTTCTCGCATGGCCCACCACATTCCATTTAAAGCAAATCGCGAGAAAACTCAAAGTAAGTATAACGTACGTTTTTGACTCTACGTGATAAATCGTCGCAGCTACCTTCACTCAAGGCACAGAAGTTTGGCACCTCCTTAAAGCTTGAAACATTTGTGCCCCTCTGCTTTAGAACATTTGTTTTGAGAGCGCTTGAATGGTTTGGTTTGGCTTCGTTTGGTTTTTTCTTGTTTCCGGGCGCGTCAACTGCTTCGGTCATTAGTCCCTAACGGGACTAATGTATGTTTTTTCTCGGGAGATGGCGGTTATATTCCTCCGCTGGATGGCGAGATCCGGCGCCGACCTACCGTCAGCTAGTGGGGTTTCCCCCTAACCAGGACTCTCCCACCAGCGGGGCACCGCCCCAGCCGGGACAAGCTCTAAGCTCCCGACCGGTCTTCCGGAATATGTGGTAGTGTAGTGCATGTTAGTGTAAGTGTGTGTGTAAAGGGAGAGAATAGGACAAGGAAGAGGAAGGGCAGATCGCGCGCGGTCCGTGGCCCGTTTGTTAGGGTACTGCTCCGGCATTCGCCTGGTGTTGATCGGAGAAACCTCGGAAAACTACCGATCAGAGCAGCCGGCCGCTAGAATTCTCCTCCAGGCAGCGACTGAATTCACCAAAACCCCGGAAGGCCCCCGGGGGAATCGCGAAAATCGGTCGGACCTCCCGGTCAGAGGCGCTGCAGTGACACCAGTTGGCTTGGATGGAGATCATAAAGTGATCGGCGTCGGGCACTGTACTACTGAACTACGCTCGAGGAAGTCACGTAGGTTAAGCAGCCCGAGACACGTGGTCCTATGATGCGCGAAATACTGAGAAACACAGATTCTTAACGGCGTCCAGCCCCTGATAGTGATGAAAGGCAATGCCATTCTCACAAATTGAATTAGTTCAAAGAGAATTACTCCGTGTTTAATGACTTATAGCCACTTTCAAAGAGAACTACTCCGTGTTCAATGCCGAATGAAGACTTAAAACATTCTTTTTTGTGGATATCTCTCCCTGATGTGCGAGATTTCTGCGGCAAATATTTTCCTTAAGAGTACGTTCTCTCGTAATTATTTTACTAGGGCTTTCATATGCATATTTGATAATACATTTAGACACCAGCACACTTGCGGGCTCCTCTTATCTGGGGTCAACAGGTCGTGACGCCATCCGAGGTAACACATACACGAGAGACAAAAGGATATGTCAAAACCATGCCTAAGGCGGGACTCGAACCGGCGACCCTTTGGACTGAAGCGCTGTGTCGGTACATGCCCTTAGATACCTCGGCCATTCAGGTCGGCCCTCTCGTAATTAATATCTATAATCTGTTTGTCCTTCCTCGTTCCTCGCTTCAAAAAGATCTGATTTAAAAATCATCGATACGTAGGTTCTGCATCAAAACACATTACAATAGCACAAATATTATTCGAAAATGAAAACAATTACGAGACTTACTGTGAATTTTTAAGTAGTAATTAAAAATATTTTTACTTACCTGTACGTTTTTGTTTCCTCGCAGACAGAGGATTGCAACTTACGAAATAAAACTTTTGCAATATTGATGAAGATAATAAAATTTACCTGCAAAATATAATTACTGTTTTATACTTCAGATATTTAGCAACAATTTTATAAACATAACTGATCAGAACTGTGCAGAATTTTAAAGATGAGTACTACTTTTATGTACGTACCGTTGTATAAACGAAAATAGTATATACTAATAAAGCAATTGAATTTACTTCAATATTTTGAGCATTTTGCGATTATAATTAATATTAATATAATTAATTATAATAACATTAATATATTCATTATAATATATTCATTTGCATGAACTGAAATATAGTCCTCTAACATATGAGTATTTCGAAAGACAAACATATCGGAAAGAATATATGAAGTAACAAATTTCAAATTTGGTTTAGATTTAATAATTCGGTTCCTTTCAAGTCCCACATAAATTAATCTGTTGTATTAAGAATCGTCATTGGCCTAAGATCAAACTTTACACGTAGATTGCGGTCAAAATATAACTGAAATTAGAATTTTATATTGTAAGTAATGCTGAAATTATTCAATTGTGCAATACATACCACAACAATGGCTGTTAAAGGTCCTTGGATGAGAAGAAATATAATTGAGTTCTTATTGATAGTCCAGCAAAACTCGTTCTCCAAGTAAGCTCTGCATATGGCCCACGGTAACATGAATATAAGGGGAAGACCTGAAGTAGAAATGCAGTGGGTAAAAAATGTATGGTAAAATTGTGAGAAATGCATTTAATTGAAAAAATATTTTCGTTAATCTCTCTTAATTCTAAGATAATTTTGAATTATATTTACTAATGTTCCTTACAGAATTTAATATACAGGATGTCCAGAGAGGAACGGTCGAAAATTGTAAAATAAGCTCTTAAGACAATTTCAAGCATATTCTGCCTAATAAACTACTCGAATATTCCGACTGGTTCAGCCGCAATAAGCATTGAAAAGTTCGTTTGAAGAAATGCTTTGTAGGGAACAATTTGCATTGCAAAAGCATAGAAACACTCCAGAAACATGTGAATTGTTTATTATTTACAAAAGAAATTAATTTATTTGTTCAGGAAGAAAAAATGTTTAATGCTTATTGCGACTGAACCATTTACAACATCCAAGTAGTTTATTCTCAAAATATGCTTAAAATTGTCTTAAGACCTTATTTTCCAATTTTCGAAGTTTCCTCCCTGGACAATCTGTATCGTTTTCAAATTTATGGAAAGAGGCCGCACTTACTTTGATAATAATAATATATATTAGGTTAGAATTATCCGTTTGCCAGATAGTAAGCATAAGTCTACTAAGCAGATTTACAATACATCTACATTTAAAAAACATCGGCAATTACAGTATAAAAGCAATTTACAATATAACACATTAAAAGAAATTACAATTACATCTACTATATGCATAAAAATGCACATACATATATATATATATACACACAATCTTTTACATGAATGCTCACTCACACGTTCGCGTAAAACACGAACCCACACTTAGTATATATAGTACACATGCCTACATTTACATAAACAAACACCGGGAGCGGGAGCTCAGCGCATAAACTGATGTCACTGCAGCACCTCTGACCGGGAGGTCCTAGGTTCCTAATCCCCACGGCGGCAGGATTTTCGACACTAGCTCTTCAGCTAGATCGAATTCAGTCACTGTCTGGAGGAGAATTCTAACGGCGGCTGCTCTGATTGGTAGTTTTCCGTGGTTTCTCCGTTCAGCACCAGGTGAATGCCGGTGCAGTACCCTACAAAACGGGCCACGGACCGTGCGCGATCTGTCCTTCCTGTTCCTTGTCCTATCCTCTCCCCTTACACACTCACACTAACATGCGCTACACTACCACATATTCCGGGAGACCGGTCGGAAGCTTAGAGCTTGTCCCGGCTGGGGTGGTGCCCCGCTGGTGGGAGAGTCCTGGTTAGGGGGAAACCCCACTCGCCGACGGTAGGTCGGCGCCGGATCTCGCCATCCAGCGGGGAAAGATCACAGCGCATATCCCGAAAAAAACATGCACTACACTAACGGGACTAATGACCAAAGCAGTTGACGTGCCCGGAGACACGAAAAAATCAAATCATAAACAAACAGACACTTAGATACACATTATCATGAACTTACATACATTTACACAGCCATCATTTCCGTTTCTTTTTTAAATTACTTGCCGAGCGTTTTAACACATCTCATTTCCTGATAACGAAAAGTAAACTTTTTATTAATATTTAATTTAACTCAAAAAGGCTATTTAAGTACGGCTTACGTAATGGACGTCTAGCACCACCTACTCATTAAAAATAAAGAGAAAATGTTTTCCTAATACGGTGGGCAAATTGTATTCAAGCTGAATTAGTAGCAATGATAATTATGATCGATTAAAATGAACGAAATACGGTTTGAGTGTCAGTTTCATGGTCTTACAAGATACAATGTTTTATCAGCCCGTGCTCAGATCTAACTGGAGTAATACATCGGAGCTGTCCACGTGATAAGCCTCTCAGCTAGGGAAAGTGACGAACTTGAGATACCGTGGCTCAGAATATATAGTTCTTGCGCTGATATTACAGTTCTTAGATATTCACTCAGTAAGGCGATATTAAGTCAGTAACCTTACTGCAGAATATTTTACGTAAACGGAGGCAGATCCATCCATGGGGTTTGTAATTTTACCACCAATTGTAAGTAATTTTTCGGTGGCGTATTTTCAATCAATAGCGTATTTTCACCAACAGTTTCGAAGCTATCAGTAAAAATCAAAGAGAACAGCCAGATCCCGCGGTTACAACTCTTCCAATAAGTCTCTGTCGTATTTTTAAAGCAAACGATTATATCAAAGAACGTAACTTAAGAATTACCAGTATTATTGAATAGAATTAAAAAAACAATAAACAAAAATTACTTCTATTTTTCAATTTTTACAATATCTCCAAAAATATTTTTTAAATTCATAGAAGTTTGAAACTTTTGCAATTTTCAGAAGTTGAGATTTTTAACAAAAATGGGACCTGAACCAGTTTTATAAGCGCACTTCACACTATTCAAGAACAAAATTAAGGAAACATTGGAGACAATTTTGAAAATATTGAGGCTTCATGTAAAGTACACCCAAAATTAAAAGATCTGTTTTGAATTCAGGTAGATAGAGGAATACTGAGTTTGGCGAAAATCTTGTGAATTGTTTACGAACGGGCAGACAAACAGTTTAACGTCAACAGATTTTTCGGAAACAAGGACTCACAAAACGTGAATTGTGAGTGAACAAGGACGAAGACGAATTAGACGAAGGAATTTACTACAAAAACAGCAAGAATTATCCCCCTTTTCGGTATGAGGTATCTACAAAACCATGTTTTGGTACAAAAATTGCTGCAGCATTATTTAGCTTCCTCCGTAATGCATAATAACATGCGAGAAAATCAAAATGAAGGATAAAATCATACTTTAACATTGGTCGCAAACATAACAACTACGATTAGATGTAAATTCAATTTGCTGACCCCGATGAAGCGAACTTTCAGTACTAGCCTAAAAATATATAACACGGGAGTCTGGGGGTGTGTTATGAATGAAATGAGAAGTTTAGTTTTCTTAGTGAATGCACAAGGATTCACACGCTCTTGAAGTTAATAAGTTCATAACTGTTTCTACACATTATTATTGTATAGAAACAGTTATGCACTTATTCACTGGAACAGCAATGACTTGCTAGGTGTCGGAGGGTAGGACTCTATAGAGCCTAAATGGGCTGAAGTGTCCTGATCCGAAAAGATACTTCTACATACGCAATAATCTTGTTACTTACCCCATCCGAGGGCGATGTAAAGGGTGATGGAGCTAGAGTCAGTGAAGAGCGCAAGGAAGATGAGATTGTGAAGGTACAGCCCTTCCATTAGGATCCAAGAATAATTCGCCATGATGAAGTAATTCCAAACAGATACTATTAATCTGCATGACCAATTTATCTGAAATGGAAAGCGAAGATAATTCAATTCAAATATCGTACAAAAAGGCAAGGAATAAAATATTTTATTCCATTTATTTAAAGGTCTTAAACAAATCTTAAGAATTAATGTTTTCTACAAGTCTACATAAAAAAAATTATAATATTAGTATCTTTATTATTAGTGAAATTCAAAAGATTCCTAACTTCTTATGTAATTTCTCATATAGAATTATATTTTAAAACATTTAAAAGTAAAATAAATAGGAGAGATTAAGTGAATGTTTTAAAAATATAACGCCAATGATGTAAGCCCAATTGCTACCGTCTATGACTTTGTCTACCGAGGGAAGATATCTTTGGACAGAGTGTCAGCGTACGTATATTGAGAAATAAAGGGGTAGTATTGTTCTGATATACACAGTGTCGGAGGCGGCAACATAATTATGTTCCAGGGTGTTCTTCTTACTTTACTTTGTGATAAGCATTTGTGTCCTTTTTGACATTTTTATTTCATGTTTTGTCACCGGTGCATACTTCACTGCGCAATGATACATTCAATATTTTGCGTTGGTTTGCTTTGGTTTAGTTTTTTCGTGTTTCCGGGCGCGTCAATGCTTTCGTCATTAGTCCCGTTAGTGTAGTGCATGTTTTTCTCGGGAAATGGCGGTGATCTTCCCCCGGTGGATGGCGAGATCCGGCGCCGACCTACCGTCGGCTAGTGGGGTTTCCCCCTAACCAGGACTCTCCCACCAGCGGGACACCGCCCCAGCCGGGACAAGCTCTAAGCTCCCGACCGGTCTCCCGTAATATGTGGTAATGTAGTGCATGTTAGTGTAAGTGTGCGTGTAAGGGGGAGAGGATAGGACAAGGAAGAGGAAGGACAGATCTTCCCAAGCGCACGAGTAATACCTCAATTTAATTTATCAAAAATGAAATTCAAAGTACCAATTCATGTCACATAGCTCTAAAAATAGTTGAAAGTGGAACAATACATTGATTTCAATAAAAATACTGTTTTCTATTAACGAGATCTATTTGTTTATTATGCTGAAATTATTTTGTATTCACTCACTTCTCTAAATTTACTTTTAAATTTATTTAACGTAAAAAAGAGTAAAAATTGTACATGACGTGCGGAAGAATAATGCACATTTTCGTAAGCTACTGAATCCCTACTTCTATTTTCTACTTATAATTGAACTATGAAAAACAGTACGAACGAGCGCTGTTGGTTTCATTTAAAAAGTAGACATTTTTGTTCCCGAGAAATAGAAAACATATTTGAACCAGTTAAAGAACTGTAGAATTCATTTGATGGAGTTGTTGACAAAAGACAAAACCACCTCCCTTCCTCCTCCTGGAAGCAAAAGAGAGCACTACAATTTGTAGTCTACAAAACGTCCAAAGATATTGAAACTAAATTTATGACCAAAAGAGAAACAAGGGTTTCTCCAATGGTGAAAGAAAAGCGGGAGAAAAACATAATCGGGAGGGGGTCATTAACCCTTGCTAAAGTACAATACGATACTTGTTTCGCGCATATTTAATACTTTAGAAGTACACAACACTATTGGAAACAAATCTCTTTATATGATTATTAAAATAATTAATATTTTCGTTTTACTAAGGCAATAGTAGTCGTCAATAAACAGGTTAATTAAAATACTTATGAAAGGCTCTATCATACTTGCTGCTCGCTGTTGAAGTATATGTCTTCGCCCTTCTTCATTATGTCCGGTTCAGTCGCAATTCCCAGCACGAAGACGGAGTCCTTGAGCAGCGACATGAAGGCGCGCATGATGAACGAGGCGAAGAGGTGCATGTGCAGCTTGTTGCGCGGGCAGCGCAACTTCCTGCAAAGGGCATCAATTATTTCACCTCCAGTTACACGTAGAAGCTAATAGGAGCACAATTAATGAAAATTCCCGAAATAGTGTACTAGTGGATCATTAACACTATCTCCATTTCCTTTCTTCTCTGTCTGTGTGTCTGTCTCTGTCTGTCTGTCTGTCTGTCTGTCTTCTTCGTCTGTCCTTCTGTCTCTCTTTTTTTATTAGGTATAAAAGGGACTAACCAAATTTTTCAAGCAAAATCCAAACTTTTCATGTAAATAACAGATCATTTGAAAAATTAAAATGGTAACCAAATAAAGAAATTTACAAAAAAATTATAAAATATAGAAAAATTGAAAAATAATTGTGTAAATATTTAGTTTACCTATGGACGCAAACAAGTGTATATGTATTTAAAGTGCGTTTTAGCCAAAAGACTAAAATAAATCAAATCAAATCTCTCTCCCACTCCCTCTATCTTTCTTCCTCCCTGCCTCTCTCTCTCTCTCTCTCTCTCTCTCTGCCTCTCTGTCTGTCTGTCTGTCTCTCTCTCTCTCTCTCTCTCTCTCTCTCTCTCTCGCTCGCTCCGATGGCAGTATAACCCAAGTTGAGGAATGATTTTTCATTCCCCGCACTCGTAATTCAATGGGAGTTCTTCGACATTATGGGACGAGGGTCATACTGAGATGGAGTGCCAATCTGTCAGCCTACCACATTTATTTATTTTACTTTTATTTTTTAGATATTTTACGTCAAAAAACAGTTGAAACTGCGTATGACGTGCTATGGGGAGAAGAGAGTTCTGTGCAAATTTTCAAAATTCTGTGATCCCTACACTCAGTCAAATACTACATAAATTTTGAAAATTAAAAAAATAATAAAAATAAAATAAAAATAAATAAATGCAATCGTTTCAATTTCTATAGTTGTGCATTACATGGAATTAAATGCAGAAGTGATAAGAAATGTAGTGTAAACTAGATAAAAAGGAAGGTTCAGGAAGTTTCTGCGCAAGTTCATTAAAACTTTCTCGAGTTCGTTATCCCTATTTTCTATAAATGTATTGCCAGGTGAGAAGGTACTTATATTTAGATCTTGATGTACTTCCGGAATCAATGAAAATGTGTTGTCTTAATAATATTCGTTCATCCATCCGGCAGAACGTCTGTATTGAATAACACAAGCACTTAGAGCACACCCAGAATTTTCACCTAAATGAACATTCCCCGATCGATCTGGCAGAACTTTTGGTTCTGCAAAGTTAAAACGGATATTTTAATTTTTCCAGGTAGGAACTCTACATGAAGTCTCGGCAAAGTCTTTTAATAAATTGTCATAGTTAAAAAAATACGCGGATTGAAAAATTTTTGGATATGAATGAGGCACGGGATCAATTTTCATTACAAAAACTCTGAATTTTCAGAGTTGCCAATGTTTAATGTTTACAGCACACATTTTAGCGTCAGTTAAGTGTTCAGGGTAGCAACCGAAACATAAGAAGCCTCATAGCGTAGAGAAAAGACTTAATTTTAAGCGCAGGAGTAAACCCAAGCAGGGAAAATAATTATTTTCTTAAAACTTGGTAAGTACAGAATGGTAAAAGGACAATTTACATCACACTTTTTGAAACAGTAGTTTCGCTTTTACAAGCGTTTACACTTATTGTATGACGCAATGTGTTCTACGTGTAAATATATCTGTACTTGCTATCTCGAGCCCCTACTAATCCGTAGACGGACAGTTCAGGACACAAGTAAAATTGAAAGGGGCCATGACCGTCATAGTAGTGGATGATTTGAGAACTAGTTTCAAATCTGAATGCATTTGGGCTCGCTATCATTATTATCTTTGTTTTTGGGTGAGTGTAACAGAAATAAGAATAGAAAATGTAAAACCAAAACATTAGTTAGATAGATAGATAGATATTTATTATTCTGCAGGTAGATATATACAACCTGGGGGTAGAACACTACAATTTACATATTACAAATATTAACTTGAAATTACTTAACAATGTAACTTTAAATTATTTAAAGACAATAATAAATTATTATTATTATTATTATTATATTATTATTATATTATGTATATGGATAATGTATAGAAACATTTTTTTATGCCAACTACCATTTTTCTTTAAAAATACAGATATGCAACCTTTCACACGAAAGGGCTTCAATATTTACAAATAATTACTGATTAAGGAACAATACAGATGCTCCCCTCGTTATATTTCGTATTAAAGAGTCAAACTGTGTAAACTTGAATTTGAACTTGGTACACTGGATTTCTTCTTGCATTTAATGTATGGTAGACAACTTTTTACCATAATATAATACGTATATTTTCGTACAGTTAAATAATACAATCACTAAAAATAACATATCTTTATTCTAACTTACTCCTACCACAGTCGCAACGATGTTTAAGACATACACAGGTTTCCACTACAACGGAGTCTTCAAATTATTCCGCAACAGCAGTGCTCTCAGTGAGTATAGTTTAATACTATTCCAACGTCTTTGCGTCCGATAGTCTCGTCCAAGGAACTATAATCCTATACCAATTAGCTGTCTTTCCACATCACAAATCGAAGCTTGCGCGTGCAGCCATTTTCATATTTAGTGACTCGTACAAATTCTTCGAAGAAACTTCTGCAGCTTTGTCCGCCTTTCCAAAGGTATGGTTAAGTATGAATGGAAGTCAAATCGAAATACTACCATTATTTACATTTAAGATATGAAAAACTAACTTTAAAACAGCAATGCTTTTGTGTACATCTGTTTACGTCAAACTTTTGTGTGAGTAGTTTAATTCTAATCCAACGTCTTTGCGCTAACTCGAGACTCGAAACAAAAGCGTTTGATTGGCCGTAAACGCTAGCTTCGATTTCTGTTATCAGACAAAGGACGAGCAAAGAGCGAAGTGAGAGTTGTATCAAATATATAATCAGCCTGCCCAAGAAATTTTTGAAACGAAGGTGATCGACACCCGAGCTTCTAAATAAAACTTCTTTATGTAAAGTATGCTAGTTAATGCACTCTTTATTTGTACTTACTTTATAGTTATGAGGATGGTAAACGCTACCAGCAAAGATATAAGTGAGATTGAATATCCCACTTCCGAAATAGTCCTCAAGTGTGAAAGATAAGGCTGTAAAAGAGGGTTAGAATCAATAAATTGTCGATGTGACATTCTACAGTATTCACTCATGTTATTCATTGTTAAAATGCCAGAATTTAATTTATTTATATTACTACTATTATTATTTTAATTATTTTTACTATTACTATAGCCCATTACAGAGAATGTGACAGGACAGAGACCTTCTGTTACAGAGATTGTGAGGTTGGCTAGTATTAATTATAAATATGTTCAAAAAATAATTTATATTGCCAATGCATGTAGAAATTGAAAGGAAATTAAGCAGCTTTCATCTATGTGGGAAAAGAGAGTGGTTTTGTTAGAAACGCAGGAACTCGGGGAAAATCCTAAAACAATGAAACGGGTTCGATATTGACTCAAAAATGCAGATATCTGATTGTGTGTTCTGCCTATTCTCAAACTACACGCACCAACTGAATTCTCATAATCACTACATCACTTTTTACGACACAGGTCACGCTGCAAGGTTCCAAGGAAGGGTCCGACTTCCATTAAATATTTGCTATTCGGAAATTCTTTTGATATTCTTGATACAGTAAGTAAAGAATTATTGTTGTACTATGCACCCGTTTAATGCCATTACAGTATTCGGTGGTATAACGGTGAGCGTACCGGACTGTTGAACCCGAGTTTGCGGGTTCAAACCCGATCGAAGTCGTGGATTTTTAAAGGCAAAAAAATTCCTCATACGCCTTCCTTAGCAGTGGAAGTAAAGCCGGCTGTCCCATGTAGTAAATTTATTGCATGTAAAAGATCCTCAAGCCTAGAAGAAGCCTCTGTGCAAAATTGAGATCCGCCAGTTTCGTCGCCCAAGATGGTAGTCTCCGCTAGGTGGTGAAAGGAGCGTATCGAAATTTGCGCGGTTAGACGGAAGAGCGGGCCTGATGGCCTGAGTCTCGCCACATAAAATAAGGCATTAACTAACTTATAACAGTATTTGTGAATATGTTTTTTATTAAAATATTTGATTTATAGTAGCATTATGCAAGAGTATTTTATTTGATCTTGAGCAGCGTGTGTGCTACTTTTTGAAACATAGAAACAGTTTTGTGGGTTTTGTTCAGCTGCATTTTTGTTGCTGCATGTCACTAATAATAAAATAAATCAGATGACAATTTACAATATTTGTACCTAGGTGAATCATATAAACTTTCCAGTCTGAATTCTTTCTTTTTTGTTGTCCAGTTGCAGTCTGCTCACCGTTCCTTCGCTCTCCCCCGTCGCTCTGATGTCTAGCTGCCATTTTCGTTCACGCAGTTCCGCCCCGTATCAGGCTGCCCCACTCGTAGCTTGCTTCCTTTGTAGCTCATCTGTCCATCTTCATTGTGGTCTTCCCGCTTTCCTCCATCCAATTCTGGATTCCCATGGTATCGAGATGAATGCCCCTCTCGATTGTTGTCACGTAATATGATCATCCCATTTCCTCTAGTGTTTATTTTTGTCGAAATCTTTTATTTTTGTTTTTCCTCTAGTATCAATACAAGTTATTCTGTTATTATGAAAATTCGCCGTGTTTCCTTTCAATTTTGCTTGTTTTCAATCTTTGCAGAGTTCCCGTCGAAGAAAAAAAAGGTTGTAGACTTCCTTTAAAATCGTCTCGGTTTCTTAGTGCCTGAGAAGAAAAGTTTCGGTAAACGAGTTTCCTAGTTACGGCGAAGGGAATACGTTATGTTCGCCATATGTCTCTCTTAAACCCCAAGCGTGGGAGCTAAACTAGACCCATTTAGCTAGCTGGCAAACTCAGACATTCTAGCCGAAATGCAAAATAAATCTTTGCAGATTTTTTTCTGATGTCTTACAGACCATTATTCATGTTTTCTTCCGGGTTGATGGGCCGTGGTCCTATTGGCTTTGAACTGCCAAACGTTTCGCCCACGACTGCGGTGGGCATCTTCAGTGGCGAGGTCTGGCGACTGTCGACTGACTGACTGCGGAAAATAATATAGCTGATAGCGGAAAATAATGAATTATTGTAAATGTGATGTCTTTTTCGGTTTTTACGAAAACATCTTCTAAATGACAAGAATATAACTTGGGAAGAGATATAGAATCACCTCTTCTTAGTCCAGGCTTTAGTTTGAGTTCCCCTCTTTCGTGTTAATTGTGGTAAATTTTGGATACTAGTTGCTGTAAAGCTTGGCAAGTATTTTTATGAATTTTATTTGAATTTTTGTTTTCTAGTGCGCCAAACATCGATGTGAGCTCCTCATAATCGAGAGTCTTTTTTGAATCGATAGCTTTGTAATAATTTAAGATTGTATTCCTGTATTTTCTCAATAATTTGATACACCTACAATATTAAAAATTGAATTTTTCTTAAAGAAATATGTAAAAAGATCTCTTAATTTCCAAAAATTAACAAGGCCTATACATCTTTTTCGACATTGTCTTAAATACTGTATTGTATATGTTCGTAAATACATTCTGTTCTCAAAATTAGATATTTAAATAACGTCATGTAATTTTTTGGTATTTTTAAATAATGTAATGTAATATTTTGGAAAATTTTGAAAAAAATATACCAATAATTAAAATAACCGAAGAGACTTTCAAACGTTGCTTCAAAGTTCTTTTTTTACTCAAAAAAGAATGTATGCTTTATAAAATGGCAGCAGTTTAATATTAATTAAAACCTCTGAAATGTATTTTTAATTTGTTTTGAGCCTTTATATGTCCCTCAAAGGGCAATTGGTCTTTGTGGGACATATAATGACCAAACTTTCGGGTTCAAACGTTCTGTGAATTGATAGTGTATATCAAAGAAAAACACCTTGAACACAATAGTGCTATACACAACCACGGCCGTGTTAAGGGAAATGTTACTAAATTCTTCAGAGTTCTTAGGTATAATAATGTCAAATTCATAGGTCATTTCACATTAAAATTAAGAACGTATATTACAAAGCAGGTCATTAATGACAAAGCAATAATTCGACACGTACTTAATTCACAGTCATTACACTGAAATTCTGAATTCACCTCACCTCTATGAAACTTTCGTTGACTGACTTATCCACGCTCAGAACGAGGGTTGGAGGACTACTTGAGCATTGCGAAAAGTTGGTCCAAGACTGATATTCGCTCTCCTGTATGTAGAACCAGACACCATTGCTCAAGCATTTCTTAGATGCATTTTTCTAAAAAAGTGAAAATCAGTTAAAGCAACGTATTCCTCTTCATAGAAATGGCAGAAGGAATTAGTGTTTTAAATGAGACATTTAATGCAATAACAGTCATTAAAAAAAAGATTGACCACAAATGTAAACGTATCTGAAAAATACAAATGAGATATTCTACACAAAAATGTTTTTCCTAAAATGCAAATGTTTCCCAAATCCCACAAAATAATTTAGAAGCAGCCACCTTGATGCGAGCGAAGCAACCGAGAATTTAGTTAATTTTCTGATCTGTTTGTGTACCTGTACATATATTGCTTTACTTTAGTTTGTATTTAAAAAAACATGTGAAATTGTATGCTTACTTTCCGAACTCCTGCTTCCTACAGAGACAACAGTTAACTTTATTGGAAAGTTCCTGATCGAAGTGTTCGAAAAAATATAAAGTTAGAATAAGTGAAAACATTTTAGTAGAGTTACATAGAGTACTCCATCTTTCGTTCTTTACTATTCGTTAGACGATACACCTGTTTGTGCATCAGTGAACATTAGAAAAAAGCATAAATACTTACACTCGAATCAAATCCAAAGAAGAACCACGGACAGGCCCGTAACACTGTCTCTCCAGCTCTCGTTGCGTTCCAGCAAAGGATACCATCCCAAATCGGAGGGCAGTATTCTTCTCAAAATCATGAAAAATAATGGAAAATTCCAAATTTAATATTATTTATATTCCTAAATATTACGTACTATTTGAATTAAAAACCATTGCATTCGAAGAATCAACACCTTCCTGAGAAATGATATGTAAACATTTCTCAAATAATGTTTTTCTTAAAATTATTAAAAGAAACGTTTTTCCCCGAGCAGAATTCTTAGAGTAAACACTATTATTTCTTTGCCCAATATATACTATCAATCAAATGAATAAACTTTCGAATCATAACGCATCATCATAAAAAAATCTCGGGAATAAAAACATTAAAATGCAAATTATTCTTAATTAAAATACTGTATGTATTACAAGCGTATATAATATGACTGGGTAAGTAAAAGCAATCAGAACACATATTCAATTAAAATACACTTGATTTTTTGCACGAATTCCCAAATTTAGTACTTATTATTGGGGGAGGGTAGTTATTACGTACTATATGCATAAACGATTGCCTAAACAACTAAAAACGTTAATTTCCGACCTAATATATAAACCATAATCAATTGACAGGAGGGTGGGCAACAAAAGTTTCAATTGGCAATATTAGAAACACACGGTATGCCTCCTGCAGAGATGCATGGGAATTGTGGATCAGAATTAACAGTGGACTTCTGACAGCAGGCCAACTTACTTGAAGTGAGTTTGTATTTCATCTGGTTTTATGAATGTGAAGGGTTTGTATGTACTTGGTAGAAGTGATAAAGTTTGATTGCAACCGGTTTAAGGTCAATTCTTACATTACTCAAGTGATACTTAGTATTGGTCAACCTTTGTGATGTGCCTCTTTGAAATCATTCAACTGTTGAGCGAGGCTGAGGCAAATACTTGTAAGCTGTTTGAGCCAATGATCGTGGTCTGGGTCCGATGTAGATACATTTTTCATTATCTTGATTCTCTTCTTTACCATATCCTTTATTGACACGAAGTCTTCGTTCATAGCCGATCTACTCAACGTCGCCTTGACCGTTTCAAGCCATGGAGTTTTGTAATGTTCCACTGGGTTATCTACAGTTTGCACCAATACTCCATCGTTTCATCTGCAACTGGAGGTAATTTTTGGGGAAGTATCTTCCCATGTCTTAACAGAACTGGCGCAGGTTGACCTGAAAGTGTCGAATTTTGCAACATTTTTTGACTTATGAGTTATAAAATTTCTTGTTTATTCGCCTTATTATTAATCTTTTCAATACCTCCAATTTCAGTTTTAATCTTATCTTTGAGATGATGGTGCTTGACAAGTGATGCACTCCGCTTGCTTTTCTTCACAGTGATTTTTTTATGACACTTCGGGCTGCTAATATCCTCTCGAAGTTGAAAGAACTTCTCCTGACCGATCTTCCACTGTGGAGATCGACATCGATGGAGGGGACTTCAAGTGGCAAGAATTCGAGTTCTTCAATGATAGCGAAGGCTGTACTACACAGGGCGCAGATTTTCCCATCATAATCAGTTGTTTGTATAAATATGATAGCTATTTTGGCGGTAGCTATAATGTTTTAGGATTTTCTGTGATGCTTCTTAAATTACCAGTATTACCAGTAGGCACCATCAGTTCTATTTGTGCGGAAAAGGCTGCTTTACTTTTCCCTTAGTGTCAGTTCACCTTCTGTCATCTCTGGACCGGCTGAGATGAGCTCAGAGCCGCTGACACTCCAGAGAGCCTGGCCAGGATTTATTGATTGATTTTTTCGTGTTTCAAGGCATGTCAACAGCTTTAGTCATTTGCCCCGTTAGTGTAGTGCATGTTTTTTCTCGGGAGACGGCGGTGATCTACCTCCGCTGGATGGCGAGATCCGGCGCCGACCTACCGTCCGCTAATGGGGTTTCCCCCTAACCAGGACTCTGCCACCAGCGGGGCAATATCCCAGCCGGGACAAGCTCTAAGCTCCCGGCCAGTCTCCCGGAGTATGTAGTAGTGTAATGCATGTTAGTGTAAGTGTGTATGTAAGGGGAGAGGATAGGACAAAGAAGAGAAAGGACAGATCGCGCGCGGTCCGTGGCCCGTTTGTTAGGGTACTGCTCCGGCATTCGCCTGGTGTTGATCGGAGAAACCACGAAAAACTACCGATCAGAGCAGCCGGCCGCTAGAATTATCCTCCAGACAGCGATTGAATTTGACCCAGCTGAAAAGCTAGTGTCGAAAATCCTACCGCCGTCAGGACTCGAACCTAGGACCTTCCGGTCAGAGGCGCTGCAGTGGCATCAGTTGATGCCCTGAGCTACCGCTCCCGGTGCCCTGACCAGGAGAACTTAGGGTTCGTGTCCCGACGGTGGCGCATTATCGGCATTAGCTATATTATATATTCGGTCGGACAGAGTTGGCAGACGAGACGGGAGACGAGACGGGCAGACGAGACGGGTAGACGAGACGGGCAGACGAGACGGGCAGACGAGACGGGCAGACGAGACGGGCAGACGAGACGGGCAGACGAGACGGGCAAACGAGACGGGCAAACAAGACCGACAGACAGACCGGCAGAGAATTTTCATTGATTTCTCTGAATTTGCAAAATTCCAAATCAGAAGAGAAAGTATGTGCCGTTTTAGCACCAGCTTCTAAAATTTTCGATGTGCGACTCCATTTTTTCCTGTACTTCGTACGTGGTTATTTTTTAATTTCATTAATTTATCTACAGTTTGTTGTCACAAAATTTTAACTTTCAATTTAATATGTAAATTAATTGTATATTAATATTGTTATTCTTTAAACATTTTCAGTTTGTCACTTGATGAAGGGTCGCTGACGGGCCACGAAAGGTTTCAATCAAGAAAATCGGTTCATAGTTCATAGTTCTACTTCTATCACCTGGATCTAATATTTCCCATTATTAAGAAATATATCAAGAAAAATTAACAGATTCAACAAGATTAATGGAACACTTAAAAAACATTGAAAAATAAAGCAAGACCAGAATCCATAATGAAACTTTACAAAGTAGCGGCCATCCTTATCATCACTTACTGCTTTGAAACCTTAACAGCAAAAACCGCTTCAAGAATTCAAACCCCAAAAATGATATTCGATTGCTTGATACACAATCAACAGATAAAAAATTGAGAAATTAGAGAATAATTAAAAGTACAAGAGTCAAATTCATTAATAAACACTTTTAAGTGAAACAGATTTTTCCGGATACAAAGAATGACGAATGATTCCGAAGAAGTGGTTCAATTACCACCCAGAGACGTAGAGATCCTGGCAGATTCAGAAGAAGGTGGAACGGGTAGTCCAATCGGACTGAAGCCAGAACGGACTAGAGTAGGTCCAAATCATGCAGTAGAAGAATACTATTGAAGTTATTGTTTTTCACTAATTCAGAAGAAAACTTATCTTAATAAATTATTAATAGTCATCGTGGTTGATAAAGGAAAGGGAGAAGGAAATAATATAATAGTATATATTTTGCGAAATAATTTATATTATATGCAAACTCATTCCAGTACCAAAATCAGAACTCACCAACTTTGCCTTCTCTGTTCGTTGCATTGTATTGTTTTTCAAGTTCCGTGCATTCAAATAATTCTTTTGCTCGAAAATGGCGTTGGATGTCTTCTGGGGAAAGTGAAGATTCCTGCAAAAATTAAATTAGTATTTATTATATTAGCTAGGCAAATAACAATGTCACGAATTCGTACTCACAGTTGATTAATTACGCAAATATTTAATGTAAATAAAAACATCGTATTGTACATTATGAGAATACAATAATATTAAAAACATATGATGAAGAAAAACGTATGTAGTATTTGTGTCTTAATGTAATACGATTATAATATCTGATAATCAGAATTATTATTATTATTAATATTATTATTATTATTATTATTATAATTTATTATAATTATAATTAATATAATGAAGTCATTATAATTTTCACTTTCTCGCATACTACTTACAATATATAGAAAAAGTTATGTAATGCTGCGGGGGAAAACAGCGAGTTTTTGACAGAAAACCTCGTATTGCCGGGTCCTAGTAATGAAAAAGAGGATGAATCTTGTTTCTATGTTTAGGAAATTACTTCCTCTAATGGAATGTGTAGTCTAATTCCCACTTTGTGGATTCATGTCATCGCAAAATTGGTTAGCAACAAAACATGAGTTCGTGAGTGATTCGGTCAGTCCGTTAGTTACTCTGTTAGTCCATCTGTCAGTCCGTCCGTGATCGCCAGAGGCTAACCGTAAGCAGGATTTTCACCAAAACTGATATTCCCCAATCGATCTGGGAGATGTCGCGGCCCGTTTGAATCAACTGAAGAGCACATTTTTTTTCGAATTTTCATTTACACATTGTTTGTCACTTAACTTCACGCATATCATTCAGATGTGAACCGTATTTGCATATTTATTTGTGGAAACGTCATTCGCGTTTAAAATAAAGAATATTCAATACAGCTCAATATTGTTGTATTAATTTTTAATGTAACTAATAAAATGTTTAAAAAAGGAAACTAGAATAGTGCGTAATATATAATTTCTGAAATAGTGCAAAAATGTTAAATGAAACAAACAGCAAGTTCCACACAGCAAGTTCCAAACGGCAAGTTCGCACAAGACACATTGTACGACCCTGTACGATCTTGCATGGCACTGCAGGACATTGCAAGTCACTCCACAACTGCAGCTCAGACCTGTTCGTGTGCACTGCAAGATTGGGAGACACTGCACTGCACGGCTCTGCCCGGAAAGGCACTTTCCTCTACTTCTCTGTGCTACAACTCCAAGCGCTCCACTGCATTGCAGTATCATACTTCACTGTATCATCGTCATACTTCACTATATTGTAACGTCGTGGGTAGGGATCTACGCCACAAAGAAACAGACACGAGTGGGTATTTACAATTTATTTACAGTAAATGATTTACAGTAACTAAAACCTCGCTCTAAGGCGTTTGTCGGAGCTACCTGCCGCAGCCACCCTCTCCCAACACGCGCCTTGCGGCCGCGCCTGCGAGTAGGCAACTCGACCGATTCGCAACTGGGCACCTCATGTGCCTCGGCAGACCATCTGCCCTGAAATATAAGGCATACTACACAGTGTCCGAACCTCGAACACCTACTCGTGCCTTCAGCACTTCCACACCAGACTTGGCCGGACAAGTTTTGCGGTGTTTGCCGCGAGGAAACCAGAATCGTTACCCCCAAAGGGTCCTGCGACGCAGCTTAATATAGGTCCGAGTCACATGACCTCCTACGTCATCTGCTCCCCCCCCACGCACTCGTCTTGAAGATGCGTGCCACCACCATCGCATTTTGTGCCCGACGTCTACGAACCAGCCCCCTACCCTCTGGGATTTCCGTAGAGGGGTGGCCTTTGTTCGGGAGCCTATATTTGGCTCCCTCATTCCCATACCTTGCAACTCAGGAGGAGGGAGTCAAGTCTATGACGCTACAATATCATCGTATTTCATCGCAGAACGCCCATTTCACTTCAAACGCCGTTTGGAGAGTTAGTGCGGAACCGACAACCAGAGCGTGTTGGCAATTTCCCGAAGGCCCGGTCGTAGCGACCGAGGCTTGGATGGCGTAGGTGGGAGCAAAAATAAGAGCGCCGGCTACCACGTTCCCTCCCTGGGGCACACCAGCGGTGGCGGGTTGGGCGGGTTGCCTACGCGGAGCGTTCAGGCGAAAATCGAATTTCTTCCGCTCAACGCTGCCAGACGCCAACAGGATTTCGTGGCGAAGAAGCGGCGGTGGCGGCTGGGGGAACGGCAAATGCGAAGGAAATGCGCGAGTAGTTTAGTTGGTTGAATCTGAGCAGAAAATCTTACTAAGATCATAAATACTTCACACAAAATTAAATGAAACCTTGCCAGTGCGTCACATAAATGGAAGAACTGTAGAGCAGAAAAGTACCTCATAATCACTACACAAAAATTCAGAATCCCTAGAAATATTTCTTCAGTCTTATCGTTGTCTAATATTTATTCTCTATGACTAAATGAAATGAGATTTACAGATTCTAGAACAATATTCATTTTGCCACCAGAAATATTTGTCTCTGTAAATGATTGATTGAAATGTTTTATATTTACGAATTCATCTCTATATGTTAGTGTAGTGGTTAAGTGGAATCCTTAAAAAGGAAAATTATTATAATTATAATCACGTTCTTTTGTGAAAGTGTACGTGACACAATTGCTGTACATTGCGTTTATATAGACTCATTAATTTTTGCATTTAATAAAACACAATTTTCTAACTTCAAAAAATCGCTTGCTTCACAACTCATACTAACGTAATTTGGGTACAGGACGACAAAATGTGAGATCGATTACTACTAATCGAGTTAATGAACAGATGACTGTAGATAAGTATTCATTCTATTATTTTTAAAATATTAACATAAAATATTAACTTAAGTAAAATCGCTTAACAAGAGCAAATCATAATCCAACTAAGGACCCCTACCATTAGTGTAAAAAAGACATCTCGATTTTATTTAGGTAGAAAGTTCTTATTACTTTCTAAGTGAAAGCACTTACTATTTTAAATAGATGGTATAACGCAAAATGGAAGTTGAAGGGAAGTGAAAAAAAGTATGCCTACTAATGTCTTGACATTTCGAATCGAGAGAAATATTAAACACTTTCAAGAGTAACAGTTTCTTAATTGTCTGACGTAATGGTTTTGAGAGACATATATTATATCCAAACTATTTTAAGTAGTTTAATACCAATTTATAATAATTAATAAAAATACTAATAATACTAATAGTAATAATAATAACCTTTACTTCTAAAGCACTAAAGGTTTCCATTGAGCAAGACATTTGAGCTCTTTATTCAGCCAAATTTCGCGTTTTTACTTTAAATGAAAGTGAGCAGCAGATCTGTTGTCGCTTTCTATTATTAACAGGCTTTGTTGTTCGAAACTTAAATTTAATAATATAAAATGAAAAGAATGTACAGACTTTATGCCTTTATTTTTTATTATGTCATTTGATTGTAAGGTTTGTAATCGATTAATCGAAAGGAGTCGATGTTTTCTCGTCTAGCGCTCAAACCTAGTTAGCGTATCAATTGATGTCATTGCAGTGCTCTGACCGGGAGGTCCTAGGGTTCAATCTTGACAGCAGGATTTTCGACAGCTGGATAGCTAGGTCAAATTCAGCTGCTGCCTGGAGGAGAATTCTAGTAGTAGCTGCTCTAATCTGTATTTATTGTGGTTTCTCCGACACGTTTCAACACCAAACAAATGACGGAGTAGTACTCTAACAAACGGGCCACGGACTGCGCCCGATCATTCCTTATTCTTTCTTGTCCTATCATCATCCGTTAATTACACACTTACACCTACATGTACGATACTACCACACAGACCGGGACTCCAGTTGGGACATTATTTCTCTATTTTCAACTTCAGATCAACTTCCTTCAAGTATCAAAAACGAAAGAAACACTAATAGCTTAACCGCCGAAACTATCTTCTAAAGCATGTTCAGACGTTTGTAGTGTTTCTAACTTAAAAATTAATGTTTTTAAAGAGTTGGTCCAAAATGCAGGTAGGTAATTTGAAATCAACCACATTTATATACAAGCGGATCTCTTGCAACTCAGATTATTTTAGGGGCAATCAAGAACATTGATAGTCGACTTCAAAACAGAGAAAATATGTCGGTACACTTATGAAATATTAAGAGAATTACGATGTGGATAGCCGACACACGACACAAAATACTCTACTAGCCGAGGCATCTTATAAATCAACTGACACCTCTAAAGTTCTAAATAACGAAGGACAAAACGAGGCAAATGGTAATCGAAATCTAAAATCGACAATATAATCATGGGATCATCGCATCAAAGGTTACGAATGTAGAATAGATTTCTATGTACAATATCAGTTCTTTGAAACAGACTTCTATCGCAATTTGGCTGAAAAGACGAAGAACAATCATATTTTTCCTACAAAGAAAGAACCCGAGACATTTTTGGCAAGGAACTGGAAAGAAAGTTAATACCACAAAAGAGATTCAAATGATTACAATTTTAAGTTGGTATTGCAGCCAAAAATGTGAAAACAACCGAAAATTTTCACGATTTTCTAGCGGACGACGTCATCCAAGCGAGGAAAAACACGGGGAACTGGAAATCTCGAGATGTAAATGAGATCCAGAATTGAATCGTTTATTTCAGAAACCAATCAAGTTCCAGGTTTGTTAATTTCGGGACACAATTTTACACAGGCTATTCCTGCTCGCTTTCAAGCGCATTGGCGCCCCTAGGCAAGGGCTCTGCGGGTTGTGGAGTTAGGCAGCTCTCTACATCTGCTATCAGCAACATTTAATAGATTAACTCGCGGCCGGCGAGGCGGCGGGGGCGGCGGGGGCGGCGGGGCGGCGGGGTGGCGGGGCGGCGGGGCGGCGGGGCGGCGGGGCGGCGGGGGCGGGGGCGGCGGGGCGGCGGGGCGGCGGGGCGGCGGGGCGGCGGGGCGGTTGGGGCGGCGGGGGCGGTGGGGGCGGCGGGGGCGGCGGGGCGGTGGGGGCGGCGGGGGCGGCGGGGGCGGCGGGGGCCGCAAGGGCGTCAGGAGCGGCACTGATATCGGCGTCTGTGTCCAACATTGCTAGCGCGGTGTTGGTTGAGTTGGAACAGCCTGACCGGGGCGATAAGGCGAAATGTTTGGTTAGGGATTTTCATTTTTTTAAAGAAAGTATTTCAATAATTTCTACTGAACAAAAAAAATACTTAATTTCTTTAGAAAATTATTCTATCATTAGCTTATTTTTTGTATCTTAATTCGTTTTTGAAATAAACAATTAAATTACTGAATTAAGTTTATTGATAGCGTTACATTTTGAACCTCCGCAACACGACAGTAGTCCAGCGATCTGCCACTGCGTGCCTGGGTGCGCCACTCTCACGCAGCAGTTCCACGCTCCGCCGCCGCGAGCGTCAGAGCAGTAGCTCACACGCGACATCACTTACCTGCTCGAAAAGATAAATAGAACTTAGGCAAATAATTATAGGGCAATCACTTGTCTGCTAGTAATGTAGTCAGTCTTAACAGGACGGACGGGTGAAAGGCCAAGTAGAAGCAGACGCACGAACGGATTCGTTTTGCCATAAACCAAATTTTGAGAACATGGATAAAAGATAGAACGTACATTAAATGATAGACTGTGTCTTACGAAAACAATAATTATCCACTTTTTTAGTTTCAGGATGTTACAATACGATTTTTTCTGCTAACAATTCGCTGCTTTTTGCCACATCATTGTATAACTTTTTTCTATATTACGTAAGTAGTATGCGAGAAAGTGAAAAGAACTCGTGGAATACAATATTATTTTTATGATTCTTATTTGGTACTACTATTACTGGTATTGACTACTACTTTAGATTTTCTTGATTATAGAAATTTCCTATATCTCATTTTACCGGCAGTCTTTCACGTGAGAAATTAACTTTGTATTCACATACCAAGGATTAGTGATTTTTCATTTAGAATTAGAAGGCAAATTTACCGCTTGATAAGCACATTACAATATGATTACATTAACAACAGCAAGCACAGCAAAGCGTACGCATTAAACATGCAGAAGCCTTGGATTGATGTATTTAAATTAATGTTGTTGTCATAGGACCATTTTCTGCAATACTAGCAATCCATTATTCTCACAAATGGGAAACGATGTAGAAACTCGCATTAGAGCACGAGTTTATCGTTTCACATGTAAATTAGGTAAATATTGACAAAATGGACATCCGGTTCGAGTTGTATGCAAATGGAACAAATATAATTATGTAGGTAGGCATTGAGGAGGAAAGTATAAACAAATTACATTTTAGAAGAAGAAAAATGAAAGACTGACAGTATGTACCAAAACATTTTTGACAAAGAAATCAAAATATACATATACTGGCGATTTAAATAAGTTAAAAACCATTAGATAAATGAAATTATGAATAATAAAAGCAATTATTTTAATGCAGTATTATAAATCTTATAATCCGTTTAACAGAAGTGTCAAAGTGTAAATGTGCTAACAAACGAAAATTTTTGAACTCACAGCAAGGTTTCGGTTACAGAACCGTAAAAAAAAAAGTGAACGCACAGGAAAGGGAATTTGTTGAACAAATATAGAACAAAAAAGAAAAATGCCACAGTTTCTGACAGTCTCCATGTTTTAAATAGATGTTACAGACCCTATTTCAGTAATTTGCTGAATGCCAGTGATAAATAATTTATTCGATATTAAGCCAAACCCAGCCATAAGCGAATTCACACAATGTGCATGTTTTCTTTCATTTGTGATAAAAATTGACTCTTTAGTGAGGATATCACATTGTTCTGCAAAAACAAACACTATTCTCAATGAGTAATATGCTAAAGGAAGATGGCGCTTTTGTGCCATTCGTAATTATGCTAATGATACGTAGGAATTTACCTCAATTTCACGTGTCAAAGAGATTTGAAGCAAGAAAAGAAAGAAGTTGCAGATAATAGAATAGGGAGAAAGAGGCGCTTGAGACACCCTCCCCCCCCCGCACACACACACATACACTGCTCCACACTTCACCTTGACGCATAGCTCGGAAACGATACGTTCTAGGCTCTCAATACCAGGGTTTCGAGTTGTTGCTTGTTCCGTATTCTAATACGAGAACTTTTCGGACATTATGGAAGGTTACAGTTTTACAGTTTTGGTGGGTTGATATAGGAAGAATTGCCAGAACGAATGGAATTTCTGAGAAACATTTTCACTTTTATAACAATGATTTACGAAGTGCAGGCCATTTACAGAGGTGGAGGGATGAACGTAGCTATTAATATAGATAATATAAAGCAGTTCAAATTACAAATTATAAATTTATTATCTATATTAATCCCCCCGTTGCATTTTAATTTTCGCCATTTATCTGCTAAGATGAACTGATAAAGAGGATTTATCTGCTAAGATGAACTGATCAATTCACAGTTTATGATAACTTTTTTCTTTTCTGAAACGTTTGTAGGTTCTTTTCTTGTATTTAACAAAATCAGAATTAAGGATTTTTAGAAATTCTGATCACAAAGGCAATTTCTGGAATATGATCGTCCATTTTCCTTTATTTTACATGAAAGTAGAGAAAGCTAATGGAAGTTCCAAGAACCGTAACCATCTGTAAAAATTATCAAAGCACTACTTGTTAATACTATTAATTAAATAATAATAATAATAATAATAATAATAATAATAATAATAATAATATAGAGAACATATTATAAACAGATAAAGAAAACACTATTCTGCCAAACAAATGGTATAAAAATATGAAAAATGTATGATAGTTGTTTGATTAACCCACATTGAAGACTTTTAATTTTCAAAGGAGATATACACTGTATCGATCTAACTACTACGCGTATATGATACATCTACGGTGGGTTAACACTAGTAACTCTTCTCTATATATCTCTCAATATTATTTTTTCAAAAATTCAGTTAATCTCAAATCAAAAAATGTCTTTCATGCCGTTAACATGCATAATACTAAAGTTTCTGAGTCTAATTAACTCAAATTCAGTAATTCTTTACTGTAATTACTGAAATTCTATGGCTCAAAAGTCACATTTTAAAAAGGTTGCTTTTCCATGATTCTTTCTCGCGTATTCTCCTTGCTCCGTATACACTCATTTCTTGACTCACACCGTCGACATGTGATGATCGATTCCATTCCTCCCTGAAAGGCTCCATTTTGACCTATTCAATGCTGGAAACATGCCGATACTATTTCTCGCAGCTCGTGAAAAGCACATCACTCACAGCGAGCTCTGCAGCACCTCAACGTTGACGCGCCTTCAACTGCCCACATCCCATTACTTTTGAACACACGCCCGCGGCCGCCAAGACAGATTGCCTCGCTCCCGACTCGCTGCGGCCCGCCGTTCCCTCAACTCCAACAACGCCCTATCTCCCCCACCACTCACCCCCAAAGACAGCCATTTGCGTGGAGGCTTAAGCAAACAATGTGATGTGTGCTCCCTTCTAAACTCCCGAACAAGCAGAACCGGAGTTTGGGACAAGGAAGAGGCATCTACGCCGCTGTGAAGTTGGAAGTGAGGCAAGTGGTTGTTCTTACCGTTGTCGCCATTGCGCTGCACTGAAGCTGGAGACAAAATAGAAGACCGGATGGGGCAATTAGGTATCCTCTACCCAAGAGGACCTTGATGAGGTATCTGAAAAGAAAATTATTGTTACGATTCAGGTAAGTTAATAACATGAAATAGGCTTTGTGAATGTAGCTGTTCTATTTTTAAAATAGTTTTTTTTGATTATTCTAGAACTAATAAATAAGCAGCTGAAAAAAAAAGCCATAACAAAGTCACTGCAGTCAGCTGCAGTGCTGACTCTGCATTAAACGTAGCCGGTCGGAATCTAAAGAAGAGGGCCAGGATATTCTACAAGGTGGTGGATAATATCAATCATCAACAATCCCTTGTAGTTGATATTGATTCAGTGGTGAGTTGTAGTTGACATTTACATAATTGAAATGATTGAAGGCGTTGTCATTGTCAACAATAGTATACAACAATATACTATTGTTGACCACGACAACGCCTTCAATCATTTCAATCCCTTGTACTACCAAATTGGTCCAAACACTTCAATTATTATAGCTCAACTTTTTGAGTGCACTCTTCTCTGCTTCTCAAGTGCTGAAACTTTGTTGAACTAGTGATGCTACAGAATGGCACAGACGTTCTTGCAATAGTTTCTTTCCTCATCTCTTCAGTCTTGGGTAGCTTTTTGGCATTATCCACCGTCTTACCGTCGACCTATTAGCGCCTAAAAAACAGTTTTTCCCCATTTTATTAATTTCTCGGTCTCCTAACCGAAGAATTCAAATGTCACTATACTAATATTATTGAAGAGTAAAGCTTTGATTTTTATCCAAATTCTTACTAAACAATTTGAAGCCATTCTTGAGAAAATGTCCTTTGGGCGTTTTAAAAAATGCAATTTTGAACTAAAAAAACAAACAACTTTTGAGTTTTCAAGAAATTTCGTAAGAAATCTCTTGATGCACTTGTGGTCACAAATGCATTAATGTATAAAAAACCCATAATGTGACGTGTGATGAATAAAAAAACTTACATTTGTGTAGTTTTTGAAGAATGAAAATAATTAATCAAAATGGCGTTGATGTCTTGTTATTCATTGAAGTTTTCATTAAGCGTACAAAGAAGGTTAAGAAAAAAATCATACCGGTTTTTGAGAAATCCTTTTTTTAAAATTTTCTTTATTCCACGCAAAATTATGCGAAAACTACTATTTTTTTTAATTGACCGCTTTGGGAAAAACTAAATCTGAAGAACATATTTCATTCAAAATAATTTTTTTATCTTCAATATTGTCGTAGGAAAACAACAAAAATTTTAAACTTCTGCAATTTTCAGACACATCAATAAAAATAGGACTTGTGTAATTTTTATACACATATTTTGCTGTCTCTAAAAGAAATATAATCCTAGAAGAAGAAATTTTTGAGAAAAAATGAAAATGTTCTCTATGTTTCATGTAACGTATTCCCAAATATTAAAACATCCGATTCAAGAGCCCGTAGTATTAGCTAGATTAATTAAAGAATATCAATTTTCGTGAAAATTGTACTGACGATTGAGCGTCTAGCATTGTTCACAGACACTCAGACAGACGTTTTACCGTAATACATTTTTTGTGTAGAAAGGACCAATTTACAAAATGTGAATTTTGACTGTAGAACGTGTTACAGGAAGTAATTTACTGCGTCTAGGAACAAGAATTATCCACTATTTCAGTGTCAGGATTCTATAATACTATTTTCACTGCCAAAAATCTGTTTTTCGCCGCAGCATTACATAACTTTCTCTATAGTGCGTATGTAATATGCAAGAAGAAACGGTTGCAAGGTACTCAAATAAGTAAAAATTAAGTCGGATGCTACGAAAAAGATAACTGTCACCACGTACAGTACATTAAAATCCAACACAGTAAAAATACCACATATGAAACAGACAAAAATTAAAATATTAGAGTACACAGTCCGATGCCAATAAAACGCCAAATTAGTAAAATTAAAAAAGGTGTAAACTAATGGAGAGGAATAGTCTTGATTGGCTGATATTGCCGTTTAATCTTGTAGCCTATTGATTCTTGCCTACCACTGAGTTTTGTAATGGCTCACGTCCTTTGCTATAATCACCATTGTGATGAGAAATGGTGTGGGGTTTATTACATTGGCATCATTATAGAAATAAATATGCCTTGTTTTATAATCAGGGATTATTGCTGCATACAATTTTTTCAGTGACATTGCGTCCATCTTCAGTGCTACAAAACAAAATCTGTTCAACTCGAATAAGGCTCGAGAACGTTTATCTCTGTAAAAACTGGTTTAAGATTAAAAGAACCACAATAGTTTTTATCTTGAAGTAATACGTCAAAGAAGGCGAGTTCTGCAATCCTTTTGCCTGATCCGTAATATCTTGCATTATTGCAGCGTGTAAAACTGATTGGTAAAGTAATATTAGGATCAGACTGATAATGTGGTAATGAATGATGTCTTCACCAACTATTTTATGTTTAAAAATTATAGTTGTTATGTTAAAAAAGATGAAATCATTAGTCAGGACTACTCGTTACAAGGAAAAGAAATCTCAAGAAATTTCTGCCAATATTGTTAAGAATATACATCATACAAACAAATCAGAGATGAATTCTGCAAAATCACTTCTTTATTACAGTCTCCTTAGTATACGTGGGAATTATTACTGCTGATTTGCTTACAAAGATGTCTTGCATAATCTTATAGTACCAGCAATTAATCTTATTAGCCGCGACACGTCAATGCATCTTTTACGTCCGTTAAGCTGACAAAGCTATTAACGCTGTAACCATACGAGACGAAATTCATTCAAATTTGGTGCCTAACCTAAAAAAATTATTATAAACTCTCCTTGGCATAAATTAAGGGTTAAGATCATGAACTTCAAACACATCGCACCCAAGGTAGAGTAATTTTTCTTCAAAAGTCCGCGAACCTCATTGCAGAGAGAAAAACTATGTATCTAAGGACACATAATTTTCGAGCTCCTTCGCAGTGTGTTCATCAGACGCTGTCCAGGCACTGTCCAGGCAGATGCGGTAGATGAATTCTCTGAACATCAGAGTTTGCTCGTGGTGCATAACGAAGTTGCTAGCCTTTCATCAAGATGGCTCGGGTTCGATTCTTGCGGGTCTCATGTGAAATTTGTTTCAACTAAACGGGTTTAGCTGCTTCACAAGGGCTAGTCCAACCCCTGTGAAGTGTCCTAAACCCTACCCCAATCTTTCTTTCTTCCCAATTCTGGCCGCTGGGTAGTGACGCAGGAGCGCGTAGTTGGAGGCGCGTACGCGAAGATGCTACCTGGCGGTCCTCTTGACAACTGACTGCCACGTGACGTGACGTAAGACAAATAAAGTGAATAATGGAGGATTACTCCTCAGCGCAAAAAGCACTCAACGCTCTCAAAGGGGCTTGGAGACGCCTTGGACGCAACATCCTATTTCCAAAGACGCCGTTAGCATGCATTGTCTAAAACAGCAGCCAAACCAACTGATAGCCAATCGCATCGCACACAAAGCGGAAGAAATTGTCGCACACCCCAACGTTGTTAGTGATTATTTATACTCGCTGCTTTATCGAAAGTCCTTGGCAAAGTAAATATTTACTCCGTGAGCAAGCGCTTCCGCAGGAAAGCAACGCATGTATTTGCCTGCACGCGAAGATTTGGAGGAACGTGAAAATAACTGCAAAGACATTTGACAAATAATATCTTTCTTGAGATATTTTGTGTTGCGAATTAGGTTAATTGTTAATGACATCCTAATTGTTCCATTTTCAGGAGATGCTGTTTGGTGTCCACCATAGGATGCTGTTGCTGGCGACTAGTCCTCCCGGCGCATGGTAAACAACGCATTTCGATGCCTTAACAGACGAAAAACACATTTTCTCCATAACCAGATTTTTTGTTATATTTTGCATTTAGAATATCCAAAAAAATTTTGTTCACAAAATTCTGTACGTACCGAAAATATTTAATTGCTGAATTCCCGGCAAACACACCAATTTTTGGAAAAACCATAGGAGGAAAAAAAACATTTTTTGGATATTTGAAAATTACAACAGCACAAAATTCTGGTTGTAGAGAAAAGTGTTTTGTGGTAATGGCTTTATCAGTTTATCGGACATGTTTTTTCCCGTTCAGCCAGTGTTTAGGCTAGAGTCTAATCTTTTACGTAACCCACAGTTTTATCCATTTTTCCTGTATTTTTTTTTCATTTCGATTTCCCTCTGTTTTCTAGTTTTTTCCTGGTATCCAGAAATCCGTCATCCTGTATGAGAGAGAATGATTAAGACTATGAAACAGTGCAGGAGTGTGTAGTCATATGTAGAAGAAAGGTGACTTCAAGCATGAGGCGAGTTCCCTTACATATTTTCGTTCCAGGCACTAAGCTTTCATCAGTTTATGGAAAATCACAAAGAGAAATAATACAATTAAGTGACAAGTGCATTAGCCATTATTTAAGAATTAGCAAAGAGCAGAGTTTATACGAAATGTTCATCTCTTGGCAGAAGATTTACCTCTCTTTAAGTTTTGCCTTATAGTAACAACCAACGCTTTAATTCAGTGGGTAAACCCTAAGGAAAGGAGCATTTGAGTGATTTTGAAAAAAAATTGTAAAAACAAATAATACTTATATGAAATTTAATTTTTGGAATAAATAGCATTCCAAGTAATAGTGGAAACAAATTCTACAAATCTGAGAGAACCCAAACGTTTCGGGAACTCGATCACCTGCAGAGTAATAATTCATTAACGGGAGTTTCCCCAAACTCTGAGTTCGAGACCTCCCAACGCGCGCGCTTCGTCCTGTGGCAGGGGGCCGGGCGTCGCGCAGCGCTGCGTCGCGGTGGAAATGGGTCGCAGCGCGAGGAGCGAGGGCGCGCTGGCGCTCCTGCCAAACAACGACCGAGCACAATGGGGCGCGTCGTCCGACCCGACGCCGCGCGCAAAAGGCCGGGGGGGGGCGCAGTTCCCTTCCACTTTTTGCACCAGTCCTCCGTTTCCATCATTCCTTCCTCATTCATTCATTCTTCGTCGCTCATTCATTCTTCGTCACTCATTCATTCTTCGTCGCCCATTCATTCTTCGCCACCCATTCATTCTTCGTCACCCATTCATTCTTCGTCACCCATTCATTCTTCGTCACCCATTCATTCTTCGTCGCCCATTCATTCTTCGTCACTCATTCATTCTTCGTTCATTCATTTTCTTCACTATTCTTCGTCATTCATTCTTCTTCACTTCTCATTCATTTCTCCTTTTCATTCACATTCTTCTCCTCCTCTTTGATTTCTAATTCTCCTTCACCACTTTCTCGAGCCTCTGTATTCTATCCTTGACCGACGCTCTTTCCTTCACCTCTAATCTTTCTTTCATCTCTTCTACTTCTACAGCCGCCGCCACTGGGAACTGGCGGCCATCCCCGAACACGACAGCCGGTGTGGGGAAAGGTGCGGACGCAACGAATCGTTCTGCTTCCTCTCCTCCTCCTCCTCCTCCTCCTCCTCAGCCGCATTATCCTTCCCCTTTTTGTAACACTCCGTTTCCATCGGTCCTCCTTCTCCACTCATTCTTCGTGGCTCATTCGTCGTCGCTCACTCATCGTCGCTCATTCGTCGTCGCTCTTTCTTCGTCACACCTCATCCATTTCTCCTTTTCCTTCACATTCTTTTTTGTTCCTCTGCATTCTATCCTTTACCGCCAGTCTTTCCTTCCCTCTGCCTTTTGGGGTGGCAGCATTTTCGTTCCTCTCCTCTTCCACTTATTCTTTCCCACCAATTCTCCTTTTTCATTCATTCTCCCTCACCCATTTCTATTTTTCCTTCACATTCTTTTCCCCTTTTTGATTTTCTCAACCCGTTCCTCCTCTTTCTTCTTCTTTTTCACAATATCGTTCACCTCTTCTACTTTTCTTTTAATCATTTATCTCAGTTTAGAGGTCCTTCAAAAAGGTCATTGAGACCCGTAATCTAATCTCTAATGTGTGGAGATCTCTAATAGCGTTGATGACAGTGATCTGGTGTTGCGAAAACGGAGGAATCTCCGACAAAAAGTGTTGAGTACTCACTTCGTCGACCCGCCAAAAATGCGATACGTAAATGGGAAGGGGTAGATGGGAGAGGAGTAAATAAGGAGGATTAGATGAGGAGAGGTGGAGGGGGGGAAAGGAAGGAGGAAGAAGACGAGGGGGAAAGTGAGGAGGAATTCGGGAGGGGAGGAGTGGAAGGAAGGGGATGGAAAGGAGGGGGGAGGGGAAAGGGGAGTTGGGGGAGGTGTCCGGACAGAGCTCCTACGTGCCGTTGTGCGCTAAGCTCGGGCGGCGCGGCGCTGCGTGCTGAGCGGGCTGAGGGGCTGAGGCGCCGAGGGCTACCGACGCATGCACAGTTGCAGCCTTGAGCTTAGCGCCGGATCCGCCCGACGGCCCCCGCCGTCCTGCCCTCGCCTCGCCTCGCCCCGCCCCGCCCCGCCCCGCCCCTCCCCGCCCCTCCCCGCCTCGCCCTGCCCCGCTCCGCCCGGCCCCGCCCCGCCCGGCCCCACCCCGCCCCGCTCCGCCCCGCCCCGCCCCTCCCGCCCGCCCCGCCCGCCCGTCCCGCCCGTCCGTCCCGTCCCGCCCCGCCCCTCCCCGCCCTGCCCTGCTCCGCCCCGCCCGCCCGCCCCGCCCGCCCCGCCCCGCCCTCCCGCCCGCCCACCCCGCCAGGCACATCCGCGCCGGCCCAGGCTCAGACTCTCACACGGGAGTGCAGGCGGCAAATTGCTTCCGCACCTGCTAATTACCAAACGCGTCTCAGTTACATTCGCGCTGCGTTACCTCGCTTTGCGTCTCCAAATGTCCAGTCTTCCACGGAGTATTAATTGTGCCTAATGACATGAATTCGACATGAAGTTTGTCGAATATTTTATGAATCAAGAACTAATAATATATTAAGTACATTTATTACAGCCCGAAGTAAAGATTTACAAAATCAAACTGTAGAGGAAGGAATAAACGGAATAGCGAAGTAATATATCTTCATTGAAACAATTGTATTCGTTGTAAGGGAGACTGATGTATTTAACTTAAAAATATAGTGATCGAGCTGGAAGCAAATCATAGCTACAGGAGGGTCAGAAGATCATTCCTTACGAATTACTTTGATACGAGTGGCACTGGTGCTCCATTCCACTCGTCCAATCCATGCATTAAACAGATTTTTTTCTAATTTACACTGTTGATATATTTTCAATCTCTGGTTATATTCATATTTAAAAATTTAAGTCGTTTTCTAATTCTAAATTTCGTATACTAGATATGCCATACCTCCCAAATTATGTATTTGTTTCGAAAGTAAATTACACAAATTGACAGTTTTAATTACTTCAATTTGGTCAATTATTCCACTGAAGAGAGCAGACAGGCATCGAGTATGTAGCTTTTGTGTTGGAAACGTTTAGCTTTCGTGAGACTCAAGGCTTGAAAAAAATCGCATTCCTCTACGAAGGTCAATACTTCACTTGTTACGAAATGCAAAATGATGTAAAACATACTTCGTATGTAAATCTTATAATTCCTATGCAAATCACGTCAATATATTTCATTTAACATTACGAACATTTCAAGAAAAACGTGTAAGCGAAGTTGAGGAATGAATATTTATTAGACGTCTTACTGGATACGTTTTATTCGTTCTAGAACAAAAAATTATAAACTTTATTAGTTATTTTCTTTTGGCTCAGAAAATTGGTTCTTGCAGTTTTAGACCTTTGCCTCACAACATGATGTGTTTTTAAAGCAGCAACTGCAATAAAAATATAGCTTTAGATTTTACGGCAGTTGCTCGGAATGGCGTCAAAGAAACTACCGTCCTCATATTTTTCAATTTCATTCCTCTCACTCACTACCTTTCTTCCGAATATGTCATGGACGATTTAAAATATTGTGTGATGTGTGAATATGTGATGGACGATTTAAAAGCATTCACAAAACGTTTTGAAACATTGACAAACCCCTGCATACAACTCAAATTTTCTTTTTAGTGATAGTTTTCTTTGAGACTAAAGTAGTATCTAGACTTTTCAAAAGATATAGCGCCCATAGCTCCACCTCGTTTCTTGCTGTTGAGTGAATATCTGCGCAAAGAAAACATTTGCCTTTAAGCGGTCCAGACCCTTTCTGTAGAACAAACACGTCCCTTCTTATCGCTGCTACAAAGGAGACTTCAGAAAATATTTAAGAATGAGGCCATTTTCTTAAATAAAAGGGAACAGTTAAATATATTTATAGTAATAACTATTTAATAGCTATAACTAAATAACTAAATAACTATTTAGTTAGCTATAACTAAATAACTATTTAGTAGTTACATTCAATTTGTAAATGTAATTTACAAAGTTTTAAAATTTAAAAAAATCTGAATAAACATTTCACTTACCTATCGACTAGTATTACTGCTTCTCGTAAAAATATGTTAAATTTAAATGAGGTGACGTTTAAAATATTAAATTTTAAAAATTAATTATGCAATAATTACATTATAAATAAAGCAACAATTAAATTACATATTTTTGAATTAGCTTATATAGAATATTTAGTTTCAATACAATACGTATGTATTAATTTATGTATTTTAAATTTTTTTAAATCATGTTTTAAATTGTCATGTCAAAAAAGAGTTTATTTATAGTCAATCTAATGGATGATGTCATAACGCTTAATTTTATTACAGAAATGTGGTTTGGTTTGTTTTTTTCGTGTTTCCGGGCGCGTCAACTGCTTTGGTCATTAGTCACGTTAGTGTAGTGCATGTTTTTTCTCGGGAGATGGCGGTGATCTTCCCCCGCTGGATGGCGAGATTCGGCGCCGACCTACCGTCGGCTAGTGGGGTTTCCCCCTAACCAGGACTCTCCCACCAGCGGGGCACCGCCCCAGTCGGGACAAGCTCCCGACCGGTCTCCCGGAATATGTGGTAGTGTAGTGCATGTTAGTGTAAGTGTGTGTGTAAGGGAGAGGATAGGACAAGGAAGAGGAAGGACAGATCGCGCGCGGTCCGTGGCCCGTTTGGTAGGGTACTGCTCGGGCATTCGCCTGTGTTGATCGAGAAACCACGGAAATACCGATCAGAGCAGCCGGTCGCTAGAATTCTCCTCCAGACAGCGGCTGAATTCGACATAGCTGAAAAGCTACTATCGAAAATCTTGCCGCCGTCAGGACTCGAACCTAGGACCTCCCGGTTAGAGGCGCTGCAGTGACATCAGTTGATGCACTGAGCTACCGCTACCGGTTACAGAAATGTGGTATAGTACTAATTAAAAGCGATCAATCACTGAATTAATGCATTGCTTCACTATTATATTTTTAGAGAATTTATCTATCCAAAATCCATCCAATAAGTTATTATAATAATAATAATAATAATAATAATAATTATTATTATTATTATTATTATATCAAGATAAAGATCCTAGTGACAAAAACCTTATTTAAAATGATTATAAGGAATCGGAAAATAGTGGTAGGCAATGCAAAGTTTTATACTCTCAACAACACAATTTGCAATTTTATTTTCACAAAGTTTTAAAATTAAAAATAAATCCAGGTAGCCTATTCAAAATGAGGGGATCGTCTTATAATCAAGGTCGACATATATTCGCGTAAATACGATATTTCTGTTGAAGATAAGGGCGACTTCAAACGCAGGGCCTCAGACTCATCTTGCCCCCCTGGGACGGCCAGAATTAAACATTTTTAAAAGAAATACAAATGTTCTTTAAAACAATATATTATGCCAAATATTATATCTATACTATTAACAAATTACATATTAAAATTTTAAGTTATTGAAATAAAGATTAAATTTAGTAGAAAAAGCAGTTCGAGCAGAAATTTTATTAATATAACGTTTAGGTGAATTTTTTCGAACCGAAAATACATTAAAATAGAAACTAACAAAGGGAATACATTGTTATTGCAATAAATACATTCAATTGAGAAATGGTTCCATTTATTTTAAAAAGGGCTTCTCCCCCATTGAATTCTTTCCGAAGCATCCCTTATCCATTGTGCCCAAGGGCGGGAACATCCACCCTTCCCGGAACTTCAGGATTGCAAGAGAACCCCTCTTTTCGAGACGCGGTGGAGTGGTAGGGTCTGACGTGTATATTGCACATCGCGATAACATGTGAGAGCCGGAATCGTCATGGCGGCTTCGACATCGACCGTCTCTGCAGCCAAGAGAAATCTGAGCAGCGAGCGGCGTGCAGATATGAATGTCGATGCGACGGAGGCGTCACCACAACGCAGGTAAAAAGGCGTAGGGGGTGGGGCTGATAAAAGGAGGAGGAAGAGGGAGACAAGAGGCGAACGGAACCTTCGGTTGACAGGAATATGACGCACGTACGGAGGGGGAAGAAGAAAGAGAAGGGGGGAATACCGAGAAAGGAAGAGACAGGAAGAGGAAAGGGGGAGGGAGGAAGATAGAGAGGAGTTCCTGGAGGAACGTAAGGAATAGAGGGATCAGAGAGAGAGAGAGAGAGAGATTGAGAGAAAAATGCCAAAAATGAAGAACATACGTTTACGTTTTGTTCATGAGAACAAGTCACTATTTTAGCGATCATTTTCAAAAGCCAAAACCCGCGAGATGCAAACAATATGACAAGACATTTCTAGTATTCAAGACAGTAGGGGTAAATGTTTAAACTCGTCGTTGGACTTTTCTACATTTAATTATGAAAGATCAAACGACAGAAAATATATTTATCTAATACAAGAAGGAACTCGTAATTTAATTGATAAATTCATTTATAAACGTGGATAATTTTCAAGTGCACAAAACAGGAAAAACAGAACACAAAATGTAGGTGTAAATGAAAAATCAATAGAAACTCATAATGACTGAGGAATATGTGTACGCCAACAAATAGGTTTGTGGCTTTGTGGATCAGACGAAATGGAAAACAAACAGAGAAGAGATATTACTGAGATGTTCATCATGTTTTTGGATACATTGAATCCCTTTAGATTCAATTTTCAATTAAAACAGTGGACACCAGAATGTCATAAATGAGTATACACAAGGACTATTTTGAAAAATAGAAAACTCGAATGAATAGATGAATGTAACAAAGAACGAAGTGAAAAGCTATATAACAAAACAAGAAAATTCGCATGACAAGTACGTACTCTCTAAAATCAGAGAGAGGGAATCGCTTTCAACGACTACCAGACTCTTTAGTTCTTTGGACAAAATACATGTGATGAAAAGCTGATCTTAACCGATAGTCGACAGTGTTGCTAATTGAATATCTACTTGTTTTAATTAATGCGTCGGTGTTATTTAATCGAGATAAACCAATTAAGTTTAAGGTAATGATAATAAATTCGTTTCAAGGATGAGTTTTCCTTTTGTATATAAAGACAATCAATGCAAGAATTTCTTATTGCAAGGACATTTTATTATTCATCTGTAATAATCGTTTTTAGTCGACTTAACTTGGGATGGGAAATAATATATATTAACATCGATATTTTATCTCCGATGTTTCTACTGTTCGATATAATTTTTTTCCATAAACATCGATGTTTTTTAAAAGTCTGTTATCATATTCGATAATTTTGTACGTGGTAATATCGTTAAAGTGCATTTTAAATCTTGCCTATATGGAGTATTGATTAGAAAATTAAGGTGACAGAGTGCCGTAAGGCAGAATATACTTTAAACTATTATTTTCATTTTTTTTTTTCCTTTTTTTGATAAACATTATTATTAAAATATATCTTTACATACTAAACATAAAATAAACACCGGTATTTATTTAAGGGCTCTAATTAAAAGTGGCAACAGGATGAGAAAACACAATCTGTTTTATCATATTTAAGACATGTATATTTTAAACATCGATGTTTTTTGTCGATGTTTTCATTTACAACGAAAACCTTTTGGTGGTATAACGAAATATTGATATTTCGATAAATTTTGCCATCACTGGACCTCTCTCTTTTCGTTTCCAAGAGACAATCCCCTCTTCCATCGGACAATTGCCTTCATAGTTCAGTCACTTCAGTACTAATGTTGGCCGGTTTTGAACAGGATGTAGACATGCCTCTCGCCCAGACATTCGGATTTACGTAAGTTAAATTAATTCATGAATAACGAGTTTTAATACGTGACAGTTACTCACTCACTTAACTTATAAAACGTGCATTGTTTGTATACTGGTGAGCTTTTAAACATCTTCTACTTTGTTCTTCTTAACGTTTTCGTCTTTTCTTTAATTGACAGATAATTTGCGTATTTAGTTAATTCAAGTATACGAACTTAACTTTTGAGAACTTTTAGCAATACATACATTTTCTACTTAAGTAAGAATAACTTAGATAAATTGAAAAATCTATTCTCTCTTTTCAATATAATCTTCTTCCAGTTCAATACCTTCCTCGACTTTTCAGACAAAGATATTATTTCAGGAAAACAAAACTTCTTTTCCTGACCTTGAAATACTCATTGACAGTACTCTTCATTTGGTCAATGAACCCAAATTGGCGACCACACACGTTTTTTTTTTAGATTTCTGAATAGAAAGCAATCTCTGGCAAGCAATCTTGAATTTTCTCGCACATTTCCGAACAAGTCATTTCCGCAAGGCTCCGAGAGCGCGAGTCGTCTTTGGTTGAGATTCTCTGCCCCCCCTTTAAACTATTTAAACCAGTTCTTTTACCTCGAAAAAGCAAGATGCACTATCAGCCATCCGCGAAGTCACCAGCATTCTTGAATGGATTTCTTTGGGTCCGTGCTTTCTTTTGTGAGAAATTTGTTGACAGCTCCAATTTCTCTTCATCCAAAGTCTGTCTCCATAGCCCTACTCTTGGCATCCAATTTTAAGATAGAGATATTTAAAGAAAGAAATATATAGAGATACAGAGAGTTTATATATATATATATATATATATATATATATATATATATATATATATAATAGAGAGAGAGAGAGAGAGAGAGAGAGAGAGAGAAAGAAAGAAGGAAGGAGAGATAGATAAATAGCGGAAGAGATAAGAGACGAAAATAGAGGTTTTTTTCCTTTTTTTCCCTTTTTTTATAATTTTAAGTATTATATGACTTAGTGTAGGGATCACAGAATTTTGAAAATGTGCACACAATCCACTTTTCCCCATAGCACGTCATACGCAGTTTTTAACTGCTTTTTTGACGTAAAATAAATAAATATACAAATACAGGTGAAGACGGAGATTGTGTTTTTGTGTATGAGTATGCGTATGCGTGTGTGTGAGGGGTGTGTGTGTGTGTGTGTGTGTGTATGTGTGTGTGTGTGTGTGTGTGTGTGTGAGAGAGAGAGAGAGAGAGAGAGAGAGAGAGAGAGAGAGAGCGAGAGACAGAGAGATGTAGTTAGACGAGGGTATTCCACATCGTGGGTCCTCCAGAATGTTACCCCTCTGCAAACTCATGCCACTTTAGAACCTTCACGACAGCATCCGTGATGAAGCTTTATTACATTTCCTTTCAGGAATCTTCTTTGTGTGCTGAAGAATTGGCTTTTCGTTTTCTCGTTGGGATTTTTCATAAACATGCATGTATTCTCGGGATCATATGAAAAAACTTCCAGAAGCTCAAAATTCTCATTCATAATGAAAATATATAAACTAAAAATAGCACTGATCAGAGATATATCTTGCAATAAGAGAACAATAAAGTCTTAGAGCACAATTACAAAAATAATTCTAATAAATATAAATGATTTTTTCAATCAATAGCAAGAAATGCCAACGTTTCTTTTTAAGTAAATTTTATGTTTAATGAATAAATATTTAAGTATAATATCTATTCCAGTTTAACAAAAATAAAAGTGCAGTAAAATGATACAATATAAATGAAGATTTCTATAGATATGTACAGAACTTTCAAAGATGGTTTACAAAAAATAACTATTCACAAATTAAACCTAATTATTCGCATTTAGTGATACATAAATACCTAAGATATTATTAATTTCAAAATCCTCTTACTCAAAGAAAATCATACTTACATACGGAATCAATTTTTTTTAATATTTTTATTTTCTTATTAATATTTTTGCGGTAACACCCAAGAGAAATGTTGCCACTTTCCACAATTTGATGGTACACTTAACATCATTTTGGAAATGTATACGGAGTAGTAAGAAAGTCACTGAACATTTTTTTAACCTAAAATACGTTTTTTACATTAGAACCGTATTGTTCGAAGCACGTCGATCTTAATACCTTAGTTTCAATTTCCTCTTAAGCACTCAGGATATATAACAGACGTGCCTCTTACGCTTTCTTCTTTTTAGGAAAATTATTTGTTCTTCCTTTTGTCAAAGCCGCATGCCGAGGATCAGCTGATATTTCTGCTCGATGATCTCGATAATAATACTAATTACTAGGGAACGGACTTTATTGTAATAAAACAAGCAAAATATGTACATATATATGTACTTATTTTTTCAAAAATATGTAAGAAAAAATAGGAAATATGTGAACTAAGTATTCGTTATAATATTTACAATTCCATTCTTCAAGCGTTTTCCGAGCAGAGTACGTTGCCGATCAGAATTTTACATGGATTCAGAGAAGCTGAATGAAAGTTTTACATGTTCAGAAGCAATTAATCGCTAGTTTCATCCGAAACATATAATACTTTCGTATTATATAGAATGTTGTTTACGAGGAGCCGGAGCTCATGTGAATAGTACCGTGTAGCCTGAGATAGAAGGGGGGGGGTAAAGGGAGCATACTCCCACCCCAACTTCAGAAAAGGGATAAGACAATGATCTGATTTTTTTATCGAGTTACGCATGGTATCTATGAAACACGAGTAAGCACGTGGTTGAAGTTCCTTCTGCTTCACATACTACATCCGCTCATCGTTGATCCCGACTACGCTGTTTCCAAGAAGCAGTGGGGCGGGGGGAGATAAGTTTGGCAATTAATAGCGATTGTCCGGCGTTAGTACAAGCGCACTGCGTATTTGTTAAGTGTTTCAGTAACTAAGTTAGTTTTCAAGTAACAAAAATTTTGAACATCACAAGTGAAATGTTCATTTTCAACCTATAAATATAATAAAATGTAACGAAATATGTAGCTATAGATAGAATATGTAAAAATATGTAATTATATGCAAAATATGTAAAATAAAAATGGTTCCAATTAGTTCAGAATGTCGTGTTAAGCCTAAAAAAATATTAGTGAATGCAGGTATCTTGTCCCTGTAAAAATATGTATTTACATGAAAATCCGTTCCCTACTAATTACTAATTCTGACGCGTGTATTTAGAGTAGTGATCACTCTATTTGCGGTTATACCAGAAATACGTCCCTACGATATGAATCCTCCCATCAACGTGTGGCATGCACCACTAGTACACAAGCATTAAAGAAGCTTAGCGTTTATTATTGTGCAAACGACAACCGCCCGTGGTGGCAGAGTGGTGCTGCAAGGTATTTAAATTTTGTATCTGCGTTTGATATCGAATGCACAAAGACTGCGAACATCGCTGTGGCACATAAAGGCTTTTTTTTCCCTCTTCCTCTCTACAGACAACTACACCACATGCACTCACACTGACAGAGTGAGATATTTTGGTTTCCTTTTGCATGCACGTTGTTTTGAAACGGATGAAGCCTTGCTCTCGTACGCATCAATGTGCAATTCTACCTGCCAACTCTATTCAACAAAATGATCACATCATATTTAACGAAATTTCTTATTGCACTGTTCTATTAATCATGCTTTAAAGGCAAGTATGCTGATTTTAGTCTACAGAAAATTAACTCCAGTACAGAACGTTGTTTCGAATGCATTTCCTTCGTGTATTAATTTCACAATCACAAATGATATTGTTGCATTTTACGAACAACTAGGTTGAGGATACAAGTATAGAAAGGATAGAAATTAATGGTTGAATAGAAATTGTTTATATAATGACCCGAGTTAGATCAACAGTTACCTTTATATATCCTGGATATTCCGAAGATATTATTTCTTACGGCAACATTTTATTCTCCGCCAGAATTAAGGCAACGGCTAAGAGGATTCAAAAATTGATGTTTCAAAAATCAAATTAAAAGTATTCATGTACATTTATCTGCATGTACGTGAAAGTTTCACGTCGACAGCTTGATTTCTTTTCGAATTACGAAGAAGAACCTTTACTTCAACACAGGAGAAATACATTACGTTATCAAAAGCTCATTTCTCAAAACCTACACTAAGAAACTAGTGTCACAGCAAGCATACTTTAATAGTGTATGTCTCGAAGTACTTACACAGAGATAACTGCACATTGTGAGTAATAACAATGGCCTTCAGATATTCAGCTCTCACTTCCTTTCATCTGTAACAAGATACAGTTAAACGTTTTTGGAGCGCAACATTTGAAATATCAATAAAGTTAAAATCATTTTTGAAAAACATTAAATCAATATAAATCAATTGAAATAACATGCACAAATTGTAATATAAATAAGATAGGGGAATTAATTTAAAATATGTAAACCGGTTTTTTATTTGATTATATTTCCGTAGTTGAAAATACGTAGTATAAAGCAAGTTAATGAAATGCTGCAGAAAATCGATTTCGAGATTTTAAAGGAAATACAGGTTCTGTGGTTCTCGGATCTCGAAAAAGTGTTTCTTAAAATGTCCGTCGGTCCTTCAGTCCGTCGGTCCCAATGTGAATAAGATTTGCATCTCATCCGTTGTATTTCTTCCAAAATTATTACTCCCTGATCGACACAAAGTCAAGCGGTATTGAAAAGATTTCTTTGAATGTTGGGTGTACTTTTCGCAATGCTCTGGAGGGCATTTCGAGTCCCTAATGCTTTACGTCATTGCCATAATCCTTCCGTAGCCTCATTGTTTAATCGGCAACGGCGGTCAATCTGAGTGTAAAATTGAGAAAGTGGATCCTACACACAACACAAGCATGGACGTGGGGGGCACGGAATGAAATGGGCAAAGATGTAGAGGTTGAGGATCGTGAGACGGGAGTATAAATGCTGTTTCTTGGCTAGCATAAATGCTGTTTACTAAAAATATCCTCAGAGAGTGGTAGGTATCGCGAAATACCCAGCAATGTCTTGAAGACACCAATTGATGGCAGTGGGGGAGAGGAGGTAGGGCAAAACTGAAAAGCTGGCCCAAGCTCAAGAGAATAGGAAACTAAACAGTACGGAAAAGATTGTGCCACTTGTTTCCGATGTATTGTACAAGGAAAACATCTCCACGCTCTCCACGCATCTCCATGAAATTTAATTTTTTGGGGCAATGTTTCCACATGTAAAAGAATGTCGTTCTACAAATCTCAAAAAGATTAGTTGATATTTCGAAGTGCTTCTGGGAATCACACACTTCTATGCCGTCAGAGAAGAGATTACCAGACAGATTTGTAGAATATTAAAACAATGAATTGTACATGCGTTGTTTTCAAATCAATTTTGTATTATTTGTTGTTGTTGTTGTTGTTGTTGTTGATGTTGTTGTTGTTGTTGTTGTTGTTGTTGTGTCGTCTCCTTTAAAAATCGCTGAGTCAATTTCCTCAATGAAAATGGTGGCGGAGGAGCAGAGGATAAGTCGTAATAAGAAATTTGAAAAGAAAGACACAGTTTGCTACTGTTTTCCTCACGAAAGTGTCACAGCACCACGCAGAAATTTGAATAATCACATTCATTGTATAGCATTACTCGGCACAGCTAGCAATAATTTTGATTAGCAGATTCTTCCTCGCGAAGTTTGTACGGAAGCTCCAAATATATATTAGCATTTGCAGAATTTAAACTCGGGCCTTGTAAAGTGATCACACCAGTCATAAAATTCGTTTCTGACTTGTTTCTTTTCCCCCTGATTTTACCCCTTCTATCTCTTACACGTTTCCTCTGCCGTTTCTCATTCGCTCCAATCAATATCGATCCGGCGGAGAAATGTATGACAGCAAGTTATTTTTATATTCCGCAACGACAAGACCTCTGCCCCTTTCGCATCAGGTTCGAAGCAAATCCCAAGTTTTGTTGCTGCCGCTGCGCGCCTGCGCACTTATTTGGCAGCTCATTTGCATTCCGCAGGGCGGCGCGCGGGGCCCGGCCTTCCCTAGCGCTCTGCCTCCGCCCTCGGGCGCGTTCTTTATGCGCGCTGCGTCTCGCGCCTCGCGGAGGGCGCGCTCAGAAATCTAAGGCCCCGCCGCCTTCGCCGGCCCCGCCGCCCGCGACTCCTTGCCGTCCCCGACTCCTTGGTCCCCGACTCCTGCGTCCCCGACTCCCCCGCCCCCCCCCGCTCCTACCGCCCCTCGACTCCTACCGCCCCGACTCCCTACCGCAGCTGACTCCCTACCGCCCCCGACTCCCAACCGCCCCCGACTCCCAACCGCCCCCGACTCCCTACCACAGCTGACGCCCTACCGCCCCCGACTCCCTACCGTCCCCGACTCCCTACCGCCCCCGACTCCCTACCGTCCCCGTCTCCCCGTGGCCCCCGACTCCTCGCCGCCGCCCCCGACTCTTCGCCCCGCCCCCGACTCCCGCCGCCCCGACTCCCTCCGCCCCCGTTCCCCGCCGCCCCCGTTTCTCCGCCGCCCCTGACTCCCCGCCGCCCCGTCGCCCCCATCTCCCCGCCGCCCCAACTCCCCGCTGCCGTCGCTGCTCCCACTAACATCTGCCTCAATACACCCATTACACCTCTCGATCCCGCCCCCTCCGCCGCCCCAAAATATTCCCGTCTAAGTCTTTTGTTACGGTTTCGCTCCGGCATTCGTCTGGTGTTGATCGAAGGATCCACGGAAAACTATCGATCAGATGAGTTAGCCGGCGGAATTCTCATCTAGATAGAGGCTGATTGGGACCTATCTATCCAGCTAGTGTTGAAAATCCTGCCACCATTGGGACTCAGGACCGAACCATAGGACTTCCCAATTAGAGGAACTAGTGACATCAGTTGAGCCACCTGAGCCGTTTTCCCGCCTCAGTCGTTCTCGTCACTATCATAGACGCGATCCTCAGAGCCTCTGCGACCTCCATCGGTTACCGACTGCTAATCCCCGCTGCAATCGTCCACCCTACCTGTGCTTCCGTCGCCCTTGCCATCTTAGCGCCCAAGGCGTCCCTGCTAACCTCGTCAACCCAGAAGACCTCGCGGCTCGTGCTGTTCTCCCTGCCACTGCCGACCTCGCGATTCCCGAAGGTGAGGTGTAACCCTGACATCCTTTCGTAGACCCTACACCACGCCCACTTCCCCCACCTGCGCGCGCATCCCCAAACCCCGACGTCTCACAGCCTCAACAACTCCCGTCACCCTCCTGCCGACTGCGCCGTCCCAATCATGCGCATGTTCACAATTGATGCCGACGTCAACATCCACACCGTTAACATCTTCCATGCTTCCCATGCGCCTGCCGTTCAAGAAGGTCCCTGCTGCCCCCTTGCAGAATCCTCTGTACTCTTACCACTCCACGCCGCTGTCGTCATACCATCGCCTTCGCCGTAGACACCCCTGGCGCTCTACCGTTCTTCGTCGCCGTCTACCGTCATTTACTCCCATTCCGTGCCGTCATCCCCGTCGTCCCTACGCCCCCTCGCCGCTCCTTCGCCGCCCTCCCCGTCCCCCCCTCACGCCCCCCCGCTCCTCGTCGCCCCTTCCCCCACTCCCCCGTCACCCCGCCGTCCTCGACGCCTCGATAATCTTCTCCGTCCCCGCTGCACCCATCGCCCTGCTCCACTGTCGCCCTCGTCGTCGCAGGCGCCTTCAGTAATATATTACATGTGGATGAAACACGTGTGGACATTTTATGTAAACCCTGTGAACTTAAGTGGAACTATAGGAGGATGTGAAAAATGGAGAGACAAGGGACCTTTGGAAAAGCTATGTGACATGAAAACCAAGTGTGAGAGAAGACGTTTTTGGCTGTGTTTTAGACAAATCAATGTTTTAATAGTAAGAGGTGTTTTGTAATAAAATAATATTCGCTGAAGGAAGCGAGACAAGAACTTAGACAAATTTAACTGGGCGCTTAAGTTATGTGAGGAAGAAGCTTACGTGATATGTAAACCGAGAACAACCGAGACGAGAGAAAGCTAAGTCACAATAAAACAGTTTTATTAGCGCAAATATGTCTTCAATTTTACTGTTCATGTAGATAAACAATCAATATAATTTTATTTGTTCAACGTAGAAACGTCTAATATTTTTAGTATAGTAATTTTATCTGATTATACGAAATATTCTTTATTCAATTCGTCCAATGATTTTCGTATGGAAATATTAGAGAGGCCATGTCCTGAAAATTGGTGTTTTATTGTGGTGATGTATCGTAAAAAGGTCGGGCATATTTGCAAATATATTTCGGTAGGTCACACTTCATAATCTTCCCCGTCCCCGTTGCCCCATCGCTCCTGCTCCGCCGTCACCCCCGTCTTCCCGCTTCCCATCTCCTCGCCGTCCCCGGCTCTATACTCTTCGCTATCCCCGCTGCCCCCCCATCGTCCCCCCCCCCCAGACGGCCCCCGACCCCCCCCGCCGCCCCGCCGCCGCCGCCCCCGCTGCCCCCCCGGCCCCCCCCCCCCCCGCCGCCCTCGCGCCCTCGCCGCCCTCGCCGCCCTCGCCACCTCCGCTGCGCCCGCCAACACCGCGCCAATGTCGTGCTCACTCCCTAATTGCCCCGTTGCTCCCACCTCCTCCGCGTCGCCCCGACGCTTCCGTCTCCTCCGGCTCCCCGCCCCGCCACCTCTGACGCCTCCACCCCCACCGCCGTCGCCGCCCCCGCCGCCGCCTCCCCCGCTGCCCCACCAACGCCCTCGCGCCCTCGCCACCTCCGCCGTCCGCTGCGCCCCCAACCCCGCGCCAACGTCGTGCTCATTCCCCAATTGCCCCGTTGCTCCCACCTCCTCCGCTTCGCCGCAACGCTTCCGTCTCCCCTCGCGTCTGACGCCTCCACCACCACCGCCAACCCCGCCATCACCGTCACCGTCCCGCCGCCGACCCGTTTCGTCAGCTCCTCTCCCCGCTCTCTTCACCGCCCCCTGTCACCCTCCTCCCACCGGTTTTGCACACCTTCCAAATCGAACGCGATTTCGGCCTCTTTCCGCGCGTTGCCTTCTCCCTCCGCTCCGGGGTCTGTTGATCGGGTGCTGCTGTGCGAGCTCTCGCCTCCCCCACCGCCCCCTCCTCTCGAGCATGGAAGAGGAGCTCGCAATCCCACGCGCTCGACCCTCGAATGCCAATGCGTTTCTTCGCCTCCCCAGACAGTTGCCTCTGGCGCACGATGCAACAAGTAGGGGTGACACGAGCGGTGGCAAATACTCCTTCAGAAATCTAGGCGGTTCTCATCCCCAATGTACGAATCACGGGGAAAGCTGGTAAACGTACGAGCATTAATTTCTCCGGCAAATGTGAAGACGAACATAATTTCAAGCACGTCCGAAAGCGAATGATACATATTTCTAAAATGACTCTCGTAACTATGCAATGGAGAAATGTGATAACTGGATGTGGGGCAGAGGCAGTGTTGTTATATGGTTTAAAAAAATGCGGTCGTGGACGGGGTTACTTGAACGCTGCTTGGTAATACAACAAAGCTAAAACCATTGATCTTTATCTGATTTCGTAAATTACTGTTTTGGTTTCTGCAAATATTTAAAAAATCTCATTTTCATGAGTACCATTGTTTCTGATAAAATCGTAAATTTGCCTTAAAAAAATTTAAATCCCGTTTCTTGCAAATCGTTTTTTCTGCAGGCAATCACTTACCCTGAATCGAAAAAATTCAAACGATACAAAAATATATGGAATTGTTCAGATGCCGCCTCTTCTAATTCGCAACTAACCGGCTGCCACGGTATTTGTTTGACGCCATGAACCTATCCTACCATACCAGCATCATCCGCTCAGCAGCAACAACAGTTTCTTTGCTGCCTCTTTGACCTCAAAGTCTTTGGGTTCAAGCCCTGAATGTGGTGGGTCTTCCACACGAACTACAGAACTAGGTCAAAGTCCGTTGATGACTAGAGGAGAATTCTATTGGGTCGCCGCTCTGATCGATAGTTTTACGTAGTTTTGTCTATTAATAGTAGGAGAATGCCCGTGCAGTAAAGTAAGAAACTGACTACGGACCGCGTGCAATCATTCGTTCCTCGGCCATATCTCATCGTCTGCCCCTACATAAAACACAGAACTACACTACCGGGAGCGGTTGCTCAGTGTATCAACTGATGTCACTGCAGCGCCTCTGGCCGAGAAGTCCTAGGTGCGAGTCCTGACGGCGGCAGGATTTTCGACACTAGCTTTTCAGCTAGGCTCGTCGCTGTCTGGAGGAGAATTCTAGAGGCCGGCTGCTCTGATCGGTAGCTTCCCGTGGTTTCTCCGATCAACACCAGGCGAATGCCGGAGCACCTAACAAACGGGCCACGGACCACGCGCGATCTGTCCTTCCTCTTCCTTGTCCTATCCTCTCCCCTTACTCACACACACACTTACACTAACACGCACTACACTACCACATATTCCGGGAGACCGGTCGGTAGCTTAGAGCTTGTCTCGGCTAGGTCGGTGCCCCGCTGGTGGGAGAGTCCTGGTTATGGGGAAACCCCGCTTGCCGACCGTAGGTCGGCGCCGGATCTCGGCATCCAGCGGGGGAAGATCACCGCCTTTTCACGGGAAAAAACATGGACTACTCTTGTAAAAAACAAGAGACTAATGGCCAAAGCAGTGGACGCGCCCGGAAACACGAAAAAATCAATCAATCAATAACTACACTACGCGTTGGGGGTCAATCAGGAGTTAAGTACTAATCCCGATTGCGCAGTATTTATTACGCAATTCCTCACAGTGGAAACGCAAGGTTAAACGCTCTCAGCATATCATTCATTAAGTGACCACGTCTCTCATATTATCACCGCATCTCTTATCGCCATATCATCACTATATCGATTTAAAGTGAGGTCTTTTCATTGAACAGGTTTCTAGAATGTTATTTAAATAGAAATAGCGAAGAGCTGTCTACATTCTTACAGTCGGCATTCTTTGTAGATGATTCTTTTTTTCCGCTGAAACTTTTGGAATACGTATTGTTCTGGAACACAATGGAATGCAAATGCCGTAAATTGAAATAAATTAGCGAAATGTTGTTTGCCTTGAGAAAACACAGCTGCAAGTACACAGAAAATGTGTGACAGAGAGGCAAATCTTCAGTGAATTTGCATTCATTTACGCTTTGTGAGACCGAGAATAATGAAATTGGGGTACTCCTTCTCCTATTTCATCTCTGGCCAAGAACAAGAAAGAACTTAACGAAATCGCAAACTTAGCTCAAAGTTAGTCTGGAAAACTTACAATTTTACACAGGTATTCAATATAGAAATGTGTGCGCAACTAATAATTATTAATCTTGGTTTAATCATTACATTGAGAATAAATTTTCTTAGAAATTAAAAATAAACAAAACAGGATAGTACTGTCTAAGAGAAAACATTGCGCTCCCAAAAAATCTAAATATTTTCCAATTTGAAAGCTAGTGGATATCTGATCGATTTCATTGATTTCTATTCCCTTTTTGACAATTCTTTTTATAATTTGTGAATTATCAAATGGATAACAGAACTATCAAAAAATTCGTAAAACGCAAAATAATTATAAAAATGGTGTGGGAAGAAGAAAAATGTATTGATCACAGTAGCCACGGCGGCCTGTGGGTCACCACGTATCCCGAAGTGGATAAAGACAAAGCAGATGATGCAAATAAGCCTACCTATGAAAATACTTGGAAAAGGCTATGGGGTGTTAAATAATTTTTTGTATTCCAGCATTATAAATGACCTTTTTGGTATAAGAAACCATTCATAAAATGTCATTGTATGTCCCAAATTTTGAGATCTTTCCGTTTATGGCACGTCATCACTTCACCTAAACCCACAGAGAGAATCCTGGGTTGGTAGCGGTAAACCGGAAAACGTTAGTTTTTCCTCACAGATGTGATATCCTGATTTCACAACAAAGTTGAGTCCAAAAATTAACTTTAATTCTTTTATAAATGGATAATGCTGTTATACAAAAAAAAATAACATATACAATTGGTTTGTAATGCTCTTTTACTGAATTCGTACACATTTGAGAACTAACGTCGCTCATTTTCAAAACATGCTCTTTAAATAAAGCTTAACATAATAAACTAGTTGCATAATAAAATATAATGAAAAGTTAAGAACAAAAGGAAGACCAAATTTCTAACATCTATGTCCGCAGAAGCTTTCAAAGTTTTTATATTTGTGACCTTTTAACAAACCGAAGTAGATTAAAATATACGAAAATTATCAACCAAACATACAAGTTTATACACTTCATTAGCTTTATTTTCATATATTTTCCTTTTCTTATTTAAACATTCTGAACAACCCAAACGAAAGAATTGTTTAAAACAAGTAATAAGGGGGTAAACAGTAGACTCAAGAATAAATGAAAATATAATAGAAAGAAAATTGAATATAATCAAAAACTGCTGATGTATGAATTTAGCAACATAATACAATCATTTGACGCATGTCGTGTTAAAATGTTTTTAGTATTTTAAGTAACGCAGGGTGTGTGTATATATATATATATATATATATATATATATATATATTTGACGTCACGGGGTTATACGAACCCGTAACGCCACCATAAGCCACTAGAAAAGACCAGAGAACTGAGAAATAGGGTACGAGGCGGAGCGATGGTCCGAGAAGGCGACATCTACCCGCAGGTTTCCGCACTCCGATGTCCAAAGTTAGCGAATAATATTTTCTCGAGAGGGCGCGAAGGAGGGGAAAATTCACCCCTCCAGAAATTTTTCCGCAGGCGGAGTTGCATAAATACCGTGACGCACTTCGGTAGAGCTCTCTTACGACTTCGACAGCGACGGCGACTCAACGAAATTCTTCAGCGGTAGTAATCGGTTAGTGCAGGAGTATAATTTTACTTGCTTTAGTAAAGCTGATTTAAGAAACGCGGTGATAAGTGATAGAATTCAGAAGCAAAGTGCATGTACAGCATTTGCACTAACATTACGCGAGTAAGCAAGCGTTGTGACTGCTCGAACTTGAAATAGTTTCATCATCGAAGTAAATTCGCGCAGAAGGACTCTGAACGAAATCCAGTATTTAATTTCGTACGCCACGACCACGCACGCTCAAAGTGTGGTATGTCGGCCGAGTGCTAGAAGTAGTCAATTCAAGCACGTTAGTTATTTAAAACTGGAAGCGCGAGCAACGGTACGCGGCAGGCGGCAGAAGGACGACTCCAACACTCAAGCGTAGGCGAGAAAGACTTGGACCAATCCGTGGACGGTACGAGCCTGAGGACGAGAGAAAGGTTTGGAATTTGGACGTGTGGCGTCATCCTGCGAGCGAAAGAAGAGGTGTGACCGCGGGACATCGAACCAGTCGAGTGACGTGGCGAGGACTGCGAGCGACCGAACACCCCAAGGTTAACTGACGGCGAGCGGGAAGGAAATGTCGAGGTAAAGAACTGGCACTTCTATGCGGCAATTTGTTGGGAAACTGTGTAGCTTTAAACACCAGGCGTAGCGTCCTAAAATAGGTGAAAGTTCCAAATAATTACTGGGAAAATATTTCGAATGTATGAGCGGCAGTTTTGATTTCATTCGCTGTACGCACCAGTAAATTCGTTTGAATGCCATACCTTGTACAACTTTTCTAAAGTAAATTATAATTGTTCATGTAATGTAAAAGTAATCTTATTGAAAGTATTGTTTCCATTGTATGATGTCAGGAATAATCAGTTGCTATAATTTTGTAAAGGGTACGATTTAGTAACGTGTGTGTCACGTTTATTCTTGTGCTAGAGTTAACAGCGTTGTAATAAATGCGCAGCTCAAGGCTGACCTCTGTGAAGTCTATAAAAGAATTTTAGAGAATCACTTAAAGGGCCGTGCACGGAGAAAACTTTAGATTAACCACAGTTAAATGAGGTACACGAAATAATTGAGAAGGAGGTCAAAGCAAAGTATTGTAAATAGTGCGTATTGAAGTAATCAGGCAGTCAAGGTGACGCCTATACATTCTCTTATGGTTGTGTTATTTCTGTTCTTTTGTTTCTGTTTTCTTTGCAGTGACCATCTACGTAAAGTACATACTTATTGTATATTTGTGCCACTGTGTAATTGGTTTTACTGAATATATGCTCATTTTACCAGAATTTTATATAATTCATTGTGTCAAGGGTTCAGACCTTTCTCATACCCGAAAGATCCTGCTTCCTGAGAATTCAAAGCTCGCTTCACGAGCATTCATAGTTTCACGCTTCATCGCCACCGGCTGGAAGGTAGTAGGTGGGCGTGTTATATATATATATATATATATATATATATATATATATATATATATATATATATATATTCCAAAGATTTTCTGTACATATACTCCTTTCCGCAGGGATACACACTGCGACGTTCTTTTCTGAAGAATTAGTTCAACATTCAGTATCTTGCTCCGAGCGGGAGAGGTACTGATGTCACTGATACTTCTGACCGGGAGATTCTAAGTTCGAGTTCCGGCGGTGGCAGACTTGTCAGCTAGGTCTGGATGAATATTCTGGCAGCCGGCTGAACTGATCGGAAATTTTCTCTGGTTTCTCCGATCAATGAGCAGTATCCTAGCAAAATGGGCCACGGAACGCGCGTGATCTTTCCTACCTCTGTTCCTTGTCCTTTCCTCGCACCTTATACATACATTTACACTCGCACACACTTTATTTATTTTTATTTATTTTACGTCAAAAAACTGTTGAAACTGCGTATGACGTGCTATGGGGAGAAGTTAATTCTGTGCACATTTTCAAAATTCTGTGATCTCTACATATACTACATAAATTTTCATATACTAAATAAAATAAAATACTCATATACTACATAAATTTTGAAAATAAAAAAAAAGCTCTCATGTAATAAAATCTATTTTCAAGGATAAATAAGCAATACGTTTTGGGCTCTTATCCATGATGTCCTTCATCAAGGAATACTTCCCGCCGCAACAACATCGTAACAATAATTTGAATAACTATATTTCCCAATGAATTCTAAAAGACGTGCACAGATAATGAAGTTACATTTATGTCCAGAAGCAAAACTAGGGGCCATCTCAGCATTTGCTTAATGGATCAGGGAAACTGGACGAAAAACGTGATCGAGATGGGAGTCATTGACCCGGAGGCTGCAGTACAAATACTAGTTACAGGTTGTTTATACACATTTCTACAGTCCAAATGGTAAATAATTCATTATGTATCATTGTTAAAATTAATGTTACATTTCTTGTGATGCTCAGTATAGTCTCTAATTGTATAGAAACAGTTATGCAGCAGAAAAGATATCACTTTGGATTTAAACTTTTCAATTGAATTTAATCGTTTAATGTCATCTGGAAAAGTGTTGTAAAATAATGTATTGTATGTGAATTTTTTTTGGAACACTTCACTACCACATGCCGCGAGAGCGGTCGGGGACTTTGAACTTGTTCCGGCAGGGGCGTGCCCCGCTGGTGGGAGATACCTGGTTCAGGGAAAACCCCTTTAGTAGACGGTAGGTCGACGCCGGACCTCGCCATACAGCGGATCAGAATCACCGCCTCACCAGAAACAAACATGCAATACACTTACGGGGTAGCTGACCTTAGCACCTTAGCGCCCGCAATCACTAGTAATCAATCAATCTTGCTCCGATTACGCAACTGTCCTCTTCCTCGACACAAAAATAACATTTTAACCCAAACGATTACGCATGGTGGCGGTATCGAATTTCTTTCTTGCGTACTAAAGTCTCTCCGCACCGAGCCGAGTCAGGGGCTTGAATTAAAAATTACATTTATGTTGGTTGATTGATTTTTTGGTGTTTCCGGGCGCGTCAACTGCTCAGGTCATTAGTCCCGTTAGTGTAGTGCATGTTTTTTCTCGGGAGATAGCGGTGATCTTCCCCCGCTGGATGGCGAGATCCGGCACCGACCTACCGTCGGCTAGTGGGGTTTCCCCCCAACCAGGACTCTCCTACCAGTGGTATTGTGGTGCATGTTAGTGTAAGTGTGTGTGTAAGAGGAGAGGATAGGACAAGGATGAGGAAGGAAAGATCGCGTGCGGTCCGTGCCCGTTTGGTAGGGTACTGCTCCGGCATTTGCCTGGCCTTGATCGGAGAAACCATGGAAAACTTCCGATAAGAGCAGCCGGCCGCTAGAATTCTCCTCCAGACAGCGACTAAATTCGGCCTAGCTGAAAAGCTAGTGTCGAAAATCCTGCCGCCGTCAGGACTGGAACCTAGGACCTCCCAGGCAGAAGCGCTGCAGTGACATCAGTTGATGTACTGAGCAACTGCTACCCGTTTTATGCTGGAAGCAACCAGGGCACAGGGAAATAGGTGAAGGAAACACGTCTTCCAGCATTTGTTACGAGTGTGGTGAGTATGCAATTTACAAGCTGCAGCTCGTGCTAGCAACATAATTTCTGTTGCTAGCTCTCTCACCAGCAAGGTGCCACAGCGGAGAGACTTCTGGTGCGTTGTGAAGTGTACTTAGTGAAGAGCAGGCATTGCAATGATGCGGCAGAAAGTATATTTTTTCTACAACTGCATAAAAAAGACAACTTCTTTGCATGGCTAGCAGTACGTGAACTTCGTCATTTTTTAATCGCAATTAAAAAATGATCGTTGCCAATACAACTATCTTGTTACCGTGAAAAAAAAGTCTTTTTTGCACGGTTTTAGAATAATTTTTTGCACGTTGGGTTCTTTTTCCAATACAAGTTTACGAAACTATTTGTATTATATTTTTATGCAGTTGTACAAAAAATGTTATTCATATTTCGTATGTAAAGTTTCCGCCCTTTTCATGGTCGATTGAATTTTTCCCGTCTTACGGTCTCGGCAAAAAATCTGAATCTCGATCATGAAAAATAACGGAAACTTCACACACTTAATATGAAAATAACTATTTTGGCAGAAAAATGCATGTATTCTTTCATTAGCAATGTGGGGTTGGCATTCCATGTATGGGAATACAATGTATAACCTTTGCATGCTATTATTAAAATATTACTAAGATCAGCTTTCGATGGCCATCATCATTAGTTATCGTTTATTCAAAAATACGTCGATTTCGTAGTCGTACTAGTTCTTACTCCCGAACAGCAGATAGTTGAATGTCACCGAAGCTGTGTCATCCAAATCTCCTATTCAGAATACAACAAACTATAATGTTGGCAAAGGAAGCGTCTTTGCTTCTCATATTGGCTCTTTGCTGTCACGAACGAGGCGCACATACGTTGTTTTAGCAATCAAATCACAGGTTTGTGAGCTAAACTTGAGAAACTAAAGAGTATTTGTTATGCGACAAATCACGTAGCTTCTCCCACTGACAGTTTTTAAGTTTTGGGGGGAAAGAAGTAATATTTTAAAAGTTAAATATAGCTTCAATTGAGACGAGACTAAAATAATTAAAGCAGGATCAGAGAAGGCGGGCCCTGAAGCAAAAATAGAAGATGATGGGTGGACAACATTCACAAATACTACATAAGCAGCTAAAATAATACCACGAGGCAGAATATAAAACATTCAGTAATAACATCAGATAGAAGACTAAGAATGACTTTCGTTTGTCAATTAAACAATCCGGCTGAGGTTTATGAGTTACGATTACACATTAGTTTTGGCTCATACCCACAGGAGGATGAGGGGTAGAATAAGGAAGAGAAAAGAAGAAGAGATTTCGACTAAGCCCAATTCTACGTTTTCTCTAATCACATCCGCACTTTCTTGTCCTGCTAGTGAAACCCGGTCAGAGCGCGTCCCTGGCGTCAAGCACAGGGATAAACCGGACTACGGAAGCAGGATCATGGAGCAGACAGCTGAATCGAGCACAGAGCAGAGAGCGCGTCCGTGTACGAAGAGGGCAAGTGGATCGCAGGCTGCGGTGGCGTTATGAGGCGAGGACTGGGATCTGACAGATGGCGAACTCGTAACGACGTTCCCCACCCGCACCGCAGGGCCCCGCCCCCTAATGGAACTCCGCTCAACGCAGGATTCGGTCAGACGGGGCTCTACAGGCTTTGGCGCCCTCTCGCCAAAGGGACGGGGATCGATTGCATTCGCTTTGCACAAGGCCTGCTCCGCAAACTCCATTCCCCACTAAAACTATGTTGGAGGCGAATAGGAGAAAAGGTGGAATTTCATCCCAATAGTGTTTCCATGTTAGGGGTTTTCTCCCTAAATTTAGTTTTTACTTACGTGAATGTTTTAGAGGGCAAATTATTTTGGGGTTTTCGTTAAAGGGTTTCGTTAACTTTTTAAATTTTAAAATAAAAAAAATCTATTGTGTATCACAAAACAAAAATAGTTCCCTATGATTATTGCAGGTATGGTTATTCGAATATATATGAGCGTAGTAAAATACAGTACTTTAGGCTATAAGATCATTTGAATGAATTCCCTTGTTTAAAATTGCGTGGTTGTTTGTCACAAAGAAAGATTGGTAGAGAGTGACATATTTTATGGAAAGGAACGAATCACAGGAATAAACAAGTAATGAAAACAACGATTTCGATGAAGGAAAATTTTTACGCGGAATTTCGACCGTAACTGTTTTTGCGTGCTCTTTGGGCTTACTTGTGGTTGTCAAAATTTCGTACAATTTCGTCAATGGTTAAAAACGCTTAACAACGAAAACACTTACGAGTACGAAAACATTGCCGTACGTGTTATTGAAATAGGAATGGAGAGAAAATTGTATATTTCAGAGTCGATTAGACTTGATTCGTTGTTTTGTGCTTATAAAACCTCAGAACCCCACAATGTATGTAATTTTAAGTTGCACATAATATATAATTAAATTTTTTTTTTTAATTTACTCCCTTATTTTAAAATATGTTTAAAAATAAAATGATAACATAATTATAATTAACTGTTAAAATCTATTTAGAATTTGTTGAATATTTAATTTTTTGGTGGTTTATTTGAAAATTTATTGGATTTTTGCCTGGCTATCTGAGGGTAATTGGTTGGAGGCATGTGGCACTGAATCCTAACATTATTGAATTAAAATATGTCTATTTTATTACCTTAATTGATTTGTATGCTTTCTATCTTTTTTTAAAAAATGTGTCTATATATTTTGTGTCAACTGAACTTGACTCAAAAGTAGTTCATGCAGGTACTGGATATTTTGCAGTTTATCCAGCCGGACAATCATGTCTGGTGATTGATCGCACTCCAATGGTGTTCGTAGTCGTTCAGTTTTACCTGACTAGCTTACCACATTACGTTCTTAAGCAATAACTTGCTCCCTCTCAAGTTTATGATTGATTGATTGATTGATTTTTCGTGTTTCCCGGCGCGTCAACTGCTTCGGACATTAGTCCCGTTCGTGTAGTGCATGTTTTTCCTCGAGAGATGGCGGTGATCTTCCCTCGCTAGATGGGGAGATCCGGCGCCGACCTACCGTCGGCTAGTGGGGTTTCCCCTAATCAGGACTCTCCCACCAGCGAGACACCGTCCCATCCGGGACAAACTATGTGCTCCCGACCGGTCTCCCGGGATATGTGGTAGTGAATTGCATGTTAGTGTAAGTGTGTGAGTAAGGGAAGAGGATAGGACAAGGAAGGGAAAGGACAGATCGCGCGCGGTCCGTGGCCCATTTGGTAAGGTACTGCTCTGGCATTCGCCTGGTGATGATCGGAGAAACCACGGAAAACTACCGATCAGAGCAGCCGGCCTCTAGAATTCTCCTCCAGACAGCGCTCTCAAGTTTAACATCATAGCACCCGATACAGGTTTACCGGAACATTTTTTTTGTTGCGTCTTTTTCGTAATACGTTTCTTAGCCATTCTTGGGCATCGAGCATACATAAATCTGATGTTAACCTTCGTTAAGTTTTTGTCATTAGACTCGTAACATTACAGGCAGGCAATGTCTTTTATCCCTTCGACCACGGGTTCGGTACCGTTATTAACCAGGATTCACTCTGTCAACCGTCCAGAAATCCGTGAAGTATCGAGTTAGTTAACTTCCGTGACTTCACGGAGCTTAGTTAAGCAACTGGGAGAAGGACGCCAGCAGGAAAAAATACTGCCGAATAGTTTGCCGGATACGAATGCACTTTCCTTCATTCACAAGCTTTTCTTCATTCTTGCGCCTAATGCGTTGTGCTAATACAGCATTTCGGGTTCACTCTGTCAATCACAAATCTGAGCCTGATGATTTTACGGAGCCTAACGGTTTCGTTCTGTGTCGCTGGGGCTCTGGCACAGACGCTTGTGTTTACCCAGACGTGTAAAACGGAAAGCATACAATTGTTGAAACGGAAAGCATACAAAGCAATTGTTCGGAAAGGAAACAAAGATCCCGGTTCTTCTAATAAACATTTTATATTATATATCCCGGAAATTAACTCTCAATAGCGCATACGTGAAAATTCTTTATAAGTTTTATTACACAAAATGTAGTAATGTAATTACAAGGAGGCACTTCCCTGATAGGACATTGACTTTAATTAGCCCTGCTCCTTACTTGTATTGTACGCCATGAGAAGGAATGTGAATACTGCTTTTGTTATTTTAAGATAATTTAATACAATAAAGAATTATACGAACAGCAAATAATATAAAAAAGCTTAGCTAACATGAACAATAAAAGAAACATTTCACTAATTTGAAGAGAATTAAATTTATACCGAGGTTAGCATCGGGCAAGGAAGAGCAAGGAAAGTTTACGCGCGGTCCGTGGCGCGTTTGTTACGGTACTTCTGCAGCATTCACGTGGTGTTGATCGAAATAACGAAAAACTACTGATATGAGCAGTCGGACGCTAGAATACTCATCCAGACAGCTGCTGAATTTGACCTAGCTATAAAGCTAGTGCCGAATATCCCGCCACTGTCGGGAATCAAACCCTAGGACCTCGAGATCGGGGGGACTGCAGTGACATCAATTGATGCTCTGAGCCACCTAAGCCGGTAGCGCGAGGGAACCTGGCCGGACAGAGGGGAGTGTCGGAGGTTTGTATGCGGTATGGTATACCACCGCAGCCGTCATTAAATGGATTACGCGCGAAATCGCGTTGCCAAGACATTTGCCGACGCGGAAAGTGTGTTTTACCGTTAAGGGCTTGCTCTGGAAATCGAATTAGGGCATCGGAAAGCTCTTAGGACTGCAAGATAATTAGTTTTACAGATTTTAGGGAAAGGAAAACTTGGAAATTTCATTAAAACTGCAAGTTTAAGTTTCCTTGAAGAGAGTGGTTTCTAGCTTCAATTTTGTTCTGGTGCTGCGTATCGCTTTCCGTACGCAAATGCACTCCCACACTCAAACAACGCATAAGAGCTCTCATACTCTCACACCGTCTTTCTTCCTCCCTTACGGTCCTTTCTCTCGTTCTCTCTCTCTCTCTCTCTCTTCTCTCTCTCTCTCTTGCTCGCTCTCTTCTCTCTCTCTCCTCTCTCCTCTCTCTCTTCTCCTCTCATCCACATTCTGACCGTCTCATGTTCTAGGTCTCCTTCTTGCTCACACACAAACATAAAAAGAAAGAACACTCGTACATAATGGGTATGCTATAAAATCTAACAAATTAAAACATTTTTATTTGATAAATACATTTTCTTAAACTCTTAATTCCCAACACAATTTTGAATTCTATGCACGGTTTTAGATGATTCGAACCAACGCAAGTCATTAATACGCGCTGATAAAAAATGTACTATGCCTTAGCAATCTCGGATAAATCGACATCTAGCAATCAGGAATGCAAGAAACGTGCTTACGTGTCTCTGTTAGGATGTCAATTGAAGGAATAAAATTTGCAAATTAGTGCAAAGGCTGCAAATATGAGTTGATCAGAAATGTGGTTACATATAAGTAACAAAAGGCATTAAAGGTTTAATATGTACTCGTATTTATAATTCTTCCTTCCTCATTGCGGCGTCTCTACAATATTTTTTTTTGCTTCAAACTGAAGATGTGTACGAATTCTTGCCGAATAGGTCATATTGACATGAACTTGACATACATATTGGCTGCATTCTGGTGTGAATGTCAAGTTATTTTGTAGATAGATTTGAAATTACTACATTTTTTTAAGATTGACATTGCATGGACATTCCTGTACTACTAATTACACAAACTAATTTTTATAAAATCTTGGCACATTGCGTAACGAACAACGCGGGCTGCTAATTATAGGTTTAAGGCTGGAAGATTTAATAGATTAATTATTACACTGTATAATTATGTACGTTTTAATAAAGTTTCAATAATACTGAATTACAAACTGGTTTACAGGTGCAAGTAATCCTCTGATTAAACAGTATTGGGTTTATTGAGATAAGCCATACCTCATGTCGCCTAGAATATATGGTCGTATCGATGGTAACAATTCATTAAATTTGCAGGGGCAAAAACTCCTTTGTTAAGAACGTCAACAACAGATCAGAATATAGTTTGAATAGTGCTTAGGCAATGAAACGTACAAAGTGACGTTGTGTAGTGTTGATGAAGCGTTTTGAACTCGAAATGCGCAATGTTATCAGAAGCTGAGAAGATTTTAAATAAGGCGCTCGAAAAAAAGTAACTAATAGACGGGCATGAAGGAAAGTGGATATTTAGAAAATATTGTGAAGAGTACAGAAGGCGTTATTAATAGAGGAGTAGAGTGTGGGTCCTAAGAGAGGCGAATTCGGGTGGTGAAGTAAACGGAAAAATTGAAGTAAGATAAATTCGAAAAATCAGCGTATAATTATTGTTTCTCCACAATCCATTCCGCGAACTTTTCTTCTCTGTAAGTTTCATTTCTTGAGTAAATTAAACTTTTTAAGCATAAAGATGCAAAATTTCCGTGGTAATACGCTGCACAGAGCTTCGCGAAATGTCCATTCTTGACCATGGTGCTGATTTAATTTTCCTGGACACTCGGAGACAGTCTCATGAACTGGTTCGATGTTTTGTGTTAAAAAACTTGTTTGAAGACGACCGGAGTCTTTAAGATCATGAAGCCATACAGTTTTCCTGAATTTTACAATTAAACTCTTCACAGTTGACGAAATTAAATTACTATTCTGATCATTTTATGTACGAAGCTAGCGAACTGTAACTGCCAAACGATTATTTTTGAAATATTGCTGAACAACGAAAACACGTTCTTTCATGTAGCATTCCATTTTCAATAACCCTCAATTATGAGAAGTCAGTCTTTCTTTTTTATGAAAAGACTTTACGGCAAAATTAGCTCAAAATTAAAATTTTCCGTGAATTTTGGGACACCTGAAATGGGGGAACATTCATGTTTCAGATAGAGTTCAGATACACTACCATATAGTTCAGATTGACACGGCATTAGTTCAGATAGAATGTTTCTGCGGTACTGTAAGTTTAGTTAAGTAGTAGTACGGTAAGTTTAGTTACACATTCATCAGACAGTATGTAAGTCAATTTTCCGGGAATGTGGATGTACGATAGGCTGTCGTTCTAAGGGTGCGGTGTTTTCAATGAAAGAAAGTAGAATGAACTTAATGTCGATTGTATTAAGACTAAATAATAGTGTTAGGTTTAATAATTACGACTTAATTAATACTTAATAGGGTGTGCACACTTCGAAACGTGAAAGCGATGACAATCATAGAGAATCTTTGTAATTGGATGGAAATAATGAATGATAAATATGAATTGAATTGTGTTATCGTTTTGTTTTTGGTTGTATTGTAATGTATTAATGCTGTGATTTATGAAACAAGAATAATCTGTTATTTTCGTTCAATAGTGGAACGAAATTAATGAAACGAGAAAGTCCCTTCCAAATGAACCGTTGCAGTATTAATTAAAAAGTCAATAATACCTAAAACATATCCTCTATTCACAGGTAAATGCTGTAAATTCGGGTTCCCGTACGGGGGAAAATTTTCAACCTACAAAAATAATTTTTCTTTGAGAGGGAACAACTTAAAATATGTACGGCAAACAGTATAAAATAAATAGTAGTAATTGGGGGATCGTGTATTATGTCTGCGAAAAGAAAATGTAAAATAAAAATTTAACTAAAAAATATCTAAAAAGAAATGAAACCTCTTAAATATCAGAACAAAGAAAGACAATCGTTTACAGTCTGAATAACATTTAATTTTTAGATACGAGTTTAAAATATAATAACCTATATTCACAAGTAAAGACCTCACAACCTGTGAGAACAGAAAAAAATAATTTCTTTAAAAGATCCAGAAAATAGCAAATTTATTTATATACTTTTTAATTCTAAAAAAGTTCTCTTTTATTACAGATCTCAACCCTGTGTAATCTCTAACACTCCCATTATAAAGCACACAGTGTGAAATTGGTTTCCACACATTGGCACGAAAAACAGCGCAAAACATATTTTAAAAACCTTTTATAAACAAGAGGAAAATCAACCTCGCAAACTAATAACTTCGCCGACAGCTTTGACGAGACGGAGCCGAAGTATCGACATGATGTTAACGTAATCATCTTGCCCAGTCACGCATCCAAACATTTCATTAACGTGTTGATGAATATGTTGAAAGGTTTGGTGCAGGTCCTTTGTCTCCAGCACTTGCCTCCACTTGGGGTGCTGTAAACAAGCTGCTCTCGGGCGGGCACGCAGGAGAAGGCGGGGGTGAGGTGAGGCGGGGAAAGATGAAGTGAGGATGGAGAGGGGATGAAGTGGGGATGGAGTGGGGATGGAGTGGGGTGGAGTGGGAATGAAGTGGGGGTGGGTTGAGGATGGAGAGGGGTGTAGGTGGGGTGGGTGGGGTGGAAAGGGAGTGGAGTGGGGTGGAGTGGCTGTGGAGTGGGGGTGGAGTGACGTGGAGTGGAAGTGGAGTGGAGGTGGACGAACATCTATTACAGAAGAACTCAACTCGCTGGAAGTGCGAGTGCTTCATTCCATCCTGGCCAGTTATTAAGTGGAGTGAGTGTTACATTATTTTGTTTGAGGGCGCGTCCACTACTATATACATTGGTCCTGTAAGTTGATTGATTGATTGATTGATTGATTGATTTTTCGTGTTTCAGGGCACGTCAACTGCTTTGGTCATTAGTCTCGTTAGTGTAGAGCATGTTTTTCTCGGGATATGCGCGGTGATCTTTCCCCGTTGGGTGGCAAGATCCGGCGCCGACCTACCGTCGGCTAGTGGGGTTTCCCCCTAACCAGGACTCTCCCACCCGCGGGGCACCGCCCCAGCCGGGACAAACTCTAAGCTCCCGACCGGCCTCCCGGAATATGGGGTAGTGTAGTGCATGTTAGTGTAAGTGTGTGTGTGATGGGAGAGGATAGGACAAGGAAGAGGAAGGACAGATCGCGCGCGGTCCGTGGCCCGTTTGGTAAGGTACTGCTCCGGCATTCGCCTAGTGTTGATCGGAGAAACCACAGAAAACTACCGATCAGAGCAGCCGGCTGCAAGAATTCTCCTCCAGATAACGACGTAACTCGACCTAGCTGACAAGCTAGTGTCGCATATCCTGCCACCGACGAGACTCAAAGATTATCAATTTAAAGGATCCTTCAAGATCAGAATGGCGTTAGCTCCAAGTATTCGGTAGAAGAATACTTTAAAGTGTCGTGGAAAGAGAATGCGAAACCTCATTTTATAGATTCAAAAAAAGATTTTACAATGTGTATAAAAATGGTGAACCGGATCGCGTTACAAACACGCTCATAAAAATAATGTATGTGTGTAGAAATAAATAAGATGCTTGTAAGCACAATGAGACGGGTTCGAGAAATTAAGACACGTTTATATTTTGAAAAATGATGTTTTTCTTCTACCTGACAAAGCTTTCAGACATCTAGGTATCGATCTTTTATCTATCCCTTCGATCTCGAAAGTACATGTCGCAAATATCGCGTCGGAAACAAGATGTATTCACACTACGTAAACTGAACTCGAGCAATATGTAATCGAGAAATGTAAGCATTGAAAAACGAGGAAAATGTATGTTCGAAACAATCTCCAAAGTCTTGAGCATTATAAAATCAATAAATATTTGACACTTCTAATTATTAAAAGAAACTCATTAAACTTTCAAAAAAATTAGGTTTGAGGACATCACTCATCATTTTCCAGTACGCCCGTCACTCATCATTTTCCATTTGTCCTCCCTGTCAGTTCACAAATCCTTTTGTCAGAAGGGGGGTATTTCCACCAAAACCAGTTGCCCCTCGTTCCCCGTTTGCAAGGCGACAAGGTTACGTAAACGTCTGTGTCCTAGTCTATGGAAGCGAACAGGACACCAAAGCCGGTATCACATGCAGCACGTCGGCATTTAAGCGCATGTCGCCCAGCTGCTCTGAAACATTTTCCACTCTGCCGTGGGGGCGCCGGTAAGGGACGGGGGTAACTTTACTTATCTCCCGCCACTGCAGCTGATAAGCACTCAAAGCCCGCATGAAGCTTTCAGTAGAGGACGTTTTGAACCTCCTCTCCACGCCGGCTTCAATGTTATATGATGAACTTACATGCACATGGACTGAGAGCTCGCATTTTACAACACTTTTTTTTGTTAAGGCATGTGTTATCTTAGCCCCACTACACATAATACGGTAAAGACAAATTACTGTTGAGCGCCCTTTACAAGAAACCACAATTGCAAAATCTCATTAAGTTGTTAAAGCGAATGGGACATTACCTGTTAGTCCTGCATCAAACATTCAAAACGATTGATTTACTACTGATTCTGAGGCGGGTCAACTGCTAGTAATTAGTCCCATAAGCGTAGTGCGAGTTTTTATAGCTGGAAGTGGCATTGATCATTCCTCGTTGCACCGGTAGCGGTAGCTCAGTGCATCAACTGATGTCACTGCAGCGCCTCTGACTGGGAGGTCCTAGGTTCCCACTCCCCACGGTGGCAGGATTTTCGACACTGGCTTTTCAGCTAGGTCGAATTCAGTCGCTGTCTGGAGGAGAATTCTAGCGGCCGGCTGCTCTGATCGGTAGTTTTCCGTGGTTTCTCCGATCAACACCAGGCGAATGGCGGAGCAGTACCCTACGAAACGGGCCACGGACCGCGCACGATCTGTCCTTCCTCTTCCTTGTCCTGTCCTCTCCCTTTACACACACACTTACACTAACATGCACCACACTATCACATATTCCGGGAGACCGGTCGCGAGTTTAGAGCTTGTCCCGGCTGGGGTGGTGCCCCGCTAGTGAGAGAGTCCTGGTTAGGGGGAAACCTCTCTAGCCGACGGTAGGTAGGTGCCCGATCTCACCATCCAGCGGGGGAAGATCACTGCCATCTCCCGAGAAAAAACATGCACTACACTAATGGGACTAATGACCGAAGCAGTTGACGTGCCCGGAAACACGAAAAAATCAATCAATCAATTCCTCGTTGCGTGATGAGATTCGGCGACGTCGTACACGCCGGCTTGTGTTTTTTTCCAAGCAGGTATCTCTCACTAACGAGACACCGCCCCAGCTGGGACAAGCTCCAAGCTCATGACTGATCCCCCGACATTTGTAGTAGTGTAAAGCATGTCAGTGTAAGTATAAGTAAACGGTGAGGATAGAAAAAGGAAGTGAAAGGAAAGATCGCGTGCAATCAGTAGCCCGTTTGTTTGAGTACTGCTCCGGCTTTCACCTGGTATTGATAAGATAAACTACGAAAACTATCGATCACAGCCGCTGACCGGTAGAATTGTCCTCCAGACAGCGGCTGAAATCGAGCTAGCTATGTGACTGGTATCGAAAATCCTGTCATCGTCGGGACTCCGACACTAAGATCTTCCAGTCAAAGGCACTGCAGTGAAATCAGTTGCTCTGAGCTACGTGAGCTGATTTTAAACGAAATATATGGAAGTTCGCATGTTATGGAAAGAGCAAAGAAGGCTGCTTTTCAACGATAACAACAACAACAACATTTCGGCGCAACCAACGTGTGGGACTCAGAAACGATGCGTTCTCACCCCCTTAAAATTGGGTTTGGGGTTCCTGAATGAACATCAATTATGTTTCTTATATAGTACGTAATCAACATTATACTTTTTTAACCCATCTATTAGAATTTGGAATATTTATCTCTTCTGGGTATCCCCACTCTCTAGCATGTCTGTTAAAAAATACGCGGAATCTCGAAATCTAAGTAAAATTGAATTGAAGGTACAGAGAAAGAAATAATCTGTCTAATAATAAAGTGACTATTTTATTTTCTGCGCAATGTAATCTCACCATTTGTAAAATTAGAATGGATTCTCTCGTACAGCCCCGGACCTCTAACACTGTAACGTTCAATTCAGGGCAGACCCCTTCAAACTTGGTTTCCGTTTGAATCTATTTTAACTTTTAAAACATTTTACAAAGTGCGCAATGTTCACACAGACCCAGCTAGCGCTCTTTATTTTGCATTTTCTCTATGCTTTTACTGATTATTAAAAGAAGTCTAATATTTAACATATTTTATTTTGGTTAATTGTACGTCCATTGGAAGGAATCTATATAAACAGCATCGTCTTTTGGAACACTGACACCTAAATTCGATGTCAGCAATTAAAAGAAACAATACAAATATACTTGAAAGTATAAATCGAAGTTTCATAACAATTTAAAGAAAATATTGACAGTAATACAATAAATAAATAAATAAATAAATAAATAAATAAATAAATAAATAAAAAATAAAAAATATAATAATAAATAAATAAATAAATAAATAAATAAATAAATAAATAAATAAATAAATAAATAAATAAATAAATAAATAAATAAATAAATAAATAAATAAATAAATAAATAAATAAATAAATAAATAAATAAATAAATAAATAAGACATTAGTGTTTGAAGTAGAAACAACTCTGGACTCTTTAACTAAGATATGCTATGTACATATTCGCATAGAACCATCCTGTGCGTCACAACACCACATAATATAAAAGATCCTACTATTACTCAATTGATGTAGAGGATTTGAAGCTTTAGACGCAGGGATTCCCCACTTTTTTTCTTTCATTCTCCCCTTTTATTCATAGGTAGTGATTATGATTCGTGTATAGTGATTATGAAAACTTACAGCATTCCTAATCATGACATCAAACATTGCACGTAAATGATTTTAAGATAACAATTTCGTACCCCACTATTCTTATAAATATCTCAACTTTTAATAACTGAAGTGGCTTACTCTTTTGAGTAACTGAGTTTCTAGTCTTAATTTTAATACAATGGTTACAAAATAATGTTGAGTGTCTTTTAAGAACCGGCCATAACATTTCTCAGGTACGTATTGCGGAGAATACTTTCCTTGAGCGATAGAGTATCCTGTGAATAGGTATATTTTCTTGAGTTTTCTGATTGTCCTTCCTCCAGGACTGAATTCGATCTAGCTGAAAAGCTAGTGTCGAAAATCCTGCCGCCGTCAGAACTCGAACCTAGGACCTCCCGGTTAGAGACGCTACCGTGACATCAGTTGATGCACTGAGCTACTGCCCCCGGTCGACCCCATGGGAAAATCCCGCTTTAGAGCAAATACATCAAACTAATGATTACCGTGGATACTCCTTCAATCTGAAGCACGAATAAATGTACCACAGGCTAGAATAACGAATTTCAAATTTGGCACTTATTAAAGAATGTTTGAACTGTTACCGTTTGAACGTCAAAGGGAAAAACAAAGCTATTCAAAATAATTCTTCATAACTAATTTTTTACAGAAATATTGATTTGTGAACTGTAGTTCGTGGTTACCGTTCTGAAGAGTCAAAACTTTGTGAGAGTTTTCAATTACACTCTAATTCTAAAAACAAGTCCTAATTTTGTGACACTATAAGTATTAGAAGCAGTGTTATTCCTAATCAACGCGGGATTGCCGTATTTCACTGAAATTTTTTAACTACCTGCCCCGAAATGTTAAGGTCGGTACACATTATAAGGTGAGATTTAATGATAAAAGTACGAAAGGTTTAGAAATGGGAATTCCAAAAGTTGTTAAATCCATGTGTAATAGTCTATGTTCTTCAAAATCTTTTTAGATGGATCTGTCAATATACAAAATTATTTTGTTTACATTTGAAATTTAAAAATAATATAGATTATTTCAAAAGTCAAATACATCAATGTATGTGCCATGACATGCAATTAATAATTAATACCAAATTGGCAAATATTATCGTTACATGATCATAATATATATAAATATACCACATATCATGAAAATATGTTTATATCCATTGCAAAACTTAGGTAATAAAGATTTATAAAAATATACTCCACTCTTTTTAAAACAAAAATTTACCACACCCCTATTGGGTATAGCCGAATTAAGCGGTGAAAAGTGCCCCTAAACCAAATCGATAATCGCAACGCTCTTATGAAAGAGAATATAAAATGACATACATTCACAAAAAGTCAGCGTCCTAGGGCACTTTGTTGCACAGATACCACGAGAAACGTGTTTTTCATGTTTTACTTATCTCATGCATCTATTGCGTGTATTAGGCTAAAAACAACTGCAGAGACAACAATTTGAAATCATTTTTGTCAACGAATTTTACAAGCCACTGAAACAGAAACAAATACGCACTTTTTTAGATATTACATCTTTTATTGCAATTACCTTTTCATCGTGTTATTTTTGGTCAATCACCGTTGAAAATTGTCCATTTATACCACTTAAAAATGTTTCTCAAACTTCTTGCACTCCATGAAACATGGTATCCGACGTCTGGGCTCCTATTCTTAACATCATTCGTGATGTCTCGAACAGTCCAATTGCGAAGACCACGGGGAAACTTTATTCATACCACGCTTCGCGATGCCATTCGCACATCATGAGCGGTAACGACCACTCGAGACCAGTCGAACGGTTAAGAAAACGGAAACATGTATCTCATTCGTGATGACGTCAATCACGAACGTTCGAGATGATCACGAACGGTTGAGAATAGGAGCCCTGGTCTCGCTTTTCAAACGAAGTGGTCACATGGTTCGCAACAGAAACTGGTGCTGTACAGAACAAGCAAATATCGGTGCTCGTCCGATCAAAAAGTTCCAAATTATCCTGGTAAACAAGACCTTTCAATAGTTTTAATATTAACTGTTTAAACATTGGTGAAACAAGTTTTTCTGATCACATTTTGGCGCGAATTTCAAATGTTTAAACTGAAAAATTGTTTTATTTGTTTTCACTTTTTTTCCCTAGGGCTCTTATCCAGCCGACAGCCGGTTGCCCTTTACGTCCCGAAGGGACGCATATTCGACCATACATTAGACAAACAATTGCGGGCTCCTCTGATCTGGGATCAGCAGAATGCGAGTCCCTCCGCGACAACACACACACACAAAGTCAAGGGACAAACAGTCATGCCCAAGGCGGGACTCGAACCCGCGACCCTTCGGATCGAAGCGCTGAGTCGGTACTCGCTCTAAGCCACCTCGGCCATCCAGGTAGTCCATTTTTTTTCACTACCGTCCATATTGTTTAAAAATCTGAAAAAAATATTATACAATGTTATAAGACCCATATTAGGGGGAAATTGAAACAGTACTCGAACGTTATTACGTCGAAAATGAATTTCAATTTTTTTTCTATATGAATTTTGCGTCAAAATGCGTTGACATAAATACCTTCAAATTGAACTATGTTTCCCCACCTCTGCATTTTTTTCATCCTGAAACACGCAATAGATGCTGAGAAAAAAATAAAACATGCAAAACAAATTTCTCGTATCTCTGCCACAGATTGCCCTAGGGCGTTGATTTTTTGTGAATCTACGCCACTTTGTATTATCTTTCATATGAGCATCGCGATTATCGATTTCAGTTGGGAGCTCTTTTTACCGCGTTATTCGGCTACACCCTTTTCTGACCGCACCGCAGTTGAAAATTCCTCCGAAAAACACTGATTACAAGCATCTTGAGTTTTTTTAACCAGAGGAGCCCATATTTCGTGACCATCATTGTAACACTGTTACCTTCCTCCTCATCACGTAGCTCCTTTGGTTTAACCCCCAATTGGTGTGAGCCAACAATTCCAAACTAATTTCCTGTCTCGTACACAAGCTTCTCTCAGTCTGCATCTTGTTTCCTCATGACTCAACTGCTCCTACCAATCCCTTCTGCTCAAAGCCATCAAGTCATTTCACGCTCGGAGTCCCCGTTGGCACAAATTCATCTCCCAAGAACAGCATCGGGGAAAAGTTGTTCAGTGGAGTTCCTGGTCCACTGCTTATTCGAAATTACGCTAGTAGCTGTTGTCATTCCAAACACAACTGCATAGCCAGCGGCCCCAATTGCTCCTCTCTGCTGCGGGCTGTTTGCGGAGAGATGTGCCTCTGGCGCTCTGCGTCCTAGCATGTCCCCGCACCCGACATGAATCTCCTCTTGCCCCCAAGAGTGCCCCCTAATACAAATAGTACTGCTTAAACGCTTCCGTGGCCACAACACCCATTCTATTCTGGGATAAACTATTTCACTGCCACTTCAATATCCTAAACCAGAGCTACTTGGACCCAAAACGAAAATTTAGTTTTCATTTCGTGACTCGCGCACGAAATATTTGTAATAGTTCTCGTGCGTTGGATTCTGTCCAACACAACGTTTTCTAAGATAAATACAATATTTTTCTCTCGAAACAAAATCTATAAATAGGAATACATTGCTTAAGGTAGAAACCCTTTATTATCAAAAAAATATGAAAAATAATCACTTTTCTATTTCTATTTTTAACTTCTGCCAAACGAGATCAAAACTCAGGGTAATTAATCTTATGCAAAATATCTTTCTCCCTAGATTCACATTCATTTTGTCCATGAACTTTGTGCTAAAATTTGTCACTACTTACTGTTGTTTCTGGATGTATTTCGCAAATAAAATCAGAGCACAAATCTACACTTCACTGTAGAAGGAGAAAGTTTCTGTTGCCCGCATTTAACTGCACGCAACTGGGAATTTAAAATAGACACTATTGTCAAGGGTTAACGCCTGTTTCATAAGCAAGTTCAAGACCCACCAAGGATGAAATAGAAGGGCCGAGAAGCAGAGACGGGATTTGAGAGCTTGCATTTGGGATGGGGTATGTTCGAACTCCGTAGCAATTTGAATTTAAACGTCGCGTTTCGTAGACATTAAGAACAATTTTTTAATCTTATTTTTTCAATATTGGTGGTGGAGGTGAGGGGCAACAATCCACCTTTGCCTCCTCCCCCGAATCTCGCCACTGACGAAGAGCAAAGTGATCACGTATAAAAAATACCACTCGCGAAAGCAAAACTGTTGAACAGCGCAAATGTTGAAGAGACGACTTCGGATGTCGAAGACGACTTATACCTTTAAATGGTAGGGGGTAGCATTGCGCATATTCTCACTAAGATGCATAACTGCTAGATCTTGAAAAGTAATCTGTTCACTTTAGCGCAGAGGTGGCCACTTAAAAGAAGGCAGAGAGCCATGGCATTCCTGCTTTAAAAGGTCAATGTCCGTATTTACAGCATTTCACTAAAAGATTCGAGACATTGATGACTGGATACTGGTTATAAATAAATCAGGATTTACTGGATAAATAAAAAATTATAACATTATATGAAGAGGGCCTTACAATTTAGGCCGAAACGTCTGCCTTAAATATACTTTATTGACTGGAATGTCGTTTTTCTTATAATGATACTGGTTATGTTACTACACGCTTTTGCTAGCGACTGTGCCACCTGAGATTGATTGTTTAGTGATTTCATGCGCGTAAATTGCTCAGGTCATTAATCCCGTTAGTAGAGTACATGTTTCTATCGCGGAGATGGGCGTGATTTTACCCGCTGGAAGGCGAGATCCGACGTCCAGTTGCACGTCGGCTCACTGGATTTTCTTGAACCAGGCATCTACTACTAGCAGGTCACCGGCCCAGCCGGGACAAGTTCTAAGCTCTCGACTGGTCTCCCGACATGTGTGATAGTGCAGTGGATGTACGTGTAACGGAGTGAGAATTGGGCAAGGGAGAGGAAGGAATGATCGCGTGCGGTTCGTGGCCCTTTTGTTAGGGTACTGCTTCGGCAGTCGCCTGGTGTTGATTGGAGAAACCAGGGAAAACTACTGATCAGAGGAGTCGGTTTAGAGTTCTCCTCCAAAGAGCGACTGAATACGCCCAGCTTTGTAGTCGAAAATCCTGCCACAGTGGACGTGACACTGGGCATTTCGTCAGAGGCTCTGCAATGACATCAGTTCACGCCCTGAGCTACCTAACCCTGACTAGTCGAGATGGGCCTAAGTGCTAACTGTGGGGGTCACACTGGGGAAACGTGGCACCCTGAGCTGTGCATGACAAAGCCGAGGGCGTTGGTCGCACAGTCCCTTAGAGTTTCCAGGCGCGATTGATTGCAGCTTGATTAGGGGTGGAGTTAACCGTTAAGCCAAACCCAAACATTAAAGTCGAAGTCAGGTGGTATATTTCTTTAAAAATTAAATAACAGGAATATATTTTAGACAAATAAACAAAACGTGAAAACACAAACGACGTCAAATATAGAATCCTACACATATATTAAAAGAAAATGAGAAACTATTGAAGAATTGTAAAATATTAAATGTATCGAGACCGAATTGAAAAATGCTTGTGAGACATTGGAAAATATGAAAGAAAGTGCTTCCAAAGGAAAGAACCAAGATTCGTATTCAAAGAATGTATACGAGTATATTTTGTATCTCCAATGCCAACCAAACAGAAGAGGCAGGCGAAGTCGGCAAAATCGTTGAATAAAAGGGCGAATACGCGACATACATATAACACGAATAAAGACGAAATGTGAAAAATATGTAAATTGAAATATGAAAGGCAAAGTAGTGACCTTATTTAATATTTGCGTGTCCATTCTCGTGCGCTGGCCAGAAGCCCAGGGCGTTTGCGCGGGCGGTGGCAAACAGAGGGAGGAGGGGGAGGGGGAGCGCTGGAACGCAATAACGGCGGGCGCACACCGCAAGCGGCTGGACGAGGGCGGCGCCGGAAGCCAGGACTAGGAGCAGTGTGGAGGGAGGGGCTCACAGGAGGGCGTTGCGTTGGCTGCGAAGGAAATCGGGTGGACGCGGCAGCGGAGGTAGAGACGAGACCGGCCGTGGAAATTTGTGCGGGTGTTTTGGGGGGGGGGGGAATAGTGGGGGCGGGGGGGCGGGGGGGCAGGGGAGGGGGGGCGGATGCGAGGGCGGGGCGAGGGAGGAGCAAGGCGGGGTGGGGACGAGGACTAGGGCAAAGGGCGAGGGCGGTTCGTGGGCACGGGCGTGGGCACGGGCGTGGGCACGGGCGTGGGCACGGGCGTGGGCACGGGCGTGGGCACGGGCGTGGGCACGGGCGTGGGCACGGGCGTGGGCACGGGCGTGGGCACGGGCGTGGGCACGGGCGTGGGCACGGGCGTGGGCACGGGCGTGGGCACGGGCGTGGGCACGGGCGTGGGCACGGGCGTGGGCACGGGCGTGGCACGGGCGTGGGCACGGGCGTGGGCACGGGCGTGGGCACGGGCGTGGGCACGGGCGTGGGCACGGGCGTGGGCACGGGCGTGGGCACGGGCGTGGGCACGGGCGTGGGCACGGGCGTGGGCACGGGCGTGGGCACGGGCGGGCACGGGCGTGGGCAAAGGCGGGCACGGGCGTGGGCGTGGTCGGGGGTGGGCGCTGGGACGGGGGCCGGTTGACGTGGGTGCGGGCGGGGGATGGAGCGAACACGAAGCGGGGCGGGGCGTTAACCGTAGCAGGGAAGCTGAGGGAGGCGGGTGCAGGCGTAGGAATGAACTCAGAGGGCGAAGCTAGGAATGTGGAGGCGGCGGCCGGATGCATGGCCGGAAGGTGGTGGTTCAGAGGGAAGGGGGACGGGCAGGTCTCGGAATTAAGGAGAGCTCGCAGCATATGAGGTATTCTTGTTAAGCGTGTCCGGTTAGCAGGAAGGAACAACATGTACTGTTCCAACGCAAACGTGCCAAAGTCAAGTAGGTGTGCCAATGAGAGTTAGCTGTCAAATAGTCAAATTACTATTGTTTTATGTGTAAAATATGAATACTGCACTACAAATTAATGAATATTAGATAATTGTGAAGATATCATTTTCTGATTGTTTCTCTAAATTAATAAAGAATGAAACACAAAAGTATATTTTTAAATCAATTACCAAATTTTTCTTAAGAATTACATTGTTTCAATTTATTCAGACAATTGCTCAGATAATAAAGAAAACAATATTTCTTCACTTTTCTTTCAGCTTTTGAAAACAGATTGGAGATTAACTGTAAATGAAGAACGAAGAAATGTGTGTCTCAAAACATTTCTTCTCTTAAGAAAGATTATTCTAATTTCAAAAAAGTAATAACGTTTGTGCATATACAAAACAATATTCCAATATTTATCACAAAAATGGATTAATTTAATCAATAACATTTCACGAATTGCGAAAGGCTCCTTGCAAAATTTTACCGTAAAGAGAATGATCAAACTATGCCATTCATAGACGTCTTTTTTTGTTCTAGGTACATGTAAGTTGTAATGCAGCTTACCATTTCTCACTTCCAACTTAAAATACTGCTATTTTCATTAAGTGGTACGTGAAGTTTGATACCTCTTCCGAGGGAACCGAGACAGTAACAAAGTGATCCTGAAAGTGTGTATATGGGAAAAAATTGTAGCGACGAAAAAGAACGAGATTTCAATGTTACTTCACTGCAGAAGAAGAATACTATTGCACTATACTCTTCTCCGAAAATAAATGAAAACCAAAAATAATGAAGATGCTGATAGTAATTTGTGTATATCTGCACAAATAGAAAAGCCTACCAACACCTCACTACGTCAAATGTTCAGGCTCCGTCCGAAGAATAAAATTTTATACACTAGATATTGAAAGTATCCTACGCTATCTCAAGTAGTAAAATTTCTTACTACACTTCGAATCTCGAAAATATCAAATCTTTTGTGTAAATAACATTTATAATAAAGGAATGACGTGTTAATGTAACGGGATACCTGATGGGAAAGATTAAGTTTAAAATTTAACCAATTTCAAATTACAAAAAAATATCGATGTTTTGGATGTAAAAGAAAGAAAAAACAAAATCGAATACGAAACAAAAGAAATTAGTGAAATCTTTAAGCTATCAAACATGAGGAATATGCTTTCTAGGAAAATATTACAGCAAGGAGAATTTAATAAAGGACATAATGCCAAATAAAAAGAACTATACAGAAATATCAAGAGAAACTGAATGACTTTCTGCTTAATATCTTTCAGACGTATTCCAGATAAATAGGGTTAAGAGATTCTTGAATGTGTTTAAATTCGTAATATGATTTCGTTCTTGAGAAAATACCTTTAGTCGTATCTCACGTGTTTTGGAAATGAATTAAAACAATATTTTCCTTTTTCATTTGACGAGGTAAGAGACCAAGGGATAGAGTTCGACAAGTCCAAGGATTTCAAAATAGTCTCCTTCTTTCGACCTCTGCACTGTTTTATCATTGAATCAAATACTACAGGTCATAGTAAATATGAATTGTACACGCACCATTGAATACTTGAGGAATTTTGAGAGGAAAAAATATTATTATTACGAATAATTATTTGTTCATTAAGGAATTTTCAATTGCAAGATGAACCCTTTTTATTTCGCTCACTAGCAAAATACTCGGCTTTGTCAGGTTTTTATTCATATCCAATTCTTCTAAAAGAGAAAAAAGATCAATTTGATTTAAACCACGGTGATTTATATCATTTGGTTCAAATTTAAATAAAATACTATATTTTCTTTCATTTTATTTTTCAGTACTTGCAATTAGATAAAATTGGGGCGTTGTTTTGTGGTATTTGTTTATTTCAACACATGCTGAAATAAACAAATTCGACAAAACAACGCCTCACTTTCATTTCGATGATGCAAATGTCGTGAACTCCACACTATATCCTACCATTGCTATTAGATTAAGATTTTTCATCTTACGCTCTGCTACTGGCCTCTAGCGAATATATTAGCTACCAGTTCTGCCGCACCGTTCCTGGTCTCTGGCGGAATACATTAGGAACCAATCTGCTCTTAGCGACAAGCGAAAAATTATCATGGTGCATCTACCAACATATGTAAATAATTTATTTTCTGCATTTGTGTTGTATTAATGTTTACCAAACGTTGCAAGGGCACTGTGACAACCGTTAAGAGCCTGAAAAAATTTCGTGTTTACTTTTTGTGGTATTGATGCGGATTCGTGTCGCTTAATTCACTGTTATTAGAATAGATGTGTACGATGTAAACTATGTGTACGGTACCCAGGACACAAGCACAACATGATAAAAATCAAAATTTATTGCTTATTTATCCTTGAAAATAGATTTTATTACATGGGAGTCTTTTTTTTCAAAATTTAAGTAGTATATGACTTAGTGTAGGGATCACAGAATTTTGAAAATGTGCACAAAATTCACTTTTCCCCATAGCACGTCATACGCAGTTTTAACTGTTTTTTGACGTAAAATAAACAAAAAAATTTTAAAAAAGCGACTCGGTGTATTCGGTGTACAGCGGGCGATAAACGCAAAATGATATTTAAGCTGACTTGAGAAATTACAGCTTATCATTGACTTTTCACCGGCCTAAGTGGTTCGGAATATCTATTGATGTTCCTACTGTGCCTTTGAGCGGTAGGTCCTAGGAATCCAGTCCTGAGGGTGGCAGGATTTTTGACACTTCTTACATAGATAGGCCAATGACATAAAGTTTTCGTTTAAAGAAAATTAGATAGTAAATACTCTTTTCTAATAAACTTGATCTCATCAGAATGGATTAACATTATTGAATATTCTCTCTCAGGAATCAATTACTGAACCTTTATTAAATATTTAGATTTCGTACCGATGTTAATCATTATTGGATACCCTCTTATAAAATAATAATAATAATAATAATAATAATGTCTTTATTTCTGGCGAGGCTCAGGCCGTAAGGCCTGCTCTTCCGCCTAACCAGCTAAATATTTACATTTACATAATTACAATTCAGGCATTCGGGCGAAAATAGTGATAACTGACATTTTACGTTACTTACGAAATTGCAATGATCGTAGTAGCTAACGGTGATGTGCTACGCATAACTAATGAAACCAGGTGTGAATGTATTTTCATAGTCAATTTTCATAATTCTAAAGCTAACTCTTATGGAATCATTTATTTTGTTTTAGCCTTTAGGATCTCATTAAGGGCGAAGGTCTCCATGATAGGAAATGCGAGGTTGGCATACTTTATTATTTATATAAGACAAAATAATAAAAACATAAGACACAAAATCATAAAAACATATTCTATTACGTTGTTGTGAAATCAATTATTGGTCCTTCATTCAATATGAAGATCTCGTACCTTAGAAGCTTTCGTATTTTCATTGTTGGAAGACGCATTTGAGATCAATATCTTACAATTACAACAGAAAAGTTTGCAGAAGAATGCTCGGATGGAGGTTGCATCTAAATTTGAGCTATTGAAAATCAGATTCAAATGACATGTAATTTCACCGTTTTATTTTTTGGTTCAAAGGGAATTAAACTTTCTTTCTTATCCCACATCTATCAAACTTTGCAATCACGCGATTACAAATGAACTCTCACGTTCGTCCACAATGGATCTGCTCGTCTGGTTGTCAAGGTGATGAATTGCGGCCACTGACAATAAAAGACCAAAGAATGATATTTTATTACTTCTGGAACAAATTAATCCTCAAATTTCCTCCTTCCCACACGTTTATAATGACGTCTTGACATTCTTCAGCCTTTAGGTATTAAATGAAAATTGAAAAGAATGTTATTGATGAACTTTTATAGTAATAAATTCCAAGAGAAATACAACAAATTTTACTGTATTAAAGGTTTAAATTAAGCAGCTTAAACAGTCTAGAAATATAGACAGTTTAATAAATGTAACATACATAACTATATATTACTCAGTCTTTTACCTTCGATACTGTAATCGTGACTAAATCACTCTTATTGAAAAATAATAAACGATGGCAACAATTAACTCTACTTTTTGAAACTGTAAAGAATTTAATGTGCATGCAGTAGTTTACAGTATCCTGACCGTTTCTAACAATATTTTTTCAGTTATAAGGGAAAAATATAAATTCTGGGAAAATAATTACTGACATAATTTCTAATATGTTCGAGGTTACCCTTTTCAAGCAAAAGAAATTCAAATTTCAAAATGATGGTTTTGTTTTTGGTTACAATAAAAAAAGTAAAAAATGAATTTCGATCACTTATCCGTTCGTAGTACAATAATCGGAAATAGTTGTCTGACAGTAATGAGCTGGAAAAATTACTTTTTGTAGTAATGGACGGTTACATAAATTTAATGCAAGCAAAATGAGGAACGACACTTCTTTTGTAACGGCCGGCGGCCTTCCAGAATTTTACAGCCCGCCATCCGTTAGCAACATTAGGATTATAACTAAAGATGAAAGACTGAGAGCACAATTATTCTGAGGAATGATATTTCTCTTTCAAATGTTTTTTCGAATAAGAAAATGGTACGAGTATTAAGGGAAAAAATTGAACGGCGTACGTACGATAACAGATGCGGTCGAAGTTGGTAAACAGAGACGATGGTGTTAATAATTATTGCTAAACTCTCGGGATAATTAAGTTATAAGCCATCACTTGTAAAGTTGAACAACTGTTGACCGGGGAACAATTTCATTAAAACTGTGAATCATCGTGACCGACGTCTGCTGCCAATATCTTTAGACTGTTCGGGTCTCAGGACCTGAGGGAAACTTCGAAATTATAAGCAAAGAAAACACTACGTGAGTCAGTTTTTGATATAACGGTCAAGCCGTGAGTTCATGCACAAAAAACATATCAACTAAATCGAGAAGCAATTCTAGGGTTTTGCTATTTTAAAATTTTGCTCAATCATTCTGATTGAGCATCAAAGCAATGTATTTAGTTTTTTCTAAACGTTTCCCTGAAGAGGTTTTATATTTCAGCTGAAGTAAACAATCACTCACCGAGATGCTATTGAAAATACGTAAATCACTCAATAAAATTCTTGTGACATATTTAAATTTGAGAGTTTACCCCTTTCTATATTGCTTTCTGTGTTGTACATGGGTCAACACTGATTATTACGAGAGTTAAAAAATGTCGCCGGGTCGTGCAGCTTCAATGTTTTTATTTCTTGTACAAACACACTCATTGTCACCCTTTAAATTCTCTTTGTTTGACGACGCTTCGCACTCAACTATTTTTTGTTTTGTTTTTTGTTTTTATTTCCACAAAACACTACTCCATCAGGTGATTGATGTTTATTTACGTAACCTCTGTGTTCCTCACTTGTAAAGTTGTCATTGTATACTGAATTTTTGATTAATAATAGTAAATACTTTACTAAAACCTATCTTAAAATGTACCATATATTTTTAATTATTAATATTTAAATATTACACTATTTTCTATTTAGCTTTATTAACTTCCTAGTTTTAATTAATTTTTATAAAAGAAATTGTTTCAATCAGAAACATTTATTGTTAATGTAGATGTAGGGTCTGCCGTTAGAAAATTAGATAAAGATTTTGCACATCAAGCTTATGAAATAAATTGTTATAAAATTTGTGTCTATAAATATGGGCCCTAATTCTTTCACAATATATAATTAGGTAAAGAGATCAATTAGCCTTAGAGTTCGAGTGTAACTTTTGTAAATTAAACATTTATATTGAATCGATTCGTGACAGTGAACATCCAGTATTAAACCAAGGCCTCCTAGGGAACAGATTCCTTTATTTTATTATATTTTTAATTTATTTCTTCTTGTTCGACAATTCAGTCTTTCAAGGGGTTTAAAAATACATATGATTAGCATGTGATATTTTTGGATTGTGCGTCCATAAGATAAATGAGGTTTGAACTCTGACATAATAATTGATTAAATTTGATTGTTAATTAAGGAGAGGGAGCAAAATGCATATGTTAAGGAGCTGAGCGTATAGTAGTTTACGGGAAATTGAATCTTCCTTTAGGAAATCTTGACATTTTGCGTGGGTGGACGGCATTTTTTCCCATGTTAAAAATGATGGTGCTTGGTGACGTATGCAGATTGTTCTAAAAAATGTTAGCTAATTTGGCTAGTATTTCTTCTAGGTTTGTAATTATTAATTCTCGATGAACTTGTTCATTTGTAACGAACCAGGGAGGCATTTATAGTATTTCTTAGAATATATTTTGTATTAATTTAATTTTGTTTATATTGCTAGGAGCTGCACCTCCCCAGATTGGGCATCCATAGGTTATAGTAGGAAGGATAATTGATTTGAATAGTAGCAGTCGGCATTCGATTTTCAATGAAGAGCGCTGGTTTAGTATGGGAAATAGTTGTGAAATTGTTGCTCTAGCTTTATTTGCTACTGCATTTATGTACGGTGTCTATGTTAATCTATTATCAAGTAAAATGCCAAGGAATTTTACTGGTGAGGTGGCCCATGGTATTTTCGTTCCTAGTATTGATAGTTCAGGTGAATTTCGTGGTCTACATAGGGTAAAGATTTTTGCCTCACTATTATCTGGGTTAATTTTAACTCTACAATTCTGTGTCCAGTTTATGAACTCACCTAGATTATTTTGAATGAAATCGTATGCTACTAAGATATCAGAATTTGTAGAAAACGGGCTGTGTCATCCGCGTATAATGCAATATTGGAATCAGCGTGAATTGGTGTGTCATAGATATAAATATTGAATAATGTTGGAGAGAATACTGATCCTTGTGGTACTCCTGCATCTATTGGATAAATTTCTGAAGTAGAGTTGTTAATTTTAACGGTTAATGTTCTGTTAGATATGAAATTTTGAATGATTTTTAGTACGTATTCGAGAATTCTCAGTCGATACATTTTGTATACGAGTTATGAGTGCCAGAACCTATAATAAGCCTGGCGTTAGTCTAGAAATACTGTTACTGTGTGCTTCTTACTGAGAAATCCTTGAGCGATTGCTTCGGTTAGTCGAAGAAGTTGATGGATAGTAGCGTGATTCGCTTTGAAACCAAACCGAACGTATGGTATGGCGTTCGTTGAGGTTAGAAAAAGGTTCAAGCGAGTTAATATCATTTTTCTATATATTTTTGTAAGTGTAGATAAAAGACTAATTGGCCTATACGTTTTAGCTAATCTGGAATCTTTGTTAGGTTTGAAAAATGGAATTACAATTGCCTTTTTCCATGTTGTTGGGAAATAGTTAAGACGTAGGGAAGTATTAAAGATCGTCGTTAATGCTGCAACAGTTAATTTACCATCTTAACTCACGCATTTTTGATTCCGTCAATTGTTGACGCTTTTTTAAATTTAAGGAATTTGTTGACGCTGTCTCCGAAGTAATATAAATTTGATTGGTGACTCTGCGGTTGGGATTTTATTATTTAAGTATTCTGTTATTTCAGCATTAAATGTAATGTTTGTCACTGGGTATGGTTTAAATGCATCTTCCGGGTGTTTAGCTATAATTTTGGATGTGTCTTTCTCGGAATAGGACAGATCCCTACTCCACCTTCGCACGCTGCCGCAGGTGGCTGTGATATTCGGCCAGCGAGGGAGTACTGGCTACTCAAAGATGTGAAAGTGAATTTACGATCCAAGTTATTTTTTAAAAAATGTTCCACAAAAATACTAATAATAAAAGAAATGAAAATTGACAAGCATATTATAATATCAAATGCAGTTTTAATGTACACAATCGAAGGAACTGTACTTGTACATTCAAACACTCAAACATGTTCTTGAACGAGCCATTAAATGACAGCATTATAGAATGGGAGTAGAAAAAATACTTGTAAATACTCAATATTAAGTAACAAATCATTTCAAAGTACTTCCTCAAACTTTTAATCGAATTTTTAGGTTAGGGGTTTTGATTAGGTGGTTTGCTGAATACACTGCTTTATAAATTAATCAATAACAATTTATACTTACTGCCTCAGGATATGTGTGCATTTGCAGCTCCTACCCGGAGGAATAGTCTCTGGCCAGTGCGACAGACAGTCTGAAAAGAGATATCTGAATTTAGTTCAATATGGATGCCTACTAATAGACAAGATGCAAAGGATAATGAAAACAATATTTACAAGGTCCAAACTTTAGCCTTTGAACTTAACGACACTTGAAAAAAGTCCTTAATGAGAAGGGTAAAAGCAATCTTCCAAGAAAGATTATATATTTTTACTCTTCCGTATGATTGATAACTGATTCCGGGCGTCTCAACAGCTAAGATTTTCGTCTCGAAAGTGTAGTTCATGTTTTCTATCGCTGGAGGTGGTGGTGTTTGTCCCCTGCTGGATGATGAGATCCGTCACCGATACCAGTCGGCTAGCGCAATTTTTCCTAACCAGTATCTCCCACCAGCGAGGCACCAACCTAGCCGCGACAAGCACTAAGCTCCGAACCGGTCTCCTGTCGTATGTGTTAGTGTAGTGCGTATAAGTCTAGGTGTAAGCAAGGGGTGAGAATACAAGGAAGGGGGAGGAAAGATCGCGCACGATCTTTGGCCCGTTTGTTTGAGTACTGCTCCGGCATTCGCCTTGTATTGATCGGACAAACCACAGAAAACTACCAATCACAGCAGTCACCCGCCAGAATTCTCCTCCGGACAGCAACAGCACCATACAATTCATATTAAGCTATATATCCTGCCACTGTTGGGACCCGAACTTAGGACCTCCTAGCAATGACATCAATTGATACCTTGAGCCAATTCTTCCGGTGGATCATAGTCAAATTTACTTGATGTATCAACTACATCAATCTAATGTGAAATTTATGAAAAATATGTAGAAATATTCTTTTAATTTTTTTCTATGAATTAACAGGAAATTGTCAGAAGAACTGTCAACAAAGATGACTTCTTGAACAGACAGAAGAATAAGGAATTCTTCAGAAACAGAAAATCGTCTTCAAAATTACGTTATTGAATATTTTACAACGAAATAGCACAGACGGGTTTTCATGCAGAATCTTCATATGAAATGTATGTTTGATTCGATTCGTGTTACGTTCTTTATTCGCATTGCTTTCGCATTCCCATTGCCTGGGGCATCCGCTTTATCCCACTCAGTGTGATGGAGCTGGCAGTCGTCATTCATATGCGCTTTTAAAAGAGACAGGAGGGGTGTCCATTCATTCATTTTGTCCACTTGAAGCAGGGAGTGCTTATTAAACTTATACACATGTACGAGTATATCAAACCCAATAAAAAAAGAAGTAGTAGAAGAAGAAAAATAGCTCCTGAAATAACTTGAATGCCACGCCTTCACCAGATTCTTACTGACGAAGATATAAATTGTCTCATTACCACTCATATTAAAGCCATTGTGCTATAAAACGGATGTTTCTTGTAGCTGATGATAGCCTCTTCTCTTGAATCGTAACTTCCTTTTGATTTTGTGCCATTCGCTTCCCGTGGACCATCAGGCGGCACCGAAGGATTCTACCAGCGCCTCCCGCAGTATCGGTTACTCCTCTTGAGCTCATTCCCAACAAAGAGTTTCCTCTTACTTCCCAAACATCTGCCCTTAGATCCATCTAGGTCTTGTTCCTGTTCTATTTCTCGATAGACAGCTACGAGCCTTGGTCGATCAGCGGTGTCTAAGGTCTTGTCACATGTACGAGTACGAGTCATTCCACGTCAAATCGCACAAATTTAAGGAACATTTGACCTTGATGTCCCAAATTTTCAAACAATTTTTTCTGTGAAGAGTATAAGCAAAAATATGAAACATTTTCCGAGATTATATGAATTTTCAAAAATTTCGAAAAAATGCACACATTGCTAAAGTAAATCATTTTTAACTGTGTTGTTATTGTGACAGAAATGTAATATATTGCGTCGTTAAATAACAAACGATGCTCTTTAATTTGACGTATATATCGAATCCATTAAATTTTAAAAATATAATTTTTCATCTATTTTATTTTTATTTTTTTCCAAAACTCGACAATTTAAAAATTTGAAAATATACCATTGTAATCTCTAAATGTTCTACTTCAGTCTGGTGAGTTACAAAGTGGAACACCGAAATGATTCTCAGAATTTACATACAATAGAAATGTGTACTTGTTGTTCAGCAGCAGCGTCTTGTAGAGCGTCACCCCTTAAAATCCGAGCCAATCAGCAGTAGACGATAACCATCAATATACTTTCACAAAGCAATAAACAGAAATATCCCTTCACATCTTGTTATATGTCAGATATATATATATATATATATATATATATATATGACCTTCATATTAGATTAAATTCAAATTAAAAAGTGCCAAACGGAATCAATTTAGTATTAAATGGACAGAAAATTTATACGAATAAAAGTATGTGATACACTTAATTAAAATGTTATTTTACTTCATTTTACAGAGAGTATTGATCATTGATCTTTCATTAAGGAATGAAACTAAGTAATTTCTTTGCGCCATCTATTGTGTTTATTATACCATTGTTGCAATAGTCTTCCTTCTAAATGTTGTTAGAGTTGCTAAAAATAAAGTAAATTTTCACATTATCATCAGTCCACTTAAATAACTTCGTGGGTAAAATAATAGGTTCCTGTGTGGATTGAAGTTTAGCTTTTATTGAAAATATTATCGATGCCCCCTCACTCACTAAGTCTCAAGGTCCCTTTGCATAAGACGTTGCAAAGCGAAGAAATGTCATTCAGCACTCACATTGAAGACATCTTTGTGGAAGCAAAAACTCGCATTGTTTTGTGATACTAGGAACTGACACCATCCGAAAAATATGTCTGTTTAAATTGTCATAATCTTACTTGAGAAGTGTTAAGAGTTTACACTGAAAAGGGTGATAGAATTCGTATTTTGTTTCAGGCATCCCGTAATTTTTTTTTAATTTTTAGATTCTTTATTTCTCTGAAGTATAGGACAAAACGATACAGAGTAGCTAAGACATTAATTCTCAGCAATCTCTGAATTACATCTTCAAGTATGAAAGAATAATTTTAAAAAATCACATTAGACAATGAAAACTCCTCGCCTCAAATTTTATTGTTGTCTCATGAAGAGAGGAGAAGACGGCAAATAATGGGCGAAGATAGCAGAAGAAACAAAAGAACTTACACGGTCAGTTTCTTTATTACTAGTATCAGGTGATACGCTAGGATGCACAGGACCGGCGGTGCACGTTTATTCACCATTGTCCAACAAATTTGCGGCGTTAACAAGTAAGGTCGATTCTCACTTTCTTGAAAAAACTTTACAAATAAAAGTATCCAAAGTTTTTTATGACAATCATTTATTCAGTAATTTCACAACGTTTCGTAACTCGTTTTGAATTACCACATCAGCAGAACATTTAAGGAACCATTACGAAATACCTCACTTGAAACTTTGAATGGAGTGTCTGTTTATAACGGTAATAAAAAATAAATAAATAAATAAAACGGTTAGTTATGTGGTATCAACTGTGCGAGAGTGAGGTATTTCGTAATGGTTCCTTAAATGTTCTGCTGATGTGGTAATTCAATGGGATAGTGTTCCCTCATTAAGTTTAGCACCTGAAGATGTAACAAAACGAGTTACGAAACGTTGTGAAATTACTGAATAAATGATTGTTATAAAAAACTTTAGATACTTGTATTTGTAAACATATTTTGACAATCAAGAAGAAATATTGATTTGAAAAAACTTTACTCGTCACGAGAAGAAATTTTGAAAAACAGTTTTTCCAATACATATTAACTTTTTTGAAGACAAACAGTCAATTTTCAACTTCTCAAAACTGCTGCTTGTAACAAACTAAAAGTATAGTACACTTCTTCTGCAATTACAGATTTTCATATTAAGAAAATGCAAAGAACTGACTATCTGGGGTTACTAGCTTCACAGAACAACGCATATGTTTCGCGGATTCCTCTGTTTACACAACTGACTGTATATCTGAGAAAGAAGACTGCTCTGTTTCAGGCAGAAGCTGTCACAGAGTCAGTTGTTTATAAATAAACATAATAGTCGCATTTCGTCAGAACACTTCCACTTCAGGCCGTATTTGTGTTTCTGCGATTCATAACATGACATAAGTCCCACGGTTGCTTAATGTTTAAACGCCACAATGCGTCGTGTCATTGACCTCCCGTAGTTCGAGCAGCGAGTCCGGCGGGCAACAGACATCTTACGTGAAGAAACAACTAAAAGATTTATGTGTGTCCCACTCTTAAAATTTGGCAAATATATTAATTAGTGTATAAATACACTAGTATTTTTGACAATAAGTTTAAGTGTCGACCTAATGTAAAAACATTGCATTTTAAAAATTGAATATATTTTAAATATTTAAATAACACGTATGTTTACAAAAATATATTTATATCATATGCAAGTACACCTTTTTAAGTTAAATTTCAATGTAGTTCAATTTTTTGAAATAAATAGTTTTTGCGCAAAAGATTGTGAACATTAGCGCGCATTGTTTCCGATTCTTCGGAAAAAATAATTGATAATATTTCTGAAAGATTGATTTAAAAAAAAAGGAAAAAATACGTGTCACCTCTTTTTAACTCAGAACCTTATAAAAATGTTCCAAGACGCTAAAAATAATGATGTTTTGTGAGTTTGCGATTTGATGTGGAATGACTCATATGTCCGTGTGCCCATCTGGATGCATATATCACTGGTTTGGACATAGGGAAGTTATCTCTCATTTACATATTACGTATGTACACGTTACCTATACATTGCACATTGTTACTTAAACAATGTGCTTACGTATACGTTACATACCCGTAGACACATTATACACAAATCTCACAAAGAGTTAATGGCCAGGGCAATGGATTATGGAAGGATTAGGGGAAACAGGCGATTCACGAACATCTGGGAAGTACTAGGAACATCTGAGTGACTTTACAGTACGATTCGTAACGGTTCTGCAAAATACACGTAATTTTACTCGTAATAATAAACTAGTGGTACAACAATAGCAAATAGTTTCTCGTATTAATTTTAACTTTTGAAATTTTCGAAAATTGAGAGAATTCGAGAAACTACGCTATTCTTTAAGCGTCATCTACTTTATTCGAAGAAAAACGTAAAGAAAGAAATTGGCGTGGATTTGAGAAAATTTCGTATTAAAATTGTCTTTTTGACGCAAAATTACGCAAAAACGATTCATTATTTGAAAAAAATTGTACCAGACTTCATTAAAAGATATAATTTTGCAGAACAGATTTCATTCAAGAGGAACAGTTGGAAACTTCAATATTTTCGTTGACGTCGAAAATAATTCAGACTTTTGCAATTTTCAAATATTCATAGACTTTAACGAACATTATATATACATTATATATTCTCAACTATGTAAAGTAACCCCCTCCAAAATAAAAATATGCATTTAAAGTTCAAGGGACCGCGAAATCAGCCAGTTTGATCTACAAATATCAATTTTGGTGAAAGTCGTGCTTATAGTTAAGTCGCTAATGAAAACACGTAACATTTTTGTGTATTTCCGTCAAAATTTCAACAATATTTTGCAGCATTACATAACTGTTCTGATAAGAAAATTCGAGGAAGTGAATAATTATTCATAAAATTCTGACTTCAGACGCAAGCATGAGAAAAGCTTTGGTAATATGTATATGAACACCATAGTGTTTGCTCATAAATCCATGTACACTAGGAATTAAATATTATTTCCCTGCACTCTCTTATTCTCTCTTCTTAAAAAGCTTTACCAATTCCATCAGAGAGTAATTTGGAAATAGTAAAGAGGATTCTCATTTAAGAGGATTAAATGGAAATGATAGCTTATTGGTTAGTTTCCGATTGATTATGGGCGGTTCTGTGCTAGCAGGGAGAACTGTTTTATATTTTCGAGAACAGCATTGCGCTGTTATTTTATCGAGAATAGTAACGATCTATCTTCTTGTGTTCGAGGTAGTGACGGCTCGTGACTTCAATTGTTACAAAATGAAGTCGGAGTGGTTCACAAGCTAACATGGAAAGGAGGTCTAGATCGTTCCTACTACACACACAGTCGTCTGAGAGGCTCTTGCAATAATTGAAAGCAACCAAATACTCCCACAGGATTGAAAGGAGCATATGACTTCTACCTCATCACGGATAATGTAAAATAGTTTAGTTTGTTTCTAAACTGCTGTATTATGAACAATGCTTGAATATACTACTTTTTATGAACTTTATACGTTTTAATTTAAACACTAATGGGTATGAAAACATTTCTATAATTTAGTAAAGGTCTCTTTATGACGTACCAAAGCGTTTGATTTGAAAGCACCAAGTTCGCAGCATTCTGGTATTAGCTCATCTCTGCTGACTCATCAGCATGCGGAGGAAACCGCATGCGTGAAGGTTGGAAGGTGAATTCACGTACTTTGTCTCGTGACCCTGATCTCTTCAGGTATTGTAGATACTTACATCATTTAGTTCTAAAAGCTCCTACCCCCACACTGTTGGTAACTTGCTGTTTACTATGCTCTAAACTTTATCACTTTATGAATAGTATTTCCTTCTACATTTAGATACACAGCATCTGTAGACCACGGCAAAACGTTAAATAAATGGTTACACTACGTGTGTAAGAAACAATCTTCATCTGTATAAATCACTTCTAGTTGTTGCTACGAGAGTGAATCTTGAAGTAATAATTATGCAAGTAAACCTCGTATGTCTGCGCAAACCACGGTGTTTACAGAAAGCGTAAATAGTATAAGAGAGATGGATCTTACACTAAGCGTGGCGTCACAAAGATGGCCATCAGCATCAAGGGCTGAAATATAGGTCATGGAGGAATATATTCTGTATTCCTGCATGTATGAGTGGTATTGGTAGTATCGATAAGTACCGAACCGGCAAAAAATTAATAGAATGTCTAAAAATATTTCATCCTATAGATTACAGTGTGAGAAACATTTGTTTGGGGCCTTTGACCTCAAAATTTTATTTTTTAAAGCCCTAAAACGCTTCGTTTAGGACTTATTTGACGATATAGCTGACCGAGTGTGGGAGGTTGCATGTGACACTAATATTTAGATGCGTTTATTTTAAACAAATCCGTCATTTTGTATGTCGAAGTCCAATTCGTCACGTCTCCGTGAAATTATCTTTCTTTAGAGATCCCTTTGATAACGATCGGTTGCGTGTGAGAGCCGAAAAAGGTGAACTGGTACTATTGAAATAATATAGGAGATGATAGGTAGTATCTCGAAAAATTTTGACCATCTATTGAGTTTGGGCGGTTCGTCAGTGGGTCAGAGAGATCTGTATTTTATTTCCAAAGTTCGGTTGTTCTAGTATTTAAACGAGCGTAGCAACGACCTAAGCCTCGAAGATGCCTCATGGGCAGCGTCGTCCCAGTTTCTGTAGCTATGTGTCAAAGAAAGGGTCAGGTAGTCGGATTTTGCTAGTAACGATGAAGGGAATGCGTCATATTCGCCACAAGTAGCTCTTACCTCCAAGCATGGGAATTTAACTAGACTCAGACATACAGGACACCATTAGCTGGCTGGCAAAGTCTATCGACACAAAATGCCAAACACATACATACACAGAAATGACCCTCGTCATGTCTGATCTGCAGTTAATGCAAAGAAATTGCGATTATGACTCATAAGAGTAAATTCAGATCAAAGAAGCCTATAAGCACATCACATTCATCGAATTAAACAAAAAAAGTTGTTGTAGTGCAAATATCCTACAGCCAGCACCAACCATATTTTAAAAATGTTATTATATTAGAGCTTAGTCAAAAAAAATTTTACATTTTATTCATAAGATGAAAGCCCAAGTAGTAAAATATTTATACAAAACTCAAGGGTTTTCCCCTAGCGAGGTTATGTCACTAATGAGTAAAACTATTGTTTGTTAATAATTATCAAATTAAATCTAGGAAAACAACGTGAAAACATGCAACGTCGACTGCCAGTTTGGCGACCCCTGTTAGTGTCACAGCTCTGGGGATTTTCAGAGCTCGTTTAGAAGCGCGCAGAAGCTCCCACCTCCCATTCATTCAGCGCGGATTCACAGAACGATGCACGAGATGCGCAGTGGACCCGAGCGCCATGATGCCCCCTTGCTCAACACTTTTTAAGCGGAAATGCCGTTGCTGACGTTTAGTTGTGCAGTGAATCACTCAATAACTCGATTCTGCAAATTCCATTCAATACACGGCTTCCCTTGAAGTACATCGCTTTGTCATGTACCGCCATTTTAAAATTTATTTTAATTAATGTCAAAGCTATTTATAGGACATACGTCGGAATGAGTGAGACCATTCGCTGTGAGAGAGAATAAATCAATTTATTACTTAACAAGCCGTCTGATTTCCGTGTGGAAAACAGTTTTTGTTTCATTCTAATTTCATTCATTTTAATTCTAATTTCATTCATATTTCTTCATTCAGTGCGAAATATTACGAAACGTTCCCGGAACAACGCGGTGTCAGCGAAACATTGTTCGCATAAGGCGTGTTAAGGGGGTAGATACAGCTATCTCAGTGGAAAATTATGATAATTTAAAAATTTAATTACTCTTTAACTACTAACAATACAATCATTAAATTTTATACTGTGATATAATAGCACATGTTTAACACAAAAACAAATATCTGGTATTTTTTAATAATTTACAATATGTTTTTTTCTTATTAAAAATGTATGCTGTTTAATTTGTAGATACTCACCGTTTACATCATAAAAAGCCATTCATTGAAATTTTGTAAATTCAATTTTAATACAAAAGAAAATAATCTAGTAACATTTTTTTTTTTAAAATTTATTTACAAATGTTTCATTTCGGTTTAAATTTTGCATTAAAAATTACAGAATAAGGCTTGAAAATAATATTAGAATCTTCCTTTTGATACAGACTGTAGTTAATAATACCAGAAACATTTCCTGAAAATTTGAATAAATCTATATATTAGAAAAAAAGTTATCTTGTAAACCATTTGAAAAATCTATGTTTCAAGATATTTGATCTTAAAGTTTCAGTAACATGGGAAAGTACTGAGAAAGATATCTGGTGTCCTAATATGCACCAGAAGCATAGGAATGTCCTTCAATTTCTATTTTCTGCAGTTGGTTTTCAAGTCTGAGCCTTCTTCTGGTCTTCCTTGCTTCTTTTGTGGCAAGATTTCTTTTTCTTTTTTTTTCACCCGACTGAATTCTTGTTTGGTCCACTTTTTTAAATTCTTGCGTCATGTTTTTACCCAAAGGCACACCCAGTTTTTCCAGAACTTTCAGTCTCCCTGTCATGCCATCATTAAAAGTAATGACAGCATCATATGTACCAATTTCAACAATTCATTTTCCAAAAAAACTTTTCTTTGGGCACACTTTCCAAATTTTTGAATGAAATGATTCATTGGTGTTTTGTGTGTGACCACCAACACATCTTTCCAAAAGCTTTGGGTGGCATAAGTCTGGAAAAACATTTAATAATTTCCATAATTGCCATAGGAATGTTGTTTTTATACTTGTAACCAGGTAACATGTTACTTTCTTTTGTCTTTTGGTATGGACACCATGAATCAATGCCTTTTGGACACATATCATGCATTGGCTTTTCATCAGTTGAAGCTTTATGAAACCAAATGGCCCAGACAGCCTTTTTCATATTATCAACTGTATATTTTATATTTTTTCTTATAGCATTGCTATTTTCTCTTATAGCATTGCCATAATAAGTTGATAATATCCTGGTATGAGAAATTGCTGCTGTGAACAAGCGAAGGCTCTATTCCGCAAAATTAGTATGAGAAACTACTGCTACAAATCTTCATAATGATTTTGCGCCAAATTTGAGATGCCAGAGTGCAACCACCCAGTACTTATTCCGATAACACGGCAGGGGTGGGGTGACCGAGACTTTTAAAGGGCTGTCAAGCGCGCGAGGCTTTATTTAAATACGCATATCTTCTAAACTATGAAAGATATCAAAACAAATCTTTCACGAAATTTAAACCAAAACACTTAACTATTATATAAAATTATTTTTAAAAAATTGAATTTTTGAGACCTGTTAGCTGTATTTACCCCCAAACATAATATACGCAACACCTGCACGAGACCATTTGCGCACTTGTCATACTCGTATAAATTACAATTACAGTTTTCGAATAAGGATGCGCGTAAAATAAATGCCAAAAAATGTCAACGTATGTAACGTAATAGCGATAAAAATGGTGTAACACGTTTATACAAACACTTGGGGGCTATTACTTCCGTTCTGAGAAACACTTCTGACTTTATTTAAATTGAATATTTTTGCTAATATAAAAAAGTCGATTTATGAGAATGATATAGGTTCGATTTTCATTAAAACCTCTAAAGTTTAGATAATTGCAAAAATCTGTATATTTTCCCTAAGTATTTTAGTTTAGAAATAACTTTGAGCATTCCACTCAACCAAATTACGTGATTTTTGCTTTAAACAAAAGATATCCAATGAATAAAGGATGTGCGCTCCAAATGTTTTATCGTTTGCTACAATTAACCTGTTTTATAGCATAATCACTAAGTGTTAATAAAATTATTATAATAATTGTTTATCTGTCGTGGTTTGTTCTTGACGACGTGGTTTGGTTGTGAGAGTTCGTTATTTGAAAGCATTGGAAAGCAGCATCGTGTAGAGCGAACAATATCATAAAAAACAAATACGTGATGCATTACGTTCTTAAAACAAAGGAAAATTTCCTTCTATATTTCACTTCAGTATACAACTTCAGAATTTGGTAAATACAAAATTATTTCAATAACGTTTTCAGAAACATTTAATCTTGTTGACAGTGAAGGATTGTATTGTTCCAGAATATGTAAATCTTCTTAATGTCTTTAGTGTCAGTTAAAAAGGGCTAAACGACATGGAACAATATTTTGGTGGAGGTTTCCATTCTCTATTTAGTACCTATGTTGTACATTTCTGTCATGACCTTTTTTAAAATTTTTCCTTTTGTGCGATGAAATCACTCGGTTCAATCTAGTTAAAATTTATTTTCGATTCTGTTATACACTCTATATTAAATCGAAGATTTCTTCTCATTGCAATTTATATATTTTAAAGGCGTAATAAAGAACGCGAGCAATGCACAAAAACGTAACATAGTGGTGCTAGAATAGTACGTACTTTCTCGCATTAATCACGGTTACGTAATACCGCAGTTGCTGTCCATATTTATACGTCTCAGCAATTAGTCGTAAAAACTCATTACTAATCATGCGTATGAGATGTGAAAACAATTCATTTGAAAATAACACAACACAAAATCGAATATTCAAAAGTGTATTCTATAATCCGCCCAACAATGATTAGTTATTCTGCGAATTTTCAAATTTTCAAAGTAAGCCATTAGCGCATAAATGAAATGTTGACGACGGAGAAGCGATAAGAGCCGAGTCCGGCAATTTTAATGAGAACGTCAATGAGATTTTTACCGGGAGAGGTGGATCAGGGCATTAACTGAAGTCACTGCTCTCTACCCGTGAGGTCCACGGGCCACGGACCAAACGGGCCACGGACCGCGCGCGATCTGTCCTCTCTCTTCCTTGTCCTATCCTCTCCCCTTACACACACACACTTACACTAACATGCACTACACTACCACATATTCCGGGAGACCGGTCGGGAGCTTAGAGCTTGTCCCGACTGGGGCGGTGCCCCGTTGGTGGGAGAGTCCTGGTTAGGGGGGTAACCCCACTAGCCGACGGTAGGTCGGCGCCGGATCTCGCCATCCAGCGGGGGAGATCACCGCCAGCCCCCGAGAAAAAAACATGCACTACACTAACGGGACTAATGGCCGAAGCAGTCGACGCGCCCGGAAACACGAAAAAATCAATCATTCAATCAATAACCGTGTGCCACTAAGTCTGGACCGTATGGCGGATGTTGCCGCACCTTCCACTTCCTTTGCGATATTCGTCTATGAGATTCGTGCGTCCGGCGTCAAATTGGTTACACCACTTGACAATACCTGGGCGAGAAATCGGTCTCTCAGCAGTGATTTCACAATGAATATCCGTGCAATTGAGCCATTTAGCCCATAGAAATCTGATCGTTGCTCGCACCTCCAATTTGGAGGGAACATTCAGTTGAGGCGCCGTTGATTCTAGCCTGCTGTGCACACATAACACGACGGGATACCACACCAACCTTCGTATCGGACAAATCAGGAGTTACTGTTACATGCTACGCATTGGCCGCTGTCACAACACACAGCGATCTAGAGTAAATTACTTTTTGATTCGCCTATATATTTACTAATTAACTAGATGTTAACCAGTTATTCTTGTCATATTTCCCTTCCATAATTCCCTTTCATAATTGTCAATCATAAGAGAACATGTAGCATCATTTAACTGTTTTTATATTCCCCTCAAAACCACGATCCTATGGATACAGATATCTTGTCTATTAAATATCGAAGGCAATAACAAGCAATAACATTTCAATAAAAAATAAAAGTCTGTTTTGCCGCACGAGAACACCCAAGTAACTCTTTTCAATCAGTAAACGGTGAAGGTAAATACTAGTGTTCAGGCATGAGTGCTGAATGAATGGTTTCATTAGTTGTTTTAATGCGTCGCTCTTTAGATAAGGAGATTTTGTTGCTGCAGGCCATTATATATATTTACATTGTGTACATCTGTTTATCCAAATCTCTGCATTCGTTGAATTGGTGATTAAACGGCTTTTCCCAGTTTCCAGTTCTGTACGTCATTTTCTATAACGGCAGTGTGCGCACTGCGGTTGTTGATAAGAATAATCAGTGAAGAAATAAGCGCGTGGTTTCCTCCTTGTTCGATTCCATGACCCAAGAGCAACGGCGTTAACGTTTGTGTGTGCTTCTATAATATTATTCTCGACCACATGACGGTGAACCTTGTCTCGAAAGGGGATTGCTAATCAATAGTGACTAATATTGGACCACATAATATGATAAACATGTTCTACTGTTAAATACGTGATAAAAATCTAAATCAAAATTAAATTGAATATTAAATTATGAAGTGACATGGAATATATTGGTATGTTGTGTAGTCAGGAATATGAAACTTCTGTTTTAGAGTGGTACTTATAATTTAGTTGTCATTCCTATCAAGCAGAATTGAATTTATATATGCGCTAAATGTACTATTGCTCAGAGCAGCATTTTTAGTGATAGCACATTTTTCCTATTAACATTGTTGATTGATTAGGGATTCCCGGTGTGACAACTGCTAAGGTAATTATTCCCGTAAGTCTGATGCATGTTATATCGCAAGAGGTGGCGGTGAACTTTCGCTGATGGATGAGGAGATCTGGCGTCGAACTACCGTCGGCTAACGGGATTTACCCGAACTAGGTCTCTCCCACCAGCAAGGCAGCGTCTCAGGCAGGAGAAGCTCGAAGATCCCGACCGGCATGTATGGTAGTAAAGTGCTTGTAAGTATGTGGAAGTGAGGGTGGTGATGGGATAAGGAAGAGAAAGGAAAGATCGTGCGCGGTTCGTGGCCCAATTGTTAGGGTACTGCTCCGGCAGCTGCCTGGAATTGATCGGAGTAGCAACGGAAAACTACTGATCAGAGAAGCTCGCCGTTAGAATTCTCCTTCAGACAGCGACTGAATTCGACGGAACTATTTAGCTCGTGTCGAAAATCCTGCCACCATCGGCACTCCAACCTACGACAGGCCTCACTGACACTGCCTCAGTTGCAGAGACACTGCAGTGTCCTCAGTTGCAGAGTCAGAGACACTGCAGTGTCCTCAGTTGCAGAGTCAGAGACACTGCAGTGTCCTAAGTTGCAGAGTCAAAGATACTGCAGTGTCCTCAGTTGCAGAGTCAAAAGACACTGCAGTGTCCTCAGTTGCAGAGTCAGAGACACTGCAGTGTCCTCAGTTGCAGAGTCAGAGACACTGCAGTGTCCTCAGTTGCAGAGTCAGAGACACTGCAGTGTCCTCAGTTGCAGAGTCAGAGACACTGCAGTGTCCTCAGTTGTTGCCGTCAGTCACCTCTCCCGGTTCTATTAAAATATTTGTGTTCAATATAAAGAACTAAATAACATTTATTAACATAATTTGCATCTATGTACATTTAAAAAAAATTATATTTCAAGCAAACATCTGCATTGGCTTTGTTGAACTAATAACAATATTTAACAAAAAGTGATTTTTTAAGGTGTCAATAAAAATCATCATCATCATCATCATCATCATCCTCATCGGGGGTGTAAGTCGACTTAAACCTTTCAGTCGTCCGATGACTCTCTCTCTCTCTCTCTCTCTCTCTCTCTCTGTCTCTCTCTCTCGCTCTCTTCTGTCTCTCTCTGCTCTCCGTTATCATTCCAATGTCTTTGTATTCCCTAAAGTAATTTGACCGTACCCATCACCCGTGACTTCTCTGTGATTCGTAAGCCCATTGCGGCCGAGAACCTTCTCTCGATGCTTGTACAGCTCGTAAGCCCATGGCGGCGCTTGGATCTTATCACAGGTAGGGCGACATGTTTGGTGGCGGTCCGTAAGCTCTCTCGTAGCTACCCGTAAGCTTATTACAGAGCATACTTCTCCTGGCTCGCAGGCAGTCTCTTTTGTCCCACACCATTCACATACCATTCGGGCAGATAGAGATCAGGGAAGGAATGTGTTACTGAATGTTCTTTGTGGCGCCTTGGCTTGTGGTGCCCTGGTAGGATTTTGGGGAATGGTGCCGTTAGAATGCAGTGCGCACATGACTTTAATGCATCCTTCAACTCCACTCGTACAGACGAGGAACGAAGCCTTGTGGCACACCTTGTCACGACACTAAAGCAAACATCCACAAGGCGGGACCGGGAGCGGTAGCTCAGTGCATCAACTGAGGTCACTGCAGCGCCTCTGACCGGGAGGTCCTGGGTTTGAGTCCTGACGGCGGCAGGATTTTCGACACTAGCGTTTCAGCTAGGTCAAATTCAGTCGCTGTCTGGAGGATAATTCTAGCGGCCGGCTGCTCTGATCGAAAGTTTTCCACGGTTTCGCCGATCAACACCAGGCGAATGACGGAGCAGTACCCTACCGAAGGGGCCACGGACCGCGCGCGATCTTTCCTTCATCTTCCTTGTCCTAACCTCTCCCCTTACACACACACACACACACACACACACTTACACTAACATGCACTACAGTACGACATATTCCGGGAGATCGGTCGGGAGCTTCGAGCTTGTCCCGGCTGGGGCGATGCCCCGCTGGTGGGAAAGTCCTGGTTATGGGAAAACCCCACTAGCCGACGGTCAGTCGGTGCCGGATCTCGCCATCCAGCGGGGGAAGATCACCGCCGTCTCCCTAAAAAATATGCACTACACTAACGGGACTAATGACCATAGCAGTTGACGCGCCCGGAAACACGGAAAAATCAATCAATCAATCATAAGGCGGAATCCGAACCAGCAAACTCCTCAGCTCATGACTGCCGACGTAATCACAACGTAAAGGAACCCAGTAAATGAGTAAAGTCAAGTCGTTCTCTTCCAAGATTTTACTATAAAATACGAATAGGGTGGCGTGATTCAAATCGACATTGACGTCAAGCGTCACTAATTCAATTCATGACACTTGACCTACTTTTCATCCATTTTTTTAACTTGGACATTTCTTACCATCTTTTAAGACTTTAATGAATGAAATATCCAATTTATTTAACAAACTAAAAGTTTATAAAGGTAATTCACTATATGAAAAACATAGTAACGTTGGATCATCACAACTCGCAACAAATAAGCGTAGTAGCTGTCCAGGTGACACCGCGTCAATAACTTTGATGCCTTCATTACTTCCCAACCTTGCTATCCACGGCTTAGACCAAGAGAGGTAATATGAGAAGATTTTGACAAAACGCAGAAACATATGGAAATAAGGGATACAAAACAAATTGTGAAATGTTTCTCGAAAATGTCGTGTTTAAAACATCCTGTGAATGTAAAACATGTAAGAAAACAATGGGGCAATCACATTTATTGTTTTTGTAGATTCTATGTGCACAATTATTATTTATTTTATACATACCAAAACATTTTCAATTCAACATTGTTCTTCTAAAAGAGTATTTTTAAATTTTTTTGCATTACTTAAATGAAAGTAATTATATTACGTACGAATAAATATAAAAATTAATTTCAAAATTTTAATAAATAAAGAATTTTAATGATTTCATGATGTTAGAACACCTATAAGAAAATTTTCTTTGGTGGTTTTTTCCTCCTACGTGATCCGTTGATACTTTCTGTAAAACACATCATAAATGTAACTTCATTTTCTGTGCACGTCTTCTAGAATTCAATGAGAAATACAATTATTCAAATTATCTTTTCCATGTTGTCGTGGCAGGAAGTATTATTCCGAAGCAGAACATGATAAGAGCCAAAATTTATTGCTTATTTATCCTTGAAAATAGATTTTATTACATGGAAGTTTTTTCCCCCTTTCAAAATTCTAAATTTAAGTAGTATATGACTTAGTGTAGGGATCATAGAATTTTGAAAATGTGCACACAATTCACTTTTCCCCATAGCACGTCATACGCAGTTTTTAACTGTTTTTTGACGTAAAATAAATAAATAAATAAACATCCTCTCTGGAGTTCGGCTGGGAACCAGACTGTAGGACGGCTAGCTGCTGTGGCAACTTCGTGGCACTGTTCGCATCTGGTAGCAACCGGCTCCACTATCAATGGAGGAGAGGGAAGGATTTTGAGGAATGGCGCTGTTTTTAACTTCTCAAGGGAGGACGAGGATAAAGGCCGTTGTGCCATGCTGGGAAAGAGAGTTTACCATGCCACAACACGATGATAAACGATCATTCCTACGGGGGATCCGAACCCGCGATCCATTAATCGAAGTCACTACTGTACTTGTGCTTTTGCAACCGTGGCTGTTCGGGTCGGGTTTTTGTGAATTTTAAAGAAAATTTGTGTGAACACGCCAAATATGGATTATAACTGAGACGAAATTCACGGAAGTAATCGTTTTTCTTCCATCACCTAATCCTTTTTTTTTTTTTTTTCAAACATAACTAACCTATATTTCAGAAATGAAAAGTAATAAGGTTGGTTTCATTGTATTTGATTAAATTAAACCAAGCGTTGAGTACTGAGCATTAAACTGTGCTTAAATATATGACTCAGAAGCATTTGTCTTTAGTAAAATTCATTTGGAACAAATACACAGGTGGATCATGGTCTTTTTTTAACATAGCTATATCTTCATACTCACCGACTAGCCTGGGCTATGTGAAGAAACTACGATGAATTAAAATTTGCGGAATAAAGTAATGAACAAATTACTGATCATAACCGTTCGTTCTATTAATTTTCCGAATTAATATCATTTAATGTTTATACTACAAAACCGGTGGCGACAGCTAGCTGAAACACATCTGGGGCACTATAAGTTTCATTTAAAATAAAAATCCTGAAATTTGAGTGAATAGAAAGCTCAAATTGCTGACTAAACGAAAACCCTGAATGTTTTAAATTCTAGAATAAAGATTTATTTTGAAGCGATATCATTCACATGCAATATTGCAGTCGTTTTTCATCACAATAAATAATAAAAACATAAAAATTATAAAAGTTGAAGTTAGGTGACGTATTTCAGTGAAAAGCATTCGAAAACGTGGATGAATGGACACTGTTATTAAGGACATGAGTTTATGAGTTTGCGTTTATTCTCCCTTCAGTGGTTGACGTAGCGGTGGCTGAGACAGAAAACGGGTTCTTGATTAACCGTTCGTTTGTTTTATGAGGTCGTAACGACCAATTCACAGCCAGAGGCGCTGCCTCTACACGTCATCTCTTCGAGTGCGACTGACGAGCCCCAGGGGAGAAATTGACACTACCCGAAGAACGTATTTGCCTGGGGGAAGACGACACTTCAAGAGCCTCCATTAACATCTACAACAACATTAATACCACCACAGAAAGTGTAGTTCATAGTGTATTGGTTTAATGGTGAGTTGTAGGTGACATTTACATAATTGAAATGATTGAAGGCGTTGTCATTGTCAACAATACTATTTATTTCAATAAGAGCAGCTGCTCTTATTGAAATAAATAGTATTGTTCACAATAACAACGCCTTCAATAATTTCAAGTAGTTCATAGTGGCCCATTCGAAAAGAAAAAAATAGTAAAAAAAGTATGAAAAAATGTAATGAAGATAAATGTGATAGAGTAATGCAGAAAATATGATACATATGGCGAATCTATTCAACATTATGGCGGTCTGTCCGGCATTATCAGACAAAATCCATCCTGGAAGGCACAACCAACTCGCAAAATTGATAGGACTTACTGTTACGCACAGGCTGAGTAACCTTCTACGCCGTAATACAAATATTATCCAGCTCCTACATTCGAGATAGAGAAGAATGTGATGTACTGGGACCGATTTTATCACGAACAAAACAGTGGATTATAACTGGCCTCATATCCTCCTCATTGATAAAACCAATAAAATAGCGTCTAATTGATACCAGTGCGAGAATCCTCGCAAGTTAAAACACCACTCACTTCTTCATTTTTCCATTTCAATATTAAGCCTGTAATATCTTTTTCTTCAAGAATTTATTATATGTACTCCGTCACTTGTTTTGTATGTCTCGTAATTAATAACAATACAATACACCCTAGCAGTACCTTAATAAACGGACTACGGACCACACGCGATCTTTCCTTCCTCTTCCTCTTTCTATCCTCATTCTTACTTACACATACATTTGAATGCACTACACTATCACAAGTGTCAGGTCACAAGTTGGAAGGTTGGAGCTTGTTACGATTGGCTCGGTACCCCACCCGTAAGAGGTACACTGGGGGAATAATCCACTTACTAAAACATGCACAACACTTTCGGGAAAATAACCATATAAGATGAGGCGCCTGGAAACATGATACAATCAATCAATCAGCAGCAGTTTAATTAAAATCAAACTAACATAACACTTAGTTGTGATACCGCATCTGAGAATTAGTATTTTACCGTTTAATTAAAATCTTTTAAAAGAGTGATAAATTATTTAAACATATTTGTTACGAATAATGTAACAAAATAGGTCACTATCAAAATGACCGTTATATCAGAAAAATTTCTCTAAGCAAATAAGACTCGTTTTTAAACATAAGACAGCACGAGGATAATTTTGAAATACAATTTATAATTTTATAGACCATCAAAAGCACTTGCTCTAAAAAACCGTGGATATGATGGTCCCCTGAGCACTTTCAGCATTATCTGGATCTGTGTTGTCTTGCACTCAAAAAGAGCTTCCATGTTATCAATTTGCAAAGAGAAACATTTTAAGCGCAGAGTGGAAAGAGCAGCTCGGGATTTTGAATGGAGCCCTGAAATTCAATTACGTTTGCAAAATTTTGCATATGAGGGAGGCAAGAGTTAGAGTGACAAAGCTTTTAATGTTAAAACAAAATATTTAAATGCAAAGGATCCAATATGTACTTATTATGATATGCAAATATTTACACGTTGAACTCTATTTTCATTATTGAACTCTGATTTCCATATCATATCAACGTCCTAGTATGTTTAAGGTTAGCAAATACCATTTTGGTTTCCAGTGTAGCTAAGACTTCTGAAATGTTCGAATCATATGTATGTATACGTCGCCTGCTTAATACAGTTATAAAATTGGCAAAACGCATCCATGAGCAATTGAAGTGGACAGTTCGTACAAGTTAATATTGTGGAACAAATTATTTTAATCCAAATACAGGCTACGTGCCAAATACGCCCTGCCTGGCTACAATGCTTTAGTGATATAGGTTAAACCAACATGCAGCATTCAGACAGTTCAGGCGTTGCTTCTATGACCCATTGTAAAAACTCTGCAGACACCTTTAGCCCATGTTGGTAAATAATGTAATTCAAAGGAAATAAAATAAAAAATATCATACATCATACGCTGATATATAATGTGTTAAAGTAATGTCATATTTCTTTCAATAGAAAATTCTAAACATGATTGTCGTCTATGAGAGTGATATCAGCAGGAGAAGATTATTTTCATAGACATTTAATGGAAGAAATGGAGTGAAGTTAATAAATAAATAACAAGGACAATATTATGACTGCAACCATTAAGTGAAATTCAGTATTATTGGGGAATAGGGAATTTACATTTTGGTGGGGTATTTTAAATTAGTAGTTACGTTTAAATAGTTTAAACACATTTTTAAACTGTTAAAATAGGTAAATAATATTTTCTTTTTGTTATGGTTTCATTTTTGTTTTTGGATGTTATAATAAACAATTGTTTTGTCAAATTCTATGTGTGTTTTTTCTTTAAAGAGAATTACTTTCAGACATTACTTGGAGTATCCCATTAGCGTATGCTGTGGCAATAACAACTCTTATCTTTCGCATAGCTGTCAAATACATAACAAATTTCACGTTTCAGAACAGTAAATAAACGAAATAACAAGCAATCGTTTGAAACTTATGTTTCTTAAAAATGTAGTGATTTTAATAATATGTGATGGATTACGTATTTAAACTGGTGGAAAATAGAATTTCCTGCTATAATCTACTTCCACACATGTCTAGATTTAGATACAGATGAAATAAATTTCGTTACATTTTCAGAAATATGTTTAATTCTGCCCTAACAGTAAATGGTGATTGCTTTATTCCAGAATTAGTAAACCTCGTCATTAGTCTTAGAGAATAAGTATTGAATGATATGAAACAATCTTTTGGAGGGGGGCGAGGAGATGCAGTTTCGTCTTTAGATAGATAGAAATTTATTCTACAATTGGGCAGATGATGCCCGGTGGCAGAATGCAAAATAACAATTACAAATAACGTAATAATATATAAAAAAATAAATATAAACAAACAAATTGACTTTGTCATTTCCTATATATGCAGATGGCATTTAAATTCCTATACTAAACACTATACACTAAAACCTTATACTAAACATTAAAATGCATACACTAACATATAAATGAATAAACATACATATTACTATACTAAACATTAAAATGCAATACACTAACATATAATGAAAAATTATATTACACAAATTACATACATACAAACATATACGCATGTATACATAGACGAAGGAACCCTCACATCACTTCAAATGAAATCACTTCACTTCACTTCACTTCACTTCACTTCACTTCACTTCACTGCACTGCACTGCACTGCACTGCACTGCACTGCACTGCACTGCACTGCATATAACTTTATCTAAATATTAATTGTTCATTACTTTTTACTGTAGACTACACCTTATAGTTCTTATGTTGCACGTGTCTGATGAAACTTTCCTATTGTCCTTTTTATGTGAAATAATATCAGGGGTTCAGCTAGTTATTGTTATTATTATTATTATTATTATTATTACTACTATTATTGACTTTCTCTGTTATACTGGTCTTTTGGTGTAATATAACCAGATTCTGCTCTTATGAGAAGCGAATTCAACCTATCCCACTTGAGCTTACTATAAAAACTGTTCGAGCAACGTCACAGGTTTGAAGTCAGATTGACTTTTGTTTAACAGTTTCCAGTTTTATTGGTAGGTCCAAATTTCTCATTCTTTTAAAACTTTTTCGACATTACTCTTTCCAATTAAATCAAGGCACATATAAGAACTTTCTATAACAGCCAGATCTGTTTCAATTGCATTTGGAAGCTCTTCATACTTCCTGACCTTCTCTAAATCAGTTTTTGAGATGTTATGGGTCAAAGAAACTGCAATCATCTCATAAACTATTTCAGTACTATATATACCTTTTGCGGATCTCACAGGCCACCAATTTTTATAAATGAGGTCTCTAAAGAAAGAGAATTTCACGGAGACGAATTACACTTTGACATCAAACATATGAAGGATTTGTTTAAAAAAGTACATCTAAATATTCATATCAAATGCAACCCCAACACATGGCCGTAGTTTTTACTCTATATCGTTAAATAACTCCTAAACGAAGAGTTTTAGGGCCTTAAAAACTAAACTTTTGAGGACAAAGATCTTAAAGAAACGTTTCCCATACTGTATTCTACAGGACGACATATTGAACATTCTATTACATTTTTGCTAGTTCGACGCTTCTCGATTCTACCCCACCTATTCACAGCCTGTAGAATCTGCAACTGTATGTGAAATTAAACTATATACTTGACATTCTACACGATTGAATTACAAGAGTGTACCTTGCCTTCTCGGTAATAACGTTAAATAAGAATAGTTGATATTGAAAAGGGTGTATTGTATGTTATTAATTACGAGACATACAAAACAAGTGACGGAGTCATATAATAAATTCTTGGGAAAAAATATTACAGGCTTAATATTGAAATGGAAAAATGAAAAACCTTTGATTGTGATTAGGCTGGTGCTGATTGGAGAAACCAGAGAAAACTGGAGATCAGAGAAGCCGGCCGCTAAAATTTTCCTCCAAACAGCGGCAGAATTCGATATAGCCATCTAGTTATTATGAAAAATCCTGCGACCGTCGGGACTCGAACTCAAGAGCCTCCCGATCAAAGGCAATTCAGTGTTATGATGCCCTAAGGTACCTAATCCATTAGTTTTGTTAATGTGGTTGGGCTATTTTACTGTACCACCCAAATTTATCTGAGTTGCCGAAATATTAAATCTCTTGTAAATGCATGCCATTAAAATATTAATGAAATAATTATATTTTATTATAACGTTAATAAATTTTTAGACCTAATAAATATTAAGCAGTGTTTCTTTTCATATGAAATGTACATTCATGTTAATAGAGACGAATTAGGATGGTACGTAAAATAGCCAGACAATATACACCGTGTTTGCACAAAAGGAGCTTTTGGGGTGTAATATGTAATGTGTGATGCATATAAGGTGTAATGTGCATGATGTAATAGTTTGTAATATCACAAGACGAAACTTGTAATATTACAACGCAACTTAGTAGTATGAGAGAAGTCAGCAGAGTCTTCGTTGACAAAATTGGTGAAATTCAGGAATTATTTAGCACAAATGAATAATATAATCTTATTGAATTTATTATTAGAAATGTATTTATTTTGGTGTCAAATCAATATCAACATTACTTACATTTCCTGCAGTTACAAAGAAATAAGTAAGAACATACGAAATAGTATCTGGTATCAACCGGCTTACCAGATACATTATCCTGAAATTAAACTTCTGAGTCACAAAAATTAAAATAAAGCGAGTGACGCTAAAACAGCACGTACTTTCTCGCCCATATTTTCAGGTAAAATTACCCTAAAAGTATTCAAGTTTTCGAAAAATCGTAAATGACCTTATTTCAAAATTATCTATAAGGAACAGATTTCATTAACGAAAAAAAACTCTTATCTTCATAATTATAGTTGTAGAAAGATGCCGAAAAACTTTTGAACTTTGGCAATTTTCGAAAAATCAGAGTTTTCAAGAACATGAGACCTGCACCATTCTCTTAAACGTCTTTCACACTATCTACTAAAAAAATCAAAAACGATGGAGCCATTGTGTGAAAATTTAGCATATGCTCCAGGGGTTTCATGTAAAGAACTCTACAAAATTAAAATCGGTTTCAAATTCAAGAGACCGCAACATCAGCCAGATCGATTGGGGAATGTCAATTTTGGAGAAAATCGGCTGAATAGTTTAGCAGCGAGCGCTATTCACGGACGGACTAACGGACATTTTTGCTGTCGTTTAATTTTTCAGTATAAAGGACATACAAAACTTGAATTCTGGCTACACCATCTGTTAGAGTATTTTTTTAAATTTAGCAATTGGATTTATCCACTTGTTCGTTACGCGAGCCCTGTAATAAAGGATTTTCTGCCAAAACTTCCCGTTTTTTTCGCGCAGCATTACATAACTTTCTCTCTACTGCCTGAGCGGTAGCGAGAAAGTAAAAGATAAATTTAATCATATTCATCTCAATACCTACAAACTGATTAATCACCATGGTTATCACATTAAAAGTCGTGGTGAAACCATTATCAAATGAATCTAAAAAGTCTTTCTCATGGAGAGTCCACATGGACAGGCCCTGCTGAGTAGTCGGATGGACGGAATGGTTCGAAAGACTGGGTAAAGGCGTTCTTCCTTTTCTTGGCTTGTGATCTTCATTAGACTTGCATATATATGAATAACTTACTAGAAGTTCAAATAAGTGACACAAGAATACGGGAGAAAGCAGACAAGAGGTTGCGCAGAAGCTGTTGGGGCATAGAATTTCTTTTAAGGTTTGTTATGAACTGCTACCTCTTCAATTCACAGTGCTGATTGCATTCACTCAATATTTAAATGTTACAAGGAATTCTATGGTCCAACAGTTTCTCCGCAACAGTTTCTCGTGGTTAAGCCGTTACTAACGAATTGTCATTATCAACTATAATGTTTAATCATATTTAATAATTATTTTTAATGTAAAATAGATTGTAAATTTACGTTGTTCACAATAATAAATAAAAAAATTAGAAAAGCCGTTTTTCCGTCCCATTCCTCAATTAACATCTGCACAGAATAACGACTTCACCCGCATCTCGGCCGGCCGACTGCGCCATCCAGTGTGAGCAAAGGAGCGCAGTGTTTCACGCCAGCTGCCCATCCCACGCAGCGGCACAGACAGCAGCGGCCTCTAATGAAATGCCGCCTCGCAAGTTCACTAACTCTCTCCGATTCACCTCCGCCCTCGCTAACTCGCGCTAAGTTGCTCCGCCCTCGGCCACGCCCCCTCCGGCCTCGTCGCCCTCGCCGCCCACGCCCCCCCCCCCCGCCGCTTCCCCCCCGCCACGCTCCTCCCCGCCACGCTCCTCCCCGCAACGCTCCTCCCCGCCACGCTCCTCCCCGCCACGCTCTCCACCGTGTCGGTCTACCAGCTACGCTCCGTCCAGTCCCCACTGCCCAAGCCGGCCTCCCACACCCACTACCCCAGCGCCGCCTCCCCGCCTCACTTGCCGCACGACTTCATGTTTGAGGGAAGCCCAAGGCCCGTGTCTGGCACGAACCCCGCTACATCTCCAGCACGCCCCGCCACGGTCTCGCTACCATTCTGTGTCCCCGCCACGCTGCCTACCATCTCCTTACGGCCCCCATCGCATTTTGCTGCCGGACAAGAGAGATTCCGCCCGGAGCGAGATGTAGAAAGTTGCTAATGAAGGCGACGAACCCGCGATTAAATAAATTGCTTTCGAAACACCTCATGCAGCACATTAAAGTTTGAAAAATTGCGAGAGAATATAAATGAACAAAATGCCTGTAAATGAAGCACCGGTTTCAGGAAAAATGGGTGCTTATTTTCTCTTTGTTTAATGAATAATTTTTCACAATTACAACTTCTGTTTGAAGATTAACGGTGTATCCTCCATCAAGGAAGAAAATGAAAGGAAGTCAATTGCAAATTACAGTTCAAGTTAAAAATCCCCATCTGTCTTTCAAGTTGAAATTAGAATTATTAAGATATACGATGTTATGAATAATGATCTGCCAATTAATTATATATAATTGCCATTTGGATTCAATTAGATAAAATAGTCTTATTAAAAAAATCCTATTTGTCGCCTATCAGTAGTTGTATGAGGAAATTTTGTTTCTCGTTTCCAGATCATGTGCTTTTATGTGACAGCGAACCCTGCCTGGAATTGTCACTTCAAATTAAAAACTGGATAATATACTCATATTTATTGAGACACTGAAGGAAAAAGAACAAGAGGACAAGGTAGAAGACAGGCAAGAAAGGGAAAGGAAGAGATGGAGGAGAAGCAAGTGAAGAAAAGGAGAAAGAAGGGGTGGAAACGGAAAGGGAAGGAGCAGTAGCCGAATGAAAAGAAGGTAAAGTAGATGAAAGAGGGGGAAGAAAAGATGAATCAGACGAGGAAGAAGAGAAAGAAGTTGACTAGAAAAGTAAGAAAAGAAGAAAAAAAAAAGGAAAAGGAAAAAGGGATAAATTAAGGGGAAGTAAGAAAAGGGGTGAAAGGAAGAAGGGGACAAAATGGGACGAGTAGACAAATGGGCCATATGAACAAAACTAGACAGGGGTACAAATGAGACAATTAGAGGAAACGGGAGAGGGGGGGCACAAAAGGACAAAATGGTTCAAGGGGCACATGGGGACAAAAGAGACGAAATGAACAAAAAGGATAAGTGGGACAAAGGGGCAAAAAGTTCAGAATCGATTTCTTGTAGTATTAACGATTATAAATGTCACGTGTTCAAATGGCATTATACTTAAGTAGTAATTTCAAGAATAGTATCTTCAATATATTTGTGCAAAAACAATTGTAAAGTAAATTTTGTTTACAATTCTTCGCCAAAATGCTGTTTTGTGGCAACGATCTATTTATCTAAGTTTTATGAGCACCGGTGAAATCTAAAACCGAGAGTCCACTTCAATATTTTTAATGGACGCTCGAGCATTTCAACAGCGGTAGCTTGTTTAGATAGTCGGTTGCTAAGAAGCTAAGCTCGTATTTACCGAGGTAAATAGCAAAAAATTATTTAAATATCTGATAATAAGAAATTCTATCATTAAGAAAAGTTTTTGTCTTCAATATTGAAAGTGTAGGGGCAGTTCAAAATATAATTAATTTTCGCAATTTTTGAAATGTTGACTTTGAACATTCGTTGAAGGAGGAACATTTGAAAATTCGTTGTGGCAGAGATAGGTCCAAAGAATTCTACAACAAATACCTACGTTCACGTGTGTTTATTTGGTGCAGAGGAAATCCTGGCCCGGTGAGAGGAAGTTTCGTAGCTTACTATCAGCTACTACAACACAACGCTTTAGTTTCATAATACGGGACATTGCAGAGGAAATTGACTTTAAAGAACTTTCGATAGAGAAACAATCGATGGTTTTATAGAATTATTCTTTCAAAAATTTAAGGGTTGTAAATAGTCATAACTTCAGCAGAAAATCGTCATTAAAATTGATGTGTGGTTGTTATAGCATAACTCTTGCACGTATGACAATTTCGACCAAAAATTTGTTCTAATATTTTTGAGTAGGCAAGAAAAACCAGAGTTCTTGTGTGGTTTACAATGTTACAAGAGAGTTAAATTTTCTGAACAAAATTCATTTATTTTAAATTTGAGTTAATAATAAACCAATGCATGTTCTTTTTGTAATAGTTTTTTAAATGAATGTGTTTTCCTTGACAATGTGGTGAGGAATGATACACATTTTGATGTTATGAACGTTGCTATTTGGTACCGAAAACGCTGCACATAAAGAATATTTATTTAAAAAATATCCACGCATGCTCTGTTCTCTGCAGGAGAGGTTGTACGAGCAGTCAGCATGCACTTGGCGATAAAACGACTTGACGTCTCCCTCAACGGAAGTTCAGCGATACCAACATCACTAGAGAAAGGACAAGGTTCCAGCCTTCAGATTATACGAGTGTAACTGTTTAGCAATACGAGTTAACACGACATTTCGAAAAGCGTTCTTAATAAAATATAGTTACGTGATGAATACAAATGAGAGAATAATTATAAAGAGGATTTTTTAAATTAAGTACAATGTTCAAAATATGTGCTAAGCCTTATAGTTATCGAATAACCTTCGTGTGTCTGTCCATCTGTCCGTTTGGCTATTACCACAGCTATTGTCCGACTTAAATATAATGACTTGTGACATCACTGTGGCGCGGTTATCTAATGGGAAGTTTCGATATCTAAATTTAAAGTCGTAACAAAGTTTCCCGTTTTGATGACTAACCGCGTCCACCTGATGATTTGTCAGAAGTCACTGTGTTTAAACCGGAAAATAGACCACTTCCCGTCCACCCATAAAGACAAATGAAGTTTCATTCGACTTTTCATTTTTTGTAGATTCATTCAGAAGGTTCTATGAAATTTCTCTAAATATTTTTAAGCAAGTGAAACATGGTTTTGTTGACGAACTCTTCCTAAGGTGGTGATTAACGCAATGTGACTGTCGAGTCATTGGCAAGAATCACATATTCTTGTACTAATCGCGCACTTTTTCTTGATACTCCACAGCGGCGGGTGTGGGGAGAGGCGGGTTCTTTCTACGTCACGACAGTGCAGGGCTGTCAACGTTATTGACAGAAAATTCGGCGTAATAACTCGTCTTGGACTAGTTAGCTATGAGAAACAACGGAAGACATTTTTTAAATTCTGAAGAAATAATTAATAGTTATAGAAATAATGAGTAACAAGAAGGAACATGGTACGTCGATAGAAAGAGAGGCCGAAAACTAGGAAATCCGCATTGGAAAGGAAGGAGGTGGGCCACTCAAACTTAGCCGGACGTTCCCAGTGGAGCTCATATTTTCTACCGGGTCGTGCTATGCCGGGCTGAGTGAGGACTAGGAAGCTCGAGGATCAAGAAAAAGTGCGAGCATAGTAACTACTCGACGATGTGGTTGTTGGTCATAATACGTGATAATATGTAACCTCTGATGCGCCATGAGCTTGTTTTTTTTTTAATTTGTTGCGTCTACTTTGACGCAACGCGTCTCCAAGCCCCCTTAAGTGGCGTTGAGCGATTTGCGCTTCTCGGAGTAATCCTCCATTACTAACAGCGCTTGTTTTTTGGAGTAATCCTCCGTTAATATTGTCTGCGCGTCTCGTCGCAGTCGGTTGTCAAGAGGACCGCCAGGTAGCATCTCCGCGTACGCGCCTCCTACCGCGCGCTCCTGCGGCACTACCCAGCGGCCAGAATTAGGAAGGAATAAGGATAGGGGTAGGGTTTAGGACACTTCACAGGGGTTGGACTAGCCCTTGTGAAGCAGCCGAACTCGTTTTGTTGGAACAAATTTCACATGAGATTCGACGGGAATCGAACCCGGATCTCAGTGGTGAAAGGCTTGCGACTTTGCAATGAGCCACGAGTTCTTCGAGAGCTTCATTGTGAGAGTGTCCCTACGTATCGAATGCAAATCGGCACGGCATTTTGATATCTGAAACCGTTGAAAAATTTTTTTGTGAGTTAACCAATATTGATTAACGCCTTAACGATGTAGGAAGGATGACCTGTTCAGCGGGAGCTGACTCTAGATATCCGAAAGGCATATTGAGAGCGTCATTTCAATCTGTATTATGTCCAAAATTTCGTAATTTTATAGGAAATACAGAAAACATACCTCTCTTCAACTAGTAGTTTTAGTGGAAGTCACAAGTGTGACATAAACACTGAAAAGACAAAACATTGTCATTAAGTATCTCGAATTGAGTGTGTGAAGAAATAAATCACTATGTTTTTATTGCTATTAGGGTGGATATTATGGACATAATATGGTTTGCAAAACCCACAACAGGAAAATAAATATATTAGAATTTTTATTGTACATTGGTAATGTAAGGTTGTTAAATAACATGCAAAACACAATTTACTAAATTAACTTTCTAGTTGAATGTGGTGTGCCGACGCTACAAACTGTTATAAAATATTTTCAAGTGTTGAACATTTCTTTCATCCTTTATTTCTTTCACGCGTAGCTTCGTTCAAATATGTTCTTACAGTATCTGACTTACCAATGATTCGTAGTAGCTGATAATATTATATTCCCCTAAAAAGGTTCAACATCCAATGGCCTTGTATGTTACCTCTATACGGAATAAGAATTGGTAATATTGCATTACAAAATTATATCACCGTAAAAACTATTATAGATGATGGAATATTAGAGTTTAGTACTGCCACATTTTTACGATTTTTGCACAAAATCACTGTAAGCTGTTCTCTGGGTTATTATCAAGTACTAATATAACATCATTCTCAATTAGTTCCGAAAATTCTGCCGCAAAATCATCCACAGCATTTCATCCGTCCCGGATTTGCTTAACATTTCCATATTGTTCTTCCATAATTGATGAAGAGATAAAAACTCCACAAACTCAGTCTACTTTGTGTTCACTTTCACTAGTGCAATTGCTCTATTAAAAGTTTTGTACGCGAATATATAAACATTACATTAGTTATGTATGTTTATTTGAATAAGATATTAGTTAAGTTTAATAAGAATACGTTGTGAGTCACATTCATTTGAAAATCAGTATTTGTACATTTAGGAACGTAAAAGTGAGAAATCGGACGTAACAACGTCCATTCAATGTATGTTTACTGGCAAAGTTATAAAGACGTGTTCAAACCAATGGAACAATCTCAAAACAAGCACAACTCGTAAGAAAATTGGTCAATGTTTTGCTGTCAAAACGTATAAAAACCTCTCATGTCGTGAACAAGTAACCCTTTCACGCATTAGATCAGGCCTTACCATTTTCTAATAGCCACATAATAGAAAAAAACCTAACTCAGTATGTACCTCTTGCAATTGCCCGCTCAACACATCCTCCAGGAATATTCCTCTGTACAATTCTATCTGATTTCAATTTTTTTGATACGGAAAGTTTTGGTTCTATTATAAGTGATAATACTTACCAAAGTAATGTAATAACATTTTGTATAGAAATAGCTGTTTTGAGCAATATTTTTCTGTATTCGAATAATGTAGTAATTATCATGATGTAATTTTCATGTGTATGTTTTATGATTTGAACCATAATCACCATTGTAATGTAACCTCAATATGGTACAAACTTAATATTGTCAATGAAAAATGTTATATATTGAATTTATTTAGTCGCTAATCACCTAGCTGTTGATGCGACTTAAAATAAATTAAATTATATAAAAAAAAACGTTCATTCTCGAACATTATCACAGTTTTGTTTTCTCGTATTCCTAGAAAATCTTCAAATTTAATAGTTAATCCTGTTCAGAATAACGCCTTAACTCAACTGAATCACATGTTCTATTACCGGCTTTTCGTTAAAGCCGATAAAAAGGCTCGAGCGAGAAAAGACCTACGAGAAAAATCTGTTCGCTTAAAGGAACTGCCGTCTCTAACGCGCCTAGCACAGAACTGCGAGGGAAAATCGATCTTGATTTAGTTGCATCAGCAACGCGTCGTGGAAAGAGAGGCCGTCGGTAGGCTCGTCATGAAACTTTCAGCAGGCAGTTTTTTGCTGCTTCAAGAGGGGTTGATGTGAATAGTTTCAGAGAAAAAAGGAGTGTTTGCGAATATGTGACGATTTTGTGGGGAAGAACCTACCTTCTATCCTGCATTTAACATAATAAACATAACGTCAGGTCAAACATAAGGTCAAATACGATTAAAGAATCTCACGATTTGACACTTTTTTTCAAGAGTAAACAGCATTGGATGCTAAGGCGTATAATGAATGTGAAAACATGAAGTCCGAATAAAATCTAAACATACTTTTGTTGAATACACACAAAACAAATCCAATAAAGCAGTTGAAAAAATCAATTTCGTATCCCTTCAAAACTGTAAATCCTACACAGCGTGTTCGGCATATAGTCATTTAATGATTTTTTAACAAATATTCATGAATGATAAGAGGCTTAAGCAATAGAAGCCGGGAAAATATTCAATCAAAAGCTTATGAACTATATTCTAATATTAATATTTCATTACAGTCATATTGAGCGAAGAAAATGACGAAAGGATTTGGTGGTAGGCGATTAATACGAAAATTCGATGACCAAAATATTTAATGGGAATATTTGGATAAAACCGGTTCCATAAATACAAAAAATATTTTCCTTTGAAACAAAATGTCATGTTACAAATACCGTTTGATTCTTTAAAAGAGACTTACTCAAACACGACATCTCAACTGCGCAGAGAGGAGCCGAGTTCGCGGAAGAGAATAAACACTTGCATTTGCACATCAATGCGCTCCCGGATGCCATACAAGGAAGTTGTAAAATACCCGACGTTGTCCGAGAGTTATTCATATCCAATTATTATGAAGGAAGAAGAATATCAGATTTATGTAAAGCACAGTGGTTAAGATTTTCACCAAACAATGGACGCAAGGGCACTGCGGCACTCATGAAGAACCTGTAAAATTATTCTATCTATTCTCACACTACTTTCTCTGGTGACGATGTCGGTTACATGTGATTGAATTCACTTTTATTAGTATAGATTTTATAGGAGATATATTTATTAGTACAGAGTTTGTGCACGCCACAGCCGGCAGCACTATCGGTCTTCTGCGCATGCGCAGATGCACTTAAGTGATGCGAAACTTCAACTGCGCATGAGAAGAAGATTGATCGTGAAGATTAACGGTCGGCTCTCCCTAACAAATGCCATTACAATTTATAAAGCAATAGTCACACCATTAATGCTCCACGCATGTCCCATCTGGACCAATGCATCTATTTCTAACATTAATAAACTTCAAATTGTACAAAATATATTCCTCAGATTAGCAACACATGCCCCATGGTTCATCTCTAACGTCCAACTTTAACCAATCATCATATTGCCAACTTTCCAATAATTTTTACTCCATCCTAAATACAATAAACCGTCCAAAACGTCGTCCAATACAACCTGGCCACTATAAATGACTTCCCTACTAGAATTAAGAATAGATTTCCTTCCGAAGCGTTCTTGAACATTTTCTCTACTAATTGTTCATAGTAGAGGCTCTTGTAGTTTCCTTCACCTCTAGTAGTTTTAAGTTTTTAGTGTCAAGTTTAGTATAGTTACAATGTAAGCCAGCAAATGCACATGGATAGTAATTTAGTACTGATCTGTGTAATTTTCTATCACTCAGTAAATAAATTTAAAAAAAGTGCTTTAACGTTCGAGGATGCACAAACTCCCTATCATTCTTTCGGTTTCCCCGCCCGTTAACGCTTAGGATCACGCTCACACAATATTATCAACTATCGCTCTCTCTCTCTCCTAAACGAAATCTCTTTGCTACTCCCACTCATCCTTCCACCCACACTTCCTCTTTTGCCCCCCCGCGTCCGCGCCCGCGTCCCCGCCCGCGTCCCCGCCCGCGTCCCCGCCCCCGTCCGCGTCCCCGCCCGCCCCGCCCGCGTCCCCGCCCCGCCCGCCCCGTCCCGCCCGCGTCCCCGCCCGCGTCCCCGCCCGCTCCCCGCCCGCGTCCCCGCCCGCGTCCCCGCCCGCGTCCCCGCCCGCGCCCCGCCCGCGTCCCCGCCCGCGCCCCGCCCGCATCCCCGCCCGCGTCCCCGCCCGCATCCCCGCCCGCATCCCCGCCCGCATCCCCGCCCGCATCCCCGCCCGCATCCCCGCCCGCATCCCCGCCCGCATCCCCGCCCGCATCCCCGCCCGCATCCCCGCCCCTTAAATACCTAGCGTATCTCGCACCAAAATGAAATTGGCACGATCATATTGAAACAAAGATAATGCAAACCAAGGCAAAATTACATCAGTTAAAATCGATAATAAACGGGCACGATTCACTACAACACAATATCGTCAAAGCAATATACTAAACCATAATAAGACCTATAATCACTTAAGCCTGTTCCATATGGATTAATTCCGCTGGCACAAATATTCGCAAACTCCAAAAAATTCAAAATCAATTTCTGAGAACCATAACTAACGGTTCATTTCAAATAATCAGCTCCACAAGGAATTCAACATTGTATCATTAGAATATCACATTACATACCTTACTACAAACGTGTATCATAACATTCATCAAATCACAGCACTCACCGAATTTATACTCGCAAAAATCCAAACCATAGAACCACAATTGAAAATAAATACCCTTTCATGTCTTTCAAATCAAATTCGCAAACAGAATCAGATTATAGGACCCATAGTGGACAACCCCCCTCCCGAATGTATAGTATGTAAGTTTAGAATAAGTTAGTAATACAAATTACATATGTAAAGTTGAAATAACTACCTATGTATTTACCTTCAGAAAAAATAAAATAAAAAAGAAGAAGAACACTCAGGCTTCCGTACGCAGGCTTCAAGATGTTTTCTTGTCAGTTTACTTATCCGAGACATCAAGAAGTTTACTTATCCATTTACTTCTCTGTGTCACCAAGAGGTAGTTTAGAGAAGCGCTAACGAGGAGGCGAAGTGTTTGCAGTTACTGCGCGACTTAAAATTGCTGAAGAGTATGTTTTAGTTAACGAAATAGAACCATTAACTTCTCATGTAATTGAGAAATTACACTTTACTTTCTTACTGATGAGATAAAAATACTTGAACAAAATTCTAACTGGTTCTGCTGCGGTGCTGGATACGACAGATTGCAAAAGTAGAAACGACGCTTAGATCTACAAAATGTTACCTGCAGTAAAGTCAACTCAATCTGCAGTAAAGTCAACCTGCAGTAAAGTCAATTCTCTCAGTTTTAGCAAAGGAAAAAAACATGTGAATCCCGCCCCAAAAAAGAGAATAAAAGGGAAAAATGGGAAGTACCTTCAAGCAATTAGAAAAGGGAGTGACGGGATACACATAAAACGTCAAGAAAAGACAAAAAAGGATTAAAGTTTTGTTATGACGACCAAAAATTGTGATTGAGCTCCTCCTCCGATTTCTTTATGCTTTCAGACAACAAATATTTAAAAATGTTTTTAATTTGTTTATAAATAAGAAAAAATGCACGTTTTTACTTCAAACATCGTAACTCTTCAACAAATTGATATATTTTGATAATTCTTTTTTACATTAATCACAATGGAATATTCTGATGAATGAACTAGAATTGTAAAGATACTGTGAAAACTAAGGAGTCAAGATTCGATTGTTTGAGAAAAAATATTTAAAAATTTCTTCTGAACATTTCTGTTATGAAACTGAAAATTTTAGTGACATTAACTATTCGAGTCATTCACTAGAAGAAATGAAGGGTTACATGCTGCAAAACAGATCTTTAATAGTTTTTTTATTTATGTTTGAAGTGAATGAATGTTCGCATTTCCATTTTCTGAAGTTCACTACCTAAGTGTTTGACAATTGACACACGCCTCAAAAAAATATTTTCTCAAAAACTAAGAATTGGAGCATGCGGTTTAAAGCACTTAAAAGAGAATAAAACAGAGCTTACGTCCCAATAAAAATTGAAAAACAGAATATTTCACGATTTTTCATCACTCTTGGGTAGACCTCAAACTTTTTTTTTAAATTTACTTTTTATTTTTTTTAGAATGCCCCGGTTTCTTTACTTCTTCCGGTTTCCCGTTTCAAATATTATCATCCGCGGCGCAGCATGGTTTGCTTAGATGGCGCGGGTGAGGGCGAGTGAGTACAAGAGAAAAGGGGTGAGGTCGGAAGGGACTATCACTGCGATCGTAGCGACACCTAGGAGGAGATGGCGAACCTGCGAATCCAAGCTGGGAAATCAAACCAACCTCACTTCTCTTTCTCTCAACGCAGCTCAACTCTAACGTATTTACCCGTGCGGCAAGAGGTGGAATATTTGAGTTATACGAACGGAACCAGTAAAAAACCGAGTTTTCTCGAAAGCGAATGTTTTCGAAGGAAAAGCAAACAAGTTATAAGTCTGCATGATGTTTTGTCGATATAATTAAGGGACACCTTAATAATTTGTACTTCAAAGAGTGTACATTTATTATGCATTAAATAAATTCTAAATGGACTGATCGTTTGCTAGTGCCGACAACGATCAGACTTTATATCTTTCCTCTATGGACCAAAGACACGAGCGGAAAGAATCACTAAGCATCAGGCACAGATGTGATTCAGTCGTCGTGGAGACAGACAAGAAAGGAAAGGAAAATGAAGGGTTACAGGAGAAAAGGGAATGCGAGCGAAGGAAGATAGAAAGGAAAGAAAACGGAAGAGAGAAGATAAAAGGAAGAAAACGTGGAGTTGAAAGAGCATGGAATTGGAGAGAGAAGGAATCGCGGAGGAAAGAGTGGGAAGGAAAGGAAAGGAAGGGAGAGGGAAAAAGGAGAGTGTGGGATGGAAAAAAGTGGTAAGAGAAAGGAAAGAAGGGTACGATAACGAAAGAGGGGGAGGAAAAAAAGAGTAGGGGGAAGGGAAGAGTAGGAAGGAAAAGGAAAGAGGAGTGGGGAGGGAGAGGTAAGAGAAGCGGGAAGGGAAAGAGAAGGGAGCGTGGCCTCCAGGTCAGTACAGGGCCACGAGATCCGAGCACTCTCCTCCGTCAGCCACCCGGACACAGCCACTCCATAGGGCAGATGGGGCGAGAAGCGAGAAAGAAAGGCGAGGGGCCGTGGAATGCGAGGGCGAGGTCGGGGGAGGTCGCGGGAGGTCGGGGAGGTCGGGGTTTGAGAAGAGCTGCGTTGTGTTTCGCCTCGGCTGCCCGGGTGACATGACGCCTCTTCGTGGGATGGCCAGTTCATTTTCAGGGTTAAATGAAGATCGGGTGCGAAGGCGAAAGAGGTTGCGAGTGTGACTCACTGTCTCACAGCCAGCAGGTCTAATTTCTAGTTCAGATGGTAAGAGGTTTCGACATCAGCTAAGTAGCTATATGAGCTCTGTTACTGCCATATGGTAGTTCCAGGTGAGTTTCCTGGTCAATAGCCTCATGATTTCTTCTAGGAGGTTTGCAGAGGGGACCTTGACGTTCATAATTCTCCCTTTCACATCCTTATCCAACTTCCAATTATAGAATCGAGCTGATCTATAAAAGACCCATCCACATAATTGGGAAAATATCCCATAAGTTCTACGAATTCATACGCATGTAACGCCAGCACCCTTAAGAAATATAGAGCTAGAGGTAGAGGAAAAAGAAGACGCGGAAGGAACTAATAGGAACAAAAGAAAGATTTAGAGGAAGAAAGGAAGGGATTGAGGAGGAAAAAGAAGACAAAAAGACAGAATAAGAGGAAAAAGAGGAGGAAGACGGACAAATAAATGATAATGGCCATGAAGTGTGACTAAAATGTTTCCAGCTCACAACGCGGTGCAAGGATAAGACTTGTTCAGTCTGTTCCGGCTTCTGAAAACTGCCCACTCCATCTTCTCAATGGTCTTCCCACATTTCTTCTGCCTTTTGGCTTGTAGTTCAAGGCAACCCAGACTATCCTTTCTTCGGGCATTCTTAATACGTGATTTTTCAATTTTTCTCCACATTCTTTGTTAATATCATTCACACTTAAAATGTTTAGATCGTTTCTAAATTGTTCACTTTTCTTGTGATCAAGAAGTGTATAGCCTGCTATGGTTCAAGAAACCTATTTCTGCTGATTCTAATTTTCTAATTTGATCTTTAGTTTATGCTAACACTCACTTCCGTATAACAGCATGGGTAGGGCCATTGTTTTAAAGAGTTTCATTATAACTTTAATTTTTTAAAGTTGGAGCTGTTGTGCCACACAAGTGTATATTTCTGTTTAATTTTACTTGTAAATGATTATTTTTATAATATGTTATTTTATAGCCAAGGTAATTAACCCTTCAACGCGATGGCGGAAGCTTTGAAGGCGGCTCTAAGTGAAAGGGCACGCGGGAGCAGGTAGCCAGTTGAGCGCATTCGGCGAGGCCTGCTGCCTCCTGAGACGGCTTAGGAAATGGAAAGGAAAATCCATACCGTCCAGGGATGGCATACCGCGTTTAGAAAAGAAAGGAAATTGCCATCTGTAGACGGCATACCAAGCTGAAGGGTTAAATGCATTTACCTGTTCTATTATATTTTTTGCAAGGGCTGCAATTTTTTGCTCTTATTAGAACACTACCCCTAAACGCCATGATTTTAGTTTTATCGGTTGATATAGTCACTTAAACATATTAAATACTTGTTCTTTCTTTCTTTCTAGGGTTTTTATCCAGCCGACAGCCGGTTACCCTTTGCGTTCCGATGGGACGCATATTCGACCATACACTAGACACCAACACACTTGCGGGCTCCTCTGATCTGGGGTCAGCAGAACGCGAGGCCCTCCGCGACAACACATACATACAAAGACAAGGGACAAACAACCATGCCCAAGGCGGGACTCGAACCCGTGACCCTTCGGACCGAAGTGCTGAGTCGGTACTCGCTCTTAGCCACCTCGGCCATCCAGGTCGGCACATATTAAATTATATAATAATAATTATAAAAAAATAAAAAATTAGAATTTCGAATATAACGAACCTGGGTACGATAAAAGTGAGGCGGAACTTCGTCAAAAACTGCTCTCCACAGGGCAAATACCCATTCAAAGTTGTACACGGGAACTAGGACGCGTGAGGAAAGAAGGGATGTGGTTGTGGTCTGACGTAGATGCGAAACCATCAAGTAGGCTAACCGGATAGCGGATATGTCTCCAGGTGCAGATGATGAAATGGATTACTAAAAAGACGTATCCTTCAATTAGGTATAACAAAATTCTAGTAGAGTAGACAATCTAAATAGTAGAACTGTTATAGGTTTAGAGAGGGAAACCTAGTTTCTACAAACTTTAGAGATCTACTGACCATGATATGTAATATCCATGTTTTATGTATGACATTTTTCCGAAGATTTTTGTCTTAATTTAATTTTAATATTTTTAGCACTTTTAATCAAAATTAAGGAACAGGTATGTTTAAAACGTTATACGTAAACAGAATTTGGGATCCGTAGTCCTATCACGAGATACGACATCCACCTGAAATTTTCTTCTCCTTCTGCTTCTTTTCTTCTTGTTCTCTTCTTCTTATCTTTTTTCTTCTGTTCTTTTCTCTTTTCTTCTTTTTTCTTCTTTTTCTATGTTAGTGAAACCTGTTATTCTTCACATTTCGCCTTCGTGATAAGTCGGGAGATGTCGATGTGCAGGTTCGTTTGGTCTTCTTTGGTCGGGAGATGCCGATGTCCGGTTCCGTTTTGGTCTTCCTGGATCCCGCTTACCTAAGAATCCCAATCTCTTTGTTGACCAGCCAATTATTATCTGCCCTAGAAATGTGTTTATTGCAGCCTTTTCATCTTGTACTTATGAATTTAACTATGATCGTCACTCCACACTCATTCCTTATATCTTGATTATTTGTTCTATACCGTCTTGTTTTTCCTATTATTGCTTTTGATGTAGTTATCTCTGAAGTTATTAGTAGATATTTAGTTCTTCTAGAATCGGTTCGCGTCTCTGCTACAAAGTAGTAATTTTTTTATTTTACTTTAATTTCAATGTTAATATACTGATTTCTCCTGGTTACATCTTTTGTACATACTGATAATCTAGCCTTTAATTTTTAATTTTAACTTAAATATGGTTTTCAGCTTTTGGATTATTTTATTATCCTCCATCAATTTACAACTAATGGATCCTTCGAAATTACCATTGATTTTATTTCATCAGTGGATATTATCATGTGGTATTGACTGACGGAATACTCGAAAACGGTCGATCAAAGAAGTCGACTTCCGAATCGGACAGAAAAATCGCTCAATCCATTTGGTTGGTTACTAAAATCTCCGTTGGAGAGTCGAATCTCCAATATTCTCGTGCATATACTCGTACTATGTCAAATTTCATAAATAAATATAAAATATATTTTTTTAAGTAAAAAGATTATCGAAGACCTTTGGTTGGCTTGCGTTACTTGTATTGTTTACCCGGGAGAGGTGACTCAGAGCATCAACAGATGTCTCTGCAGTGCTTCTGACCGAAGGTTCTGGAGTTCGAGTCCTGACGGGGCATCGCCACCGCGTTGGCAGTATTTTCGACACTAGACACATAGCGAGGTCGAGTACTGTCGCTGTCAGGAGGAGAATTCTAACGGCCGGCTACTCTGATCGGATGCTTTCCGTGGTTTCTCCGAGCAACACCAGGCGCATGCCGAAGCAGTACCCTACCAAACGGACCGCGCGCGATCTTTCCTTCCTTTTCCTCGTCCTATCCTCACCCCTTACACACACACTTATGTGCACTACACTTCCACACACGCCTGGAAAGCGGTCGGGAACTTTGAACGTGACCCGGCTGGGGCGGTGCCCCGTTAGTGGAAAGTACCTGTTTGGGGAAAACCCAGTTAGCTGACAGTAAGTCGGCGCCAGATCTCGCCAATCCAGCGAGGCAAGATCACCACCACCACTCCCGAGCAAAAACATGCCCTATACTTACGGAAATAATGACCTTAGCAGTTGACGAGCAATAGTAATCAATCAATGTACTGTTTCCGTGACTTTACTTCACATGGAAGCAACCTTTGGCGTGTGTAAAGATTGTCCGATCGTCTGAGGATGTTGCCTGGCAGACGAAAACACGACTCATCATTGCTGACAGTTAAGATAAACGTGGAGTTGGGCGCGGCACACGGCTCGAGAGGCGCTAATCAGCTGGTGAAGACGGAGAAGGGCGAATGGGCGAGACTCGGGACGTGGCTCGGCGGCCGCCTCAAGGCACGAGCCAAGGACAGCTCAGCGATAACGCCTCACGATTTTTTTTTCATTTATTGCGTGTTGCACATAGTTCAATATTCCACTCTTTCATATGTAATGATGACTTACTACTAACTTAATACTATGCTTAACCTAATTCTACTATTGCTACTACATTGGGGTAGATTCCTCATTACTTACTATTCCCAAATGTTTGAGAATAATTTTAGAAATGAATCGAATGGGTCTATTGTATATTCTGGTCTAGGTGTTGTTCGTTGCGGCTAGATTGTATTGTTTTAGTTGGTCTATTGAAATCATGTTGGAGTATAAATTATTGGATAGGCGTGCTATTTGATAGGTGATTGGGTTCATGTTTAATGCTCTATGGAGTTGTTGATTTGAAATGAACCATGGGGCGTTAGTGATTGTTCTGAGAAATCTGTTCTGTAGTATTTGTATTTTATTTATGTTGGATGGTATCCTCACGAGATGAACGGTCCATCAATTGGACACCAACAAATAAAGCAATAAAATACTTGGGCTTCAATTTCAATTCGCGACTCAACTGGAAGCAACATATAAAGGTTCATATAAACTCAGCAAGCCGAAACTCAACTAATTCAACTACGACCCTTAATAAAGCAACACAATCAACTGTCCACATCTAATCCACTATTACTCTACAAATCAATAATCCGGGCGATAGTACTTTATGCTTGTCCCATCTGGACCAATGTTGCAAATACAAACCTAAACAAAATGCAAGTGATCCAAAATAAAATCTTAAGATTAATCACAAAAGCACCTTCGTTCGTCAGTAACAACCAAATGTATAAGGATTTAAATATATACACAATAAAAAACCAAACAGCTACCTTGCACACAATTTTTACACAAATCTTCCCCAAATATAAGAATCATCCTTCTATAAACTGGGAAAAAAAAACAATTACCCAACGAGAATTAATAACATATATCCCCTTCATTCTTTCTCTAAAATGTTCGCCAACCTGGAATAATACTTATCAGAGGTGCTTCCTGCTTTCTCTCTCGCAATATTTTTTAATATAATTGTAAATGTGTAATATTGTGCCCGCGCTCGCCCGCGCCCGCCCGCGCCCGCCCGCGCCCGCCCGCGCCGCCCGCGCCCGCCCGCGCCCGCCCGCGATCGCCCGCCCGCGCCTGTCGCACCCGCCCGCGATCGCCCGCCAACGCCCACACACGCCCGCACCCCTGAACCCGCCCGCACCCGCCTTCGCACCCGCACCCACCCGGATCCGCTCCATCACGCAATTCGCCCGGTCCGCTCCGTGCTGCCCCATCCCATCGGATGTTCGTCACGCACGCACGCTCGTACCCACGCGAGTCGCCTCGTGCTAATTACCTAAGTGAACCAGCCCTGGGGGCGCGTGCGAGCCGCCCGTGTCTCAGACCAAGTGCGCGCACTCTTCTATTGCGATGTCGCCGGCCACGAAACATACTCTGTGCAAAGCCCTCTAAATGCCAACAGTACATCATGGCACAACATTTACAAAAGATCTGTACATTCATATTTTTCAATGTCAGAGGCCAGTGTACAGTCCGCCGCCGTCGCCGTTATAGACAAGCAGGAGAATGAGAAGAAAGATGAAAAAGAGGAGGAAGAGCGTAAAAGGAGGAAAAGAGGGAAAAGAAGAGATAAAGATGTGCAAAAGTATGAGAAAGAAAGTAAGCGAAAGAAAACGAGAACGAGGAGGAGGAGAATTAAAGAAGAAGCAGAAATAGAAATCAAGATATTAGTAACAAGAGATAGATTTTTAATACGCCTTTCCTATCTCTAGATATAGATCTCTATACAGAACATCCCGCAATAAATGTTAAACACTTCAATAACTTGCCAATAAACGTATAGTGGGAAGTTTCATAAACAAAATTGCATATGTAGCACTTGTTCCTGATAGGTAGGAAATTCATTATGCACTAATGAATGTCATTTCATATTCTGAGATATCCTGAGTTCTTCAAAATCTATACAGCACACATTACACAAATATGACAAATATGAGCAAAGAAAAAGTTTGCTTTTGCACGACTTTTGCTGTAATCCTCATGATTGATTGATTTTTTCGTGTTTCTGGGGGCGTCAACTCCTTCGGGCATTAGTCCCGTTAGTGTAGTGCATGTTTTTTCTCGGGAAATGATGGTGATTTTCCCTCGCTGGATGGGGAGATCCGGCACCGACCTACCGTCGGCTAGTGGGGTTTCCCCCTATCCAGGATTCTCCCACCAGCGGGGCACCGCTTCAGCCGGGACAAGCTTTAAGCTCCCGAGCGGTCTCCCGGAATATGTGGTAGTGTAGTGCATGTTAGTGTAAGTGTGTGTGTAAGAGGAGAGGATAGGACAAGGAAGAGGAAGGACAGATCGCGCGCGTTCCGTGGCCCGTTTGGAAGAGTCCGGCATTCGCCTGGTGTTGATCGGAGAAATCACGGAAAACTACCGATCAGAGCAGCCGGCCGCTAGAATTCTCCTCCAGACAGCGACTGAATTCGACCTAGCTGAAAAGCTAGTGTCGAAAATCCTGCTGCCATCAGGACTCGAACCTAGGGCCTCCCGGTCAGAGGCGCCGCAGTGGCATCAATTGATGCACTGAGCTACCGCTCCCGGTCTGCAATCCTCATAATACTCGGAAGATTCAAAGGGATTATACTTCTAATTGGATGCGGAAGTCTTCTGACGGCTTTTACACTGCTCTATAGTATCGCTCTTGAGCCCGACTCATCGGGTTGTTTTATAAATAGAGGCTTTCGTGTTACGAACTGAGTGGAGGGGTGATAAATGACGATTTACACGCCCCTTGATTTCCAAGATTGTGTGTCATGGTTCCTATTATCCTTATCTCCTATCACAATAACAATATGCGCAGATGATTTTCTCCCCTATACGTCACATACAGTTTTTCACTGTTTTTTGACTAAATAAATACAAATACAAATACAAATATTATATTTCCATCAATCTCTGCCAAGATATTGGATACCATCATCCTGTTTTACTAGCTCGTCGTAATAATAGGAAGCCACGTCAACGAATTTATATCTGTGGGTTGCCCATACGGGAAACGGTAAATAACACTATTATTATTGTAGGGACTAATTCTCATTTATTAAAAATAAAAATCTGAAATTTGTTTCCATAGTTGAATAATGCGTTTATTTCCTTGTAATTATTTAAATGATTACTTTAGCAAAGAAAAATACAACAATCACAAATATTTTTTAATTAACGACACTGCTAATTAATACTAAATATTTTGAATTACTTTCATTAATTTATTATTGGTGCACCTTCCGAAATTTACTATATTATTACTCATTATTGGATCCACTTAGCATTGCTTCCAACTACAATCTCACAATTTTTGTCCTACAATGTATTTTAAACCTGGTCTTGCTACACATAAACAAAAAAAATGTCAAAAAGATTTTTCACTTCCTTTTTTGGAGTAGCTGCTGCTGTACACTCACGGCCCCATCAGTTTCCATAAACCTTCTTGCGACCACACATTCCAATTCCATCCATTTTCTTCACGAATAACTTAGCACTATGCCTCTGAAAAAACTGTATATTTGAATTCACCGCGCCTACCACGCGTCTCCGTCCGTGCCTTACGACGACTAATCATCCTCTGCCACCCTCACTTTTTCGAAGCGCTTCCTTTCAAAACAAACAGTCAACGGTTCTCCTTACGCTGTTTATCCTTTTCATTTCCAATTCCTCTCTCCTAATTATACACTACTAAATGTTTTAGAAATTCGTATCATTTCCGAAATGTCCATATATTGTTGTATTCTTTTGACTCGTACATGAATATTCTTTCAATTTCTAAATGCGATTTCTCGCCGCTCGTCATGCTTCAAAAACACTTCACGGCGCTCTACTCCCATGGCACCATTATTAAAAAAAATGTTTATAATGTTTCTATTTGCTTGACGGGATCATTACATATGAGACCATCACAAGATAGAAATACACCGAGACGAAAGGATTCAACTTTAAGCAATGCGCATCAGTATTATTTGACATTTTCTACACTGACATTAATGTCAAAGTTAATACATATTTTGTCTCAAATACCAGAACGTTGGCTCTCAGTGAAAGTTAACTTATATCATTTGACGCTTGAGAAATTAGCAAAAAAGCCAAATATCAGATATTACTTGGAATTATATATTGTCGGTGCAGATGAAAACTGACATATCTCAAAAACTACCGAATTGGGGATAAGGCAAACCTATGTTTACAAAATAGTAACTTTTAAACCTAAATCTGTTAGCTTAATAATTTTATAGTTTATTATTTGAAATACAGTAATTATAGAAGATATTTAGTGCTCTTTAATGGATACTGAGTGAAAACGCAATATTGAACATATTAATATAACACACATCATTAATATAACCCACGTAATAAAATTGATATTTAATTACATTTTAGGCGATTTAACAATCGCTACCACTAACATCGGGTAGGGGTTCAACGGAGGACATTGGGGGGAAGGGACACGGCAAAAATTAGACTATATTGAAAAGTAATTAAAGAACAATTGAATATATTTAACAACCAATTCAAATGCATTTAGAAATATATAAACATTATTTTCCTGAACATTTGTGTTAAATAATTTTAGTTATTTAGCTATAGCAAAACCTTAAATATTTTGATAATTTTTTGAACTTTAGGTTTTTACGCGAGGACACAGATGGGAATGCCCTTTTTTATTTGATAAACTAGATCAACATTCATAATGTTCCACCGATTTCACAACTGATGTCAACAGACACTAAAATAAGTTTGCAGAGTGTGTGTGTGCAGATATGGTTGTAAAAGAATGATGGGGTTTCTAAGAACGATCACACATTGCAAAAGTTTTTCCGAACATCGGAAAAGCGTCGACACACCAAACTATCACTAAAAGAAAACCGTTCGTTACACACATCAGTTTTTGACAACAAAGAAATTTTCATTTTTTCGTAAATCTACAATCAATGTCTCAAAATTCAATATCTCAAATGCAATGTTCATATCTTCACTTTTACTAAATGCTAAGAAGTTTACATTGATCGTAAAACTATAACTACAAAAAGGAGACGATTTCATCATGCAATGACAATTCGCTCGTATATGTTGTAGATTTGGCCCCCACTAAAACCCGCTTGTTTAGACACTTTATTTCCGCTTAGCTCAACTACAGATAATTGCAAAAACTGGTTTATCTCTTCGCCCATAAAGCACTGTTCCATGACCGGCGGCACGTGGTTTGGGAGCCAGAGGCGAGAGACAAATTCGAGAACTATCGATTGTTAACGTTGGCCGCCGCTTTGCCGGCTGCTGCAAGCGATTGTCCCTATAACAAGGGCGTTCAAACGTGCAGATGCTTTGTGCAGAATTCGCTTGCAATTTATCGTATTTTGCGTCCCTTGTAATTTCATTTTATCTGTAACCACAACAAATTTCAGATGAACTTTTACAAAACTTAACTATTTTTAATTTGTATATTTTCCATCTGTCCATATCAGAAGTTCGATGTTTGAGATGTAATTTTTTGAGAATAGAAGTGAAGAAAAAATAGTAATCAATTTTCCATTCCACTCAAAACTTATCACTGAAGGCTTGGATTTTAAAACTTTCTTCCAATTTCTACTCTTTCATGTTGCCCAGCCACTCCTTTGTACACTCTAGGTAAATCAATCTTTTTCCACGAATAAAATCAAGTATTTAAAAGACCTACTGCATCCTCCTAAATTAGCTGTAAAGCAGGTTCCAACATTTCTAAATTCAATATTTATGTTTTTAATCCAAATATTGTATGTATTTATTTGAAGGACCCATCCTGGGTATCCTTAGTTGTTATTTATTGCATTATATTGTCAATATTATTGTTTTCAAACGTTGTACATTGAAACATGCCCACAAACTGCTCACAATTATTGGGCGTTTCGTCGTAACCCGTTTCCGAATTTATGTTAACATGGGCGCCAGGAAAAAGGTTACAATAATATTTTTAGCTATTATTGCTTCAAAGAAAACTAAATATTGTCCCGCTAGCTGGGTCAATGGGTTGCGTCTGAAATAATCGCTATTACCTATTGATAGCCGATTACCCGATCTGCCATCCATACAGAGTGGCGAGGAATCTGAAAACAAATATTTTATCTAGCTACTTATTAGCTCGAATTGGCCAATGAAAATCTTTTTTTTTCCTTTCAAAAAGAAACTTCGGATTTATTGCTTATTGCAATGCAAAATTTAAAATGGAAATTTACAACAGAAAGACTGTCCTTTGGCCATGACCTTGTACGAACCTTTATACTGCACTATACTTCGCGCGCTCTTGATCGACGTCGTCACGAAGGACCATCTTCTCTTCTCCCCGGGGATGCGAATTTCAGAGTCGAAATACCGCATTCTTATCTCCTGTTCTTCCACGCGAACGTTGCCGAGCCACTGATCCGCACTACTTCAAATATTCGTAGTTCTAGTTCGATTAAACTTGCAAAAATAATACCCAGTTCTTTACGATTACACAGCGGAAATGTTTTAAGTTCCACAAATTAATTACTCGTCCAGAATATTTCCGAGTCCTATCATATACAACTTCTCACAAGTTCTAATTTCCGCGTATTGTAAAAATATTAAAGTCAAACTGTTCGTGAACGTTCGAAATTCTATCAGTTCAATTTTTTTAACACACTTAAATTATTCGAGTCCAACGTTCCTCAATCTCATGAAAAATTACAAGTTCCAATTACACAAATTATCTATCCGCGAGCGACCCGCACAGTGTCACGCATATGACAGAATGTATATTTTTTTATTACTGCTCAGCCCTTCAGACCTCGGTTTCCTCTTTTCTACTGTTTTGTCTCAAAAAATCAGACATACTTCCGCAGTAGTAGACTATCGTTGCTCTCTCCAACCAATCCCCAAATCGTTTTCAAATCTGACTAGCCACGCCGTACCTTTCAATGCCAGATGAATGTCTTTCAATGCCAGATGAATATTTATTTAGAACATATGAAGAACATAAAATAAAAATGACTCACATATTGGTATGTCACAACATGTATGATTAAATGTAGTATAAAAAAATTTTTATATATTATGAAACATAAAAGCCCTTGAAAGACATAGTAATGTCGAGCAAGGACAATAAAAACTATTTAAAAAAACTTAGCACTTGGTCTCTGAGTTCCTGTGGTTTTGCTTCAGATATTAGAGCATCACTGCGTAACAATGCAGATAGGCAGATAAGAAGGAGATATTAGATGATTTACACTTTCAAATGAAAGGAGACATTATTAGCTAGTCCAGCGAATGACTGACTCCAAAGAATTGCAAAGAAATGTCAGTATCAGACAAATAACAAACAAAATATTTTGGAAAGCAGATATCCTTAACAAAAAGCGGTATACATAATAAAAAGTGAGTGATAAAAGAGCTAAACAAACATGACGGTCATCGGAAATGAGAACGGTTCAATAAAATGCAATCAGCGGTGGATTACTACACAAGACGACTAAGCAAACAAATAGTTATTGCCTAGCTAATATGACATCCCCCGAAATCATTTTTAAACAAAGTTTTATTTTACTACGTTAAAAAGTTTTAATATTTTTATAACAGAGGATACATTTATTTTCGTATTTACTTTGATTACAAATGCCTAATACTTTAATACTATTAGGAGACTCGACAGTTCTGACATGCTGAGGGACCCTTAGCAGCAAAACGTTTTCAGGAGTAAACGGCGGACCTTATGGTTGCTTATCTGTTTTGTCATTTAGAGCTTTTATTATTTGAAAAATTCTTTCCTCTGAGTGAAAGTTTCATCTTTCAGCACATATCGGTTTAATGTTTCCAAAACTATTCGAGACAATCGCCATGCGTTATGGCTTCATAGGAACTCCGGCGTTTTCTTAAAATCAGGCCAGCTTATAACAATTTATTTTAGGATCTGTGGATGTAGAGTACAGATGTACTTTCGGAGCAACACATTGAATGTCGAACTAATTTTTCAAAAAAAGACATTTTCATCTACGTTCCCGCGATAAGCAACACAAGTGCAGAAAATATTCAAAATATAGATGCCCTTGCCATACCTCTAAAACGGAAAATATTTGAATACAAACTTTCAGATAATGATTGTAACGTATTCCTAAATATTTGTAGCATTAGTTCAATATAAAATTGTTCTTCAATTATGTTGCAATTTATTCTGGGGTCTGTCGGCGACCGCTGCTCCCCCTGTTGGTGATTCCTCGGGTACCAAAATTGCATTGACAAGGACTTTTAGACATTACCCCGGCCCTGAATGCAAAACAAATGTTCTCTGCATTAATCTCTAAGGTGCTGCCACTTACTGAGTGAAATTGCCACTACCATTCTTCATCAGTAGTGGTCCATCCACTCATCTCTCGCACGGCCCGCTGGTTTTTCGATTGATTGATTTTTTCGTGTTTCCGGGTGCGTCAACTGCTTCGGTCATTATTCCCGTTAGTGTAGTGCATGTTTTTTCTCGTGAGATGGCGGTGATCTTCCCCCGCTGGATGGCGAGATCCGGCACCGACCTACCGTCGCCTAGCAGGGTTTCCCCCTAACCAGGACTCTCCCACCAGCAGGACACCGCCCTAGCCGGGACAAGCTCTCTAAACTCCCAACCGGTCTCCCGGACTATGTGGTAGTGTAGTGCATGTTAGCGTAAGTGAGTGTGTAAGGGGAGAGGAAAGGACAAGGAAAGGGAAGGACAGATCGCGCGCGGTGTGTAGTACAAAAAGTGTAGGGCATGTTACGTCACTGGAGAGAAAGTGTTACTTCTGCACTGTAAAGTGAGAACCGGCGCTGAATTACATGTCATCTTGCAGGATAGTCTCCCTAGGTATCTAGCCAACCATTCGACCGAGGTGTCTTGCTTGTTCTGAAAATTTCCACCGTCAGAACTTGAACACTGGAACCTCCAAGACAACGATGCTACATGAGAACTCATGGACATTTTAAACGGAGCGGGAGCGGGTGGGAGCTACACAAAAAACTATTGGATAATTTTGAATGAAATATTATTAACTTAATCATTATTCATAATTGAAATATTTTGTTTGTGTCTGATTCATAGTTTTATGTAATCGTTTATTTTATTTAATTTTTACATTGAATTTTTGTATTCTTGAATTCATAATAGGAAAACTTTTCTTATTCATTGTATCACTGATGGTGGTGGCAATGCTACCGATAAAACTTTATGCTGAAATAAATAATTATTATGAAATGACGCCTATTATTCTTATTTTTATTTTTAAGAGGGTCGTAAACCCCATCAATTCTTTCAACTTCTATCTGTTCAATAAATTTCTCTGCCTCTCTTTCTTGTTCCTGTTTCTGTTTCACCACTTATCTCACCACTTATCTCTCTGCTTCATCTGATTATTTTTCTCTCTCTGGTGTTCTCGCTCTTTCTGCAGTTTATCATTTTCGTTCTCTTCTCTGTTTCCCCCCCCTTTCTCTCTGTCTGTCTGTCTGTCTGTCTCTCTCTCTCTCTCTCTCTCTCTCTCTCTCTCTCTCTCTCTCTCTCTCTCTCTCTCAGCCGTTTATCCTTTCTAGTTTTTACTCCCCTGGGGTAATTTTCAACAGCGACAGGCCTATCTGTCAAGTTGAATTTGAAAAACAGTTTTCCATTATGCTAAACCATTCCACATGGCACCCACGATCTGTTTCCTTTAAGGATGAGTCTTTTACACTAGAGTAAACGAATTTTTTCATCTGTAACAAATACTCTTTCTTATTTCCTCTGTTAAACTGTCCAGTTTTTTTCTTCTCAAAGAAGACATAAACGTATCTTCTTTCCTCGAGATGTATTCGGGAAACTTCGCTGAAATGCTGGGTAACTCAAGCTGCGACACATTTTAGGCTCCAACCCTCCGAATCTCACCCACTTAAGAATAAATCGCTTAAGATTTTGATGGTGGAGTCGAGATGCCAGACTTTTTTCATATTTCATTCGAAGATCTTACACATCCGCTCATCGGCTGCTAAACGTGGAAGAATGTGCGGCTTAGATTTTACTGTACTGGTCAAAGACGATTTCAGATAATATTTTAAATTAATTAATGGAACTTTAAATTAATTAATGGAAATTTTTTAATTAATGGAACGAATTTCTTAAATGACTTAAGAGTAACAATAATTAATACATACAAATAATGTATTCAATTCATTCGATAATAAAAATATAATTTTCTACTAACGCTCCTTTTTTAATAAAAGGGGCGGTTTTAAACATATTATTTTTTAAAAAATTTTCGAGCTCGACATATTACATTTAGTTTTTTTATTTTACGTCAAAAACTGTTAAAAACTCTGTTTTAATTTTTTAAAGGCTCGATAATAAAAATATAATTTTCTACTAACGCTCCTTTTAAAAAATGAGCGGGATTGCAAGAATTGTTAACAAAATATTCGTTCCAATGTAATAAAATATATTTTCAAGGGTAAATCAGCAATAAATTTGAGCTCTTTTCCCTCATTATGTCCTTCGTCAAACTTCATGCAATACTTCTCCTGGTATGAGAAACGATAATTTGAATAACTATATTTCCCACTGAATTCTAGACGACGTGCACAAATAATGAAGTTACATTTTTCCCGGTTTTAAACATTATTCCGTTCTTTAAAATATAAAATTATAAAAGTGCTAACTGTTCATCTATAACATTGCAGTGGCCGCCTCTAATTTCAAAATTACTCTGTAAGCTCCTTTTTATTTATATGCATGATATAAAAAACATTCAATGCTTTCATGCTTTGTGTCTATGGGTTTGCGAGTACAGACTAATCTTGGAAGGCGTAATGCGATTTTGGAGGGACTTTCACTGAAAGGTATTTTCCTAAGGCGTAATTTTTAGAATAATAATCTACGGACAAAATCATTTAAAGAAATTACATCTCTACGAATTTTAATGACATTTTGCAAAATTCACTTCCAAAATAAGAGTAATAATTTTAAAAATTTTCACATTTCGTACATTTGAAAAATCAACTCTCAGCCCGTTAAAACAGAATTTAAGAGTGCAATATTTTAGTTCTTTGAAAACATTTTAAAATGGCGAAAAAATCAGCCCAAGTCCATATACTCACCATCAAGACTTGTAACTAAGGCAATCGCTCCGATAAAACAATTAGCCTCCGAATTCAATTTAAAATTTGTATGTTCCGACAAGGATGGGTAGGGCGGGGACGGGCGAAATGATCAGTTGGGTTTTGATTGATTGATTTTTTTCGTGTTTCCAGGCGCGTCAATTGCTTTGGTCATTAGTCCCGCTAGTGTAGTGCATGTATTTTCTGGGGAGATGGCGGGGATCTTCCCCCGCTGGATAGTGAGATCCGGCGCCGACCTACCGTCGGCTAGTGGGGTTTCCCCCTAACCAGGACTTTCCCACCAGCGGGGCACCGCCCCAGCCGGGACAAGATCGAAGCTCCCGACCGATCTCCCGGAATATGTAGTAGTGTAGTGCATGTTAGTGTAAATGTGTGTGTTAGGGGAGAGGATAGGACAAGGAAGAGGAAGGACAGATCGCACGCGGTTCGTGGCCCGTTTGGTAGGGTACTGCTCCGGCATTCGCCTAGTGTTGATCGAGGAAACCACAGAAAACTACCGATCAGAGCAGCCGGCCACCAGAATTCTTCTCCAGACAGCGATTTTTATTTATTTATTTATTTATTTATTTATTTTACGTCAAAAAAACAGTTAAAAACTGCGTATGACGTGCTATGGGGAAAAGTGAATTGTGTGCACATTTTCAAAATTCTGTGATCCCTACACTAAGTCATATACTACTTAAATTTTGAATTTTTGAATGGGAGAAAAAACAAAAACTCCCATGTAATAAAATCTATTTTCAAGGATAAAAAAAAAAAACTCCCATGTAATAAAATCAATTTTCAAAGATAAATAAGCAATAAATTTTGGCTCTTATTACTTCCTGCCGTGACAACATGGAAACGATAATTTGAATAATTGTATTTTCCACTGAATTCTAGAAGACGTGCACAGAAAATGAAGTTACATTTATGTCCAGAAGCAAAACAAGGGGCCATCTCAGCATTTGCTCAATGGATCAGGGAAACTGGACGAAAAACCTGATCGAGATGGGGGTCATTGACCCGGAAGCTGTAGTACAATTGTTGTTAGAGGTTGTTTATACTCATTTATACAGTCCAAATGCTAAATATTGCATTATGTATCAGTGTTAAAATTAATGTTACTTTTCTTGTGATGCTCAGTATAGTCTCTAATTGTATAGAAACAGTTATGCAGCAGAAACGATTTCACTTGGGATTTAAACTTCTCTATTGAAGTTAATCGTTTAATGTCATCTGGCAAAGTGTTGTAAAATAATGTACATGTATTGTATGGGAATTTTTTAATTAGTAACGATTTCACTTGGGATTGATGAATATGATTTCTACGTCGAGTGTTATAGTAATAGACTTCGGCATTTTCTGAAAAAATATTCCCGCCCTTGAGCAAGTCATTTTTACAAAACCACTGATTCGTAAATAAAAGACACGGTAATGGTAGAATCCTAGATTAATGAAGAGAGGCTTAAATGAATCACGTGGGTGGGATTTGGTTATTTTTCGTACAATTCGTTTTTGTAATCTAAAAGTCTGGGAGCTATAAGATGTATTTCCCCAGAATATTATGCCATATCTCAGGCGGGAATGAACAGTCGCGAAGTATACACAACGTGCAGTATGAAGGCTGACTGAATTTGAAAGAATTCTGAACGCGTAGCATAATGAACTTAATTGTGTGTTCAATTCATTTAAATGGATGTTCCATTTAAGGTTTGACTGAATTGAGAGACCTAAAAATTTTGTTGCCTTAACATCAGTCAATGGTACACTGTTCATTTTCAATGGAGCACAGAATTGTTTATTTGAAATGGAAAACTGCATTAAAACCGTTTTCTTTTCGTTTACTATTAATTTGTTATTTCGGAACCAATTTGAAACATCTGATATTGTACTATTTACGGTTTCTTTATTGCAAAGGATGTTCGTATCATCCGCAAAGAGAACCGTTCTTCCGTTTCGAATCGTCGAGGGCATATCGTTTACGTAAAGTAGGAACAGAGTAGGGCCTAAAATCGATCCTTGAGGAACTCCACATGCAACGGGCAAAGAGTCGGAAAGGTGCGTACGTAATGTTCCATCATTCCAGTAAGGTATTTCAACTCTCTGAGATCGTTGTTTAAGGTACGAACATAACCAATCTAGAGCAATACCACGAATTCCATATGAAGGTAATTTGGAAAGTAAAATGTCATGATCAATGACGTCAAAAGCTTTTGAGAGATCTAAAAATAATCCAATAGGTGCCTCGTTTTGATCCAATGATGAGGCGACATCTTTAAGAAATGAAAATATAGCTGTTTCCGTTGATTTTGATTTTCTAAATCCATGTTGGCAATCTGAAAGGGCGTCGTGTTTAGTGAGAAAGGTTTCCATTCGTACGTAAAAAAGTCTCTCTAATATTTTTGAAAAAACTGATAGAAGAGAAATGGGCCGATAATTTTGAATTTCATTTGTGTTGCCTTTTTTGAAAAGCGGCTTAATTTTAGCTGTTTTGAAAATATATGGAAACGTTCCAATGCATAAAGATGCATTAAATATGTGAGTTAACGGGTGTATAATGGCATACGCACAAGTCTTTAACAAAGAATCCGGGAATTCATCTAAACCGGACGAATATTTATTTTTTAGTTTACCGATTATTTTGAGAATTTCATAGGAAGAAGTTTCGGAAACGAACATTATGTCAAAAATTTTGGGTGAACTGTCTGTTTTTGAATTTTGTGCCTGAAGACCCTTAGTGAGATCGGCAGCAATTCTCGAAAAGTATTGGTTAAAGAGATTAGCCACTGTTGCCGGATCGTTCACATTTATATCGTTATATTTTAAAACAACATTCTCTACGGGTTTTCTAGTTGATTTGGTAGTATTTTTTATTATATTCCACATTGCTTTTTTTTATTTGAGTTAAAATATCCTGATCGTTTTTCATGATTTTAGCCTGCCTTATGACTTTTCATAACAATGTTTTGTATTTTTTCGTTGATTGAATTCGACCTAGCTGAAAGCTAATGTCGAAAATTCTGCCGCCGTCAATGACTAGACTCCGGAGAGCCTAAAGTGACCTGCTCCGTTTCGAGGACGGCTGCGTGTCAGGACACAGTTCCGCTGAAGCACGAGGCGGAGAACGGTGAAGCGGACAGTGGAAGCTGAAGAGGAGGTGCAGTAGGGCGGAGAGAAGATGGCGAGAGACAGGGATGAGCGTAAGCGGAAGATTAAGGAGAAAAGCGGAAGAATGGAAAGCGGAGCCAGCGTGAAGAAAGCGATGAGGGCTGAGAGGAGGAGGTGAGGATGGCATGAAGCGAGGAGTGATGATCGAGAAGAAGCGAGCAGCGAGAAGGAGCAAGGAGAGGCGGAAAGAATCTGAGACAAGCGAGAATGAGCGAGGTGAAGCGAGGAGCGACAAGAAGCGAGGAGAAACGGTTAGGAGAAGCGAGAAGAGCAACGAGAAACAGAAGAAAGGGGGAGCGGGATGAGGGGATGAGGGAGGAGCGGGATGAGCGGATGAGCGGCAGGAGTGGAGGAGCGGGGGAGCGGGCGAGGAGCGGCAGGAGCGGCGGGAGCGGGAGGAGCGAGGCGGAGCGGCGGAGCGGCAGGAGCGGCGGGAGCGGGCGGGAGCGGCGGGAGCGGGGGGAGCAGCGGGAGCGGGCGGGAGCGGGCGGGAGCGGCGGGAGCGGGCGGAGCGGCGGAGAGGCGAGGGGCGGAGCGGGCGGAGCGGCGGGAGCGGGCGAGCGGGCGGGAGCGGGCGGAGCGGCGGAGCGGAGCGGGCGGAGCGGGCGGAGCGGGCGGGAGCGGGCGGGAGCGGGCGGGAGCGGGCGGGAGCGGGCGGGAGCGGGCGGGAGCGGGCGGGAGCGGGCGGAGCGGGCGGGAGCGGGCGGGAGCGGGCGGGAGCGGGCGGGAGCGGGCGGGAGCGGGCGGGAGCGGGCGGGAGCGGGCGGGAGCGGGCGGGAGCGGGCGGGAGCGGGCGGAGCGGGGAGCGGGCGGGAGCGGGCGGGAGCGGGCGGGAGCGGGCGGGAGCGGGCGGGAGCGGGCGGGAGCGGGGGCGGGAGCGGGCGGGAGCGGGCGGGAGCGGGCGGGAGCGGGCGGGAGCGGGCGGGCGAGCGGGCGGGGAGCGGCGGGCGGGCGAGCGGGCGGGAGCGGGGGCGGAGCGGGCGGGGGAGCGGGCGGGAGCGGGCGGGAGCGGGCGGGAGCGGGCGGGAGCGGGCGGGAGCGGGCGGGAGCGGGCGGGAGCAGGGCGGGAGCGGGCGGGAGCGGCGGGAGCGGAGCGGGAGCGGGCGGAGCGGGCGGGAGCGGGCGGGAGCGGGCGGGAGCGGGCGGGAGCGGGGAGCGGGGAGCGGGCGGGAGCGGGCGGGAGCGGGCGGGAGCGGGCGGGAGCGGGCGGGAGCGGGCGGGAGCGGGCGGGAGCGGGCGGGAGCGGGCGGGAGCGGGCGGGAGCGGGCGGGAGCGGGCGGGAGCGGGCGGGAGCGGGCGGGAGCGGGCGGGAGCGGGCGGGAGCGGGCGGGAGCGGGCGGGAGCGGGCGGGAGCGGGCGGGAGCGGGCGGGAGCGGGCGGGAGCGGGCGGGAGCGGGCGGGAGCGGGCGGGAGCGGGCGGGAGCGGGCGGGAGCGGGCGGGAGCGGGCGGGAGCGGGCGGGAGCGGGCGGGAGCGGCGGGAGCGGGCGGGAGCGGGCGGGAGCGGGCGGGAGCGGGCGGGAGCGGGCGGGAGCGGGCGGGAGCGGGCGGGAGCGGGGCGGGAGCGGGCGGGAGCGGGCGGGAGGGGGCGGGAGGGGGCGGGAGGGGGCGGGAGCGGGCGGGAGCGGGCGGGAGCGGCGGGAGCGGCGGGAGCGGGCGGGAGCGGGCGGGAGCGGGCGGGAGCGGGCGGGAGCGGGCGGGAGCGGGCGGGAGCGGGCAGGTGCGGGCAGGAGCGGGGAGGAGCGGGGGGAGGAGCGGGGAGGAGCGGGGAGGAGCGGGGAGGAAGCGAGGAGGAACGGGGTGCATCAGGGAGGGGGTCGGTTAGAGGAGGAATGAAGCGTAGCTTGACGGAGTGGATTGATCGATAGAGATTCCGGCCGCGTAATACCAAGGCCATTAGTCCCGTAAGTGTAGTGTACGTGTTTTAATTGGGGGATGGCAGTGATTTTTCCCTGTGGGAGGGCGAGATCCGGTGCCGACCTACCGTGGACTAGCGGGATTTTTTATCAACCATGTATCACCCATCAGCTGAGACAAGGTCTAAACTCCCGATCGGTCACCCAGAATGTGTGGAAGTGTAGTGCATTTTAGTGTATGTGTAAGTAAGGGGCGACGACTGGACAAGGAAGGAAAGAACGCGCGCGGTCCGTGGCCCGTTTATTAAGGTACTCCTCGGTTATTCGCCTTGACGGAGTGGAGGAAGGTGAGGCATGGCGAGATGCAAATAAAATTAGAACTCATTCCTTTTGATAATAGATTTTTGTGGTATTGAATCAATCTAATGCGGATATTCGTTTTTGCTTATGTCAATCCATCTTGGGAGAAGTATGCACGCACGTTAAGATGGAATTATTTTAGTGAAATGCCACATATTTCACAAATGCCGGTACATTTCATTTGGCGGAATATACGGGTATCCGACTTCGTGTACTAAACTCAAGTGTAGCCTACTGATTTCCTAACTTATTTTACTTTTTAGTTATCCTACAATTTATTACTTATTTTTTGTATTATTATTTTGACTAATATTGTTACATCATATCCATATGAACGAAAGTCACAAAAGACTACTATTACAATAAATATCGCTACAGAATGAATGCAGCACTAATAGTAATTGGCAATTCTAGCAGAAGGAAGGATCAGATTATTGATTTCAGTGTCAAGTCACCTAAACAAACTAATGAGCTACTAATAAAAATTTCCCCGAAATAATAATTGTTAAAATAAATTTCAAAGTAAATGAGCAAATGCTACTTAACAGTAAAAATAATCAAAAAATATTTGAAGAGACAGTTCGGCTATTCCGATAATGGCTACCATTATCTGAAAGTAACTTCATATCATCTGAAAAGCATATTGTGCGAATTAACTATTAACTGCAAAAAAAGAACAGCTTAGCAGTTAAGAGCACATGTTAAGTTCAGAGAGATACTTTTTTCCGAAGGATGCGCGTTTTATTGACGGGGAAACCGCCCGGGACGATCGCGAAAGTGACGATCGAACGGAGATTAATGATCGGAAGTTGTGACGCAGAAAGTGATTGATTGAGCGGATTTGCTGGGGTGCCAGTCCGACAGTCCTCTGGGAGAGATAACGTCATCGCAACGCCCAAATGCTGACGCCCTTCCGTTATCTATTCAACGTTTCCCGTTACATATCCGCAGACCGACTTCACCGACGTCGCTTTAGGTTAACGTCATTAGGTCGATATAAAGCCGTTCAAGTTCGTACGTCGATATAATAGCCTAGATTTATAATCAACCGAGCTCTTTGTTTACATTATTGCTTGGGGGAATTTCAAAGTATATCTTTTTATAATAATATTTACTTTTTCAGATAATTTTTGAGAGAAAAATTATTATAATAATCTATGATAAGAAATAATACGTCGCCTTCGAATATTTTTTCTCTCTGCTTTTGTTGAAATAGAAGTTCTGCGCCTTATGAGGCAATGTTTCCTTCTAGATCTAAGCCTGGAAGGTTTTGAGAAATATACGTGGAAATAGACTGTGAATAAGGAATGGAAAACACTTAAATTTGCAAAAGTATAAATGATTTAAAAGATTCAGGAACCTACTTTAAATTGAATCAATGTGGTTGTCGTATGATAATATAATTGTCGCTGAGTTTTATATTAATTGCCTTCATCATTGTTTCTAAAGTTATTGAAAAAATAAACAAAATTATGCATGTAATATTTAGTGTGGTTCTCTGGTTCTACACGCGAAAACCAAAATAACCATTTATTAGAAATGTAGTTGTTGTCCAACACTACCGCTTTAATCGCTTTATTCTCCTTCCTTACATTGCATTAATGTACTTCATTTTTTGTGTAGCTTTTTAATAAACATTAAAATTAGTTTTAATGCTAGGTACAGTCCTGTAAGAACTAACCGGTAAGGATGTTTTTTAATAATAAATAAAAAAATAAAAAACTTAACCGGTACACATTTTTATCTACTTTCTTCAGTGTTAGCAATAGGGATGATTAAATTGAATTTGCCTTATTTTACGTGGCGAGACTCAGGCCATGAGGCCTGCTCTTCCATCTGACCTCGCAAATTTCGTTACACTCCTTTCACCAATCACGGGAGAAAGAAGGTATTACTTGGGTGACGAAACAAGCGATTTAAATTTAGCTCAGAGACGTCATTTAGGCTTGAGGACCTTTTACATGCAGTAAATGTACTAACATGGGACAGCCGGCTTTACTTCCCCTCCGAAGGAAGGCGTACGAAGGATTTTTTCGCCCTTAAAAATCCACGGCTTCGATCGTGTTTGAACCCGCAAACTTGGGTATAGCAGTCCGATACGCTAACCGCTACACCATCGCCGCCGCGCAGAAGATCACAGTTGCAGCCTACCAGACTGTGAACAGTGAATTTCGAAATGCTTAATCCATACTTCCCGTTTTTCGGTTATGTTTACTCGTTGGTTCAATAATTAATTTACTAGTGTTAATATAATAATTAAAGATATGATCTCTAAACTTATGAACTCAATGAAAAATTACGCAATGCAAATTTTGAAATAAAAACGTGCACATTTTAACCTTTAAAGAAGGTACGAAATTGATGAATAAATACAGAAAAATATAAAAAGTAGTATAGTGTGGCCGTGTTTTGATGAGTTCCTACATGCCTGTGGGATAATCGCTTTAAAATATTTCAATTTTGTATTATTTCATTTAACTGTAAATAATAATTTTTTAACAATAATGCTTTCAATTTATTGTAATATTAAGACTATTCTTATATATTTGCAGAGTTGAAAACCTCCTTTTTATAATACAACAAAATATGATTTGAGGTTGCGTAGGTCTTTGAAATATTTTAGAAAGATATAAAAGTATGTTTTCAATAGACTCATCTTCAAAACGTGCAATTAGAGATACGGAAAAAAGCCGCCAGTAACTTGACTCAGTCGGTAATTAACTTTGCTCATTAATGAGAAAAAAATGGTTTGTCGCGTGAAGCTCACAAAGCAGCTAACAAGCACGGCATAGGAAGAAGGTTTTGAAAATACGCACCATGTCTGATAACAAAAATGCAGCTTACAGAACGCAAAACTATTCGCCCGAAACCCTGGAGTTCAAGTTTTACTCTCAGAAACCGTTTACATATGCCAAAGACACACAATGTTATATATGAATTACTTAGGAATAATTTCTGAAAATACCATGTAACAAAAAATTAATCAGTCATTGAGGGTAATTATACAATAACTAGCTAAATGAAAAGTCCCCAACACTGTAATCTGCTTTAAAAGTATGTTCATGAGTTAAAAACTTCTAATATCCTGCGAAGCTTTGTTCAAATAAGTTCTTTACCGGCATTACAGTATCGGTCATTGGACTTATCAATGAGTCGTACTAGCTGATAATGTTATACTCCCGTTCTAAAATTCCCAAAACCCAATAGCCTTGCATGCTGCAGGTATGCATGATACAGGTTTCAGGTATGGATCACACGAACAGTTATAATTTAGTATAGCTACATTTTTTACGCTTTTTGGATAATAGGCATAAATGCACATAAAAGATATCCAGTAAGCTGTTCTTCAGTTTATTTTCAAAATTTTTAAAAAAAAACATTAATTTTTTATATTTAAATAATTTTTGTATGTTTATTTGAATAAACTGTTAGTTAACGTTAATAAGAATAAGTTGTTTGTCATATTCATTTCAAAATCGGTATTTGCGCGCTTAAGAACGTAAACGTGATAAGTCGAAAACGGATGCTTTCATTCTCTAGCATTACTGTGATAAGCCAAGACCCTGGGTTTAGTTTTAATGATAGAATCTGCATCCATCAGCATTGTTTTCAAACTCGGAAGTCAAAGAATACGCGTTGTTAGGACCATCGACCAACAAAGTTTAATATTCCATGCTTGGTGTCATAACGCTGTGTAGATGGACACGGCCCTGAACATGATTGATTGATTGATTGATTGATTTTTTCGTGTTTCCGGGCGCGTCAACTGCTTTGGGCATTAGTCCCGTGAGTGTAGTGCATGTTTTTCTCGGGAGAAGGCGTTAATCTTCCCCCGCTGGATGGTGAGATCCGGCGCCGACCTACCGTCGCACATTGGGGAAAAAGCCCAAAAAGCTGGCCAAAAGTCCAAAACATGAAATTCTACATATGTACTTGTGTCATACATCATTTAAAAGAGGACAAAATTCTACATTGTATGCCGTTAATTTTGAAAACGTAAGTTTACTGACTGTGTTTTACATCGTTTCAAATTTGCATAAAATATACATCTCCTGGGTGTGATCGCGAAGGCTATTTGCAAGTGCTGCCAGTACTAACTCTCCGCACTGTAGTGAAGTCGGTGTTCGTGTCTACAGTTTTAGACAGTGCGTTTTACTGCCGTGTGTTGTGGTTTTGTTAAAAATGTACTAAAGCTGTTCTAGTTATTTACCTACCTACACTTCGTGTTTAACTGGGATGTGAATCGTCATTGTTCATTTAATAAAGTGGAAGATGTTCTTGGTGGTGCGTAAAATATTGATACAGATAAAATAAGAATCTAAAACATATATAGAATTACATTCTCCAGGCGTGTCAAAAAAAGTATTAGCTTGTTAATTGAGATTAAATAAAAAGAAACGAGCTATCGGCACGGCTAAGTTCGAAATTGTGAAGTGCACTGATCGTTTCAGGATCTCACGATGAAGTAATATTACATACGCAGAAGGAAATATTTCTATTGCTACTGAGATGTTTAAATTCCAATTTCAATGAACAAGTGAATTCCCTCGAAACTGAATTGCCGAAAAAGAATGGTTGTCGCGTCAGAATTAGCAATGTTCCAAAACAGACATTACCTTGTGTGAATTCGAGATGTGAGATAAGGTGGCAAGCATCATCAAGATATATAATTTTGTTTTCTTAAAAAACACGAGACTGAATGGTTTATAAATTAATTTTCTGATGTATTATTGTCTCTATTTATTCCAATTTATAATTAATTGCAAATGTAACTTTACATTTGGATTCAGCGACCCCAAAAACCCCTAGATAAAATGTTTTGTACGCGATTGGCACCTTATTTGACTTTTGGCCAGCTTTTCGGGCTTTTTTCCCAATGGGCGTCGGCTAGAGGGGTTTCCCCCTAACCAGGACTCTCCCACCAGCGTGGAACCGCCCCAGCCGGGACAAGCTCTGAACTCCCGACCGGTCTCCCGGATATGTGGTAGTGTAGTGCATGTTAGTGTAGGTGTGTGTGTAAGGGGAGAGGATAGGACAAGGAAGAGGATGGATAGATCGCGCGCGGTCCGTGGCCCGTTTGGTAGGCTACTGCTCCGGCATTCGCCTGGTGTTGATCGGAGAAACCACGGAAAACTACCGATCAGAGCAACCGGCCGCTAGAATTCTCCTCCCGACAGCAACTGAATTCGACCTAGCTGAAAAGCTAATGTCGAAAATCCTGACGCCGTCAGGACTCCCGATTCTCTAGGATAGCTACATCCACTGCCTCAGAGTTTTCAATAAGAGCGACCGCTTTCACGGCGTCACTAGAACATGAATTCAATTCAACTGTCGCCCTCGTTTCTCGTGTCCTGTGCGTCGGTTTCGTGCGAGAATGCTTTGAAGATTTTATTATTCATAGCGAGTCTCTTTGAGCGGAGAAAAGTTATGACCAATATTCCATTATATAAGGAGTATTCCAGAAACTTCCATCTTCGGCAGTGATTGGTTTTCGTATAGAAAAAATGAAGATAAAAATAAATTTTAGACTAGCTTGCTTAAACATGGCTAGGAAAATGATTATTCAGTCGAAAAATAATAATTCATTAATCGTAATTCAATTGCATATTGCAAATGCATAATTCAAAATGTTTGAAGCAATGTAGACTTTCTTTCAATCGAACTTTTACTGTTGAAACAGCTGTTCTGTTTCAAAAGTATTTTGCATCCAAGCCAACCATATGAATGTGTCCTGAGCCCCTTGGGGTCCACTATTTGTCTCTGCGTTATACCATCTCGCCTCTATCCTCAATTATCTCTTTTCACTCTCCATAATGTTAAAAAATAGTTAAAATAGTCGATTGTCATTCTTAAAAATAACAATTCCAAAATTAAAATGAATTGTAATGGAGATTACTTAAAACTTTGTAATAGCCAATTTGCTGCCAATTAATTTGATAAAATTTAATAATTGTTTTATAATAAGTTTATTTTTATTAAGGCTTGTACTAAATAATAAAAAATTGTTATTAAATACAAGTAGGAAAAGTTTGGGAGTTTTAGTCTTCTAAATAATAAACTATCTAACTAATTAAATAAAATGTAACTACTAAAATCTAACTAATTATTAGATTGATGGAAACTAATATAAATTATCAGCATTTTTCAACAATATAAATTTAACATTTATTCTTTATATATATATATATATATATATATATATATATATATATATATATATATATATATATTATATATTACAATTTCTTACTATCTCATGAAAATTACTTTTTGATAAAGAGCCTTAAAACACCGTACGGAATTCACTATGGCTCCTAAGCTTACTATAATATTTTGACAGTCGGCTTCTCAGCTGACTAGCAAAATGTTGTCCATGAAATCCTTCTTACACCAATCCTTGCGTTCTTGCTTAAATCAAAAATGTTCCAAATGTCCTCAACGATATGCTATTAATAGGACAATATTTCCCACAAAATTAATACGCGGTCCCGACTTTCCCCATCTGTGATTTGTATGAAAAATCTACCCGCGACTGACTATATTCAGCAACTTATTGAACATTCTCCATACACAGAGCTACCCAAATGTTCATCCCCTCGAAACACGGAGTCTATTTTTCCGAAACTCCAACTACTAAATTATTAAAAATTCCAATTACAATTTAATACTACCTAAACAATAGCAAGCTCTCAAAACTCAAACTAATCATAAATTCCCGTCTTACTATCATTTACACAATATCCAGCCTATGATGAAAATCCGTTCGCACCTCACCAACCGCTTATTTATGTTCGCTTCAATGTTTTTCTAAAGAATGATCCCATGCGTCTTTCTAAAATATCACGGCCTAATATAATATCGCTTTCATTCCATTTCTTCTATCAAATATACCTGGATCTTCTCTGAACCCAAACTTAAATGACATTGGAGTTAAAAACTCCAAGCAGTGATTAAAGATTAAGTTCAGAGAAGATGACGTAACTAGTATTGCTACAAAATTGCACATACTTTCTCATACTGGTTAGTTACCCATTTCTTTGAGACTGGGCTGGCTTTACCTTTTTGTCCGACCCTCTGGCTACTTGCCATCTAATGGTGTCTAAAAGACCTCCTAGGACCTCTCGTGGCACCTGTCACTTCTCTGGGACCACTTTGCAGGTTGGGTGGTACTACACCGCATCAGACTGTTGTACCCAAGTTTGCGAGTTCAAACCCGATCGAAGTCATGGATTTTTAAGGGCTAAAAATCCTTCGTACGCCTTCCTTCGGAGGGGCATTAAAGTCAGCTGATGTATATTGTGGATTTTCTGCATGTAAAAGAACCTCAAGCATAAATTTCTGAGCTAAATTCAAAATCGTCTATTTCGTCGCCCGAGTAATACCGTCTTCCTACGCTAGATGGTGAAAAGAGTGTGAGCGAATTTGCGTGGTCAGACAGAAGAGCGGGCCTGATAGCCCAGATCTTGCCATGTAAAATAAGGTATAAAAAATAAGGTACTATAATAAATAACTGATTAACTTTTGCCCTCCTTGAACATTGCAAAGGTCCATATCCATCCTGTATTTATTCATTTTTGCCCATAGTACTCCTTGTCCCCATGTAATAAACGAGGGTTTCGGAATTCTCCGCACGCCACGAACAAAACATTCATTCCCTGCGCGGATTACGGACTCTCAGTCTTTGTGTCCACGTATTTTGGCTCACCTGTCCCAAGGGTAAAATATCATATTACATGTGTTTTTATATTTATGTGCAAACGCGTTGGGCGGTGGTCAGCGTGGAGAGATAAATGAACGGATATAAGAGGCTTTGCAAGGAGGATAAAAAAGTTTGTGAGAGGACAGTTTTTGGGTTGTACGTTGTACAGACTAGTCTTTTTACAAGTATGAGGAGTTTCATTATATAAATGATATTTATGAAAGCAAGTGAGATAAGAACGTTTGAAATATGGAAATAACTGCGACAAGTTCAATTGGGCGCTGAAGCTGTGATGATGCGAGGAAGAAGCTTCTGTGATATATGAACAGGAAACAATCGAGAAGAAGAAAGATAAGTCGTGCCTGCATTGATATAATAAACTGATTATGAAAATAGTTTTATTACTTCAAAGAATGATAGAAGACCTTTAACGGGGTAAGAATATTTTATGTAAATAAAAAAGTTTATGGTTTAATCCTTCAATTTTTATTGATCATGTGCATAACTAAATATAATTTTTGTTCAACATAGAAACTCGTGATATTTATATTTTTAGGAATAGTAATTTCATTCAACTATCAATGGCATTATTTAACATTAACGTACAATGGTATCTGAAAGGAATCATTCTAAAATTCAAATTCATGTCCTGAAAATTGATGAATCGAAAAATCCTGAAATTGATGATACATTGGAGACCGACTACGTCATTCCCTTCCAGGTAAAAGTGGAAGGTGGCACTATTTTCGAGAAAGTTTTCATACCCATTATTTTTAAAACAGCTCCCTTTCCAATTTTCCAGGCTTAGAACTGGCATATTTTAATCTAAATATGTTTTCGTTAAAGTTCATTTCATTCCATTGAATCATTTGTTGTTTACTGAATGAATTGCGAAATGAGGTTGTTGTATTAGTCCTAGTCTTTTCAAATTTGGCTGTGTTACGTTTTGGTCAATTACACAAGAGATGCATAAAGTTTTTACTTTCTCGCCTTACGAAGGAACTTTGTAACAAGAGAAAGTTACGAAATCGGGCACCGGAAAACAGCGAATTTTTTGGCCAGAAAACTCTTATTACAGATTGCATAGATGTGCAGCATATTTTACAAACAAAATACTGCACATCTTGCCATTTTTATATTCTTTGTTTTTCTCAGCCAATGTTCTATAATGCTGAATATGGAATTTGGACACTCTTCTTGTACTTTCTTTGATTTTCATTTTGCTGTAGGAGCGAGTCTGGAAGATTTTCAATAAGGCACGAGGAAGAGCTGGGCAGCAGCGCGGCAGCGGCCCCCTTACCGCGCTTCCTTGCTCAATCAGTCCTTTTCCTTACGAGGGTTAGTTTGGTCTCCAATTTACGTGTTGAATAAGGAAGTAAGTTCCACGAGAAAAGAGGAAGGAATTATTTGGTCCCCAATTTACATACGGCCAATGCCCGAGGCATAGTACGAAGGTTTAAATGTTTCCCAAGTCTACGGCAAATGATTCACCGGAGGCCATCCAACAAAGAAAGGCAAGCCGAGGGCCGGATGTCAGATAAAAAAGTGTGGCGTTATGTTATTTTGAAATATCGCCAGGAAAATGTCTCATGTTATTCACATTCCACACATGCATTGCTTTAGCTTTTGTTATTTGCTAATCTTCATATGGAATCGATATAGAATTAAATGAATATATCATACTTCGATAAGACAAAGAATGGCAATACTTTGAAAGTGCTATCAGGAACTGGGAAGAACTTTTAATATTATTGCTACAAATAATTGCATACCTATAAATAAATTTTCAAAGAATATAGAAAGTGATTTGGACTTGGTACATAAGATAAGCCATATGAGCCGCTGCAAGTCTCCTGCTATTCGTGAATATCTTTATTTTTTACTGTTGCGTTATAGCTTGTTATTGCCTTCGATACGGAGCACGATTTGCAACATTGCATAACTTACCTAGATCGAAAGGCTCCTGGTAACGAGGGAAACATGAAAACGGTTTAATAATGCTACATGTTCTCTTTTGGAGAGAATTATGAGAGGGAATATTAAAAGTAAAATTTGGGAGGGAAATATGAAATGACAAACGGATTCAAGTTAACATCGAGTTAATTAGTAAATAAGTAAGTCTGAATTAATAAAATTAGATAAAAATTAAAATTTTGTATGTATCACTGGTGTTAACTAATTCTAATGATTTCGGGGTACAAAAACCCTCGGGGCAAAGGTCCTCGAGTATTTTGTCGCCGCTCGATCATTAGAATCCTTAAAACGCCATTCGTGCATAAATATTATTTTGGTGAAGCGTGGTTTATCTTGTGACATGTGACTCGTTCAAATTTATGAAGGGTTTGGGGCAATAATACAACACGTACTTCGACAAACATTGAAATATTGTATGGCTTATTCCCAAAGCATGTAATTAAGAATTAAATGTTTGAAACGGAAGTCTTATCATATCAACACATAATTCGAAATATTTTTTATGTTAATTAGTATTGGAAGCTTGTTCTTCGACAGTCTTCATACTAAGGCAGTGGTCACACTGGAGCCGATTTTGACCGAAATTGCGGTCAGCGAAGTCGGACGCACAAAATCAAACTAAACAGATCTTTGTCAGTTAGACGATGCTTTCGGCCGCCGACGGAAGAGGTCGTTCGAGTTCATTATGACCAGGGCTCGAATTCTGATGACCTAAAAATTCTTTGAAAACCACTTATAAAATGACTTAAAAATAAGGGTAAAATGATTTAAAAATAAGGGTAAAATGACTTAAAAATAAGGGTAAAATGACTTAATTTTTTAAAAGACTCAAAAATGTGTATGAAAATGTTTATTTATTATATACATTTTACAATTTTAAATAAAATTTATTTGTGTAAAATTATATTTAATATAAAATATTTTAGGAGGAACTCCAATCCTTTGCTCCGATCTTTCAGCACTCTGTTTTGGAAGGTCGAGTAAGTTAGAGAAGATACGTGTAATTTTGAGAATTCGAAAGACAGAGTCCGCTGCAGTAGCGAAATTCGCCATGAACTGATGATACGATAAAAAAAATTGTTTTGTGTATCATTGTAAATTTATGAAACTTTCGCAAACAAAAGGTACGAAAAGGAAACAAAATACGTACAAATGACAAAAATGACGAAAAGGTAAAAAAATGGCCTAAAATTGAAAAATTACCAAAAATTGAAAAAATTACATAAAAATAAAAAATGGCCTAAAATTGAAAAATGACCTAAAATTGAAAAATAACTACACATTTGTATGACCTATATGTCATGGTAGACAATAATTTAGCTATGTCTAGAAACACAATGAAAAGATTACATGTCATCAGGATCCGAACCCTGGTTATGTCGATTTCAGTTTCCTAGCACGTGTTTGAACAATTCCGGGACGTCCAGGAACAAAACACGTCCGACGTCGGTCGGGCGAAATGTCGGTCAAAATCGGCTCCAGTGTACTCGCGGCCTAACGCAAACTTTCTGTTCAACATCTTCCTTTCTCTCTTCCATTAGCAATTCATACGCCACTTTTTACAAATAGCCAAGCTTATGCAAACAACCAATAAAACAAGGAATAAAAGAAGAAAAAAAGTAAGAGAGCTAACCAGGATTCCTTATCAGTGTAACCACACGCTATATACCACGCGACGCAAATAGCAACAAAGGAAAATGGTTCGTCTTTCTCTGAGGCCCACGGGCCTCTCGCACGAGGAAAAGCTCGGCGGATGGGCACTTCCGTCTCCATCGAGCGCCGGCTGCGGGCGACACATTGGCCCAAAAGCCGCGATGTTGCGCGTACAGTGGACTAACCCAGTCAGCTCATGGCACATTACAAGACACTGGCTTAGCGATGAGTATCCAGTGCGAAGTTTCATGTCAATCATTTGAATTTGTTGTTAACAAATTTACAATAAAATTCGGTGGGGTGCAGGACATGCCAGGAGCAAAATAGATCTAAATAATAAAATGTTAGAACAAGTTTGCACCTTCCATTATTCGGGCTGCAGTGTGTCATATCTAATAGAATAGAATTCATGTCGAACTGAGTAGGTTCAAAAAAATGTGTGGAACAAGAAGAAAAAACATTAAAAATAAAACCCGAAGAGATACATAGCTAAAATTTTATAAAACGCTTGCCGTACCGATACTAACCTATGGATGCGAAGATTGTACGTTAAATAGTTCAGAAAGAAAAAATCAAACTAGCGAAATAAAGTTCCTAAGAAATGTAGCTAACTGTACTTTATTAGATCATAAGAAAATGTGGATATGCGACAAAAAACAAATATGTTTAAACCCTTAAAAAGAGTCGAAGAACAGAAAAAAAATTGGTCCCCCTATAGAATAAGAATGAACGCGCCAGACTCCATAAACAAACAAAAATTATACGGACTGGCGAAAAAAGAGTTGAAAGACAAGGATTGGTAGATCAATTCTATCAACGTTGAAGCAAACGAACAGGCCTTCAGGCAAATCCTTGATGGAGAAGAAGACCGGCTGAGGTGTCTCAAAGCTCAACCAAGTTCACAGCAAAAACTCAGACACGGAGATCTCAAACCTCGGAACTCAAACCTCAGACCTCAAATCTCAAACCTCAAATCTCAGACCTAAAATCTCCAACCTCAAATCGCAGACCCCAAACCTCAGACATCAAATCTCACACCTCAAACCTCAAATCTCAAACCTCAAACCTCAAACCTCAAATCTCAAATCTCAAACCTCAAATCTCAAATCTCAAACCTCAAATCTCAAACCTCAAATCTCAAACCTCAAATCTCAGACTCAAATCTCAAATCTCAAATCTCAAACCTCAACCTCAGATCAAATCTCAGATCTTAATCTCAGATCTTAATCTCAGATCTTAATCTCAGATCTTAATCTCAGATCTTAATCTGAGATTTAAAATCTAAATGTTCCGATCTGAGATTTAAAATCTAAAAGTTCCGATCTGAGATTTAAAATCTAAAAGTTCCGATCTGAGATTTAAAATCTAAAATTTCCGATCTGAGATTTAAAATCTAAAATTTCCGATCTGAGATTTAAAATCTAAAATTTCCGATCTGAGATTTAAAATCTAAAAGTTCCGATCTGAGATTTAAAATCTAAAAGTTCCGATCTGAGATTTAAAATCTAAAAGTTTCGATCTGAGATTTAAAATCTAAAATTTCCGATCTGAAATTTAAAATCTAAAATTTCGATCTGAGATTTAAAATCTAAAATTTCCGATCTGAGATTTAAAATCTAAAAGTTTCCGATCTGAGATTTAAAATCTAAAATTTCCGATCTGAGATTTAAAATCTAAAATTTCCAATCTGAGATTTAAAATCTAAAATTTCCGATCTGAGATTTAAAATCTAAAATTTCCGATCTGAGATTTAAAATTTAAAATTTCCGATCTAAGATTTAAAATCTAAAATTTCCGATCTGAGATTTAAAAGATCGGAAATATGAGATTTTCCATCTGAGATTTAAAATATAAAATTTCCATCTGAGATTTAAAATCTAAAATTTCCGATCTGAGATTTAAAAGATCTGAAATATGAGATTTTCCATCTGAGATCGGAATTATGAGATATTCCATCTGAGATCAAATCTGAGATTTTCCATCTGAGATCGGAAATATGAGAAATTTCCATCTGAGAACGAAGTATGAGATTTTCCATCTGATATCGAAATATGAGATTTTCCATCTGAGATCGAAATATGAGATTTTCCATCTGAGATCGGAAATCTGAGATTTTCCATCTGAGATCGGAAATCTGAGATTTTCCATCTGAGATCGGAAATATGAGATTTTCCATCTGAGATCGGAATTATGAGATTTTCCATCTGAGATCGGAAATCTGAGATTTTCCATCTGAGATCGGAAATATGAGATTTTCCATCTGAGATCGGAAATCTGAGATTTTTATCTGAGATCGAAATATGAGATTTTCCATCTATGATCGGAAATCTGAGATTTTCCATCTGAGATCGAATTGAGATTTTTATCTGAGATCGGAAATATGAGATTTTCCATCTGAGATCGGAAATCTGAGATTTTCCATCTGAGATCGGAAATATGAGAGTTTCCATCTGAGATCGGAAATCTGAGATATTTTATCTGAGATCAAATATGAGATTTTCCATCTGAGATCGAATATGAGATTTTCCATCTGAGATCGGAGATATGAGATTTTCCATCTGAGAACGGAATCTGAGATTTTCCATCTGAGATCGGAAATAAAAGATTTTTTATCTGAGATCGGAAATATGAGATTTTCCATCTGAGATTGGAAATCTGAGATTTTCCATCTGAGATCGGAAATATGAGATATTCCATCTGAGATCGGAAATATGAGAATTTCCATCTGAGAACGGAAGTATGAGATTTTCCATCTGATATCGAAATATGAGATTTTCCATCTGAGATCGGAAATATGAGATTTTCCATCTGAGATCGTATGAAATATGAGATTTTCCATATGATTTCCATATGATTTGAAAACTCAGATTTTCGATCTATGATTTGAAAACTTAGATTTCCGATCTAAGATTTGAAAACTCAGATTTCCGATCTAAGATTGGAAAACTCAGATTTCTGATCTAAGATTTGAAAACTCAGTTTTTCTATCTAAGATTTGAAAACTCAGATTTCCGATCTAAGATTTGAAAACTCAGTTTTCCGATCTAAGATTTGAAAACTCAGATTTCCGATCTAAGATTTGAAAACTCAGATTTCCGATCTAAGATATGAAATCTGAAATTTCGAGATTCGAGATCCGAGATCGGAGATGTGAGATGTGAGATGTGAGATGTGAGATCTGAGATCTGAGATCTGAGATGTGAGATGTGAGATGTAGAGATGTGAGATCTGAGATGTGAGATCTGAGATGTGAGATCTGAGATTGAGATCTGAGATGTGAGATCTGAGATGTGAGATCTGAGATGTGAGATCTGAGATGTGAGATCTGAGATGTGAGATCTGAGATGTGAGATCTGAGATGTGAGATCTGAGATGTTAGATCTGAGATCTGTGAGATCTAAAATCTTAGATCTGAGATCTGTGGATTTGGGATCTGGATTTGAGAATGATTTGAGATCTGCTGAGATTTGAATCTGAGATCTGAGATCTGAGATCTGAGATCTGAGATGTGAGATGTGAGATGTGAGATGTGGGATTTGAGATATGAGATTGGAGATCAGAGATTTGAGATTTTAATATCAACCGAATGCAGGATTAGTATTTGAAAAAAGGGTAATGAATCGCGTACGATGTTTTCTTCCATTACCTAATTATATCCTTTCTTTTTACACACAATCGCACACATACATGCACGTTACTACAAAACATGTCAAAAACGTAGAGTGATACCGGCTGGGCGGTGTTTCGTTGGCAGAGACCCCTGGTGGTGTAAAACCCCAGGAAACTCACATGTACGGTGGCGCCGGATACCACCATTCAGTGGGGGAATAACACCGCCACCTTCGGTGATAGAACATGTCATACTCTGATGGAACTAATTGCAGCAGAAGTTGACGTGTCCGGAAACAATGAATCGATCAGACATGTTGCGCAGAAAATGGCGCACATGGTGGGGCTTGTCTCTAAAGGATAAACGGAAGCGCTGTTCTGCCTCTGGTGACCATGGACTCGTAATATCTGTGAGCTGTCCGGGTGGCGCCGTGTCGAAGGCTCGTGTGCCGATGTTTCGACCGACATATCGCGGTCCTCTTCAGGGCTGTACTGCTGTTTGCCTTATGAAGAGGACCACGATATGTCGGTCAAAATATCGGCACCCCAGCCTTCGACGCGGCGTTACCCGGACAGCGCAGATCATGAGTCTAGCCGAGGAAGCCTAGTAATATCTGTGTTAAACACGTCACAACCCCTTATGCCATCCACTTGGCATCCTGTACCTGCAAGACGCGTTTTCTTGACAACCAGCTTAAAATAACTGGAACAGGACAGTGAAAAGTATTTTCATTTTTTCTTCATATGGCAAACCGTGAACACGGGATCAAGCATGGTAAGCTAGCTCGCTTAGCCATAAACCTCTGGGACTCATAAGCGCTATATTTTATTCAATAATTTTCTCGCATTATCGGTAGTAGTTACATAATATGATAATACTACATCTTATACCCTACAAATACTTCAGCCATCACGTGGAAAACACAAAGGATATGACTACAAATTACGCAAAAATACGCTAATATTTTGACAAAAAAATACATGAAATGTTTTTAACTTCTAATATTGACAAATCTGTAGCATTAAGAAAAAAATATTATCTACAATCTACACCAAAGCTATAGGTCATGTTTGAAAATAATTTGAACTTTGGGTTGGGGCAGAAGTCATGGCAACGACTGTTTTTCCGAAAGAAATTTTATCGGATCAGACAGTTTTATTTGTGGCGTTATGAAAAAAGCTATACTAATGTGTGTTTACCGCAACACATGACTGACTATAAGCATACAGAGAAATGTGAAATCAGTCGTTTGACTACCGCCGTGCGAGATGAATGCTGTTCTCCATGTGAATAATGCCCGAGAATGCCACAGGGGATTGGTGGAAGCAGTTGGGAATAATTATTCCCTGCCATACCAGAGAGTCGCGAGATGTGCAAGATTGATCTGGGCTGTCCGGGTGACGCCGCGTCGAAGGCTGGGGTGCCGACGTTTCCACCGACATATCGCGGTCCTCTTCAGGGCTGTACTGCCCTGAACGTCGGCACCCCAGCCTTCGACGCGGCGTCACCCGGACAGCCCGGATCATGACTCTGGCCGCGGAAGCCTACGATATCATGTGCAAGATTGTTTCCGCGAAAACTCTTATCAACGAGCGATGAGCAACACCAGTGATCAGTGACGACCTATGAGTGAACGGCCGGATGTGGCACGCACGGAAATCGAGTATCTGTCTAATAGGCCTTTAGAACAGATATGTAATGCTTTTGAAATGTTGTGAAGTCGTAAGTGCTAAACTTAATTCTTTCGAACATGAAACCAGTACTGTTATTTCAAAAACCTTAATAAATATGAGGAACACAATTTTGGTGTGTTGATAAAAGCCGAAGCACTTGGCTATACCTTGTTCTTTCATGTGAATATTTCACAGTATATTTCACACACACACACACACACACATATATATATATACATATATATATATATATATATATATATATATATATATATATTGAGACGAGCTCTAATATGCGCCACGGCAACGAACCAGAACCCCATGCACAATCGCCCGAAAACCATCGCGGGTGTCCGCCATTTCAAAAGTGGCGCGGTAACCACGTCATCGCCCGACGTCAGCCGCTGCCACGGCGAGAGGAACGAGTGGTCGCCAATAGGATAGTGAGAAGACAAGGATTGGAAACCGAATCTTGCGATTGGCTAACTTCTAAAAATCGAGGGAAAAGTCTCTGGGGGAAAGTTTTTCCATTAACTGGAGTTACAGTTTTTCTAGAGATTTCCGAAGGAAGCAGATCGAATGGTCGTCTAGAAATTATCCGAGAGCCGCAGAAGACACAGTTATCTTCAAATTTCCGAGAACTGCAGATAACAGAGTCATCTAGAAACTTTCGAGTGATGTAGATCGGAGAGTTGCTTGTAAATCTCCGAGAAATACAGATTTGAAGAGAGAACACGCTACCAGTAAAATCTGAACGTGCGAAAGCGACGGAGGCGGGGAAGAAATTGCTCCCGAGCCATTTTTCTCAAGAACTGTACGCGAGAGAAGGCACTGTGCTACATTCACGAAAGGAAGATCTAATCAATGGGTCGAGAGTCACCGACGGTGGAGTAAAACGCACAAGCGGAAGGGAGCCACGAAGTCCAGTGAGGACGACGGATCCGGACATGGCGTCCCTCGTATAATTGTTACGCCGCCACTACGGCGCATCGCTGAAGTGGAAGGCGGAGGTGACATCTCTTCTATAACACGGCCAGAGAAGCGAGTGTGTTGGGCCCGGAAAACGGGCGTGGGGGTGCGGCCGTTCTACATAGCGACCGAAGAAGATAGTACGAGCTCATGGACGGACGGAGGCAGCACCACGCGAGACGCGGGTCACCGACCGGAACGGCGCCGGTGTCCAGCGCAGCGAGCAGCGCGACGCGAGGCCGAAATTCGACGCGGAGCGGGCAGCCGTTCTCAGCGATAAGCCGCCGAGGTCCCGTGCACTGCATTAGCCGAGGTCGGGTTACGTGTGCCCCAATCGCCGAAGCGTGAGTACCCGTGCGGTATGCTGACCACAAAGTCGAAATATTTCAGAAAAATGTAATTCACGATGTGTGACTAGAAAATTAATGTCGAACATTTCGATAAAATTCAATTCGAACCACAATCGTGGGCCACAGTAAAATGAAAGAAAGCGTTGGAGTGCAAAAGTTGTAAGATTTGCATGAACAATTAACTTGTTCAAATTCTTTAATTAATTAGCAAAATACTTGGTTTCTGAAATTAGAATTTTATGATGTTTGTGTACTTAGGATAGGGATGTTATTTTTCTTTTTTGCACAAGTTGATGCAATAGTAATAATTTAACTGAGTTGCAACTATTTGTGTATGTAAGACAGGCATTGCTTCCACAAATTGGTATAGTGACTATAGTTCTGATCAAAGTGCGAGAAGGGAATTTATTTATTTCTCTTCAAGCCTAGTTCTTTGCGTTGCTTATACTGGTAGCAACGAGGTGTTATGAGCCGGCTTGAACGTTCGGTAAAGAACACGAAATTGTTGTACAAATTTAAGTGTAAATAGAATCGCCATTTGCTTTGTATTTAAGTGTGTGTGTTCCTCTCTAAAAAAAGTTTCAGAATACATGAGCTTTTTACCAGAGCGCTAAAGCGTTTCCTTTCAATTAAACCGGCCTGTGTTCTATCCATTTCACAATACTCAATATTGGCCTCCTAAAGGCAAACCGATTCAACAATGTGGCGTTGGAGCGGCAGTAGGCTGCCGCGCGACGCTGGTAACGCCTGAGCGGTGCTTTCCGCCCTCAGGGTTAACGCCCCCTGGTCAAAACAAGGTTGAATTGTGTGCGGCACGTCGGAGGCAGGTCCACGACGTGTGTTCCGTCGCAATATATATATATATATATATATATATATATATATATATATATATATATATATTGAAACGCGCCGCGTTTCTAGGCAATAACGCGCCGCGTTTCTACAAATTATTCACGACAATTCAAATAGCGCGTCAGTTGGCAGTTCCCGCCTAGTACGAGAAAAGTTCCTGCGACGCGCGAGAGCCAACGGACGGGGAGGCGCGAGCAGAGGCAGTGAGAACAAGATAGTGGAAGGCAGCGTACGTATACTTAATGCCGAATGCTTAATATGTGATGGAAGAGGCTCGGAAGCAAACGACGTGATAGTGAAAGTAGTAGTAAATGTGTGGGTGATGCATTCGCGGGAAATTCGACGGGAATAGTTTGCAGAAAGGACTGTATGTGTGACGTGATCGGTACGTGGAAACCCAAGACTGTGGATGGCGATGTGAGAGCCGGTGGGAGAACCGTGTGGAGTAACAATAAACGAAATGAGAAGTGATGTTGTAATTTTGGCATGGTGAGGGAAATCCATCTTTGAAAGGACCAGACGACGCCGTAAGTGTTACCCGGAGACGAGCAACACCAAGCCGAAAACGGTTGGACACCGTTGTGGATGGGGGCAGCGCCGTAGCGGTCGCTCCACGGCCACGCCAAAGCATCAGCCGATCAACGCCGAGGGGCGCCGAACGACTGGGGCACGAGCCGAACGCGAAGAACAATGCCGCCTGACGACCAACAGGTTTCACTTAATATTACATTCGAATAGTTTAGCCACAATTTAATGAGGCAAGGCAGTGATTCATAGCATAAGGACCTAAAAGTTAAGAGAATATCAAGGTGACTGTATAACAATAGAAATAAAGTTGTATATGATAATTATATGGGAAAGTTGTTGTATCAATGTTTACCCTATCCCAGAGCCCATTCGCAAAAAAGAAGACCTGATCCCTTAAATATATTTACTGATGAACTGGATTGGAACCCCGGTCCGTCACAAAATATATATATATATATATATATTTCGGAAGGGGAAAGAAAAATTGTAAACTTTCGTAATTTTCAAAACTTCAAATATTCTACTAAACATCGGTTCAGCAGCCATTTTATTAACGCATATTACTGCATTCGAGAAAAGAGACATTTAGAAAGAAAGTTGAGAGCACAAAGGAAATTTTCAGAAATTAACCAATGTTGTAGGGCCTTCAAGTAAAATATCCCCAATATATAATATAAAGTAGCATTGCCCTCCATGTAAATTTCTCAAAATTCATTTAAAATTCAAACGATCAATTCTATTTTGAAATAATTATTTTGGTAAAGCTCCGTACAAAATGAACCGTTTAGGTGCACTCAAATGGACAGATAGACGTACAGATTTGCCGACGTTACCAAAGAGCTTTTTGATATTCCCAAACCGGGTATTAACTTTCAAAATATCGATATTAATATTGCATGCTCTGTACTACGTACAAGAGAAATTAAAAACAGTGCTTCTGACGGGTTTTTTTAAATATGTTCTTCCGAGTTATTTGTTTGCATGTGAGCTAGTTTTATTTTCTTTATTTTTATTTTATTTTATTACTAACAGAACCCGGTAGATGTTGTCCTGCCCTTTCTCTTTTCCTTCTAACTTTTCCCTCTCTTTTTCCTTCTCTCTGTTTACCTCTCTCGTACCCCTTTCCCTCTTTCCCTTCTTTCCCAATTCTATCTTTTCTCTTTTCCCCGATCTTTTTCCCTCTTTTTCATCTCTTTTCCCTATCTCTTTTTCTCTCTTTTTGCCTCTATCTTCCTATATTTTCCGCTCTCTTTTCCCCTCTTCCTTCTTTCCCTCCCTCTCTTTCACATTCTTTTTATTCCTCTCCCCCTTTTCCCCCTCTTCCCCATTCTTTCTCTTTCCTCTTCTTTCTTGTTCACCTTTCCTCTTTTCCCCTTTCCTTTTCCCCTCTATTTTCTCTTCTTTTTTCCTATTTTAATTAATATCTCTCACAGTCTTCTGTCTCATTCATCACTCATTTTTCATATAATGAGATTTTTAAAAATGTTCTGTTTTTTTTAATTTTCTTTTATACAAACCTTGTCCTGGCAATAATGAACACACAAAAAGAATTATCCAATTTGGTGCAGTCGTTCGATAGTTATGCGCTTACATACATTTCGGTGATTCATTTTTATTTATATAAGATAGATTGCTGGAGAGCGATATGCTTTGTGCAAACGTTATTTACCCACTTCCCCGCAACTTCCGTACTAACCTCGCTTTTCCGTTTGCGAGCTTCTGCAGTGCGGTTCAGCTAAACAGAAGTATTATGTGTCATGTTTTCAAAGCCTAAATGATCATCAACAAGACTATACTTCTATTACAATGATAGCATTTCTAGCAATCATTTGCGAGAATTAATCCCATCATCTGCTAAACTTTTATTCCAAAATTAAATGAGTATTTTCAAGTGTTTAGAACTTTGTGGCAGGCCAGAATATATATATTTTGAAAATAATGCGTATTTGATTTAGGAGCTAGAATTATTAACAGACTGACCACGTTTTGAAAATAAGTTTTTTTATCAACGACTCCTCAAAGGTACAGTTCTGTTAGCATCTACATATATTGGAGCATTACAAAACGTTCTCTACTCCACTTATACACTATGTATATATGAAAATAAAAACACTTTTCAGTATAAAGCAACCGAATATTGTTCATACTACACCAGAATTTGAGAAAGTAATTTACTGCTCGAAAATAACAAGGAGCAAGAAAACTTACTATTTTTATGTTTAGATCTCACAACATGTGTTTTTCTTTAAAAAATCTCCCCTCGCTCCTGCATACCAATTCATGACTTTTCCCTTCTACGAAGTTGATGTGAGAAAAAAACATCATTTATCTAACCACAAACCATGATATAAATTAATATTCTCGCTTTTCGAGAGAGTCAAAATATATAAGAAAAAAATCGTTTCGAGAAAATGCGACTAACAAATAAACTGTTCTTTCACGCATGTATTGTGAGGTTTAATATATTATCCTTGTCTTTCTTCCTTGCTGTAAACATAAATTTCAATGTTTGATCGACTCTTCATCACATGGAACGAATACGAATTGCGTCTGCAACGGATGTGTCTCATTCAGGGTGGTGTTTTGCTATTGCTGTCCTTTCTATGGGATTTTTTCACATTCTCTCTATTTGCAAATCATAATCTGGGATACATCACTCCTAGGCGGCAACGTGCACTGAAATCGAGAGTTTCAATAATGTGATTCAGATTTCATGCATTCTGAAATTGTTAGACACCCTTTCATTTGTGGAATTGCCTTATTAATCAGATCACGCGCGCTTTAGGAATTTCCAGTTAAGTTTCACCGATGCAATCCGACTCGGAAATTTATCGGGAATTTCTAATGCACTTATGAGAAACATGTGCAATGAAACACAATGAGTTATGCAAATCTGAGGAGAAAACGCCGCATAACAATCTGATGGTGGGGTTGTCTAAAAAAAGGGGAATAGAAGAAAAATAAAATAAAAGATCATTCTATAACGAGGTAAAAGAGAAGTAAAGAACTAACATTGTACTTGATAACGTAATTTTTTCCGCCTGTTTGCAGTACTAGAGTCGGTAGCATGGAAAAGGAAGTCGGTTATGTTGGTATCAAAAACCTTTCGTGCCACAACAGTATTATCGTCGTCCTCGCACAGTGAGCATTTGTTTCGCTGCTTCCTAGAAATTACACTGTACAGCGATGTGAACATGCAAAACCAGTGAATGTCATCGCCGCCAGCGGCGGAAGCATGAATTCACATCGAAAACTTTCACTGATATAATTTGGACTTACTGTGGGCTCAGAGGTCTAAAAACAGGCGAATCAAATTTGGAAAATCCCTCCCCAATATTATCTATATGAGGAAATAGCAGAAATAAATACATATTTATTACCATTAAAACTTACAATTAGTGAAAGAGAAGAAGGACGTATGTCCTAGTCGGCTGTCTTCTTTCGTAAACGTATTCCACATCCCGAATTTCGTACTAATTAAACACGAATCCGGGTAAAACTGACATACCCACAATTTTGCAACATTTCCTACTAACAGGATCTTGATGAGAAGCAGACGAGGACCGCAGGGCGAAAGCAGCCCCCGCGCGCGACCGTGAAGTGCGTTGACGCCGCTCGGCCACCGGGAGCGCCACGGTCGCCGTCTCAGAGGGACGCACGCGAGCCGCGAGGGGGCGCGCGCAGCGAGAGCTGCACGTGATCCCAGCGGGGGATCCCGCTCCCGCCACACGCGACTAGATGGGACGCGATTGAGGAGAAGCAAACGAAGGAGATTAGATGGGATGGAATTGAATGGAATGGAGTGACGAAGGAAGGATTAAGTTAGGACTAAAAGAGTTGAATGGGATGAATTGGAATTTTTAATGAGATTGGTATGGAAAAGGAAGGAAATAATGTAGAAATGGGTGAGATGGAATTGGTTTAAATGAAATGAACAAATAATTATAAAATATTAATTAACTTATACTTTATAGCTAATAAAGACTTATGCCTATTTTCCATTGTCCTTTGTGTTACACTCGAAAAATCGTCCATACACTGACACACGTTGACCAATTGTAGATGTCATCGTAGTAGTTGTAAATGATTTCTTCTGATACGAATGATAGAAATCGCCTTAGGTCATACATTTTATTTTATTTTTTAGGAAAGTTATCTTAATGAACCTGAATTTAGGACTTGGTGGAATTACAAATGACAGTGCAAGTTAGAATGATGATGAATACATCATAATCGGACGATCTTTTTAGAATTTAAAACCATAGGTAACTCAATTTCGCAAAACTAATTTACGTGAGGTGAGGCTCGGTTGGCCAAATCGTAGCGGAATGGAGCAGGGAAGAGAGAGGTGAGACAAGTGTTTGGGCAGAAGAGTAGGGCAACGCACACCAAGCATCACAATGATAGAGAACAAGAAAAAACGAAAGGTGCGCGATGCGACGAAACCTCAGGAGGAAAGAGGAGTGTAAGGGCAGAGAACAGTAGAACCCCAGTATTTCGAACTAATTGAGGGGGGGTCTGCTCGGGTTTGAGAATGTTTGGATTATCCGAAAAAATGTACCGTACAATACAAGTACATCTACAGAGTTACCAGACACAACGCAATGTAGTGTACGATGTGAGAAAATAGCAACGTAGCGTAGTTCAAATGATTGAAGGCGTAGTCATTGTCAACAATAGTACTATTGTTATGTATATATAGTACTATTGTTGACAATGACAACGCCTTCAATCATTTCAATTACGTAAATGTCAACTACAACTCACCACTGAATCAATAACGTTGCGTAGCTTCACATCGCATCGTCAAGCAGATTCAATTTCTTCCAGCAGAAGAAGATGGCCGATTTTGCAAGTTCCTTTAAGTGAAAATTACTACACCATAGTTACACCGATTTACACCGCAGTTATCAATGCAATAAACATTTAATCTGGATTTGTTTCCATAATTAATTGTTTAGTTCATCAGTAATTATGAAATTCTTTCTTTACACTAGAAATATGCATTGTATTTATTTTGTTTATTTTTTTCTCTATCTAGAATTTTCTTTGGATTATCGGAAATTTAGGTTTAGTGGGGATCGGATTAGCAGGGTTCTACTGTACGTATAGCCGGACGCGAGGAAGAGACGCAAGGGCCTGACCAGAGCGCGTTAGGAAAGAGCGTCAGCACAGACGCTCACCAGGGAGCACGGCGCGATATACTATTAGCGCGGGGATACTAGCACAGAGGGAGAGAGAGGGGACGAGACTCGGCGTGTAGAAGAGAGTCATAGAGGAGATGGTGAGGAGCGGTGGGGGAGAAGTTGGGAAGCCAGGGAGAGAAGGTGTGGAGCGGCGGGGCGGAGGGGGGGGGGAGTGGGCGGAGGGGGCGGAGCGGGGCGGAGTGGGGCGGAGTGGGCGGAGTGGGCGGAGTGGGCGAGGGGCGGAGGGGGAGCGGGGCGGAGCGGGGCGGGGGGCGGGAGCGGGCGGGAGTGGGGGGAGTGGGGGAGGGGCGGAGTGGGGCGGAGCGGAGCGGGGAGAGGGCGGAGCGGGGAGCGGGCGGAGTGGGCGGAGTGGGCGGAGGGGGCGGAGTGGGGGAGGGGCGGGGTGGGGGAGCGGAGGGGGTGGAGGGGCGGAGGGGGGAGGGAGTGGGCGGAGGGGGGAGGGGGGAGGGGGAGTGGCGGAGTGGGGCGGAGTGGGGGGGAGGGCGGAGGGGCGGAGCGGGCGGGAGCGGGCGAGGGGGCGGAGTGGGCGGAGGGGCGGAGCGGGGGGGAGTGGCGGAGGGGCGGAGCAGGGGAGGGGCGGCGGAGCGGGGGAGCGGGGCGGAGCGGGGCGGAGGGGGCGGAGCGGGCGGAGCGGGGGAGCGGGAGCGGGGCGGAGCAGGGGGAGCGGGCGGAGCGGGCGAGCAGCGGGGCGGAGCGGGCGGAGCGGGGCGGAGCGGGGCGGGCGGGCGGAGCGGGCGGAGCGGGGCAGGAGCGGACGGCGGAGCGGCGGAACGGGACATGGCGGGGCGGGGCGGGACAGGGCGGGACAGGGCGGGGCGGGGCAGGGCGGAACAGGGCGGGACAGCGGAGCGGGCAAGGGGTTCCGATAGCAGTATGAAAGTGCAGGATTTGAATCCGGGTCGCAAGGGATGGAAGGTGGAGAGGTGCCAACGAAGCTCAGGGTGGGTGTAGCGGGCGGAGCTGGCAGAGAAGAGTGGGGTAAGAGGTGGAAGGTGAGCAAGGTGCAGCGGAAAGAGTCGGCAATGGAGGGATTGGCAGGATCGCTGTTGGACTCAAAGGGAAGGATCAGGGCGGTGGGGAGCGAGTCGGGCCGGGGGGGGGGGGGCGGGGCGGTGTGGAGCACGGAGAAACCGAGCGGAGCGACGTGCGTTGGTACGCGTTGCATGGCGCGCACTAGGGCAACGCGGGGCGGCGTGAAGCGAGGCACTTCCCGGATGGGGAGGGTGTGTGGAGATCAAAGGAAGCAACGAGGCCGCCGCTGAGGGCGCCGCGGGCAAACGCTCTCCCCGGGGCGGCGCCGCCCGCCCCCCTGGGGGGGCGGGGCTTCCGCAAAGCCGAGGGCGGCCGCTGATCACCTGCGGCGGCAAACCGCGGAGTCCAGCGCGCGGTTGGAGTTGTTTCGTTTGAGGTGCGAATTGGGGAATTGTCGCCATCTAGGGGAGTTTGATTCTCCTACTGGTAGGAGCAAAATTGCTGTGCTGGTGCTGCAATTATGATTTCCTCACCTTGAAATATTCTAGCCAATGTGTCCAAGTTAGGAAAATCGGAAAAAATAACTTTCGAGGGAGCATCCTCAAAATATTTTCAGTCTGTTGTGTGACGGATGACGATATTTAGTTCACTCGTGTAATCTCCCCTGTGCTAGAGAAAATTACCAAGTAGAAGCCTGTGAAACTCACAAACGGATTAGCGGCAGCTTGCCCTATAGTACTCACCCTCTCACTCTATATAATAATATAAATAAATCGTCCGTAGTCCTTCGCGCTTGGAAAATTAGCCAGGCCATTCATTTTTACAACGCCTTCTCGCCAGGGAAAATCGCCCGGTACGAGGAGGTTAAAAGAGGCGGTGTAAATCATGAAACAACCTCAAAGCTTGAATGTTGACCAGCGCCTAAGATTAATTAAACATATATTTTACCGCGACGCCAGGTTCAGACCTCGGTTCCATCTGCTTCTTGACATTTGATCACGAAGCCACCTTCTCGCACACCGCCAAAGGGGACCGTTATATAGACATGCGCAATTGGCCCTGAGGAATGGCCAAAAGATTGGAAAATGTGCTTAGGACGTGGCGTCTCTCCAACAGCGAAGTATCTGACGGTCACCATAATCTCTGCATTCAGGTTTCGCTGTTCACACTTACCCCCCAAAAAACTCCTTAAAATCTGTGTGATAAAATTGTGAATAATAGCGAAACTACTGGAGCTACAACAGACCGTACTTTCTCATACCAACAACGGTTTCTAAAATTATAATACAGCAATTTCTGTCCATATTAACACATATCGGCCACCACTTGTTAAAACTCATCAATCGTAGCGCATTAGAAGCAAAAATTTAATTCATTTAAAGCTAATACATCAACTCAAATTCGACAATGGAAATCGCCGTTCTATACACCAGCAAAAAACCGTCCAACATCGAGGATTTATAACTTCAGTATCCCGGCGTTGCTATTGTTTGCGACCGATAACTCCTGAAAGATTCTAGCGAAGTGCGGGAAATTCGAATCTGAAAGTTCGAACAACTTCAAAAATTAAGCAAAACTGACCATATTTTCAACAAAAGAACATAATTATTTAAAGATTTAATTTTGAAGAAAACATTTTAAGATTTAAAAAAATGTTCATCTTCAATATTATACTTCTGCAATTTTTTTGCAATTTTCGGAAATACAGAGAGTTTGCCTAAAAATTACTACTCGTAGTATCACTTCCTTTGTCATTCTCTGCAACAAATGAGGAAAACATTTTTTTTTTAAATTTTGAGCTGTTTTGAAATAATAATTGTTTAAAAATTGCCCATATTTTATGCAAAATGACGCGACTTCTCACATTTTCCAAAAATTATTCCTTGACTATTATCCTTACCGTATTTAAAGACTTTTTAAGCAACTGATTTCGTTTTAAAAATCTTTACCTTTAATATAATAGTTCAAGGAAGACGCGGAAAAAATGGATCCTTTGCAAGTTTTAAAAAATTAGAGATTTAAAAGAAAATTAAATCCGTGTTATTTTCAAGAGTTCTTCATGCTATGGGAGGTTACACGCTATAGGAGTGTATGCTGCAGGAAGTTGTATCACAAAATTTGGTACCATTTGTAAAAAAATGGAATGATAAATAAATAATAAAAATAGATACTGTGGAAGCTTCAGATAATGACCCCCGCCCCCCCAAATCAAAATATCCTATTCAAACTTGCAGAGTTTCGAGTTCACTCAGATCGATCGATGAATGACAGGCGGACGTTTTGCCGTCAACCGATTTTTCGGTATCAAGAACCCACAAAACATGGATTCTGACCACACGTCGTGTTAGAGGAAGTAATTTTGTCGTAGTAGGTATAGGAACAAGATGTATCCACTTTTTATGTACGAGAGACCGGCAATAGCTTTCCTGTCCAAAATTACCGTTTTTTTTTTTGCAGCATTACAATACTTTATACTGCATATGCAGAATGCAAGTAAGTTTAAACGTGGGCACATCATTACAAAAGCCATCAAAATAAACAGTGAACTGAACATTATTTGAATATTCAGAGAGGATAGAAAACATCCAATTATTCCACATTCAGAATGTACAATTACATTTAAATAATATGTACTACATGTTAATGACATGTGAAAGAAATGTACCGGGAGCGGTAGCTCAGAGCATCAACTGACGTCACTGCAGCGCATCTGGCCGGGAGGTCCCAGATTCGAGTCCTGACGGCGGCAGGATTTTCGACACTAGCTTTTCAGCTAGGCTCGTCGCTGTCTGGAGGAGAATTCTAGCGGCCGGCTGCTCTGATCGGTAGCTTCCCGTGGTTTCTCCGATCGACACCAACTGAATGTCGGAGCAGTATCCTAACAAACGGGCCACGGACCGCGCGCGATCTGTCCTTCCTCTTCCTTGTCCTATCCTCGCCTCTTACACACACACTTACACGAACATGCACTGCACTACCACATATTCCGGGAGACCGGTCGGGCGCTTAGAGCTTGTCGCGGCTGGGGCGGTGCCCCTCTGGTGGGAGAGTCCTGGTTAGGAGGAAAACCCACAAGCCGACGGCAGGTCGGCACCGGACCTCGCCATTCAGCACGCGGTAAGATCACCGCTATCTCCCGAGAAAAAAAGCACTACACTAACGGGACTCATGACCAAAGCAGTTGACCCGCCCGTAAACACGAAAAAATCAATCAATCGACGAAATGTAGATTTTTGAAAAAAATATAGCAATTAATTGTCAAGTTCTTCCATTTAGAATAAATACTGCTCCAGAATAATAGAAATTTCTCTAATGAGAAGCAGCAGTTAAATGATGTGATGCAGCAGGTGGCTAAGGTTCTACAGCGCACGTGAAGAGGATGTGCCATTAACATTATTCAATAATTTTCGTACACGATAGTAACTGTTCTGTAATATTTTTTCGAAGATGATTTTACAATTCCTCTATTATTTTATAGAATTAGACATAATTAGGAAGGGGATAATAGAAGGAATATATTTTAATGTTGATTACGTGTTAAAATTTAATTTTGATACTTTTTTTGTGTGGTATGTTACTAAACTATTTTCCTTAAGGTACTATTGTGTATTGTCCATACACATTTTTACATTTTTAACAAAGTCAAAAAAACTTGTATTGTCCACACACATTTTTACATCTTTAACAAAGTCAAAAAAACTTATACATCTCTGTGTAAAAAACTGTAAAACTGTATTGTCAACTCAACTGTCAACTGTATTGTCATCTCAAAAACTGTATTGTCAACAATGTAACTGTAAAAACTGTATTGTCCACACACATTTTTACATTTTTAACAAATCAAAAAACTTATACATCTCCGAATATATTTGCTTGCGAAACGTTTGCTCTATTTTACTTACGAAGTGCGTAAATAGTCGCAGGTATCAGTCACCTCAAAACAAATCCGACCACCGTTTGTTAAACCCAGTTACTTTGACTGCAATGCTACGATGACGATCGACGCTTGGAATAGATTCTTGGCTTACGACTCTCTATGTGATAATTTTAAGTTACTTGAAATAGATTCACGAAAATATTCTGAATTATTCCGCTCCTTGCCAACAGGCCAACTTTTGATGAGAATGTTTGTAAATAATAGCTTTTGATTTTTTGTACGAAATTGAGGTTAGTTTTCTTGATCCGAAGAAGAAGTAGCTGTGGTTGTATTTTGGAAATGCTAATGTCGTGATGTTGAAATTACTTATGGCTGAAATAATAGAAGTATTATTTTTCCACTTATATTTATTATAATACATTTAAATCGAAAAATAATCCTTCCTATGTTTCATATCTGTTAGTATTTTAAATGTTTTTATGAACGAGTAAAAGATGGCTGTGATAATTTGCACGTACTTTATGGCCTGTGACTCCCTTAACGGGGAAAAGCGCTTCCACATTGTTTATCCCTGCGAAATGTGAATTGTCAACTATTGTGTACACTCTGGTTTTACTGTTTTGACGGTGACTTACAAATTCCATTCCGGCAGCCGTAGAAATGAGATGTTCCCAAATTCAACGGGGGCCCCAGAATAAATTGCTAAATATTTGAAGAAAACTGCATAAATTTAAGAACTAACTCTACGTGGATTTAGTAAATTATTAGAGGGTTTTTGCAAGACGTGGATTTGAAAGACGTAACACAAGAATTCTGGGGAGAATTGTAATGCGCATGCGCCGGCATCAAATGACGGGATTTGGATGGACGGGTCCCGTTCAACGAACTCAACACAATGAGCATGGAAGTAATGAAAAATACAATATCCATACTACCAATATATTATGGCAGAAACTTAATTGTTAATTTTTTCTCAAGTTAATTCAAATCTGTAAGGAATAAGCTAACGTATTTGTTTGGGATTTCGAGGTTCTGTATATAGTGAGGCTACATTGATTGTCACGAAAAATTAATTCTTTATTCACAGCGCGTTATAATTGGCAAACATTTAACATTCCTAAAATAAATCATTTAAATATGTTATAGTAAAACAGTGGGGTTATTTAGGAAGCTATATAATGCTATATAAAGCTACGTAATGCTATTATTGTTAGCATATAATAATAATTATTATTTATATTATTATTGTTGTTATTGTAATTATATATTAAAATAATTTTAAGTTACTTTGTGTTAATATTCCTAATTGTAATATGTAAGTTGTAGTGTTCTGCCACCAGGTTGTATAAACCTACCTGCAGAAATAATAAATATCTATCTACCTATAATTTTCTTTGGAGATAGACATGTATTACATATTCGTATGATACAATGAGATTTCATGTATTATAAGTTTTACTATCTTGTAATGATAATAAAAGCAAAAATATACTCAGAAATACACAGATGTTCCATAAAAGCTTTTATACCCTGTAGACTCCGTGTTCCTAGTTTTAACGTACGTTTTCGATTATAGGAGATGCAAAAACTCATTTTTCTGAAGAAACGTTATTTCCTTTTGAAGATAATATTTACGTACTATGACAATGTATTTCCCGTCATGCAAAAACTCTATTATATAATTTTTGTGCGAACAAAAATTAAAATACTTTCAGTTTTTGAAATGACGCAAGGGGGCTATATATTTTGTACGTTTTCGGTGGTTCAGAACATTTTGGCATAGATACAGAATGCTGTATCATTTTTCAAAGAACTACTTCAACATTTTCTATTATAAGGTTTTATCGTGTTTACGAGCAATCCTGGCTGAAAACAAGAGGACGCCAGCTTTCCACGGTCCAATTATGCATCGCGACAGTTTCGATTTGTTTGTTATTCATCCGAAAAGCATTTTTTATTAACTTCAATGTACTGGCCAGCCCTTAAGACCTTGCAGTTTTTGTTTACATATTCGTATCGGTCGGAAGTAACCCTCGGAAAGTTCCACATTGAACTACTGAATATTTAGGTTTATGGTAAATGTTTTCATTTGTCGTTTAGAAATATTTTATTGTTAAGTATCTGATTTTTTAAATAGTGAGATGGGAGGGGCATCTGGGAATGGAGTCGTCGAAGAAGTCTATGGGTGGTCCCAAGTTGAAGGGGCCTAATGGTCGGTAGGTCCGACTTCGCCGACCAGCTAACGGTGTCTCACCATACCTGGGCCTAGTTAAATTTCATGCTTGGGAGTGAGCGACATGAGCGAGCATGACGTATTCTCTTCACCGTAACTAGCAAGATCCGCCTGCTTGAGCTTTTCTTCGTCACACACCTACAGAAACTGCGACGATTTTAAAGGAAAGCTACAACTCTATTTCTGCCTCGACCGGAAATCGAACCCGGGACCACAGCATGAAAAGCCAGACGCTGCTCATGAGCAATCCTAGAGGCGTTATTTTTACTTACAGATTTTATGTGGAAGTCCATACGTAGGTGGGTGCGGACAGACCGTGGTGCACTACTGCTTATCTAAGATATCGGATTTGCGGAAATTGATATTTTGATAATGATGTTTGGGATGCTCCTTCCCGTGTGAAAATAGGTCTTATCGGAGCATCGGTATTCCAGTTAAGAATTTTAAAGCATGCACTCGCAATGATCGTGGCTTTACAGCGGAACTTGTTTTTATTGTAAAATAATTGTTATAGCGGTGTTGAAATTGATTTGATAGCTTAGTTAAGATTAGCAGAAATTTTACTTTCTCGCTACGGAGTAGAGAGAAAGTTATGTAGTACTGCGAAAAAAAACGGCGAATTTTCGGCAGAAGAAGCTTATTACTGGGCTCTGATAACGAAAAAGTGGATAAATCCAGTTTGATAAATTAAGAAAAAGTCCTCTATCACGTGGTGTAGTGAGAATCCTTGTTTTGGGGGTCCTAGATACTGAAAAATCGAATGACGGCAAAAAGTCTGTCTGTCGACACGCTATCGTCTAAAACATTCACTCGATTTTCTCCAAAATTGGTATTCCCCAATCGATTTGACTGATGTCGCGGCCTCTTAAATTTAAAACTAATATTTTTGGAGGGATACTTGGGGGGTAATTTACCATGAAACCCCTGGGACATTTTACAAATTTTCAAAAAATGGTCAATCGTTTTTTATTGAAATTTGTTGTTGGATAGTGTGAAGGACCTTTAAGAGAACGGTGCAGCTCTCATGTCCGTTAAAATCCCTGATATTTCGAAAATTGCATAAGTTTAAAATTTTTCGGGGTCTTCCTACAACTAAAATGTTAAAGCCAGAGATTCTTTCCATTAATGAAACCTGTTTCTTAAAGATTATATATATATATATATATATATATATATATATATACAGAGAGAGAGAGAGAGAGAGAGAGAGAGAGAGAGAGAGAGAGAGAGAGAGAGAGAGAGAGAGAGAGAGAGAGAGAAAATACGGTCATACAATTTTTCGAAAATTTGAGTAGTTTTCGCGTAATTTCGCATGAAAATACGATGGAGAAAGTACGTGCTGTTTTAACACCACATACCACTTGTTTGCATATAGAGAAAGGTGAATAAAGATTACGATATATGGGCACGTTGACGAGTGATATATGGGCACGTTACGATATATGGGCACGTTGATTAGTGAAGTATAGATTTAATACTGTTGATAGAATTAATTATATGTTGTGGAAAGTCACATGTGTGAGGTTTGTTAGAATTCTTCAAGGTTGCAGATGAAAGCAAATCAATATTAATTTTTCGTGGAGGGCGTGTTGAAAAATTGTTAAAACATCAAACTATAATGCAAAGTTAAGAAAGGTTCAAAAAACAAAAGTCTCAAATAATCGAACATCTTCCCACTCCGTAACTCCTTACCACCACAAAGAGCAAAAAAACTCTACGCTAGGGTTACACGCTGATCTCACCTCCCATTCGTATGAGTCTGTTAACATACACAGTCGAAATCTTCTAATCCTAACCTCTCTTACCTACATTATTCATATTGGTAGCATGTAGGGCACCCTCACGTCGGAAGCCGGGCCAATGGGAAGCGATAAGCCCCACAGCAGCTTCTCTACTTCTCATCCCCCCTGGCCTGGCCTAGCCTCACCGCGCGTGGCACTGCGCCAGCTGTTCCACGTGTCCTTATCGCTTTGCGGCACCCCCTCCGCATTAGATACAGGGCCAAAGCATAATGTTCTCCTAAGAGAGCAGACTCATCAATCCCTTCTCTTTACAACACTCAGTATTCATGGGCGTTTCCACAAGTACTTGTTCTTAACGCAATCACGTAGATCGGTTAGGTTTTGTCATGGACGGAGTATCGTATGCGCGGTTCATTGCGATACACTTTTATTTCAAAAACAGGATGTAATATTTGTTTCGAATCCATTTTGTTCACCTGAAATTCCACGTGGACCGACAAGGATTTGATCCTCGGTTGTGTAGCAAGAAATTTTCTTCTAGGAATAAAATACGTAAAATATGTTCTCATTATCATAGATAAAATTAAGTCAACTTAAATATTTATAAATCCATTAATGCTTCTGACTTTAAACTTGTGAGTGACAAGGACGACGTCATCTTGTAATTGTGGCGTACCTACTAGGAAAAACTATCGCACTACGTAGGAATGTGATTATCTAGGCCGTATTTGATTTATATTTATTTGTTTTGGTGAGCTAAGCACTATATTTCCTTTGTTTTAGCACTGTTGCTGAAAAAGAAATATTGTAATGAAAAAAGAAAGAAATAAAGGGAGGAAAGAACAAAGATGTTTTAGTTTTCAAAAACAGCTGGCATCAGAAGCTATATTTTATCTAATAATTACACGTTTCGGACATGGAAAATCAGTGTTATGTAGTTCAAAACACTTAGTATTTCTTCAAAATGTTTACAACTTTTTCTAATATGTTGACAGTTTAATCTTTTAAATAAATCACTTAATAGGGAATCGCCAATAGAAAAGATTCTAAACCCATATAAAACACAGGGAATACATTTTCGTTAGAGCAATTTTCAATCAAACGGACCATACACGAAAACGCAACACATGCAACCTTCCTCAATTTGGAGGCCAAAATGTCCATGCAAATGGAGTGAGGTTCCATATGCAATACGTTATTCACAGTTGCGTCATATGAGACAGCGATATTTCACTTGGGCGTGTTTCCATTCCACGTTTCAGGTAAATATTGCACACAAATTCGCTGTCATATGGAATTTTCCCGTGATTAAACAAGCTTGTAACTCCCCCAATATTCCTCACACTTCCAAAATCCCTTTTCAAAAAATCAGAGATTTCAACGAAAATGAAACTTATACTCTTCTCTTAAGCGTTCTTTACGCTGTTCGAGAAATGAAGGTTAATCAAAGAATGTGGAGACATTCTTGAGAAAAGTTTGAAAATATTTCTGATACTTCATGAAAAGTACTTACAAAAATCAAAATATTCGTTTCAAATTCAGGGGTATTCGACTTTATTTAAATCGATTGAAGAATATCAATTTTGGAGAGAATGAGCTGAACGGTTTAAGTTTGATGGGCGCCCATCACAGACTGATGGGCGGAAAGACTGGTCGTGATTCCGCGAAGTATGATGAGATGCAAAACTTAAGGTTTTCTTACTCGTTGTAAATAACGTAGAAAAATAAAACCTTTCATCTCTCCTTTTGCAAGGAAAATGACAATCGACTGCATTAAAGAGCACCTGTTCTTTGTAGATGCCACATGATTGATTGATTGAGATTAAGGGCGCTTCAACTGCTAAGGTCATTTGCGCCCCTGTCAAATTATTTTAAGACCAGTGCACAATATTGCAGTGCCAAGCTAACAAAGGAAAATTAAAATCTTTAAATAAAAAGCAAAGTAAAATTGAAAAGGAACGTATCCTAATAAAAGAGTTTGACAGAAAATTGCCAGATAGTTACTTTAAAATCTTGAGCTAAAAGCCAATAATTGGCAGCATCGTCTTCTCTCAGATAAGGCTATACAAGCCAATCTCGCAAAAAGCCAAAAAGCTTGCAAACGGAAGATTCGTCATTTCTAAGAATCTCTGCTAGGAAGCTAGCGAGGTGATGTCTTCGACGGCTATCTCTTATCTTAACACAGTGCAAGAGAACATGCTCCACGGTAAGATCTATTTTACCACGGCAGTAGTAGATGCCACAATAGCGCTTCTCTTTGTAGACAGAAGTCAAATAAACCTCGTAATCACAATACTATTGTACTTAATTGTACTGCTGTCTTGCATTGAGCTCCTTATTTACATTCTCCGGTTTCTGTATTGAATCGAATTGTAACAAACACAGAAAACTAAGGAATTAGATGAGATGGCTATTCTCAGACCCACAATTTAGTGGACGAGAGATGAACCACAAATCTAATTCAATAGCTTTCTCATAAATATTTTTTTCACACACTAAACAATAATTTACAAAATACGAAATGTTCACACGAGTCCAGCTGTTTACAACTGAGCTACTATTTGATATTTAATTAAGCAAACATTCAAAATTTGTGAAATTCTGAGCACATGAGTTCCCTAGAAGCCCTAGTGTACACACTCATCAATAAACCTGTCATATGTTTGCAAACATGACTCGTCAGATAAACGTCATGAAATTAGCTCAGGCTAAAAGAAAACTGTCAAGTATCGATAGGAACACAACGTCATAGCAGCTACTTTAAAAAATATAATTTTCTCATACAATGAAATTAACGGGAACACGTACATGGAACGAAGTTTTTGACTCAGAGAATGAAATGAGGCAATGGAATGATTGAGTGAGCGATTGTGAGTGAATAAATGTAGTACATTTATAAAGTAAAAAAGAAACTGTATGGACAGTACAAGACAATACATTACGAAATTGTAGGTGTTAACTATATTCTTGCAAGCTGGGAGATAATTATATATTTTATATATAAGTTAATGAAATAAAGAACTAATATAAGCAAAAATAAAATAAAATAAAAATAATTATACAACTACTAATAATATTGTTATCATTGATAATAGTATGAAGTTCATGAAAACATCAAGGAATATTAGTATCGTTCATCAATGACTGAATCGTCACACTACAAAAATAATCGTTAGTAATAAGCAGGGATCGGATTCTAAAGACCTAAAAAATCTTTGAAAATGATATATAAAATGACTTTCAAATAAGAGGAAAATGACCTATAAAATAACTTAAAAATAAGGGAAAATGACCTAATTATTTTAAAAAATACTAAAACTTTTTAATGAAAATATTTATTTATCAATGAATTTTACAATATAAAAAAATATTTTTCCACAATTATATGTAATATAAAGTATTTATTTTACTATGTATTGCAAATCTTAGCTCCAATCTTTCAACTATCAGTTTTGAAAAGCCCCGGACTTTACCGAAGATCCGTGTAATTTTGAGAGTTCGAAAAACAGACTACTACAGTAGTGAATTTCGTCATGAAGTGATAATACAATAAAAACTTTGCTTTGGGATGTCATTGTAAATTGATAAAACATCCACAAACAAAAAGCACGAAAAGAAAACAAAATGAGTAAATACGACAAAAATGACGCAAACATGCTAATACGTTCAATGGAGAAGTAGTCCGTAAGCATCACCCCACTTTTTGCAGCAGTGAATATAGGTTGTCTATTTTTATATAAATATCAAACACGAACATTTATCAAGCTAAACTATTCGGGGATCCAACCCTGAATAATTTTGTTATGTGTACGTTATTCGTACACTATTCTTAAGATACCTTTCCAATCATAATGTGCGTATATATTAAGCTTAAAGACGTACGTATTGCAGTTATGTTATTACTCGTATGTGTTACGTTTAAAGATGATAACTACAATAATACTGTGACAATAAGGACTAATTTGACTCATATTAGAAGTAGATAGTTAATTATCGCATTTTGTTGTGAGTTTCGATAAAGCTGCGAATGACGATTAAAGGATCGTATTTCGAACTTCATCCGGCTAATGTTGGCCACAGTGCGCTGGATAAAGTATGGCAATTGTCCGAGTGTAGTGCATCTGTCGAGTTTACAGGACGTATTTGGCATAAAAATGTTTTGGAAATTGTGTGTGCACAGACTCTATGATAATTTATCGTAAATCGCAAAGTCCGGAGACGGAAGTCTCGCTTTTAACCCAGATGCGCGTAGTAAAGCGATAATTGACGCACACGGTAATTGATTGACTGATTTTTTCGTGTTTCCGGGCGCGTCAACTGCTTCGGTCATTAGTCCCGTTAGTGTAGTGCATGTTTTTTCTCGGAGAAGGCGGTGATCTTTCCCCGCTGGATGGCGAGATCCGGCGCCGACCTACCGTCCGCTAGAGGGGTTTCACTCTAACCAGGACTCTCCCACCAGCGGGGCATCGCCACGCACACGGTAAAGTTAGTTAAGTTTATGTTAGAATAGGGAACGTGGAATGGTGTAAATAGAAACTTACGCTGCGAAACATGAAACTACACACTAGATTTAGAAACTTCCCGCCTGCAATCTGCTTCCTGCTCATTACATTAGCATCAACTACTCGTCACCATAACATATTTCACTTTTCTACAGCCACTCCGTGTTGTGTTAATGTCAACTCAATCCAGTTAATGTCCGAAGTATACTTCAAAGCTGTTTTTCTTCGAACATTATCCAACCATTTTGGATAATGTGAACATTAACCGGCTAATTCAGGACTTTTCTAACTTTGGGCATTAGTAGTTTACGTAACGAGGGCGCGAATCAGGTTCTTCACGCACGAGTCGAATTTGTCGTCCGCGCATAGCGAATACCATACAGAGACGAGTGCGGGAATTACGCGGGAATCATGTATCGCTTCTAGAGTACTGACGCCAATACACTGACTACTTGCGGCCGCATACCAATGCAAGCTATGTCATATGTTGCATACAAATGCAATTTCGGTTCCAGGACTACATCAAGAAGGGAGGGGGTCAATTTGGTGTCCCCTAGAATATATGTTATTATAACCAAGAACAATTTATATACTTGAGAACTACTAACACATTTTAGAAAAAAAATAATTTATTTTTGTTGCTTGTTTCTGTGCAAATATGTTTAGTTTCTGTGGTACGGCAAAGCATATATTTTAAAGATTTCCGGTACCAATTTCACTCTTTTCCTCGGGAATGCAGATGACCAAGTCTTTTTTCTTTCAGGAATAGTTCATTATTCATTATGCGTATATCTCTGATTACATATCTATTCTCTCCAGCTATCTCTGCGTGTTACAGACTGGTAGAGAAAAACTTTGCAACATTTATAATATAATAATATAACTGTTCCACGGCAATTTTTCTGCTCAATTCACACGTTTTAGTTACATCGTACAACGCGCTGTCCAGATCTCGTTTGTTCTTTCGTTGAGTTTATACAATCTTTGCTAATTGCCCTACACACCAGTGTCACACCGATTTAGGTGATTCAGGACATCAATTAATGTCACTGTAGCAGTGCCTGTGACCGTCAGGTCCTAGGGTTCGAGTCCCGAAAATGAGAGAGAGACACAGAGAGAGACACAGGGAGAGAGACACAGAGAGAGAGAGAGACACAGAGAGAGAGCACAGAGAGAGAGACACAGAGAGAGAGAACAGAGAGAGAGACACAGAGAGGAAGACACAGAGAGAGACACAGAGAGAGAGACACAGAGAGAGAGACACAGAGAGAGACAGACAGACGACACAGAGAGACAGACGACAGACTGACAGACTGACAGACTGACAGACTGACAGACTGACAGACTGACAGACTGACAGACTGACAGACTGACAGACTGACAGACTGACAGACTGACAGACTGACAGACTGACAGACTGACAGACTGACAGGTTTCGGTGACCGGAATCAGTAGCTGCTTGGCTGTGCGGGAGACGCCGCGACACAGGCACAGGTGCCAACGTTTCGGCCGCTATTACGCGACCTTCCTCAGAGCGAAATGCATTTCGCTGCAAACCAAGCATCTCCGTTTCTGTAGCTATGTAATGAAAGAAAAAGCGCCGGCGGGCCAAGTATGGTGATGAGAGTACGTTACACACCTATCTCTTACCCCCAAGACAGGATAATGCATATAAATCTGGTCTTGGGCCTGGAACACCATTTGCAGGCAAAAGTCGGATCGATCCTAAATACATATATACGAAATCGGCGATAAGAACCATGTACTCAATAAAAAATATCCACAAACTGTCACTAGATTCAGCAATCAAAATATTTCATGCAGTCATTAGCCCAATCATGACATACGGAATATGATTAATATGGTAAAAACTCAATGGTTGATCTAAGGTCCATAGAGAAAACCAAGGCAAGATACCTGAAGAGAGTCTTGTGTCTTCCAATGAACACACAATCAAGATTAGTATATGAACTGACCAGAGAACCATTCTACATTGAGGACTTAAGATACCAATTACTACTACCATCCACCATGCAAAGCATACGAGTGCTAGAAGAAAGAATAAAGAAGAGAAGAGAAATATTGCCAGAATTCTACTCAACAGATGCCATGACGGAAAGAAAACGGACGGAAACAAATCATGAATTTAGATAAGTGATCACAAGACTGGTGACTCATGGGTTCCATCACAAAATCTTCGCAACCTCACATCATCACGAAGTAAAAGAATACTGCGTATGCTCCTTGTGTGGCGAACAGTGTGAACGATATCATATTCAAAGATACAAGAAAAGAACTAAAACAGTGACAGAATATAGCAAAGAACTTTAATTTTTTCTTCTCTTATGCACTTTCGTGCGCACTTTATTATTTATTATACATACGAAATCAATACATCTTTCAGAAGTTCCCCAAATCATGAGTTTGGTTTGAAACACTTTTTGTCAATAAACGGGTGTTAATGCACTCTTGCTATTACTACAGACATTTTCTGAGGGGTACACTCTTTTAAAGATAACGTATGAATTAGAAAACTTCCATCGTTAGTCGTTGGAATTGTAGGAATCCCGTCTCTATGTTTCTCAGTATCTGTTTATAAGAAGCGTTCTCGCATAAAATATTCTTTATTTTCCTATATGCCATTCACAGTTGGTACATTGTTTTAATTGGTTATTTAAGGTCGCATCAACATCTTAGGTCATTAGCGACCACTATTGCTGTTAGCGGTATGGTAACTATGAGGATGAAACGATATGGTGATGATAAGAGGTGAAAGGACGAACACAAATACAACCATGCCCGAGGCGGGACTCGAACCCGCGACCCTTCGGTCCGAGATCACTACGACACTGCCTTAGCGATCTCGGTCACCGGGCCGACAGTTGGTACATTGTTCTTACGGTAAATATACTACTGTCCGAATGAAAAAGAGTTAATGATACAGTTAGGAGTAACATTACAAAAAAATTCGACAATTTGACTTTCTGTTTAAAATCATTCTGCATACCTAGGAAATGGAAGAGGAAAACTGCATATGTCGCGCATCACGTCATAACTAGACTTTGCACTTTCATATTGGTGTCCTGTGGGCGGGAAAAACCATGGTGTTGGTCACTTGATATATTGAAACGCACTACAGTCTCTTTGTGGATTCCTCTTTTCCGTTTTGTGATCTTGAGGCGTAATATCATAGTGGTAAGTAAACACTTTGGCGCAATAATAACCCGAAAGGATGACACATCGACAGTCGTTATCAGAATTCTTTTGAATTATCCTCAGCAAACAGGAAAATAAGTTTTATATCGATGATAATAATAAAACTAATAATAATAATAATAATAATAATAATAATAATAATAATAATAATAATATTATTATTATTATTATTATTATTATTATTATTATCTGTCTGTAATTACATTTTTGTTATTACAGTAGATATTTATAATTAAGAAAATGAGGGCAGAATTACAATACTTACTTCTGGTTTAAATCGTCACCGACAATAATTGTTTGAAGTGAGGTGACATGTACTTCGTCCTCAGGTTTTTTAGATTGATGTTGTAAAAGCTTTATTTTGCACGAGGTATCTGAATTTTCTGAGTTCACATTAAGTGAAATAGAATAATTTGATATTTGTATTACTACTTAGATTAAAAAATGCCCATTATCCCCATATGTTTGTTTAGTTGTTAAAAATTTCTTCTCAAATTTCTACTTCTTGTCTCTAGTTGGTCTAGTGGTTATCAAAGAAAACCCTCAAAGCCAATCCCCAGATCTTCGCCCAGAAATTGTGATGCTCCGTATACAGAATTGTCCATACTTTACTTGGAACAGATCAAAGAACTGCAGTCATTACAGTTCCAATAAAGTCATTAGGGTTACTTTTCCTCTCTACAAGATAGCATACATGTTTTATTTTATTTCAAATACATATTTTCCCAACGGATATGTTGTTCCTTATAGAAACAGTGTGCGAATACTGAAATAAGAATGAAAATTTCAAATACTTCTACAACTCCTACGGTGATGACAAATAGTTCGTTTATTCGGGGTAGTTGTGTCTCTTCTTCGCAATTTACCAAAGACAGAATATCAGAGAAAGTCATACATTGAGTTTTGCTAAAATATAGAGATTCTATAAAGAATAGTACCAAATATTTCTGATAGCATTATTACATATATTATTATTCAAAAGAGAAATTAATAAGTGAACCAGACCAAAAAATGCATTTTCTAAATCATTGTGAAATTAATTTTATGTTCTATTTTGGTGTAAAAAATAAGGTTCAATTAGACCTGTTATACGTCCAATGGTATTTGACATATTAAGACATCGTTCCAAGTTCCAATTACATTGAAATGTATAAAGTTATTGAAACCTATTGCTTTGTTTCCTTGCACATTCAATTTGTATTAAAACAGAATTTAAAACATAAGTGAATGTAGCTTTGAAGTAAGTAATAAATTGTTCTTTTCTGGTAAATAGGTAATCATTCGAAAAATTAAAGAAAACCGCGTGGAAAATGTTAAATCTTTATGAAAATATTTAAAATAACATCATGCGGAGTATGATTTCATAGAACCTTTCTTTTGTAGTTATATAATTTTACAATCACTTAATATAGATACTTAATTCTCTGTTAATGAAAAGATTCTTAGTAAATAGTTATAAACTGTCATTTTTAGAGAATTTTATTACACCCTCTGTTGTTAATTATTATTATTATTATTATTTCTTTTTCCTCTTACAATAAGTAGTAAAATCCATCATGATGAAGTTATTTTTAATTAGTGAAATTATTACAGAAGTAGATTTTGATACGATAAAACCATCAGTGAAATGACTTATGTCAGTGAATGATTAACTTTCTCATAATTTGAAAAATGTGAAACAAAAACGTTTTATATACTACTTTAATGGTTATATGGAACTTGACAATGGGTCTTGGCTTGAAATTGATCATAAACTGAACATAAAAATAATAATTCAAAATCAATTACATTTATCTCTTTCTCTAACATGTTGAAATATGTCTATTCCCTTATTTGCAAGTATTAATTCGTTTAAAATTTGGGTCTGCATAACACAAAACAGTGAAACTTATTGAGGGTTCCAACGTTACTTTGTGTCCTCTCCCAAACTTTTCTGGTTGGTGGAAAGTTGCGATTGTATTCAGGAATGAGCTCACGAATGAAAATGAAAAGCGGGATTTACTAATACTAGCAGCACCATGAAGCAGATTACAACAAAAATAATGATCATATACGCAGATACAAATACCTTAGGTTCCAGATATTATCTGCAAAGTGACATGAAAAATAAATTACTGTACTACCATATAATCTGTGGCGGTTTTCTTGTTAAGTGTAATAATTGTTCCCCAAAGTAAAGAAATGATTCGTAAAGTTGCTTCAATCATATTTTGAAGAAAAAGGAAGCAACAAAACAAAATAAAAATATTTAATTTAGAAAGTAGGCAATCTCTTACATGTTACACAATCTCGTAAGAGTTTATGACACTTTTTAGATACAACGCGTTTCAGTTCGTTGATGGAAAAAAAATTGTAGTCAGAAATAGAGTGAAATGGTTTTGTCCTGTTTTTAAACGAATCGGAGTAAAATTCTTTTTCTGCAAAACATTGGATAAAAATAATTTTACTTTAAATAAACAAGAAAAATTGCAAGTATAACCTGTAAGTCCTTTAATAAACGCCTATTCGACTTATCTATATCATTCTTAACTCACCTATAACTGAAGTGAAGAAATTAACTTCATGGAAATTTAAATTTCTCTACAGGTTCAACAATGGTGCACAAGCCACAGAAACTAACTTAAATTGAAAAATCAAAAGAAATTGAACCAATGTTTGTACAAAAATAGGTAAGAAAAAATCAATTTGTCAACATCTCTCTCAATGACCATATTATTACATGCCATAAACCGTACAAGGCGCAACATCCGTCAAGAATACCAATACAATTTACTGTGGGTCGTTGAACTTGGGAACAGAAATATATACGAATGAAAACTTCTTACAAAAATTCTAAGATATACTGTCATTAATTTTTAAACTTCTCTAAACCTTCACTATCTTCCCTTCAATCTGGGTTCACAACTTACTATACTTGTTTTTTTTTTCTAACGTAACAATCATTATTGTTGTAAGACTCGCTGACTGAAGATAATCAAATATACTTGGGTGGCTGACGGTATTATCTTCAAGATGGAATTCCGCGACATTTGAGTCATTTTCAGTCCTGCCGCTAGAGTGGCTTGATTTGCAGCACTGCTTGATGTGGTCGCGATCATACGACATCTTCCGGCATGACTGAGAATGACTCCAATGTCGTGCCGAATTCCATCTTGGAGACACTACCCTCAGCCACCACGTTAGAAAAACCCAAGTATATTTGATTATCTTCAATCAGCGAGTCTTACAACAATAATGATTAATAAAAATGTCTTCAAAATTTTAAAAGACATAGTTTTATATTTAATTTTCAAATCTACCTTTGGAACAACGTTTACAATCTCCATCACTTTCTACTTCTTGTAACATCCCTATAACTATCCAACATATTTTAATAGATTGCCCAGTGTATTCAGACTGACGTATTCACTTATAAATTGTCTACCTATATTACTATGAAAAATATCAAGCATATAATGTTTTCAAATTTCTAAAAAGTAATTTAGAAATACACAAAATAATTAGTAAATAAAAAATAAATGTATTTAATGCAATGTAAAGAATTGTCTATATCATTGCTATTACCTTGCAGTTCAAAAAAATAGAGTTTAATTTTAAAAAAAACTTTTACAACTATCATGGCCAGCAATATGCTTCGACTCATAACCCGCGGAGTGGTCTGTAACAGGGGTTCGTGACGTTAAGGCTAGCGTAAACGCCTTCCATTGCTGGGACTGGAGTTCATTTGGCGGTCGATCCACGTGGACTTCGCGCGGACAAATGGGGTCTCGGCAAGCGTTCTCGAGGTTCTCCTATTCCTCCTGTCTTTCATTCCACCTTCTCTTCACATTATTCACCTCATCATTACTGTAGCAATCGTGTATTCATTAAATCATTATTCACGAGCCTAAATAACGTCAGCCGTTGAAGAATCCGTCAACCACAATAAATGTGAATAATACCAGTTCGTAGCCACAAGACAGACAGTAAAAAATAAAAAAAACAGGCGCGATTCAAATGTGTTAGCAAAGCTATAGCAGATGTCTGTAATCAACAGACACCGTAATTTTAGTTTTTGATAGTGTATCGTTATTTATTCATATCAGTTATCAACGTTTTTCGGAATACTATTTGCTTATAATAAAAATCATAGAAACAAGAAATACCTCTTCTTAGAACAAATGTTATCATCCGCCGTCTTTAGTTACAACTTATTTGTTTTGATGGTTTCCAAAGGACGGAGGACAGTTAAATTCGTACCGCATACTATTCGAAAAAATTACAATAGAAAATAAATGTCTCCGGAGATTTATAGCCCATTGGTTTATTTCAATCATGCAAATTCATAAACAAATACAAATTGAACCTGCAGAACAAAACATCAAAAATCTAACCATAAACGTCTTCTCCAATCTCTCAGCGTCACCTTGCACTAGTACACTCAAATTTGGTAAATCAAAATAAAATTGCACTATTCGTACACGATATCCAAAAGATATGCTCCGCCCACCACGAACATTCAATAAACTCGCAATTAAAGTTATGAATAATATTAAAATTAACTAATGGATTAAAATCAAAATTACTTATTTCATTTAAATCGTTAAATTTTGTGGATGTAAATTACCAGCCTGCCTAATGACTGTGTGAACAGCCTAAAATGTTACGAAATATTGTAATGAAAATCCCTGTAAAACATTTATGTTGAACGGGAAGAATAAATATTTGAAGAAAAAAAGCATACCATTAACATTTAGGTACCTGAAGTATAGCAATGGAAGTGGGGAAGGGGGCAACGGTTGACACCAAAATAAACTGCAATACAATTAAAGTAAAATTGCGTATAAATAAGAGGTAATACTGCAATAATTTAGCAATAAATTAAAATAATTTTCTATGCGTTTTTGTTAAAATATTTTCAGTTTTTCATGGTATGACAATGTCCTACAGTTATCAAAGTTTTTCCGTACTTGCAATCGTTCATCGTTTTTTGAAGAACTTTGAACATTCACTCTGTTTCTTCAAATGCATAACAGTCCTCAACATCAACATATACTAATAGTAAAGGTTGTAAAGTGTTTATAGACAGACGTAACTGTAAGAAAACGCCAGAGTTTCCACAAAATATTCACGCGTGGCATCGATTTCAATCCGTTTTATAAACCGATTTTATAATCCGATAAGCCTGGAAAGACGAACCTCTCAGCTTCTTCTTGGGGTTAAGGACAGTTCTAAAAATAAAAACCCTACCAAGTAACTTCTTACTTACTAAACACAAACAAATTTGTTGGGTCTTTCCTCGATCCATCCCTTCCTCCTGATGTATGTGCGACTGTTAACGAAGGCCAGGCGTTAGGAGTGACTTTTCGTACCTCTCATTGGCTCATTAAGTACAGATACAAGATACAAGTGTTGAAAAAAATATTTAAAAAAAGATTAATACACTTTTTCGGTACCAGGGCTGGGCAATAAGAGTTTTGTTGACGAAAATTCGCCGTTTTCTGGCGCACGATTACATTACATTATCTTTTCGCGAATTAAGGGCGAGGAAGTAATGAAAATCAGCGTGGCTTACCGGAGCGGAGAGCAGAGCTGCGTCGCGGGAACGCGGGCGCAGCGGGTGAGCGGCGGGCGAGCGGCGGGTGAGCGGCGGGCGAGCGGCGGGCGATGGCGGGCGATGGCGGGCGATGGCGGGCGGCGCGTGCGATCGCTGCGGCGGCCGCCGGCAGACTGCCGCCTCCGGGCGCCCGCGCGCCGCCAGAGCGCGCCGCTGCGCCCGCCGTCGCCCCACTCCCAACGTCGCCCGCCCCTGTCGCCCGCTGACGTCGCCCACCGCCGTCGCCCACCGCCATCTCCTGCCCGCCGCCATCGTCCGCCCTGACGCCCGCTGACGTCGTCCACCGCCGTCGCCCACCGCCATCGCCTACCCGCCGCCATCGTCTGCCCTGTCGCCCGCTGACGTCGCCCACCGCCATCGCCTGCCCGCCGTCATCGTCTGCCCTGTCGCCCGCTGACGTCGCCCACCGCCGTCGCCCCCCACCGCCTGCCCCCCCGCCGCCCTGTCGCCGCTGCGTCGTCCACCGCCGTCGCCCACCGCCATCGTCTGCCCGCCGCCGTCGCCCACCCATCATCACCTGTCCACCCGCCTGTCGTCTCCCGCCTATCGTCATCCGCTTGCTCGCCACCACCGCGCTCCTACTAGGAATGCGACACTGATGCCGATGTTTTCAAAACATCGATGATTTATAAAACATCGATATTTTAAAAATCAACGTATTAAAGTCGATGTTAATTCAACACCGATGTTTTGTGGTCAATGTATTTACCTTTGCGATGTTTGTTCATGGATGAAAAATTCCCATAATCACAGTTTTGTAAAAGTTAAAATAAGAAATAAATAATTGTTTGCATGTTTAAGAACATCGAAGGATATTGGTTGATATAATATAATTTCGAACATCTATATTTTGTAACATGTTTGCACGATGTTTTGTTGTCGATCTCGCATCACTAGCTCCCACCGCGCGGATCCTGGATGTCACATGCCACGGCAACAAGGAAGTATCCGCATGTCGTACTCGGAAGTTCCTCATAAGAAGGCTAGCGGACGTTCTAAAAATAATACATGACACTAATTATCAAAACAATTACTAATTTTTTATAAGACACTTTAATTATTTTGCGTTTCCGGACGCGAGTATTATTATGATAGCGCCGTAACTGAACGACTCGTTATATCCCAGGAGGTTGCGGGGTTTCCTCCGTTGTCCGCAAGATCCTAAAGATCGATTTGCTGTGTTTCTCCCCTCCAGGAATCTCCAACTGAAGAAGACCGAGAGCGGTAGCTCAGGGCATCAATTGATGTCGCTGCAGCGCCTCTGGCCAGGAGGTCCTAGGTTCGAGTCCTGACGGCGGCAGGATTTTCGACTCTAGCTTTTCAGCTAGGTCGAATTCAGTCGCTGTCTGGAGGAGAATTCTAGCGTCCGACTGCTCTGATTGGTAGTTTTCCGTGGTTTCTCCGATCAACACCAGGCGGATGCCGGAGCAGTTCCCTACCAAACGGGCCACGGACCGCGCGCGATCTGTCCTTCCTCTTCCTTGTCCTATCCTCTCCTCCTTTCGCACACACACTGACATGCAATACACTACCACATATTCCGGGAGGCCGGTCGGGTGCGTAGAGCTTGTCCCGGGTGGGGTGGTGCCCCGCTGGTGGGAGAGTCCTGGTTAGGGGGCAACACCACTAGCCGACGGTAGGTCGGCGCCGGATCTCGCTATCCAGCGGGGGAAGATCACCGCTATCTCACGAGAAAAAATATGCACTACACTAACGGGACTAATGACCAAAGCAGTTGACGCGCCCGGAAACACGAAAAAATCAATCAAACCAACTGAAGACGACCGCCCAGCCGCGAGAAGCTCTAAGCTACTACCTGTCTTACGACAGTGTCATACATGAAAGTGTTTATGGAGAGGTGTAAGGAGAGAGGAGAGAATACACGGGTTAGAAAGGAAAGATCCGCTCGTGACCCTTTTGTTAAGACATTACTACAGAACTTGCCTGGTATTATTTGGATAAATCACAGAAAACTACCGATCTGAGCATTTGATCATTTGAATTATCTTCAGACAGTGGCTAAATTGGGCTTTGAAAATTGGCTATTTGCCACATCCGGGATTGGGGCCAAAGGATCTTCTACCGGCCAGCGATGCTACAGATCAATTGGCTACGGCAGGCTGTAATAAATCGCATAAACTAATGCTAAGCACGAATTTTCTCTATAAGAAATGTATTTCTTTTAATACATTCTCAAGGCATATCTCGGCTCCCACCGGGTTTGAGGAACTAATGCGCAGGCCATCGTTTACACTTTTTCTCTTCTGCAACTCTTCGCAAAGATTCCCTCCAGCTGAGACAAACACATTAACATAGTACGTTCAAGACCGTCACTAATCAAATACGAGAAGTCAACTATTTGTTACATCTACAGACTAACAATTGCTATTTGTTAATTTAAGAGAGGTAATTAAAAATAATTTGTAAAAAGCTGAAAGCGAAGGATAGATTGATGCTCCATAAAACAATGTTTAATCTTAAATTTACTCTTCCATACTAATTTTATTTTCATGAGTTGACTGTATCTAATATAGGTTTGGTTGACTTCGTCTCTCACACTCTTCTCTCCTTCTCTGTTGAATATCAAACCGCATTGTTTACAACGAAAATAAATTATCGTCAAATTGTTTGTGGGTCTGTTTAGAAAAATATGTTGGGTGAACCCGAATTTCAATCGTATCCGAATAGAAACAGTGCTGCCTACAGCACGATTTGAACAGCATAACTCCTAGGTTGAGAGCCTAGGAGCCTACTTCCGGTTGCAAGGAATTTTGAAGCAGTTTTCTGTTTTAATTACCCCTGAGAATGTTTGGTGAGGTATGTTACATTTAATATAATCTGATTTCTTAAAAAACTACTAAAAATTGAAAAAAAATAGTAAAGCTACAGAATGGCACATACTTTCCTATACTAGATTCCTCTTTTCTTTTCTCTGAGCTAGCTATTCGATTGTCAAATCTCTTGCCAGCTGACATTTGTATACGCTCGAAGTATTTTTTTTTTTTTAGTTTTCTCAATTTTTCAGTTTCCTAATAGTAGAATTTATTGATTATTACTTTACGAATATTAAAGAACAGTAAAACCTCATTCTAAATGACAATTTTCATTGAAATTTCATTCAAAATTTGGAGACTGAAATAAAGGTGTTTAAGCGTTACTGTAAATGCGAAATTTTGATCTCATTTTCACAGAAAACTGTTGTTTTCAAGAAACTTTATATGACATTATTTAAAGCACGTGCACTCATAAATACAATAATGTGAACAAATTGCCGCTAATGTAAATATTAAGAATGTGAGAGACAAGTAAAAAATACATTTTCGTAATTGACAAAAAAAGTATAGAGCAATATGGCGTTTATGTGATCTTATAGAGTGCATTTGTCACTATCCCTACCAAACGTTAAAGAAAATATTTGGATCCGTTTTCGAGAAAGTGTATTTGTTATTTTTTTAATATTCCACATAATACTCACAATATTGCGCGTAAACTACTAAAATTTTCAAAAAATGTACATGACCTTAATGAAAGACCTAAATATATAGAACAAATTATATTTGAACGAAAAATCTGTATCTGTATCTGTATTCTGTAGTTGTAGGAAGCCGCCGAAAAAAAAACATTTGAAATTTTCGAAAATTTGGAATTAACACTGAAAACGGACCTACGCCATCTTTTTAAGTGTATTTTACTCTATTCTTTCGAAAATGTAAAAATAATTTTGAGATTTTGAAATTGTCTCTGGGGCTTTATGTAAAGTACCCCCAAATATCAAAAAATATTTTTCAAAATTTTGAGTCGAGCCAGATCGATCGGGGAATATGCATTTTGAAAAAAATCCTAGGCTATACGCGCTACTAATGTTCACACACGGTCGGGCAGACAGACGGACGGACGGACGGGCGGACGGACGGACGGACGGACGTTTCGAAAGAAAAAGAACAACGCTCTTTTGGTATCAGGGGACCCCTAAACGTGTATTTCACTTCAGTAACTTAAAAATATCTACGCTCGCGAAAATGTTTCTAAAACGTCCTCTACGAAATTAAAACTGTTTTATTAAAAAATTAGATCAGTAAGATCTCAATTATTTCTTAACATCTGGAAGAACAGATATTTTATTTATTAAGTATTTTTTATGTTTGAATTTCACCGCGGTTGTTTGAACGAAAACTTCTTAAACCGGACGTGGCCCTTTCGGCAGTTGCTTCATTCCTATGCCTTGTACCGATGCAGGCCACGGCTCCTCCGCATTTATCGTGTGTAGTTGTCCCTTCTGATTAGCGAATAGAGCTCTGCATTCAGTGTAAAACAACTGACCGTCGTACGGGTTCATTCCTGGCGGGTGCTTGCGGTGGGACCGGGAAAGCGCTAGCCGCACACACCGCTATTGTGAAGCTCAGAAACCACGACCCAGCGGCGAACAGCCCTCGCTTGCCGACTGTCCCCGTCGCTCGTGTGCAAGGTCGCTCGCGCCTGGCGCTTTCAATGGATTCTGGAAATCCAGAAGGCTTTCTAACCCACTAAGCTATTCTCTCCACCATCACGTTGTACGTTGATATTCAGAAAGTAAGCAACTAACAACATTAGCAGACAGAATATAGATTTTTGATTGATTGATTTTTTCGTGTTTCCGGGCGCGTCAACTGCTTCGGTCATTAGTCCCTTAGTGTAGTGCATGTTTTTCTCGGGAAATGGCTGTGATCTTCCCCCGCTGGATGGCGAGATCCGGCGCCGACCTACCGTCGGCTAGTGGGGTTTGTCCCTACCCAGGACTCTCCCGCCAGCGGGGCACCGCCCCAGCCGGGACAAGCTCAAAGCTCCCAATCGGTCTCCCGGAATATGTGGTAGTGTAGTGCTTGTTTGTGTAAGTGTGTGTAAGGGGAGAGGATAGGACAAGGAACAGGAAGGACAGATCGCGCGCGGCCCGTGGCCCGTTTGGTAGGGTACTGGTCTGGCATTCACCTGGTGTTGATCGGAGAAACCACGGAAAACTACCGACCGCTAGAATTCTCCTCCAGACAGCAACTAAATTCGACCTAGCTGAAAAGTTAGTGTCGAAAATCCTGCCGCTATCAGGACTCGAACCTGGGACCTCCCAGTCAGAGGCGCTGCAATGACATCAGTTGATGCACTGAGCTACCGGTACCGGGCAGAAAATTAATAATATAAGTTAATAGCATTCAGTACCAGAAAATAAATTGGAAAATGTAATGGATATGAAAACATGGATAGTGCGCAAAACGACCTTTTGAATGAATATAATTAATAAAAGATTTTATGACAATATTTTTGCCATTAAAATCTAATTTTATTTTGAAAATATAAATAATATTTCAAAATAGGAGTGCATGAATAGGAGTGTGTACGCAAAAGCTCACAAGCATGTATTTAAATTATTTTGATTTAAAATAATCTTTGAACGCAACTAAAATAATGAGTGACAAAATTACTTGCCTTATTGAGTCAATTGAGTATTGCTTGTACTCATCCTTGACGAGTCAGAGAATGACAGCAGAAAGAACTTGCCGAGGAGCAACTATAATTTATTTTCAATATATCTTTTTGTGTGTGGGGTGGTATTTATATTATTTGTACAAAAATTAATACAAAAAATAAATAAAAATAGAAGGAAAAAATGTATATTAAGATTTGTTTAAATATTTTTCTAATTTAATTCAATTTTTGGATTTTTTTAATAATAAATTTTGGGTTGGCAATGACGGCCATGTATTCATTCATAATTATTTTCCAATCATGAATGTTGAATAATTTACATTGTGCAAACCCTTTACTTGGAACGTGCTTTGATTATTACCATGCATGTCTTTAATCCACAACTGACCCAATTAATTCAAATAACATAAAATAATTAACACATATTGACCGGAAGTATGTCAAATTTACGATTTATTTACATTTTCTCTCAGTTCAATTCTCAAGATGTCACTTATGGATAGTTTAATAATAATTTGTCAATACATGTAATAGTTAACAATTGTTTTCCTCATTATTGAGTCGTCTGTCTATATTGATAATTGAACACGTGGTCGACCGGATACGCATGGTTTCTGGCTTGGAGTGGCTGTAGCACGTGGTCCTCGCACAACACGTTTTTCATTCACTTACTTTCGGGCCGTGGCCCTGGTCAGACGTGGCGTGTAAAGGACCTGCGGGCTGTAGCAACTCCTCTCTGGAGTTGGTCTGTAGGCAGATATGAAGCTTGACAGTCTTGTATATTGATAAGGTGTGCATAGTTTATATTACTTTTGGTTTTTCACATTTGTTGATTCAGATGTATATGGTGTGATTAGAAATAATATTGTTCAGATAAGTTGTCTTAATTCCTTGTGTTGTTTGTGTTTACTGTGGCCGTGAGGAAGGAATTATATATTCCGAAACGTTGGCAAATTAATGTGTTTTATTAAGTGACTAATCCCGTGATCCACATCCCACAATATATTTGATTCAATAAACACTACCAAGCAGACCACTCCCCGCATCACGAATTTTGGAATTTGTAAAAGAATCCGCAGCCGCATTCATTACAAGAAGGTAAAGGTGTCCCACGTGAGGGATAGCGCAGGCGGCAGCGCTGTGAACAGTCGCCGCGCCAGAAGGGTTGTCAGCGTTTGACCGTCCGCAACGCCCACCCAAAATAAATACCTCATAACAATTACAAAGACTCTAAAGTCTGCCCGGTGGCCGAGATGGCTAAGGCTGACGTGTCTTAGTGATCTCGGGCCGAAAGGTCGCGGGTTCGAGTCCCGCCTCGGGCATGGTTCTATTTGTGTTCGTCGTTTCACCCCTTATCATCACCATATCGTTTCATCTTGAAAGTTACCCATAACGTTAACTCCAATAGTGGTCGCTAATGACCTAGATGTTGATGCGATCTTAAATTGTCAATAAAAAAAGTCTGTAGAGTTTCTTTCAAACTTACAGTTACACAGAGAATTAAATATACCCTAAAAAATTCCATTCACTGCCAAGACTCCAGAAATCGCGCTCGTGAATCAACGTAATTATCACATATCCATTTTAACCTTGCTCAAGTCAGATTTCCCGAAAAGAATTAAAAATAGGTTCCCCACTTTTGAACATTCAGCAAAAGTTAACAGAATAAGTAAAGCGCCTTATGAGCTTCAATATTCTGGAGTGATTAGATTAAAGTTAGTTTATTAGGTTAATTTAAGTTTCCAAAAATATATACCTAAAAGTACAGTAGTACTAATGTATGTACCTTGTTATCCTAATGAATAGAAAATGATAATAAAATTATTGTCGGCAACCGGTTGCAGAAAGTGTTGTAGTGCCCATTACCAGGCGGCAGATAGCCGGTCGGTCGCGGTCGATTGATTTTCCCACAAAATACAGAGATCGACTAGAGAAAATCACGGCCCCACACTAGGTTTTTTTCTAGGTCTTTTATCCAGCCAACGGCCGGTTACCCTTTACGTCCCGATGGGACGCATGTTCGACCATACACTAGACCAACACACTTGCGGGCTCCTCTGATTTGGGGTCAGCAGAACGCGAGGCCCTCCGCGACAACACATACAAAGTCAAGGGACAAACAACCATGCCCAAGGCGGGACTCGAACCCGCGACCCTTCGGACCAAAGTGCTGAGTCGGTACTCGCTCTTAGCCACCTCGCCATCAGGTCGGCGCTTATACGAGTCATGCGTTAAAACGCAGTTTGGACTTGGAAGAAAGTGGGTTTGGAAAGTGGTACATGGTGGTTGAGTCTGTCACATAACCAACAATGTGCATATGTTACACGAGATCCCAACCCAGTATTGGTGTGATGCGCGCTTAGGTGCAGCTGTCGCGAGCTCCTGCGCCACCAAGGCAACAAGAAATAGGAAGGTGATTCATTGTGAATGAAAGAACTCCACTTTGCCACTAAGCGTGATATTTCCTTCCACTTCCTTGACCTATCCTAAACTCTCACTTACACTCACACTCACACTCACATGCACTGCACTACTATACACGCCAGGAGGGAGTTTAGAACTTGCCCGGCTGGGGTGTTGTCACACTGGTGGGAAATACTCGTACATGGCTGAAAAATCAACAAACCGCAAGCCGACGTGTAGATAGGCGCCGGATCTTGCCATCGAGTGGGCGAAGATCACTGCTACTTCCTACGATAAAAAAAACATGCGTTACACTTAAGGAACTAACGACCTTAGCAGTTGACGTGCCCGAAATCACTAATCAATCAATCAATCCCACTATGCTACAAAACATCATTTCCGAATGCAGGAGTCGACCCCACAATCTTTCCAGTCAAGACCGGCCAGGTGCTCCCACCTCGATCTAGCTTATCCAGGTTGGTTCCTAAACTGTTACTGAATATATACGTGATGAAGAATACAAGGTATGCAGAGAGTTTTTTTCTCTTACGGGAATTATAGATTTTCTGTCCTTCTGCATCTGAAAAACCGATGGTTGGGTAATACCGCTGTTTTATTTAGAAGGAAAAAGGTGAAGTACTTCGGGAAGAAGAAAGAAGGTAAACAATGACCCCCTAAAAGATAATTTAACGTTAGAGTATACCATATGATATTTACATAATAATATGATAAGAATATAGACATTTTCTAATTTTATTTTTTGCAATTCTTCACAGATCAATTACTTTTATACAAGTAATTTGTATTCACAGTTTCGTAAAGCGGTTCTAAAAGTAAGATGCTTTGCTTATAAATTAGTCGTGTACACGAGTTTCAAAGCTTTATTTTATTGAATGTGTATTGGTTAATTATAAATTCAAAATCCAAAAATTTCCTGGTTCTTTCGAAGTTAACGAATTGAAGACACTTCAGAGTTTGTAAGCTACACACAAATTTTTAAAGAAATTAAATGAAAGCAGATTAGAAAGCAACGATGTGTTGAAAGTTAATACAGCGATAACATACAACTATTGAACGGTGTTAGGAGCAATTAATGCAATATCAGTTAGTGACCTTAATGCGAAAATTCTCTTACAATATCTATATCATGCAAAAAATGATATCTTCTATTGGCTTCCCTCATCTTTTTCCTCCCTACGTGTATCATCCCGCATACACTTGCCCTTCTCTTCATGGTCGCATTTCATTACCCTTCAACGGCAGTTCATCTTCTCTTCTACATTCTGACTGTGAGACGACAAGATGATAAACGAGTTTTCGTGTATTTTCATCGATATGATTCTGGGTCGTAGCCTACATGATTAGTCAAAGAAATATTACAAGAATATATGAGAACAATGGAAAGGGGAAGATTGAGATAGAATGTATTTAAATGTAAGAATTTCAAAGAAGATTAAAAAGCATACAAGGAAATCTGAAGAAAAAAAACATATTTCAGAAGTGAAGTATGAGTGCTATTGAAAACAATTTTAAAAAATTCCAGAGAAGTAGGAATTGAAATCGGTTCTTAAGAGGAGATCACATTATAAAAGAAACAAATAGTCATTCTATCCTTGCAATAACAGGAAATATTTAATTGAAATTTTTTTCTAATAACACATTTTTCTTCCTGGTATACCATCGGCAGAGCGTAATTTCCAGACAAAAACTCTTTCAACTAAAGCACTGGGGAGCAATGAAGCTATTTGTGTTAACTAAAAATGTTTGTAATCCGAAATTAATGGCATCCATCATGAAAATTTAATGATGTATGGGATCTGATTGGACTGGCAACGGGTGGAGTCATCTCTAACTCAGTAATTTGCCCTTGAATTCAATATCAAATTTTTTCACAACGGTGGCTTCTCGTGTCTCAGCGAAGCTCCCATCACATCTTCCAGGGAAAATCATCTTGGTCAAATGGTGTCTTATTTTTGAAATAAACACTCAAATGTTTTTTTGTAAGAGAGTCATGCATAAATCTTCTGAAATGAGTACCCGAAAAATTAACATTTTTATTGCAAAAAATTAATATTGAGAAACTCCAAAAGACCAGAGAGGCATGATTATAGTGACGTTTCTGATTTTTAGCTGTTAATAAATCTTGTATTATTCACGTAATTGTTGTAATACCTTTCTATACCCAATTCAAATTTTCAGATTACGTTTCATATATCGTTTATGCAAAAAATACTACATTTTTCTGGTTAACGTGTTCAAGGGAAAGTGAAAATGACATTTTAATTAAAATTACTCTGTTAGTTACGCTATGGAAAAAATGCGTCGGCAAGCAATTTACAACCCGCACTCACTAAACTTCCAACCCTCGTTTGAGAGTGGTTGGGGTGACTGCAAACCAATTCCATTCCAGCATCTGGAGCACTCCAATGGCATTGAGGACGATGGTGGAACCCGGAATAAATTGCAACATAACTGAAAGAATTTTCTAATATTTATTAAGTATTTAGCAATGCATTACGACCATTTTCTGCGGGTTCGTTTTAAAATATTTTCGTTTCTTTTAGGAATGACAAACATATGCATATTTTTTGTATATAAGCATTATAAACTACCTTTTCTTTTTCAAGAAAACGTTCATAATCAGACATTTTACGCAGTGGCGAATCCTGAACATTATTTCAAGTATACCGCACTTTATGCAAGATACCTCTACCGTTGTCTTTTATTTTGAGCTTTTCTTAAAATCCCAATACCATCAAATTTCATCTTTATTAATTGTTCTATAAGACAAATACACAAACCACTAACTTGTGGATCATTTAACACACTCAATTTTTACAAAAACTCGAGAGAAGCGTAACTTACGAACGACCCGAGAAGGACTGTTCACCGCAATATTTTCCGATGCCTACTGACCGTCCAGACACGCATCGTCCCCTCTCCCCAACCTTGAAACATGAGGAGCTCTAGGTTATCGCGACTGGCATGCGGTGCCTTCGCCAGTGCCAAGCCAATTATCTGGACAGAATTAAGAACTGTTTGAAACTTCTCACTCTACCGCACTTCATACCGCATACGGATGGGGTAGACTGACTGACTCTCGGTAGCAAAACAGAGTTATTTTTTCGCATCTGTTTTAAAGCTTTCGAAATATCAATAACTTTTTAGAGAATTCCCAAACTTATGAAATATTTCTTATATATTTCGAATTACTAGGTATACCGGCGGTATACGCGGTGTATCGAAGAATTCGCCACTGACTTTACGGAACAAATGACTTAGCATTTTACGCCACAAATCATTGTGACATCACACGTTCAGTCAATCACAGTGAGAGAATCGCGGAGGTAAAGATAAACGGAACGGCCGACACGGTTTCCTTGCACAGATGTCAAATACTTGTGACGTCATCAGGAAGTTGTTTCACAAAATCAAGTTTGATTCTCTTATAAATTTACAATGCTGTTATACAAAAAATAGCGTATGCAATTCGTGTATAATGTAGTTTTACAGCATTCTACAAATCTGAAAACTATCGTCGCTCGTTTTCAAAATATGTACTCCTGCAATGAAGCTTAACATTATAAACTAATTGTACAACTACTGTTTAAACATTTCCTATATTTATGATCCTTTCCGATACCGCTGGGCACATCCTATTTTTGAAGAACTAGTTCAACATTGACTCTGTTGCTTCGACTGTACAACTGCAATGTACATCGAAAGATACTATGGGCACCGGTATTGGTGGCTCAGAGCATCAACTGATGTCATTGCAGTGCCTCTGACTGACGAGTCCTGGGGTTCGAATTCCAACGGTGATAGGACTTTCGACATTGCTCTGATCGGGGGTTTTCCATGGTTTCTCCTATCATTTCCAGGCGAATGTCGGGCCCTAAAAAAAGGTCACGGACCGCGCGTGGTCTTCTGAAATTTGTCTTTTCTAGCTCATCCTTTTCCTATCCTTACCGCTTACTTACTTACACACATTCACAAGCACTATACTACCACGCTTGTCGGGAGAACAGACCGGGATCGGTAGCTCAGTGCATCAACTGATGCCACTGCAGCGCCTCTGACCGGGAGGTCCTAGGTTCGAATCCTAACGGCAGTAGGATTTTCGGCACTAGCTTTTCAGCTAGGTCGAATTCAGTCGCTGCCTAGAGGAGGATTCTAGCTGCCGGCTGCTCTGATCGGTAGTTTTCCGTGGTTTCTCCGATCAACACCAGGCGAATGCCGGAGCAGTACCCTACAAAACGGGCCACGGACCGCGCGCGATCTGTCCTTCCTCTTCCTTGTCCTATCCTCTCCCCTTACACACACACTTACACTAACACGCACTACACTACCACATATTCCGGGAGATCGGTCGGGAGCTTAGAGCTTGTCCCGGCTGGGGCGGTGCCCCGCTGGTGGGAAAGTTCTGGTTAGGGGGAAACCCCACTAGCCGACGGTAGGTCGGCGCCGGATCTCGCCATCCAGCGGGGAAGATCACTGCCATCTCCCGGGAGAAAACATGCACCACACTAACAGGACTAATGACAAAAGCAATTGACGCGCCCGGAAACACGGAAAAAATCAAATCGGGAGAACAGTCGGGAGCGTAGAGCGTATCCCGGCTGGGGCGGTGCCCTGCCTGTGGAGATACCTGATTTGGGAAAATGTCCAGAAATCGACGTGGCAGGTTTCGGCGTCTGACGAGGAAACATCATAGCCATTTCCCGCGATAAAAAAAATGCACTAACTTACCGAAGTAATGACAGCAGTTGATGGCCCATAATCAATAATCAATCAATCAATGCAATTATGGGCTGGTCTGGCTGTAAGATATCACTGAATTTTTCCACAAAGCGATTATGCATGGCAACGTATTCAAATTTTTAATCGATTTTTAACCCTCCGTTGATCGTGCTGTTAGAAAAAATATAAAAATTCTGGGTTTATTTAAATAGCATCATAATTTTTCAACACGGAGATATCCTAGAGCAATGCTTTCCGGCACGATTCAGCTATGCATCCGTTCATCGTTCCTATCAGGTCTGCGAAGGGAAACACTATGAGAAGACTGATTTTTGTGGCGCGTCCTGTTAGATATTTTCTCACGCGTAAGCAATCGTGTTATATTTCGATATTACTATCGCATCCATTCTCCTCCCAGTTACATTCTCTGTTTTGTGTCTTCAGTGTTTGCGTGAATATCAGAAAAGCTTAGTGTTTTGTCTTGATCGTATTTTTATACCTGTTTCCCTTTTTTTTTTTTTTTTGGAATGTAGGTTCTGTTTTTCTTTTGTATAGTAAAAAGTTATATCGGTCAGCTAATAAAGAGAATATAAGATTCGCTTGTTGTTTGAAGAGGAAAAGCAGGTTCACGCAGCATTGTTGTAATATTTGCTCCAAACATCTCTGTAAAGAACACACCAAATATACTTCGTTTGGAATGAATGCAGTTCTGAGGAAGCTTGTTTTTGTTCGTAAATGGCCCTGTATGTTTCAATGTGGTTAAATGTATATTCACTGCATAATTTTTTTATTCCACGAGTTTCTTTTCTGAAAAAAAAATTTAATATCGTCATTTCATGACTGATTTTCATTCGAGTGCTTATTATAAATAAAAATCATTAGCCATCGAGTCATATTTGTGGATTATTACATCGATACAAGTTATATAACTCAATAACAAATATATCAAAATATTAATGCACGAATTTCATTTATAATAAACAATAAATACAACATAAACAGTTGTTACATGAAATCTAACACGCGGGTGATGACGTAACGAAAATATGCGCGCGTAATGGCGAGTTAATCATCCAACGTTGAAAAACGAACCATCAATAAAGTTTCAGAAACGTTTTAATGATGAAACAGGAACTTCTTACCTGAGGAAAAAACCTCTGAAGGGGGAAAAACCTGCCGTCAGAAGCCGAGTACATCCTAATCTATCCGGTTTTTAAACTATTTATTTATTAACTATTTATTTAACTATTTATTAACTATTTATTTAGGTATTGTAATGGCTTAAAGACCTTCGGCCTAGCCACTTAGCATCAAGTTCTCTAATTTGTATGTAATAATTACCTTCTTCTTCTGTCGCACTACGGCCCTTTAAGTTTAGCCTTGGCGTCTCGAATGATCAATGCCCATTCACTTCTCTCTTTTGCCTTTCTTCTCCACCCCCTCACTCCCATCACTCTCAGATCCATCTCCACATCATCCAGCCATCTTAAACGGGGTCTTCCTTTTATTTTTCTTCCTTCGGGTTGTTTACAGAAAATAATTTTTGGGGTTCTTTCTTCTTCCATTCGTAATAGATGTCCGAGCCATTGTAGTTTTCTGACCTTAATTTCAGCAGCAATATCTGTTGTTTTATACATATTGGTGAGTTCTAAATTACTCTTTATCCTCCAATGCCCATTTTCACACGTGGGGCCGAAAATGCACCTTAAGATTTTCCTCTCCCAGGACATCAGCATACATTCAAGTCTATTTGTTAATGTCCAACACTCGGCACCATACAATATTACTGGTCTTATAACAGTCTTCTATACTTGGATCTTGAGGTATCTATGTATATTTCTTAATAATTACCTATTAAATAAAAAAATAACTTCTTACCTAAACACAAATATTGGAAAAAACTACTTTTGAGTTCGACATTGAACCCTCCCCCGGTTGGTATGCGATTGTTACGGGAAAGCGTGTAGTAATTAGCGAACCTCTCTCGAGTTTGCGTTTCAATTTGAAACTCGCTCCCTGTCGCTCTACAGTCGCACTTTCCCAAATTCTCCCGCCCCTCCCACATTGGCTTAACACGCGGTCGCCCGTCATGATCAAGGCCCGAATTAGAAACAGCTTTGCTGTAGGATATTCGTCAAGGTCCAGAATGGTTTCAGAAATTCGGAGCGCCAGCGAAATGCCAGACGTTTTCATTCCGTTCAAAACTACTCAGTGGTGAAATGTAGGCAATGGCATTCATCTACTAAACACAGTAGTGTCACATCCTGAACGCGTTTGCCTGCCCATTTTACTATTATATTTTACTAATTATTTTACTATTTTCTGCGTGCAGAAATTGAAAGAAATCTCTCCGGCCATGTGAAAGTGTCGATGGTTTTGATAGATATCCAGAAAAACTTAAAAAAAAACCCAAACCAGTGACACCTTTTCCATTTTCATGAAAAAAAACCCAAATATTTTAATATGATATTTTCTCAAGCAACAGTGTATTTCTCCTAGGTAGTGAGATTACGCACAAACATACACGTCGGATTGCGGGCCTTTCCCCATCCAAGCATCTTCCAACAGCGGAGCACGAAACCATTCGGGACAAAGCTAAGCTAACGAGTGGTCTCCCGGAATATGTGGTAGTGTAGTGCATTTTAGTGTAAGTGTGTGTGTGTGTGATGGGTGAGAATAGGAGAAGAACGAGGAAGGAAATATCGCGCACGGCCCGTGGCCCGTTTGTTAAGGTACTGCTCTGGCATTGCTTGGTGTTGAACCGAGAAATCACGGAAAGCTACCGATCAATGCAGTCGGCCGTTAGAATTCTCCTGCAGACTGCAGCAGAATTCGACCAAGCTGTAGCTAGTATCCAAAATTCTGCCACCGTCAGACTCCCTAGGCCCTCCTGATCACAGGCACCGCAGTGACATCAGTTGATGAACTGAGCTACTCAGAAAAACTACACTATATTATTATAGTGTTCGTTTAAACTATTTTTTGTCAAACGAGAGTATTTTATTCAGTGCTCTTGAGCAGTGCGAGTAATACTTTTTGGAAAAACAATTGTGTGTGGTGTTGTTCCGCAGCAATGTTACAGCTTCAGAACATTACTGCATAACTATTCCCCTAATGTCATAGACTGCTTCTATGTGGATGTTGACCTGACATCACTGTATCCGCAGTGCATGATTTTTTATTATGTGTTTTCGGGAGCGCCAACTGCTGTGGTCATTAGGTCTGTAAGTGTAGTGTTTGCGTATCCCAGGTGGTGCCAAATTACATGTCAGCTCGCGAGGGATTTTCGACTTCAAGGCATCTCTCCTGTCGGCACAAATTCTAGGCTCCCGATGTATGATAGTGTACTACATGAAGATATGATGTATGGTAGTAACGTACACGAAAATATGATGTATGGTAGTGACGTACATGAAAATGTGATTATGGTAGTGTAATACATAAAAACGTGTGTTTATACACTCGTTGAAAAGATGGATCAACGATGAAAAAGAAACAAATGTGCACCATCCGTGAGATATTTGTTAGGGTACTCCTCTAGTATTTGTCTCATATTTACTGGTTGGTTGTTAGTGATTGGGGGTGCGTCAACAGCTTAGGTCATTAGTCTCGTAAGTGTAGTGCATTTGTTCTTCGGGAGATGGCGGTGATCTTCCCTCGCTGGATGGCGAGATCCAGTGCCGACCTTCCGCCGGCTAGTGGGGTTTCCCCCTAACCAGGACTCTACCACCAGCGGGGCACCGCCCTAGCCGGGACAAGCTCTGAGCTCCCGTCCGGTCTCCCGGAATATGTAGTAGTGTAGTGCATGTTAGTGTGTGTGTATGTGTAAGGTGAAAGGATAGGACAAGAACGAGGAAGGAAATATTGCGCGCGGTCCGTGGCCCGTTTGCTACGGTACTGCCCCGTTATTCGCCTTATTGAAAAAAACGCGAGAAAACACCGATCAGTCAATCCGCCACCAGAATTCGCTGTACATTTGTAGCTTAGTTCGATAAGACTGAGGGGTCCATTCATTGCCGAAAGGTTGTGAACGAAGACAGGATGGGAAAGGAAGAATATCTGTCTGTCTGTACTTGGTACGACAGCCCGCGTACGGGCCGTAGCCTACCAGCAGCATCCCGGTCTCGCAGCCATAGGCAATGGCGGTATGTGTGGTTAGCACGACTTCCCCACGCCATATTTGGTCTTCTCTATCTGAGAAGTGAGTTTTCTCATCGTCACAAAGCAACTTATACTGGAACATTGCAAGGAAAGCGCACATTATAATCATGCCCGACCCGGAAACGAACCCGGTGTTACGTCATAGAAAGCAAGCACACTTATCAATGAGCTAAACTGCCTGGGCCAAGGAAGAATATGAAGATAAAATAATTGCTCTGACATCCGCATGATGGAAGTAAATGACGGACGAGTGTCATCAGAGACAACCAAACTTTTGTTTTTCCTTTGTAAATACCCGGAACACTTTTCGTGCACCCGTCTCTTGCTTGCGGATTTGGTGGTATAACGATTAGCGTAGCGGACTGTTGTACCCGAGTTGGCGGGTTCAAACCCGATCGAAGCCGTGGATTATTAAGGGAGAAAAAATCCTTCGTACGCCTTCCTTCGTATGAGAAGTAAAGCCGGCTGTCCCATGTAGTAGATTTACTGCATGTAAAAGATCCTCAAGCCTAAATGAAGCCTCTGAGCAAAATTGAGTTCCGCCTGTTTCGTCGCCCAAGATAATATTCTTTCTCCGCTAGGTAATGAAAGGAGCGTAGCGAAATTGATGCGTAGCGTAGCGCGCTGATGGCCCAAGTCTCGCCACGTAACATAAGGCATTAACTAACTAACTAACTTGGAAGCTTGCAAGATGGCGATGCGGTCTTCCGAAGTCGGTCCTGACATGTACACGTGCTCCGTGGCACGTGCGCCTTGATTGATCGATTAATTATTGTTTCCGGGCGCATCAACCCATTTCCAAGATATAATGATGTATGTATTTAAAAGATCTTCTTCTTCTGCTTCATGGATTTAGGCCTTAAGGCCTGTTTCCACATCAAGAGTCTCTCCATCTTGTTAAGGGGCGGCCAACATTTCTTCTTCCTTTAGGATTATGTGTACATTATTTTGGGAATTCTGTTTGGAGGCATGCGTTGGATATGATCATGCCAGTTACTCCTAAATGATTGGATTCTGTCCATCAGATTGAATATATTCAGTTCGGTCTGATGTCATCATTATTTTCTATCCAATTAACCTGCTACTGAACGTAAGAATTTCATTTCGCGCTTTCTATTTTTCTGTCTGTTCTATTTATTGTCCAGTTTTCGCATGCATAAGTTAGCATGGGTACTGCCATTGCTTTGTAGAATTTGAGTTGCGTGGTTTTTAAAGTCTTGTTTTTTATTTAAAAGATAATTACAATAATTTTTTTATTTATCTTAAAATATTTTCATTTTTGAGATTTTGAAAGAACACACAATATATTTTAAACATTTTTGTATGTACGTTCTGGACAACACGTACAAAACCGCCCTCTTTTTCCGTCTCCCGAGCTCCCTTTAACATTTGAAGAACAACTTTAACATTTATTTCGACTGTGTCACTGTTACCTACATCGAAGTGCACTCTGCGGCACATCGAGAGATACTCAAATAAAATTGGAATATGTTTATGTGCAAACCTGTGTGTAAGGATATACCGGAATTTTCGAAGTGATTACGGTTTCAAAGTTTTTTGTACAAATCCAATAAGCACTAAAAGAATTGTGCTAATAATAAAAGTCCTAAATGATAAAAAAGAAACTCCTTAATTAAGCAAAGAGGAAAACTATGTTGGATTTTCGACACTAGCAAGACATCTATGTCGAGTTCAGCCACCGTCTGGAAGAGAATTTTAGCGGCCGGCTGCTCTATTCGGTTGTTTTCCATGGTTTCTCCGATCAATATCAGACACATGACGGAGCACTACCTTAACAAACGGGCCATGGACTGCGCGCGATCTTTTCTTGCTCTTGATTGATTGATTGATTTTTTCGTGTTTCCGGGCGCGTCGCGTCAACTGCTTCGGTCATTAGTCCCGTTAGTGTAGTGCATGTTTTTCTCGAGAGATGGCGGTGATCTTCCCCCGCTGGATGGCAAGATCCGGCACCGACCGGTGGGGTTTCCCCCTAACCCGGTCTCTCCCACCAGCGGGGCACCGCCCCAGCCGGGACAAGCTCTAAGCTCCCGACCGGTCTCCCGGAATATGTGGTAGCGTAATGCATGTTAGTGTAAGTGTGTGTGTAAGGGGAGAGGATAGGACAAGGAAGAGGAAGGAAAGTTCGCGCGCGGTCCGTGCCACGTTTGTTAGGGTACTGCTCCGGCATTCGCCTGGTGTTGATCGGAGAAATTATGGTAAACTACCGATCAAACTACCTAGCAGTTGGTCGCTAGAATTCTCCTCCGGACAGCAGCTGAATTCGACCTAGCTGAAAAGCTAGTGTCGAAAATCCTGCCGCCGTCAGGACTCGAACCTAGGACCTCCCGGTTAAAGGCACTGCAGTGACATCAGTTGATGCACTGAGCTACCGCTACCGGTCCTTGCTCTTCCTTGTCCTATCCTCACTTCTTACACACACACACACACACACACACACACACACACACACACACACACACACACACATGCACTACACTACCACATTCGTCGGGAGGCCAACCGTTAGCGAGAGCTTAACCGGACTCAGGCGTTGTCCCGCTCGTGGGAGATACCTGGTTGGGAAAATCCCCGCAAGCCAACGTATGTCGGCGCCAGATCTTAACATCTCTTGCTGGAAGTTCGCCGCAACCTCTCGCGATAAAATCGTGCACTACGCTTATGAACTTAGCAGATAACGCGCTCGGAATCAGTAATTAATCAATCAAACAAAAATCCGTTGTTAATCCTTCATTGGTATGCGACTGTTTTTCACTACAACTGATAAATCCGGAAGAAGTAAAAAAGCATAATAAATAAGCCGTTGTTGAGTCGAATAAGCGTATTAGCATCACGAAGTGTGAAGAAAGATCTGGGGTTTGTCTGTAATTAGTGAAATTCCTTAAGCTTCACATTTCGTGCTAGGTGTTAACTGTGCTTCACTACGTTACGTTCGGGTATTAAACTAAGATCTCCTACTTCTCTTGCAACACCGCACAAAGCCTGCAGCGCCTTTGTGAATTTGGAGTAATGGACGTTAATATTCTCTTTTAGCGCAACAGAAGGTCGGCTGCGAACTGCTTTCGATTCCTATCTTCTGACTCTGCCGCTTTCCCCCCACGCTCTTTTAACGTTGTTCTTATCTCTCGCTCCTGGGCCTACGATCTTCTTCATTCGCAGCGCGACGCACTTTTTTACACACCCGTTAATTGAACCCCATTTTTTCACTCCGAGCCACTCACCTTCATTCTGTACTCCTGACTTTATCTCGACTTGCATCAAGGCATTGTTACTTAACAGATGCCATTCACCCTTCTGTCCTAATTTTTTACTGGTTCTTTATCTTGCGTCAACGTCGCAGACGTCACTCTTTGTTGTCATTTTAGATACTCAGTAGTTACATTCTCATTTCCAATTCCACATCTCACTGCTTCCGTTATTTTTTCTCTAGGAATCAATAATAGTAACTGTTGTTTTTATAATGAGTAAGATGGGAGATATATCGCTGTTTTAACAACAAAACGGCCAATTGGGGATAATAACAGGTAAAAACTGGAGTGATTAAATCCTCTTTATGCATTTTAATTTCTTTATTCATAAAATAATTTAAGTGCATTATTGATTTATTACTTCTTAAATCAATAATAGTATCTGTTGTTTCTATAATGAGTAAGATAGGCGATATATCCCTGTTTAACAACAGAACGACCTATTGGGACTTGAAAGGTAATAACAGAAAAAACCGGAGTGATTAGGTTCTCTTTATGCATTACAATTTCTTTATTCAAGCGCATTATTGATGTATTACTTCTTTTATTTTATAGTGAGTATGTTAACCAACAAGTAATTACGTATTTTTTTATCATCAGTTATCACAGTAGACTTATGAGTTAATAAAATAACCATTTTTTCAAATTCTTTTATAATATTACTGACCTGCCCTTGCCTTCACAGAGCATGTCAAATTCATACATCGCGTTCAAATAAAAGTATTTTTATTTATACGACCGACATCGTCCAATAGTAACGAGAGTGAAGTTTGTTGCTAATAAAGCTATCGAGTCGGTACAAACATAATATTAATTATACCAGTGCCAATACTTCGACTTTTTTAGGCAATTTATATCACCTCAATGACATTATTGTAACTTAATTAAAACAGCATTACAATATACGACGATAAATTCATTGGTTTGGAAAATCAAGTGGAAAAGTGACATTGCTCTGATGTACTTCGATTATTTAAAGTATAGTTTATAATACATGAGCATTTAAATTAAAATATGAATTTTATTTAATAATGGGACATTACTAAAATAATAACAAAAGAGGCGAGAGCAGAAGTATGTGAGTCGTCGGCTAGAATATGTAGTTATGAACATGGAACGAAGTTATGTGCTAAAAGGAAGTTAGTAATGCGAAATGATAATGTGCATAGAAATAGCGACATACGATCTTTCGATGGCGATATTAACAGAACATTAATGGAATACAAAACCACAGAAGGATTGGAGTCGCAGCCAGGAAGGAGAACTTGTTCGAGAACGCAGGACTAACGGGCAAATGCGCCAAAGAACGTCTACCACAGGAAAGTGAACAATTAATTAAGTACAGAGAAAGTTCATCCTCTATGTACAAGACCAAGATAGTTCGCATATTTTAAGATTAGTAGTAAACTAATTAATGAATGAACAAATTAAAAATGTCCGTTATTAAATATAATTTCAAAATATAATTCAATGTATTAATTAAATATAATTTCAAATTCTAAAAATAATTCGGATCCGAGGAGGCGTGCATGGGATTTTTGTAAATATGGTGTCCGCTTGAGAATTCATTTTATTAGATGTATTTTTAACAAGTGTTTAATGAAACCATAAATATGTGGTGTATTCTAAAATTCATATGAGAAAATAGTCTATAATTAAACAGTAGTAAACATTGTTGCCCCACTGGAATAATTCTAAATTTACCTTTTGTTACTTCATAATATTTAATGTGTCATGGAAGTTAGCAAACGATACCAATTTTTCCCAAATATTAAAAATTTTAGCAGCCGAAATCTCAAATGAGCGGTAATTTTCAGATCCATGAAAGTAAGTAAGTAGTTGAAGCAGCTCTGAGAATGTGTAAGTAAATGGCGAACCCGAATGAGTTAGTATTCGTGGGTGTAAAAATTAAAAATTGAGCTAGCCTATTTAAAGATAAGTATTAATAAATGGGGATATTTATATTGGTTATATTTTATGTTATTATTAATTTGTGAAGAAAAGATTCGTTGTGGATTCTAAAGCAAAGGTCTACCTTGGTCAATTGACAATTTTCACGCACCATAAACTGATACTATACAAATCCACCCGTAAAATACCAGATGCAAACTGTTGAGAAAAATATTGAACTTGCAATATTTAGATGGATAGATAGGTTTGGTATGGTTTGGTTTATTTGTGTTTCCGGGCGCGTCAACTGCTTTGGTCATTAGTCCCGTTAGTGTCGTGCATGTTTGTTTCTCGGGGGATGGCGGTGATCTTCCCCCGCTGGATAGCGAGATCCATAGATACTTGACCACAACTGATATGTAGTGGAACAAACGTGATTCCCTCACCACGCGCTATCTAAAACGCCCGTATTTTTCAGTTAATATAATAAGAAAAACATAAGAACTAATACAAACTAACGACAGTATTTTTTAGGGTATTTTTTGCTATTTCATCACTACCAGGAGTAATATAATCTTTTGAACATTTTGTTGTATTTATAATTTCAAATTTTGTTGCCGGTGCTATAAACATTAAAAACATTTATATCTACAAAATATACATTTCCTTTGAAATCTCCTTGGAAGACATATAACCGAAAAAGTGAACAATGACGAAAAAATGTAAAGGGCCACCCACTCAGATTAACATTTTTTGAAAACTTTGCGGAAATCTCATTAGTTGCGTATCAGTGACCGTTGGGTTCACTTGTATTGGAGAATTCAGATATGATCGTTTCTAACGATGTTTAATTGATTGGAAAGGCGATGTAACGCCACCCAAGGTCTTCTTCCTTCCGCCGACAATGAATTTGTTGCGCCATGCTACGACCGTTTCTTGTGATTAATCTGTGCCTGGTTTTTCAAGCACATGTTTTGTATACATTCTTGATTGTTTGCAAATTCTTAAAGAAATGTGAGAGCTTTTGATCATGCTTCACTTTATATCGAGTCGCTTGAAGACACGTTTTATTGTATTGTGAGTATATCAAGATTCCGAGTTAACAGCTGAAGAAATTTTGTAAATCTTTTTTCTAAAATATTTCCATTTCATCGGAAGACAGTTAAGGAAGTGTTCTCATTTTTTTCTGATTCCGGTTGTTTTGTTTCGTAAATGATCCTTCCTGAGACCCTTGCGCTTACCTTTCGGGACGTAATTCACAAAATCCCTGCATACATGAATTTCGTTGGATTTCTCTGATTCCCCCTCGACTCTGTTTACGCAAAAGGCGTATATATGTTTGTATAAACAAATGGTAATAAAATAAATAAACAAGGGGAGAGAAGTAGGGCCAAATATCACAATATTTTTAGCATTTTGAGTAGCAGCAGTCCCTGCCGCGAAGACACTATTTGCCACATAGTTAAGTTTTTTGTTTGATTGTTTTTGTATTTTTTAATTCGCAATGTTGCTCCGATTGCATCATTGTTCTATATTTGAACGTATACTCAAATAAGGTTTTAGCGTAATTAAGGACATGTCAGGCTGTAAGAAAACGAAGGAGTTTTCACGAAGCAATGACGGTTTCGAATTATTTTTAAACCTCCACGAAGCGTTGGCAAGCGAAACTATCACTACGGTAAAGAATTCATCTAATAATAAAAATCCTATAGGATGAAATAGTAAGCTTTTACTTAAACTACGATTGAAGAAAAAATTAATGCGGAGTCTCTCGTTACCTCTCAACTGTTAATGTTGAGAAAACGCGTTTTAGGAATTTAACACTCTCTTCCCTAAAAACACTTTTTTGTCAGATTTCTCGAAAAGAACTGTGTCGTGGATAGCCTGCATACTCGTATTTAGCAAGTGAGTTTACATATCGCTTATACGTGACAAAATAAATGTGCATTTATTTTCCAATTAGACAATATCACTAATAAGTAGAATTCAGAGAGATGCAATACTATAAAGATCAAGATAACGACGATTAGCACAGATACCTATCATAAAATTGCTAATATGACGTATACATTTTACACAAACTTTTACACTGGAGCCATAATAAAACATTAACTCTTTGTCGTAATATAAGCATAGTAATATATTCGTAAATAATAATAATAATCATTTTCAGGAATCAAGTTTTAACGAACAAAGTATTCTTTTAGCTTACTTTATTATTCATAAATTGAGTCTGATTATAAACTAATATACTTCAGAGGAAGTTTTCTTGTTTCAAATTCTCTATAAACCAGCATTCTCTCTTTTTCAAAATGGAAAACCGAAACTAAGATAATTGATAACTATTAGGAACTACCAGACACGAAACAATCCCATGTGAAATCTCTACCTCTAAAACCGGTCAGATCATGTCGGATTTAGCCGGATATTTTTATTTATTTATTTAAATTTAAATGTATTTATTATAAAAAAATTTATATTTTTTTATTTATTTAATTTTTTATTTATTTATTTATTTTTTATTTATTTATTTATTTATTTATTTATTTATTTATTTATTTATTTATTTATTTATTTATTTATTTATTTATTTATTTATTTATTTATTTATATATAATTATATATTTACTTATCCCTCAAAATTATTTCTTCTGAGAAGATCCATCCCCGAAGGATCGTTTCCTGAATCCGCCCAGGTCTCGCGTTCCTCTGTCGGTTCCACTCGCGAACGACCTTTCCCTTCCTTCCCTTCCCCCACCGTCAGCGGCGACTGGATGCGCCGGCGGCGACAAAGGCAACGCGCTCTAGTGGCGCCGCGCCACGTCAACAAACAGCGACACTCAAGGCCTCCTGTGACCTTTCCTGCGACGCGGGCGCTCTGCCCCTCGTCCTCGCACGGGTCTCCCGTCTCCGCACGCCTCTTCTGCGTCCTCGCCCCCTCCCGCCTCGCCCTTATACACACATCTCTGGCTTCTTCTGCCTTCGTCCCAGCCCCTCCGTCCCCCTCCGTTCCCGCTCTCAGCCTGCCCCCCTTCGTCCGTCTCCTTTCCGATTCCTCGCCCTTTGCTCCTGTACCAGCTTTCGTTCTACGTAACCCTCACCCCCCTCCCCGAATGTGCCTCTCTCCTTTGTTTTGGCCATCTCCCTCCTGCCCCGACCTACCCACTCCGCTCTCTCCACCCCCCCCGCCTTTCCGCCTCCACCCTCGATCTGGGCTTTGCCCTCGTCCCCGTCCATCCTCACCCTCGCCTTCCAACCTGCTCCTATTACTAGCGCCCCCCCCCCCCCCATTCTCGTACCATCTTCTCTCCTTAGCATTCAATCTTGATGGTCCACCCATCTGACCCTGACTGCCCGATCCATCCGTCATTGTTCGCCTCCATCTCTTGGCGTTGCCGTCCACCCCGCCTAACCGCCAGTCTTGCCCTCGACTACGCCCTCCCCCTAGTCTCCATTCCTCACTTTCGCCCTCATCCCGACCTCATTGCTTTTTCCATTTTCCATCACACCGGGAGCGGTAGCTCAGTGCATCAACTGATGTCATTGCAGCGCCTCTGACCGGAAGGTCCTAGGTTCGAGTCCTGACGGCGGCAGGATTTTCGACACTAGCTTTTCAGCTAGGTCGAATTCAGTCGCTGTCTGGAGGAGAATTCTAGCGGCCGGCTGGTCTGATTGGTAGTTTTCCGTGGTTTCTCCGATCAACACCAGGCGAATGCCGGGGCGTACCCTATCAAACGGGCCACGGACCGCGCGCGATGTGTCCTTCCTGTTCCTTGTCCTATCCCTCCTTACACACACACTTACACTAACATGCGCTACACTACCACATTCCGGGAGATCGGTCGGGAGCTTTGAGCTTGTCCCGGCTGGGGCGGTGCCCCGCTGGTGGGAGAGTCCTTGTTAGGGGGAAACCCCACTAGCCGACGGTAGGTCGGCGCCGGATCTCGCCATCCAGCGGGGGAAGATCACCTCCATCTCCCGCGAAAAAAACATGCACTACACTAATGGGACTAATGACCAAAGCAGTTGACGCGCCCGGAAACACGAAAAAATCAATCAATAAAAAAAAACATTTTCCATCACCCATTCCTGCCCCGACCTTTCCGTATTCACCCTTACCCTCTCTTTTGCTCTCGTCCTCGCCTGACGCAGTCCGCGTGAATGTGGGCTTTTCTCTACCAGAGGCGAAGAGATCCGTTTCGATGCGAGCGGCGCGTCAGCTGTTAAAGGTGAAGGAGTGTTCGAGCGAGTGCCAGCCTTTAAACGGACGTCACAGGACATATATTCCTATTTAAAAGTAGTGGAACTTCAAGGTCGCGAGCTGGACGAAGAATTCATTCAATGGAGAGTTTCGTTACGACTTCAATTTTTGGTAATGGAGCTCCCGATTGCAAGGCAAATTTCTCCCCTCCTTACACCAATTGGCCTTGAAGTGTCACTATGTTTAAATCCGAGTATATCTTCGTTTCTGTGTGAATTATACCAGAATATATTTCGAAACGTTTTCCCACTATTTCTAATTAGCTGAAAAAGTTTATAATATTTATTTATATTCTATTCCCATTAAAGCGTTTTATATTATTTAATTTCACACGAACGTTTACTTATTTTTACGTGCTATTTTTAGTTTTATTTACACTCTGTTAAAATCTGTTGCTAGTATATTTGTTAAATTATATTACTAACGTCGGTATTTATGTACGTTCAGGGATAAGAGGTAATACAAGATTTCAGTTATAGATATGGCAAATCATAATATCAGTTATAATCTCAGTTATAGATATGTGTTATCTTAATATTTGTAAGAATGTTTAATGATTTTAATTATAGGACTGTGGATGGACCACAATTCTTTTCTGTTGTGTCGTACATTTGTTGATCAAGTAGACTAACTTAGCTTTCTTGGGCAATTATGAAATGGTGATTAGACGATCTATTCAATACATGGCAATTTCTTATCAAAATCGAATCTTTCGAAACACACGTCGCAATGTCGAATTCTTAAAATGTTCGTTCAAACCCCTTACATTATTCGCGAACGTAATAATTTAGCACAAACGAAGTTCTTAAGAAATTCTGCAATTAAGAAAATTGTTAATTTCATACATTTAAAGGAAAAAAAAATAATTTGACAGACTATTTTGATTCATTAATAATTTCGTTTTCCCGGGCGCATCAGCTGTTATTGTCATTATTTCAGTAGTGTAGTGCTTGTTTCTACAACGGGAGGTGGCGGTGTTCTTTTCCCATTGGATAAGGAGATCTGGAGCCGGCCTACACAATGAATTGCTTGCTTTTTCCCATTCAAGTATTTCCCATCAACAATGCAACGCCCTAGTCGGAATATCCACGAAGCTCCAGACATATGTGGTAGTGTAGTGCATATAAGTGTGAAGGGGTGTAAGTAAGGGACGAGGATAACACAAAAAAGAGGAAGGAAAGATCGCGACCGATACTTCACCCGTTTATTAGATTACTGCTGGCATTCGCATGGAGTTGTTAGGAGAAACCACGAAAACCCACCGATAACAGTAGCTGTCTGGCGGAATTCTCTTCCAGACAGCCTCTGAACTCAGCCTAGCTATGTGTCGAAAATCTTGCCACACGCCGCGACTCGAACCCTGGATCCTCCCGAACAAAGACACTGCAAGGACATCAGTTGAAGCCCTGAGCCCTGAGCTCAGACGATGATTAATTTGACTTTGCCTAGCATTAACAGCAATAGTCTAAATTTTCCAGGCCAAAAATATTTTTAAAAAATGAGTTTAATAACGCAAATAATTGTAGAAAAAATAGTAGAGCTTGTAAGGTCAAGACTTCAAGTTTGCCTAATTAAAACACCTCTTTTCAAACTTAATTATTCTTAAAGAACCACAGTTCAGTCAGTAAAATATCAGAATCGAAATACTTCTTAAGAAAAACGTGCCACGAATTACGATGTTAATTAAAGCCCCATGAGCTAAAAAGTGTATCAGTCCATCTCTTTCTGTCATATAGCAGGAAACAACGGCAGAAACACCATTTCTTTACAAACAAATCTTTAAGTAATAAAATGCTCGTCAATCAATGTCACGATTTATGGAAATACAAGTTTCATATTATAATGATTTATTGACCAATCCTGAAACTTTCAGTACTTTTAGATTAAACATTCCTTTTTGTTGATTGATCGATCTGATTCCATCGGATATTTAAACCAATATTGACGCAGAGTTCGTGGTTTAATGAGAGAAAGAGTAAATATTGAAAGTAAATCACGTTTCCTCGAGAAATAAGAACACCCAGCAATGTATTTAGGCAAATAAGATTTATTAAAACTGGAAAAAGATTACATTACTTTTCAAAGTAGTGCCTTGGGCGAGATTTAAAATATCTTTAGCAAAGGTTTTTACGGCTCTCAACTCAAATTAAATATTCATTAACAGTACATTAAGTATTTGTGAGTGTGCGTGTGTGTGTGTGTGTGTGTGTGTGTGTGTGTGTGTGTGTGTGTGTGTGTGTGTGTGTGTAATATAATAGAGTAAGCGGTTACAGCCGGCTTATCACAGATGCCCCGAGCCTATGGCGCTAATGCTGGGATGTCAAGGGATGGCCATAATCTGACGAGACTCTAGTGTCAGTGTATATACTACATGTGTATGGTATGCACAATAAATGTATCCATTCACAGAAAAGTAGACGAAAAAGATTCAACTAATATAATTAAGCAATTAATAAAAAAAGCAGTTTATACGAGTATTAACTAATTTAAGGTATGATTAATTCACGTGTTTAATTTGACAAACTGATTACGGGATGGTACAGTACTAAAAAGAAACTGAGCTGATTGCGTATTATCAAAGTTGATTAAAGAAATAACTTAATTTTAACATTTTGGTAATGAACACAGGGTGAAAAAATATATTTTAAACTAGAGTACTAAGTTAATGATATGATGGCAATCTTCATTGTTTTTGTGCTGTCCTTTTTATGTCATCCTCTACAAAGGTGAAAGAACTGTTAACCAAATTAAGTGTCCATTCTTTTCTGGTATTCTTCACTTTACATAATATGGACAGAAGAAAAATATAAAATATTTCAATTAATATTTAAACTAATTTTGACACGTGACTAAGGCACTGATTAGTTTTTATGAACAGAATTCTACATCAATAAATACAAAATGCTTTGCCAATAGCGCATTCAAATCATTAACAAAAACGCTTAAAACAACACCAACAACACAGGTCTACAATTGAAACATATTGAAATCATCAGAAATATAATAATATTTTTCTAAACCAGTTTTTAACACAGACTACATTCAGTTTTGGATCATCACCCACCATTTTTTACAAGCGCTAATCCATTTGTTGTACAAAAACTCGGCGATATTCCATTTCTTTATAAATTGTGTTAGAAAAGAAGTGTAGAAAGTGGACTAAGTGACATTGTAAAGTCCAGTTTTTTTAAATGTACACAAAATTATCTTGATAACATTAATAGAATCTGAAGATTTGTTTTTCCGCAGGAAAGGTTCACACATCCATGAAAAACTAGTCCAAGCATCTTGTTCTTGAAGAGTTGTTTGCGTTATCGCCAGTGGCAGATTACCTACTAGGCCACATAGGCTGTAGCCTAGGGCGGCAAATTTTTAGAGGCGGCAAATGTTATTTTTGAAAGTCGTTTTTTAATGTTTTATAGTAACTTTTTATATGCATTTATTCAAGTTCTTCTCACATAACATATTTTTTAGGATTCACCTTAAAGCCAGTTTACAAAAAACAGTGCAGGGGTTTGGCAATGCCGCGTTCCCCTTCCACCAGCTGTCAAGTCCACAGAAGTATTAATCGGAGAATATTATGGTGGTTTCTATTTTAACTCTTTTTTCATAACCTTTAGTCATTAAATATAAAAATGAGTGACGGAAGAATTAGACACAGAGGTTCTGAATATCGAAAACGTGCTCGTTGAAAGCAAGATTGAGAAGAAAAGTTTCAAAAAAACATCAAAATTAGATTCATTTTTTAAGAAAAATGTTACACCAATCGACAGCAATCCGGTATAGTAGTAGAATTACAATCACGAATTTGAAAAATAATATATACAAATAGACTACTTTTAAATGTATTAATTGGGTAACCTTTTATTTATTGCATACGTTTTTATTAGATAAGTTCTTATTATGTTACTGTGGATCCCCTAAAGAACTCCAGCGAATGAAACTTAGGTGATAATGACATAATTTCAGATAAAACAAATTCTGCTCTTTTATTTTATAGATATTTATGGATACTAAATGTTTGTCCAATACTTAAATAATTTTAATAAACATAAATATAACAGATTAGAAAATTATTATTATTCAATACCCTGTTAAAAATGATGTATAAGCGAATAGAAACATATTTAAAATATCAATACAGAGACAATAAACGGATAAATTTCAAACTTCAATCCACTTATTGTCTCCGAATCAATACCTCTGAATGCGTATTCATATTTTGTTTTTATCAGGGTATATAATGTAATAAATGTTAAAATCGGATTACAATTATTATTGTAATGTACCAGTAATATAATGTTAAAAAACAAAAGAATGATGTGTACATTATCATTAAAAAAATAATTATAAAATTAGCAAAAAATATATTTTTATTATATTATTGGAATGTAATTTCGTGATTAATATTTATATTTATTTATATTTAAAGAAATTATTATATTTTCCTTTCTTTTTAACGTACATATATTGAAATTGTCTACAGGGTTCATGAATTCGCTTGAAAAAGACATTCACCTAAAAGTATCTGAAATCACTTTGCCTCAAGAACTAAATAAAGATCCAGCTTTATGGTTAATTGATGAATTTACTCGTGACTATTTAGCACTGTATGGTTATGACCAAAACAAAAATGGAGACTTTTCAAAGTCGAAACGACATTATAACGATTATAGTAGACAATTTCCACCCACTTTCTTTGAATGAAAGTTACTTAACGGTGAAACACAAACTGAATCATGGTTAGTCTATTCAGAAAGTGCTGGTGCAGTATTTTGTGGACCATGTTTACTTTTTAAAGGTGACTCTCAGTTTTCTTCAAAACGTGGATTCAACGATTGAAAGAATGCAATAGCATTCGATTGAGCGATTGAGTGGTCATGAAAATTCGGATGGACCCAAGGCATGCGTGTTAAAATTCAAAGACAGAGGAAACGATGTAGGTCGCATTTATAAAATTGTAACAGTTCAGTTGAATGAAGAAAAAGCAGGCTATCGGTTTTACAGAGAGTAGTAACTGTTATTAAATCATTGGCGGTTCGAGGCCTTCCTTTTAGAGGTCACAACGGGACATTTGGTTCACCTCAAAATGGCAATTTTCTAATGTCATTGGAATTGATAGCTGAATTCGACCCATGTTTAGCTGCGCACATTGAAAAATTTGGTAATAAAGGTAAAGGTAATGTTTCCTACCTATCAAAGACCATACGTGAGGAATTAATACAGATTATGGCAACTGCAGCTGGAAACAAAATTATTGAAGAGATAAAATTAGCAAAATATTTTGCTATAATTGTTGACTCGTCTCCTGATGTTTCACACATCGATCAGTTATCTCTCATTGTGCGGTATGTTCAAAATGACGGTAATCCATTGGAACGTTTTTTAACACTTTTGGAAAATCCAGACATTAAGCTCAAGATTTGGCAAAAATTGTTTTGGAAAGTTTAGATTTACGATCTATAAATATCAATGTTCGGCCCGGTGGCCGAGATCGCTAAGACAGTATTGTCGTAGTGATCTCGGACCGAAGGGTCGCGAGTTCGAGTCCTGCGTCGGGCATGGTTGTATTTGTGTTAGTTCTTTCACACCTTATCACCATCATATCGTTTCATCCACTTAGTTACCATACCGTTAACAGCAATAGTGGTCGCTTATGACCTAAGATGTTGATGCGACCTTAAATAACGAATTAAAAAAAAATCAATGATTGTCGAGGCCAAACATATAATAACGCTACCTAATATGTTAGGGTCATATGCAGGATTACAAGCACTAATAAAGGAAATCGACTCTCTTGCAGAATACACACCTAACTCAGCTCACTCTCTTAATTTGGTGGGTACATGTGCAGCAGCAAGCTGCAGAGAAGCTGTTTCATTTTTTAATCTAATTTAACATTTATAAACATTCCTTACAGCATCAACTCATCGATGGGAAATACTACTATATTTTCAACGGCAAACTCTCTGAAACAGCTATCTGCTACTAGATGGTTCTCGCGTAGTGATGCTGTCTTTACATTAACAGAATCTTGAAAGGAAATTATAAATGCACTAAATGGAATAGAAAATAATCATTCTGAAAAGTCAAATACTACGATGCGAAGCAGCAGGTTTATTAAGACAGTTCGAGAAACTCGAGGAGTCTATGTCTCTTGAGCTTTTCACTGGAACGAATAAATTCTGTTAGTAAAACATTACAGAAAGTAGATATCGATATAAGCAAAGTATTGAGCTCTACGAATCATTGATTGGTCTTGTTGATAAAACTCGTAATGAGTTTGATACGAAAAGGAGGCATTAGAATTTTCAGAAATTCAAGAATGTTAAGTGCAGATATCAAGAAAAACAAAGAGCAAAAGACATTTGACGAGAATAAAGAGGATAATATCCACACAGGTAGAGATCAATTCAGAATTAAACATTAACGTAATTAGACAATTTAAAAAAATTAAAATTTAAAAATTAACGATATAGAAAATTTAAGCACAGAAGTTCACCAGAAATCAGAAAAGTTGAAAAGTTTGTATCCAATGGACCTGGAAGCAACATTTGAAAATGAGTGTTTACATTTTCAAGCCCATTGCAACTCTTCAAAGGTTAAGCCAAAGGATTTCCTTAAGTCTCTCCCAAAATCAGAACTACATAATATATATCCAAATATCGATATTACTTGGCGTATATTTCTTAGTCATCCAGTTACAAATTGTTCTGCGGAGCGCTCATTTTCTTGTTTAAAAAGAATCAAAAATTATTTGCGTTCAGTTATGTCAGAAGATAGATTAAATTATCTTGCCGTTTTATGTATTGAATCCAATTTAACATTGTCTTTAGATTACAACACTTTAATTGAAAACTTTGCTAGCAAGAAATGTAGACGTAAACTTCTGTAAACAATCATAATGAAATTTGATAAAATTAAATTTTATTCAAAAAAAAAATTTTTAATTTTCCCGGGTTTTTGATTTTTATGTAAATATTGTGTTTCACGAGGGGTCAGGAAGGGCGGCATTTTGGCTTCAGCCTCTAGTCGGCAATCAAGTTAATCCGCCACTAGTTATCGAATCATCTTTTAAAATATCTCGGATTTGGGATCCGGCAGATACTCGTTCCTTTTGATGCGCTGATTTCTGGAAAATTTTCAGAGATACTGGAATGTTCCAGAGTTTGCCTTACCCATTGCCTTCATCAAACAATTAATCCACCCTTTATATGAAGACGGACAGATATGTTGGTCCACGCCGCTCACGTTTTGTGGTGAAGGAACCACACACGTAGCATGCTGTGTTTGGGATATTTTTACATTTTCGAAGCGTTTTGATGGTAATATTAATAACACACGAATACAGAGAAAAGCGACACTCAGTTTTCGCACGCAAAAAAACGCTTGTCTATATCAATATTATATATCCAGGCAAAATTTGAGAAAAATCCATTGACAAACCATTCCCACCACCGAATAGAGACACCAATATTATTAATATCTTATGTGTTTTTAGATACACTAGTCAAAACCAAAGATAATTTCATTCCCATCAACAGCGGTTGCTGAAGAAACGGTTTTGCCGTTGGGAATTCGCAGTCACCATATGAAAACATTTCTAAGTCAAAAAATATTCGTGATATAGAAAATATAAGCACACATTTGGAATCAGGGCATGACACTTACATCACATATTTTCTTTTCTGATGATTTTTCATAGTTGACTAGGTAAGTTATTTTGGGAACAATGCGCACGTTCGCAATATTAAAAACATCTTATCACAAAAATAATACGGCCTAGAGGTAAGTACATACTTGGAATTAGGGTGTGATACATCTATTGATTGATTGATTTTTTCGTGTTTCCGGGCTCGTCAGCTGCTTTGGTCATTAGTCCCGTTAGTGTAGTGCATGCTTTTTTCGCGGGAGATGGCGGTGATCTTCTCCCGCTGGATGGCGAGAACCGGCGCCGACCTACCGTCGGCTAATGGGGTTTCCCCCTAAACAGGACTCTCCCACCAGTGGGGCACCGCCCCAGCCGGGACAAGCTCTAAGCTCCCGACCGGTCTCCCGGAATATGTGGTAGTGTGGTGCAATGTTAGTGTAAGTGTGTGTTTAAGAGGAGAGGATAGGACAAGGAAGAGGAAAGACAGCGGTCCGTGGCCCGTTTGGTAGGGTACTGCTCCGGTATTCGCCTGGTGTTGATAGGAGAAACCACGGAAAACTACCGATCAGAGCAACCAGCCGCTAGAATTATTCTCCAGACAGCGACTGAATTCGACCTAGCTGAAAAGCTAGTGTCGAAGTTCCTGCCGCTCGGACAGAACCTAGGACAAACCTAGGACCTCCCTGACAGAAGCGCTGCAGTGACATCAGTTGATGCACTGAGCTACCGCTACCGGTTTTTACATGTAAATTACACACAATTTTTTGATGATATTTCATTTTTGACCAGTATAATTAAGCAAGTATTCAATTATGATAACATTTCTAACTGCGGAGTTACAGTAAAACAGGCCACAACTCGTCAAATTTTCCTTTTTACTTTATGGCCTTTACGTCTAAAAGTAAAAAGTATTATAAACGTGCGTCAGAAAACGGCAAATTTTCGACAAAAGCTCTTATTTATGGGCCCTAGAAGCGAAAAAGGAGATAAATCTTCTTTCATTTGTTGAATCAGAAGGATTAGGTTTGCCAATTCTCTCTAAGAAACTTATCAATATCAATGTGTATTACATTTAAGTAACCAATTTTTTTAATCAAAATGAACACAACTATATCTAAAAACTCTATTTCAGGCTCCTTTAGCAGAAACTACATTATTGGATGAATGCATTAAATTTGATTTTCATGTCTATTAAATTAAGGGGCAGGTGAATAACTTAATTAAAATGCTCTCAATGATTTATATTTGTAATTGTTAAATAAAAATGGTAAGATTTGATTCAAAAGATAAGCACTTGATTATTCAGCTGCCAGAAGTAGCGTTAAAACCATCAAGAGAATTAAAAAGAAAAATTTAACAAATATTTTTACTCGAACTCTGGATTAATATAAAAGAGTGAAACAATACGTGGTCATGAACCCCAATTAAATATACGATAAAATTTATACCAACATTATAAACGACCTTTTTCGATGTAACAAATCTCTCACAAAATGACACAGTTTATGACGTATTAGGCGTTTATGTCGAGAAATAATGCATCACATGTTCAACCAATCGCGAGCGAATCGTGCGAGAGTGGCGATAAACAACATTTTAGCACAGCCGACCACTATTTTTTCGCATTTAACCATTTTCCGCACACCATTTATCGTCTTATCAGTTGTTTACACAAATTAACTTAACTTTGCTTACAAATTTATAATTGTTACACAGAATAAATTTGCGTTTATACAAATTTGAAAATTCTCTTATAACGACGCCCGTTTTCAAAATATATACTTATGTAACGAAGCTTAAATAAAATAAACTAGTGTCGTAACATACGAATTGAGAACTGAATAAAAGGGTAGCGACACATGTATCATTTGAAATGCGACCCGCTCAAATTTCCCTCTTACTCATAATAATTCATTTAAAAATAGTTCTATATTTTTCGCTTGCCCGGCTTAACTCAGAAGCTATGTCTCTTGTTTAATCTTTTTTCTCCATTCGTTTCAGGTTGGAATTGTATGCGGGACATACAAAAACATTATACTCGCATGTATGTGAGTCCACAGGATTATTCATAAAGGATTTCAAGCATGAGAATTTACTTTGAAAATTTCTGTTAGGAATTTGATTTTTTTTAAAATGAAGAAAACCTGTTTGACTTTCCCAAAAATATTATAATTTTGTTTTAACCATTTTACATACAATCCCGCAGAGGAAGAATCATATATAATATCATATTCATACAATATTTGCTAACACATTCACACCGTCCTCATCGCTTCTCATGGTCATTTTCCCTTTTCATTCTCTTATAATTTATTCTTAACTCTAACTATGACACAACATGGTCTTCTTACATAAATTATTTTAAAAGTTTATACTCTCCTCAACATTCTTGGCCGACGACAGGTAATAATCATTTTCCAGATTTATCAGTCCACGCCATCTTGATGCTCTTACTCTTCTGATTTTTACTTTCAGACTTATTTTTAATAAAACCCGAAATTACTGTCTCTTAAAATCCATCGCACCATTATCTAAAATATAGCGTACTTGCTTAGCTGTATTTGCAGGATCCGGCGATAAATTCCACACACAATTTTCTGAAGTGGTTTCATTGGCACAAATAAATGCACATGAAATTGAACGAACAATAACAATACAGATTCGGTTTGACGGTGTTCTTGCCGTACAGTTAGTTCTGCGTTTCTAGCGGTGGTCCTAGTTCTGCGATCAAGCGGTAGCTGTTATCGTCCGCTGCGGCAATAAGGCCCTGGCAGCGAGGCAGTGGTGACAGCCCGAGGTCATTCCGCGCAGAGCCAGCGACCAGTTCACATCGTGCTCCGCACAGCTCAGAACGTTTCAGTTTGACACAGTGCAGTTGACTCAGTATCAGTGACTTTAACATTGTGTATCGTACAGATAATTAATCGTTACAAGTGCAGTGAACCAATATTAAGTCGTGCTATTAATACTTCAATATTAATAGTAGTTTTCAACCACCAAGCCTTGACCTAGGTCAGAGCATAGCAGGAGCCATGGCGCTCCTGTACAACACAGCTGATATGGAAATCACCTACGAGCAACTCGGGCCTCGCAGATTCATCAGGCAGCTCCTTCAATCACAACAATGGAACCACCCAGAACCTGCAGGCAACAAACCTCGAACATGGAAACGGTACTCCAACCGTCGACCCAACACAAGGCTCCAGTAAGGTCAATTATACCAACGCGGCCAGCGGCCTGTCCCGCGGCCAAGCAACCAGCGACCCCTCCAACATCAACGGCAGTGATAAGAGCAGTAACAGTGTAAAAAGAGGCCACGGTGACAGTACCCCCTTAGGCAGCCTATCAAAAAAACAACCCAGCAGCAGTGAATATAATGTGCCTATTAGCAATAGATACGCTCCTCTTGAAGAAAATAGTGACCTAGACAAAAGATTCAACTACTTGGACGACGAAGAAACACACGAAGTCGAGAACATAAAAATCCCCCCCATATTTGTGAAAGACATTCCGAACATTAATCATTTCAACAAAGAGCTTAAAAAGTATATTACCACTCAATTCACCTCTGACATGGTAAACAACAAAATTAAGTTATCCTTCAAGTACATAGCCGACTTCAGAAAGGCCATTAAATATCTTTTAAGCACATCCAGAGAATTTCATACTTATAAGGATCCTTTAAACAAGAAATTCTCAGTAGTTTTCAAAAACATTCACCAGTCAGTAACTCAGAAAGAAGTATACGAAGATTTATATTCAAAATATCCTTCACTGATCAGTGTCACAAGACTATACAAAGACAATATTCCCATTCCGGTTATTGCAGCAGAGTTCGACGGGCATCAAAGTAATGACGAAGTGTTAAAAATTAATGCAATATGTAATCTGTGTGTCAAAACTGAAAAAAGACGTAAAACAAATGTGCCAATACAATGTTTAAGATGTCTGGACTTCGGCCATACAAGAAACAACTGCAATAATAAAATTGTATGTGAATTCTGTGCTAAGGACCATTACACGGTAAAATGCCCACAAAAAAACTTAACACCAACATGCCACAACTGCAAGGGCCCGCACCGTGCGGACATTCGGTCAGCAGAATGTAATTATTTTAAAAAAAATTCAGAGACCAACAAAAGCAACTCTAAAACTACTGCCCCCCAAGAAAATTCAAATAACAATACTTCCGCCCCTATACTCACAAATCGCAATTTTCCTAATCTTCGTTATAGTCGAACAATACCCGGCTTTACGTATCAAGAAAACCCAAACACAAACCAGCATAAGATTTATTTCACGTAAGATGTGACCCAGAGAGCTTGGCAATACCAACCTCCCGTAAACCACCCGCCATACATACTACATTGACTTAGGGACTTTTGATTACCATTTAGGTTGGAGAAAGTAGGTGCCAACCCCAACGTAAATTCCCCACGTAATGGAAGTATAGCTGCCAGGGACTTTTTTTTGGCTGGAGACTGGCATGCATGCGAGCGAAAGCACCCAATTTTCCATAGGGAATTTTCCTAAGCGTTGTGTGGAGATTGTGAGCTTATGCGAGTGAGCCGCATCCCGCACTTGCGTGCTGAAAAAGCCTTTTTTCTGCGTTTCCACTGCGCGAATTGTTTCCTAAGGGAAATCTTATTGTGTGCTGGGCTTGACATTTTTGGAAATGTCAAGTAATTCCAGAAATAACTCTCCAGTGAAGCAGAAGGGGAAGTGGATTTTATCGAGTGGTGAAAGGCAGGTCCTTCTTAATGTTTATAAGTACAAGAGCGAGAAAAATTCTCGTAAAGAAGTGAAACTTCCTGAGAGCAGTGTCATTGCAAAGGTAGCAGTAATTGTGGGGGTAAGCCATCAATGACACAATAATTATTGATTTTTTATTGCATGCCTCAAGAACGTCTTCACAATGAACATGTGTGTGTGAATCATAATTATTTAATTGAAATATATTCATATATTACAAAGACCTTATACAACTCTGGCAAACGTTATTAGGGATTATAAGGCAGGAAAATCTATTAAAACTCCAACTAAAAAAAGAAAGCGTTCACGACCTGTGAGAGATTCAGCTGATGGATTTGCAAGAGAAGCTATTTGCAGATATATTTACCAGGAAGCTGATAATGGTAAGATATTTTATATTTAGAGGAATGATGAAGTATGTGGCTCACTTTTTGAAGACTTTCTAAAGACCTATTCATTTGCAACAGGCAGGAGACTCTCACTTACAGATGTTTGGCAGTACGTGAAGGAAAATTATGATATTTTTTATTCAGAGGGTCAGCACAACATTGTTCAGAATTATTAAGGAAATGGGTTTAGCATGGAGGAAAGGAGACCCAAATATTCGTATTTGTGAGTCAAATGAAATAATTGTAAAGAGGTTATTTTTGTGGCAGACTATATGAAAAATAAGAGAAGTCAAAACCAAAAACTGTAGTGTACCTAGATGAGACATGGATCTATATGAATGGTAAAAGAGACCTTTGAAATGTATATTACTGAAAATATATATATTAAATGTATATTACTTATGTGTAAAAATTATGAGACAAAAATATCATTTTCGTTAGGTTCAACTACTTATTCATGGCAACTACCAGGCACCAGTAAAGGAGTAATTAAAAGACCACCAGAGGGAAGGAGGCTAGTTGTGGTTCATGCAGGAACGAGAGAAGGTTTTGTACCAGGTACAAATGTTTTCAGTTTTAATGGCATTAATTATGAACAAACTGAGGCATGTGTACGAAGCATGACATTTTGTAGGTGCTGGTCTGATATTTGCTACTGACCTAAAAAGGGGGCAAGATTATCATGGAGCAATGAACAGTTCTACTTTTGAATCCTGGGTTAAGAAACAACTGATTCCTGGCATTCGCAATTTAAGACCTTGCACCATTGTCATGGATAATGCTTCATACCATTCAAGGAAGGTAGAGAGGCATCCAACAACAAAGTGGCGAAAGGATCGTAAGTATCAGAAATGAAATGAAACTATTGTGCTTAATGAAATAAGTAATGTAACCAGAGAAAATTATTTTTAGCAATGGCTGAACCAGCGAGGAGTACGAGTGCCAGAAGCTGCAAATAAAATCTCACTTGCTGCCCTGGCGAGCCAACATTGTGAAAGGATAAAAAGGTACCACGAGATACATATCAGTGCGTTAAAGAATACATTTCATTAATATTTTGCATCATATTATCTTGTTCGGTTGCATCATTGTAATAAAATATTAAAATATATACTTTAAATATGTACAAATATATACGTCTACACTTGTGATAAATAAATGATATATAAATTTAATAAATAACTGACCTCAGCAATGTATTGGTGAAGGTATGTAGTTGATGACATGCTGGCTGCAGAAGGGCACACAGTTTTGAGGCTGCCACCATATCATTGCAAATTCAGTCCTATTGAACATGTGTGGGGCATTTCAAAAGGGTACTACAACAAAACTGTATGTGAAAGGCCAGGGCAAGGAATGGAGAGAACTAAAGCTGTGTGGAATGAGGCAATAAATCAGGTAAAGTTTTCAATACACCATTATAGAAAAATGGTAAATATATGATAACAGTTATGATTATAATTTTTTTCAAAATTAGTAAAACAAGAAACTAGAATATTATGTTATGGCATTAACAGGTCACACCAGAAATGTGGAAGAATTCAGTGGAACATGCAGAAAAGATTATTGAAGAGTATTATGAAAAAGAGGCAGTGGAAGAAGATTATGAAGAATAGTAGTAAATTTGAGCAGTGCTAGTGGAACTGACACAGCTGAAGAAGGCACAGGAGAGGAAGGAGACACAATTCCATTTGAGCCAATCCCAGGAACATCTTCAATGTGAAATAATTGAAAAAATTAGAGAATTGGATCGAGTGGTGTTGCAAAAGTGATAAGTGAGTAAGCATTAAAGCGTTTGGAATAAAAGTGATATTCTTGTAAAATATGTAACTCAATATTTCAGATTGCCTCAAATTATAAAACTCCTGCCCCCGTAAAGCAACCACCAAGTCAAGGTTAAGAACAAATTTGGTTACACTGTGCCACAGAAAAGGTATAGCTAGAATGTACCTGATTATGGAATTGTGGTTATTGCAAGTTGTTAATTAATATTATTACATTACAGTCAATTGTTCCCGCCAGTGCTTGAGTTATTCGGTTTGGTTTAAGAACGGTTGCAATGTGAAATTAGTGAGTATTCCCAAATAGTGTAGAGTAATTGTCAAACACTAGTGACAAATGAAATTCAATCTTACAGATGTGCCATGTAATTATAAATCTGCTGAAATGATAAATGAAATCCTGAAAGCAACCACAAAAGTCTAGTTTGTGTACACGTTTTGGTCACACTGTGCTGGAAAGGTATTGCTTGAATTTACTTTATTATGGGTTTGTGATAGTTGCAGGTTGTAAATTAATATTTTTAAATTACAGTCAATTGTTCCTGCCAGTGCTTCAGTCAGTCTGTTTGGTTTGAGAACAGTTGCAATGAGAAAGAAGTGAGTGTGCATTAATAGTTTTAATGAGTGTGAGATCCTGAGTGAACTCCTGCCTTCTCAATTCAAAGACACTAGTTAAGAGCACCATTTCATTAACATTAATTAACCCAATGAATTAACAGTTAATCAATTTCCTGTACATTATCCTTGTAATACAATTAATCATTACTGCCAATGCCTCTGAGTTTGTGTTCTGTTTAAGTACGAATGCTAAGTGATATAAATTAATACACTTCAAAGATTTGACATGTGTAAGAAACATACATTACATTAATAAATGTTTCAGATATGCAATAATGGAGTTCAGAACATACATAATTTTATTTAGATGTTTTTTTCAAATGGTAATCAGTTTTAAGTGAAATAAGTAAGTACTTATTTCATGATATTATTGGCATGATATAGAGTGAAATTTAATGTTTACTACTGATGCGCTATATTACTTTTGGTTATTAACATATCATTTTAAGTTATTTTTCAATGATTTTCTATTTATGTTTGTAAATTTTATTGGTTTTGTAGGTAATTTTTTTTGGTTACATATTATATTGAATACTGTAATGTGAAGCATAAATTCTTGGGCCAACTTTTCTTCTGGACGTTTTTCATATGTTGCTGGAGTTTGAAGTAATATATAAGTTAAGAAGCAATTTTTTTTATTTAAATGTGATAATCTCCTTTTTTAATTTTTTTGTTTTTCATTGCAAGAACATAATTTTCTAGGAATAATTTTTGATCTTATAACAATAACATGTCTGTTTATTGAATTTATCATGATTGGACAATAGATGCTGCATTGATTGTTCTATGTTGCAGGGTTGCTGCGTTTACCAGATTTTTCATTTTCTAAATACGGAATGTTTTATGTATATTATTTTACGTATTGTAAATGTCTCCATTATTTTGACTTATGTTTCTGTATGCATGCTAGAAATCGGTCCTCAGTCGTCATCCTGATCGGAGGATGGGTATGCTATCAATATATGTAAAATTTTTAAGTAGTTTTTTAATTTGTAAAGTCAGCCAAATTTCTTAATGTTGATTTTTAATAATAATATTTTTACAATACAATTGAGGATTAATTCACTTTTTTATTCAATTTTTTTTATATATATGGTAGCATATTTACTCCTTTGTTTTCCTGGTTTTCCCGATCGCTTAAGGTAAATGCCGGATGTTTGTAATGTTTGTAAGCCCAGGGCATTAGGCTTTAAAATTGTTGTAAAATTCAATAATTTTTGTGAAAATAAATTGCTGTGGACCATCGGTGTTCAAGAAATTTTAATGACTGCTCCTTGCAATTTGTCATTAAAATTGACCACCCATGGTGCATCAGTTTATTCTTTACTGAACCTTCGCATTATATCAAATCATATATCTGATCAATTCAATTTTCATGAAATTTCAAACATTGTCATTTTCATACAGTAGATTTGTTCATTCCTTAGATATGCTTTGATCGTGGTCATGTGTCGATATTACGTGCATAAAACCATTATTATACAAATATTTCTAGTTCAGTAAAGAATAGTTTTATTTCACTTCATTGTGTACTGTTGGAAAATTAAAATTATTTTGAGTCTTGCATTTCATTTCATCTCTATTCTATAAATCCCTGTTTATACCTTTTTTCCTGTTGTATAATAAAATAACATTCTACTACTTCATTTATTCTTCAGTTTAAATAAGATTTTATTAATTCTGAGAGTTCAAATATTTTTAAATTAATAAGTAATTTAATTAAAAGTATTATATTTAATATTATAATTAATTAATAAAAACAAATTTCATGTATAAATTATAAATTAAATTATTTTACCATATGCCTGTTGCGATTTATAAGTCGTAAAACAATATTAACAAATCATTTCAGCATATCTGGATTTTGAAGGCCACTACGTACATTTAGCAAGTCGCGTCGGCGCTTTCGCGTTTTATTTCGATGAGGTTGGCAGTGCCGAAACTCCGCCATCTTGAATTTTTCGGGTCTTTTCTTACGTGGAAACACTTATAGCACTAAAAACACACACCAAAATGTAAATAATAACAACAATAACACAAACTATAATGCACAGTATAGTCAACAACATCACAAATTACTTAATGGGCATAATAATAGTATCATTCCAACCATAATAAATAGTATTCAAAATTCAATCACATCATTCTTTAATACGAGTAACAATAATGTCAGAACAGTGTAATAAAGATTTAATCATACTACAGAACAGATTCCTCAGAACAATCACCAATCCATAGAGAATTAAACACGAACCCAATCACCTATCAATAGCACGCATATCCAATAATTCTACTCCAACATAAACTCAATAGACCAACTAAAACAATACAATCTAGCCTCAACGAACAACACACATACCAGAATAAACAATAGATACCCATTCGATTCATTCCTAAAAATATTCTCAAACATTTGTGAACAGTAGATACTCTCATGAGTAATCTACCCTAATGTAGTAGCAATAGAATTAGTATTAAGTATAGTATTAAGTTAGTAGTAAGTCATCATTACATATTAAAGAGTGTAACACTGAACTATGTACAACCCAACAAGCAATAAATAAATTTAAAAAAAACAGCCCGAGGTCCACGGCAATAGCTCGGGAGCCGATAATGCCACGGCCTGTGGCAGGTAGCGAACTGGAGTTTCTCGTGGCTCGTAACGTAGAGCGAATATTACTACGAATTCTTATACAACACGAACTGCGCAGCCGTCTCTGCATCCGCACTCCACCAGGGCTGAATAAAAATTCGCACCTCTCTGTAGATTTTGCATTAACTATATTTAAATATATAATTCGCCCTTCGTTAACTTATGCATACCCCATTTGGGGTGGTGCAGCAAAAACTCATATTAAAAAATTAGAAGTTATCCAAAATAATTACTTAAGGAAAGTATTAAAAGCACCCTGGTTCATAAGAAACGATCAAATATTACATGAACTCTATATTCTTCCCCTAAAATCCTGGATCCTTCGTCTCTCAGATAAATTTTATGCTTCTTTCTTCTTCTCCTGCTTATACATCTTTTCAATTGGGAAAAACAGTTCATCCATTCCCACGAATTAAATCACGATATCCTAAAGATCTTTTACATCCTCCTTAGTTGTCTCTTCTCACAGTGTCTATCATTTATAGTAAAAAGTTTCATGAATCATGTATTATTTATAAACATAGTTTCTTTTTAAGATCATTACCACTCTCAAAATTTTAAAAAAAGTCTACATATCAGTAATTTGTTTAGAGGTTGCTATTTAGTTTCTCTCATATTCTGTATGATGTTAATGTACATTTTCATACCCTTGAAAGACAAATTTTTGTCGAACAAGGATCAATAAATATTATGAAAAAAACTCCCACCAGGGCTAAGCACATTGTTTCGCAAGTCATAATGCCCGCTTTCCGATTGGCGTCGTCCTGACCGGGCGTCCTAATTCTATATCTTGGTCATTGCTGAACGTTCCCCTTCAATTATCTCGTGTTCACGTTCATATTCCTTCATTCACGTATCCCTTTTTTATTCCTTGACATCCGCCATTGTTTTCTATTTATTATTATTATTATTATTATTATTATTATTATTATTATTATTATTTATCACGGAAATTTCTCATGTGTCCGGAAATAAACCTAACTACTATATTTTCCACTGTTTTCGTGAGCCGATCACTTGCTCCTCTCATTATCTTATTTGATTTTTAATTTTATCGTCCATCTGAACATCTTTTGTTGCTTTCTTATATATTTTCTTTTAAACTTTTGTGATTGTTTTCACACAACCTCAAGACATTTCATCACAGAAGACTCATTGTTTTCACCATGAGACTTCATGAAATTATAAAGCACTTGCCATATTTTTGTGAAACTATTAGTGCTACAACACCTACTTTCTCGTATTATCAACTAAATGAGACCTGCGCCATTTTTAAGTATATCCTTTGCACTTTCCAAGGAAAAGTAATAAAATATTAGGATAAATTTCACAAAAAAGTACAAATTGCTTTATTCGAGCAAAAATTACACACAAATTAATATTTTTTATTGCACATGATCTTATATGGAGATCAACGTTTTTAAGCAGTTTACATTAAGAAAACAAGGTGGTTTACCATACAGTTCAATTTGCTTCATCTGTCACATTTCATATATTCGCTTCTACCGCACTAAACATTAAGAGCCATAAACTTGTTCTTAATTATAGGCATAGGATATTACAAAAGCACACTTAGATTACAGCTAATTTTAAATGTAATGTATGTTAACGAAAATGTAGCCAATATATTTTCATTTAATAAAAATAACTGTTTCCTTTCTTAACGAGCAAAACTGTTTTCAAGTTTATGTTTTATGATTGATAAAAAATTAAAATTCGCTATGATAATGATAAACCAATTCTCATTTCTTTACAACATTTACAGTTAAGTTCTTGATACTGCTGTAGGCAGACGATAATCCCGAAAGCTCCGGACTCCTTAATTATTCAAATTTTAGTTAGATTATTATAAATGATTCTATTGATGTGCAAAATTCAAGAGATAGTTATCGTTCACAAGTTTTGATACCATAAACATAAACATTTAAAACAAATTCTATTTCACAAGCACAAGCTACTTGCACTTTTATTATTGGGTATTAAAGGGCAAATTTATAAATAATAAAATTTATAAATTCAAATTTATAGCGTGTGGGCTCTTTCACGTCGATCAGCATTTTGACACCATTTAATCACATTCAAATTTCTCTGTCCTTGCAATTATAAATGAATTCAGCATTCAAAACATTCATCACAGTAAGTAATACAAACGTAGTAAATAGACTAACAGTGCGCGAAAAACGTAATTCCATACCAGAAATATCGAGAAATCGCGTTCACCATTAATGATTTTCATTTTTTTAACAATAAAAATGTGTAGCTTTATATGGCTTTGACTGTTAGTCATATTGTATATAATTATGCTTTGGCGTAACAAAATTAATCAATGCCAGCAAAATTATTCTCGAGCACTCAACCAGTGATTAAAGTGAACCCATAAAGTGAACCGCGCAACTATAAACATAGGATTCACGAGAAATAATGAATCATAGAAGGAACCAAAGGAACCGTGTCATCATAAACTCGGAATCAAACGTTAATTCCACTAATTGTCTTAAAACATAAGATACTGAAAATAACTGAACTTATCAATATAGAATCAAAAATAACTAGTAAAAAATATGATTGACATTGATATTGCATCTACAATTAGTTATAGTGTTATTGGCGTATATAAAATAGTGAAATGTCGGCCCGGTGGCCGAGATCGCTAAGGCAGTAGTGTCGTAGTGATCTCTGACCGAAGGGTCGCGGGTTCGCGTCCCGCCTCGGTCATGGTTGTATTTGTGTTCGTCCTTTCACCCCTTATCACCACCATATCGTTTCATCCACATAGTTACCATACCGTTAACAGCTATAGTGGTCGCTAATGACCCAAGATGTTGATGCGACCTTAAATAACCAATTTAAAAAAAAATAGTGGAATAATGTTCTGTACAGTTGTTCTAAAGAGTACCTTCAAAGATGGAGACATTCCTTTTCTCTTTCTTAAAATTAAGTTTATGTTTTTAAGCCATCTAAAAGAAGTGAAATGATGAGATTGTTAGGAATTTATAGAAGTTAATAGAGAGAGAATACAATTAAGATGGCTGTCAACCGTATAAACCATATAATGAGTGATATGGAAACACTTTCACAGTAATACCTAGTACTCTACTCAAGATTAGTGGGAAGATGCTAGTAAATTTCAGGCGGAAGAAATGTTAAGTCTACAAAAATAATTTATTACAACCATAGCACAAATTTGTCCATGAGTCTCGCATAAAATATACTTTCAATAATTTAAAATTCTTGCCTTTCCCTGTTTATCCATGCCTAGAACCATAATGTTATCAATGGAAATACAACATGCCCCACTTCTATTCACAATCATAGCACTACAAATAGACAACAATACAAAGATACCAACTCATTATCCTCTGTGTGAGGAAAGCCCTACATAAGCAGAAATTAATATATTCTACCTGTCACCAGATGACATGAAAAGTTAAAAGAATAACATAAGGTTTTTCTCAAAAGTAAATTCTTCTTCCTCTTCTTCATCTTCTTCTCTATAAATTCATAGTCAAAGCAATTTTACAATAAATGATTTACATTTATTCATCAGCATTTTGAAATGCAGGTACATTATTAGCACGCAAATGAATATTAATAATAATTCTGCAATAAATGTAAAATTTATATTTAATTTAGCAAATTAATATATTAAGGAAATTATGAAACATTCAAACTGTACATGTTTATTGTTTGTAAGCAAGTAATGATATATTTAAAAGTCATAAAATTGTAATTATTACTGAAAATAATATGTATAAATTAAATATTATTAATATTGAAAAATATTGAGTTGAATTATAATATATTTTTTTAATTTGTAGATCTTCTTGATAAAGTTAAAATTTAAATATTTATTTGACAATGAAAATTTCTCGTTTAGTTAGCTTTACTGTGACGGTTTATCACAAGGGAGAACAATACAAATGTAACATATCGCAGTAAACAAGATACGCACAACAAGCGCAACAAAAGGAAGTGATGCGAAAACGGATGGTTTAGGAAAAGAAAAAAAAATATTAATACGAGTAATTGAAGAGAGAGCAGCAGAATACGTAAATGTTTTGTTCAAGTAAGAAAGGACACGTGAGAAAATCCGGGGGATAAGTAGTTTACGAAAGAAGTAAAATGGCAAAGGTCAAGGAATAACTAAATTAACATGGGCGAACGAACAGACAATCAGGATAGGAGTTCGTGCGCGGAATGAAATGAAAGGTGCACAATATGAATAAAAGAAGAGAACCGACCGGGGGGTTGATGAAGAGAGAGGAGAGCTGATACTGATAAAGGTGTTTTTTGCTGAAGTTCATAGGAATAGGTATATAGTCATCATACTTGGTTTTGAATTCTTGTGTTGTTTGCAAAGATAATTTCCTAGCTGGTTTCAAATATGCATTACTCTGTTGATGAAAAATTTCTTTATCAGATCAGATCTTGATTCTGTTAATTTCATGTTACGTAGATTGTATATCTGTGACATGAAACCCTTGCATTATTTCGGTTCATATAATTTATTAATTGCAAAATGTGTACATAAGCATCAGTAACGAGGCAAAATTCTCACACACACCAATACATACACACACGCGGGCTGATTATACTTATCCTATAAATGTGGGACTAGCCCCTGATTTTGAGGCGCATAGAGATGTTCTGTAGGTACATGAAATCTCCTTGGCTACGTCAGAACGTGTCCTGTCGAACATAATAACGTAAAGTAGCGGTCTATAAAGTAGGGCCACCAAGCCATGATAAGAAAATTACAGGATTCGTTTTGCAAATTACCTTGATTTAGAAGTAAACTAGCTGAAATACCCGGCGTTGCTCAGGTATTTATTACAGTAAATTATTTTCCATGAAGGGGAATTCAATATCGGTAAAGCTAGTGTCGAAAATCCTGCCACCGTCAGGACTCGAACCTACGACCTCCCGGTCAGAGGCGCTGCAGTGACATCAGTTGATGCACTGAGCTACCCCTCCCGGTCCTAATTGGTCAGGGGCCCCAGGATCCGCCGAAGGTCGTCCTATACAGGGCATCAGCTTTATTCAATTCTGATTCAATGTACATAATGTGAAAGTAGTACAAATGGAAGACCATGTGGGCTAAAGTTCAATTCAAAAGTAAATAGATTGGCACACTCGCTTTAACAAGTTAAACACGACAGCAAGATTATTACAATACAGGTACACAAAATAGTCCTTAAATTAAAACAAAGTAAATAAAGCGGCACACATTTCATTTTCATAGATGTTTGTGGCATGCGGGGTCGGCCAAGTCCGGCATTTGCCTTCAGCAAAACCACGCGCATTGGTGCAATGTGACATCTAAATACACAATCTTCAGGGACCAATCCGAGGCACTGTCATCTGTCAGCCACGGGAAATGATGGATGCGGCGAATCCAGGAACGCTTCTTGTGGCCACAACGTGATCGATAACCAACTGACCATGCCGGCTATCGACCGCGCCAACCGTTCACTGCGTAGGAAGGCACCGCCTCCATGTAGCCAGGATCCACTGTCACCCTCTTTTCAACTAAATCTTAGTACACTCCGAGGAATTTAATGAAAGTCTGAGGTGAAATCTGATATTTCGCCTCGTTAAAGCGGAAGTCCGCTTGTTTGAGACGCACATGATCTCGTAGCAGTTCAGAAGGTGAGTTTGCCAATAAAATAATGTCGTCATAGTAGACTTGATACGTACAAAGACACCACTGCTGCAAGGCAAATCGCATCTCGGCCTGCATAATTAGTGGGGCCAAGGCCCAGCCCAATAGTAGGGCGCAGAAGCGATAGTGCTGATTTCCGCACACAATGTCCAACAGATTGCGGGTGGATGCGCATAGGGAAACGTGATTGATTGATTGATTTTTTCGTGTTTCCGGGCGCATCAACTGCTTCGGTCATTTGTGTAGTGCATGTTCTTTTTTCTTGTGAGATGGCGGTGATCTTCCCCCACTGGATGGCGAGATCTGGCACCGACCTACCGTCGGCTTGTGGGGTTTCCCCACAACTCTCCCACCAGCGGGGCACCGCCCCAGCCGGGACAAGCTCTAAACTCCCGACCGGACTCCCGGAAGATGTGATAGTGTGATGCATGTTAGTATAAGTGAGTGTGTAAGAGGAGAGAATAGGACAAGGAAAAGGAAGGACAGATCGCGCGCGGTCCGTGGCCCGTTTGGTAGGGTACTGCTCCGACATTCGCCTGGTGTTGATCGGAGAAACCATGGAAAACTACCGATCAGACCAGCCGACCGCTAGAATTCTCCTCCAGACAGCGACTGAAGGAAACGTGATAAAACCCGTCTTTTAGGTAGAGACGTATGCCCACTTTAGTGCCCACTTCTTGGTTGCTGTAGCACTTCTATGGCAGGAGCGGACGAAAACGGTTACCCGTGACACGGTAAGAGCGAATTCTTGATTGCACCGCTCTAAGCGAGGCACAGCTGCGGACCGCTGAAAACACCTGCATGAAGGCACGATCATGTGTTGCCTTTCTGTGGACGCGGTGGCTCCAGTTTCAGGTTGTGTTAAAAACATAAAAGTGAAAGGAAGATAACATCAATCAAAATCTTCTTATTTTTATTTTTCATATATGTACGTGTATACGGAGTATAGAGAAATTTACGTAATGCAGCACGAAAAAACGGCGGATTTTCGGCAGAAAAAAATCTTCATTGCCGGATCCGGACAACGAAAAAAGTGGATAAACCCAGTTGTTAAATTAAGAGAAAAAAATCCTTCAACACATGGTGTAGTCAAAAACAGTTTTGTGAGTTCTTGATGCCGAAAAACCAATTGAAAGCAAAACGTCCCTCTGTCCGTTACTCCGTCTGTGAACACTACCAGAGCCTAAACCATGCATAGAATTGTTTCCAAATTGACGAAACCCTTCTCAATCTGGCTCTATTTGAAGCTTTGAAATTTTTAAAAACATTCTTTGCAATTTGGGGGTATTTTAATGAAGCCCTCGGACATTTTCAAAATTATCTCAAAAACGCACCCTAATTTTTTCTTTAAATTTATTATAAGAATAAAGTAAAATACACTTATAAAGGTAGCTTATGTCCTACTTTCATGGTTAAATTCGAATTTTCAAAAATTGCAAACGTATTAATTATCTTCGGCGTCTATCTACAACCACAAAATTGATTACAGATATATTTTTTCTTCAAATTAAAGTTGTTGTCCATAATTAGTTCTTTAATTTTTCTCGAAAACTCAACAGCCTTTTGTGAAAATTAGCTCAAAATTCCCCATTTTCAGAAACGCTCAAATGCCATTTTCTCAAAAATGGCTCCAACGTTTTTCCTCAAACTTTTCCGACGGATAGTTCTAATTGCACTGTTTAATGTTACCTAAAGTTCATTTTGGTGTACACTTTCATTTTTTTCGAAAATTACACAAATATAATTTGTTTGAAATATCTCTCACGCCGTTAATACGCACATTTCCCAACAATTTGTATACATTATTGTAATTGTGACTACATGTGCTTCAAATAATGTTAAGTGAAGTTTTTCAAAACTTCAATACATTCCTGTAAAAAGAGCTTCAAACTTCTGAATTTCAGTAACGTTTAAACGCCCGTTGGCGCATTGGCGGCCAAAATTAATTCACATTTGGCGCCGTACTTTGAATTTTTACATTTATAATAATTCCTTTGGGCTAATTAACAGCAAAGGGCATGCATTTTAAACTACCCGCGTTGGAAATTTTTTTTTCTAAAAAAAACCGCGGGTTGTCTTCCACAGGGAAGGGCAAAGAAGTCTTTCATATGAAACTCTTTTGGAAGGACAAACCGCTTTGAAAAATTGAACAGCTTTCAGAGATGCTCGCGAATTGCGCCAGATACTGAGCCGCATTGTCGGCGCTTCTGACAATCAAATGCATTTCTTAATAGGACACCACCAGACTCAATTATTGAAGAATGTTTCTGACGAGCATTCTCACAAATGCGCCACCCTCGTCAGTTAAAAGGCGTAGTAGTAATTCACATTTTGGCTGCATTGAAATGAAAATTGGTGATCTGAAAGATTTTTGATTGGTGGTCTGTTCGTAGCGGGTCCTGCCTTACATATTCCATGCAAAGAAGTATTTGGCGCGAAAATGTTACTGAAATTGTATTACGCACGAATTACAATAGGAAACCATCTTCTGTTTGCCTAAGACAAGAATTTTACCTTGTAGCAAGCAAGGAAACTGGCCACGCTTGTAGACCAAGCAATTTATCTTCTGTGGCTCTCCCAAAACTTTCATAAAGTAATTTTTTTGCCTCAACAACGCCATTTTCTTAAAAACAGCTTTTAAGTTTTTCAATGAAAATTGTCATTTTGGATGAGGATTACCCTTTAATTTTCTTAAAGTATTATTTCGGTTTTACTATTAGTCAACCGAAAAATTGAGAAAATGTAAAAAAAATGTACTTTGGGCGGCAATAGATGACAGCTGGCAAGAGGATGAGGCCCGACCGTGAAGTCAATTCACGCCAAGGAAATTAAAAATCGTTACCATAGGAAAGTCTATTCCATTCTGTTGAACCCCTAGTTTATTGATGCATAAAGACGTGTTCGCTCAAGAGAAATCTTATCCTATGTTTGTGTATGACCTCGGACCTCTTTTGAGGACAGAGTTGTCTGTACACGATGTACCCTTCTCAGTTCCTTCTTGTTCTATCTTCCCTACTAGCGGTTACACAAGTACGAAGAAGGAAATCTGCAATACCGTTTACAATGATACCTTTTCAAGATTCAAAAGGGTTTCACAATACCATTTTGTGGAGACAGCGTCGCGAGTGAAATCAATTCGTAATCGTCAGACGACATGGTCACGTGCGTTCAAAATAACAAAGAAAATGTAGTTTTCTTCCTCGTGAGTGCAAGTGTAAATTTTAGAATCTGGATACAAATCAGTACGTCATTTTCATTATTATTAATTGTTTACACTAATTACTTTTAAAAGCTGATTTTTAAATATTTTCTGTGTTTTTACCCTACTTTAGCCAGAATAAAGTCCTTTTCATGGCTATTTTAGTACAAAAATAAACCCCATTTGCCTATTGTGCCCCATCATCACCTGACCCATTTTGTCTCAGCAGATTATCACCTTTAAAATGGTCAAATATGACTTATAAAATGAGTTACCGAAACTTTTCTATAATGCAAGAATACGATAAAAACTCCAGGGTAATTTTATAGCAGTATTAAAATGACGAAAAATAAATAAATTGACGTGCCAGTAATTTATTTCGAAAGGAAAAATCAGTTCACCTTCCTTGCAATAAATTAACAATTATGGCCACACAGTGACATTTAATCATGATCAGTTTAGCCAACCTAAATACCCTGCATATCAGCAAATATTCAGTGACTCATCGTACCTCATGGCCCATGGTGCTCCGGTCTCCCCCTTCACTAAAATATAAACTACGCGTGCAGACATTGGGCACTTTTAGCTTACAAACAACAACTTATTTGTTGATATTGCGTAATATTGAATGAATTTGCTAAGTGCAATTGAATGAGTTTGCTGAGATAATATTCATTACGATTCAGAAATAATTAATACCTATTTTGACTTTCCACCTTCACAAGCGCTTCCCTGTTTTACAGATAGAGACAAACCTGCGAAACAAAAAGCCATAATCTCTATTTTCTAAAGCAAGCCTCAAGTACCCAGACCTCAGAGCCCTCATTCACCAGGGACTTGGGCGCTCCAGCCGATAAGACATCCCGAGGCGGCCGCCCGCCCCTCGCACGAGTGGAATCGCGCGGCGAAGTGACGCGCTCATTACGCAGCGTCACAGAGACGCCGCCCCCCGCCCCGCCGCCCTCGCCCCGCCCCCGCCCCGCCGCCCCGCCGCCCCGCCGCCCGCCGCCCCGCCGCCCCGCCGCCCCACGCCCCACCCCCCCCGCCCCCGCCCTGCTGCCCCGCCCCCCGTCCGCACCCCGCCGCGTCCGCCACCCCCGCCCCGCCGCCGCGCCCGCCGCCCCGCCGCCCGCCGCCCCGCCGCCCCGCCCCGCCCCGCGCCCCTGCCGCCCCGCCGCCCCTGCCGCCCCGCCCCCTGCGTCCTGCCCCGCGTCCGCCCCCCACCGCCCCCGCCGCCCCGCCACGCCCCACCGCCGCCCCGCCGCCCCGCGCGGCACCCCCGCCCCCGCGCCCCGCCGCCCCACCGCCCGCCGCCCCACCGCCCCGCCCCCCCCATCACCCCGGCACCCCGCCGCCGCCCGCCGCCTCCCGCCCCACCGCCCCGCCACCCCGCCGCCCCAACCGCCCGACGCCGCCCTGCCGCCTCCGCCGCCTCCGGCCCTTAACGGGGGCTCAGCTGGGGTGGATGAGGACGGGCCGGAGGATATCGCGCTTTGGCAGCGGGTCGTTAATGCGCGCTTATCGGAAACGATTCGAGGCGACGACAGCTTCTGTCGCTTCTCCTTTGCGAGCACGCAGAAGGACACCTGACTTAACCCTTAACGCCCAGCTTTTTATTTGAAGATGCATTTCTGTCCTACTAGTTCTTTTCTCTGCTTAAGTTTGTGAAATGTATATATTCACGGAACGAGCTATAAGCGAGTTTGGAAATTACTAAGCTACACTTCGATTGATGCAAATCGTTGGCATTCAACAGTCCTCACCAGTGTGGACATTAAATGACAGTTCAAATCTGTACTCAAATTGCTGCTGTATTCTTCATATGCACGAAATCGATGGTAGAATCAACTAAAATTAACAAATGTTAACTAACTTTACCATGGATTTGAGCGCTTGAAATATAATGTAAATATTAACAATTTAATAATAAATGGCAGAAAACTAAGGAAAGAATGTCTTGAGATACTTCATACGAAGATCTGACGGGGAATGTACTAAAATTAACCAAAGAACTCTAACTACAACCAAGATTTAGCGCTATTGAACACAATTTAGAATATTAACATCTTAGTATCAAAATGTCACTAGAATGATTCAGAGGAACTAATGTCATTAGATAGTTCCAACAATGCCACTTAAGACACTACTGCGACGAAAACAGCGACTAGAAGCTCAAGAGAAAAGTGTCACCAGATAGCTGCAACAATGAGTGCAATGACGTGCAATAAAATTAATTCTCTAAAATTAATACAAATCTGTTAAATCAAATATAATTTCTCCAAATTACGAAATGCAATGATAAATCCTTCTACAGTGAGTTTAACAGAATATTATTTTTTATCATACTTTCAAACAAAAATTTGAAATCAAATACTATGCACATATTGGGACATATTCGAACTTTGTTTCAGATCGGTGAGTTTCATTTAAGATCCATAAACGAATATTTTGTGTGCGAACTTACTAATACTTTCTATGAATTATTATACTGTTATACGGAAGGAATAGCTATTTCAGATCTTCCATTAAAATTCTCATAGAGGCGGAATGGCAAATATGTAACTCTGGCCCTGTGACCGATACTGCTTTAGATTCTTCCTGACAGATCCCACACATGCCACCGCAACCCTTATTCGCTCCATAAGGTAGCCATTTAAATAGAACACTAAGCAAACAGAAGTTCCCAGGAAACTCGAAATCAACAGAATGTGATGTCTAAAGAGAGGTGCATTTGGAAGTTCATATTGTTTACAGAATTTACTCTACTTTTATATTTTAGATTATTTGTACCACAAGTCTTGCCATTGTTCTTTCTAGCTTTGAAACCAGCTGTATAATATTTAGATAGATTTCGAGGCCTTCGTAAAAAATATTCGCTAATTATTTGGTATCGTTCAATAAAGAAAAGACTGATAGGTGTTTCAGAATAAGTGTTACTAAGTTCTCAGGCATGTGGAGTTGTCGAAATGATCAATTAATGCCAATGAAAATTGGATGAAGATGTATCACCAAGGTATATCTATTTAACCCTAGACTACAAGTCGTCGTCTGTCAGACGAAATGCTCCCCACCCTCACCACCCGTTTCTAAACTCAGGTAACATCTATCGTGACTAGCCACGCCATCTTGTACGCGTGCCTATTTCGGTATCCGCCATTTTAACACGGCTTCCAGTAGAATGCGCTTTGTAGTTACGTCATGATATTTTGTAATTAATTACATATTGTAAATAATGAATCCAAAATCCTTGTCATGTAGCATTTAAGTATTCTTTTAAACATTTAGCAATCACGATGGGACGATGTCTATCATAACAAAGGTCGCGTGACGTACTTCTGCGGACGCTTCTCAAAAGCCATCTGTGAACAGTATCAAGGAAGTGTCAGCTGTGAGAGTTAAGTCATTTAAGGTTATCTATAAAAATAAACCTCTAAAATGTATTTTGTAGCTTCATATCAAACATGTTCAATTCATTAAATTTAGTGTTTCATTTTTAAAATGAGTTTTTATTTATTTTTACCCAAAGTAGTCTGTCAGACTACACCTTTGTAATAATGCTTGGTACAGGTTGCCTTTGTAATCGAGGGTTAAACTCGTAGCACTTGCCCTGCATTTTTAGGCAACTCCTTTTTGGCAATCCCCAACTCGATCTGGTTTTTGTCCAGTTTCCCTGATCCATTGAGCAAATGCTGAGATGGTCGCTTGATTTCCTTCTGGACGTAAATGTAGCTCACTATGCACGTTTTGTTGAGCTCACCTTTCGCTTGTAGTGGTAGTAGAGCTTAAGATAAGTTTCTATTTACTTAGCAATACAGAAAAATGAAATCTGCGGCTCATTTACCGTTAAAAGTTCTCTATAACTTGGGATCGAAAATATCTAGATTTTGAAATCTTTATCTCACACTTTTAAAATTATTATTATTATTATTATTATTATTATTATTATTATTATTATTATTATTATTGAACTTTTTCATCCTTCAACTATTAATAGTTAAATTGTTGGGAAGGGATTATGAAACTCAAGAAAGCGTGCTTAGATGATTTTTTCCCCATTCGCCACATACAGTTTTCACTGTTTTTTGACCAAATAAATATCCTTATGCACAGTCGCCCACGCCATGCGCCGCACTCTGCAAGTCAGCCACAGCCTTTTAATTCAAGGAATCAGAGACCCGCCTCTGGAGGCTGCAGACATCGGCCGCCTAGCGCCCGATGTCTCGCCATTTGGTCAACTAACAAATAACATGTGCATATCGGGTATCATTGAAAGAAATGATGACATTGTGAACTCTTTATCTTGATTCATTATACCCAAAGGACAAGACAGATATCTTTTGATTTACGATACGTTTTGCCCACTACACGCAATCACCACCCGTGATTCTCGTAAGCCCAGCAGAAGTACTCACTGCTGTTACACACCTCACGGTGGCCTCAAGAATTCACTTGCACCAACGGCTTCTGCCACGTTCCCATGAGCAACGCCACGAAGAAGTTCTTCGGCATAGTTTGCGCCGGCATGCGCTACGCCTACGCCGCCCTGCCTGTGGGCTACGCGCTACGCTGTGTCACGCTGTGTCACAGCACACAAGTGCACCACATCGTCTGCTGTGACGACATTGTCATTTTAGACGTCTCCCAGGCAGACTGTTGGAGAATACATTCCCCCTCGCTTCGTCGGCTTCAGGATCAACGAGAAGAGCGTGCTCCAGCGTCCCATCTAATGTCATCCCTCTGTCTAATGTCATCCTCTGTCTAATGTCATCCTCTGTCTAATGTCATCCTCTGTCAAATGTCATCCTCTGTCAAATGTCATCCTCTGTCAAATGTCATCCTCTGTCAAATGTCATCCCTCTGTCAAATGTCATCCCTCTCAGTCTCCTCGTCAAATGTCATCCCTCTGTCAAATGTCATCCCTATGTCAAATGTCATCCCTATGTCAAATGTCATCCCTATGTCAAATGTCATCCCTATGTCAAATGTCATCCCTATGTCAAATGTCATCCCTATGTCAAATGTCATCCCTCTGTCAAATGTCATCCCTTGTCAAATGTCATCCCTATGTCAAATGTCATCCCTATGTCAAATGTCATCCCTTCACACGTCTGATGTCGTCCTCACGTCTGATGTCGTCACACGTCTGATGTCGTCCCACGTCTGATGTCGTCCACACGTCTGATGTCGTCCACACGTCTGATGTCGTCCACACGTCTGATGTCGTCCACACGTCTGATGTCGTCCACACGTCTGATGTCGTCCACCGTCTGATGTCGTCCACACGTCTGATGTCGTCCACGTCTGATGTCGTCCACACGTCTGATGTCGTCCACACGTCTGATGTCGTCCACACGTCTGATGTCGTCCACACGTCTGATGTCGTCCACACGTCTGATGTCGTCCACACGTCTGATGTCGTCCACACGTCTGATGTCGTCCACCGTCTGATGTCGTCCACCGTCTGATGTCGTCCACGCGTCTGATGTCGTCCACCGTCTGATGTCGTCCACCGTCTGATGTCGTCCACCGTCTGATGTCGTCCACCGTCTGATGTCGTCACCGTCTGATGTCGTCCACGCGTCTGATGTCGTCCACGCGTCTGATGTCGTCCACGCGTCTGATGTCGTCCACGCGTCTGATGTCGTCCACGCGTCTGATGTCGTCCACGCGTCTGATGTCGTCCACGCGTCTGATGTCGTCCACGCGTTCTGATGTCGTCCACGCGTCTGATGTCGTCCACGCGTCAGATGTCGTCCACGCGTCTGATGTCGTCCACGCGTCTGATGTCGTCCACGCGTCAGATGTCGTCCACGCGTCAGATGTCGTCCACGCGTCTGATGTCGTCCACTCGTCTGATGTCGTCCACGCGTCTGATGTCGTCCACGCGTCTGATGTCGTCCACGCGTCTGATGTCGTCGACGCGTCTGATGTCGTCCACGCGTCTGATGTCGTCCACACGTCCGCGTCTGATGTCGTCCACGCGTCTGATGTCGTCCACGCGTCTGATGTCGTCCACGCGTCTGATGTCGTCCACGCGTCTGATGTCGTCCACGCGTCTGATGTCGTCCACGCGTCTGATGTCGTCCACGCGTCTGATGTCGTCCACGCGTCTGATGTCGTCCACACGTCTGATGTCGTCCACACGTCTGATGTCGTCCACGCGTCTGATGTCGTCCACACGTCTGATGTCGTCCACACGACTGATGTCGTCCACACGTCTGATGTCGTCCACACGTCTGATGTCGTCCACACCTCTGATGTCGTTCACACTCTGATGTCGTCCACACGTCTGATGTCGTCCACACTCTGATGTCGTTCACACGTGTGATGTCGTCCACCCACGCGGCTTAACCCTTAGCGGGGCACCATCACCGCCGACCGCGACTATCTCCGGTCGGTGCGAATGGGGTCGCGGTGATGGTTCCGATCCGCGAACGTCCCCCGCTCTTTCGCGGGAATGATTGCGTGGAACACCATCGTTACAACCGTCACTTCGCCCTCGCCCGGATCATGTGGCATTAAATAAAATAGAGCCACCCCCAGGCGCCTCCTATGATAATAAGGGAAAACCGTTTAATAATAAACGCTATTAAATAAACGTTTTTCTGCGAAAATGTCTCCTGTGTATGTGAGTGTGTGTAAATGAGGCCTGTGTAACCTCAGTCTCAGTCACCCTAACCTAAACTGTGAACACAAGACAGCAGTCAGTGAACTAGGTTTCCGGCTAGACATAGTTATATCAAAGTTCAAAGGCAAGAATGTCATCATCTAACTAATACAGCCACAGTAAACATTTATAATATAATAGTAGTATTTCGACTTACTAGGATACTATTGGAATTGTTTGTGATTGCATGATGTACACGCGGTTTCCTTACATTGGGTATTTTATTGAAAATTCTAGGTGGGTCGTGCGTAATACATCACTGAGACTGAACGACCGGTGATATTTAGTATGGGGAAAATGTGATTTAATGAACTAAGTTGCGAAAGAACAAGCAATAGAACCAGCAAAAGAGAGTCCAGCAATTCGCAAATGTAAAGCAAATCAGACGAAGCGATTCCTGAAAACGAAGCAGCTCGTAAAGAACGTCCCCACAAATGAACGACGAATCTGCTTAGGAATTCTGAAGTATCATTTCCTGTCGAGACCTTGCTTGAAACAAAAACTTCTCAGGTTTGTGATCTTAAATTATCTACTTCAACTGTTCAGAGAAGATTACGAGCTTCACAACTCAATGAACGCATTGCAAAAAGAAAACCGCATTATCAAAACTACATATTGCGAAATGTCTAGCTTTTGCAAAACGACACAAGGAAAAGGAGGATTCATGGTGGTACTGCGACCCACCCCTTCGCCGGCTAGCTCAGAATGGGTTTTCAAGGTGGGCGCAATACAATTAGAATAGGGGATCAGGGTCATGTGGGCCGTTGTGGATTGAATGCATTTAAACAGAAACTCAAGTCGAATCACTTTCCACTTACTTAAGTATATTCTAATTAAATTGCTGTTACAGTCAATGAACATAAAACACTTTACATATACAAGAGTTTTGTCCTGCTGAAAAAAAAACAACTTACACTCTCAATAATTAACTACACTGTTTCCTTTCTCTCATTTAAATCAATTTCACAGAATACTTAAAACTTTGCCTAATCATTCCAGTCGTAAATTCCCTAGTTGCAACTTTACAATTAGCTAAGTTTTTCTTGAAAGAAAAGATTGATTCTATTTTTCACAGAATATCAGTATAAAGAACCTGTACTAATACTTTCTTTCCGAAACAAATTATTCCTTCTAATATCTACAAATTGTTCAAGTTGGCACGACCTTACGTGTCTTTTCACGGCGTAGAAATCTACGGCGTCGACTCTTCCAGTCGCTCGGTGTCCTTGTCCTTGCAGCTCGGTCGGGAGCAAAGCCGCTCTCTGCAGAACCGCACGGTCCCCCTTTCCAGTACCGTTGTAATTCTTTTCGTATTCTTTTATAGAATGTAACTAGCTTTTAATTCCATATTTAAAAGAATCTACAATACGACAACTGAGTCTATCGTATAAGAAGAATAAATATAAAATAAGAAAAACTGCAAGAAAAGAAATGAATGGCCTCGTTAGTTTCATGCTATTCACACTCCTCTCTCTTACAAAGATTTTAAATGCGTCACTTATACTTTCATCCTTTTCCTGATGAATTGTTTTAATGCCTTGTAATATGATAATTACCTCCTCGAATGTCTTGAAGAGTTTTTATCGTAGATGCAGTCCTGAAGTCCGTAGCAGTACGAGGTGCCGCCTTCTCGTGATCGGTAGGTCCTCACTCTCAGCTGTTACTTCAGAAAAGAAAGCTTTCTTTCTCCGACTCTCGGTGTCGCATACTCTACCGAGACGCTCCCTTACGGATATAGTTCGTAGTTTTCATTTTCGGATTGTATTCATGCGCGTTGGCGCGCGTTCAAACAGCTCATCTTATTCTTGAATATTGATGTGCTCCGTTTTCCGAGACCTCGGCGAACGGCTGGTCACATAACCCTTCTTTCGAAAAAAGATTTTGTGAATTTGATTTCATATGCCGAAAAATCTTTTAACCAAACTTGATGCTCTTCCTTTCTTCTGTCTTGATTCTGGAATGTCGAGCTATCTTGTTTCTTCCTTCTCCTTCTTCTTCTTTCTTCTTCTCCTTCTTCTTTCGTCTTTATTCTTTTATTCTTTCTCTTGACATTTATTCTATTCTTTAAAGGTCGTAAACTATGGAAATTATACTTTCCAATTGTATTCCCTTTCATCTATTAACACTGCTACATTGGGATTTTGTTTGTGAGCAATTGAGTACGGTCCCTCAAACAATCTAAAAAATTTATGATACTGCTTATGTATCAAATCAGAACTTTTCGGAACCCTTAATAATACCTTCTGCCCTTCTTGGAATTCGTAAGTTTTTCCGGTAGCTTGTGATTTTCTTTTATCTGCCGCCTTTCCTAGCTTTCTAAGTATTTCTTCATTGGTTAGATTTTGGTGCTCTATTTCTGGTTTCATAAGGGTTTGTAATGGATGCTCTGGTTTTCGTTTGAAATGGGCCTCATATGGGGTCATTCCAATTGACTCATGGTGGATTTGGTTTAACCATTTATTTATATGTGGAATTAGTAGCGACCACTCGCTATGTTGCCTCGACACGTAGACTCGAAATAGCCTCGACAGTTCCTTCATTACTCTTTCTGAAGGGTTTGACTGTGGGTGTCTAATGCTGGAACATATATGTTTGACATCCATATGTTGCATGGCCTGTAACCAGGATTCACTAGTGAATTGGGCACCATGATCTGTCAGCACCTTGGCATATGGACCAGCAAATTGAAAAAACTTATTAAGTTGGTGCAGGCAATTTTTAGTGTTCGCTCTATTCACAGGGTATACTTGGGTCAACTTAGAAAACACATCGATGCATACAAAAATATGTTTATATCCATATTTGGCCTTCGGTAAAGGACCATATAAGTCTATGGCAACTAGCTCATTTTCTTTTGAAGGTATTATAGCATGCATTGCGCCCGAATAATGTCGATTCGGGTACTTGGTTTTCTGACACAGTACACATTTGGCAACCTCGTTATCCACTTGTTTTTCTCCCTTTCCAATGACAAACTTCCTTAATTGCTTGGTCTACTTTTCGGCCCCAAAATGTGCTAAAGAGGTATGCACGAACCAGATGATCCCGGTTGTTAAGACTTGCGGTATCCAGATTCGATAAAGCGAAGGCTGTTTTTGCACCCTTATGAGCAAAACTTGATCTACCAGTTTCCATTTCAATGGGTCAGCCGTCCACCGTCGTACATCTGGATCCGTAGGTTCGAGTTCTCCTCTGCAAAACCTTTTCATCTTTTCCATTATGGCATCGGCATCTTGAAATCTTGCGATGTTTTAGTTAAACCTGGCATGCTCATTATATTTAACTGAATTGGAGAAGCCGGGAACAAAGTGTTAGGCATTGAATTGTGTTCAGCCTTGACATTCCTACTAAGCAAATCGGGCAACAAGTTACATCTGCCTGGGCAGTATTCTACCTTGAAAGAAAATTGTTGTAACCATATTATCCACCTCAGTAGTCGATCGTTATTTGGGTGACATCTTTTTAGAAAAACTAAGGCTTTATGATCCGTTCTAATAATGAATGATCTTCCTACAAGATACTCTCTCAATCGGTGTATTGACCATACAATAGCATTCGCTTCCTTCTCTGTGGCCGTGTAACGAGTCTCACATTCTTTAAAAACACGACTCACTATTGCTATTATCTTCTCTTGGTTATTAATTTCTTGGAATAGTATGGCACCCATTCCAAGATTGCTACTGTCAGTCTGCAATATGAATGGCTTAGTGAAATCGGATATGCTATCATACATGATTCATGAAACATTGCTTTTAAATTGTTGAAAGCTCTTTCATGATGCTCAGTCCACTTCCATCTAGTGTGCTTTCGCAACAACTGAAGAAATATTGCAGTGTGTATGGCGAAATTCGGAATAAACCTTGAGTAATAGTTCACGCAACCTAATAAACTTTTGAGTTGTTTCGTGTTTTTAGGCGGTGCAATCTTATCTATTTCTTGCATTTTCTCCAAGTTCATCTTGACTCCGTTGACTGTCAAATCATACCCCAGGAATTTAACTTGTTTAGTGCAAAAATTACTTTTTCCAAATTCAACTGTAAATTATTTTCAATGAGACGTTTCAGCAAAATATCTAGCTTGTTCATGTGTTCTTCAAATGTCTTCGAATACACGAGCACGTCATCAATATAGATAAAAGCATCGCTAGACATTTCTCTGTCAATGATATTGTCTAAACATTGCACAAGAGCAGATGCACTGTTCTTGAGTCCAAATGGCATTCTTTTGAAAACATACGATGTACGGTGGGTAACTTGATTCAATCGTCTTGCATCTAAACACAACCTTATCTTCCCATTACTCTTTTCTACGAGCACTATCGGACTTAGATAAGAGGTTTTGGACTTCATGATAATATCATCTTTAACCATTGTAGCAATGAGCTTATCCACCTCCTCCTTATGTTTTTCTGGAATGACATATTGGTAACCCGTGAATGGCGTTTTATCTGTTAGTTCTATTTCGAAATGAGCTTATTTTGCAAAACACTTTCTGTTTCCCTAAGTAATACTTCAATTAATTGTTTCTTCTGATTTTCATTAAGATTAGAATTTCTTGCACATGCGAACGAGTTTTCAGCTTCACTTCTTCTTCCTTTCAACAATTCGCCTCCCAATAATTCCATGTGAACGAATCAAATTCGAGATCCTGTTGATTATTTGGTTTTAACGTTATGGTATTTTTTTCTAAGTTGATAACAACCCATATTGTTTCATGAAATCGATCCCAGTATGAGCGGATATAAAAGTTCCGGCGCTACTAGGCACACAACTTGATACTTATTCTTGCCTATCTCTATATCCAAATAAACTTGTCTTGTTATTGGCTTTGATTTTTTCCGATTTGCACCTATCAGAAAAGACTTTACGAGCGGCAATGTAGGTACCTCCACTCCCTGGTTTTTCAATTCATTCAACAAACTTTCCGCTATGACGGAGGTCGCACAACCTGTATCCACTAGTACTGACGTATCAACACCCTGACATTTAACCTTAAGCTCGGACACTGTCGCCTGGATCCGATCTGCTTTTGTTCTTCTTCGTTCCACGGTTCGTCATCAAATGAGATTAATTTGATCGATAATATCGCCACCTCTTTTTCCCCTAGATTCTTCTATTAGGTTTGCGGCGGGATGGCGTGTCGAAACAAACCTTTCTAATTTTCCGTCTCATGTCCGCGAGATGTACTGGGTTTAGTATTTCTGTTTTGGAAAACTCCTCTATCAATAGAATTTTTTCTATTCCTATCCTTAGACGGCGTCCTATCTTGACTAGCATAGGTCTGTTCTTCTACGTGCTGTTCCGATTTGTAAGTTCCTCTTTTCTCTGATTTGCTTACATAATGTTGCTGCTGCCTGCTGTCTTGGCTTTCTACCGGACCACTAACATTGGCCCTTGCTCTCTGTAACCTCTCATTGTACACGAAAGTCGCATCATACAATCCCAGCTGCGTTATTAACTTTTCCGTGGACATTGGCAAGAGATTCTTAAGCAAATTTTGTGTAGCTGACGGAAAATGACGTGTTAACAAACAGACAATTTCGTCATCCGGGATCGTCGGAGTACATAATTTGAAACTAGCTAACTTCTCCTCTGCATATTCTTGCATGGACATCGTACCTTTCTGCCACGTACCATACATTACATTAACTTTGAAATTAATTTGAGTTTCATTGTTCCAGTATCTTGAGTAAAATTTTTCTTTAAATTCTGTCATAGTTTTTGGTAATTCTCCTAAACTATCTGCCCATATTCGTGCATTACCCTGCATCATCTGATAGACTATGTGAGTTTTCTTATTGTCCGGAACATAATTTAAAGAAATTTTCATCTCCGCTGCACTAAATTTAGGAGTACACGGTAATGAAAATACGTGTGCGGAACGCTTCCTCCACTCGATGGTAAATTTTCAATTTGATTTTCAATTCTACAACGTCATTCTACATGCTGTAATTTGGTGTTGTAGAACCCCATCTTGTTCGAAAGAGCTTTTATTCCACTATCTAATTTACTAGCTTGAACCTTAACTTGTTCAGTAACTATTTTTTGAAACTTCTCTACACCTTGTTCTATCTCAGTCTGCCTGTCGGACACGGTGGTTATAAGATCTGATTGCATTTCGATCCTATTTTCAAATCCTTTCGTAACTTGATCAATCTTCTCTTCTAATTCATGACCCAGTTCCGTGAATTTTCTTCTAACTTCTCGTGTTCCTGCCCTAATTCTTGTTGAATCTCATTCTTAAATTCGACCTTCCACTGTTCTGCTAATTCAGTGAATTGCATTTTTATATTCTCTTCTAACTTCCTATTATTTTCTTCTAATTTTTTTTTTTCTAAGTTTCATTCTTATTCTCCTCTAATTTTGTTTGTAAGTTAGTCCCTAATTCCTTTATGTTTTCCTCTGTCTTTTCATTCTGCATTCCTAACCTCGTATCTAATTGCTGCATGAATTGTCCTATTAATCGTTGCATCATTAAATTTGCCCTGTCGAGGTTTCGTTGTTCCTCATCCGGACCTTGTGTTGGCGTTTGTTGTGATTCCGTCGGCGAGGCCATGCTAGTTTCTCCTGACGTTCCTTGTTCTACTTCTACCGTTTCTTTCGCGATCATGGTACTTGGAGCTTGTCCTCCCACTTCCTATCGCTATCTGAATCCCCAGACGATCCTTCAACGTAGTTAAATTCCTAGCCGCGTTATATTTATCTGCCATTTTGACTGTATTAACTGCCTAGAATCAATCAATCCTCTTTCCCAGACACAATACACTTTTTACAAATTATTACACACACCAATACCAAACACTATCTCGAACAGATAACACTTTCATATAATACCCTTTTTGAAAAACACTCCAGAAAAAACACACTTTTACACAACACTTTTTTTTTTTTTCTCTGTAACCTGTTCAGCAATCTTAGTGAATTGTGATTCAATTGTACTAGAAATTTTGGTTCCACCAAATTTTGGTCTCAGTTTTTTCAAATCGAGTTTTGGTAAATGCATCCAATAATCGAGTCCCGCTTATGGGCGCCAGTTGCGACCCACCCTCCGCCAGCTAGCTCAGAATGGGTTTTCAAGGTGGGCGCAAAATAAAAATACAATTAGAATAGCGGGATCAGGGTCATGTGGGCCGTTGTGGATTGAATGCATTTAAACAGAAACTCAAGTCGAATCACTTTCCACTTACTTAAGTATATTCTAATTAAATTGCTGTTACAGTCAATGAACATAAAACACTTTACATATACAAGAGTTTTGTCCTGCTGAAAAAAAGAAAACAACTTACACTCTCAATAATTAACTACACTGTTTCCTTTCTCTCATTTAAATCAATTTCACAGAATACTTAAAACTTTGCCTAATCATTCCAGTCAAATTCCTAGTTGCAACTTTACAATTAGCTAAGTTTTCTTGAAAGAAAAGATTGATTCTATTTTCACAGAATATCAGTATAAAGAACCTGTACTAATACTTTCTTTCCGAAACAAATTATTCCTTCTAATATCTACAAATTGTTCAAGTTGGCACGACCTTACTGTGTCTTTTCACGGCGTAGAAATCTACGGCGTCGACTCTTCCAGTCGCTCGGTGTCCTTGTCCTTGCAGCTCGGTCGGAGCAAAGCCGCCCTCTGCAGAACCGCACGGTCGCCCTTTCCAGTACCGTTGTAATTCTTTTCGTATTCTTTTATAGAATGTAACTAGCTTTTAATTCCATATTTAAAAGAATCTACAATACGACAACTGAGTCTATCGTATAAGAAGAATAAATATAAAATAAGAAAAAACTGCAAAGAAAAGAAATGAATGGCCTCGTTAGTTTCATGCTATTCACACTCCTCTCTCTTACAAAGATTTTAAATGCGTCACTTATACTTTCATCCTTTTCCTGATGAATTGTTTTAATGCCTTGTAATATGATAATTACCTCCTCGAATGTCTTGAAGAGTTTTTATCGTAGATGCAGTCCTGAAGTCCGTAGCAGTACGAGGTGCCGCCTTCTCGTGATCGGTAGGTCCTCACTCTCCAGCTGTTACTTCAGAAAAGAAAGCTTTCTTTCTCCCGACTCTCGGTGTCGCCTACTCTACGAGACGCTCCCTTACGGATATAGTTCGTAGTTTTCATTTTCGGATTGTATTCATGCGCGTTGGCGCGCGTTCAAACAGCTCATCTTATTCTTGAATATTGATGTGCTCCGTTTTCCGAGACCTCGGCAAACGGATGGTCACAGTACAATGATCCGGTCGAAGAAATTGAGGTATAATTTGTTTTCAGATGAAAACGTGCGACGCCTTCCAAACCAAGAAACCAATACCAAGTCCACTAAAAAGTCGAAATTGAAGAGTAATGGAGTGGGGATGTTTCTCATGGTATGATATGGGACCATTATTTCTAATAAAAGAATATGTGAATGCGGAGATTTACAAAGAAACGTTAATGGCAACTAACCTTCCTTTGGCTTGTGAGGAAATGCCCTTTGTCTGAAACTTTATGCAAGAATACGTCCAAAAACCTACCGCAAAGATAGTGAAGTCCTTTCATGAGAAGAAAAAAGGGACAGTTTTGAATTGGTCTCCACAGTCCCCAGATATAAATTCAATTGAAAAGTCGTGGGATAATGTTGATAGAAGGGTTGATTGATCCAAAACAACTAATAGACAACCTATGGGAAGAAATTCAAACAGCATTGTATTCAACTCTAGAAGACGAATACAGACGTTATGTAAGCTCATTGGGAAGAAGATGCCGGACTGTGCTAAAAAATAGGTGATATCCTATGACGTACTTACCCATGCAAGGGAGGTAATGTTTTTTTGTCTTGTTTGCTATTTTTCCAAGTCGTTATATCAGATGACTTTATTTGATTTCTTAAACAGCTATTTTTTGTTAAATTTTTATTATTTGTAAAATAATGTAGGTGTGAATTCCATGTAAAGGTTCATTTATGTTTCCATATTGATTACAAATTAAGAGATACCCTATTTACTTATAAATCAAGATTATTTGCAAAACAAATCCCGTAACTTTCTTATCATGGCTTGGTGGCCCTACTACATGAACCGCTACCTTACGTTATTATGTTCGACAGGACACGTTCTGGACGACAAGGAGATTTCATGTACCTACAGAACATCGCTATGCGCCTCAAAATCAGGGGCTAGTCCCACATTTATAGGATACGTATAATCTGCCCGCGTGTGTATATGTATGTGTGTGTGTGTGTGAGCGAGAGAGAGAGAGAGAGAGAGAGAGAGAGAGAGAGAGAGAGACGAAGGGAGAGAGAGATGGAGGGAGAGGGAGAGTGCGTGTTGAAAAAATATGGAGTGCCAGTGCCATAAAATGAACAAATTGCACAGATACGAGAATATAAATTCCGATTTAAATGATAACGTCCATTTGACTATAACAAATAGAAATGCCACGCAATAATTTCTAGATATTCATGAGAGAATCGTCGAGGAAAATTAACGAAATCTCTGTAAGATACAAATGTTAAATACCTCCATATAGATTTTTCTTACATTAAGATTTACAGCAAAATGTTCTGCTTTGTTTAAATTTACGCTAAGACGTCCATACAGCACCGACACGGTATTACAAGCCATTGTGGTTTCCCGCCCAGCATGTCTGCGATTTCTGGGATTGTCATAAGGCATAAAGTCTCTTGATGTATTGAGCAATAACTCTTTATTTCCTCGTCGGAAAATTGGGCTCGAATACTTTATTAGTGGAAACATGAAATCGTGCAATTAAGTAAGAAAAATAGAATGTGATATAAATCTGGCAATGGTTTAACACTAGAACGCTCAGCGCCGTCATTTCAATCCTTGCCAGTTCTTTGCTTTTATTGATGGGAATTTGTGGTTTTTCATCGCTTTTGTTCATGTACAGTGGGTTAAAAATAGAAACGCTAAAATCATTTTGTGAAAAATAATCGAATTTACCTAGAACGCTCGGGAGGCGTGTTTCGACTCCAAAGGTATTCACAGCGTCCTGTAAATTCAACATCAGTGATTTCCACTTTAAATATTTTCTTAAAATTTAATCTTTTTAACAATTTTATACCGCTTTCATTACAATAATATTATTTACACATTGAAATTTTCTTAACTTTCTTTTTTCCAACATTCTGAGATCAAGTTGCTCCTTCTACTTACGCTCCCAGTATAGTTATGTCAAGAAATGTTCAAAATATATTTAAGGTGCGGTGTAGTTACTTTATTACACAATACATTATTATTCTGAAGTGTTCTAATAACATAGTTACATTTTATTTTCAATATTGCCCTTTAACAGTTACTTAGAGGAGGTACCGGAATGCTGGTCGTTCTTGTGTGTTAAGGACACATTGTTTGCGACCTTGTGTCAGGCGTGAGGTACACAATAATAGTATCCCTACAGTGAGATCAGGACGAATTAAAATGATCTCAAACACAAAACCCTATCACGCTATTCAGACAGGTAGATATACCAATACTTCTCGCCAAACATTCGGAGACAAAAAACAAAAACAAAAAACAATTGTACCCAAAACAAATGGTTTGAACGGATTTACACTTGGTGGCTGTGATCTATCTTCTTCATCGTTACATGAAGTGATTAATATTTCGCACTGAACCGGAATCCCCAGCGCCGTCATGGCCCATGTCCTATTTTGTAGGAGTTATTGTTACTTTCTCTGAAGCAGATTCACCATCCTCCATAAGACAAAGAATAGCACTGAATGATTTTCACGTTTCTACATCTAACACTCGTTTTTCATTCTTTCTTTCTTTTTTTCTGATTGGCAGTTTTACTGACTATTTCATGTGACCTTGTTCGATCAACTGCTTTGGTTATTAATCCCGTAAGTACCGTGTAAGTTTTTTATCGCGGAAGATGGCGGTGTTCTTCCGCTGTTAGATGGTGATATCCGGTGTCAACCTACACGTAGATTTGAGGGTTTTTCCCTACCCAAATATCTCCCGCCAGTCGGTACGGGCCAGTCGGGACAAGCTCTTTAAGTTCCCGAATTATCTCCCCACATATGTAGTAGTGTGGTCTTTGTGAGTGTAAGTGTACGGAATTTATTTATTTATTTATTTTACGTCAAAAAAGTTAAAACTGTGTATGACGGGCTATGGGGTGAAGTAAATTCTGTACACATTCTCAAAATTCTGTGATTCTACACTAAGTAATATACTACTTGAATTTGAATGAAAAAAGCCGCTCCCATGTGATAAAATCTATTTTCAAGGATAAATAAACAATAAATTTTGGGCTCTTATCCATGCTGTCCTTCGTCAAGGAATAACACTTCCTGCCGCGACAACATGGAAACGATAATTTGAATAACTGTATTTTCTACTGAATTCTAGAAGACGTGCACAGATAATGAAGTTACATTTATATTCAGAAGCAAAACAATGGGCCATCTCAGCATTTGCTCATTGGATCAGGGAAACTGGACGAAAAACCTGATCGAGATGGAATGAGGATGGGACAAGGAAACGGAAGGAAAGATTGCGTGGCCTGATTAATAGGGCACTGATTCGGCATTTGCCTGGTGTTGGTGATCGGAAGCTGAAGTGAAAAATGGTTTTACCATGTGATGTGTTTCACAAGAGGAATTAGGTTTAGGCTGAGCATACAAAAGTTTATGCCTGGCAATAACAAATTACCTGAAAATTGATACAAAAGTGTAAAACAAGAATGCTAGAAAAGTGGAAAATTAATTTAATGCTTCAAGTGTTCAATGCAAGAAAACGTATTTTTTGTACATTTATTTTTGCAGATTAGTCAAATGGAACATCCTTTCTGGGTACAACTATACATTCTTCCGGCATCAATGGCGTAAACTTAGTTCATGTTACAGAAGTAATTAAACAAATTGGGATTGTAAGAAAAAGTACTTACTACATTTTCCAACGCAAAATATGACAATAATACTCATTAAAAAATATACTGAAGGCTGCACTGATCATTGTTTTTTATCAAATAAAATTTCCATAAATGAAATTGTTCATATGAAATGTCTTCTAGGAGTTAACAACATCGAATGTCCTACTAATAACTTTAATAATGACAAGAAAATGGTAAGCTACACAAGTGGCAATTGAAAGCTCAAAAATGTCTGGAAAACGGATTACGATTCTACATGCATATTCATTTTATTATAATATATTGAATGCATTCCTAATTGCATCATTGAATGCATTACACTACTTTTCCAGCTTTCACTTTTGTTAAATTTAATCAAAATTGAAAAAGACAAAGCAATCTTATTAAGTCGCTTACCATTTTCTAGTCCTAAGTGAATTATTGAATAAGCTATTGAATAAGCTAATATACGTAGGATATTATTTCAACGCCTCTGAGCGGGAGATCCTGTGGTCGAGTCGTGACGGTGCACGGTGGTGCATTTTCCCGAAATCCTGGCCAAAACCTCAAAAATGAAATCGCGTTTACTGAACTTTTGCAAATACTACGACACACTGTATACTTGGGGGCATCTGTTTCTGCCCCCTTCGTGTCTCTGGGTCAATTCCCCTGGCACCAGTAGTCACCCGAACTTACCCTTCGCGGCGTTCGGTAGACCTGCAGTGCGAGAGTAACATAGAGACCGTCTTTATTTGTAAGTGGTGGCCATACAAAGTTGTGCAGAGAGAACTGGCAGTATGGATTCTCTTCCTCAAGGTTTGTAGAGTATTTTCATGTTTGTTTTATAATGCAATAATGCATAATACCGACGTGGGATGAATTATTAAAATGCATGAAATTAATACAATAATTTTAATTACTCATAAGTTCACGTAGGCTGAAAGTTACCAATTTCGCGGAATTCCGCGATGTTTCTAATTTCATTTACTAGCTGAATCTATCCTCTTTCGAATCCAGTTATAAAATCATGCCCCAACTTGCCCCATTAGTAAATATAAAAATTAACTTTTCGTGAAATACGCGTGACCGCCGAATATGACTCGTCGAGATCCGTCCTGAGAACTGAAACTGCTTTTACAATGTTGTTTCTAGCGGAAAATTTGGATCCCTTTTACTGAAATAACAAATTTACTTAATATTATGAACAAAAAAATAATATTTTTAATTTTTGTAACAAATTATGACTATTCACTAATATTACATAAACATAATATTTATGTACATATTACACCTTCTCGACTGGATTACGCACATTTTATTTTATTAAAATTGTACATAAAGTAATATTTACATAATATGTGTCATCAAAGCTCGTCTTAAGGAAGGGTGTGCGCTCGATGAAAGGTCAAATACGTACGTGATATCAAAGAAACTCATCATACCACCTTTAAAAAATAAATCAAAAATATAATTGATCGTCAAGTAATATTTGTTTACTTAACTCCTAAGTTACATACCAACACTTATTCATATTAGATTGTTATTGTTATAAAATTAGTATTATATTATTTTGTATGAAATAATACTGCAACTACAGTTTGAATATGGTCAAGAAACTTATTCAAATGCAATTCAAAGAAAAATGGTCTGAATGTAGAGCTTCCCAACAAGCTTATGGTAATAGCAACGACAGTAATTCAGCATGACGCTTTTTGAGAAATCTAAATAATCCTCAGAAATAATCGAATATTTATGGTAATGCATGCATAGAATCTATTCACAAAGATATAAGGCGGTATGGAGAAGGATTTCCGCGAACATGTTCAAGACTGCACCCACTCCAGGAGATGTTTAACCGTCTGTTGAGATTTTCTGTTCCTTCATTTCCAACTTGAGGGATGTTTCCAAAAGAAAGTTAAAATTCTTGAACAAATATGCTTTGTCTCATTTGCCTGAGCCAAATATCACCGTAGGGAGAAATGTACCCTAGTGAAAAATGTGATCTTCCTTTCCGGTTCTTCGGATACTGTATATGAATTTTCTCTGACAGAGGGCATGAGATGGCATTAATACCAGCCTTCTTTATGCCAAATGTTATCAATTAATATGTAAGTAATCCCTACGGTTTTCTAAAATCAATTTTGTGAATTGATAAAATTTAACCAAGTTTATATAGAAAGTATATATTTATATTTCACAGATTTAAGAAGTGCATTATTCTGGTATTATGTTACGAGCTCCCTTACATTATAAAGATAATCCAAAATAAATTTCGTCGTCGTAGAAAACATACTATAGCTCTCAGAGGTTTTGGCCAGGAAATCGCCAAAATGCACCACTGTGCGGTGGCAGGATTTTCAACATCACCTTTTCACTAGCTTCTCAGCTAGGTCGAATTCAGTCGCAGTCTGGAGGAAAATTATATCGGCCGGCTGCTCTGATCGGTAGTTTTCCGTGGTTTCTCCGATCAACACCAGGAGAACGCCAGAGCAGTATCCTAACAAACGGGCCACGGACCGCGCGCGACCTTTCTTTCCCTTTCCTTGTCCTATTCTCCTTATATACACACACACACTTACATTAACATGCACTACTCTACCACACATGCCGAGAGACCGGTCGGGAGATTAGATCTTGTCCTGGCTGGGACGGTGCCCCGTTGGTGGGAGAGTCCTGGTTAGGGGGAAACCCCGCTAGCCGACGGTAGGTCGCTGGATCTCGCCATCCAGCGGGGGAAGATCACCAAGTAAAATCGTGCACTACACTTACGGGAATAATGACTGAAGCAGTTGACGCGCCCGGAAACACAAAAAAAATCAATCAACTAACCAACCAACCAACCAAAAAACATGCCATTGATGTGGACTTCCCCCAAGTGGCGCCGTCCGCGTCACAGGGCGAGTTGCGGGCGAAGGGCCAAGGGGCTCTGGGCAAGTGGATCGCAGGCTGCGGTGGCGTTATGAGGCGAGGACTGGGATCTGACAGATGGCGAACTCGTAACGACGTTCCCCACCCGCACCGCAGGGCCCCGCCCCCTAATGGGACTGAGAGAGGAGGAGGAGGTGAAGAGTGAAGGAGAGGAGGCACGTCCGTGGGGAGAGCTGCTTCCAGATGTCTGCTTCTGACAGTGATCCTACAAAGTGGTCGAAGTTATAAAGGGGGCAAACTCTTCTTCAAGGGACAAAAATTGGTGTAAACCTTGAAGGAATTGATGGAGGTTCTTGAATCGCTTTTCACTTTCAAAGGGGAGGCTTCAAGATTTTGTTGACAAACAAGTTTTGTCATTTTGTGATCGAAACTGGCATTCAAACATATTATTCTCTCTGTCCATTTTAACCATAGGCCTAGTATCTTCATTTGAGGACGCACATATCTGGTTCATTCCAAATAGCTTTTTTTGCAATTAGCTGCGAATTATATTTCTTCAATAGACGTAGACATACTAAACAAAACGTATATGTAAATTTTGGCGTTTCTGAAAGCTATATATCGATTTAGCCGATATCGCTCGAGAATTGTATGTTCCTAATGAGGGTGTATTGATAACTTGCACCGGTGTGAATCTTCTTCTTCACCGTGCTTAGCTGCTCTATGCCTTTGTTTGGAGGGTGAGGTAGGATGTCGGGCTGGAGTAGATCTTTTCCTCACATTTATAGATCTTGAAAAAGACTAAAGGGAAGTAAGCTATAGGAGGTAATGCAAAGAGTAAATATAAAAGACAAGTGGATCAACATTGTCAAGAAACTACATAAGAACACAAGCGAAAATTAAAATCGGTAACATTGTAACTCAAAATATATTTGTAATGAAAGGTCTTAAAGAATGTGGCCTATAGCCAATTTTGTTCAATATTTACCTTGAGCAAGCTCTGCATATATAGCACAAAAATGCTCAGTCATGGGAATTGAAATGGGAGACAACCATCACTCTCTTCTGTAGGCGGATGACCAAATATTAAATACTTAAGATGAAGAGAACAATGAATATATGCTAAGGAAACTTAAAGAAGGGTACAACAATGGGGATTTAGATATAAATTTCAATGAAACTAATGCATATGCATTGATCGATCGTTAATGGACATAAAAGTAGATGGTGACACAATTAAATCCTGTAACAACTAGAAATATCTTGGCTGAATAATAAGTAACACTGTCACATGTGATATTAACTCCAGAATAATAATGAAGAAGAAAGCAACAAAAGCTCTGCACAATGTGATCTGTAATAGCAATATCCAACAAGAATACTCGTATTCCATATCGTGGTAGAAAATATACTTCTTTATGGAGCAGAAATGTGACCCCCAACAAAAAAATCAGAGACAAAATACGAGCAGTGGAAGTGGACTATATGAGAAGATGCCTACATTTAACACGGTTTGATAAAGTCCTAAATGAGGATGTATGAAAGCAGATGGAGGTTATTTGCTCAATTAGTAAAAGACTAGAAAACAAAACACTCCAATGGTATGGACACGTCCAGAAGGAACACGCCTGAAAGGAAAATGTCGAAAGAAAATACTGGAATGCCAACCATCAATATGGAAGACGAGAGGAAGGTCAACTCTGGAATGGGAAAAGTACATCACAGGGTGGGGTACATGGAGGACAGAAGTTTGAGACATGGTGATTGGGAAAACGGATATCTGTGGAGGTCGAAAACGGCAAACTTCTGAAGGAGAAATGCCGATGAAAAAGAGGACACAATATTGATGATGGAGATGTATTTGTTACATGCAATATATTGTAAAAAATCACTTCTTTAAAACATAACGTGTAAAATATTGTTTTAAAATATGAGTAGTTTAGCATAATTTTATTAAAAACTGTTAAAAACTGTCTGTGGCATATTATGGAGAGAAATGTATTCTGTAAACGTTTTCATACATTTTGGTATCCATACCCTCACACATACACATATTGAATTCTGAATACAGATGGGAAGGAGCGTTTGTTCTTCGATTAGTAAAGAGAATTTGGTGAAATTTTCTTAGATGTGAAAATGTATGGAGAGCATTTAGCATTACATATTCAGACAAGGAGTAGCGTGTAATTCGTGTTAAAACGAGCACTTTGGAGGAAAATTATAGTACGATAGTATTTAATAATTACTATTATACATTTTTCGATATTTTTGCATTTGTTTGCCAACGCTATCGGTGTTACTGATTGTAAAATGTACGCGTGAAATAAACCATCCAACAATGACATTTCTCACCACAGTTGGATTTTGTAAGATTTCCGTCTGATTGTTGACATGATATAGCAGTTTTAATAGTCCAATATGTGACAAATTGATATTTGCTTAAAAGTAGTTAGTTTTCGCACCTAATGATATTTGATTTGAAATCAGCTTTGCAAAAAATTAAGATTGAGATGTTCTTTAGGACAGAAATGGTTTTATAATAATATTACGTAACCGTTAGTACAGGCGAGAAAGTATGTGTTGTTTTAGCACCACTAGTCGAGGAATTACATAAATGATTTTTTTACTTCTTTCTCACGTCGTTAATATTTGTATTGCCGTCAATTTGTACAGATTTTTTCTTTACAATTTGTGAACGGATAATGATAAATAGATTGCATAATGTCACTAAATGCCACTTTCACGTATTCGTTTGCTTTTTCAAAAATTACACAATGTACGTTTTTTAAATCCCTCCCTTCCCGTCAATATTTTCATTACTAGCAATTTGTGTACATTATTGAATTTGAGAGTACAATTACTTTAAATATTTTCTAATGAGTTTTACCAATAACTCGAAATTTAGGGCAAAAATACTTTTCGCTCAAAATGCGCATTTGTAGAAACAATCAAACGACATTTTCTCAAAAATGACTGCAAATTTTTCAACAAAAATTGCTATACGTCACAAGATTTTTCTCTTCTATAATATTCTTAAAGTCATGTTTTAGTTGTATCATTAGGGGACAAGAAAAATAGATTACTCGTGAAAAAATGTAATTTGGGCAGCGATAGATTGTAGTTGGGAAGATGGTGAGATAGAACCGAAAACCTAACCTTGTTCCAAATATAAAAAAAAACAACTAATTATTACGAGAAAGTTTGTGTCGTTCTGGCGGATCTAATCGCAGGGAGAATAAACAATGTTGGGTTTCTGTGAGTCATTGTATCGTTCCTCTCTTATTCTTCGACCTTCCCAAAAATTACTTTCTAATTCCAATGAAGAATGAATCAGCCCATTTAAATAGTTTATTAAAACACTGTTGTGACCGCCCCTTGAAGTTTTGATTTTATTTCGGGCGATACTCGAACTACCATTTGCAACGAGTTCATCTGGATGCGCAACCTGAGGTCTGTGTGGTTAGCGGGTGTGGGCGAGCTAATTGCGTTAAGGGGAACGCAAATCCCCGTCGACATGGAATCCCAGAGGCCAGAGCGCGGCAGCAAGGATTAGACGCGTTCTGCCAGCCGCAGACACCATTAAGTGGATTATAAGAGAAATCCCCTCGAAAAGACAATTAGTCCACGCAAAGTGGCACCGCACACCATTCAGCAGCTGGCAAATGAGTAAAATGTTCTCAATTGAGAGATTTGACTTCTGAGTTTCTAAAAATTCCAGTAGTCTGTATTGGCGGATCTGATGGTGTAACGGTTAGCTATCGAAGTGAGTTCGCGGGTTCCAAACCGATCGACGCTGTGGATTTTTAAGAGCGAAAACATCCTGTTAAACCTTCCTTCATACGTAAAGTAAATATGGCCGTCCCAGGTTGTAGATTTACTGCATATAAAGATCCTCAAGCCCAAAATAAGCTTTTGAGCCAAATTCAAATCGGCCGTTTCGCCGCCGGAGTGATATTTCTTTTCTTTGCTTCTGAAAGGTGAGTAGCGAAATTTGCGAGGTCAGGTAGAAGAGCAGGCTGTATGGCCTGAGAATAAACGCGGAAAATAAGGCTTAATTGGATTGAATTCTATAGATGCACCGGATGGAATTGTTCAGTGCAACACCTGTTGCCGCTGTATCGTCTTCACAGTAGATATAGAACCAAATCAAATTCAGCCGCTGTCTGGAGGAGAATTCTAGCGACCAACTGCTCCGATGAGTAGATTTCCGTGATTTCTCCGTTCAACATCAGTGGAATCCGGTGCTGTATCTTAACAAACGGACCACGGATTACGAAAGATCTTTTCTTTTTTTAACCTTGTCCTGTCCTCTCCCCTTACACACACACACACACACACACGCGCGCGCACATGCACTACACTGTTTCACATGACGGGATAGCAGACAGTAGCTGGGGAAGAAATATCACCAGTCAAAGTGTAGGTCGGCGCCGGATCACACATTCCAATATGGAAGGAACACCGCCACCACCAGGCTTATTACAGGCCAGTAACACCGAAATTACACTTACGTGACCCTTGTAAGTAATATTTAATTATACAAGAACATGAATGTCGGGCATTATTAAAAAACCAAAAATAAACATTTTCAAATATAATAATAATTTAAACATTTTCAAGTTGATTTGCCTAGCGCGGGACACATTGTGGTAATGAATATTTGCAAGTATATTAATTAAAATAGTATCAAATTGGCTTTCCCAGCGAAGGGGAAATGGTATTAATAAATATGTACATTAAAACAATTTCAAAAACAAACATCTGTTTATAGGTCCTCGTACGCTTTTGAGGACAAAACGCTGACGTAAGAGTGGTGCCGTATATGCCTGTATGGACAGAATATTTATTTCATATTGACAATGTATTTCAATATTAGTATCAACGTGTTTCAATATTTCACCCACTTCCGACTTTTGACACACTGCATGCGAAGACAAAGCGCAGTAACTGTCCGGTAGGAATTTGATTCCATGTCGCGCGCCCTTTCAAACGAAATGCCACCTTTGGAAATAATATGACAAAATTCCAAAAATTTTTAGTGAAGGTTCATTGTGTGTTCACAAGAAAGTTAACAACTAGTGTCCGTCCATTTTTATTCTTTTTCTATTGCAACTGGCAAGAGAAAGTACATAAAGAAAGTGAAACAAAATAAAAATATTAAAATATGTTTTGTATTCATCTACATTTTGGGGAGTTCACTACTCTCCAATTATCAGTAATGAGCGTAAAAAGTATTGTAACTTCAACCATTTAGAAAAGGAACCGCTTTATAGCTATATTTTCCTACCTAGAACTCGTATGCGGCGGCTGTAACCTTTCACCACAGTGATAGGCAGAAATCCTTCCTAAGCCATTGAAGTTTTCATACCATGCCTAGGAATAAGTGAAGATAAACCACCAAGTACCCCACAGAATCTTTTAATTCATTATATTCCAGTTCATAATCCTCTATGAAAGCCAACAAACATTCGTGGACGGGGGCGTGGACGGGGGCGTGGACGGGGGCGTGGACGGGGGCGTGGACGGGGGCGTGGACGGGGGCGTGGACGGGGGCGTGGACGGGGGCGTGGACGGGGCGTGGACGGGGCGTGGACGGGGGCGTGGACGGGGCGTGGACGGGGCGTGGACGGGGCGTGGACGGGGCGTGGACGGGGCGTGGACGGGGGCGTGGAGGGGGCGTGGACGGGGCGTGGACGGGGCGTGGACGGGGCGTGGACGGGGATAAATGTGAGGGGGGAATGGAAGTGCTAGAGAATGGGGCACTGGCGAATGTGGAGTAGAAATTATGACGTTAGATGTGGGGGCGCAGACGGATATGGTGGAGGGATATATAGAGTGTTGCTGTAGAGAGGCGGAGATGAAGCAGAGAGGTAATGACGTCGCAGGCAGAGACGGACACGGAAGGGGAAGTAGTGAGAAACTGGGCGTGGTTAGAGTGTTTCATTCATTTGCACCACTGTAATGCACTAGTGACACCTCTAACATATTTTAATTTAATCGATCGCAGAAGTCATAACAATATCGATTGTTGAAACAATGTGAATTAATAACTAATGACATTTAATTTTCAATGCTTGATGCAAGGTAAATAACATAATCGACAAAAATAGAGTAATTTAGAGAAGAAAGTGTGTATTGCATTAACAGGATTAAAAAGATCATTGAATGACTTAAATTTGAATGAAGAACTGAATTTTCACAGTAAGGTTTCCAGAGACAAGCAATATGTGGAAAAAGTTGACATTAATATAAATTCTCTATTTGGTACTCTTAGAAACAGTGATTAACTGCAATGATTGGACCATAAAAGAAAAGTTACGGCATTCATTAATTAGCATAAATCGAGCACCCGTGGTTCAGAAACATGGATAAAAAACATTCACAAACTCTCATTCGCATCCCCCTTAATATCGTGCGGCAACATTTTATCTTGTTTGTTCTTGGGATACACTTTTATTGCCGTCCTACAAAAAACACAATTCGCGACAACGGAAGGAAGAAGTAAAATGTAGGAGAAGAAGTCATATTGGACAGGAAGTTATTAAAAGTGAAACGACCGGCACATGAGTTTTCATCTTGTTCTTCTTCGTCTCCTTTTTCTTCTCCTTTACTTTTGTAGCGGCCTAAATTCTACTCCGTGTCCAGTTATAGCTTTGGCAGTTGTGAGTAATGCAGAGTTGAACACGAAAACAAGTTCAAATCCAAAATTCTGAGCTAAATAATTATTTGCCTCAAGAGTTAACAGTATATTTATTCTGAATATAATTATGTTTTACCCCTGGGATTTGAGCAAACCCCTATTTCGGCTATTATCTCTCTTTCCAACGAACTCGTGGAGGATAAAAACCTTCCAATATACATTATCCTTGTTGCAAACCCTTTGGTTTCCGATATATTTAGAATTAATAAGACTTTTTTATATATTTATGAATGATTATTAATTATAAGAATGTTTTAATTTATTTAAAATAATCTGATCAATAAATTTAATTAAACATAACACTGCATTAACATCTTGATAATCCCAAAATACTCTCTCAACATTCATTCACAATTAAATGGAACAATTATCCATTTAATAAATGCATCACACGTATCGATACACTGTGCTAATTGTTTAATAAATCAAAACTTGCTGCATGTTCCCCTTTTGAGAGTGCAAGTACCATTATAAAACGCCAATCAGACAACTCACTACCGATTAACCCAACACAAAACGTAGATTGGGACAAAATTTGCCGATTTACTGCGGAAACAATAACTTTTTTCGACCAAATTGATAAAAATATTTGATGAACACGGAGTATTTTTATTCCAAAATAAACATTAAATAATTTATTCAAATTTAAGAGGAGATATCACGATGATACTCTGTTATGAGCATTACATTTCGTCGATTAATTCAATTTTATTAAAAATATCTTCATATAAAGATGTCGATTTTATCTCTCATGAATTTTTCATGATTTCGTTTTAATACACTCTTGTTTTCTTTATTGGAGTAGTGAAACGTTCCTCAGATCCTAACGGTAACGAAAAAGACAGCGATGCGACTTTTTAGCGTCTTGGTTTGTGAAAGCTTAGAATGCCTTGAGACCATTCAAGAGACAAATTCATTTTATTGCAGAACGAAGGAAAAGGTGAGATCGAAATGAAAGAGTGCCTGTGATGTTTCAACGTATTATTTGATTCATCGAAAAGAATCTCTGAGAAAGCTAAACAAATTTACAATGGAGGGAATAAAGATCAGCAGAAAGAACACAAGAGAAAGAGTGCCTTCTGAATGAAAAAATAGTAATTAAATAAAGAGACAAAACAAACAGCTAAAAATGAACATTGCTTTTACATTCAATGGAATGGTGGTGATGATTATTTGAATAAAAATAAATTATGGATATCACAACAGACAATAAAATATTATTATTTTGTCTTTAATTTCATTGTATTGACATCTAATATTTTTAGTGTTTAAAATTACTCACTAAAAATGAAATACATGTGTTTTAAAATGAAAACCTGCTATGAGTCTCGCTATGATTTGATTCTCAAAATCAAACATTTTGACTCTTCTTCCCAACAATAGAAGAAAATGTTTTAATTGATTAAAACCTTTATGATTTTCGAACAGTTGACTGAACCACACTATTTGTGAAGAGAATAAATTAAAATTAGTTTATTTCTTTCCTTCCTCCTGCATCTCTTTATTTCTTTCTTCCTTTCTTTCTTTCTTTTCATCTCCATGCCTTGCTTTCTTTCTTACCTTCTTCTTCCTTTTCTTTTTTCCTTACTTTTCTGTCTTTCTTTCTTTCTTTCCTATTTTTCAGGGTTCAGTTTTGTTATATTCTTCTTTCAATATTTCTATTACATTTGACATCACAAGTAAAAACAAATCAATGAGCGAATTTACATTCGTACATGTTGTGCTGATAAATATGTTTTACATGAATATTATCCGATATTTACGTATTTCGCATCGCTCCGACATCAAGGCTGCTCATGGCCACCGGTTAGTTTCCGTCTTCCTTGTTTGTCGGTGCGGCCGACCACAACTCTGTCAGTCTAGTTATATTTCTTAGTTGTGTTAATCGTACACATTTAAGATCTGATTAAGTGATTTGTCGAATTTCATTTCTTTGGACGTTTAATCAGAGACCACAAGAAAGATGTTGCATACCGGGCATTTTCTTCCCAAATCCCCACTTTGATTTAAACCTGCAAATCCGAGTTAGTGAAACCAGGGCTCTGACTCCATTAAATTTGGTCTGTCTCGAGAGGTTGTTAACCCTGAAAACTGGACTTCGGCAAACTAGAATTCTTACAATTTCCAGTATTTCGCATTTCCCCTCACACACCAAATATATTACTGTTATATAACTCATATTTCAGTGTATTGAAATTATTCATATGGGGTTTCTTTTGCATTACGTTCAAGTTGGAGAAATTGAGATTTGGCTAAGTGTTTAACATTCGATATGACACTTGATTCATTGATTGAACTGATTAGTGATTTCAGGCGCAAGAATAATATAAAATCATATCATCAACAATAATGATAAAGTCATTAGTCCCGTAAGTTAAATACATGCTTGTCATCACAGGAGGGGGCAGTGATTTTCCCCCGCTGTATTATGAGACCCGGTGCCCACCTACCTACGGCTAACTCTGACCGGGAGGTCCTAGGTTCGAGACCTGACAACGGCAGGATTTTCGACACTAGCTTTTCAGCTAGCTCGAATTCAGTCGCTGTTGGGAGGAGAATTCTAGCGGCCGGCTGCTCTCTGATCGGAAGTTTTCCGTGGTTTCTCCGATTAACACCAAGCGAATGCCGGAGCAGTACCCTACCAAACGGGCCACGGACCGCGCGCGATCTGTCCTTCCTCTTCGTTGTCCTATCCTCTCCCCTTACACACACAATTACACTAACATGCACTATACTGCCACATATTCCGGGAGACCGGTCGGGAACTTAGAGCTTGTCCCGGCTGGGGCGGTGCCCCGCTGGTGGGAGTGTCCTGGTTAGGGGGAACCCCACTAGCCGACGGTAGGTCGGCGCCGGATCTCGTCATTCAGCGGGGGAAGATCACCGTCATCTCCCGAGAAAAAAGCATGCACTACACTAACGGGACTAATGACCAAGGCAGTTGACGCGCCCGGAAACACGAAAAAAACAAACCAAACCAACCTACGGCTAGCTGGACTTCCCTCAACCAGGTATCTCCCAACAGTGGGGCACTGCTCCAACCGGGTCAAGCTCGATATTTGTCCTCCGGTATTTGTCTAATCTTGATCTACTCTCGGAAAACTACCCAGAACAGCCGGCCTCTAGAATTCTTCTCTAGACAGCATCTGAACTCGACCTAGCTGTGTAGATAGTGTCTAAAATTCTGCCACCCTGTGGGGACTCTAACCCCAGGACTTCCCGGTCAGAGGCACTGTAGTGACATGAACTGGTGCCCTGAGCCACCTTCGCCGGTAGATTGATTGGTTTTTCGTGTTTCCGGTCGCGTCAACTGCTGTACTGCTCCGGCATTCGCCTGGTGCTGATCAAGGAAACCACGGAAATCTACACATCAGAGCAGCCGGCCGCTGGAATTCTCCTCCAGACAGCGACTGAATTCGACCTAGCTGAAGAGCTAGTGTCGAAAATCCTGCCGCCGTCAGGATCGATCCTAGGACCTCCGGGTCAGAGGCGTTGCAGTGACATCAGTTGATACACTGAGCTATCGCTCCCGGTCCTTCGCCGGTGATATGAGACTGGATGTACGTACGACGTGTCAAGGACTTTTTCTCGGCGGCGGCGACGGGAAGCGCACGTAGAGCGTCGGCGGCAGACAACCCAAAGTGATGCGAAGCGTTAGTCGAAGAGACGAGGGGAAGTTTGATGTTCCGCGGTGCAGAGGCAGCCGGATGGCTCAACAGCTGTCTGAGCTGGCACTGGTCCAATGGGCAAAGGGCGAAGAGCCGCAAAAAACAGGGCGGGGGGGAGCCGGAAAGGCAAAAGGCGGGAAAAGGAATAAAAAAAAGAGTTCGAGAGAGTGCTCTAGAAGGCGGTCGAGATGGAAAGAAGAAGAAAAAAGAACCAGAATAAGTGGCTCAGGGCACCAACTGATGTCACCGCAGTGCCTCTGACCGGGAGGTCCTAGATTCGAATTCCGACGGTGGTGGCAGGATTTTCGACACTAGCTTTTTAGCTAGGTCAAATTCAGTCGCTGTCAGGAGGAGAATTATAGTGGCCGTCTGCTGTGATTGGCAGTTTTCCGTGGTTTCTCCGGTCAAACTCAGGCGAATGTCGGAGCAGTACACTAACAGACGACCCACGGACCGCGCAAGATGTTTCTTTCCAATTCCTTGCCCCTTATTTACACTTACATGCACTACACTACCACACACGCCGGGATACCGATCTGGAGGTAGAGCTTAACATGTCCCGGCTGGAACAATGCTCCCCTGACGCCGGCTAGCCGACGGTAGGTCGGCGCCGAATCTCGCCATCCGTGGGGAAGATTCACCTCCCACGATATCATGAACTAAACTTACGGGACCATTGACAATAGCAGTTTCCGCGCTCGGAAACACGAAATAATCAATCAACGTGATGGTTGGAACTGCCAGATCAGTTACTACAGTTTGAGAGGGAAATAATAATGAGAGAAGTAGTTCGTTACGAGATCATCACAACGAGTAAATAAAATACTGTAAGAATTGATCAAATCATGTCAGAAAGCTTGTGAAAATATTAGCATAAATTACTATAAATTTGCGGGTTTTATGATGTAACGGTCAGCGTATTGCGCTGCTGTACCGAAGATTACGGGTTCAAACCTGATCAAAGCCATGAATTTTTAAGGGCGAAAAAATCCTTCGTACCCCTTCGTTCAGAGAGAAAGTAAAGCAGGCTATTCAATGCAGTGGATTTACTGCATGTGTAAATAATCTGAAGCCTAAACGATGTTTCGTACAAAAATGCACTATTTAACTAACGAGACTAATGACCTTAGCAATTGCCGCAACTGGAATCACGAATCAACCAACCAAGGCAGAGGGCTGTGGAAGCGAGCGGGGAAACGGTCAAAATGTGAGAGACTAAGAAGGCAAGAGATCAAGCCGGCAAGGCGTGAAAAAAAACCAAAGGAGCAAGACGGCGAACCAGCGGGTAAGAAATGGAGAGAACGAGAGGAAAACAGCTAGCGATCAATCACTTGAGAGTGCGAGAGGGGAAGAGAGAGAGAGGAGAGCTAGGAGATCGAGAAATCAAGAAGAAAACACGGCGGAAGGCTAACGGCAAAAGGTTGAGATAAATCGAGACAAAAAGGGTGAAAAAGCGGTCAATTCAACAAGAGAAAAGGAGATCGACAGAGCGAGTTGGTGAGCTCACGAGAGGGCGAGAGGAAACGAGGGCGAAAGATCCTACCGTACACGCGCGAGGCTGAAAATACTAGAGACGACACCTGTCCTTACTTAGTGCAGGGATCTCCAAATTGTAGCCGGGCCAAAGTGGGTTGGACGGAATGATCCACCGGTAGCGGTAGCTCAGTGTATCAACTCATGTCGCTGCGGCGTTTCTCTCCGGGAGATCCTAGGTTCGAGTCCCGACGGTAGAAGGATTTTGACACTAGCTTTCGCTAGGTCGAATTCAGTCGCTGTCTGGAAGAGAATTCTAGCGGTCGGCTGCTTTGATCGGTAGTTTTCCGTGGTTTCTCCGATCAACACCAGGCGAATGCCGGAGCAGTACCCTACCAAACGGGCCACGGACCGCGCGCGATCTGTGCTTCCTCTTCCTTGTCCTATTCTCTCCTCTTTCACACATACTTACACTAACATTCACTACACTACCCCATATTCCGGGAGACCGGTCGGGAGCTTAGAGCTTGTCCCGGCTGGCGTGGTGCCCCGCTGGTGGGAGAGTCCTGGTTAAGGGGAAACCCCGCTAGTCGACGGTAGGTCGGCGCCGGATCTCGACATCCAGTGGGGGAAGATCACCGCCATCTCCCGAGAAAAAACATGCACTACACTAACGGGACTAATGACCGAAGCAGTTGACGCGCCTGGAAACACGAAAAAATCAATCAAACAATCAACGGAATGATTCCAACTCTCCAATAGATCACAACTCCCCATGGGTTGTTCTCGCCATTCACCATCAGTATTCATCGGTCGTTGCGTATTTGGTGACCACTAAACGAGACTTTCTTTACTTGTTATACAATTATTCAATGTAGGGATTATTAGTATTAAAAATACTAGTTAACTTGTGACTTTGTCTAAGAGCACAAGTTGGAAGATAAATATGAAATGTGTGTCGACTACGGTTTGTTTGATAACGACAATATTGACTTGTCTTTATTTATGACATCATAACACAGACAAGGTGCAAATGGTTGTTACTTCTTAATCAATATATTGGGTCCATCGGATTCTTAATATGTTTTTGTTATTAGCTCTGATACTAGTTCCCTTCAACATACTGTAGTTGGACTAATGACACTACAAACAAGGGGTAGTAGGTAAGGTCAAGGGATATCGAAGCAAATTGTAAGCAGTGCTTCATCTCTAAACATCTAAAACATTATGCAATGCAAAGTACACATATTTATAGTAGTTAATAGTCAGATATTCTCTGCGTTCTGGAAAAGTCGTGGGTAGTTATACTTTAACGCTTTTCGTTCTTCACTTGTCAATTTACGTGTCTTTTCGTCCGTGGAGCATGAAAGAGGTTTCATCTTCTGATATATAAATGTTGAAAACGAACTTTTTCGTACTACCTTAGGTTTACCTAAAAGCAATATTTTGAACTTCTGGAATTTCTGCGTCCCACTAATACTGCAAGTTTTCTATAGTCAGACTATCAGAAAAAATTACAAGTGCGATCGATTCTTTTTGTACATGTTCTTAGCAAATTTTCCTTGCTAGCCTTTTTTGTTTCGAGTACTTTTCATTTTTTATCAAGACTCAAGAACATAGAAAGCATTGCACTATATTCTGAAGAAATTACATTTTTTTTCCTAAAGGGGCCTAACTAGCAATGCGCTCAAGGGTTGAAGTATCCTAGAGCAAATGACACAAACCTAATGTCTTTGCATTTCTTTACATTTGAAGTTGAGAAAGAGCAAACATACTTTAAAATGCTAGTTGTACTGGTACTTATGAAGAAATTATCTGGAGGAATGAAAATATAAACTCTTTCCGTTACGAAACCTATTGGAGGATTGTGTTATAAACAGATTGTATCTCCTTTTATATGTAAGAACGAAAGAATTGGAGATGTGGATAACGAAAGTGGGTGACTAAGGTCTTATTATAGCTTTCAAATTAGTGTTACATTGAAGTACTTATGACGATGGTGAATTCTGAAATGCTGTCCGATCACGCGCAATTAACCCCGTGCGAGCTAAGGAATGCAACCCACCAAACACTTCAATGTTGCGGGTGGCAACATCATTCGAAGTAGGCGTAGGCCGAAAACTCATGCAATCGAGGTACCTTGATCAACCATTCTCAGCATCCTAACTTGCAGCAGAGATACAAAGATTGCAATTCGCCATTGAACCACTTTATTTTCATTACGTGCATAGTTTCCTGTTAGTTTTTATCCAACATCTGTTCGTATCGTATTTATGTGTCGAACATAAATAATCTAAAATATTTGGTATATTGTTCAAAACACTTGATACTTTTTGTTACAATGATACATTACAATATCACAATACTGTAATGTTACAAATGCAACATTACGTAAACAAGAGCGTTTGGATGCAATTATTGCCAATTTCATCACGGTTTCTGGCATCTAGTTGCCAAACTGTTGCCGGCAACAAATAACCCAAACCATTCACTCATCGCAAATTCCCTTTTTATTCATTCCTCACAATGCTCAAGACAGCAAATGATCACCGCTATATCATTCGTGATATTTTAGGAAATTATTGGTTTGTTCTTAAGTATTTCTCAGACCGAGACACTTCAATCAACGTCATAAGTAATTCAGGACAAGATTTTTCACAACGCCAAGAGCCCCATACTCAAAGATAATTTTAAAGATATTATTTGATATCTGTTGAAATGACAATAACAATTATATCACACTATATTGCGAATAAACCCACCTATCTTCCACGCATAACAATTTTACATAGACTGTTGACATAGACTGTTCTAAATAGGACAACCCTTATCGCAGAATAAGAGCCTGATCTCCGAACTCTTCTCCTAAATGTCACTTCCAATACACAGTACATACGCATATTCCACAGAACTGCTGATATGTGAAGCAAAGCGTAAACACGTCATTTCCCGTTGTCGCATATGGATCTCTTAGTGTTTTGATGCTAACATTCGCTCGCTCTGTACTCGCCCATAGGTGTGAGGGAGTATTAAGCCCGACACGACGGAAGGTTTGTATTCAATAGCAGTCTCCGTTTCCTTTGCAGCTTCTTTCCGGAGTGGTTTACCCGTACATATTGTGCAGACGATTCTCCAGTGGTTATCAACGCTTTTTTAACGTTGGATTAATCTCTAGATAGAAGAGTACCTCTTTTAGTAATCGATTATATAAGATACACAGATTCCCATGGAGAAAATAACGAAACATTGAAATTAAGAATTTTAAATTGTAATCATATTGTCTCTAAGTTCCCCTCATAATTTTAATGGTTAAGACACAACCAAGTCGGAGCTAAAGTTGAGAGGACAAAAGTGTTTCTAAAGAAATAATACAGTCAAGAAACGTGTTTCAGGAGCATGAAAATTGCTTGTTTCTTGTCGAGTTCACTTAACTTTACTTAAAAACTACTCATATTTCTACTTCATCGCCTTGCAGATGGTCGCGTCGAAACTGGAAAGATTACTTCCGTTTTCTCGCAAAAATAAAAATCTCCCTTAGATATCTGCCAACTAGCAACACCTAAAAGAAAGTTAAAAAATATAACTGTATAACTGCAGCTTTCCTCTCAAAATTGGTATGCAAATGGCACTGAAATCCTCTCGCTGCTGGCAATTGTCACACAGTCGATCTGTGCAGCTGAATTCCCCGAGCCATTTCCAACGCTAATTCCCAGGCTGTGTGCCTTCGCTCTTCAAAACAGCATCCAGCTTCCAATTTGCATAGAGAAACATTGAGGCACTAAGCGGTGTCTGAAGCGTGGTGACAAGAGAGGATTTCGATTTCATATTTTTGTGGTTTCCAACAGCTCACAGTACAATGAAATGTTTTCTGCGTTCACTTTTTTGAACGTATAATCACGACCAGACTTTTAGTTGTCCGATACTAATATAGTTCTAATCGTGTGACATTGGATCGTGTCTAGACAAGGGTAACAATACAATCTAAAAATCAAGGGACTGTAGGAATTGAAAGCAATGCATATCTATGACTCACAAATTTTCAAAGCGTGAGAGATTTTTAAACGTTTCTTGTCGGCTTTGCAGTTTTCTACTTCGGATATAAATAAGTGATTTCCTATTTTTTCAAATGAAAGTTGTCTCGAACCACGTACAAATATCCTTATATCTTCTTTTTTTATTTAGACGATAATATTTATGTAACAGCAATGCAAGACTGTAATTCCTGTGCTAAATATTTCTGCAATCTGGGAAAATTTTATTTAATGTTGCGATTATTTCTTTTAAGCGTATAATAACTTTAAACAGGGCGATAATTAATTATTAGGATATCACACATAATCACGTAATAATATTTGGTTTATATCAAATAATAAACAATCTATATGTTTGTGGAGGATTTATATGTTTCTGAAATGAGTTTTGAATAGAAAACGTTTTTGCAAATCAACTTTTCAGTGTTTATTGAAGCTCAACCTTTCAAAATACCGCAGAAGTTTATTAGACAAAATATGCTTAAAATTCACTTAAGAGCATATTTTCAAAGTTTCATTGTTTGCTCTCAAGAGGAGAGGATAAGAAAAAGAAAGGAAAGATTGGGCGCGGTCCGTGGCCTGTTTACTAGGGTACTGCTCCGGCATTCGCCTGGCGTTTATCGCAGAAACCACAGAAAACTAGTGATCGGACCAGCTGGCCGCTAAAAGTCTCCTCCAGACAGCGGTTAATTCCATCTAGCTTTCTAGATAGTGTCGCCAACAGTCTAGTCCTGCCTGAGTCGTGACTCGAACTTAAGAACTCCCGGTCAGAGGCACTGCAGTGACATCAATAGCCGGTTCGAACGTCACCATCTCTGCAGCAAATAAATGTTTTAGCAACTAACCCGCGGAGGGTACATTGGCAATGAATCTCGTAGAGAGAGCTCCCCTATCAAAGAGGGTGAAGGAGGTGGGTCGCGAGGCTAGGGGTGCAGCTGAAAGCGTAACTTTGCTGGTAGATTCGGCAGAACCCAGCGTAACTTTTCGCCGGCGTTTGCGCTTGCCTGTGGACGTCAAAGAACGCAACGAGCAGATACCCACAGCTCGGTAATTACCGCTTGTTTCAGGAGCTTATTTCCTATACGTGCGCTTGCATGCAAATGAACTCTCTGCGTGCCTACATCACCGAGAAACGAGGTACAAGAACTTCCAGGAAATATGGGTTGAGTTGATCGTAAAACTTCTACGTGACTAAATGAGTCTCGAATTATTAACATTAAAGTTAGCCTTGTTCAGTTGTCAGAAACCAAGAATACTTACAATGGTGAGGATGCACTAATTTCACACTTTGTTCTTTAACCAACGATAACGATAAACCAAAAGGTATACGAGAAAGTTTTATAGTATACTAGGGATAACCGATAACATGTAAAAAATTACGGGCAATATCAAATTCGCTTATTAATAATTCATTGAAATGAATAGTAGAACAACTGGGAGCGGTAGCTCAGTGCATCAACTGATGTCACTGCAGCGCCTCTGATCGGGAGGTCCTAGGCTCGAGTCCTGACGGCGGCAGGATTTTCAACACTAGCTTTCCAGCTAGGTCGAATTCAGTCGCTGTCTGGAGGAGAATTCTAGCGGCCGGCTGCTGTGATCGGTAGTTTTCCGTGGTTTCTCCGATCAACACCAGGCGAATGCCGAAGCAGTACCCTACCAAACGGACCGCGCGCGATCTGTCCTTCCTCTTCCTTGTCCTATCCTCTCCTCTTACACACACACTTACTCTAACATGCACTACACTACCAAATATTCCGGGAGACCGGCCGGGAGCTTAGAGCTTGTCCCGGCTGGGGCGGTGCCCCGCTGGTGGGAGAGTCGTGGTTGGGGGGAAACCCCACTAGCCGACGGTAGGTCGGCGCCGGATCTCGCCATCCAGCGGGAGAAGATCTTCGCCATCTCCGGAGAAAAAACAAGCACTACACTAACGGGACTAATGACGTGCCCGGAATCACAAGAAAATCAATCAATCAATAGTAGAACACAATTCAATATATTTTACTTGTAATAGGTGGCGCGTGGGCGTTTCGAACCCAACGCCAATGCAAAGTAAAGTGATGTATATCACGATCTGAAAATCTCAGGGGCTTGGTCGCCTCTTCTTATTAAATCGTTATCTCTTCAGTGTTGAGTTTTTTCAGCAGTTGTGGTTACAAATGCCAGAGATGATTTCTTACTACGGCCCTCCCAACCTGCGTGCCACCTCTGGGGTAAAATCCAGCGTTGATATTTCGGCCCACCTGCATGTTGACTGCGCGTCTACAGTAGGCTTACTCAGTTCCCAAAATGTACCAGAATATAAGAGATGAGTATGTGTGATAGTTTTGACTGCTGTATTCAAATTTGGTGTGGATGAAATCATGAGTGGGGATGATAGATACTGCAAAGAAAATATGATACAGATGCGAAGACTAAAAGAAGTGTTAATGTCATCAATGCATTACGATGCAACTGATGGCAGTACAATGGGAGAAAAACTCGAGATTATTACTTTTCATTACCCAACCATTTCGGGCGGTGACTGTTTCATTTTAAATCTGTTAGAAAGACAATAATTGAGCGCGGAATAAAAATTTATAAGAAACATACAGTTCGTTTGTGTTACGTGGACCAAACTCGCTCTCACAAATTGTAAAATTTGAGGACCTTTATCATCACAAAATTTAATGTCAGAAACTATGATTAATTATATTTTCTCATTTGTTTATTTACTTCACACGATTAAAACCTGTTTATTATTTTTGCTTCCTTAGTACTTGTTTGATAGGACCCAGAATCTTCCTTGCATTAAAGTTCATAACTGCGTGCTCACTTTATTTGTGTATTAAATGTTTCGTGTATTCACAAATTTCATTAATATTCTCATGTAATGGCGGCTGGTCTGATGACTAGTTTTCTGTGATTTCTGCGATCAACACCAGGCGAATGCCGGAGCAGTACCCTCCCAAACTGGCCTCGGGCCGCGCGCGATCTGTCCTTCCCCATCCTTGTCCTATCCTCTCACCTTACACACTCACTTACACTAACCTGCACATTCTGGGAGAGCGGTCCGGAGCTTAGAGCTTGTCCCGGCCGGGGCGATGCCCGGTTGGTTGGAGATACCTTGTTGGGTAAAACGCCGCTAGTCAACGGTAAGTCGGCGCCGGATCTCACCATTCAGCGGAGGAAGACCACCGCCCCCTCCCGCTGAAAAACATGCACTGCACTTACGGGACTAACGACCTCAGTACTTGTCACGCGCAGAATCACTAAAAATCAATCAATCGAACCCGCTGTGATGGCTCACAGCTTAAGGTACGACTGGACTGTCTCTCCCGGAAGGTCTTAGTGGCTAAATGCAGGCGGTGACGGATTTCCGACGTTAGCTAGGTGAATTTCTGGGAGAATTCTAGCGGCTAACATTTCCAATCCGTAGTTTTCTTTCAGGAGAATGTCGAAGCAATAGCTTAAGAAAAAGTCATGAATCGTGCGCGATCTTCCCATCCTTATACATACCCATCTTTTCCACTTACACACTCACTTGGACGTTCAATACTTTCACTCGATCGGCTTTCGGGAATTTTCCTCAACCAGGGACCTCCCTACAGCATGGCACCGCTCCAGCATGGACAAGCTCATTAATTCTCGACTGGTATGCCAACAAGTGTTGTGGTGTAGTGCGTGTAGGTGAAAGTAACGAATAAGGTTAGGACGAGGAAAAGGAAGGAAAGATCGTGCGTGCGGTCCGTGGCCCGTTTGTTAAGAAATTGTTCCGGCATTCACATGGTTTTCATCGGAGAAACCACGAAAAAACACCGATCAGAGAAGCAGGCCGTTAGGATTCTTCTCCTGGCTGCGGCTGAATTCGATCTGTCTAACTACTATCGAAAATCGTGCCACCGTCGGGACACGAACCTTGAGACTCCCGGTCAGAGACAATGCAGAGACATCAAATGCAGAGTCCTCTTTGCTAGTTTGTTGTAGACACTTCATTTCTAATTACAGGGGTGATAATTTTGTACACTACTTGTTCTTGTGCGCAAGATAAACCGATTATCGAAAAGCGACAGAAGCTGTTTGTAAAGTTGTGCTCCTAGACACACCACTTGCCACTTGCCATCTGGCTAAGAAAGTTTTCTCAGCACCCTCTGCTCATGTACAGTCTATTTTAAAATATGAGTAATTTAACGGAATTTTGCAAATGCTAAAATTTGCAATTTCGAGTTTTCCGCGCTTTATTTGCTAGTCTTCCATGAGCAATCAGATTGAATGCGACAATGGCAATGCCGCGGCGCATTAACTTAATTTTGCTTTCATTGGATTCCGTGCTTCTACTCGTTTCTGACATTCCATGTATGATAGGGAGTGAGACACCCAGATAAGATACATCTCCAAAAATCTCCAAAAATCTAACAGATGGATCGAACGTGTCTAAAAGTGAAAATAGTTGACCCGAAACATTATTTTAAGCGTTTCGGTCACGCCAAGCAGAAAGAACCTTCAAAAACCGTAATAGGACGTCAAAAAAATGTAAAGGTCACTAGTTTAGTATATTATGTCAAAAACGTAACTCGAGTCCCTAAAGTGTACCCAAAAATTGATTTCAATAATCTAGAGTGCATCGTTTCCGATGTACGCACGATGGTAAGGTGTATTGCAGTGTAATTTATGTTGCGGGTTGCATATGCGCCAGTTTACAATCTATGGTGTAATCTGCACACGTCTATGATTTTGGTCTAAAATCGCTTTGATGAAGAACTGGATAGTATTCTATCAAGCAGAAGAACATTTCATCAAAATATGTCATATATTACGGAGTATTATATGGCTGGATTATACATCTAAAACTATCAAAAATTGTAATTAAGCATTCACAAATGCCATTGGCGTGAGAACATGTTTTAAAACAAATTTTTATTCGACATATTTAATCTAATGTTACAGAGAGTGCACTGCATTTGCGTTCTCTTTGACGCTCACCTCACGTATTGTAGCCTGGAGAGAGGGTGTATTAAAACACAAACGCCTCAGCGCTGTCCTTAAGCGGTTGTGAATGCGAGGCGCTGACAGAGATGGATGGTCGGAAGTATCGAGGCGGAAGGAGCTAAGTGGGGTGGAAGCTACTCTGGCAATGGGAACTTGCATGGGACAGAAACAAGGCCCCTCTTTACATCACAAACCTCGACTTCACCTTCCTTTCTTCACGCACGTAACCAAATGTCGGCCCTTGCGGTGTAGCTCATTGGTCAGCGTGCTCGCTTTCCATGACGCGACCCCCGGGTTCGTTTCGATTCGTCGGGCAAGATTCCTTTTCCTTACAATGTCCCAGTATATGTTGCTGTGTGACGATGAGAAAACTCACTTCCCAGGTTGAGAAGACCAGAATCCGGTGTGGGGATCTTTGTGGTAACCACATGTCTCTCTTACCCCATGGCCCCAGGGACGCTGCTGGTAGGCCATGGCCCGTACGCGGGCTGTCAGGCCAGGTACAGACAGCCAGACAGTGCCGAACCTTGAACGTTGAAGAGTTGAGAAACCAATTCTCATTCTGGATACATGGCAACTTCATTCTTAAGGCTTATAATTAAGGATCCAGAAAGCATTAATCACAGTTTTTCAAAATATATTTAAATTAAACATAATTAACCAGACGCATGTTATCACCTCTTCAGTACCGGGAGGAGTCGCTCAGTGCATCAACTGATGTCACTGCAGCGCCTCTGACCGGGAGGTCCTAGGTTCGAGTCCTAATGGCGACAGGATTTTCTACACTAGCTTTTCAGCTAGGTCGAATTCAGTGGCTGTCTGGAGAAGAATTCCGGCTGCTCTGATTTCCGTGGTTTCTTCGATCAACACCAGGCGAATGCTGTAGCAGTACCCTAACAAACGGGCCACGGACCGCGCGCGATCTGTCCTTCCTCTTCCTTGTCCTAACCTCTCCCCTTACACACACACCCTTACACTAACATGCACTACACTACTACATATTCCGGAAGACCGGTCGCGAGCTTAGAGCTAGTCCCAGCTGGGGCAGGGCCTCGCTGGTGGGAGAGTCCTGGTTAGGGAGAAACTCCACTAACCGTCGGATCTCGCCATCCAGCGGGGGAAGATCACCGCCATCTCCGGAGAAAAAATCATGCACTACACTAACGGGACTAATGACCTAAGCAGTTGACGCGCCCGGAAACACGAATAAAACCATCAATCAATCATCTTCAGTGGCTTCACGTATCACGGATTAAACACATGGAACTGAACTCGGAACTACTTTGTATAGTCCGTGCAGTAGCATCTTGTATAGACAGCGCTGTATAGACTATTGAAGCCGGTGCCAAAATAAGTTCCACGTGCAGCACTCATAATACTTACACCCACTGAAGATATGATAATACTCCTGAAATACGTCGGGTTAATTATATATAATATAAATATATTTAATATACTTCGTGACTGATACCTCCTGGATCCCTAATGTGCGCGTACGTGAATGTTCAAAAGATGAAAAAACATTCTCCTTTTTTCTCTTTCTTCCCCTTCGTTCTCTTATCCAACCCCTTTTTTCCCATCCTTTTCTCCTTTATCTCGTTCTTCTCAATTCACAATTTTCTTCTTGTTTCTTGCATATATCATTTTTACTCATTACATTTCCGTCCATCTTTCGATTTTCTCCTCTCAGGGCGGGTCAACTGTTCAGTGTTGTTTTGCCCTTAGATGAAAAGGGAAGGAGAAAAAGAGAATATTCAGAGTGTTTCGCATGGAAAATGTGATTGATACAAGCGAGGAACCGCATGACGCCGAGCATTCTGCCACCCCAGCACATATTTAAATATAACATCAAATTCTTCCTCTTCCTCCTTCCATCTTCGCCTTAATTTCTCTTCCCCCTCCTCTTACTTCCTTATTTTCCTTTACATTCCTTCTTTTGTCCCCTACTTCTATTTCTCCGCTTGTCTACTGACCTCGTTATTTTCCCTTCTTAATCTTCTTTAAAGACTTCGACGTGGGAGGGCAACGGCGCCGTCCCTCCCATTCTTCTCCTTCCTTTTCCTTTCTCCGCACATCTTTCCTCAGTGCCCGTCAACAGATTAGTGTTTTTTGGCCGTTGGTTGGAAACAGAGAGGAGAAAATAGAGAATTCATAGCGGGTTCCCGGTGAGAACTATCATCGAGGTAAGCGATAAACAGCACGAAATAATAGTTCTGTCATCTCGGCGCAAATCGACAATATAGCATGGAATTCTTCGTCCTCTTTCACATTCACCAACTTCTTTTACTTTCTTATTCTCCTTGCTTTTCCTTATATTGTCTCCATTCTTTCCCTTTTTTACTGCTTCTTCTTTTCCTTCTTAATTCGTAGCTTCCCCCTCTTTCTTTTCTTAGTTAGTTAGTTAGTTAATGCCTTATTTTACGTGGCGAGACTCGGACCATCAGGCTCGCTCTTCCATCTAACCACGCAAATTTCGCTATGCTTCTTTCACCACCTAGCGGAGAAAGGAGGTATTATCTTGGGCGACGAAACAGGCGGATCTCAATTTTGCTCAGAGGCTTCTTTTAGACTTGAGGATCTTTCTACATCCAGTAAATCTACTACATGGGACAGCCGGCTTTACTTCCCACCCGAAGGAAAGCGTAAGAAATATTTTTTCGCCCTCAAAAATCCACGGCTTCCATCGGGTTTGAACCTGCAAACTCGGGTACAAGCGAGTCTTCCGAGTACAATCGAGTACAACCTCGGGTACAACCGAGAAAGAGGAGGAAGGTACGAATTCAGAAGAAGAAGAAGAAGAAGTGAAAAGAAAGGGAAAGAATGCAGACAAAATAAGGAAGTACAATGATACCGGGTAGATTGCACTTAGTTCCGAACTGCATATTGTTGAAACCCGTTTCTGTAATTAGAATTATTCTTGTTAAGTATTCGATGTCTTGTTTTTTTGGGGGGGGGACCTCATGACTATCCATATAACTGATACGTTTTTTAAAAACCTTCCTGTATAGTGCTGAACTCACACTGGCCATATTTACTAGAACCAATGGCGGAACGGAATTATTGTAATCGACCCGTATTTTTATGAAAGTACATCTTTTCTATTTCATTAACTTCACGTTATACAGAACGCAAGCTCTATATGAATCCAAAAAAACGGTACGCTGACCGTTATACCACCGAATCCGCTCTTTCTTTTCTTCCATATATAATTCTCCTCTCACCTTTTCTGCTTCCCTTCTTCCTTTCCCGTTCCGTCCGCGCGCGTCAACTGTTGAGCGTGTTTCGCGGGGTGGGGGTGGGGGTGGAGGTGAGTTCGGCTCGCCCGAGCGGCCGTCCCCGGAGCCGGTGCCAGCCGCCGCGTCGCGTCGCGTCGCGTCGCGTCGCCTTGCGTCGGGGGCTCAATTGAGCAGCGCTGCGCGAGAGCGTTGCAAATGGGTTGCCATGGCGACACCCCTTCCTTCCCCACCACGCCGATTCCACGGCCTGCTTCGAGGCCTTCGGCGGCAGAGTGCGTTTCGACGCGCGCTCAGCTCCGGAGATCACTGGATTTCAAACAGCTTATTGCTACTTTTTATGTTAATTTATTATTATTATTATTATTATTGTCATTATTATCATTGTCATTATTATCATCATCGTCATCATCATTATCATTATTATTATTATCATTATTATTTATTACGGTTTTGTTGTTGTACATGGTGTGTTGGTGGTCATTATTTTCCGTATTTACCACAATTAGCTGGCTGATTGCAACTTCTCTTAATTTTGATTTTTCTTACAGTTAAAGGATTTGCAGATGCGCCTTGGCAAGAAAGGCTAAGAAGTCCAATTGCATATCACCTTTCCCATACTGTCATAGGCAAAGGCCACCCTTATGCCATTCACACGAAACGTATTCAGACCAAAACTCCGAAGAACAGACTCGCCCGTGGGCCACTTCGTTCTCATAATGGGGGAAACCAAGGTCAATGTTATGATCGCGCTGGAACTTGTGAGACAACCTCCTTAGCAGGGATTCCAGGAAAAACTCATAAAAGTCGAAGAGACGACCGGGAGCGGTAGCTCAGTGCATCAACTGATGTCACTGCAGCGCCTCTGACCGGGAGGTTCTAGGTTCGAGTCCTCACGGCGGCAGGATTTTCGACACTAGCTTTTCAGCTATGTCGAATTCAGTCGCTGTCTGGATGATAAATCTATAGGCCGACTGCTCTGATCGGTAGTTTTCCGTGGTTTCTCCGATCAACACCAGGCGAATGTCGGAGCAGTACCCTACCCAACGGGCCACGGACCGCGCGCGATCTGTCCTTCCACTTCCTTGTCCTGTTCGTTCCCCTTACACACACACTTACACTAACATGCACTACACTGCCTCATATTCCTGGAGACCGGTCGGAAGCTTAGAGCTTGTCCTGGCTTGGGCGGTGCCCCGCTCGTGGGAGAGTCCTGGTTAGGGGGAAACCCCACTAGCCGACGCTAGGTTTGCGCCGGATCTCGCCATCCAGCAGGGTAAGATCACCGCCATCTCCTGAGAAAATAAAATGCACTACACTATCGGGACTAATGACCAAACAGTTGACGCGCCTGGAAACACGAAAAAATCAATAAATCAATCGAAGAGTCGAAAAAGTACTGAACACCCATTGAGTACTAACACGCGAGTCGGTTGTTTCTCACAATAAGTGAACATAAGAAATATGGTGTTCAGAAGAAAATAAGAATGGAATTTCATTGAAAAGAATCAACATGAAGTAACTAATTGGTTTGACGAAATTAATATTATGCGTTTTTATCAAATTTTATGGAATACCTATGAATTTTTATGTACCGAATATTATCACAATTTAAATGAACTAGCCTATCCGTGCGAGAACTCTTGCATGTTAAATGCCACCCTCTTCCCTATGCTTCCAATTCCATATTAAGAGGGAAAGTTGTTAACGAAGCGTGTTTACTTGTTTAAAAAATCTACAAAGGTAAATTCCAACGTATTTACAGAATATGAACTAAACATAAAAACAATGAAATTGATATTTTAAACAATATTTGAATGTTTTATTCAGTTTTTTGACAAATGTTCTTGGAACATTTCAGAGCACATCCTTAAAAAACATTTGAAGTAATTATACAATCTTCCTTGACAGTTTTCTTTGCGTTTTCCTTGATTGTCACAAACATTAGACAAGCTTTTTACTCTTGAGAAAACCACGTAAAGTTGTCCATGCGAAAATACAGGATCGGGAAAGTACTTGAGATAATTTTTAACTTTGTTTCCGAATCGAGAGATACACCCTTGCCTTTCAATTGCAATGGATATCATAATTAGTTTAATTTCACATAGAGTTGCAGAAACTGCACGTCTCTGAACAGGTGCGGTTGTATCGAAAAGCACTGTACCAGCAAGATTAATAGAATGTCAAAGAAACTCTCGTCCTATAGGTTACGGTGCGAGGAATCTTTAATTGAGGTATTTGGCCTCAAATTGCAGATTTTAAGCCCTAGATTGATTTGCTTGGGAGTTACTTAATTAAATAGATTTTAACAATGATGTCCTGATGTTGCGTGTTGCATTTCACAGGAATATTTAGATGGGTTTTTAACAAATCCTTCATATTTTTGAAGTCAAAATACAATTTTCACGCCTCCGTAATATTCTCTTTCTTTAGAAACTTCACTTACAAATATTAGTTGCGTGTGAGGCCCGCAAAAATCATATAAACAACTGACATAATTTAGGGGACGATGGATTAAGAAGAATATAAAAAAAATGATATAATGATAATAATAAAAAATGATATAATGCAAAATGCATGAAAAATCTTAAAGGACCTTTATGGTACGGGTTTTATAAATGATGAATTTTATCAAAGTATGAGTACCACACATGATAAATTATATCAAAGTATAGGTTTCACAAATGATAAGTTTTCAGTCCAGGAGAGTGGAGAGTGACCTTCCACATAACCATGCGAAGGGAGTGAAGCGGCTTCTGTGATGCACTGAGGCCGTACGCCTTTTGAAGTGCAGATCCTCTTCCCAGTTCTTTCCGCTTCCAGCTTCTTTCCTGCATGGCCTTCGCCCCTGCCCCTTCCACACACACACCCTCTGACACACACACACACACACACTCCCCCGACACACACACACACATACCCTCCGCACACACACACACACACACTCCGACTCACGACACACACACACACACACATACCCTCCGACACACACACACTCCGCACACACACACACACACACTCCCCTCCGACACACACACACACACACACACTCTCCGACACACACACACACACCCTCCGACACACGCACACCCCCCCTCCGACACACGCACACACCCTCCGACAAACGCACACACCCTCCGACACACGTACACGCCCTCCGACACACACACACACCCTCCGACACACATCCTCCGACACACAACCTCCGACACCCCTATCGTTTTCACGTGTATTTGCGAGAAATATATGCAATTATAAAAACAGTTCTCAAAAAATGGCTTCACACATTGTGGCATTTTTTCTGGAATAGAGCAAATAACGGTTATAAAAACGCCTATAGTATAACGCTTATAGTATGCTTATAAAAATGTAGCAGGTTCCATATTCTGTGAACTCGCCTTATTTTTGAACCTTTTTTAAAAATTAACATTGCATAACTTCAATATTTATAAGAGAAATTTTGTCTTAAAAATATTTTTCGAAATTAGATTTGTAAGAGAGGTTGAGTACAATTTTTTGAAAAAAAAAAAATAATAGTTTTCGCGCAATTTTTGTTTGAAGTAAAGGCAAGTTATAAAAAAATCTTAAAAACCTCTCGATTTGTTTCTTTTTTTTATGGAATATAGCAAAATACTCTTGTAAAAATGGCCCATATTTCACTTACGTCTAACTAACGTTTGTGCTCTTGTTGCATTACAAGTTTACGATCAATAATCATAATGTGAAAAGTGCGCATTAATTATACTTCTGTTTCATGTTGCTAGAAAGTAATTTTTCTAGTCCCATTGTATTATTCTCGTTTTAGATGGCTGCAGATTGTTAGTCCCTACTTAACGAAACATAATAATACAGCTTCATTATAGTACTGGTGTTTGACCAGTCACTTACAGTTGAGAAACAATCATTGGTCAGGATTCTATTAAATGTTTTGTTGAATTGAATTACTGCGCCGAGATACGTGGGGGGGGTGACGGTATATAACCCATGTCCTACCCTTTTTCTTTTTTAAATTCAAAATTCAAGTAGTATATGACTTAACGTAGGGATCATAGAATTTTGAAAATGTGCACAGAATTCACTTCTCCTCATAGCACGTCATACGCAGTTTCAACTGTTTTATGACGTAAAATAAATTAAATAAATAAATAAATAAATAAATAAATAAATAAATAAATAAATAAATAAATAAATAAATAAATAAATAAATAAATAAATAAATAAATAAATAAATAAATAAATAATATAGCACGTCATACGCAGTTTCAAATAAATAAATAAATAAATAAATAAATAAATAAATAAATAAATAAATAAATAAATAAATAAATAAATAAATAAATAAATAAATAAATAAATAAATAAATAAATAAATAAATAAATAAATAAATAAATAAATAAAATAAATTTTCAAAAACTTCCCTCTTATGAGCACTACCGATACGGAATAAGTACAGATACAGAACTTTGAAGATATTTCTTTAATAAATTGAGACCTCACTTAACACGTGTACCGCTTGTTTTAATTTTTATTGCGCTTATGCGTAACCAATGCCTCCTGGAAGACGTAAGTAACAGTCCTCTAAGTGGTGTAGAATATCAGGTAATTAGTTTCATATACCGTTGCAGATTCTACTGGCTCTGAACAGATGGAGTGGAATCGAGAAGTGTTTGACCAGCAAAAATGTAATAAATTATTCAAGAAGTGTTCTCATCCTGTATCCTGAGGTCTTTGTTCTCAAAATTTTAATTTTTATGGCCCTAAAATTCTTAGTTTAGAAGTTATTTAAAGATACAGATTAAAAAATGCTGCGGTGTTTGCATTTGACATGAATATTTAGATGCGCTTTTTAAACAATTTGTTCATATTTTTAAACTCAAAGTGCAAATCGTCACGTGAACGTAAAGATCTCTTTCTGTATACACCTCATTTATAAAGATTGATTACGCGTGAGAGCCGCAAAAGGTATCTATACTACTGAAATTATATAGGAGAGACGATTTCAAAACGTATATAAAATTTAAAAAATAATGTAATTATAAATAAATGATTGGCAAATAATAATAAAAACGTGATTAATAATATAAAATGCGTAAAATTCTAAGAAATGAGTGCTAAAAGAAAAAAATATTACAATTTTTTAACATTATGTAGCATTAAAATACGAGTATGATATATTCTGCCCAACAATACGAGTATAATATTCTGCCTGACCATTGTGAAATGAAATGCTGGTTTCACCTCAAATACAGCCATTACTAACACTAAACCGAGTGTGCATACAAGTAGACTTCATTGTTGTGCATATCAAATGTTCTCCTAATTGCAATTTGCATACATTTTCTATTAGCATGCCAAAATAGAAACAAACAGCAATTATAGCTCAGTTGGCCACATCGTTAGTAAAGAAACCACTTCTCTTTAAACCGTTTACTATGTACGCTTATGTGTTTTAATGAGACTTGCTCAAATACCGCAGAAAATACCGTCAGCTTGTGAAATTCACCCTAAATGTGGGTCATCAGTTAAATTGCTCAACTTGCCTTCCATTATTCACAACTAAATTAAGCTACGAATATAACCTAAATAAATGTAATTATGGAATATTATTTTCATTGGGTGGTCTATTTTGTCAATTAATTACACGAACATAATTTTCAACTTAAAGACATAAATATACCTTTACTGAACTGCACGAGGCGTCCCCAAAGCAATTTGTTTAATCACCTCCAACTTGTCACGTTCATTAGCAACTTCTCGAGTCAGCCTCCAAATGCTTGGGCGAAATGCTCGCCCCGTGGTAACAAGCAAAGTTTTCTAAAGATTGACCAAATGATTAGAACATATTAACAAATAATTCATATTTATTCGTATTCTACTGGCGACTATATTCTGCATTAAGTGCAAGTATTTTAGAAGATTCTTAATTTTGACAGATTTTAAAAACAAAACATATATATTATATAACTTACACACGGAATATAAATACATAATGTGTCATATTTTTGATGCAGATGTTTTGGCTTTTATGAAATCTTCTTAAGAGTTTTATTATTACTAAATATTGAGAACGTATACAATTATTCTCTGCAGTAAGCGAAAAATTTATTTGCGTTCCCACAGTTCAAAAGGGAGCATATTAAATATCTTTATGCTTCACTCTAAACATTAAAAAGTTGCTAAGCCTTGCCAGATAATTATGAAATTTAAAAAACCTCCGTCTATTGCAGGCATAACAAGGTCGCTGGCTTTCCAGCTTTCCAGAGTGCGCTGCGCACACCTGGCTCGAATCCATTACTAATGCACCCTGGTTCATATCAAATCACCAATTACATAATGAATTCAACCTCGACCTCATCGTTCACCACATTACTTACCTATCCCATAAGTTATTCTCTAATATTCACCATATTCAAACCTTATCCTCGTTCAACCTCTGTAAAAACCCCACTCATCCCACTCGCATCAAAAATAAATATCCATTCCACATATTTTGTAAATTATTTTCAGACCTAGAATACTATCAACGAGGTGCCATCATGGTCTTTTCAACCACTGTATTAGAGTTAAGTTAGGTTAAGTGTTATGAATTAAGCCATCATTACATACGTATAGTTTTATGAACTGATCTTTGTACAAAAACAATCAAATAATAAAACATAATTAAAATAAAACCTGGCGCGAAGTTTATAAGTAAGTCTTGTAGAATTATTCCAGGTTGCTGAAATGTCTTTGGGAATGGGGCTAATGACAGACATATCGAGAAATGTCTTTATTAATTCTTTATTTTACGTCAAAAACGGCTAAACATCGTGAGTGACGTGCTACGGGGAGAAGTGAAAGTAAGGCATGTACAATGTTTTCGAGGTGGAGCAATGGATACTTGGCCAATTGCAGCCTTATAGAGACAGTTATTATCTCAAATTTAGTGCCATTAATTTTCATTTTCTCTACTAAAGCAAAAAGCTTGTCCACGAAAATGACATATAGCACAAAACGAAAACAAATTCATATTTCGCCATTCAAATATATCCTTTCCCCCGTGGCAAAAATGTTTATACAAAGCATTATTAAAAAACATGAAATAAATAATAAATAGTAGAGCATATAAACATAATGTAAATATCGGCTGCTCGATAAAAACATATGACAAACATATTTTTGTATGAAGCCACCATTCCTTGTTATGCTTCTGACCGGAACGCTCTAGGATTCGAGTTCAGATTGTAGCAGAATATTCGACACTAACTTCATAGCAAGGTCGAATTCAGCCGTTTCCTGGAGGAGAACCTTAGCAACCGACTGCTCTGATCGGTAGTTTTCCATGATTTCTCCGATCAACACTAGGCAAATGCAGGAGCACAAATATGCCATGGACCGCATGCGATCTTTCCTTCCTCTTCCTTGACATATCCTTGCCTCTTACTTACACGTACTTCTACCGCACATGGCGAAAGATCAGTTGGGAACATGAAGTTTGTCGCAGCTAGGGTGGTGCCCCGCTTTTTTTTTTTTTTTTTGTTGCTTGTTCGGTTGTACATAGTTCAGTATTACACTCTTTCATATGTAATGATGACTTACTACTAACTTAATACTATACTTAACCTAATTCTGTTGCTACTACATTGGGGTAGATTACTCATGAGAGTATCTACTGTTCACAAATGTTTGAGAATATTTTTAGGAATGAATCGAATGGGTATCTATTGTTTATTCTGGTATGTGTGTTTTTCGTTGAGGCTAGATTGTATTGTTTTAGTTGGTCTATTGAGTTTATGTTGGAGTAGAAATTATTGGATATGGTGCTATTGATAGGTGATTGGGTTCGTGTTTAATTCTCTATGGAGTTGTTGATTTGGAATGAACCATGGGGCGTTGGTGATTGTTCTGAGGAATCTGTTCTGTAGTACGATTAAATCTTTATTACACTGTTCTGACATTATTGTTACTCGTATTAAAAATGTGTGATTAATTTTGAATACTATTTATTGATTGGAAAATTTTTTTGGGGGGAATATTGTTTTTTGTTTTCTTGGGGGCAGTAGTTTTAAAGTTGCTTTTGTTGGTCTCTGAAATTTTTTTAAAAATAATTACATTCTGTTGACCGAATGTCCGCACGGTGCGGGCCCTTGCAGTTGTGGCATGTTGGTGTTAAGTTTTTTTGTGGGCATTTTACCGTGTAATGGTTCTTAGCACAGAATGCACATACAATTTTATTATTGCAGTTGTTTCTTTTATGGCCGAAGTCCAGACATCTTAAACATTGTATTGGCACATTTGTTTTACGTCTTTTTTCAGTTTTGACACACAGATTACATATTGCATTAATTTTTAACACTTCGTCAATACTTTGATGCCCGTCGAACTCTGCTGCAATAACCGGAATGGGAATATTGTCTTTGTATAGTCTTGTGACACTGATCAGTGAAGGTTTTAGATTTGATGGCTTTATTCGAATGTTGAGTTTTTAGTTTAAGGGATCCTTATAAGTATGAAATTCTCTGGATGTGCTTAAAAGATATTTAATGGCCTTTCTGAAGTCGGCTATGTACTTGAAGGATAACTTAATTTTGTTGTTTACCATGTCAGAGGTGAATTGAGTGGTAATATACTTTTTAATCTCTTTGTTGAAATGATTAATGTTCGGAATGTCTTTCACAAATATGGGGGGAATTTTTATGTTCTCGACTTTGTGTGTTTCTTCGTCGTCCAAGTCGTTGAATCTTTTGTCTAGGTCACTATTTTCTTCAAGAGGAGCGTATCTATTGCTAATAGGCACATTATATTCACTCCTGCTGGGTTGTTTTTTTGATGGGCTGCCTAAGGGGGTACTGTCACCGTGGCCTCTTTTTACATTGTTACTGCTCTTATCACTGCCGTTGATGTTGGTGGGGTCGTTGGTTGCTTGGCCGCGGGGCAGGCCGCTGGCCACGTTGGTATAACTGACCTTACTGGAGCCTTGTGTTGGGTCGGCGGTTTGAGTACCGTTTCCATGTTCGGGTTTGTTGCCTGCGGTTCTGGGTGGTTCCATTGTTGTGATTGAAGGAGCTGCCTGATGAATCTGCGAGGATGTGTTGATCCCCGAGTTGCTCGTAGGTGATTTCCATATCGGCTGTGTTGTACAGGAGCGCCATGGCTCCCGCTATGCTCTGACCTAGGTCAGGGCTTGGTGGTTGAAAACTACTATTAATATTGAAGTATTAATAGCACGACTTAATATTGGTTCACTGCACTTGTAACGATTAATTATCTGTACGATACACAATGTTAAAGTCACTGATACTGAGTCAACTGCACTGTGTCAAACTGAAACGTTCTGAGCTGTGCGGAGCACGATGTGAACTGGTCGCTGGCTCAGCGCGGAATGGTGCCCCGCTCTGGGTGGAAAAATGTCCGCAAGCCGATAGGTAGGTCAGCACCGGATATCGCCATCAAGCGGGAGAAAATCGCCTCCACCTGTCGCGATAAAAGCGTGTACTACGCTTAAGGAAGTAATGATCTTAGCTGTTGAACGGTCCGGAATCTCTAATGAAACAATCGTTATGTTTCGAACGCGCTTTGCGATAGCATTCTTTGCTTGCTTTGCTTTAGCGTCCGCGGGTACATCTCTTTCTGGTTTTGGAGGGGAAATGGGAGTGGAGTCAGGGGAAGTTGCCCGTGCTCGCAGGAGCGCCGAATTTTCCAGGCAGGGAAATAGCTCGCACGGAAGCAGTTTCACATGCCACACATTTCCCACGCATTTGTCACTAATGTGTGGGAACTTGATCGCTGTAATACATCGACATTGACGGATTTAGAGATAAAGTGGCCTCATCTACTTGTGGTGAAGTAAATCACATCATTGACCTGAAATTTAGCGTGTGATGCAACGTGTTTACTGGCTGCTTTATCCGCGATTACATGAAAATACCATTCTGCTTTCCGTAGACTCATGGGTACGAAGTGAATTTAACCATTCACAAGAACATGTAACTGAACGCAAATTAATTCTTAGGTTAGATACAAAAAAAAGAAAAATGTCACAGATTTAAAAATAAGAATGTATCTAAATCTTGGTCACATTTTCAAAGTATGTCCAAGATATAAAAAAGAGAATTAACTGGATATAATCATGAATAATATCCATCTAAAGAAGATAGAAAAAATAATTAAATTTTGTAAAGCCATTAATATATTTCTGTACATTTAAGTCCAATGGATACATGTGAATTGTCACTATTGTTTTGAATTGTTGTTACTGCTGCAAGATGATTGCATATTGTACTATTGTATTTTTCTACTAATGTATTTGTAACAGAAAGTCGAAAATAATCTTGTTGTTCAGAAGACTAGAAATAAACTAAAAAACGGATGTATGGGATAAATACAACTGTAGTTGAAATAAATAACATATTCAAGTACAAAGTTTTAAAACGATGAATTTGAGATCTTCCAAGTGCTTCACATTTGCGTTCTCAGGAGAATGAGCAATTTTAATAACTTTTCTTTAATGTTTCCTATAACTTTATAATAAAATGCACTGATAATACTCTTTGTGAATTCGAGTACCTTTCAGACGTCGAAGATGAATATTGTTGTCAAAGAGATGAATATTGTCGTCCAAAAGATGAATATTAATATTAGTTTTATTCAATAAAAATATATAAATTTTCCCACAGTTAACTATTGACAAGGTGACTCCTTCTGTACACCCTCTTAGATTTGTACTTTCTTCCCTTTCTTCATGCTTTGATCAGATTATCTGAAAATTCTTATCTCTAACAACAGAAGATGGATAAATTCGCCAAAAACTAGCTTTTTCGTTTTTTCTATATAATTTGGGTTGCGTCAGAATGAAAATTAAAATCTTTTCAAGCATACACAGATTTGATTACATTTTGTCAATGGACATGTGGTGGAAAATGTAAGTTATTATAACGGAGTTTTATATTTGACATTTTCTCTTGATTGGTTCGCAACTCAATGAGGACCTGGTGTTTGGCATGTACACGTTTTGACGCACTCAAAAATATTTTGTTTTCCTGACAAACACCACTGAATGATGATTTGCCAACCAATCGGGAGCGCTATGTTAAAATTTTCTTAAGTGTAACTGCTGTATGATATTTCCTACCACATGTTCATTCATAAGAAAAGTTCTTTGATAATTCTACATGCCCGAGAAGTTTGTATGTTTTATTTTGAGACACACTTTATTTTAAAAAATTGTTATTTATGATGCAAGTGGTTACAGTCATATTTCCTTCTATCGGTATGAAATGTTGCGAGACTTAGCTACTTTTAGACAGCCTTACTGTCTTTCCTTTTCATTCAAATACACAAATCACTTAATAGGGTACTATATTACATTAAGATCTGTTGTAATTGATCAGGCGAAAGCATTTTGTATTCTTTGCTGGACCCACAATTGTTTCTGAACATTGAAGCATCACCTCAGTTTTACTCTCGTAGTAAAAACTTAAATTTTAACACCCTGTGCATATCCTACAAGTAACCGCTTTTACTAACGCCTGTCTAAAAAAATTCATAAAATGAAGTTGAATGACATAATTTCATTTAATCTTTTCATAATTCATTTAATCTATAATATCTTCTTCATGAACTACCATAATATGTAAGTTAAAATTCTAAGGTAGTATTTCGGTAAGGCGTTGGCCTTCCAAGAAAACAAAACCACTACAATTCCACTATAAAATCACAATTCGTTATTTATTAATTCTTTACTTATTAATTCTTTATTTCTTAATTTTATTTATTTATAATTCTTTATTTATTAATTCTTTGTTTCCTAATTCTTTATTCATTATTTATATATTATTTATTTAATGCCAAAAAGTGAAGAACTGTGACATACCATGGGGAGAAGTGAAACCTAAGCACGGTTTTTTGAGTTCTGGGATCCCTGCTCTAACTTACACGACAGTTTGTCTAGTGTTAGCAGTGGCTTTTTCCTAACTAGTTTTAGCTTCTAGCATTAGCACTTGATAGGTAAGACAGAAGATTAACTTAATACAGCAGCACTATGTAGTTTTCGTTGATTACGTATTATTCGTTTCTGAGCAAGTATTGAGATTGTGTGGTTTTAAGTGTTAAAGTTGCAAGATTTACATGATATCAATATATCTTCTGATGAAGAAACACAAACTAGGGATATCGACACGTATCAGGGCCGTTTTGAACTCTATTGAAAGCGTACAAAATACTCTTGAATAAATCCCAAGTGCCAGGGATTAAATTAGTCAGGTAAAAGGCTGTAATTTCATTACGAGAGAAATACAATTATTTGGGAGGGAAATAACACAAGCACGGTTGAGGAAAAAAATTAGATTATAAAGACGGATATTCAGAGAAAAAGTGAAGTAAATGCAACTGGAAATATAAACAATAATGTAAAAAAATTGAGAGAGTGAATTCTTACATTTGATTAACAATGTAAGAAATCCAGTTTTCAGGTGTCCCAGTTAATAGATGTTCCATCATTATATTGTTATACCTGTTATATTATATTGTTATACAAGTGTGTTTTCAATATGATGATAGTTTGAATTTTATGTTGCACACGTAGTCCATAAAATATAGCTTTGAACAAAACAATTAATCATTTACTGATCACTTCTTTTGAGAACAATATATAACAACTTATACAATATATTACAAATTTTACCTGAGTAAAACGCTGCAGTAAAACTTTGCTTTACAGAGACTAAAAGTAACGCGTTATCGGAGCCTGAAGTTTGGAAAGTTTTACCATCTCACTTTTTACCGCCACATCTCAAGCAACAAAAAAAGATATATTCACTCCCAGAGTTACAAGACTCTGCAAATTTGAATTTACAGGAAATGCAAAATCTCGTGGTTTCAGAGCGGCTAATATTAATCTGCACACATATTACAAGACATGTACTTATGTCGAAGTGACAACGCGAGGAAGAACACTGAATGCGATATACATATATCGCTTAAATATAAGTGTCATTGTCCTATTATTCTCTTCCCCAAAACACCAAAACAATATATCCATCCATTAACTTCGCCCTAAACATTAGACGCCGCTACCCTGCTCTTTACTAGCTCGTCTTAATAAATAATAGGTGACCACATCAACAAATTTCTTATCTGTGGGTGCGCAGAATCGGCATGTACAGGAAACGTGAATAATAGCATTATTGTTCTAAGCTAATTCTCATAATTTGTTGGGAACCTGTTATCATTAATTAATCACAAAATTTAATTCTGTTTTCAAAGCTGATTAATAACAAATCTTATAATTTTGCCTTCAAAATATAGTAATCTTGACCTTGCTACAACATTAAGAATGTCAAAAGTTTTTTTGTCACTTCCCTTTCGGCGTCAGATGCTGCTGTCCGATATCACGGCACCATCAGCTAGCGCTAATTTTTCGTCGTGTCGACATGTCCAATCCTATTCGTTGTACTTTTACAATTAGCTTTGCACTATTGTCCTCCGACAAAACTGTACCATTAAAAATTGTTATGCCCACTACGCGTCTCCATTTGTCTTAAAGAAAATTCTACCGAATTTACATCGCGTCTCCATTCGAACCTCGAGACGTCTAATCATCGTCTCTCTGCTTCATCGACTTTTCGAAGCGCCTGTTTCAAAACAGTCGACGCTCCTGCCTTGCACTGTTACTTTTTTAAGTTCTATTTCCTTTCTATTGATAACACATAACCCTCCAATGTTTTCATAAATTTGCACAATTTCCGAAATGTATCCGTATCTTCTTAATTTATACGCGGAATCCTTTTGTTTTTCAAAATACTGTCTCTGGCCGCTCGTCATGTTGTAAATAGGTGATGGCGTTCTCCTTCCACGACACACCATTACTAATTTGAAATTTTGCTCAAAAATAATTATATCCTACAATTTTTGCACTCCAGCGCTGTCACACATTGTTTATTAAAATTTGTTCTAAATGTTCGTTCCTGCGTCTTCACCGAAATACGAATAATATTTCGAAATTTCCGTCTTACCCCTTCTACCTTCACTTCCTTGTTTGTTTTAATTACTACTTAAAATGTTTATAATGTTTCTTTTTCCGGCGCATAGCGGGATCATTGCAGAAGATATACTTATATTCGAAATCGCTTACCTATATTTCTTCTCTTTTTTTTTGCTCTCTTCTAAACAGATTCTGATTTAATACAGAAGTTTCACAATTGAAGTTCATGTCATCTGCATCTTTTCTCATAAACTGACATTGTAATTGTTGTGAAAAATCATCTTTCAATAATGTAGCAATACTTGCAGAACACAGCACACAATAATCACTGAAGGAATCTTTCCAACTGCATTCTTATTTTATGTTGTAGTAAAGGAAATCACTGTTTCCGCTGTCCGAAACATCGCTCTGTAATTACGCGCGCCTTAACCAAGACGTTATTGAATGCGATTTCCTCGCGTGTTGAAGGACTTCTGTACGCCGCGCCGTAAGCAACGATGGCGTAATGCCGTATCCGATGCCTCCAGGTAAAAACACGTTACTGTTGTTTGTTTATAAATTCATAAAGGTCAGATCGTTCGAGTATTCGACTGTCATGCACAGATCCGGGCCACTGAACATCTACACTAGTGAACGTTTCTTCCGCTTTCCATGTAGCTTGACCGTTTATGCTTGCAAAATTCTTATGATTTATATAATCCTCTCCGTGATGTGTAGGTTTCTTTATTGCAACGTGAGTGTAATCTATAGCGTCAATTGCATAAGGCAAGTGATATCTTTCTGCCAATTGCTCCCGAGCATGATTTGTATGTTTTGGAAACAAATTCATTCAAGAGCTTTCTCTAGTAATTTATTCAATGCATATTATAACGAATATTGCGTCATCCGCCGGCGCCACCCCGAGCCTGTGATCGCGGGTTACGTCATTTGCCGGCGCTACCACGAGCTGCCTGTGAGCAATGCAGTGAACTGAGGCCAGTGCTTAGGACTGTGCGAGTGTGTAAGAGAAGAGTAGTGTAAATAAATAATCAAGAGAAGTGTAGTGTAAATAAATCAAGAGAAGTGTAGTGTAAATAAAGGAAGAGAAGTGTAGTGTAAATAAATAATCAAGTGTTTTCAGTGATTGTGTTAAGAAACAAAATAAACGTTTTGGTTAAAATAATACGAGACTTTTAATTCACCACCTAGAAACGTAACAATATGTTATAATTGTGCAAACAGTTGTTCTTTCTACGCCTTCCTCTCTTGCTACATCTCATTGGAAGCCAGCCAGGATCACTTACAATGGAATGACACAGTTGTCTCCTGAATGGGGAATAACGCTCCATTTCTTGTTTCGTGAGACTCGCCCTTGAAGTAGGTAACCAAACACTTCACCGTGTCTAAACCTGTCTAAATCTATATAAGGAAGAGTAATCACTTTCAGCTCATTTCGTTCGCTAGAAGTAATATTTCCGAGGTGGAATGTGCATAAAAGCAGACATTGGGTCGTGTGAAGCTGTAGGTTTTCAAAGAGCTTGGTGTATTCTATTCTTGATTTGGTTAAGAGATTGTAGATATAAAGTAAGATCGTAGGATACTGTACGAAAAATATTTCAATTATAATTTAGGGTTAAGAAATGAGCTAATTGTACATGTACTAAACGAGAGATCTATGGCTAAAACAACGATAGAACAACAAACTAAGCTGCAATCATTGATCCCCTACAAACCGATCATTTCCTAGGGATTTATATCTTAGGGCGTGAATGCGACAATGCACTCACAAGCTCTCCACATTACCGACGCATTGACAGGCATTCTCGAACGACGCATGGCTCAGGGAGCTAATGTGATTACTCTCCATAAAGAGGCCATTATACACCGTGTTACGTTGCAGTTATGCACGCTCATGTTTACGGACCCACACAGAGACATTGCGCTCCAATTTTACCCCTGGAGCTTACATGACACTTGACCTGACAAGCTTGTGCTGTTGTCGATCTGTGAAGGTATAGTGTAAGAACACATTTGAAGAACTTTTATTTATTTATTTTTATTATTTATCTATTTATTTTTATTATTTATCTATTTATTCTTATTATTTATCTATTTATTTTTATTATTTATCTATTTATTTTTATTATTTATTTATTTATATTATTTACTTATCTTTTTAATATTTTACTTCTTTAACGTCGAAACAATTAACAGCTGTGAGACGTACTATAGAGAGAAATGTATTCAGCAAACGTTTTCTTAAATTCGTGGATCTCTACCCCAATTCATATACAAGTCGAATTCTGAATAGACGAAAACGAGCGTTTTTGGCAAGAATTGATAAATATTCGCGGCCGTCTGAACCAAAAAAGAAAACAACAAAAAACAACAACGATGTGCAGAGGAAAACTATATTACCTACAGGATTCTGAAAAATGTGCACAGGCAGTGAAATTACATTTACTGTTAATCTTTTATTTTGCGAATGAAGTAATATAGTCTCCGTAAGATGCTTACTTTAGATGTTAGTAATAACGAAAAATGATAACTCGAAGGTATATGCAAAATAAGACTTTATAAAACTGAAAAATAATTCTGAAAAATTATCTCAAGACCAATATGTAATACTTAAATATCTTGAATGATTCGCATCAAAAATTATATTTAGAGAGAATTTTATGAATTTCATTAGAAATTACCAATATATCAGGCATGTACAATAAATAGTGAGAAAAAATTGATGTTCTCTATGCCAATCATTTTCTGTGAGGAACAAGAAGAAGGAGCTGTCAAGTGTAGCCCCCGTTCACTTAGTTTTCATCCTAGGTTGCTTTACTTTCTTTCCTCTAATTTTCATAATATTATCTAATTATTTAGCTTTATAAAGCAAACTAATCTCTTTTGGCACACAGAAATATAATTTCTTTCTATTTTATTTTACATTTATCATTATATTAAAAAAATAATTAAATCCCATTCTAGATTTTCTAGGGGTAGTTCAAAAATACGTACGCAATTTTGGCTTCTTCAAAACCTCTTTCAAACAATTAGCAGAACTTATTAACATTTTACTGATGTTTTCCCTTTTTTACCGACCCTGATATTCTGATTTTTTCCCGATCCCCTGTGAACACTTTCCTCAAAATGGCCTGAGACTCGCCACCAATTAAGGGTATTTTTTATTTATTAATTTTATTTAATTAGTTTCTTGATTAATTTCTTCATTAGTTTCTTCATTAATTTCTTCATTGGTTTCTTCATTAATTTCTTCATAATTCCTTAATTAACTTCTTCATTAATTTCTTCATAATTCCATAATTAACTTCTTCATTAATTTCTTCATTATTTTTTTAATTAATTTCTTGAATAATTTCCTAATTTGTTTATTTATTTAACTTATTTATTTATTTGTTTATTTATTCAGAAAAATCCTGGTTTCTTCACTGGTTATTAAGCCCAGATACAACCGAGGTGCAAACGCTTACCAAGGCTCGTATCATGAGGCCCCTGCAATACACACACTAGCGGTTCCCTCCTCCAATCTAGACGGGAGAGCGGTCGTAGTGGTACTTGCAAGGATAAATATTTTTTGTTAGACACGTGCAAATATACCGCACTTCGTAAATCACTGCCTCGAAGGAAAATAGCTTTATACTGCAACCAAATTTTCTATGCTTTGAATTGGCCCTTACCCGCTAATCTGCAACCCCGGGATTGCCTGTCAGTAAACATTTCAATAATACTATTTTTATTATTAATTAATTTAATTATAAATTATATTAATTTTAAATTAATAATATTATTTATTAGTAAATCGAATTTAGACCCGTGCGAAAAACGTACACATAATTGGCCTATTAATAAATTAATTTTACATGGATTTCAAAATTCCGGCAGGTCTAACCAACCATGCCACTAAAAGGGGGTACTCAGAAGAGCTGAAATATCTCTAAAAGTATTACAGCACGTCCAGTCATTTTATAGATCATAGACTAAAAATTAAGCCCGTTTTCCGTACCCTACGGAGACAAAAGCTTGGATTTAAGAGTCTAGGACTCGGCATTCTTGAGATACTCAGGATGGTAACGTGCGTTGCAGATTATATTTTTGTCTGATTTTCTTATCCCATAATCTACAAAATTCCTAATTTTTCGTCTAAACTCTGACGAAATTCTGGAGGATAAATTCATGCAATAGCAGAAGCACCGTTGCGTTGCGTATAAAATAGGCATTTCCTAATCATATAGATTTAGAGAGGATTATACGCATTGAATTTAAAACAAGGTCGTTCCAGGGATATGAAAACATAATTATTACCTAGGCGCACTCATATTGACCCATCACGCACTTATTACTTCACATACTTGAAACTTCCCTCCTGTAATCTCTATAACCCTAGTTTCACGTGCTTTCGTCAGACAAACATCTCAAAGCAATGTCCTAGTATATTTGACCCCAAACATTTCTTTCATTATATTGATGTTATTGTGTGTTGGTGGTTATGGTCTGTTGGTGGTCTGTTTGTGGTTATTTTAAATCTGTTACGCGACATTATCTTTTCTACGAGGCTTTGTTTCTTATGCATTAAACACAGCATTAAACGAATATCAGCCAACACACCAGAACTGACGAAGACAACGACAAAATGGTCGAAATGTTGGCATCTAAGCCTTCTATCCCGCGTCACCCCGACAGCCAAGAGCACTTGCAATAAGTCTGGCCACGGAAGACCAAGACATCACTGTAATAATCAGTTTGTTTTATGCTTCCTTTTGACATCGACGTAAACAATCGCATACGAATTTAATTTTAAAAATTTTATCTCCCTCTTAAAAACATTGAACAAATTGATACAAATTTCGATTTTGTAAAAAAATTTTTGTTAGACAATTTTTAATTAAAAATTCAAAATTAAATTTTTTAAGAAGACACTATTCATTCTCAACATTTCGTAATCAGTTTCGGAATATGTCAGTCGTCGGTTTACTTTTCGTGGCATCTATTTGCGTTCACCTCATTGCTTTTTTCGAAGCACGCGTTCCAACCCATCTCGCTTCTGTTCACGTCAATCGTCTCCTTCTGTACACTTCTGCTCCTCTTACCCCCTCCTCCCTTCCATTCGTCTCAACCCCCACTCCGCCGCAGCCGGCATTCCGCGCCACCGGATGCCCCGCTCTCGGACGGCAATGGCAGGCGGCGAGAGAGGCGACCCACGCGCCCCTGGCGGCGCGCCGCGACATCAACAAACAATGCCAGCCAGCGCCGCTCGCGTCATGAACGCCCCTGAGCTGCTCGATGGCCAAGGGCTGGCCAAGGGCGGCTACAAGGGAGCGATGCCCCAGAAGGAAAAGGAAAAAAAAAAAGAAAGAAAAAACACGATTTATTGATAGTTGGACGAGGTCGACTTATAACAGCTAGCACGTCTATACCAATACAACCAGAAGAGAATGAAATTTATTGAATTCGTGCTGTCGTTCATGAAAGATAATTTATTCAACTCGTATTAATTTTTACTATCTTGCTACCGCTTACGCAAAAAGTTATGAAATGTTGCGCGAAAAACGGTGAGTTTTCGACAGAAAAACTTTTTATTATAGGGCCCTGGTCACCAAAAAGTGGATAAATCCAGTTGCTACACTACCACATATTCCGGGAGACCGGTCGGGAGCTTAGAGCTTGTCCCGGCTTGGGCTGTGCCCCGCTGGTGGGAGAGTCCTGGTTAGGGGGAAACCCCACTATCCGACAGTAGGTCTGCGCCGGATCTCCCCATCCAACGGGGGAAGATCACCGCCATCTCCCGAGAAAAAGCGTGCACTATACTAACGGGACTAATGATCAAACCAGTTGACGTGCCCGGAAACATGAATAAATTGAGTACTTTTCGCATAATTTTGCGTGAAAATATGGGCGAAAAAATTTCGTGATGTTTTAGCGCTACTAGTTTCCGTTTCTAAGGATCCTACCTACTTTTCACTATTCCATGTCAAAACAAACCCAACAAAATTAAAACACAGACTCGATTACAAATAGCTATGACAAAACAGTATTTACAATATTGAACTCTTTTCACTGAGTGAGTTTTGATACTAGGCACGTCTTCGTCAGGTTAGTTAGTGCTCCCTGCTAGAACGTGAGATCCCGCGTCGAGCTACACGTTGCCATGCTCGTTTCCCTCTACAGATATCTCCCCCAACGAACCACAAATCCAGTTGGAATTAGCTCTAAGCTACCAACAAGTCTCTTCAGTGTATGTGAGTAGGATAGTGCATGTAAGCATGTGGATAAGAGAAAAGGACAAGGTTGAAGGATAGATTGGCCGCGGTCGGGGGCCCGTTTGTTAAGATTCATCCCCGGCATTTTCCTGGTAGAGAAGGCAGAAACTATGGAAAACTATCCAAGCAACTGGTTATTGAATGCTCCTACAGGTAGTGATTGAATTCGACCCGGTTAGATAGCTACTGTCGGAAATCAGTCAGCGGCGAACTCAAATCCTGGGAACTACTAAAAAGCCACGGATCTCATGCGATCTTTCCTTCCTCTTCCTTGTCCTATTCTCGACCCTTAGTTACACTCACACTCACTACACTATTTCTTGGGAGACCAGTCGGGGATTAGAGCTTGTCCAGGCTGGGGCATTTTGCCGACATGTTTCTCTTTCTGTTTCTTTTACAGGACTCCTTGTAAGATTTAAATTTTTGGAAGTGGCTTAATATGCCACATTGTGATTGAATTGGATTTATTAATTTATGTATAGTATTTTATGTTCAAATCGTTGTGAGTTAATTTCGTTTTCTTTTATAGTGCTGTTTTTTGCTGTTTATGGTGCGAAAGCACATTGTGTAGGAACTCGCGTCGAGCCTAACAAGCGGCGTTTTCCACACAGAGCTGCGTAGGGTGTAATGGTGGCGCAGTCTCACATGGTTGATGAATTGATTCTGCATATTCTAATGTATTTTTGATTGAATGTTGCAGTATACAGCTCCAAGTCTTGAGTAAGACGACACTTCGCATTGAACCTCTGGAGCATCAACTAGACGAAGGAAGGGCCTGTACGGCAGTTGAAGCCGTGGTCTGATTTGAGTGCTTCGTACTTTGGCCCCGAGAGCGGCGTTACAAGGTCGCTCGGGTATCAAACCGCAGTTGGCACTATAGGTGTTCAAACGGCCTTTGCAAAAGGTGGACTGTGACTATTGTTATGGTAAAAGGCGTATTTTGTGTAATCAATCCAATTCCATCATTTACGTTTAATGTTCGTGCCAATGTTGGAGTCTCTGTTTAAGTTTGTTTGAATGTTTCCAATGTTTTAAAGTGTAAGTTAGATAATTCTATATCATTGCAGCTTACAATTCTCATTTGTGTATTATGGGGTTTTCATGTTGTAAATTTACGTCAGCCGTTTCAATCCAAAATTGGATTAATTGGCAAATTCCAGGTTTAAAAAAAAGTTTCTGAAGATAGTGGCCTTTCATTTCTTCCAAATTTGCGTTAAGATTGTTTAATGTTAGTAATTCTGTATTATTACTCTTTCAGTTTATACTTGTGCAGCAAGAGGTATTCAATATTGTTAAAATTGTGATCTTGTAATCTATTATTGTAATAAATGTTTGTTACTAAGTGAGGTTGGATTGTCTATCTACAGCTTAGACCCTATAGTTGAACTCACTTGGATATTTCCGACCATGTGCCTTTTTCTTTAGAAAATAGAACCTTCACGAAGGCTCGATACCTAGGAGTTTTTGTGTTAATTCCGCTCCCCTCCATTAGGACCATACATGGTCATAGTTCCTTTTCATAAATTGATTTGCTGTTAATTCAGCTGGCGACAGTGATTAAAGACTTTTTTGTTTGGTTCATAACACATACTTACACAAATGGGTACTACACTACCACACACGTCGAGAAAACAGTCGGGAGCTTGGAGCCTGTCAGAACGGGGACGGTGACACACTGGGAATTGCTTGAGGAATTCCAGCACGTCGTCGAAGTCGGGGTCAGATTTCCTGTCCTAGCAGACGAGGAAACCACCATTCTCTGGTATACAACATACACTACACTTGCGGGACTAACTGGCTCAGACTTTGACACACCCGGGCTTAATCTCATACACTGGCGTTACGTTTCATTTTAGCTATTTTTTTTTAGAATTCGAAGAATAATTCTTCTGTGCATGTCGATATTCGAGAAAAATGAATCATACGTCAAGTTCAGAAAAGGGAGAGTCAATGGACTTTAGATCAAGATTATGTTAGCATTTCTCACTGACAGGAGTTCTTTCCTGAGTCAAAAATATGTGTTCCCAGAAATAACTTACGTTGGAAAACTAATGTAGTTTATTTTTCTTTGGGTGGCCAATTCCCACACTCCATCAATCCACACTCATTTCTACACAATCAAATTAGCAAGAGTTGTCAACCTGCAACGAGTAGATATTTATGTATCTTGCTATTGATGCCAAATGTGTGTTAAGAATGTGGAAATCTCAATTGATAATATATGAAAACAATATATTTATTCTGATAGAATTCAAGAAAATGTGCACTTAAAACATATTTTTTCGAGAATAATTCTTTGACTAAATGTTGGTTATTGCAAGTTGAATACAAAGTGAGATTTTAAAAAACACCAGTGCGAGCTCTTTCAGATTCTGTGATGGAAGCCTCTTCATTTACGTCATTTGCTTCTTTCAGCCTTTTCGACTTTATTTGTACTTATGTTTACAATATATATTTTAGTGATAATATTGGAATAAACTTCATCATGAATGAAAAATATCCGTAACGTCTATCTTCACGCACAGAACTGACTCTTATGGACATTATTAGCTGCTCCTGCTAATATAATTGTCGCAAGGTCACATTTCTACGGGCGATATGTTATAAAGCAGAGCATAACTCCTTTAGAGTCGTTAAAAAATCAGGAATCTAAATCAAACAGCGATCAGAAAATCTAAAAAAACCTAAAGTTCGGGAATAGATGATTTAATTGGCCTAAAGTTAGTCTTTAATTTTGAATATGGTTTGGTTGAGAGGGCGTTGGGCACAGCCATCTTTAGATGCGGTCTCTGGTCTAAAGCGCTATCGTTTCCCCTCCGTTAACTCCAAGCGCCAGCTATCCCATTGTGCCCCCGCGTGTAGAAGACGCAATTTTAAAATCTCAATCGCGGAGAGAGCAGCGAGCGCAGGAAGAGAAAGCGAAGTAAAGAGCGAGAGGTGGAGAGAGCCATTCATCAGCGTCGTGGTGGTGATCGTCCTCTGTCACCGGGGGCTAAAATGGCGCCGCCCGCAGACGGGATCCGTGCCTCCATCGATCACCGACCCCCCCGGCCCCCGCCCAGCGACTTCGCACGTCGCGCGTCATCTGCGCATTTGCACCTCAACGCGGAATCGGAGCGCGCATTCACCGCCGCAGCGCTTGTTGCGCGGTGCATTTCGCGGTATTTGAAATAAATGCGCGATTTTAAACCTCGTTGGGTCTCATTTAGGTGGATTTTGTTTGGCTAATTGATTAGTGATTCCGGGCGCGTCAACAGTTTAGGTCATTAGTCCCGTACGTGTAGTGCATGTTTTTTCCTCGTGATCTTCCGCCACTAGATGACGAGATCCGTAGGCTAGTGGGGTTTCGCCTAACCAGGACTCTCCCACCAGCGGGGCACCGCCGCAGCCGGGACAAGCTCTAAGCTACCGACCGGTCTCCCGGAATATGTGGTAGTGTAGTGCATGTTAGTGTAAGTGAGTGTGTAAGGGGAGAGGATAGGACAAGGAAGGGGAAGGGCAGATCGCGCGCGGTCCGTGGCTCGTTTGTTAGGGTACTGCTCCGGCATTCGCCTGGTGTAGATCGGAGAAACCAGGGAAAACTACCGAATAGTGCAGCCGGCCGGTAGAATTCTCCTCCAGACAGCGACTGAATTCGACCTAGCTGAAAAGAGAGTGTCGAAAATACTGCCATCGTGGGAAGTGGACCTGCCGGTCAGAGGCGCTGCAGTGACACCAGTTGATGCACTGAGCTACCGCTCCCGGTTCCTTCACCGATGGGACTCGAACCCTAGCATCACCCGATCAGAGGCTGCGGCAACGCTGACGCTGAGCTAAACCCAGTCTGTGATTAAAATAGTGGATCGGTGTGATCTCCGCCTGAATGGTGCAGGGAGGAGGGTGGGAGCGAGAGGGGGAGGAGAGGGAGAGGGGGAGGGGGAGAGAGGATGACGGGGTAACTACAGTATGTAAAATATTTGCATATATTTTTATTTCCTTTCACAATAATATTTGGATATGACACCTTGTTACTCTTTCTACAACCCAAAAAGAGGGATTTTTGACATATGTCAATTATTTTTGACCTAATATTTTTTTTAAATCTGTAAAAGATTCTGCCATTCTTCATTTTCTTCGGCTAAATGAGCAGAAAATCCGGGAGATATTCTTAATCCAATGTGATTTAGCATACATTGATAATAAAAATAATAATTAAATAATAAACTTATTGTTTTAGATTGTGAAAGATCGGTGCAGAACATAGGGATGAATATAAACACAAAATTGTTGATAGCATACCAGCATTTATGCTAAAATTGTAGATTTGACGGTTACAAAAATACGTTAGAATTGTAACACTTCTACTATTAGGTTTTTGTTGAGCACACACAATTGACACTTATACACAATTAAACTTTTTCAGAGAAAAAAAAGTATTGATTTACATCTACGAGTAACAGATAAATTTACAGTACATCTAGTTCCATATTTCGTTAATCTTGCTTTTCAATTAAAAATGTCTGCATTTGTTGAATCTCTTACAACTACATCGCACACATCATGATGTCATTGTTAAAATATTAACTTATATAATAATAAAATATATCATATAGAGATAGTTCCTGTGAATGTAATGTGAATTATAGTTTGAGATCACAAGTTATCACACACTTTTTCATAACACTTTACAATAAAGAACACACCAAATATTATGATCACGTTTCTCTCAAAATTGAAGAGTTTTCCTTTCTTATTGCGTTGTCAGAAACGTACCTTAAAATGTTTTTTAATTCTCCAGTCTTGTATATCTCCAAAAGGGTAACTTCTATTTCCACTTAATTCCCTTCCCGAGAGCCCTTCATGATTCAATTCTTTATTTTCTTCACTATAAATTCAGAAATAGGGATTTTTAATTGCTTGCTGTGCGGGGGAGAGCTCTGGGCTTCACATTCACCTTCCATTCAAAATGAAGTTCGGTTCACGATCATTCGGTGGGGGACAGAGCCATAGTGAGCGTATTTTCTTTCGGGAACAGTTCGTTAGAATACATCTTATCAACGAAAATGTTGTTTATTGGAATCCCATTTGGTTTTCCTTTGATCTTCCCGACCTTTGTGAAAGTACCGCCATCATTGATTGAAATATTTACTGTAGTTTGGAACTGTCAATCTAAGAAAACTTTCGAAAGCACATTACAAATCCAAACTGTATACATATGACATTTCTTGAATCACCAGATCAATGTTTCACATTTAAACAAGATTTATTTTAATGGAACAATTATGGGTTTAAAGAAATTTTTGCATATGTAATTTTAAATCTAAGGAAAAATAAATATACGTAATAAATTGCTTGCTATTTTAAGCAAATTTTATTATTTTTCTTCCGTTGCTTTATTTTCCCAACTAAACGACAACTATGAATCATACGATACTGATTTTCATGTCAAATATTTTTCACAATTGGTATTTTTTATGATCACTAAGTTAGGTTATGCGGTGTTTATCGAGCTCTATAACGAAGGTAATAACAAGCAATAACATAACAGTAAATAATAAATTATATTTTTGAAAACAAAATTCACAGCATGTTGTTTTCATTGATTTATTTACTTCATTATAAATTTTATGTATGAAGTTATTCCCTCATTTTCCTTATTATGAATTTTACTAATTATAAATATTTAAACCAAACTGATCTGATGAACACCTTCATTAACAAATGTTTTTTTTAATTCTGGGGAGGGTTACGTAAAGTTGATGGTCATGGATATAGCAGGGTTCTTCTAAAATCACACCAACTTATCGAAAGACTGGCTCTCGTCACACTAAATAAAGAGAGTTGCCCATCCAAAACCATTTAAAGAAGTCTTAACTGTTGGCATTGCCATATTTTGAAACCCGTAACCACAAACTGACTCCAATTGCCGAATTGAGCGTTGCGAAAACTATCTAATTGCATCGTCAGATGTCGTTTCAATAACACAAAATACTGCTTCTAAGATTTCATAACAAGATTCATTTATCTAAATGGTTTTCATGTGGCGGGGAATCGATGTCGGGTCCTTCGATAACATGGTGTGACTTTAGAAGCACCCTGCCATAGCCATGGCCATCAACTTCAGTTAGCCCTCCCCAGATTAAAAGAAAACGTTTGTTAAGGTGTTTCTCGGATCAGTCTGATTTGAATATTTATATTTAGGAAAAGTCATAATAAGAAAAATAAGGGAATAAATTCAAAATTGTTTTTAGTTTTTTTCTTGCTTAAAAGGACGTCCTATTCCAAACCTATTTTAGGAAGCACATAGTTGAACCATAAGTATCATACCAACAAATTAAGCCCCTATCTTGCTCCAGTTTATCAGAATTTAGATTAAATGTAAGGCTGCAGGAAGTTATGTTACAGATATTTTAAAAAATGCGTAAGATGGCTATCGTATCCGCTCCTCCAAATCAAAATATGTTGAACTCCCTGGCCCTACTGTTGGCTAAATTCATGTTAGTCTCACCTTTATTACTATAATTACGATTTTGTGCACAATCTACGAGGACAGCTGCTCCCCTTTTAATAACTTTGATTCTGCAATGTGTACAATTAACACACAATTTGGGAAGGGGCAGTGATGTCGAATATGTGACGAAAATTGAGAGTTGAGTTTGGTCATGTTATTATTTACCCCCATCATCTGACATCAACATTCACTATTGCTTTAATAAACCAAAACGTTTACCAAAAATAAACCGACTCTACATTAGTTTTAGGGAACGGCGATTTTAAAACTGATGTCGAAAGAAACCGTTAGTTTTTTGACACGGAAAGTTTCCAAAGAAGAATGCAACAACAAAATCGACAAAATGTGGTGAAATATTCGAGGAACTTGGACATACTCTTTCGGAACTCAAAATAACGTGCGCCAGGAAAGTCTTTCCGAACCGAACTGAATCACGGGCTCTTTTTAAAAATCGCATTTATGCTCGTAGCAACAAGATCACTTGGCAACCAAGTGAAGGGGACAACACTTCCAGCATCTGTTATGATTGTGGTGAGTATGCAATTTGCGTTTTCACCCGTTACAAGCTGCATTTAGTGCTGCCAATATAATTTTTGTTGCAAGCACTCTCACCACCCAGAGGTAAGTACCACTGCGGAGAGACTTTTCTGGTGCACTGTATGTTCGTTTATGTACTCTGTTCTACCATTTTGTACCATACTGTTCTACTAAGTACCACCAAGTACCAAGTACCTCTGTTCCACCAAGCTCACTAAGACTAGCAAAAACATTTTAATTTTTTCGTTAAAGCATGTAGCCATCACTATGTCCAGTGTCATGTCACAGTGACGTCTGTGACGTCGTATTGTTCATTTCCTTCTTCTTCCAATCTCCACCACATTGTGAGAACACTGACTATTATGACTATGATATTGAGTATTACTATAACTTGTTTATGCTTAAAAACTTCAGTAATATGAATCTATCAGTTGCTCGTGCATTATCGTTATAATTTCAATGATAGCGAGTTTCCAGTAGTACTGGTGATGACTATTGTGACCAAACATATTACGCGTGAGCAATTACTCACACGTTCGTCCGTATGATTGCTTATACATTAGTCTTCAGTGTTGTTCACAACACTGAAAAAAAAATAAAAAAAATTGGAATATAAAATGCGAAAACAGAAACATAATTTTGAAGAAAGAAAACGTGAATTAACAAATGTACAAAGTAAGATAATTGTTAAAGAAGCTGTAAAGCGAGATTACTGTTAAAATAATGACAAAAAACCGCGTTTCTCCCTCTCCATTGAAAGCTTTCTTTTAAATAGTTATATGATGACGTGACCCTCGCTGTCTTGTCTGAACCGAGGTCCTCAGTCGCCTCAGAATCGGTATGTCAGTTTGCTCAACTGAATATTATCCATTTACTTATTTAGTTATTGGTCTACACTGCTTTTACTTTCTCGCCTAACGAAGTTCTTCGTAAGAAGAAAATGTTATGCAATCATGCGCCGGAAAAAGGCGATTTTTGAAATTTTATTTTACTTCACTTAAGAATACTTCACTAATAATGGTTGTCATTTCACATCAACTTTCTTATTTTAACAGTAATCTCACTTTTCAGCTTCTTTAACAATTACCTTACTTTGCACATTTGCTATTTCATGTTTTCTTTCTTCAAAATTATATTTATATTTTCGCAATTAATGTTCTATTTTGTATATTTTGCTTAAATGCAATTTTTATTAAATTCATAATAATATTATGTAAAAGATAACATTTTATTTGTAATTTGGATATTATTAATTTTTGTAGCACTGAAGATGGTGGCAATGCTACTGAAAAAGCATTCAGCCAAAATAAACCACTACGACAAAACAACGCCTCAGATCCATTTCATTACCGTTAATGATTCAGATCTGAGTACAACTAAATTAGATGTTATTAGACTATGTAGTCTTCCAAATCAGAATATTTATTTCAATGCATCCCAATTTCAAGAAACCTTTTTACAATATTATTTAAGACCTTAGAAGTTATACACCCTACACAGTTATGGTGAAGATTTATTAATAAACTCTTGACGGTTTTCTTAAACATTTTTGACAAAACAATGACAGGCTTTGCGGTCGGATTTCATTACTAAATTCTTCGTCTTTCTTAAACCTGATTGCAGCGGAGGATGGCTTGATAGCAAGACCTCTTTCAGGTTTTTTGAACACTTGTTTCCAACTAAATCTTTGACTTTAATGGGTTTCAGAAATTTTGGAGCAATATCTTAGGGAAAATTCAGGAACACTAACTTCCTACACATTGCTATTAATCACAAAGAATACTCATTGAAACACGATGGCTTGCAGATAAGCGCTGGGCTAAAGCACGCTAAGCGCGCCTGCCACTTGAGCACCCTTGTTCTAGAGCACAGTTGCTCACTCAAATGCAAGAATTCGTGACAGACCACGCGCAGCGGCCCGCTCCAGTGGCTCGCGTGCCACTTGCCTTTCAACAGACTAGATCCGATCGCGCCCGAGCATTTCCTCTCTCTTTGCGTCGGGCTGCCTCGACAGGCAGCGGGCCACACCGGTAGCGGGACGACCAGCGCTGGGCCAGGGCCCCGCCCGTTGGGCCTTTAGACGACGCCCGAGCGGTGCTTGTGGTCCAGAGGCAGACACTGGCCCGCGACGGCGTCGTCGGCGTCGGCGCAGTGGTAGGAGCCGTGCAGCGCCGCTCGCGCCAAGCCGGCCGCCCGCCCGTCAGACGACGCCGACTCCTCCACCTGGAACGCAGCGCTTCATTGATTAATGATTCCGGGTGCGTCAATTCACAAAGTCATTAACCCCCGCAAGCGTAATTCATGTTTTTTTTATCGCAGGCGCAGCTGGCGGTGATCTGGGCTGTTTTAACCATCGCATGGCCGAGCGGGAGACTGGGAGCGGTAGCTCAGTGCATCAAGTGAGTCGTAGGTTCGAGTCCTCACGGCGGCAGGATTTTCGACACTAGCTCTTCAGCTAGGTCGAATTCAGTCGCTGCCTGGAGGAGAATTCTACCGGTCGGCTGCTCTGATCGGTAGTTTTCCGTGGTTTCTCCGATCAACACCAGGCGAATGCCGGAGCAGTATCCTAACAAACGGGCCACGGACCGCGCGCGATCTGTCCTTCCTCACCTTGTCCTATCCTATCCTCTTACACACACACACACACACACACTTACACTAACATGCACTACACTACCACATATTCCGGGAGACCGGTCGGGAGCTTAGAGCTTGACCCGGCTGGGGCGGTGCCCCGTTGATGGAAGAGTCCAGGTTAGGGGGAAATACGATTTTCTCCCCCATACGTCACATACAGTTTTTGACTAAATAAATAACTAAATAAACAAAAATCGCACTACCCGACGGTAGGTCGGCGCCGGATCTCGCCATCCAGTGGGGGAAGATCACCGCCATCTCCCGAGAAAAAAAACATGCACTACACGAAAGGGACTAATGACCAGAGCAGCTGACGCGCCCGGAACACGAACAAATCAATCAAACCGAGCGGGGGACGCTTCATTGATTAATGATACCGGGCGCATCAATTTACAAAGTCATTAACCCCCGTAAGTGTAGTGCATGTTTTTATCGCATGAGGTGGCGGTGATCTTGCCTGTTTTAATCCTCGCATGGCCGAGCGGTGGACCTAAGGTCCCCCTAGGCTCTTTTTCCCCATGTGATTAGCAGAAAAAAGATAGTATAATTTTTTCTCTCACGTATGTAAATATTCATCTATTTTAATGATTTTAACACAATTTTCATATTAATATGAATTTTGGATTACATAGAAATTACTCTGGGGGTTTCAAGGTACCTCTCATGTGCCATTCTCTTTGTTGATATTTTGCGTTCACATGTATATTTCTGATGTATTGGGCCATTGTTTCATGACTAATATGACACTATTGTGTTAGAGAAACTTGTAAGTAGTGATAGCTATCGATTATCTTCTGTTTTACTCTGCACGCAGCGTTTTACATTCTCAGTTGTGTTGCGCGAGTTGTAAGAAACTGCGTCTACGAAAGCTATGGGGAGCGAGGTATTAGACAGTGCATTTCAATGGTACACATTTCTTTTACATATTTTCTAAAAGTTCTCTATAAATGTGTCCCAGTGATCTTATAGTGCTAAGAATGTGAAATTACAAACGTTTAATATAACAGTTACTCTAAAATCATATCATGACTTAGATGAGCATGCAAAAAGCATTGTTTTTTTTTTAATTTTTATAATTTTGCGAAATTAAAAATGTTCTTGTAAAATATAAGACGAAAAACAATATAGTAATAAAGCAAAAAATTAAAAAATTTTTAATTCCCCCACAGTAACGCTGCGTTTTTCCAGGGAAGTTCCAGCTCGTCAATTTACAAAGTCATTAAGCCCGTAGTGTAGTGAATGTTTTAGCGCAGGAGGTGGCGGTGATCTTGCCAGTTTTAATAGCGAAATCCTGATCCGATCTATCCGTCGGCTCGCGGGTATCCCGAACCAAGTATGACTCACTAGCGGGACACAGCCTTAGCTGGGACTAGCTCAAGCTCCAGTCTGGTATCCCGGCATTTGTGATAGTGTAAATGTGTGTTAGTAAGGGATGAGGATAGTTTAAGAAGGAGGAAGGAAAGATAGCGCGCGTTCCGCGGCGTAAATGTACTGCTCCGGTATTCGCCTTATATTGAGAAACCACCGAGAACTACCGATCACAGCAGTCAGCCTCTCGAATTCTCCAGATACTGATGAATTCCACCTATTTAGCTAGTTTCGGAAGTCCTGCCACCGTCGGGACTCGAACCCTAGAACCTACCGTTTAGAAGCACTGTAATGACATCAATTGATGCCCTGAGCCACCTAAGACAGTGGAAAGGGAGCGAGATTCAGCAATATAGCTTGTAGTTACTAAAATCGGAAGGCCGGTAAATAACAAATAACGGCCACGGTTGAAATTTGTAAATCAAGGCGATAGCCGATGTTTATAACCAAACAAGCTTTTAATTTGTGTAATAAGCGTGTGCTTCGTTAATGCTTTTCGTTATAGCATTTTCTTTTACAAAAATCACGTACTATAAACAACAAACTTTTTTAAGAATGATTTTACTCATACTCCATTCTTACCAACAACTCATTTGTTTCGACTGTTCTTAACGGACACTGGCCTATTAACAGTGACTTTTTGCTCTTTGTTTGGTTGTGTTATGTTGATACAGTAATCTGGTATTTGAGACATGGAATTAAATTATGCAGAGTGAGTCGCATGAAGAATAAAAGTAATCTACGACCTCCTGCTCTTAATATTTTTAAAAAGCTTTTGGTTTAACTTTATCGGAACAGAATAATTCGAAAAGCAGAATAATCTGCTTTTAGTACTGTATTTTTTTAATTTTGCAACGAACACAAAATTATTTCCAGTTTCTTCTAGAAACTTTTTACGGCAATGTAAGAAAAAGTTTAAATAGACAAAACTCACAGTTTTCAGTGCTTACATTTACAAAAAAGATTTGCAAAGCCACATTTCATGTTGTACAAGACAATCAGTACTTATAAGAATATTTTAGTCTTACGGTAATTATGCTGAAAAAAAGATTTCAGTGATCAAACAGCGATAAACATTTGTGAGTGCGATCTTCTGAAAGAAGACGGACTTCTTAGGGTTGCATTGTTGCAATTGAATTTTCAATGCACTCTTGCCTTGTATTGCAAGTTTTTCATTACATTGTTGAAAATGCATTATTTCAAACATTTTGGCCAGGGAAATTTAATAAAAAGTAATTTAAGAGTAAATATATGACATATGCTCGTATGCATGTTTGTTTTTAACCGGCTACGTCATAGCAGTACAAGAAGAAAAGGTGTTTTAAAAACACCCGACTATGTCTCATCTGTCTAGTCTTAAGAAAGTAATATTTAAATTTAAAAACACTAAATCAACGAAATGGAGCCCACCCTCCTTCATAATGTCGTTTTGTAAGTTTAAAAAGCATATAACATGCACGATATTCAGCCGAATTTGTAGCACATACCTCACATAAGGAAATCTATCAAACCATTTAGAGACAAAAGCAAAGGAAACGGTGCCTTATGCCCGCCATTTTGTATTTTGAGATGCTTTGTATTGCCTATGACATTCACGCTGTCAAGACGAATGTAAGCATTCGTCACGTAATAATATTAATCGAATTAGAAGATAGGTGGTAACAAAACCCGAGATACTCAATAATGAAAAACGTCAGCGTCCTTTTTGATTCGGTCAGAGACGTAAATACGTGCATCTTCAGAATGACTCGATATGGTGCGTCTGAGAGCCACAGCACTCTAGCACCAATAGAAATAATTATCTGGGCTTTGGTCTGGCCTTATATTGCGATTTCTCGGTTATATCAGACGATATTCACGTCCATGGAATCGTATCGTATTTATAACCTCACTCTTTAAAGGGACAGAGGTCCCTTCGCTACACATGTACAAGTGGGTGTCGAGATTTCGGTTCTCGTTATTATCAAAACATCCTTCAGTCGGTAAAACGCATAATTTCAAACTCATTTTACGCCAAAGTACTTTTTTCTCCTATTACTTTTAACTCGATATTTTGAAGCTGGCTTTTTATTACAGGTGCAGCAGATTACGCAGCTGTCGGTATCTTCATGACAATTTGCTAGTAATTTTTTACACATTCGATTTTATTACCAGTTACTATCGCCTGGCAAAATCCCCAAACCGTAGTACACGGTCAGAACTAAAGCACACATAATTACTTCTACCGTCTCTAAAATGTTCTTACACGAACTGGATCAAGACTTCCTGTAGATACTTTCGGTAAAACATAGATGTTGCCTTAAGGCAGCTCCAAACTAGTCCACAACCAAGAACGGCAATGCGAATGCAAGGGCATGAATAGGAACGTTAGATACGCGCGGTTCACAATAAACACTAACGGAAAGAGGAAAATCGCTGTGAACCGGTAGCGGCAAAAAAGAAAACTTCGAGAAACACTTGCCAAAACCATTGCACTTCTAGCTAGGCTGCTCTGTTCACTGCAAAACGACTACAAACTTACGGAATATACAAGTAACTAAAATTGTATCAAAAGCAACAACTCCAATGTACTTTGACGAAATGCATAAAACTATTGTTTTGGAGAATTTAAATTCTAAGTATTAATATCACAAGAAAAATAATTAATCTATTAATTCTAAAATGAACTAAAACAACTCAACAATGACCAAAAAAACCTACCTCAAACCGTAACTTCGTAAAACCACGATCTAACCTCAATATCTCGCAACTCCGGTCCAGACCAGTGTAGCGCGCAGGTCGCGCGCTCGATCAGTTGGAAAACTTCGCCATTTGCTGATCTTTCATTGGTCGAGAGGCTTCCCTTTCCCGAGCATGATAAATGTTCACCATCCTTCCCGTTCCCGTCGTGATGTGAACGCCTGCCTGAGATATCCATCTTTCAACTTTCTTTACGTTTCCGTTCGCATTGTCGTTCCCGTCCACGGGCTATTCTGGAGCGACATTAACTCTTCCGTGGATTACTATTGTAATCCGAGCGACCTTAACCCTTCAGTTATCCTAACCGAGCGACCTTAAACCTTGGCGCGTAGATTACTATTTAACCCGTCATGATTGCGTACATTACTATTGTAATCCAGCCTTATACATTCGCTGTTTACAGCGAGAGTTGACAAACGTTTGGCATCGACTTTTCGATATCTATCGAAGAAGATCTAATCTACTGAATTATACCGAAATACGACTCAAGCGATAACTGCTGCACTAGCGATAAGCGCCAGATAACCTGGGATTACAATAGTAGTCCCAGCGAATGCTCGCAGTTCAGTTTCTGACAAAAGCTGACATTGATATCGCTGCAACGGATGCTCTAAATGTTCATGCAAAGAATAACAGTGGAGAAAGGTTGACTAGAAGGGGATATCTACAGAATGTCGCTTTGTGGGTTATGAAACCAGAAATAAAAGAACATCGAGATAATATCTGTACACAGAAATAGGAACTGGCCGGAGACTTCCACTAGGAATCCGAGAAAGGACCGTGGGGTCACCAGAGTCACCAAAGAGCAACGCGGGACGTTGTTATATCTGCGGGCGTCAACGAAACGAGCACTCAACTGTACTACGTACATTATATTTAGTGGGAGTGCCGAGAACACATTACGGAAATCTGATGTTGACATTGAGAATACACGATCCAGATGTTTGAAAAAATTTGTCAAACTGCTTTATTTAATAATCTAATTTATCATCTATTAAATAAACTAATTTATTTAATAAAGTGTACAAAACATATAGAGCAGAAGTAGACAGAGCGTTTGAAAAACCAACATCTACTCCCATGTATTTGAGTCTATTTGTTTAAAGGCATAAAGCATGCAGTTTTGTGAAGAATTTCAAAGAATTTGTAATATGTCACCGTTCCATTAAATTTAACCGTATTTTGTAACTGTTCACTGTTTTAGATACCATTTCTCCCCTATATTGAACGAAAAACGATTTGTTTGTAAAATATTATTAACAAGCAATTTTTTAAACTGAATTACAATTGACATCCACGCGACCACTCGCGGCCGCTGAAGGGTTACGATTACCTCCACCCCGGTCGTGGAGGGCGGGCGCTTCTTGATGGGCTTGCAGCAGGAGGCGGCGGTGGGCATGGAGCCGTCGGTGGAGCACGTGCCCGAGTAGCCGGAGCCCCTGCGCGCCGGCCGCCGCCGCTGCTGCTGCTGCTGCTGGTGCGGGAAGTGCACGCGCCGCTTGAACAGCCCGCCGCTCGGCACGTGGCACTTGTCCAGGGCCTCGGCGCACGAGAAGCGGCCCCACTTGCGCGACAGCTCCATGCGCACCTCCCCGTTCAGGAAGCAGTACAGCAGCGCCAGGAAGAAGCCCTGCGACACAGCGCGCACGTATGTCATGGACCAGGTTTTCCACATTTTAAAATATTTTCATTTTTTGAAATATTCTCTATTTATTCTCTATTTATTTATTTATTTATTTTACGTAAAAAACAGTTAAAACTGCGTGTGACGTGCTATGGGGAAAAGTGAATTGTGTGCACATTTTTAAAATTCTGTGATCCCTACACTAAGTCATATACTACTTAAATTTTTGGGAAAAAAAGCTCCCATGTAATACAATCTATTATCAAGGATAAAAAGGCAATAAATTTTGGCTCTTATCCATGTTGTCCTTCGGAATAATACTTCCTGCCGCGACAACATGGAAACGATAATTTGAATAATTGTATTTCCCACTGAATTCTAGAAGACGTGCACAGAAAATGAAGTTACATTTATGTCCAGAAGCAAAACAAGGGGCCATCTCAACATTTGCTCAATGGATCAGGGAAACTAGACGAAAAACCTGATCGAGATGGGGGTCATTGACCCTTAGACTGCAATACAATACTTGTTACAAGTTGTTTATACACATTTATAGTTCAAATGGTAAATGGTTTTTTCATAATTGTTGATCAAAATATTACCAATTTTTACAATTTTACGTGTTTTGAGCGTTGAGGTCAATTGAGAAACCTAGACACCTAATAATAATAATAATAATAATAATAATAATAATAATAATAATAAAATAAACCCAGATCACATTTTTAATTCAATCTTGTAAAAAGTCTAATTCAACAATATCCTTTATAAAATCCTTCATACACTAATATTAAATTCTTAGATTTTAAAAGATATTAAATACTTTTCTTTTAAACAATTAGCATATCGAATAGGTAAAAAGTAAATCGATCGGTAAAGTAATCGAATAGGTCACTAAAACTTTGACCTTGTTTATCGGTGTTTAGATCCAAAACAACTTTACTTGCATATTTTGTGTTTATTTTTCTTATATTAAGAATGGGATATTCATATCCTTCTTTTAAGTCTGTTATTTTCTTAACTGGCAAACGTCCATTTAGAAGGGAATTATTTTATTAGCAAAAGGTTTCCTCAATAAAGTGATTACCATCTAGAAATAGTCATTGTATCGCAACTGAACCAAGCAACAGATAATATTAGAATTTCAAAGAAAATAACAGATTGAAAGACGGATATGAATATCCTATTCTTATTATAAGAAACAGACACAAAATATGGAAATAAAGTTGTTTTGGATCTAAAAGCCGATAAATAAGGTCAAATTTTTTAATGTATTTTTACCTATTCGATATCCTAATTGTTTAAAGAAAGCTTATTAAAGATCTTTTAAAATCTAAGAATTTAAGATTAGTGTGTAAAAGAATTATGGCAAAGAATATTATTGAATTAAACTTTTTACAAGTCTGTATTAGTCTCGTAAATGGTATTGAGTTTATGTACACTGTTATTGAATTAAACTCTGTCTAGAAATTATTGAAATAAAATCTGGTCTAGAAATTATTGAATTAAAATCTGATCTACAAATTATTGAATTAAAATCCGGTCTAGAGATGTATTGCATTAAAATCTGGTCTAGAATTTATTGCATTAAAAGTTGGTCTAGCGATTTATTGAATTAACATCTGATTTAGATATAATAAATGTGGTTTACCTATTATCATTCGCATCGTATTGTTCATATGGTAGTAGCTACTAGTGAATTAGAAAAATTATGTAGATTAATAAATAGATTTATTAAATTAACCGCGATGTGGTGTGCGAGATACTCATTTTAAAGTATCTTCACAAAAATAGAATACGAATACAATAAAATGGTATTACAGTAATGTAAATCAGGCAATAGTAGATTAACGTTTTCCTTTTGTGTACCATACAATGCATTATTCATAAGTAAAAATTATTATTTGCTTGTTGCCTTAGTGTAAATTTTTTATCAATATATGGTTTTAACCATGCTTTTTGATCATAGGATATAACTTGATAAATTTTCTTGACAATAAAATCTTGTGGTATAACTTATTTTCACATTCTATAATCAATAAAATAATTAATTTTCTCTTTTAATGTATTCACAAGTTTTATATATTTTGGTTCATTCCCTATACCTTTGTTTATAAGATCTTCTTTCTTTCTTTCTTTCTTTCTTTTTTTTCTTTCTTTCTTTCTTTCTTCTTTCTTTCTTTCGTTCTTTCTTTCTTTCTTTCGTTCTTTCTTTTTTCAGATTCTTTACATCCATCATCAGGTATATTCAAAATATCATCGATTATAAATATTTTTTTTCTTTTTTAAAACTTCCAATGGGTAATGAATGACTTAATACATGGCCATACAAATTATTACAATCTAAGTACATAATAAAACAAATGTTTTTTACGATTGTAGATACCTATACTTTATGCTTTTACTTTTGATAATTTTATAGTTTTTGGAGCATTTTGATCATAAAAAACAATTATTAGCTTATGCATATGTCTTTAGAGCCGACCTGGATGGCCGAGGTGGCTAAGAGCGAGTACCGACTCAGCGCTTCGGTCCGAAGGGTCGCGAGTTCGAGTCCCGCCTTGGGCATGGTTGTTTGTCCCTTGTCTTTGTATGTGTGTTGTCGCGGAGGGTCACGCGTTCTGCTGACCCTAGATCAGAGGAGCCCGCAAGTGTGTTGGTGTCTACTGTATGGTCTAATATGTGTCCCATCGGGACGCAAAGGGTAACCGGCTGTCGGCTGGATAAAAAACCCTAGAAAGAAGAAGATATCTCTTTAGAACCCTGGATATACCACCCGGAATTCATTTTTCATAACATATAAATCTTGATCGACAATAAGATTTATCTTTTTCCTCGTGAGTTTTAAAGACACATGATCAGCGAATTGTGTGGCTGATATATAATATACTGGATCTAATCCAATATGCTTATAACTTGTATTTCTAAAATTAAAAAATATATCGTTTAATATAATTCAATCTAATCTGAGATATAAATTATGATAATCTCCAAACTTTTTACAATTAAAATGTTCATATACATGTTTTACACATTTTAAATCTACTTGTTTATTAAACAGTTCTCAATCTACTTCGTAAAATGTTACATCTTGTTGAAATTTATCAAAAGTATCAACCCGTTCATATGGAAAATACCCTTTTTGTAATTCTAAATGTATATTTAATTTTTTGAATACGTGACACAGATTAATAATTTTTTTATAGTTAACTGGTTAACAGATGTATACAGTGTATATATATGTACAGGGACCAATAGTGTGCCTGAAGAATGGAAGAATGCATTCAAAAACGGGAAACGGGAACGACTGTTCAAACTATCGACGAATTAGTGTAATAGCTACTAGCTACTATGGGTAGACTGTAGGGACGGATTTTGACTGGAATATAATGACATTATAAAAAAATAAGCAAAGGAAGGGCAATTACTAGCAGACTTCTTAATATTTTATGGAACAAAAATATTAGAAAGCAAGCTAAGAGATAAATATACAAGACAGTGGTGGAGAGTTGTGTGACATACGGATCTGAAATTAGGGTTAAAAAGATGCAATAAACTCTCGGTTAAATGCTATAAAAATGAATTTTTGGAGACGATGTTGTCAGTATACCCTGTTTGATAGTATACCAAACGAAGAGATTAGTCAGTTAATGAAGATAGAGAGACAAGTGATCGAAAATGTAGAATCCAAACAACTCCAATGGTATGGCCATCTAATGAGAATGCATGCTGACAGAATACCAAAAATGTCTTTGAGTGGATCCCTTTCGAAAAAAAAACAGGAAGGCCAAGGAAATCTTGAAGTCCGTATCGATCCACAATGAAGAGAAGAAGAATGAGGAAGATCTTGGCGGAATAAAAAACATTGGCGTGTAGAGTGCGAGAAATGATCATTAGAACTGTAAAATACTCCCTTGATAATAATAATGGTCTAAACATATTTTCCATGAATGACCATATTAAAGAAAATAATAATACAAGAATAACAAAATCAATATTAACTTATAAACCTTTAGGGACAAGATAAATAGGACGTCTAAGATGGTTCAAGTGAAGACGGAACAGACTATTTGCCTAATCCCTCGTAGTGAAGAGGAGGAATAATGTGTTCTTTTTTCACTGTTGAACATCCTGTAATATTACTATGCTTACAGTACGCATACACTTTCACTCGATTCATCTCCATTATATGTATCATTTTTATTCAGGAGTTTTTTATCGACTAAATTATAGTGTTAAATATTAAGTTGTTTAAGTGATAAGGATGTTTCAAAAAAGGTAATTTTTTTTCTTCTAAATGAATATGATAAAAATATGAAGTAATTTTGGATTTTAATCTCTTATACATTCATCAAATTTTGAATTACATCGAAGTATTTGTTTAGATTGCAAAGAGTATGAGTTTTGTACAAGCGAATCAAACACTGTGTGCATATATAAAATAGATAATGATATTGAAGATTAAAATTCTAAAATTGCAATGATGAAAATGCTAAAATTAATTTAACTCAAATAGATGATGATATCGAAATAGATAATATTGGAGATGGAAATACTAAAATAATGAAATTGATTATGAAAATACTAAAATTGATGATACCGAAATAGATGATGAAGGAATTGAAATCGATCAATAAATAAAGCCGCCGGGAGAATTCCCGGATACATAGAATTATTACAATATTTCTAACATAATTTCGTCGCATTCAAGAAATATGGGATGCGCATACGCACCTCAAAATTTGCAGCCTAAATTTGGTCCGTCAAAAAATAATTTATAATTCATTCCCTTTTGGATTAATAGTTACCTATATGTGGATCAACTATTCTTTAACGAATTAATTGCCTCCTTTAGCTATTGCAATATAGTTAATTTCACTAGTTATTTTATTTAAAATTATAATTTTTGGCCTTATACTGAAACATACCCCTAACTGCTACAATTATTTGGGCGATTCGTCGTAACCCGTTTCCAAATTTCTTATAACATGGGCGCCAGGAAAAAGGGTTACGATAATATTTTAACTATTATTACTCTGATAAAAGGTGAATATTATCCCGCTAGTAGGGTCGATGGGTCACGTCAGAAATAATCGCTATTATCTCTTAATTGGTGATTACCCGATCTGCCATCTATACAGAATGGCGAGGAATCTGAAAACAGAGATTTGATCTAGTTGCTTATTAGCTTTCTCCTTTGTAATTCTCCTTTGTAAACAGACATATAGTTGATTGGAACGATTTGCCTGCGGCAGTTTTTGAGCCCATTCCTTGCTCAGCGCGAGGTTTTAGAAAAAAAATATAGAAAATTTGTCAATAGGGTGAAAACGTATAGTGAAGTGATTTAAGTTATATGCATGCAGTGAAGTGAAGTGATTTCATTTGAATGATCCTTTATAACGTATATGCATTTTAATGTTTAGTATAGGAATGTAAATGCCATCTGCATACATAGGAAATGACAAAGTCAATTTGTTTGTTTATATTTATTTTTTATATATTATTATTTTATTTGTAATTGTAATTTTGCATTCTGCCACCGGGCATCATCTGCCCAATTGTAGAATAAATTTCTATCTATCTATCTATCTATCTATCTATCTATCTATCTATCTATCTATCTATCTATCTTCCGTTTATAGCAAGAAAATAGGCAAAGTCCCGTATCGTTTGTGAACCGCATACTTTTATCAGTTCAAGAATAATTAAGAGTTCACTCGCAAAAACTCCAAGTTTTATTTTAATGCAAGCAAAATATTCGGAACTCGACACGTTCCCCAAATCTTAGAAGTATCACAAGTTCACTTCTGGTTCTGCTACGAAAATATTCAGAGTCCGAATATGTCCCTGAAGTCCGATTCTTGCTCTACCACACAAAAATATTTCAAAGTCCCAACATGCACAAATTAATCTATTCACGAGCAACTGCTCACCGTCACGACATGCGACCGAATGAATTTTATCCTCCTTTTTCAAACCCACAATGCCTCGCTTTTCTTTTATTTCTACAAAATGCCCAAACTTCCGTTTTACTAATCAGTCGCCTCCACGGTCAGATGAATGTTTGTTTATCCTGACAACAGTCGTTACTAAGGCGCCATATTTCCTATTATTTGCCCTAACGATTTCGCCCATTTACGACAAATATTCTGTAAATAAACATGTCCCCATATTGGTATGTCACAATACATTTGTAGACCCTAAATTCCATGATGATTAACCAGTTAACAAATAGTAGTTTTCCTCTATTTTGACATAGACAATCGATAATAATATTTAATTCACTATTATTTCATGGATTCAAGTATTAAGGAACGCGAATTTGCGCGTCTAAAGTAGTTTCATATAATATTTATTTTTCAATCAGTGAATTTTGAGTTTCATACGTGAAAATATGACAAACTTTCGACAAAAAATTCATTGTGGGCGTGAAAACAAAAAAGTAGATAAATCCAGTTGCTAAATTAAGAAAAAAATATCTAACACATGGTGCAGTCAGAATCCCAGCTTTGTGGGACCTTGATGCCGAGAAACCAGTTGAAAGCAAAACGTCCATCCGTCCGTCTGTGAACACTGCTAGCACCGAAACCATGCGTAAGGAGTTTTTGTCAAATGGAAAAAACACCTGTCTATCTGGCTCTACTTGAAGCTTTGAGATTTTGAAAAACATCCTTTACAATTTGGGGTACTTTACATGAAGCTCCCCGGAGATTTTCAAAATTTTCTCAAAAACGGCTCCAATTTTTTTCTTTAATTGTCTTGTAAGTCTATTGCACAAAAATTACTAAAAGTTTCAAAAACGTCTACATGACCTTAATGAAAGAACTATTATGGGTAACAAATTTCATTTGAAGGAAAAATCAAAATGATGAATCAAGAATCCTGAAACTATCCGGACTCGAACGGAACCATCCGGGCTCATAGCGGATTTGAACGGAACGAGCAGTGGTCGTTAGATAGAAGCGTGTTATACAGCAGGAGATGATAGAACGAGCAGCGTGTTATATAGCAGGAGGTGGCGGTTCGACGAAAGGCTGTGTGTAAATCGGAGACAGCGATTTTTTTATTCGACGTATAATTATAATCAATTTCAAATGTGAAATTATCATCAATTACTATAACTAGAAATTAAAATATAAAATCAAAGCTAATGCGAATGCTCATGAGTAAATTAATACGTCTCAGTACCAATTCCGATGATTTACATCAATTACAGTGCGTAGTGTGTTCTTTAAATTTCAAATTACACATTTTAAAATTTTTTTTTTATAAGAAATATTACATAAACAAATATCAACATATTTTTTTTGGAATTGTTTTTTGCGTAGCAGATCACCGTGAACAAATTTAAACATTTTGTGCCAATTGAATTTGCAAAAAATTTACATTAACGGAAACTTACATTGAACGATGAAAAAAGTTGATCACAGAACAGCCAAACAATTTCTACTGTAGTATCTGTGCTTAAATGAAGACCAAGAAAGAGGAACTAAGACCAACGTAGATTTCGCCCACTTTCTGAAAAAATCAATTATAGTATCATTAGGCAATACATATAACGAGTTTACAGAATGCTTAAAAAGAAGCAGCCAGCATTTGAACAGAACTTTTGGAACCAGATCGAAAAACCATTTTTATGCGAATAATACAAGAATGTGTGAGAAATTTTGGTGTACTTTTGCGTAGTTTTACGAAATACGGAATAACTACGATATAGTAACCAATAGGCAAGCTGTTGTTCAACACAAAATAATTGAAAGATAATAATTCCGAACATTTTTTTATCCTCCTAATTGTTTTTCTTCAGATGCATCAGGACCCTCAACTGTTCATTAAAATAATTACATTTGAGCTACTCTGATTATGTCAAAATGCATATGTACCAACAACATAGCAATTTGTAAAGTTAATTAACGATCTGCTGAAATTCAATCAGTCGAACAGTAATTTCAAAAAAATTGAAATCCCAGCTAGTACTGTTTAAATGTCATTCTAAATGGCGCCTTGTTCCGATCTTCGAAAATAATGAGCCATTGAGTTGCGGGTTTGCGTGCGTAGTTACAGTTGTCTAGACTCATAAGGCTCAGAGAGATTTGGGCATACAAACACATCGTTAATTACTTCAGCTCTACATTATGAAGTTTTATGACTATGGTTTTAATCTTAATGGACAAAACTGTAATAGATGTACGAGAAACATGCAATACATATAAAACCTGTTCTAGTGATTGAAAAATATTCCTTTTTAAAATACAATTTTAAATTTCACGATTTTGGACTCGTTTACAAGTCAATATTCAAAATAATGCATGTACGACGTCTAAAAGAATGAGAAATTACTGGAAGAAAGTTTAAGAGAATTGTGAACATTACACATTCATGGATTTTAAAATAAAGTAATGCTAATTCTTCAATATTTTATGGATAATACTTGTTAATTTGGACACCTCGAATTTTTTGAAATATTTGTCAATGAAATTCTAATTGACAATATAATCAATATGAATTTGAAAGTTTCAAAAACGTCGAAAAAATAACGTCTTTTCCTAGTTTCAAATAGTTGATTGGGATAATTACAAAACAGTGTTATTGCACTTCAAAGAAAGTAACATCTGAAATACTAGAAAATCCCAAAATAGTACTGACGTAATATTACAAGAAGCAAACTCATTGACGACCTTACAGCACATTTTCAGCCGCAAACGGTAGTCATCAAAAAACTCGAATAAAAGCAAATAAATTCTGCCATTGCTCGATACATCTTAGCGATTATATTAGGTTCTAGTCATATTTTCATCTCAGTGCAACATTTAAATCGACTCCTTTTCACTTGAATAAAGCGAAATTTTGTACCAAATTAAAAAAGAGTACATGGTTAAATGATGTATATTTAGAATTCCTACTTAAAAGTATAACAAAATGTTCGTTGGCTGGCCACTTGATTCGAAGCACCCTGAGTACGTGGACTGTGTAATGTGTATTCATAAATAAAAATTAAAAATATGACTACAAACCTGTACGTTTTGTTTTCTTCGCAGATAGATGACTTAATTTTGAGCAATAAAACTCGTACTATATTAATAAATAGCACAAAATTCACCTGTAAGGGAAACATTCGTTGTGAAATATACTCGTTTAATTTATATTTATGGTTTACTTCAAGAGATATCATGTAATGAAATCTATCAGAGACTTGACATCTCTTGCCGACAATGTTTTTTTCTGTGGTGAAATTACATCATGACAATAATAATCGTATGTTAAATTTACAATGGAACAATTTTATATCTCGTCAAATCTAATTTATTCGAGAAATATAACGAAAAAATTTGTCTGGCTTTTTCTCTTTACTGAATTATTATGTTCTTCTTGTAAGTTAAGAATTAACTCAGTGATTTCCCCCCGCTGGATGGTTACTTCCGGCGCCGATCTCCTGCCGGCTAGTGGGTTTCCCACCACCAGGTCTCTCCCACCAGCGGGGCTCCGCCTCAGCCGGGACAAGAGCTACGCTCCCGACCGGTCTCCCGGCATGTGTGGTACTGTAGTACATGTTAGTGTAAGGGGAGAGGACAGGACAGGGAAGAGCGCTCGCCGTCCGTGCCCCGTTTGTTAGAGTACTGCTCGAGCATCGCCTGGTATTTATCGGAGAAACCACGAAAAATAATGATTAGAGCAGTCGTCAACAAAATTCTTCTTCAGACAGCGACTAAATTCGACCTAGCTATCTAGTGTTAAAATTCCAGGCACCGTCAGGTTTCGAACCAGGACCTCCCGCTCACAGGCACTACAGTGACATCAAGGATCCTACCCTACCAACGCGAGACGCGTTCCTCTCAAGCTGAACTCTCAACCGTCCAGGTAAACAATACAAAGTTCCTGCTTGATACCGTAATAATAATAATTACCAGATAATGTACGCGAGAGAGGTAATGGTTCTTGCCAACAAAGACTTGATTTGCTTGGTTTGGCGGTGAAATGTCGTTGGCTTCTACAAAACTGAAATGATTAAAGGCGTTGTCATTGCCAACGCTACTATTGTTGATCAACTTGATTTGCTAAGTATTAACGTTTTCAGGAATTTCAGTCCATGCTTTTTCACCGCGTTCTCAGGAACGAACGAACGCACTTCAAATCGCAACAGAAGTGTTTTGTTTTCTAAATCGTTTTCCAATAAGATCAGGAGTTTTACTGCTGCTTTACATTAATTAACTGAAATGCTTTACAGGTTACGCAAAATGTTTCACATGAGAATGTAACTTCATTGTCTGTGTTGTTTTCTTCATTGTCACATCAGAAGTGTAACTTCATTTTCTGTGCACGTCTTCTAGAATTCAGTGGGAAATACAATTATTCAAATTATCGTCCCATGTTGTCGCGGCAGGAAGTATTATTCCGAAGGACAACATGGATAAGAGCCAAAATTTATTGCCTTTTTATTCTTGGAAATAGATTTTATTACATGGGAGTTTTTTTTCGAAATTTAAGTAGTATATGACTTAGTGTAGGGATCACAGAATTTTGAAAATGTGCACACAATTCACTTTTCCCCATAGCACGTCATACGCAGTTTTTGACTACTTTTTAGACGTGAAATAAAGGGAAGAAAGAGAACCTATAAAATTTCATAACAAAGTTAATAAAAACAAATTGCGATGTAATAGGTTACAAAACTAAAGAAACTGGTCACCCGCAGAGGAGGAGGACGAGAGAGGAAGGGGGAAGGGTGAGGGAGAGAAGTGACCTTGGCGAGACATCAGGTATCTTTCGGACAACGATGCCCTAATTCCGACTCTTTAGGCCTGGATTGGATGATCCGGTCTCTTGGAATAATTCTCAACCAGACAGAGAACATTGACAGCAATTTTGTTTCAGTCGAAAATACATCCTCTTTGAGATATGAACCTAGAACCATTTGGTTAATGAAGCTATGGGTGACGAGAAACACTACATACGTTGTCGGGGCTCGATTCTTCATTCCTCCAATAAATACCGGAGTTTATTAATTTGAATTCTATTTGCCAGGAAATACGATATGATTTCTTAATTCAGCATTCCAAAATGACTAAAATAAGAAACTACGGATAAATAAATGATTTAGTCTATGAAACTTACCACAACGGAAGCGATGATTGGAACTCTAATAAGAAGGAACACAACGGTATTCTCGTTCGTTGTCCAGCACCAAGTATTTTCTAAAATTGCTCGGCACAGCGTCCACGGCAACACGAATATAGCTGGTAAACCTGTAAGTCAGTGAGAATCTACATGCAGAGATAAGTCAATTACGACGAATCACGAAAAAAATTTGCAGTTCAATTCTAACAAATAAGTGAAGCTACCGTTTATATCATTGCTTCGCATATGCAGCATTTATGTTATTTCCGTGTGTAATTACGAATGCGTGAAATACGTACCCCAGCCAAGGACAATATACAGTGTGATGGAACTTGAATCAGTGAAAAGTGCCATAAATATAAGGTTGTGGAGGTACAGCCCCTCCATTAAAATCCACGAATAGTTCGCCATGATGCAATACTGCCAAAGGCTAGTGAACATTCTACAGGGCCAATTCATCTGCAAAGTTAGAAGATAAATGTCAGCAACAAGTTATTAAATAATATAGTTTAGCATTATCAAACTACGAATTAGCTTGAATCTTCCTAACCACAGCGTTTGGGCCTAAAAAGATGGTGTCAACACAATATTTAGCTATTTTGAATGAAATATACACTATTATGAATAGTTGATGGATTTTGTGGTACATGACTTTACTGTACAGGCAAGGACATTTCACTTTAGGCTAGCTACCAGACTTTACTCAACGCATTTTTTTCATTTTTCAAAACATTTTTCTACAGACTTTCTGATTACAAAATTACGCGAAAAGTACTCAAATTTTCGAAAAATTGTTTATGACCTTACTTTTCAAAATCTATCTTTAAAGAACGGATATCATTAAGTAAACAAAAAGTCTACTTTTAATATTTTATTCGTAAGAAAACTCCGAAATTTTTTTCAAGTTTTGCAATTTTTGAAAATTAGAGTTGAGAGCGAACTTGCATGGCAGACAAGTCCAAACCTACTACCTGTCGCTAATTCAACCTAATTTCATATGTTAGTGTCATAGGCAGTATCGAGAAACGTGTGTTTTAATAGGAGATAATATTAATTATTAATATAAAACACCAAATAGTAACGACATAATTTACTATCACATAAACAAGTGCTTGAAGTTTTATTTTATAACATACGTAAAATGAACATAGTGCAAGAGCTAAACTTGCGGTTCCTGAGTGCGTGATATTTTGGGAGAAAGCGATAAGAGCTAATTAGCATTGTTCGCAAAAACCGATTACTACCTGTGATTCGGAGTGGAGAAAATTACAAAACACCCAAAGAGTGAAGATATTTTTAATCATCGTGAAGAGGAGTTAAGAAATAATTTGAACTATCTGTTTGATATTGCGCATTCGAATACTTTAAAAATGGTTACGTTAGAAGAAGACACGATGTTTTTACTTCGGCCGAGAGAGCCAGGACGTAAAAGCCATCTTGCACGAGTACTCCAAAATCTCGCGGATAATGAAGAAAAGGCGTGACAAAGAGCATTACAAGAAAAGAAAAGGAAAGATAAACAACAGTGATACAACTTTTGATATAAAATTATATTTTTGAGTAAATTTGACCCAATGAAAAAAAATTAGGGAGTGAGCCTTAAAAATTAGCAAAAAAGGGACACCCTAATGAGACCTGCACCATTCTCTTAAACATCTTTCACACTATCCAACAACAAAATTGAATCAAACATGATGGAGACATTTCGTTGAAAATTTTAAAAATGTCCCAAAGACTTCAAGATATCACGCAAAATTAAAATATCGGTTTTAAATTCAAGGGGCCGCGACATTAGCCAGATGAATTGAGGCATATCAGTTCTGGAGGAAATCGACTGAATGGTTTAGCCGCTAGGGTTGTTCACAGACGGACAGATGTTTTACCGTCATTAGATTTTGTGTCTCTCTCCGTCTCTATGTCTGTACGTCTCTATGCCTGTCTGTGTCTGGCAGATATATCTGTCTGGAAAACTTACACCGTTCTGCCGAGCGCTTACACCACTCGGCCGATTTTCCCCAAAATTGATATTCTCGGATCGATTGAAAAAGCTCGAGGCGCTTTGAGTTTGAAACGGACACTCACAACATGGATTCTGACTACACTACATGGTAAGAGAATTTTGTTTTATGAATTTTGCAACTGAATTTATCCACTTTTTTGTTTTCACTCATCCACTCGTTTCGTTTTCGTTCCAGTAATAAAAAAAAAATTCTGCCAAAAACTCCCAATTTCTCCGTGCAGCATCACTTTCTCGCTGCTCTAAAAGTAGAGAGTAAAATTGGCGAAAATTTTGAAAATGTTGAGGATTATGTAAATTATCCCCCAAAATCCAAATATCCGTTTCAAACTCCAAGCGCCTCGAGTTTTTTTCAATCGATCCGAGAATATCAATTTTGGGGAAAATCGGCCGAACGGTGTAAGCGCTCGGCAGAACGGTGTAAGTTTTCCAGACAGATATATCTGCCAGACACAGACAGGCGTAGAGACATACAGACATAGAGACGGAGAGAGACACAAACAGGATACAGACACAGACAGAGAGAGAGTAAGAGACAGTCAGGCGAGACAGACGGAGTCAGAAACAGAGGCTCATAGAGACAGTGATGTTTTGCCGTCAATCGGTATCAAGGACCGGTATCAAGGACCCTCGAACCACGGTTTCTGCCTATACAACGTGTTAAAGATTTATCTACTTTTTGTTACCAGGGGCCGGCGATTAAGAGTTTTTCTTTCGAAAATTCGCCATTTTCCGGCGCACAATTACAATATATCTCTTCTTACGAATTAAGAGCGAGAAATTAAAAAGAATAATGGAGATGATGAAATAATTTAGCTTTCAAAATAAGCGTAAAACTCTTATTTTTAAACCTAAATTTTCCTGTGTAGTTATTACCTATATTTTGAAGTTTATTAAATACATTTTATTTTTCCAGAAATGAATTACAATACTCTATACAAACGTATTTCTTGAGCCCAAGCTGATTTACAAAAATATCGGGCTAAAGTGTTTCTTAACACTGTACAAGATTTATACGCCTTCTCGTTACCATGGTCTGCACATAAATGTTTTTGTTTTCCAGCGCACGATTACAATAGTTTCTCTTTACAAGAACGAAGGATTATAAGACAAGGAACGAAGAATATTTTTGGATGACATATCCCACCGTATGTTCATTGACAAAATGTTGAGTTGGACAGCGTCCTAGTTTTCCGAGGTCCGACACACCTGGTTCTATTTCCGGTCTCAGTTTCTACATCTATGTGAAAAAAGAAAAGCTCAAGTATACTTCGGTTTTTATAACGTGGCGTGGCAAGGCCTCTCTTCATAATGGAATACGGCACGGTTCTTCGCGTCTTTCTCGGTCATGTCGCCACATGTAGTATTATCAAAACCGTATGAAGCAGTGCTGCAGATTAAGTGACATTTAGCGGCACAACCGAGAAATACACGAAAAACCATGCCATATTCCATCGTAACGATAAGCCTTAGCCAGTTACTTTATAAAAACCGAAGTATATCTCAAGTATGCTAGATGCGCGGATGGGATCGTGTCATGCTCGCTATGTCTCCCATTCCCGCAAGCATGGATACTAAATAAAATCAGGGCCTAGGCCTGGGAATACCGATAGCTGACAAAATATAGTAAATCGATCCAAAAAAGCCAAATACGAACATGTTCATTGGCGGAAAGTTATCATCCTCCACCTCTCTACATGCCTTAAAAATGAGAACACCAATAAAATTAAATGTATTTTTATTGAAGTGTAAAACAATATGGAAGGTACGTCAAAGTTTCTAGGTATTCAATATAGCAAACACTAAAAAAACTAAATCTCATTGATGAAGCGTTTCAAGATATATGCCTGCTTTTTACAGAAAATTGCCAATATGTTTATCAATATAATATACACAAGACATTGATGAAGACAATATGAGGGTAAAACAAATCGTCCTGTACATAACCAAAATTGTTGAGTAAGAATTAATTTCCTACGCAACTCCATTGAATTATTCTTTCAACAGAAATCCACGTTAATAATTTATAATGTGTTTTTAAGGCGGTAGGTAAGGAATTCACCACATAAAGTATTCCCCCTTACCTGGTGTTTACTGTGGAAGTAGTTGCCTTCCTCCCGCGTGAGCAGGTTGGTGGTCAACCCGAGGCCCTGCACGAACAGCGAGTCCTTCAGCAGCGACATGAAGGCTCTCATGATGAACGACGCAAACAGGTGCATGTGCAGCACGTTCCGAGGGCAGCGCAGTTTCCTGCAAGAAGAAACAGTACTTCATCACTTCCACTTATAAGGATGTTCGGTGGTGGTTGGGTAAAGATAGGAGCTTTACGATGCAACAGGTGCATTTGCAGCAAGTTCCGAGGGCAGCGCAGATCCTACGAACAGCAACAATACTTCCTCACTTCCACTTGATGAGGAGGTTCGGTGGAGGTTGGGTAAATTATACTCTGGTAGACTTTGCAAGGCAGCGATGCGAACAGGTGCATTTGCAGCAAGTTCCGAGGGCAGCGCAGCATCCTACGAACAGCAACAATACTTCCTCACTTCCACTTGGCGAGGATGTTGGGTGGTGGTTGGGGAAAAGATACAAGATAACTTTTAATTTGGAATAAAAGTACCTGAAAGAATGAATGTCAAATATATTCAAAAGGAGATACAGAAGTGCATAAATTCATTACAGTAAACGACAGTTACTTTTTAATTTGAAGAAATAATTAGTGTAGAAACATAAATCTCTAAAATTGTTCAAAACTTGTTAGGACAAAGAAAACCACTCATCCCCCATAAACGGCGGCCTGAGCATCTATTGTTTTTAACTGAAACTCTTTTAACTTAACATTCGTGTATGACACAATATTAATTACGTTGTTTATCGTCGACCCAGTTCAAAAGGCAACAATTTAGAATTCTATATTTTGAAATATTGACATTTTAATGAGTAATATCGCTATGCAAATGTCAGTTTACATCATGCATTTAAAGTTTGGAAGTTATGAAACTGACATTTTCAGAGTGATATAAACTTTGAAACAGCAATACTGGAAAAAGATTTGTGTTGTGGTTTAAGCTGGGCTGTCAATTTACTAAACAGAATTTTAAAAGATTTTTGGCGAACTCACTTGAATGAGATGAGAATTAAAAAGGCAACGACTAGCGATACCAGCGACACCGTTTGCCCCACTTCGGAGATGAACTTCAGGGTGGGCAGGTAAGGCTGTGAACAATCCAGAACATTTTTTTATTAGTTTTATGTATACCTGCATATGGGGATTCATTAAGTCTTTCTAAATAATTATGTCATTTTAGATTTTTCAGTAGCTGTATACGTACGGTGTCGTATTTTTATATTATTTAGTAGTACAGAATTTTCGTATCAGAGTTCCACAGAACATTATTGTTCAGCGAGCACGTCGTTTCTGAATAAGATATCAGTTGGTGACCTACCTCTATGTGCTTTTCGTATTCGTCGTGGAGACCGACGAGGACAGTGGTTTCGGGGCTGGGGGCGCACTGTGTGAAGTTCGTCCACGTCTTGTTTCCATCACGGGAGTACCACTGCCCGGCATCCGTGCACAACCTCGACGCGTTGTACTGGAACGGAAAACATTTCTGTAAGTGGGAAAGGCAGAATGGAACTATTTTTCTTCTGTGAATGTAGTTCACGTTATAGTTGAGGACCAGGAGCGGTAGCTCAGTGCATCAACTGATGTCACTGCAGCGCCTCTCAACGGGAGGTCCTAGGTTCGAGTCCTGACGGCGACAGGATTTTCGACACTAGCTTTTCAGCTAGGTCGAATTCAGTCGTCTGGAGGAGAATTCTAGCGGCCGATTGCTCTGATCGGTATTTTTCTGTGGTGTCTCCGATCAGCGCCAGGCGAATACCGGAGCAGTACCGTAACAAACGGCCCACGTACTGCGCGCGATCTTTCCTTCCTCTTCCTTGTCCTATCCACTCCCCTTAGACACACACTTACACTAACATACACTACACTACAACATATGCCGGAGACCTGTCAGTAGCTTAGAGCCTGTTCCGACTGTGGTGGTGCCCCGTTGGTTGGAGGGTCCTGGTTAGGGGGAAACCCCGCTAGCCGACGGTAGATCGGCGCCGGATCTCGCCAACCATCAAGAGGAAAATTACCGCATCTTCAGAGGAAAAACATCCACTACCCTCACGGGACTAATGACCTAAGCTGTTGACTTGCCCGGAATCACTAAGCAACCAACCAACTATAGCCGAGAAATACTCCTTACCCGGTGAACATAATATTCCGCCGTGACACACCGACTTTCACGTCGATTGAGGAGAATGACCCTCTCCGGGAGTCACGTCGGAAGCAGCACAACCCCAAAAATTTCTAAACTGGCCCAGCGGATAATGTGGGAATGGTGGGTAGCTATATCCATATGAAAAATTCCGAGTGGATATTTTACCCTCGCGGTGTTTGGGGTGACTAGAAATATTCTGTAAACCTCAAATTCCAGAAATTAACGAAGTTTCTCAGTATTGCGTCGACTCAAATATGTGATCAACAATGTTGGAAGATCGGTTCAACAGTATTGCCACATTTTACATATTTATAGCTACATTACCGACAAAATTTGTTTTGCAAAAATTGTGAAATGACTTTACTAAAAAAAATGCAAAGCACAGCGCTGTTTTTGCATTGGAAAAATGAACTGCTGAAGCTACTTAAAATAGATGTGATAACAAATTAATGATAAAAGGGACAATTTGAAAATAATCTGATTTGTCTTTTTTGCTTTATATACATTTTATGGGAAGTGGGAAGGGAATGGGAGGCATTAGGGTCGACAACCAACTAGGATTTAACACCAATATCCAGTCCTGCTACCCACAGTTTCTAACCACGAAAGTTTCTAAGCTCGCAACTGTTCTCCTAGCAGGTGTTAACGCGTAGTTCATGTAAGTGCGTGTGAGTTAGGAAAGAGCAGTGCGTAAAGATGAGGAAAGAAACTTCGCGCACAGTCAGTAGCCCCGACCCACACGCCAGCTTCCGATGTTTTCTTTTCCAAGTATCTTCGCGAGATGAGTACCGCCGCGAAATTATTCGTAATTTCGTAATGTTTCCTCGATTGTTCTACTGCAGAGGTAATTCAATGGGATAGTAGTTCCCTCACTTAGCACCCGATGATGTAACAAAACTAGTTACAAACGTTTTGCAATTGCTGAAATAAATGATTGTCATAAAAAACTTTCTATTATTTGGATTCTTTTATTTGCAAAAGCTAAATCGCAACATGCAAGACAGCAGTATGCTGGACAGTATTCTGGACACGGCGAACAGAATGTATCATGCTTGTCATAAGTCTCCATCATATCTAGACGTGGATAATAAATAAAAACGGGACCCAGGCATGGAAACATCATTAGTACCTGGGAAAAGTAATAATTCATCTCTAAAATGTGTAATACATACTTACATGGACTTTTTTGAACTTGTTCTTTTAAAACAGCAACAGTACTTGTTATTCTACGAGTTCAAGAGAATAAATAATCTACAAAATTCGTTTAACCCTTCAGTAGTCGCGTGGATTACTTCTGTATTCACATTATATTCATTTGCTGTTTACAGCAAGAGTTGACAAACGTTTGGCACAGACTTTTCAGCACCTTGCGTAGAAGGCATCAGCTGGGGAAGTATGACTCAAATGATACTGCTACACTACTGATAAGCGCCTGAAACAGCTTGGATTACAATAGTAATCCACGCGACCGCTCTCGTTTCAGTTTCTTGCCTAAGCTGACATGAATATCGCTGCAATCGATGCTCTGAATGTTTATACAAAGTGCTACAGAGAAGAAAGGTTGACCAGAAGGGGATATATGAGGATCTTGCTTTGACATTCATGAACACAGAAATAGAAACGAAGATCGAGACAAAACCTGTGCCCACAACAATAAGAACACGTGGGAGACTTCTACTGGGAATCCGAGAAGGGACCGAAGGGTCAACGGAGTCATAAAAGGACAACGTGGGATGTTGTTATCTCAGTGGACGTCAACGAAACAAGATAACTAGACAGAAGTGCGAAAATTGTGAGGCTACATTCAAAAAATCTGAGATATATTCATCTGAATTTGACATTGAAACACCTTCAGATTCATTGACATTGATACATTCAGATTAGAGGCTCTACATGTTTTATTTAATAATCGTAATGCAAACTATATCAAGTACACAACACATGTAGAGCACAAGAATTTGAAAAACAAATGTCTCCTCGCATGTATTGACTATATTTGTTAAAAGACATAACACGTACATTTTTTAGCAGGATTTCATAGAATTGGTAATATGTCAACGGTCTTACAAATTTTAGTATCTTGTAAATCTTCAGTAATTTAGATACCATTACTCGTCCAATTTGAACCAAAAGACGATTTGTTTGTAAAATACTGTTAATACAATTGAAACATGCCCTCCTCGCCGTGTCTCACCTGCGAATGGAAGCCGATGATGTAGGCCGGGCAGCGCTGGATGAGCAACTGCCCTGGAGACGCGCTGCCCCAGCACAAGATGCCGTCCCACACTGGCGGGCAGAAATCTCCTGTCGACACCCCAAAACAAAACAAAAAACTTTTCCAGTAAATGTTTTATCTTTAACAATCGTTCTAGTAAATGTTTTGTTCGATTATGTACATTGAAATTGCTTTTAAGTTATATTATGTTTATCAGATATTATTTCTTTTATTATTAGTAATTTGTATGCGGAGTAAAATAAATTGGATAGTAATTCCACTTTGATCCTATTTGACTAGCCGAGCGGTAGTAGTAGAGGGAACATTTGATCGACGTTAAGATCAGAACGCACGTTATTGTGTGTTACATGTTGCTGCCGTAGATTTGTCATTTAAAACCGGCTAATTCTTTAGTATGAAATGTCGAGTGAATCAAAGGAGGAGTTGGAACCTTCAGAAGTAAGAGAAAAAGCGAAAATGGTGACGTCGGAATTATTGTAAGAGACACTTTTGTATTCTCTCGCGCTAGTAATCCAAAGCCACCTGCGGCAGGTACGGTAGTTGTCCGCTAGGTGGCCTTGACTGATTCTGCACATCAACTGCCACGAAACGACTCAATGTAAAAGTCTAACTTATAAAAGGCGTAGAAAAAGTACCGTATGAAACTCGATATGATGGGTATTAATACACTCGTGTGAAATTTACGATACTCGCTCGTACCTCACTCGAATCGTATTATCACACTCGTGTATTAATACCCATCATTATATCCTCGTTTCATAATGTACTATTTTATCTGAACGCTGATCGTTACACACATCTAGGTTCACACATACAGTTCAGATAATGTATAGTCTCAAAGCAATGCCAGCTCCTGCCACCTTTAAGCATTTGCAGAAAGCGATTAGCCTTATTTCAGGATAGGAAGAATAGACTGACCCATCGAATTGGTTCTTAAACATGTTTTAATGAATATAGTATACCTGGGTGTTATGTCTATGTATTTTGTTACGAGCGAGTCAACTACTTCGGTCATTAGTCCCGTGAGTGTCGTGCATTTTATGTACCGGAAGGTGGCGATTCCCCTCCTAGAACGTGAAACCCGACGAAAACGTCAGCTTCCGGGATTTGTCTTTTTCAATTCTCTCCGCTAGAGAACCGCTAACCGGAGTATCTCCTAAGACCCCGACCGGTCTTCCGGCATGTGTGTTAGTCTTAAGCATGTAAGTTTGTGTACGGAAGAAGAGATTGCGCGCGGTCCGTGGCCTGTTTGGATTCTTACAGCTCCGGCATTCGCCTAGTATTGATCGGAGAAACCACGGTTGCTACTGCCAGAATTCTCCTCCAGACACCGGCTGAAGTCGTTTGGATTCTTATTGCTACGTCATTTGCCTAGTATTGATCGGAGAAACCACGGAAACTACCGCCAGAATTCTCCTCCAGACACCGGCTAAAGTCGACCTAGTTCTTATTGCTACGTCATTCGCCTAGTATTGATCGAAGAAACCACGGTTGCTACTGCCTGAATTCTCCTCAGACACCGGCTGAAGTCGACCTAGTTCTATTGCTACGTCATTCGCCTAGTATTGATCGGAGAAACCACGGAAGCTACCGCCAGAATTCTCCTCCAGACACCGGCTGACGTCGACCTAGTTCTTATTGCTACGTCATTCGCCCAGTATTGATCGAAGACACCACGGTTGCTACTGCCTGAATTCTCCTCTAGACACCGGCTGAAGTCGACCTAGTTCATATTGCTACGTCATTCGCCTAGTATTGATCGGAGAAACCACGGAAGCTACCGCCAGAATTCTCCTCCAGACACCGGCTGAAGTCGACCTAGTTCTTATTAGCACGTCATTCGCCTAGTATTGATCGGACAAACCACGGAAGCTACCGCCAGAATTCTCCTCTAGACACCGGCTGACGTTGATCAAGCAATCTAGCTAGAATCGAAAATCCTGTCACATTCGGGATCCAAACCCTAGGACCTCTCAGTCAACTACGATTACAGGGACAACGGGCGTTTTCGCTGAGTAGCCACGAAAGTCACCCATAAAATTTAAAAGCAAAAACATTATTATCACATACCATTGGGTACATTACTATGACTATAAACAAGAACCTACAATAACATTATCTGCCACAGACAACAATGTTCTTTAATATGAATCGATGTCATGTTCAAGCGTAATGCACTACACTAACGGAACTAATGACCTTAGCAGTAACGCGCCCGAAAACACTAATAAACCAATCAATTCAAGTGAATATAAGAACGTAATGAGGATTTACACGCATCAGCATCAGAAACTCGGAAATAAACTACTTAGAAGGTCTACAAAAGCGATAGTTAGACAAATTTCAAAAATTATTTATCATAAATATTGCACTTACATCTAAAATTTTGCAATTAAAATTATTGTGGAAGTGTAATGTTTATAAAAATTTCATTCTTTAATTGTCAATTTTACTTCTAACTGTTCAAGTTACTTCAAATTGTTAGGAATGGATGATAAAAAAAACAAAATGGAACACAATGATAAAATTATACATGTAAAATTAACAGATTATTCTACGAATGAAATTAGAAGGAGGTTGACGGTCAGTGGCTAGCGCTGTAGGATAGACGGCAAATCAGATGCTTCGGCATTGGCACAGTATTGTCATCTCAAATTACATCGTCAACAAAGAGGTGAACTCCGTTTGCGACCACGAGTGACCGAGTACCAGGGGTCGATTTAACTACAGGCTAAATAAGCAAGTGCTTATGGGTTACAATGTGCGTGGATGGGGTAGGTTCTCCGGAAAAGAAGTCGTAAAATATTAGAAAAATATAAAATACATCTATATCTATAAAAGTAATGGCAAATCTTATAGTTAAATAGAAAAAGTTTTATTTAAAATGATTTTAGTGTTTTAAGGTGATTATTTTTGTGTTTTAAGGTTTGTATTTCTATTACAATTACCCGCTGAATCTGGAGGAACTTTTTTAGGAGGGGCCCTAAAATGATTCTGTGTTTGGAGGCCTACATCTGGTGCTGAAGAGGTTCGCGAGTAGTGTGTTCTGTTAAGATTGTGAAATGGTTTGTCAGATATCGTAATGTGGTAGAGCTTTCCTCGCAGAAACCCCGCGAGAGGTGGCTCAGGGTATCAACTGATGTCACTGCAGTGCCTCTGACCGGGAGGTCGTAGGATTCGAATCTCGACGGTGGCAGGATTTTCAACAATAGCCAGATAGCTAGGTCGAGTTCTGTCGCTGTCTGGAAAAGAAGTCTTGCGGCCGGCTGCTCTGATCAGTAGTTTTACGTGGTTTATCCGATCAACAGCAAGCGAATGGCGGGCCGAGTGCCAAACGATCCACGGCCGTGCGAGATCTTTCCTTTCTCTTCCTTGTCCTATCCACACGCCTTACACACACACACACACACTAACATGCACTACCACACATGAACCGTTCGGATGCTTAGAGCTTGTCCCAGCGGAGCTGTGTCCCACTAGTGGGAGATACCTGGTTGAGGAAAACCCCTCTAGCCGACAATATATCATCTCCCGAGCAAAAACATGTACTACACATACGTGACTAACGCTCTTAGGTGTTGACGCGTTCGGAATCAACGAATCAATCATCTCAAAAACGTCGTCCACCACACCCAACTGCCAACCAGCTTCTAGTTTGATTCGAACTGTAAGGGGGGGGGGAGGTCGTACCCAGTGCCTCCTCCGAAGCGTTTGTCTGGAGATCAGCGATGCGCAGCAGGCACGCCAGTTCGCTCTCCCACAACATCCGCGTTTGCGCGTCCACATCCTGCGGCGCTGGAAGGGCCTGCCAACAGAAAAGTCAGCCAATTACACAATTACATTGACTGACATTGAGTAGCAAACGTCAAACTTTCTAAATAATAAAAGTAATAATAATAATAATAATAATAATAATAATAAAAGTAATAATAATAATAATAATAATAATAATAATAGTAATAATAATAATAAAAGTAATAATAAAAGTAATAATGCTTTAAGGAAAAGTCACGCTGGCGACCGGCCCTCGCAAGGCCGCGCAGCTGTTTCTAGCACCGGGGCAGCTGTGAGAAATATGTTACCTGTGCTGGTGGAAAGCGGTGAACCTCCGCAACAACTAAGGAGGCGCGGCGCCGCCCCACCTAGGGCTACCGCAAATCTCGATATCGCGTCGCAAGATGCAGCACCTGGTAGAAGTTTGGGGAACCCAAGAGGATCCCCCACTGCTTCAGGGAATCCAAGCCAACGCATGCAATGGACAAGAGAATTAAACATGTCTGTCATGCGTGCATACTACAGAAGCACAAAAGGCGAGACGGAATGTGAGGGCTTCAGGAGAAGGCTTCTAACCGAATGGAGAAATATATATCCGGAAAGCGCTCTAAATGAGCAGCGTGTGTGTAACCAACTGAACTCCATAAGGAGAAGAAAAGTTTTCAGATGCAGAATTAAATCTTCTCAAGACGGAAGTGAGACTAGAACTAACAAATGAGGTAGTCCTGGAGCAGCAAGTTAATGAAAATGAACAAACAGTACATGAGAACGAACAGCACGCTGTGGTTTTCATCCCCAGCTCGAATATGAAATGGTTGACAAATCCTTCAAGATATTTATGAGACAACAAAGCTTCACTACCAAGGAATATCATTAGATCTAAGACCAAAAATACCAAAACTGAAATGCAGTGCTAATGTCTATGAAGTTGTTGGCAAAATGAACCAAATTATTGCCCCAAACATCTCAGAAGCTACTTCTCTTGAAGATGTAGCCGGACTGGTTCACTGCGCTGCAATTGCTACCTGTCAACACCTAGGTTACAAAGTACGGGTGGGAAATGGCACTTCTCTTTCTAAGAAACCTTATGAAAGACAAAATCCACCGGCATGGTTAAAGAAAATTGAAAATCAAATTGCCCAAGCTAGACGAGATATCTCGCATATTGCTGAGTATTTCAGAGACAAAGGAGGAATTTCAAAGATGGTTCGCGCAACTATTCGCTCAATTCTCAGAAGACTGGGGATAAAAAGAACACATAAAGACCTGGAAAGTAAACTCAATGTTGAAGATGAGAGATTAAGACAAAGAATAGCAGCTCTAGGGGCGAGAATAAGAAGGTATAATGAAGCAGCGCGACGCAAGAAAGAAAATTCCCTCTTCTCTAACAACCAAAAAGGCTTTTATAGATATCTAGAGTCAAGAGGTGCCAACGACAATGATATAAACCCCCCAAGTGCTTCTGCCATGACGGACTTCTGGTCTCAGATCTGGTCCACTCCAAAGCAACATTTTGATGAAGCATACTGGATACGACAGGAAGAAGAAGCGTGTCATAATATCCCAGAAATGAATAGAGTTGTGATTTCAACAGAGGATGTAAAAAGATCTATAAAGAGAACTCACAATTGGAAAGCTCCAGGAGTAGATGGAATCCATAATTTTTGGTGGAAATATCTGACGTGCACTCATGATATATTGGCGAGTCAATTTCAAAATATTTTGCAAGGAACATCTGTGCTGCCAGAATTTTGTACCATGGGTGTGACATTTATGTTACCCAAAGGAGGAAATGCGTCTTGCCCCGAGAATTATAGACCTATTACATGTCTACCCACAATTTATAAAGTTCTCACCTCCATTATTGCCACCAAACTCGACGAGCATCTGAAAGAAAATGAGCTGCTTTTGCCAGAACAGGTTGGTTGTAGGAAAGGATCTCGAGGATGCAAAGAATTATTAATAATAGATAATATTGTATCCAAGCATGTAAAAAAGAAAGCGCATAATTTGTCAGTGGGCTGGATTGATTTCCGAAAGGCATTTGATTCTATTCCGCATTCTTGGTTGCAGCGAACCCTTCAACTCTACAAGGTTCATCCCTCTATCATTACATTTCTTACAACGTGTATGAACAGCTGGCGAACAACACTGCTTGTAACGCGAGGGAAATTCAGTTACCAGACAGATACTTTAAAAATTTGTAGAGGCATTTTTCAGGAGATAGCCTAAGTCCGTTTGGTTTTGCCTTAGCATTAAACCCTTTGAGTAGGATGTTGAATGCTTCCGGCTATGGGTATGCTTTGAAGAACCCAAGAAGATCATTTCCACCAATTATATATGGATGATCTCAAGCTCTATGCTAAAGGGCCAGAACAACTTCGCAGCATGCTGACACTAGTAGAAAGCTTCAGCAGCTCTGTTTGTATGGATCTTGGTTTGGAGAAGTGCGCAGTAGTTCACGTGAAGAGAGGTAGCGTCCAGAATACAGAGAATGAACCTCATTTGATGGAAGATTTGAGAATTCAAGAACTCTTCAGTGGCGATGAATACAAGTATCTCAGCTCCAGCAGCTCCTAGGAACTGCGGATGAAAAATAAGAAAACAAGTGGAAAGAAAGGTTCTCTCTCGTGTGACGAAAATCTGCAAGTCCTGTATTAATTCAAGAAACAAATTTACAGGAATTAACACCTGGGCTCTTTCAGCAGCATCACATACATTTGGAGTTGTCAAGTGGTCTGAGACATCTTTGCAAGCTTTCGATAGAAAAGTCAGAACACTTCTATCAAAATATCGGATGCATCATCCTCGAAGTTCCACCGAAAGGCTGTATCTTTCAAGACATCATGGGGCCGTGGACTGTTAAATCTTGAAGTTATGTGTCGCCAGCAAGAAAAACAGCTCAGAAATTATTTCACCAACAACGAATCCATGACGGCCATTTGTGCACAAGATCACGGCTATACACCTCTGAAGCTGCTCCAGGAAGATCACAATCCAAGAGTTCCGAAACCTGTGGACTGAATTGAGCAGTGGAGATCAAAGGAACTCCATGGCAGGTTTGCTACTGCTCTTCAAAGTACCTCCATAGATATGAAGAGATCGACTGAATGGCTGAGAACAGCTGGGCTTTTTGGCGAAACGGAAGGATTTGTACTGGCCATTCAAGATCAGGTAGTAGCCACTAATAACTACAGGCGATATATTATTAAAGAGAACATCAGTGACAAGTGTCGCCTATGTAAGAAGGCCACCGAATCTATCCAACATATCTGCAGTGGATGCTCTCAGTTGGCACAAACAGATTATTTACAACGTCATAATAATGTAGCCAAAATCATCCACCAAGCTCTTGCTAAAAGATCGGACCTGATAAAGGAAAGCCTGCCATACTACAAATATCTACCAGAACAAGTTTTGTCTAATGAGAGAACAAAATCTTGTGGGATACTCCCATTGTTACAGATAGAACAGTGGAAGCAAATAAGCCTGATATTGTCGTATTCGACAAAACTAATCGTAGGGCAATAATAATTGATATCGCAGTCCCACTGGATCATAATCTGCTGACAACTATTGCAGAAAAGAGGAGAAAATATCAGCCACTCTCAGTTGAGCTGAAAAACTTGTACAAACTAATAGAGGTAGATATTGTACCAGTGGTTATTTCAACTAATGGGCTTGTGACTGAAGATTGGAGGATTGTGAAAGAAAACTCCATCTAAATGAGTGGCACCTCAGAACCATGCAGAAGGCAGTGTTGCTGGCAACCACCAACATAGTGCGCAAGGTTCTCTCCCTAAATCATTGAAGCGGAACCTGAGTGCACTGGAGCAAGAACTTCTCACCATCTGTCTCACCATATGTGTTGACGTTCTGTCCTTGAGTTATACTTGAAAACTCCGGAAGAGCGTGAAATTTTGAAATATGAAATAATAATAAAAGTAATAATAATAATAATGACAACAAATTTACTGAACTTTAAATGACTGGAAGCAACAAGAAATTCATGGAAGATACTCAAAACGTTTGTTTCGAGATGATGTAAACAGACGTTCCTCAGTGGAATGGCTCTTTGAGAAACAAATGTATCCTTTAATTATATCAATTCAAGACAGAGTTATCAAGACAAGTAACTATCGAAAGCATTGTTTAAAAGATGTGGTGGATAAATGCAGGAAGTGTGGAACTGTAGGAGAAACTATAGAACACATCGCAGCTGCATACTCTTCCTTCTCAGACACTGCCTACTTAGGAAGGCATAATCAAGTTGCGAAAATCGTGCACAGTGCAATTACAATGGAGCGTAAATTATTGAATAACAACAGAAATAATAATAATATTAGTAATAACAAGAATATAATAATAATAACAACAATAACAACAACAATGTATGTATTTGGCATTTTGGGTCGGTAATCCGACTTCGCCAGCCAGCTACCGGTGTTGCCCCCTTGCCTGGGCCTAGTTAAATTCCCATGCTTTGGGGTAAGAGCGACATGAGGCGAACATGACGTATTCTCTTCACCGTAACTAGAAGATCCACCTGCTTGAGCTTTTCTTCGACACACAGCTACAGAAACTGGGACGATTTTAAAGGAAAGCTACAATTATATTTTGCCTCGACCGGGAATCGAACCCGGGAAACACACCACGGGAAGCTATTACGCTTCACTGAATATGATGCCGTATGTGAATTTGTGCTAGATGTTTAAAAAGACATGAAAATAATATAAAATCTCGGTTTTCAAATCAAATTCTCGTTTTTTTCTGGTTCTTCCAACCTTTTTCAAAGTCCAGTTTTTTTTTTCGGTTTTCAAGGATTCCAGGCTCGCTGGCCACCCGGCTCTGATTCCAAAAGGCCAAATGTACTGAACATTACGCACATTTTTAAAGTACTCGATATTTAAAGATCTATAGTTAATGAATAAATTACCTTGAAAAATAAAACCTCACCTAGGTGTAGGACAGGTTTGACGAAAATTGCTTTTGCAATTTTCAAAATTTCGGAGACATTAATGAAAATCGGAACTGTACCATATGTATAAATGCACTATCCTCTTATTTTAAAAATATTAAGAAAATATGTAATAATTTTGAAGAAAATTTCACGACGCTACGTTTTCATTTAAAATACTTCTAAAATGAAATTATCTGAATGGTCTCCGTAACGGCACAATTAAATTTTACTCCTGATGTGCTTAACCAGTTTCCGCTTAGAAGCATCTCATCTGACATATAACTCACGCAACTTTTCTTGAACGATCACCTTGCTTCCCCCTCCCTTGAGCAACAAACAGTTGAAGGTAAAAGCTCCCAACGAGCACTGATGACAACATTCCAAGCATTAAAACTTCTTTGGCGCGAAACAGAAGCTAGTCAAAAATAGTTGCTTTCATAATCAAGAACCTCTCTTTAACTTTATTTCCATTATTTAAATAAATGGCTAAGGCAGGTCCAGGTCCTTCAAAGGAGGCACCTAAAACTCCTATCTAGTGTCCCTGCTCTTGCCTACCCAGAGCGATGACGTGGCCGCACACTTAGCAGGTTTGACCTTTATTTTCTAGAAGTTGGCATTACTGCAAATACTCTAATGGCCGACTTTGTAACTAATACCCCCACTCCGCCCGCATTTCTTCAATTTACCGTTCAAGAAAAGTTGTGAGAGTAGTACGTGACACGAACGTACATTCACACTTACATACGTCCCTAGATACATACATCCTCATTTTAGGAACAAAACTGCATGAATCTCCTCGCTTTCTGCACCAATCTTTATTATCTTTGGAATAGAACTAATTCAGTATAATCTTAATCCGTATGTATTTGCAAAGTGGCAGTACAAAGTAACTAATATTACGACCAAACATTCAGGATAGTATAGTTGAGGTGGTTCCAGGATACGTCTGTAAGACATGTCTTGAACCAAAGTTAGGAAATTGCGAAGAAATGCATAGTTTATCAATTTTTAGCAGTTTTATTTCAATAGAAAATCTTTCGATGAAGTTGACATTGCATTGAAATTCACATGCGCATTTTTGTATATCATTTTATTAAAGTCGAGTGTTTTCGATATTTCTGTTAATCGATATTACTTTACACACCATGAATGTCGGCGAACCTTTCATGCAGCTGATCGATATACCATGAGTTCAGCTAAAAAATCTTATTTGAGAAAAAAATTACAAATATTGATTCTGAAATAATATATGATATTTTTAAGCAAGTTTCGAATAGAAACCTATATAACATTTATTCATTAATTACTTTTCCATTCACATTCACTTCACTTTTAATTTGTAGTAAATATATCTATAATAAATGGAATATTAGTTTGACAGGTTCCTCATGCATAATGTTTACCTAGTTCTGCAACATCATCGCACACATCATGTCCCCAATTCCTTCCTGAAGGAGCGAAGCGAAATCGTCAAGGTCATTTATTCTAATCAACTTAGGAAACAACTGCGGAAAAATCCTTTTGAGGTGAATTTTCGCTGAGATATCTGTCCTTCGATTTCATAAAAGAGAATTGATATATGTATGCTTTCCAATATATTAGGTCCGAGGTCACAAAAATAGTTTTTCGGAAGTATCCCGCTTCCTTCGCAGTTTATGTAGAATAATCATTACGTACACGATTTGCGGAGACTGAAAGGTGTCACAAAATTGATGCTAAACATCTTTTCCTACGATCAACGCTTTTCGATATATTTAACGTTACAAATAACCAACAAATATTTTTTCAGTACTGTCTCAATTTCTAAACGTACGTCAAATGAGATTCTCACCCAACTTTTAGGAAATATAATTTCGTTTAAAAATGATTATTCTTTTCTTTAGTACAATACGCTGCAAGAAGGAGTAACGATAAAATGGTGCTTGATAAAGAGTCGTTAACAGTGCGAAAATAAACATGTAATTTACTTTATAAGTTTAACGATAAAGAAATCTTAGTAATATAATAATTTGCCACTATAATTTTAATTCTGATAAGATAGGAGTCTGTCTATTGTATGGATTGGGAATATGTATAAATAGACGGAAACATAACACAAAAATTGATTACATATTATAAAAAATTTACTAAGTAAAATTTGAATTATTAATGAATTCAAAATTTAAATTACGTAAAGCCAGGCATGTAAATGTAAAATGTTGGTTCATGTCCCTTTGAGGCTATGTATTGAATCTAACCGTTTCTTCCTCATAACCAGGCGTTTCAAAACCAAGAATACATTGCAATTATGTCAAATACAGTGAAGTGCACCCCACAACAAGCGCTGATGATTTCCGCGTTGAGATGCAAATGCGCAGATGACGCGCGGCGTGCGTTGTCGCCGGGCGGGGGTGGGGGTGGGGGGTGATCGATGGAAGAGCAGATCCCGCCTGCGGGTGGCGCCATTTTAGCCCCTAGTGACAGAGGACGATCAGCCTCACGACGCTGATGAATGGCCCTCTCCACCTCTCGCTCTTTACTCCGCTCTCTCTTCCTGCGCGCGCTGCTCTCTCCGCGATTGAGATTTTAAAACTGTGGTGACCCTTCTATTATCCGCGCACGTTTTCTTGAGCCCTCTTTTTGCTAGTTTCGAGAAGAGTGTGGAGTTTGATTATTTTGACAACAGAAATGTTGCATCAAATTTGTAGCTTGTTTTCGACACAAAATAGTTTTTATTACATGGGAGTGAATATTTCTGGTTATCAGATTTTTGTCTGCAATGCTTGTTTCTATCATTTATTCTTAATTAAATTAATAATTGTAAAAGAGTGAGAGTAGGTATTCCGGGGTTCAAAGAAACGTGCGCGTATAATACCTGCAAGAGGATAATGGGGTCGCTGGCACTTGGGATGAACAAGGGGATTGAATGCGACTGACAATACGCGCAGGATACGAAGTGAACGAAAAATATTATTTATTTTCTATAAATACAGTAGAGTTTAAAGAGGTGTATAACAAAATTAGGTGTTGTGCGAGGAAACTTAAATTTAGTTCATCGGCTGAGGTGGCTCAGAGACACACCTATTAGAACGGGTGCATCTCTGACAGGCACGCGCTAGGATTCCAGTTCCAACTACGGCAGATTTTGAACACTATGTAAGTAACTACGTCGAATTCAAGCACTGTCTAGGGGTAGGGGAACATTCTAGCGGCAGATTTTCAACACTACGTAAGTAACTACGTCGAATTCAAGCATTCTCTAGGGCAGAATTCTAGCGGCAGATTTTCAACACGACTTAAGTAACTACGTCGAATTCAAGCACTGTCTAAGGGAAAATTCTAGCGGCAGATTTTCAACACTACGTAAGTAACTACGTCGAATTCAAGCATTCTCTAGGGCAGAATTCTAGCGGCAGATTTTCAACACGACTTACGTAACTACGTCGAATTCAAGCACTGTCTAGCGGAGAATTCTAGCGGCGAAATCGGTTACTTTTCGTGGTTTCTTCCATCAATATCAGGAGAATGCCGGAGGAGTACCATAATAAATAAGCCAAGGACTGTTCAAGATGTTTGAGAATATTTTTTTAGGGCATCTAGAGAAGTCAAAAATTATCACCTTCGCAAACTACAATTTTTTGACCGGCGACTTTTTTGTTTTTGAAAATTTTGAAAAACAGGTCACGGGAAAAAGAATAATGGATTTTGAAAAGGAAAGTAAATAATTATTTTCGTTTAAAATTTGTTTTCATGTTGTGATGATTCATCACTGGGCCAAGTAAACATTAATAAAATTACGTGTATTAAAAATATATACGACGTCAACAATGGGGGATTCGAAGTAAACACATGATGATTGCGTTAATAATGAGAATTGAAGGGAAGTGGATTGTAATCAATAAACGAGGAAAATAGTGAAATTAATTTTGTAATAAATATGTGCTCATATGGACACGTGAGGAATTTCCGTGGCATTAATTAATTATTTAAGAGGATGGGAGGACTGATAGTCAAGGAGTAAACAGTACTAGAGGCTGAGGCATGTGCATCCAATCAGAAAAGAGAAGACATGAGAAGGAGGAGGAAATCAACGCAGATGAACGGGGCAACGAAATGGAGCCAGTACTGCGCATCTTATATGTAAAAAATAGCCCTCGTCAACACTTGATGCGCTTGAAAATTCACTGGAGTTAAACATATTCCTCTATTCTCAAAGACAATTTTTTGTTCTTCAGAAAAACTAGACCTGTCATTCTTCATTAATTTGGACATAGAATTTGAGGTATTTTTTAACGGGAGCTCCCGGACCCTTTACTTGTGTATGCACAAGTATACATAAGTTAAATATTGCTAACAATATCATCAATAATGGAGACTTGAGAGTCTCGTTTCAAGCGAACCTATCATTTATCCGTAAGGGATGTTTGTTAATCCCTCCAAGAACGGTCCCAATTCGTTGACCGCCCAGGGGTGCGGTGATTGCCTGGGGCGGGGGGAGAGTTGGTCTCTCTTTGCATCGTAGAGATGATAAATGTAGTACGTCTCTTCCTCACCAGTAGGCGTAGACGTGTTGAATGACATCTCGCTTGATCTTAATGGTGATAGTGATGGAGGGGGGCGACAGTGGGCGCAGGTTTCTAAGTTACGAAATGTAGATCATCTACAAATCACTTATTTTACTTCATGTTGTAGTTGTTGCTGGCACCTCTCAACAGCCAAAATGGCAGAATGATAATTAATTTGTACGTTGACTTTTGACACACACGTTGAGAATTCGACTGGAAAGTAAAGGTAGAGAAAAGTCAAATAATGTTAACATGCCTATATTCAATGTTCGGTGATTATATGTATTGACGTTAGACATTCAGAAGCAAAAATTCAGAACGATGTTATACAATAAGTTTGTTCTCACGCATTTAAATAAAAAAACAACTCACATAAAATATGTTTAAATATTTATACAAAGGTGAAGTATTTTTTTGTGTTACATCAAAACCATGCCAATGAGTACGCAACGGAAAACGAGAATTTACGATCGGTCTTTCCAAGCTTTCGTATTATTAGAAGAGTTTATATGCAACCTGTGTTCTTGCGAATTTTGAATGTGACATCGTGAATTGACTGAATTGTTGATAGTCAAAAATTCCTCCTGCAGTTTTGAACCACAAAACAAATAAAACCTGCCTCTGCAGTGACTCTGACCGGAGGGTCTTAGGGTTCGCGTACCCCCAAGCCGGTGTAGACGGAATTCGCCATCCAGCGGGGGAGATCACAGCCACCTCCCGCGATAAAAACTTGCACTACACTTTCGTCACTACCGGGAGCAGTGTCTCAGTGCAACTGATTTCACTGCAGCGCCTCTGACCGGGAGGTCCTAGGTTCGAGTCCTGCAGGATTTTCGACACCAGCTTTCTAGCTTGGTCGAATTCACTCGCTGTCTGAGGAGAATTCTAACGGCCGGCTGCTCTGGTTGGTAGTTTTTCCATGGGGTTTCCGATAAACACCAGGCGAAGGCCGGAGCAGTACCTAATAAACGGGTTACGGCCCGCGCGCGCTCTTTCCTTCCTCTTCCTTGTGCTATCCTCTCCCCTTACACACACACTTACACTAACATGCACTACACTACCACATATTCTGGGAGACCGGTCGGGAGCTTAGAGCTTGTCCCAGCCTGGGTGGTGCCCCGCTGGTGGGAGTCCTGGTTAGGTGGAAACCCAGTTAGCCGACGGTAGGTCGGCGCCGGATCTCTCCATCCAACGGGGCAAGATCACCGCCATCTCCCGAGGGAAAACATTCGCTACACTTACGGGAATAATGACCTAACCTGTTGACGCGCCCGGAATCACCAACCAACCAACCAACTTACGGAACTAATGCCTTTGGAGTTGATGCGCCCGGAATTACTAATCAGTTAATCAAACCTTCCGCGCGGGAGCGCTTTACCGTATCATTGTTGCTTAAGCGGGACAATTTTCCGCAGTACTTCGCGTGATGTGCATCGTTTGCTATACATTGCTGGTACATGGTGCTGAACATGGTGCACAGCACAATGCACAGTAGCTGGTACATGGTTACAAACGTTTTGCACCATGGTACCAGATACAGAATTTCACTCGCGCACACGGAAACCATGCGCGCGCAAAGAACGATACTCCGCGTTGAGGAGTTTATTAGCTGGCAGTGGGTCACCTTTATGGTGCTCCGCTGAGGCCTGGAGGCCAGTTCGTAATCCAATCTGGTGACGAGCTCTTGTGCAGTATGTACTCAAGTCCCGAGAGAGAGAGAGAGAGAGAGAGAGAGAGAGAGAGAGAGAGAGAGAGAGAGAGAGAGAGAGTAGCGCTAGCTGAATTTACTATCGCTTTCGCACAGTAGCATCAGCAGGCAACATTCAGGAGTGAAGGAGAAATGATACCACAGAGGGCATTATGGAGAGTTCCGAGTATATTATAATTAGATTTGGGTCCTGATTTTCCCTCTATTCCGCACAGCTCAACTGAATCTAAATTGGCGGAATCGGGGGCGCAAAGCAATGCGCTTCTCTCTTCATCTAGGGACTCTAGAGTGTACCTGACTCATACCCAACGAAACTTTACCACATTGGCAGGCAGGCCAGTAGAATGTTGTAGAGGTTGAAATTGAAACTCTTGGGTCTCGAGAAACGAATTGGAAATATTTGCAGGTAATAACACCATTTCTTCGACAAGTCTGAAGTCATCCCGTATAATGGTATATTTAAAGAAGTTTTCAAGTAATTTTCAGCAATTTTAGTTTTCTTGTAAAAATGTTTTAGTTTTGTGTACGAAATGTTTTTTAGTGTATTAAAACTAAATAAAGTAATCATAAATGCCAATTGAGACTAAAGTAAATCTCAAATGCATGCTGTTCAGTTTTAAGAAATCTCATTATCGTCTCCTATTTTATTTCAGTAGTACACATCTTTACAACGGTAGTACACACGGATCTTTATAAATGTCTCTAAAGAAAGATAATTTCTCGGGGACGTGACACATTACACTTTTATTTTAAAAATAAAGGGTTTGTTTTAAAAAATGCATCTAAATATTAATACCAAACGCAACCCGCAGCACTCGGTCATGTATATTATTAAATAACTCCTAAACGAAGCGTTTCAGGACCTTCAAAACTAAAGTTTTGAAGCTAAAGGCCTCAAAGAAGCGTTTCCCACACCGTAATGGACAGGATGTGATATTTTTGGACATTATATTAAATTTTTGCCGGTTCGGTGCTTATCGATGCTGCCAATACCAGTAGCGTAGCGTGGTCATTTTTTTCTAGGGCAGACTTACTTGGTATTATTAATTGCCTAATCTTAAAATGACAATAACTGTCTAATGTGTCGTCGTTTATTTGTTGTTGTTGTTATTATTATTATTATTATTATTATTATTATTACTATTACTACTACTTAGGTTCTCCAACTAATAAAATCATAGTTCCTAGCAATAGACCCCTGAAAATAAGATCATACATTAAGAGAGATTCTTGAAAAAAAAAGTCAAGTGTTTTTAGTTGGCGGCCGTTTATAATTCGGGCCAGGAGAGTTTTCTTAATCATGCTGAAGAAATACTTTTTTACTGCCTGGAAAAAGTTTATTTAAAAATATATACAACCAAATGGGTGAACAACCGGGTTAATGCAATTACTAATTAATTTATTTTGTACTCTTTCAATCATTCTACTCACACGAGTCATTTAAATGTACTTAATTTTTTATAATAAATAAAATAATCAAAAATAATTTAATTTATTTATAAGCAAATTCCAAGAATACATATTCACACTCTCTGTAAAATATTGCTCCCCGAAAGTGTGAGGATTGTATATTAACGGCACAGCTATTTTATTGCACTTCTAGCGGTCCACTGATCCTGTCCTTTGAAAGTCTTCGGTTGCAAGTGCGTTCCACAGGCCACGAACGAACTCGAGGATTCCCGATAGGCCGGCCGACGGCTCGCTGTAGCCGTAGTAACAGCGTATTGTGATGAGCAACATTAATTTATTAAAAATTCAATCTTAATACAATTCTCGCCTCATGGCTACCCGGACACGGAAGACGAGACGTGAAGAAATCAAGGCTCTGGGACAAACATATTGACCGTCTAGACCGACTTTCGAAAAACTTTCAAAAACATCCCCCAGCATATAAATACGGAGCGCACGAAGCAGGGGGCAGTCAGAGCTTTCCGAGTAGTGCCGTGTACGTGTGTACCCGTCACGCCGTCACTCCGTCACGCCGTCACTCCGTCACGCTGTCACTCCGTCTCGAGTCATCGCAACGCTACGAAATGGACCAGAACGCCGCCTCTACCGCCGCCGCAGCATCCAACCTCCGCCAGGCCGAGATCGGGGCTATGGTAAGAGGCTGACGCCATCAGAAGTGCATCTCGATTCCTATCTCTCTCTCATTCTCCCACTCTTCAATTTATCTCTCCTTCTCCTCCCTCTCTCTCACTTGGAATAAGACGATGGGTAATGGAAATTAAATATTTAATTCAGAAATGAAAATCTTTTCTCATTTCTCCTTCTCCCCCTTCCTCGACCACTCAGTTCATTTAACGTGAAACTCTCCTGCGTGAATTACGCTTAACACTTAAAAAATTTTATTAAAGAAACGCCAGAGCCTTCCTTCTTTGACGGGTAAGTTCGCTATTAAGTGGGAAGTTCAAGACGCAAAACCTACGTGAAACGTGGTAATTGTGAATTAAAGAAATATCTATAAGCACATTATGAAGTATTCAATTCAATTCAATTTTATTAGTAATTTGTTTACATGATTAATCTATTACAAGCCTATCATATTAACGATCAAATAAAATAGTTTACAAATAACTTCTGATAGAACAGATAACATAAAAAATTAACACAATAAGTACAAAAAAACAAAATAATATAATAACGTAAAATACAAACTAATTGAGACATAAGAACATAGAAATATACACAAAACCAGCTGTATCAAGAGAGGCTTGACGCGATAGAGATATAATGTCATTCATTAGTGCCTGTGAAATTTAGCTTAAACTATTCATTTATAATGAATGCCCTCAATTTCAGAATTGATGAAATAAAGTAATGCAGAGTTTTAGATCTTTCATAGTTTAGATTAACCAAATAATTGGCAAATGATAATGAATCTTTCTATATGATAGTCTAAGCTCTTTATTTTTAGGCACTCACATAAAATATCATTAAGATTTACTTCAGTATTCATATTACATGTCGAGTAGATTGAATTTGAGTGTATTTGTATCACATATTTCTACTGTTGATGTTGATCTCTTTGTGACTGGGCATCCTGATTTGAGCGACTACTCTAGTAATGGAAGTGGGGAGAGCCAACGTTAGATATTTCTCTGTTTCTGTAGATTCCAAATCCCTAATTTCTCGATATATCGTACTCTATGATGAATTCATGATTTTACGTGTATCGTTCATAAGGATTTTACTTAAAATTGTGGTAACAATCATGGAAATACTATTTCTTATTACAATCAGATTTTGTTCCGTAATTAAGTTATGAAAGCCCAAATGATTTATCAACCCGTCCGGAACGAACACCCAGTTGTATTCACAAGAATTAGGATATGCATTTCTTGATTCTGATACGTGTTCTGCAAGGCCACTTGTATAATTTCCCCTCTATACTTTACTGGCCTTTCTGATCTCATTCTGTCTGACTTTTTGAATTCCATTATTTGTTCTGAGATTAACTTTTTTGGGATAAGATTTTGTCTGGAAATACTTGGATAGCGTGTCTACCTTGTGTTGAAGATTCACCACATCGGTTGCCAGGATAATCAAATCATCAGCAAAAAGGAGAATGCCAGCGTTGAATTCTATGTCAGTGAAACCTTCATCCACGAAGAATCTGGTGTAACGGAGGAAAAGAGCAAATAGTGAAGGGCTCAACGAATCACCTTGCAGTACGCCTTGTGTTACTTCAATCGAAATAGTCGTAGAATGGGTGTTGATTCTTACTTTCATTGATTGCTCTTCCATAAACATTATGAAATAATGAGACAATAATGAGCACATTATGAAGTAAAGAGAACAATTATTGTTTTTCATTAAATGTTTGGGTAGGCTCCGCCTTGCAGCCTAATAGGTAGCTACACCACTGACCAATACCACTTCTAAATGGAGGAATACAGAATAGATTCCACCATAAACTATATTTCAGCCCTTGGTGCTGGAGGTCATCTTTATGACTTCACGCTAAGAAGACTTCGATTCCTCCATTTTATACTATTTACGCTTGCTGTGGTTTACGCTGTGGTTTACGAGATTTATTTGTATAATTATTAATTCAAGATTCGCTCTCGCAGTAGCAACTTTAAGTACTATTAATATAGTTGCTTGATACCGAAGAAGTTAGCTTCTTATGCATGTAGTGCAATTACTTATTCGCCGTGGTCTACAAGTGTTTTATACCTATTTGTGGAACTACGATGGAAAAGAACTACATGTTCTCATGCATGTTTCTGTTTCACGATACTCTTAGAAAAAATTAGGGTGTTTTTTTTAACATGCGAGAGTTCTCACACGAGTACGCTAGTTTTATATTTTATAAAAATTTAACGTGTACTGCGTATTTTAATGGTAATTCCCAAAAACACTAAAGAGAGATGACTGAATTGTACCAAAGATTCAAAAAGTTATTTGTTGTTTCGGGTTGTTTCCAACGGGCTCCATAATCCTCGTCCCGGTCAAAGAGGTCCTTCATCAACCAATTCATTAGGAGCCATAACGTGCATGCTGCTTAGTTTCAGGGCAAAGCGGCGTTTCGGTTGAATGCATCGCCTCAAGAGACGAAGCGAAGCTTGTTTGTCAAAGGAAAGCAGCCCCAACGCGCGGGAAAGTTCCGCGAAATGTCGCTCTGAGCGCCAGAGTCGCCCGTAGATGAGTATTATTCACGCTTCAAAGCGCATCAAATGTGGAAGCTATCGTTCTCCGCCATCTCTTTGCGCGATTTGCATCACATTTATCCGGAGAAGGATGAACCTTGCGTTGCATGCAGAGTGGGGTTTCTCTGAATATCGATAGTTAAGCTGCTGCTAATTTCACACTATCTCTATTACAACCGATGTTGTAAATACAGAATAAAACTGATATAATTAATTTATCATAGAGATTAAAAGCGACGAAAGCAAGTTTAAAGTAAAAGGGATTTCTCTTAATTCAAGTCTCTTCCCTCTTCGGTTTTCGCGACCTCAAAATTTCCCCCACCAGTGCCCACTTTTCTCGCATACACTTTCCATTGCGTATTGCTTTTGAATAGCCTCATTTTCCAGAGACCCGATTCTAGCAGCGCCATTGGAGATATTAATGCCCACTCTTTATGTGGCTCCTACAACCCGTGCAGAAGATTCGCATGGTGCACAGAGATGGGTGGGCTCTTGCGCATCGTATCCGACTTCAACGGATGAGCTTCAGGCACCAGTTGGCGTCGCAATATTGGCGGAACTGTTAAATGCCAAAATTATCACGTTACAAGTCATTGAAACAGACTTATGAAGCACTTTTTTTTAAAAAAAATATAGCATCTTTTATTTCAATTACACCTTCATCGTGTTATTTTTGGTTGGTCACCGTCGAAAATTATCACTTTATGCCACTTTTAAAATGATTCTCTACACTTCTGGCTCTCCCTGCAACGTAGCGGCCAACGTCTGGTCTCGTTTCTTAACCGAAGTGCCCGTGCTGTGGTCACGTGGTTTATGACGCAAACTGGTTCTGCGCAGGACGAGCAAAAATCGGTACACTGGAGAAACCCGCCATCTGTTTCTACCATGGAGTTTATCAACCTGGCGGTCGCTACTCGCCTACCATCGACTAGTGTACTCAGACGGCTCATGATAGCTGGTCGCCATTTTATTTTCTCATAGGTGCATATCGGGACTACAACAACCACTTCGGGAAGGGCAGTAAGGAAAATTGATTGATTGATTGATTTTTTCGTGTTTCCGGGCACGTCAACTGCTTTGGTCATTAGTCCCGTTAGTGTAGTGCGTGTTTTTCTCTCGAGAGATGCGCGGTTATCTTACCCCGCTGGATGGCGAGATCCGGCGCCGACCTACCGTCGGCTAGTGCTGTTTCCCCCTAACCAGGACTCTCCCACCAGCGAGGCACCGCCCCAGCCGGGACAAGGTCTAAGCTCCCGACCGGCCTCCCGGAATATGTGGTAGTGTAGTGATTATTAGTGTAAGTGTGTGTGTGTGCAAGGGGAGAGGATAGGACAAGGAAGAGGAAGGACAGATCGCGCGCGGTCCGTGGCCCGTTTGATGGCGTACTGCTCCGGCATTCGCCTGGTGTTGATCGGAGAAACCACGGAAAACTACCGATCAGAGCAGCCGGCCGCTAGAGTTCTCCTCCAGACAGCGACTGAATTCGACCTAACTGGAAAGCTAGTGTCGAAAATCCTTCCGCAACCAGGACTCGAACCTAGGACCTCCGGTCAGAGGCGCTGCAGTGACATCAGTGATGCACTGAGCTACCGCTCCCGGTGGCAGTAAGGAAAAGGATACCAGGGTGATGGAATAGTTGGAAGGGGTGTCACCATGGCATAACCCCAAACCAAATATAAATTTGCAAAACTTAACGACACTCAGCGAGCGGCGGGTGAATCCTTCTGGTCAGCATCACCGTTGCTGTAGTCTACATAAACGGTCCCCTGAGTCACCCGCGCTCTGTTGTCTTGGATTTCGCCGTTGTCAGTCGAAGATAATTCCCCCGGGCGATTCTCTCGAACTCAATCGCCACGGCGTCACTCAAACTCATTCGCCACGGCCAATCTCTCGCCAAGGGCCATGCCGCCTCGGGCCGAAAGTATATTAAGTGTGTGATCCTTTTATTTGAGCCCTACTCTCTTCCCACGAGATAGCTGGGATCTTACGACACATTCGCTTGATTGATTGTTTCTGTAAGCGTCAAAAGCTGAAGTCATTGATACCGCAAGTGTGGTACATGATTTTATTACTGGAGGTCGCGGTGATCTTTCTGCACCGGACGGTGACATCCGGCGCCGAGATACACGGTTTTCCTCAACCTAGTATCTCCCACCAGCAGGGTTCCGGCCCAGCTGGGCCAAGCGCTAAGCTCCCAATGGTCTCACGCATGGGAGTGTGCTCCCAATGTCACGCCTGGTAATGCAGTGGATGTTTGTGTAAGTAAGAAGTGAGGATAGGACGAAGAAGAAGGGACGGACGTGCGCGGTCTGTGGTGCGTTTGTTAGGACACTGCGCCGGCATTTGGATGGCCGGATATTGATCGGAGAATGACGAAAAACTACCAATCAGAGCAGCCATCTGCTAGAATGCTCCTCCAAACAGCGGCAGAACTCACCCCAACAATATATCTGTTGCGGCGGTGTCCGCCACACCAAAAAGCGCGCCGCGGAGTCGGCGCGCAGTGACGTCAGCGAGCATAAGCTGGGCAGCCGAGCAAAGGAGCCGGCCAATAAGGACGGAAGGGCAGCGGGATAAAGCGGGCAGCCGCCGGGGCAGCGGCAGAACAGTGTTCGGAGTGTGATCTGAGCTGCGATAGTGTTGAGTATTGTGATTGTGATTGTGACCCGGCAGTGATTAGATGATTTCTTCGGATTAACTGTGTGACTTCGGCTTTGGACTTGGACATCTACGGAACATCTGGTGACTCGGCTATGTTATATTGGTTTCTCTCTCTTTTGGATTTTGGTACAGCATTTGTGTAAAGAAAGTGAAACTGTAATAAAAATCTTGTTATTGTTAATTTGCTGATTTCCATACATAACGATATCTAGTGTTGAAAATCCTGCCACCGTCGGGACTCCAACTTGAAGAAAGATACTAAAAAGAGTACGGTGAAATGCTGAGTTTTTCGAGAAATTAGAAAGCAAAACCGTCTGGAGAACACGAATTCAACGACGCGTCCTCTTTAGGGTGAAATATAAGATGGGAATCGGCGCTCCATCCTTTAATATCAATGCTCTCCCTACTCCCTTTCTATAGACTGAAAGTTGGCCTTACCCCTAAGCCCCATATGTCCTCACGACAAATGTAGTAAATGCTGCCCAACGTCCTGAATTAACAGGCTCGTGACCAAAAATTCTCCAGAGACCCTTTCTCTTCACCTCACCCCTTTCCTCCATTCCAGGTAATCTGCCAAGTCAGAATAAATTTGAAATGCCGTCACTTGCCATCTCAGGAGCGTTCGCTATATGTACTGGTATTTATCAGTGGTGGGAGTACACGTATGTCACGCTCGGGCTCGAATTGGGTTCAAGCGCCATTTAAGGAGAAAAACAAATGCCCGTCACTCACCGTCGTTGTGGACGTGGTTGTGCCAACCATCTCGACTCCGTCAGTAGGGACTACATTCACTAGAAGTTACAGCTACATTGGTACAGCTTTGGTCCTGGAACATTGCTTTCTGAAACAAATAACGGAAAAGAGCTGTCACAATTACTACTCTTTGGAGAAAATGTGTGAGACCATCAGTATACATGATCTGAAAGCAAATCAGAATATGTTTATACGGTAATGTACTGAATAAGTCTCATAATTTGAGCAACTCTGCCTACGAGCTCTTACAGATATTGCCGTTTGCACAATTATGCTTAAAGACGTGAAGTTTTAAGTCTTTAAAACTAGTCTAAGGGTAAGTGTCATTTGATAAAACATAATTTAAAGAAAACACAATAAATCATCACTTAAGTTATATCTTCGAAGCTATACTACTTGTGGCTATTTTTCTTGTTAAAAGAAGAAATTTCTTAGGCATGTGACATGACCGTTGATGTTCTCATTGGCGTACCAGTCATGTCGCAATAGAAGCTAAATTTATTCTCATGCGCAGCCATCAAATAGGCGTGGCTCCATTGTGCATTTGCACATTTGAGCATTTGTACACTTCCTCTCCGAAGGAAGGCGTACTAGGCATTTTTTCGTCCTTAAAAAATCCACGGCTTCGATCTGACCGTTATACCCCAGAACTTGGATACATTGTTACACCACTGAAAATACCAATTCAATTGGTTATCTTTCAAATAGCAAATTAATTTTTGAAAGTTATCTAAAATACAACTTTTCTTCACTAGAATCTCTTCATTACAAAATTACTGACCTTGAACTCAATGAACTAACCTACTAAGTTACTACAAACAATTCTACATCATTGCACGTATATGACTTCCCTTTTGCTAATTACTGTTGACCCCTGTTTACAAATCATTAAGGGAATGTGTAGTTAGCAGGGCGACCTCTATAAATCCGACCCTGTCACCCACGTCCTGTTTCTGAGTTCTGACCCTCCGGGCCGAAACCAGTCAGGACGTCAACTCCAATCTGCGTGAGTCGCTGCGTGCGGACGAGTTATGGCGGACAGAAGCACAAACTAAGAGGATTCGCTCTGACACCAAACATCAGCGCCCTCCCCGCGGACACAGACGGCTCGCAGGGATGGTCGCTGAGATGCGGGGAGAAGTAGAACAAATCTGGACGGATCTAACATTAGAAAACAGTAACTGAAAGTGAATAATAATAATAATAATAATAATAATAATAATAATAAACTGGCTCCCGTGGCGGTTGCGACAGACGTCTTCTGCGCCGAGGAGGCTGCAGGTTCGAGTCCTAGGCATGGGTGTATTTGTGATTCTCCCTTCACCCTTCATTATATTCACTATCACCTTGTAGTTCATAAATCCAAGTTACCTTGTGTGAACAATGGATACTGTCGAAAAAACTGTTTCTCATTCCGAGTTAAGACACGTTAATCTCTCCATGTTGGGCGATATTCGCATAAATAATAATAATAATAATAATAATAATAATAATAATAATAATAATTAAATCCGTAAAGAATCGTTTTAAAAGTGAAAATTAGTTTACAGTAGAACCCAATTTCAACCGACCAGAGGGTTACACAGATCTGGTAGGTACTGTGCAAAAGTAACGATTCTATTACTGCACGGCGATGGTATTAAAAACATATAAAATCAAACAATTCTTGTCACTATACGACAGGAAGATTTAAAGATTTTTTTTCTTTTTTCTTCAATATAATTTTACTTAGATTTCGGGTTTCAACACTTCCCTAATTACTCCTGCTGTAGAGTGGGATCAGCCAAACCAACTTTCTCTCCAAAGATAAATTTCAAAGTTAATGAATTTCGCCGCCTCCCCCCACCTCTCGCCGCCTCTCGCCGCCTCTCGTCGCCTCTCGCCGCCTCTCGCCGCCTCTCGCCGCCTCTCTCCGTCTCTCACCGCCTCTCGCCGCCTCTCGCCGCCTCTCGCCGCCTCTCGCCGCCTTCGCCGCCTCCGCCGCCTCTCGCCGCCTCTCGCCGCCTCTCGCCGCCTCTCGCGGCCTCTCGCCGCCTCTCGCTGCCTCTCACCGCTTCTCGTCGCCTCTCGCCGCCTCCCCACCTTCTCGCGCCTCCCTCTCGCCGCCTCTCCCCCTCTCGCCGCCTCCCCCCTCTCGCCGCCTCTCCCGCCTCTCGCCGCCTCCCCGCCTCTCGCCGCCTCCCCTCTCGTCGCCTCTCGCCGCCCCGGGCGCTTGAATTCCCCCCATCCCCGCCCGCCTTGATCCCGCGCAGCGCGCCGACCACTGCTCCTCCCACGCAGATGCGCTGCGGCGCCGAGGCGAGGGTGACGCTGACGTTAACGTCGTCAGACGAGTGCCTTTTCTGATAAGCGGCGGTTGAAGCGAGATTGTGTCTTGTTCCGTCCCTGTCAGGACTTACTGCAATAATGTTGTGTGGAGTATTTGCCTGAAAATTATGTGTATGACGGCGAATTATGCTGATTCTGGAAGGATTAAAAAATTCTTCAAAGATGAAAATTTATTATTTAAATTTTACTCTAAAGTTCAGTTTTCAGGAGAAATGCGAATTATTTTCGAAGAAAAAAATTTTGGAAAAAAAAAAAAAAATTATATAAAAATTAAAAAAACTTTTTGAAACAGTGTTATCACAGACGGAGAGGAAGACTTACGTTTCAGTGGATTTTTCGGGGTCAAAGACTCGCAAAACCTGTATTCTGAGTACACTTGTTAGAGGAATCAATTTACTACATATAGGAATAAATATTTAACTACCCTGATGTTACCATGGTTCGTGAACACGAGTTTTCTATGAAGAAATCGCCGATTTTCGTCGTAGCATTACAATCCTAAATTTTTTCTCCGTAAATACGTATTAAGGCGAGAAAGTGAAAATGCCGCTTAACGATCCGCTACGTTTTATTGTGAGAAAATAACGTTTCTCTGAAATGACGACTTTGTACAAAGATATAATGAGAAAGGATAAAAGTCTTGCTTATTAATTTTTAATTCTCTTTAGTTATTTTGAAAAAGAGACAGAGATTCGGAGTACTTTGGGAAATAAGCTCCTGTGTTTACAGAAGACTTTAATTAAGAGAAAGAAAATTTACAATAGACAGTTTTGCAGGAACGAATTTAAAAGTAATTACAATGAGAATACTAAAATATTGCAGAAAATGAAATACACAAAGAAAATACTACTGTGAAGCACAATTCCTTAAAGGATCTATATATTTCACAAAATTCTATAGGGGATAAAAACATTTCCAAATATTAAAAATTCATCTTATGAGCGTTTGGAAAGTTGGAATGAAATAATTCGCATATTTATTATTTATTTATTTATTTTACGTCAAAAGAGCAGTTAAAAACTGCGTATGACGTGCTATGAGGAAAAGTGAATTGTGTGCACATTTTCAAAATTCTGTGATCCTTACACTAAATCATATACTACTTAAAATTTGGGGAAAAAAGAAGCTCCCATGTAATGAAATCTATTTTCAGGGATAAAAAGGCAATAAATTTTGGCTCCTATCCATGTTGTCCTTCGTAATAATACTTCCTGGCGCGACAACATGGAAACGAAAATTTGAATAATTGTATTTCCCACTGAATTCTAGAAAGAATTCACAGAAAATTATGTTACATTTATGTCCAGAAGCAAAACAAGGGGCCATCTCAGCATTTGCTCAATGGATCAGGGAAACTGGACGAAAAACCTGATCGAGATGGGGGTCATTGATATAGTATATCATATAGTATGGACAGACGTCGATATCTCAGCTGGAACACTGTTGCTTCTACTGCGTCATTCAGTACGTTTCGAATCCTGACGGTTCGCGAATTTTCAACATTAACAAGTGCATACCATGGTCGAATCGAACCGCTGTCTGGAGGAAACTTTTAGCGTCCTGTTGCTCTAATCGGCTGTTTTTGCTGGTTTCTCCGATCAATATGAGACGAATGTTGGGGCAGTACCGTTAGAAACGGGCCAATATCCGCGCAAAATCTTTCCGTCATTATCTTTGTCTACTGTTCTCCCTTTGCTCTCACATTTACACGTAAAACTCTACAGAAAACATATCGGAGAACAGTCAAGAGGTTAGCGTTTGACCCGGCTGGGGTGGTTGCCTTGCAGGGTGAGATACTCGAAGATGGAAACCTCCCAGATCGACGTGGAGGTCAGCGGCAGATCTCACGTGCGAATGAGAGTACATAAAATATACACTATATCTACGGAACTGATGGCCATAGTTTTGTCGCGCCTGAAAACATTATACAGTAAAATTTGTCTAAGCCGGAATCGATCGGGACACAAAAAATTCCGGTTTACGGAGGTTTCCATTTTATGCAAGGCTGTCCATTATATGATCTGATATTAACGTTTATGCCCAGAAAGTAGTAAATTACATGACTTTATTATAATTATCAAAATACATTAATATTTAACGTATTTATGGAAAGAATCATCAATAAACGAATATTAAACTCTCTTCATTGACGGCTTATTATTTTAGCTGAAAAATACACGCCTTCCCTGGCTGTATTCGGACTGCTTGCTTACTCTTTCAACGCACAATGCGTCACAACCCAGTACTTTCTGGTTGAAGGCCTGGCGCAATGCGTGTCTGGTCGAGGGGTTATACTTTTCCGCGAGGAGCAGGGAGACGCGTGAACAGAATCCATGCCCTACACCTTCCCACGCTCACAGAGTCGGGAGAGAGGAACTTCCCCTAAGACTTACGCTTTGAGAAACAAGCGACTTGAAGGTAGACAGCTAGTACGAATTCAGTCGCTGCCTGGAGGAGAATTCTAGCGATCGGATGCTCTGATCGGTAGTTTTCCGTGGTTTCTCCGATCAACCCCAGGCGAATGTCGGAGCAGTACCCTAACAAACGGGCCAGGGACCGCGTGCGATCTGTTCTTTCTCTTCCTTGTCCTATCCTCTCCCCTTACACACACACTTATACTAACATGCACTACAGTGCTACATATTCCGCGAGACCGCTCGGGAGCTTAGAGCTAGTCCGGGCTGGGGTGGTGCCTCGCTGGTGGGAGAGCCCTGGTTAGGAGGAAACCCCACTAGCCGACGGTAGGTCGGCGCCGGATCTCGCCATCCGGCGAGGGAAGATCAACGCCATCTCCGGAGAAAAACACGCACTACTCTAACGGGACTACTCTGGCTGGTTGAATTCTACTCTGACAGCTCGTCTCCTTCGATGTCCGGCTGCCACGACTAAGTCGCGTGTCGCAGGGATAGAGAATTTAAAATAAGCCTGCAGATGCATTAACTTCATTAAGAACGCGTGTCCCTGCCAATTGCATAAAATTCACAGGATTTCCTCATCCCACAGGATTTTATAAAGATCCCCCCCCCCGGAAGGACATTAAAAACCGTTCCGTTTCCCGAATGAAGAGGTTCCCTTTTATGCTGTGTAAAATGTCATTTAACTTCACGGGCAGGAAAAATTTTCGGTTTAGACAAATTTCCAGCTTGTTTCGGTTTAGACAGATTTTACTGTACAGAGTGAATTTGATTAAAACCGACCAACTGAAGGGACCGATTCCTGTCAGGAAATGAAGGAAAAAAGGTCATATGAAAACGTGTCCCGAAATGCGTCATTGCAACGGTAGGTGGCACTGACAAAATGCGTCGCGTGATGGCACTGACGAAAGACATTTTATCTGACCACTTGCATTGTGTTTCTTGCGTGTCGCACATTGTGTGGTTGAAGTAGAGTATTGTAAGAAGCAGAATGGTCGGGTATACATTTCTGGAGCAAGGTTGACTGAACCATCTGCATGACCGTACACACACTGTTTCTGTAATGAACACCGGAAGTTTCTTCTTCTTACAATACGCTGCTTCAACCACACAATCTGCAACATTTGCCGGTGCAATTAGTGCCATTTACCGATGCATTTCGTCTGTGCCATCTACCGTGGCAACAATGCATTAGGGATAAATTTTTTTTGAAAACGTGCAGAGATTTCACTTCTTCCATAGCACGTCGCACACAGTTTTTAACGTAAAATAAATAGAGAGTGGTTTTTTTATCGTTCGCCGCAGAATCGGGCCGCGTCGCCTGGGCAATCGAGGGCTCACTCGCCGGGAGAAATGCTGATTCACCGCCCGTGCTGCCATACGAGAACTATCGCTACCGCGTAACTTACCTTAAAGATGCTGAAAGTGGTGTCCTTCGGCTCGAATGCATTCTTGGCACCTCCGGAATAAATTATGATTAACCCTTTGAAGTAAATCTCGAGGAATTGCGGCGATTTTCTCTTCAATAGAGCGCCGGAGCTCTTCCTCCGAATGCGGGTTTTCTGCATATACCTGATCTTTCAAGTATCCCCAAAGGAAAAAGTCACAAGGAGTCAGGTGATCTAGGAGGCCATAACCCACGACTAATTATTCTATCATCACTATAAACATTATTTAAGAAGTTCATGGACCGACCAGCAGTGTGAGCTGTTGCCAAATCCTGTTGAAAGTAACCATAGAACCTTTCTTCTGATGTCAATTGTTCGAAGAATAATGTCAATATCTGTTGAATGTAAACATCAGCAGTAACGGTGGTGTTGAAAAAAATAGGTCCGATAATTCTTGTGGAACTCAACGCACACCACACTCCTATCTTTACGTCGTGAAGTGGTTCTTCATGAAACAGGTGAGGGTTTTCTGCACTCCAATAGCGGTTGTTTTGGCTGTTAACGTATCCACTCAGATGAAACCACGCTTCATCAGAAAAAAAAGTCAAAGCAGGATCAAGATCACCGTCATGTATGCTCTGCAAAAAATATTCCGCAAAACGTACTCGGGATTCTGGGTCACGAGGCAGCATCGCATGAACAACAGTGGTCTTGTGTGGCCGAAGCTTTAAAAGCTTAGTGGCTGTTCTGGCTGAGCTCGTGGTTACACGTGCCTGTTGTCCAAGACGCCTCAAAGATTTTCTTGGGGATTGTTGTAACCTGGCAGAAATTTCTCTCCCCTTCTCTTCTGTCAGGACATGGCGCTTTCGACACTTTCGTTTGTCTATTAAAATTCCCTGGGTGCGAAGTTTCTTAACAATCTTCAAAATTGTTGACCGATGTGGAATATTCACGCCCGAAAATTTGTTAATAAAACGCTTGCGGCACTTACTGGCAGACTTAACTCGAACGAAGGTGTCATAAAGAAATATGCTCTGCTTCAAAGAAACTTTCATGTTGCACAGTTGACTGCTCTAGGGGCACTGGTGTATCGGCCGGTTGCGCCGAGCGACGAACGCGCCGGATGAACGGGGGCCTTGTTGAGAAATCGCCGGGCAACCGAGGGCTCGATCGCTGAGGCAAGCGGTGCGTCATCTTCGGCGAAAGATTAAAAAAAACACCCGGTATAAATAAATAAATACCGTTTCAATTGACTTAAGGCATGCATATGATTGAGTGTTCTTATCAATCCCTCCGGACCGCTACAGTTCTCAAGTTTATTAAGACTAGTTGACCTCGTGCGATGACATCGCACAGAAATGCCGAAGAAAAATTAAGACGACAATACTGTATTTCCAGAAATGTACATTAGGTTTCATATTTACCAAGATCTGTACACATATATACATGGATATTGTTTTGGCCTATAAGAGTAAATCATCCTTACCTTAACTTAGGTAAAAAAATATGAAAAACAATTTCTAAATAATTATCAGAAATCCCTCACCTCTAATGTTTTTGTGGATGTCACAAGAATGATAAAAGAAAGTAAATGGAATACTTCAATTTATAGTCGCAACCATCTTTTCAACGATCACACAACACGATGTTCTCTAACCAAATCAACTACTCTTCCATTACCCGCCAATTTTCTAAGTCGCACATGACGTCATCTTCGTGTTTCCATTCTAGCCGCGTATTTCAACCAACACAAACTTCGTAACCTATATTAATAAAGTACAGCTGTGATCTATTCAATAGATAGTGACCGCCACATTAAAACCGTTCACTGAGTCGAATTGGTGGGACAACAAAATAATTCTCTTTGCAGCTTTAATACATATGATGGCTTCTCTTGTAAGAGTTTGGACAATCCTGAGCTTACGCACAATGCATCTTTTCAACTAGGAAGCATCTCACAAATCAATAGATAAGCAACACCAAAAGCTACGAAAGGTCACGAAGCGACAAAGTTGAGTCAGTCATTGAACATATGACTTTTGTTTACTCACTCCCGACAGTCAGTTACTTATCTGCATCCTCCTACAGCGAGGAGTTCTTGTCTTTGTATCCGCATGAGTGGTTCTCACAGAAGTCACTGCTACGCACCTTGAGAACTAGTTCTCTGGCCTTCCTCACTTTCGATAATTCTACAGGTGATATTTTAAGTGTTGCGATAGTTCAATTTTATTTCGTATTTTATGTGGAGATATTTATGATCGACCACATTTATTGAACATCTATCTTTGTCTGTTGTATTAATGTGAATTTCGCTCATTTCGCAAATAGAAATCAGGTGTTGATTACGTCAACGAATTTACGAAACCGAATACCGAAGTTGGACAAAGACATGGCTTCCCCGGTTTCACGGTAAGTCTTAACACTGCAAAATGCTATGCGACAAGTAAATGTGTACAGGTGGTTGCAATTTTTCAGTTCAATTAACAATTTAAAATGCAATAATTCACATTTTTTGGTAGCTTTCTCTCCCATTTCTTTCAGAAACTGCAATTCTTCTCTTAAGTTTTTGTAAACATTTTCTTGTTGTCGATAATGTTCGATACGCTAATTTATGAAGTGTCCAATTGATGAGCAATCTGTGGGTAACATAATTAATCAAACTGTTATTTTTTAATCAAATTACAACCCTCCTAATTCTGCATTTTCGTTTTTTATTCATTATCTGTTTTAAACAACCCTCAATACACTCAGCATCCCACTATGAATGAATGGTTGAATAATACTGGGGCATTTATCAAACTGTTTACGGACTTAAACCTGCGAAATAGTTATATTTAAAGCCTAAAATTTAGGGCACGATAGCTTACAGAAAAAAACTCGTATTTTTAAAAGTTACCATTGCACTATACTTTCAGAATCCAAGTTTTTACAGGCGGATGTTTAAATCTAAAGTAAGAATTGTTTTAGTGTATTTTGACTAGGCACCTAGTGTGTATTGATATCTCACACAAAGTGCCTAATGTGAGGTGTCAATTTTATGGTCGAATTATATGAGGTGTCAAACATACGTAGAAAAGACACGATGAAACATTCTTTGCATGAATAATACACAACGGTTATATGACGGATTTGAACTATTTAAAAGATACCATACACACGAAAGGCTGTAAATGTACTACTGCTACATAATGATTCTTTTTTAATTGCAGAATTAGGTGATTATAAAACGCTCAGTCGTACGGCTTTTCAGTTGTTAGGAGCGAGCAATTTCAGACAAACATGATGAGAAGGGGGTGGCGATGGCGAACTCCATTTAAACATTAGAATGAAGCAGTGCGCCTACTAAAGTGGGGGAATTCATATTGTTGACTACTTATGGGCGGAGTATTTACTTCATTATCTAAGATCAACCAGATTACTGAGGAGGATGTGAAAGGGAAGTTGGTTGTGTAGACGAGTTTCTACGGGATGCTCTTTATCTAGATTGCAATGAGATGCACCGGTAACTGAGGTAGATTTTGGAAGATTGTGAAAAATTTGGTTCAATATTTTAGAACGGGTTCTATGGCTAGATTTGTAGAGATTTGTGTTGCTTTTTTAAACCTTATTTTGGAGCATTTGAATTTTGTTAATTGCTGTAGTGGCGGCGTTACACCAGACTGGACAAGCGTACGTGATTAACGGACTAAATTGGGTTTATATATAAGGAGAGCAGAAAGGAGCTTTTAATGTGGAGTGAAGGTCGATAATGAGTTACCCTCGGATTATATAAAACAAATTTGAGGCTTTTCAGTTTTAGATTACACTATTAATGATCGATGAAAAACGAAAGAAAAATACTATTTTAACAATGATATTCCCCGTTTGCTAGAGCCCAGAAATATGACGGATTTGGACGATCTATGAGCCCCAATGGACATAAAATACTTTAAATGTGCTACTTCTGCATAATGATTTTTTACTTTCTCGCTACCACTATCGGGGAAGACAAAAAGTTATGTAATGCTGCGCGAAAAACTTTTTAATTAACTCCACACTTAATTAAACATGAAATATAAAAAAGTTAACCTTTACTACTCACTCACTTGACTCGTTTCTCAACTTTGAGGAACGCTCAACATGGGGAATCGCTTCAGTTTTCTTCGCCTATGATGCAATAAAGGCGAATTGCGGGGACATTTCGCGCATTGTTTTCTCCTCGCAGTTTTATGCCAAAGATTCTTGACAGTTTGAAAGTCAGATTAGATGCATTCACCATTTTCTAATATTTTTTTCATATTTGTAATTTTGTATCAAGCTTTCAACAGATTTCTTTACGAAGTTATTTTGTATCCTAACAGCACCAAATATAATTATCTCATAGGTTTATCTGTATGGAATAGTAGCCTAGTTAATCGATTTAGTTGTTTATATAGGTTGTTCTACAGTTTATTGTACGACAAATGCTAAATAAATAAACTACCGTATGACAAATGCTAAATAAATAGACTTTTTTTTCACTAAAAAAAAAGTTGTATCATTCATTGTTGAATACTAAACATGAAGAAAAGAAATAATATTTAAGGGAAGGTGGGGTCATCAATGACCCCGCCTTGTAGTTAGTGTAGTAGTCATTTGTTGAAATGAGCCTTGTGAATTCACGGTTAAATTCTAATGATCACATTATATATATAAAATTTTTTAAAAAAAGATATATAATATAATAAAAGAGTGGAGAAGGGATTCTGGAGTTCTGGAGTTCACGAAAACGTGCGCAGTTTATACTTATCCCCCGCAGGGTTTTTACTGTTTTTTTACAAAATTAATTGAATCCACTAGCAAGATCCATCAAATTCGAAACGCATTTTATGTTGTCACACGACATGGAACAATTGAATACCACGTGCGCTTCCAAATAGGTTTCAGGGACCTCTATAAAGCCCGGGCAATGTATAATAGATTATAATTTACAAAATGAGACATTTTTAGATCTGTCATAACATTTTTGAAAGCTTAGCACTTCTGGGTACACTGATTTTGAATCGAGTTTTTACAGAAAGTTGCAGAATCTCGAAATCTGTGTAAAATTTAATTAACTATTTAATATTCTGTGCGGTTGTATCCAACTTCAACAATCAACACACAAAAATCAATTTTACAAACTTTTCTTTAGTGAATTAATTTCAGAAACGTGTGCTTTTAAATTTAATACATCTGCACTTACAATAGAACATGTGTTTTTATAAGTAACCGTCTTATCGGAAAATGACAACCCGTACTTCGTGACCACTGCAAAGTATACTGCCCTTGGTACAGGGGTTCAAATCTCGGACACTTCATGTAGCATTTGTGGTGAGCCAAGCACGTTCCGGGAGGATTTCTTGGCAGTAGCTATGCTTGCCCCTGCTATGAATACGATTCCAACGTTTCATACCCCAACTTCTCATAAATCTTTAGTTATTACATCGTTTTTCACTATTAAGTTCAAAGACAACTCAATGGCAGCCGTGTGGAGATTCCACCAGTAGTCTAAGTAGAGGAAGACCTAAATAACTAAATAAGTGGTAATTCTATGAAATAAAAATCATCAGAGGTTTTTCTCTTATGTTTAACGAAATACTTTCATACCATTACAGGAGGTTCCTAGTGGTGTTACTTCACCTTGAGATTATCGTACACCACACTGCAATGGGAGAAATGCAGGTGAGAATCACAGTATTAATAAGGACTAATTTCTGTTATTTTCTATTTATTTAAGAATCTGAATTTAGATAGTTCCGAACAATGCGGCAAGGATTTAAGATAACAAAGTTTTGTATTAATTTTAAAAGTTTTGAAGAAATATCAAGTTTTTCAAGGTTTTCTTTGACGTGTTTTTCTATAAGACCATTACTGGAGATAATTATTGGGAGAATGAATGCTTGGTCTTGTTTCCATTGATCTTTGATTTGATGTCAGATAGCTGTTTTCTTATTTATTATTATAATTAATATTATTATTATTACTATTATTATAAATACTATTGTGATTATTATCGTAATGTGATTAATCTATACACGTTTTTGAAATGCAGGGCATTCCCTGGCATTTCGAATGAGAAATAACTCAAGTTATCGCCTTGAACCTCTGATTCTTGGAATGCCAACATCTCCAAGCGCCCGGGCATCGACCTCTGATTATTCTTATCATCGCGCACAATAATACTTTTGCAATCAAGAGATTGTGCAAAAACGACGCAGTCCGTCTAGTCTACAATGACGTCTATATAAAGATATTGGATCACTGAGGGACAGGTTTCAGCCTTCCGCCTATTCTTCGCTCATTAAAAAGAAGAAGGATAATGTAGAATATTAAATAATAATTAATTTAATATTCTCTAATTTGGAACTGTTAATTAAATATTGCATTTATACATTTTGACTCTAATTTGTCAATGTCATGTTTTTTGGGGGGGCTCATTTCTCGCATAATTCTTACGCAATATAAAGAATGTAATGTAATATTGCGTAAAAATAGCGATTGTTCGACGGAAAAACATTTACTGCCAAACCCTTATGACAAAAAAATCTATAAATCCTGTATCTGTAGAGATGAAGGAGGGGAGCACAACACATCCTCTAACAAGTAGTGTAGTTAGAATCTATGTTCTGTGGGTTCTTAACACCGAAAAACGTCTGTCTATCCGTCTGTCATTTAATGATTTTAAGAGTGATGATAAACATATCACCATATTAAACAAAACCCTAAATAGTAACCGGGAGCGGTAGCTCAGTGCATCAACTGATGTCACTGCAGCGCCTCTGATCGGGAAGTCCTAGGTTCGAGTCCTGATGGCGGCAGGATTTTCGACACTAGCTTTTCAGCTAGGTCGAATTCAGTCGCTGTCTGGAGGAGAATTCTAGCGAGCGGCTGCTCTGATCGGTAGTTTTCCGTGGTTTCTCCGATCAACACCAGGCGAATGCCGGAGCAGTACCCTACCAAACGGGTCACGGACCGCGCGCTATCTGTCCTTCCTAATCCTGGTCCTATCCTCTCCCCTTACACACACACTTACACTAACATGCACTACACTACCACATATTCCGGGAGGCCGGTCGAGAGCTTAGAGCTTGTCGCGGCTGGGGCGGTGCCCCGCTGGTGGGAGAGTCCTGGTTAGAGGGAAACCCCACTAGCCGACGGTATGTCGGCGCCAGATCTCGCCATCCAACGGGGAAAGATCACCGCGCATACCCCGAGAAAAACCATGCAGTACACTAACGCGACTAATGACCAAAGCAGTTGACGTGCCCGGAAACACGAAAAAATCAAATCAAATCAAACCTAAATAGTATGATCTAGTATAATACAAATTAGGTTTTCGGGAGAGGGATAACACATTGTCCGGGAGTTACCAACTGTAACCTCCTCTATGTATAGAGATATAATAGAGGATTTCATCAATAGGGACCTTTAGCCACAAGTAGTACAGTACTGTGCGTTAAAACAGTCTCCCCTTGCTGTCTTGCTCATCATGACAGTCCCATTGTTGCCACTGGGTCCACGCTCAATATTTGAAGGTCCGTTCTGGAAACACTGCGTAAAAAAGCGCACTTTATCGCGCTGATGTCAGTCTGGTTTCTCAGATGTCTAGGTTAATAATACTTCTGTCGCCGTTTCATATCGCAAACTATCGGATGAGAGGATGAATGTTCTCGTTTCGAACATAGATCACGAATGTTCCCCGGAAGCGAACTACGAACGCTCTTCGAACAATAAAAACGAACGCTCCCCTAAAATGGACCACGAACGCTCCTGCAACACGGAACATTGAAAACGTTCCTCGAACACGAACCACGAATGCTGCTCGAACACGAACCGGGAGGGAAGGTTGGAGAGGGGAGAGGAGAGTGGGAGTGTATCGCAGTGACTGCAAGAGGAGGGCGGGGAATGGAGAATGTGGAGAGAAAGATGGGAGAGGGAAAGGCGAAGAGAAGAGTAGGGAGAGAGGGGGAGAAAATGGTGAGAGGAGAGTGGAGAGAAGTGTGGTGAGATGAGAGTCAGAGAAGAGAGTGGGAAGGGAAATATGGGGAGAGGTGAGTGAGAATGAAGCGGGTGGAGATGAGAATAGGGAGAGGATAATGAGGACGACGGAAGGGTAGTGCGGAGAGATGTGTGGAGGGAATAGAGTGTGGAAAGGAGTTTGAGGGGGGAAAGGAGAAAGGGGGTTAGAGGAAGTGGGGAGAAGGGAATGCGGCGAAAGGAGAGGGAAAAGTGAATGTGGGAAGGGAAGTGTGGAGAGGTAATTGAGGGGGGGGGGAGGGAAGGGTGGAAGAGAGTGTGGGGGGAATGATGGGAAGAGGGGAGTAAGGAGAGCGGATTGGAGGAAGAGAGGGCGGAGTGACAAGTGGGGAGGGGGAGGAGGAGGGGATGGGATTGGGAGGGAGAGGATTGAGAGGTAGAGGGTTTGTGGAGAGAAGAGTGGGTAGAGAGGAGGATGGAGAGGAGAGAGTGGAGTGGCAAGAGAAGAGAGGGATAGAAGCCCTGGAAATGACATTTTCAAGACCCCAGTGTCCTGAACTCAAGACATTGGAAAGAAGAATGTGCCTAGCTACTTTGCCATTTCCGGAGAGTAAGGAGTGTAGTGGTGAAACGGGCACTGAGGAGACAAAATGGTGAACCTTTCTATCTGCATGAAGTACATTCTCGCCCTATCAATTATTTGTGTGTAATGTTTTGAAAAGTGACCCTGAGTTGCACCGCTCGAAAAATTGCTTTCCTCATACTACTTTGCGTAATTAAAAGAAATCACCAAGCAGAGGGTTCTGTATGAGCGTTTGTAACAAATTCCAAACGCAACCCAAACACTCGTCTGTTCGCGGGAAAGCCGATAACCCTGACTTCCGTCATTAATATTTTACCGTGTCGTATGTTCTTTCTTAATTGATTGATTTTTTCGTGTTTCCGGGCGCGTCAACTGCTTCGGTCATTAGTCCCGTTAGTGTAGTACATGTTTTTTTCTCGGGATTGATTGATTTGTTCGTGTTTCCGGGCGTGTCACCTGCTTCGGTCATTAGTCCCGTTAGTGTAGTGCATGTTTTCCCTCGGGAGATGGCGGTGAACTTCCCCTGCTGGATGGCGAGAACCGGCGCCGACCTACCGTCGGTTGTGGGGTTTCCCCCTAACCAGGACTCTCCCACCAGCGAGGCACCGCCCCAGCCAGGACAAGCTCTAAGCCCCCGACCGGTCTCCCGGAATAGGTGGTAGTGTATTGCATGTTAGTGTGAGTGTGTAAGTGGAGAGGATAGGACAAGGAAGGGGAAGGACAGATCGCGCGCGGCCCGTGGCCCGTTTGTTAGGGTACTGCCTCGGCATTCGCCTGGTGTTGATCGGAGAAACCTCGGAAAACTACCGATCAGAGTAGCTGGCTGCTAGAATGCTCCTCCAGACAGCGACTGAATTCGACCTAGCTGAAAAGCTAGTGTCGAAAATTCTGCCGCCGTCAGGACTCGAACCTAGGACCTCCCGGTCAGAGGCGCTGCAGTGACATACTCAGCTACCTCTCCCGGTATTCTTTCTTAAATATTACGTAAGGAATTATCTAATAAATGAAAGAATTAATCGTTACGTCACTTTCATATCTGTCGTCACGTAACAAGAAATATAACTAAAATGGTAGGAGTAGCTGTGGTACCATTTCAGTGGCCACGGCACTTTGTTACACGAAGCAGGAAGGGATACTCCTGCTCTCCGATTTCCTCGAGGAATGGGGCTCAGGAGAATAGCATGGGGCGCGTTGCCACAAGAATTTTTCTTTAAAACACTAAATGAAGAAAATTGCTATGAAGGGACTCGGCAGTGGTGGAGAAGAGGAGTGGTCTATTAACAGGAGCATGATTTGCATGTAATACATGGGTTACGATCCTTAAGAAAGTTGGTCGTTTTATAGAGATGGTAAATTGGTGTAATTATAATTTAAAACATGTCATTTAAATTATAAATATCAAAGTATTTGTATTTTCGTGTTTCGATTTATCTCAGAATTACCAAGATTCTGCAGAAACTGAAAACTTTAAAAGCTGCATAATTACTCATTATCTAGCACCCAATTAAGGCGAGTTCAGCTCTCAAAATTGTAATAAATAATTTCGTTTCCTTCACTCATTCATTCTTTTAGAACAAGTACAGTTCAATATTGATGTAAATACATGGAACTCATCTATCATTTATGCAAGCGTGTATGTTTCATCTAAAACGCCGAAAAAATGAATGATATTTTTTTATTACAGGGACTTCCAGGTCTCCCTGGGCTTAAAGGAGATGCCGGAGTTCCAGGAAAAGATGGCTTACATGGTCCTCCTGGACTACCTGGACTTCCAGGACGGAAGGGAGACACTGTGAGAATGCATTAACGCTAACATCGAAGATAATGTTAGAGTATACTGAAAGAATTTACGTCAAAATAGTGGATAAAATAAACAAAGAGATGCACTGAAGAAGGAATCTACATCAGTTTTATGTTTTGTGTTTTGAACTAGGAAATATAAATATTCATACTAACTGAATTAATTTTTTTTCATTTTACAGTCATAAAAAAAATATATACATTTGCCTTGGTTTTTTTTTTTTTTTTTTTTTAAAAAAATTTTTTTAGAAGACGCAAGGCATTCGGAAGAAATCCTGTCGTTAAGAAACTGTAGTAATAACTTGGTGGTGGAAGAGAAACAAAAAATGAATACTTTAAACCAATTTTTAGAGTCTGTTAAAACATATAAAATGAAGATCGTTGTAAACGAATGTCAAAGAAAAATATTGTGCTAAATCCGAGAGCACTTAAGAAAAGAATTGACAAAGTAGTTAATAATACATCAAAAGACCGAAGGAATCTCCGGGGAAATTGTCAAATTAGGAGGGGAAGCTATTTTATCGTATTTATTGCGGCTTTTCGAGATACCATTGATCAATTCATGTATTCCTCGGGATTGGAGAGACGCCATTGTGGTCCGAATTTTCAAAGGGGGCTCGGGTCAAAATGTCTAAAATTATTGCTCAGTAAGTCTTGCGACTTTAGTGTGTAAGAAAATGGAAAATTTACTCGCAGAATACTTACGCGGAATTTGGGATAAAATAATATTGTTTATGAAGGATAAAACGGTTTTAAAAAATAATAAATTATTTCTAATTCTCTCGATAAAGTTTTCATCGTTCACGCAATTATTATAGATTTCACCAATTCGTTCGACCTTTTTCACAATGACAAATTAATCCGAAAAAATAATAAGCTTAACATAGACAGAAGAATTTCTCTCTGAATTCGAGAATTTCTCATCTCACTTACTAAACGGGTGCGAATAGTGTCTAATTTCTCTTCGGGGCAGAAGTAACGTCCGGAGTGCCACAGGCAAGAGTCCTAGGTCCTAGGTTTCATTACAGGGGTTTCCAGGCTTATTTATAGCGTATATTAGTGATATTTGGCAGGGAATCGAAACAAAAAGACGTCTTTTAGCAGATAATTGAATAATTAAGTTTGTATTGTATAATTTATTGAGAAATTAAGAATATAAGTGATAGAAAAATGTTGCAGGCTGATTTCGATAGGCTAGAATCATGGGCTACTACAAATGAAATTCAATTAAATCCCAGTAAGTGCTAGTGTATCCGATTCGCACGTTCTAGAAAGACTGTTGACACATCAAATGTAAATTGGGAAATCAGTATATTCCGAAAACTAAATGCTACATAAATATTTGGGAATTGTACTAAATGAGCTGTTATGGGCAAAACACGTAAAATATGTAGTGAAAAAGGTGTAGAAGACATTACACGTTGTGCTTAGACTGCTTAGGAAAGGAAGTGAAAAATCGAGGGTACACCTCTCCAGTACGACCGACGTTAGAATGTAGCTGTATATGTTGGAACCCATATCGTTTCGGGCAAGTAACATCTCTCGAAAAAGTACAAAAATATGCCGCAAAATTTGTTAGAAGAAAACGTTCTAACTCTGAATTCATATTGTGGGAACCTATGGAAAAACGCACAGAGAAATCGCGTCTTTGTGCGTTATTCAAATCAATAAGAGGTGATCGTCCCTGGAGGAAGTGCGGGCAAGATTATCAAAACCAACATACGTCGCGCGGAAGGATCAGGGTTCCAAAATTCGGCAAAGAAAACAAAGAACAGATGTAGGTAAATTCTCATTTGTAAACAAAACAACATAAAATTGGAACAAATTGCCTGTAACAGTGCTGAAGACTTCTCCTCAGAATGTCGGAAATTTTAAAATTGTATTAAATAAATTGTAATTTTTAGAAAATAATATTTTAACATTAAAATTAATTTTTTGTTTAATTATTGTTATTTTATATCAGGTCAGTTTTAGCATAACAGGGTTAATATATTTTGTAAACATTTATTAAGTAATATGTAAATATTATAATTGTTACATTGCTTTGTGTATTTGTAGTAACTCTTATAACACCTACCACCGGAAATATTCTCTGTATTCCTAAGTAGCAAAATAAATATTCTATTCATTCTAAATATAATGGTATACATTTTTTTACTATTCAGTTGTTACTCTCTTAGGGCCTTTCAAGTAAACAAAACACCAGGGCTATGTGAACCAACATGACGGCTCTCTCTCTCTCAGAATTGATAAATGATTACATACCCTTCATTATTCTGAACATGAAATGTAAAATAAGTTTTGAAGTAACAAAAACTAACATCACGTGCTCATAAGTTTCTTCAAGAAAGCCTATAACCTTGTGGATGGTCTTTCATTACAGGGGCTACCAGGCTTACCAGGCATACCTGGTATAGAAGGGCGTAAAGGAGTGAGAGGAATGCCAGGACAACCTGTAAGTATATATCAGCTTTAAACCAAAGGAAATGTGAAAAAACAGTTAACACACGCATAACGTTCCAAGGCAACGACCAAAACCCGCGTGATTTTATTCATAAAAAATTTTAATTTCGTATTGTACGAAGATAAAACTTTTAAATATATACAGGGCTTGATTTCTGGCGAAACGCGACAGAACGGCGTTGCGGTACCTCAGGAATAATTATTAAATTATATTATAACTACATAACTGTTTCTATTAAATTAAGAACATATGTACGACGTACATATTTAGATACATGTTATTCCATTTAAATTCCAAACTGGGCAAAGACGCGTAATCCGCTAGTACTATAATATTTGATTTATACAGGGTCCCCCTGGAGCTCCAGGGCTTCCCGGAGTCAAAGGAGAACCCGGCATATGCACTGTGGACGCTAGCTCCGGCCATTGCGACGGGCTGGTAGGGCCACCAGGCCCTAAGGGCGACATCGGGTTCCCGGGGAAAGGGCTCAAAGGAGAGCCGGGCCTTAAAGGGGAAAAGGGAGAGCCGGGAGATGGGTGGCTTCAACGGCCGAGGAGAGATGGAATTGCAACGAACGAGGTAAGTGAGACATGATACACTAGTGACGGTTTGGTAGGGCAAAATCGGGTTCCTGGGTGAAGGGCTGAAAATAGAAGAAGGCTTGAAAGGGCAAAAGGGAGAGCTGGATGATAGATGCCTTGAACGGCCTAGGAGAGTTGGTTTAATTAGAACAAACGGGTGAGTCATGATCAAGCTGACTGTTCCACGACTGTCCGATTTGGTGGCAGAGGGGAACCTAGCGAATAACCCTCTTCTCGAAGAAATTTTAAAACTAATTACTTTTCAGTGTCAAATATTACCAAAGGATACTTGTGTTTAACAATGGTTCCTCAAGAACGACTGGAATTTATTATGACACTTTCGTTATTAAATACATGAATGCATTAATACATAAATAATTAATTCTAAAATACCTAACTATTTAGCTCTATTTTAACTGCAAGTTATTTAGCTAATTAGAAAAACAAAAAAATATTGAAACGCATATAAAAAGAACACTAATAAATTAAATCGCCAATTATTAAAAAGACAATATAACATTAACACAACATTCAAAAAATACGACTTGTCTTCATTGAATGTTTCTGATAGTTCCTAATTATTTTCGCAGCAATTAATAATTATTAAGTTCCTAATTATTTTCGCAGCAAAAATTGGCAATATTTCCTCATTATTTTCCTGTTGCATTTTGTTTCTTAATATTCTTGAGGCATTGCATTGCTATTGTCTCATTAATTTCTCCACTTAATGATTCACCGAAACATTTCCAATGATTTTAATACACTTACTTTTATCGAACTATTAAACGTACTTATTTCCAGAGTCATTTATCTTAATAGTGAAAAAGAAACAGTTGTCTGGAGTGTTATTTACACTAACGGAAAAATATTATTTATGTTGGTAGACAGCTCAGATCAGATGAAGTTTGAATAAATTTTTTTTTACCATTGCATACTCTGCCAAATCAGTAAACCAACCCAGTCAATCAATATTACTAACTCAACGAGTCACAATTTGTGAAATTCTCTTCCAAGATAAAATATTAATTCGTTAAAACTAACAAAATATTACGAAAATCTTTATACATTTAATTTTAAGTAATTTTGTTGTTCTCTTTATAGTGATAGAAATACGTAATTTTAAAGAGTTTAAGGCTTTTTCCCTCGCGAATTTGCGTGTCTCATCATTGCAATTTCCATGTTTCCGACCTTCTCTCTAAAAAGATATGTGAGATTGTTTTCGTAGTAAGAAATACAAAATTAAACCTATTGTTTATCTAACAAAAAATAGAGATACTGTTATCTTCTAACAGACTAATGTCTAAACGAGACCAAGAAGTGTGTGAATAACACGTTTCGTAATATATAAGAGTAAAAAAGAAGTATGCACTTAACCTATAAATTCGAGAGATTATACACATTGACATACAGTCAATTTGTGTGTCACCATGACGTCGGTTTCTCTTTTATTTATTTTACTATTCTTCAGCACTAATGAGGTAGGTCAATAACCCTTAGAAACAGAGAGAGAAAATGCTGTGTTAACAAATCTCATTTTTAACTAAATTAGCAATAATAAGTATCCCTTTATTAAATTCTAATATATTACATTAAATATAAAAAGGAATATTGAATAACTAATTAAAAAATTATTTAAAATGTAAGTAACATTAACTGAAACTATTTGAAATATCATTACATGGAGTTTAAGAAGAAAGTCCGGAGTAAAACAATTTCACTTTCTTCCACAGTAGAACAGGCCCATTTTTGCTCAAACCCATTCTGTCTTTTAAAACAACGTATGGGCATTTCATTACTTATTTTCTCTTGTTTTTCTGTGTGAAGTAGATCAGTACAATCCTATACCTTATGCTTGGATCATCACAGATCGATTCACTAGACTTCAGAGTTATTATAGGGTAAACGTCTTAGACTAATGAAATAAAATGTGTTTACGAAGATTGAGGGAATATCCGATGCTTTTTGCTCACAGCAGGGTTTAAATTAAATTTAACGTTTTTTACAATTATTGGCTGTTCAGAACATGGGTAAAATAGTCCTTAAAATTCAATAATTGCTTCAAAATCGTCCAATAATATTTTAATTATTAGTTGTAACACCTAAAAATGTGTCCATTCTTCTATTTCATTCTGAACTAATTTGCATTGGATATGCCGTGTCTCCCCCGAAGAAAATATTTGTGATAAAAGAGCACATAATGCTTAGTGTTGATGGTAAGTATTTATTACAGTTTACGACCTACTAATTTAAAATTCAATAATTGCTTCAATATTCCATCACTTCAAAGACTCTAAACAATGTGGGCGAGAGGAAGCTAGTAGAAATGCGCACACTAACCCACACATTTTGTCATTTTCGTTTCATTTCTCAACAGCAATACATACTTTATTAATACGTGTACGGCATCATTTAAACATATACAATTGCATCAACGTATCTAGAAAACAAGTAAGCCAATGAAATAAATATGATTGAAAATTGCTTGAAACGATACTATATGAAATTTAATTGTATGTGGGGTATCCCCACAGAAGAGTTACAAACGTTCTACACAGGACAGAGAGCACCAAACGTATATTTATGCTATTCACTCTCATCAAAGATTAATGAAAATGGAGGGGATATACATTTTTGAAAATAAAATTACTATTCACTGCAAAGAACCAATTGAATATGTTTCGAAAAATGCTATTGAAAAGCTTTATATAATCTTATCGTGTAATATATACGTATGTTGTAGGGAAAAGTGGCAATGCAATTTAGTTATTCACCTTGACTTCAAAACATAGTGAAGCACATGTACTAATATATATAACATTACTTTTTTTTCTTTGAAATGACAGATAATTATGAGATATAGCTATTGGACATTTTTATTATTGCGGTAAAATCATTCAATATTCGAACTATAAAATAACAATTAAAATATAAATATTATTAAATACATAGCAATTAATTAAAATAAAATTAATATTCATATATATTCGCTTTATCGGTACTGCCTATGTGAATGATATCATTCCTCCACCACAATCCAAATTTTAATTATATAATAATATACTTCGTATTAATATGACTCTAAATGTTTGTGTGTTGAGCCCGGGCGGAGGGTGCACGAGGGGCGCGGCGCAGCTGGTGGCGTCGGCGAGGGCGGCGCGCAACGACTCGGGCCACTGGCACGTCACCGCCTCCGCCGCCGCCGGCGGCAGCCTCGCCTCCGCGCTCCGCCCGCGCCTCGCCCTGGACGCGCGCCTCTCCACGCGACGGCGACGGCGACGGCGGCGCGGCGGACGCCTGGGCGGAGCTCACGCTGGAGGAGCACGTGGCCACGGCGCCCAAGGGCTACGAGCGCATGCCCTTCGGACCCAGCGTCACCCGGTAGGCACCCGCCTCGCCCTGGACACGCGCCTCTCACACGCACGACGGCGACGGCGGCGCGGCGGACGTCTGGGCGGAGCTCACGCTGGAGGCGCACGTGGCCACGGCGCCCAAGGGCTACGAGCGCATGCCCTTCGGACCCAGCGTCACCAGGTAGGCACCCGCCTCGCCCTGGACGCGCCCTCCACACGCGACGGCGACGGCGGCGCGGAGGACGCCTGGGCGGAGCTCACGCTGGAGGAGCACGTGGCCACGGCGCCCAAGGGCTACGAGCGCATGCCCTTCGGACCCAGCGTCACCAGGTAGGCACCCGCCTCCCCCTGGACGCGCCTCCACACGCGACGGCGACGGCGGCGCGGAGGACGCCTGGGCGGAGCTCACGCTGGAGGAGCACGTGGCACGGCGCCCAGGGCTCGAGCGCATGCCCTTCGGACCCAGCGTCACCAGGTAGGCACCTGCCTCGCCCTGGACGCGCGCTCTCCACACGACGGCGACGGCGACGGCGGCGCGGCGGACGCCTGGGCGGAGCTCACGCTGGAGGAGCACGTGGCCACGGCGCCGGGCTACGAGCGCAGCCCTTGGGACCCAGCGTCACCAGGTAGGCACCCGCCTCGCCCTGGACGCGCCTCCACACACGACGGCGACGGCGACGGCGGCGCGGCGGACGCCTGGGCGGAGCTACGCTGGAGGAGCACGTGGCCACGGCGCCCAGGGCTACGAGCGCATGCCCTTCGGACCCAGCGTCACCAGGTGGCACCCGCCTCGCCCTGGACGCGCGCCTCCACACGCGACGGCGACGGCGGCGCGGCGGACGCCTGGGCGGAGCTCACGCTGGAGGCGCACGTGGCCACGGCCCCCGGGCTACGAGCGCATGCCCTTCGGACCCAGCGTCACCAGGTAGGCACCCGCCTCGCCCTGGACGCGCGCCTCCCCCACGCGACGGCGACGGCGGCGCGGGGGACGCCTGGGCGAGCTCACGCTGGTGGCGCACGTGGCCACGGCGCCCAGGGCTACGAGCGCATGCCCTTCGGACCCAGCGTCACGAGGTAGGCACCCGCCTCGCCCTGACGCGCGCCTCCACACGCGACGGCGACGGCGGCGCGGAGGACGCCTGGGCGGAGCTCACGCTGGAGGCGCACGTGGCCACGGCGCCCAAGGGCTACGAGCGCGCCCTTCGGACCCAGCGTCACCAGGTAGGCACCGCCTCGCCCTGACGCGCCCTCCACGCGACGGCGACGCGGCGCGGCGGACGTCTGGGCGGAGCTCACGCTGGAGGCGCACGTGGCCACGGCGCCCAAGGGCTACGAGCGCATGCCCGGACCCAGCGTCACCAGGTAGGCACCCGCCTCGCCCTGGACGCGCGCCTCTCCACACGCGACGGCGACGGCGGCGCGGAGGACGCCTGGGCGAGCTCACGCTGGAGGCGCACGTGGCCACGGCGCCTGCGGGCTACGAGCGCATGCCCTTCGGACCCAGCGTCACGAGGTAGGCACCCGCCTCGCCTTGACGCGCACCTTTCCACACGCGACGGCGACGGGGGCGCGGCGGACGTCTGGGCGGAGCTCAGCTGGGCGCACGTGGCCACGGCGCCCAAGGGCTACGAGCGCATGCCCTTCGGACCCAGCGTCACCAGGTAGGCACCGCCCGCCCTGGACGCGCGCCTCTCACACGCGACGGCGACGGCGACGGCGGCGCGGCGGACGCCTGGGCGGAGCTCACGCTGGAGGAGCACGTGGCCCACGGCGCCCAAGGGCTACGAGCGCATGCCCTTCGGACCCAGCGTCACCAGGTAGGCACCCGCCTCGCCCTGGACGCGCGCCTCTCCACACGCGACGGCGACGGCGGCGCGGAGGACGCCTGGGCGGAGCTCACGCTGGAGGCGCACGTGGCCACGGCGCCCAAGGGCTACGAGCGCATGCCCTTCGGAACCCAGCGTCACCAGGTATGCTGCGACACCAAGCATAGGAGACTTCGACACCTTTCGGCCCCCGCGTCACCAAATAGCTACTTGCCTCGGCCTGGTCGCGCACCTCAGCACAGAACGCAGCCCCTTGGGACCCCCGTCACTAGGTATGCTCAGACACGGCAAGACCCAGCGAACGCCCATCGACAACCGTCACCAGGTAAGCTGAGCACCACTCCAGCACAGAGACTACCAATTAGCCAAAGGGGTATGCCTTCGCCCCCGTGTCGCAACTCAGCACACTTTCTGCGGACCTTACGTACAGGTACGCTCAACAGCACAAACACTAGCACGAAGCAAAGGAGAGACAGCCCTTTGATCACGCGTCAGCAGGTACACCCAGCCACAGAGTACATGGCCTGCGCAGCCCCTTCCGACCACGCGTCACCAGATAAACTCAGACACACAGAAAGGTTTGGCACAGCCTCTTCGAGCACGGTCACCACGTATGCTCAGACACAGCATAGGCCCAGCTTCCCCCCGGCCCAACCCCGGACCCCTGGTAGGTGGCACCACTATCAATGCACCACCGGGACTATCAATTAGCACAAGAGGGCTTGCTCTTCGACCCCCGTGTCACCAGGTAGGCTCAGCACCACTCCAGGATATACTCTACTACTAAGCACAACGGCTAGGAGCGCATGGCCTTTGGACCACGCGTCATTAGGACAACACCACCGCACACATTTTTTTAAAATTCGTTATTTAAGGTCGCATCAACATCTTAGGTCATTAGCGACCACTATTGCTGTGAACGGTATGGTAACTATGAGGATGAAACAATATGGTGATGATAAGGGGTGAAAGGACGAACACAAATACAACCATGCCCGAGGCGGGACTCGAACCCGCGACCCTTCGGATCGCGGAGATCACTACGACACTACTGCCTTAGCGATCTCGGCCACCAGGCCGACCCCACAGACATTGCAATAACGCATACCAGCGCATGCACTTCTACCTCCTTATCACTAGGTAGGCTACGTGTCACAGCAGCACAGACCTTACAACTGAGCTCAAGAGCACATGCACTTCGGGCCCCGTGTCACCAGGTAGACACAGAAACTAGTAGTACTAAACTCCAGAGCTCTTTTAGCCCCCTTTGTCCCCATTTAGTCTCGTCCATTCCAGCAAAACACAGTACTAAGCACAAGAGATGAGTATGCATGTTCCTCGACTCCGCGTCACCAGGAAGGGTCAGCACCACCCTAGCACAGACACTAGAAAAAAGCAAAGAAAAGCATGCACTTCCTACACACCTCGCGTCAAAAACCATAAGAACACGAACACTAGCACGAATCTCAAGAGCCATGCTCACTTAATGTAGGATCAGCAGAACACTAACACTTACTACTAGGCAGGGCTGAGAGGAGAAATACGGGCCCCGCATTACTAGGTAGGCTGAGCACTACTTACGCACGTACATTAGCGCGATGCACAAGTTGCTGCATGGGGAGAAAAAAAAAGTAGTGTATTAGTCCTAGAAATTTTCCCATTATTCGAGATTATGAGAATTTCAACATCAACCTAACACAATCTCACTTTTGTAATTCGATCCGAATGCACACAAATACGGATCCTGTGTTATATAGGCATTTTTCTTATGGCAACCCAATAATCAGGAAGGATAAACCAAAAACGCGTAATACTGAAGACTGCTTGGACAGCAACACTTTTTGATAATAAAATGCTGTAAGGAGAATAAACTCAAACCATATTTTAATAAAGTCAACGATTCTTTGGTATGATTGCGTAGGCTTCCGCGGCTGGAGAATGTCTGTCGGCTATCCAGGACAAGCCGCGTCGATGTGCTGGTAGCTGACTTTTCGGCCAACATCACCGTTACCTTGACCAATCCTGGTCACACCTTCTCCTCCTTATAAGGCATTTGATGCGGCTTATCCCGGATATCCAACAGAAAACGATTTATTGGATTTACCTTAAGAAAACAATTTGTAGTCTTTTACCATATACACAGAGAAATGTGGTCAAGAGCAGACGATTTGTCATTTAGACAACTGTGGAGCGAACATATATATGTAGGTTTCACACGCACCGTAAATATCATGGACAATTTTTAATTATTTACTCTTTATGAGTAAATATATCTATAGTTCAGTGTAATGTCCTGCCTAAGGCCAACGTTCCTAATAACGTGGTGTTTTTGCAGCCTGTACCGCATGTACACCGACGCTCGACCGTGGCCGCAGGCGGCTGCTGTGTGCCAGACCGATGGAGCTCACCTCATGGTCATCGACCGACGCCGGGCCCTGGTCGTCAACGAGTACTGGCCGAAGCCCACGTTCAACGGAGCCATCAACAACGAGTGGTTCGCGATCGGCTTCCGGAGGCGCTCCGACAGGAACGAGACTGTCCTCGGCCAGCGATTGGAGGACTCCGGCTACGTGAAATGGGCTCCCGACAAATGGCACTTGCATCCCCAGGCGAATTGCGGTCTCATCGATGAACGCCTTTTGTTTGCTCTAGCTTCATGTACGCAGAAACGTCCTTTTATTTGTGAATGGGAAAGTTGGTAACAGCAACAACATGATTTTAATTTAACCCTTTGACTGCCATAGACGAGTTTATCCACAAAATATTTCCGAGCGAAGTAGCCTCTGGACGTGTTCTTACGCTCAGTCAGGTTGTCGCTGGGAGCCTCTGGACGATTTCGCTCGCGCAGATTTGCTTTCGACTTTTAGTAGGACTTATTTATTTCTGATGCGCCTTGCACTGTATCTACGTTGCTTCTGCATACTACAATGATACTTTCAAGTAGCTGTGGTTGATAATTTGCTCTGGCATTGTATTTTATATTAGTTTGTAGTCTTGTAGTCAAGTTTCGATTTCTGTAAACACCTCTACACTGTGATTCATTCATTGGTTTGAGAAGTACTATTCTTCGAGGGCTGCACTACGAAAATAAATTTATGTCCGCTTTGATATTCTTCGGCTGCTGTTTGCTTTCAACCCTCATTAAAAACTCTGGTCTACAGCTCGGATCATAAAGAAAGATGGAAATTTTATTTTTATTTTGTATTGTTAAATTGCTATAAACAACTACCAGTGTGGCAGCTACTGCAACAAACACTCAAAGTCCCCTCGACACACCGCACGCTACACGCGGGGAATTCTTACTAATATACGGACGTTCACAGTAGAGCCCGCAGCGAGAAGCATGACGTAAGACGCCTGACTCCCAGTCGGCCAGCCCGTAGCAGTTAAAGGGTTAAGTGAGAAAAGTGTAATTTCACCTCGTTTTATATCGACAAGTGTTAGTGTATTTTGAATCGTTTCTACCCTAACTACTGGGGGGAAATTTTTTGAAATTGAAATTTGAAATATATTATGAATTTATAATAATGTAAATACTTTGCATTATTGCACATCAAATAAACAAAAAAACAAGTATTTTTATTTTTGTAACAGAATATAGCTTGTTTGTACGAGACACATGTAAGAGAAACAGAGAGAAAAGAGTATACAGAAATAAAGAATCCTATTTTTACTACAATCATTTATTTAAGACTTAGAACATTTCGTAACCATGTTTTTAACATCATCAGGAAAAATGAAACAGAATTATAAAAGAACTCTATAAGATATTGAAATAAACTGAATATATTTTAATGATTTATTTGATGTTATTCCAACGTAATCCGTTCCGAATTCGTATAGATGGGCGCCAGGAAAAGATTACGCTAATACTATCATATAAGTCAACCTTCAACTCTGATTACAAATAAATTAGTGTCCGGCTACCTGGGTCGATGGGTTTGATAGAAATAATCTCTATTGTCTGCTAACAGATGATTATCCGATCTGCCATCTGTACAGAGTGGTCGAGGAATCTGAAAAGCAAATATATTTCTATCTTGCTACATCGTTATTAGAATTGGCTCAATGAGAATCATGTATTCATTTCACAAAACATGGAAATTTATTAAACGATTTTTGGTACTTATAATTCTATACAATATAAAAACTTGTTCATGACCTGTTCCAACCTTATATGTAATATTGTCTTCGCGCGCTCTTGGACGACGGTGCCTCGTTGTACCGTCTTCATTCTTCCCGACGTCGCTGTCCTCAGGTCCAGATACCATCTTCTATCTTCTTTCTTGCAGACACACTTCAATCATCGTTCATCACTGCTTCCGAAGTTATTAAAGTCTAATTCGTTCGCCAATTTACGACTTCCAAGTTCCTCCCACGCGTATGCTGAATACTCAACGATCAACAAACTATCTGCTGTTAGCATTCCAGTCCAGTTACTAATAAGTTCGCCTAAGCCCTCAATGTCCTTCTAACTCGTTCACTTGAAATATTTTAAGTCTTACCGTCCACACATAGCATTCAAATTTAAGTTCTACCAATATCTACTCCCCAGTAAATGCTTACAAGTTCCAAAAAACTCCTAACATTATTTGTCCACGATCCGCTCAACACCACGGCATCAGTCAGAATGAATGCCTATCATATTCTTTCAACCCTTCAAAACTCGCTTCATCATTTCGATTGTTTTTTACAGACAAGCTCGATGTACTTCCGTGCCTAGCCAATTCCGAAATTTCTTACAAAATGAACTAGCCGTCTCCGCGATTGTCACTGCATGAAGATTGTTGATGTTAACGACGGCTGCTTACCGTTGCTATGCTGGCATATTCACCTATATTTATCCCTATAATTTACGTTGTTTATAATAAATATTGTACTACATTATGTCTCACATATTGGTATGTCACAATATCTACATGACAAAGTCGATCAGTTTCAAATATTATGTAAAAATTTGGGTAAGACATTTAATAGTCAAAACTTATACACCAACATTAAAACAAGTTAAATGATCACAAGAAAGGGTTAATAATTTTAAAAATCGGATATTAATAATTAAAATTAAAAAAAGGTAAGTACTAAAAAATTAAAAACTGAAGGAGACACTCACCTTCACAATTTCAAGACAGACTAATTTGATAATAAAAAATCAAATGGTGTAATTCACCAAAAGGCACGAAAATAAAATAAAATAAAATTCTAAATTATCTCCAGGCCACTGAAATTTTCTCAAGTATCCATTGCCGCATTAATTCCCAATGAATATGCGGTGATAATATAAAATTAATGTAATAAAGTTCGTTCAAAATTATGGTTCTTAAGTTCCTCAATTATTCTTTAATATTATATTTAAATTGTATTTAAATTGTATTTAAATTGTATTTTTAAGAGAGAAAACGTAATTGGGCTAATTTCAATTAAGTTTGCGGTTCCTTTGAAAGAAATTACATCAATACAATGAGAATACAAATTGTAAATCTCAAAATATTATTCTGATTTTCAATAGTAAATTGTAATTAAAATTAAATTTTTTTCGTATTCTTTTGGACCATTCCTATTCTCCGAGGATTTTTCTCATGGCCCCTAATTCGTTGGACACCAGTATATATTTCATTAATTTCAACCAGAAATTTCGCAAAAATTACTACTATTTTTTAAAACAGATTTTGTTTAAGATAAAAATCTTTAGCTTCCTTTTTGTGTTTTCCAAACTTTCGAAAATACGGATAGTTCAACGAAAATGAAACACGCGCCATTCTTCCCGACCCCTCTTCTTAAGCGTACTTTTTTCTATCCGTGGAAGAAATTTTTTTAAAAAATGTAACGGTTTTTGAGATATCCTTTTTAGAAATTGCCTCAATTTCATGTGCAAATTACGCGAAAACTATTATATATAGATATATAGATAGACCATTTTCAAACAAATTTTAGTCTTCGCAGCAAAAATCTCTATCTTCAATATTGTAATTTTCAAATGTTACTTTTGTGCAAATTTTCTAAAACACAGAGATAGCTGAAAATGGGACTAGCATTATTTTTATGGTGTATTTTACTTCATATTTGGAGGAAGTTAAATGAAAAAAATGTAGTGGTTTTTGCGGGGAAAAAATTGTTAATTTCTTTTAATTCCGGTTTCCTGCCAAATTACACGAAAACACAAAAATTGAACAAAACCATGTTTCAAAAAATGACCTCGAAGGAACAGTTTTCATTTCGAAAAAATCTTTCTTTAATATTTTAGTTGTAGGATGAAACCGAAAAATATATTGAATTTTAGTAATTTTCAGAAAATTAGGAATTTTAACGAAAATGAGATCTGCACCATTTTTTAAGCATTCTTTATACTATCCGTCAACAAAATTTAATTAAAAAAATGTCCTACTTGCACCACTCTACTACGCATGCCGAGATATCGGTCGGGAGCGAAAAGATAGTTTCGGCAGGGGTGATGCTCTGCTGGTGGGAGTAAGTCATTAGGGAAACCTGCTCTAGCCGACAGGTAGGTCGGCGCCGGATCTCATCATCTAGCGGGAAAAGATCATTGCCTCCCTAGGAAAACGAGCACTACCGTTAATAAACCGTAACCGGGAGTAATGACGCGCCCGGAATCACTAATCAATTAATGAACAAGTTCCCGCTGAGAACAAATTATTATTATTATTATTATTATTATTATTATTATTATTATTATTAATTTCAAACATATGTAAATATAATAATAATAATAATAATAATAATAATAATAATAATAATAATAATATTGAATTGGTTTCTTTATTTACCATCAGTTTAGGGTCCTGATAAGTCTTGCTACTTAACATCAGTTGCCCAGTTTGTTACAAGTATTGTTTGTTACAAATGTACTTATGATATGATATGTTAGGAGTTATCAGGTATAACATTATATGCTACACATAATTTACAGGATTGTTCTATGTTACAGTTTAAAGGTTTTTAGATTGTTCATAGATTACAATTGAAAAAAATATGATTAATACATACATAAATTTTAGAAAAACGTGTATATTGTAATGAACAATCAGTGTGTTATCACTTGTAAGTTTGTATTTGATTGTAGTACCTTCAATGATATACCAGTCTTTACAAGATACCTGTATATTGATGAATTTTTGTGTTAAGTACAGAGTGTTACTCCGATTCTACATTTTGTAGCCAATGTTTGATGTTCATATCTTCTGGGATGCTATTGAAGATTGTAGATATAACACATTTGAGTCTTTTTTCTCCGTATTTGTTGCATGATCTTGGCACATTAAATTTCTTCTTTCTGGTTTTGTAAATGTGACCTGTTATTTCTTTGTATTTTCTTGTGTTGAGGTTTTTTGTTATGTGTATATATTCGTAGAAACTTCTGGGAGTCAGTGTATCACAATTTATTAGGAGTTGGTTTTTTGGGTCGTCATTCCCTGATACAATTTTTAAGATTTTTTAATGTAATAATAATAATAATAATAATAATAATAATAATAATATCCACGCCCAACTCGTCAAGATCTGTGGTTTAGCACCATGCCATGGTACACCATACTACAAGTATATCCCAAAGAATGTACTAGAAAACAATAACTATAAATTGTACTGGGATCGTAGTATTTTGACGGGCCGTACAGTACATCATAACAGACCGATATAACACTCTGGAATAAAATGAGAAGAAAGTATGGTTTTAGACATGGCAGTTGTGGACACTCAGCAATCTCGCACAGCATATCATACGAAGATCCAGAAGTACAAAGAATTGGCACATGTCGTGAAGGAGCAATGGAACATCTCGGAAATCAAAACCGTTCCCGTGGTTCTTTCAGCAACGGGCGTCATCCCGAAGACTTTAAAGAATTCACTAGAAACGCTGAAAATAAATAAATATGCCATAATAAATATCCAGAAATGTGTCATACTTTGTACGTGCACATTGGTCCGAAAATCTTGGAAGTAATGAGGTGTTTAGTTGCTATTTTAATCACATTAGTATTTATGAATATTATAAATGTTAAATTTTTATTAGTCTATTACTGTTGATTTTTATTGTTGCCATGCTTTGATGTATTGTATCTGTATGACTACAATCTATGAACCAGTGAACTGTGAATGAATAAATAATAATAATAATAATAATAATAATAATAATAATAATAATAATGGAGCAGAAAGACAGCAAGATGCAGTGTTCGACTTATGGCAATCACAATGAAACAATGACACGGATGGAATGAAATAATTACATTTCGTCGGTCCGAAGGATAGACCAAAGCTGAACATGAATGGAAAGAAATGTATGTTAATGTTGTAAGAAGACGAAATTATGCAAATAATTTAGCAAGATTATAAGTTTAAAGACTGAACATAAAAGTGTAAAAATATATGTTCGTGCATGGTATAACAAAATGAATGAATGAAATGAGATACTATCAATTAAGTGAAGAATGAAGGTGATTGAGGTTGAGGTTGAAGTTGTGGTTTAGGTAAAGGAGGCAATTGAAAACTAGAAAAAAGTTGTTACTTATACCAATATGATATAAAAATAATACTAGGCTATGGTTACTTCCCTGGAAAATGATGATGACCTCGTCATAAGTGTCGGTCCAGAAAATGACAGTGAAACATCTAATGACACGGGCACTCTTACACAGACAGAGACAGATGCTACTCCTACAGAAACAGCTGATGAAATATAACTTCGGAGACACATTATGCGACATTTGCACTCGCTATTTTATTTTTGACTCGTTAAGTTGCTTTTTTTTACTTTTAACCGTTATACTACAAGGAAGTTATCAAGAATTGTTTCTTTTTATATCAAATTTTTGGGCCTTTTTGTTGAATTTAAACACTTTGTATCCTTCTTCATTCATCTTTTTCAAGTAGACATGATGTGACTTTTATGTCTGCAATAACGTACCAACATTTTAACTTTACTGTAATATGTATCTACAGTTTTCTTCATAATTATTGTTTCAATCTTACATAAAAGAGAATTTTATTTGCCATATATACTGAGAAACTACTTAAGTTTAATTAAACGATTTATATGACTGTTACCGAACAAACTTTCTACTCATCGAACGAATTCGATAAACATTTGGAACCATTTTGCAGAGAAAAGTAAACTTTTATTTATTCCAAAAAGAGGTGTAGACAAGCAAATACAGTTAAAATATTCATTGGGAAGATACAAGATTTGTGACAAAATAAATAGCGCTTTCTCCGAAACAGATTGGCAGAGTACCATTTTTAAATAGAGTTGAGTATTTCCATATCACCATTCCCGTCACTCCGGCTGTAAACGCTGCCAGCGGCACGCTCCTGTCAACATCGTTCTCAACTTGGCCGAGATATATGAATAACAATTATCTGTATTTTAAAAAGGTATTTGTTTTGTTGTGTTTATGTTTATATTATTAACACAGAGGGTAAAAAGTTCAGGTTTATGGTGAATTGATTGCTAAAGTAATTCCGACAGAAAAGGTGCTCCCACGTTATTGTAATGTTTCAACATTTTTAATAATTACGAAATTCATGAATAAATGTCTATATTATTATTATTTCGGAAAATAATTCAAAATTAGAATGCGCAGAACTATATGGTTCAAGGGGCCGCTGTGGATGCAAGAATCCGTCTTGCATTGGTCAAAGCCGTTTATTACACTGAGGTAGCAGAAAATGATAAGATAGTCTCATCGTGTTTTTATACTACCTGTCAATCAGTTCTTTTTTCTTCCAACATTGTTGAGTCACAAAACCTTGTAACGGCTCTAATTTTTTCCATTTAATGAATTAGATTCATAATGAGAAAAATTAAAATATACATTAACTTTTTATAGGGGTGATGATTCTACGACTAACACTGAAGATTTGAAATATGACAACTTACTGGTTTATTAAATTTAAAACGCTTCAAAATCAAAAAGAAAGATTATTTACAATGATAACTACAAAGGAATTTACACAACAATGTTACTAAAAACATTATATTAAAAGACCATTTAACACGTCCACATTGCGTTTATATTTTTCCAAATTCCAAGTTTATTTCAACACATATATCCCTCGGCTGTACCCAGAGACGTTTAATTTACTTCTGTATTCCAACTCGTAGTATATCCTTCGTCTATTTTTTCAAGACGTAAACTCTCGTTTGTGTATCAGACGTCTACCTCCTTTCTGGTTGTTGATTATATTCTTCGTATATCGTGTCTATCTCCTTATATCCAACCTATGTTTTTCTCCCAAGTAGACACTGTATATAAACGCCTTCTCGACGTTAAGTATACACTCAATCTTGACCCGTTCACTTCTTATTCAATATCATCTTAACAGGCACTCTCGCCAATTATTACCATGTGTCTGCACTCTAAGGTTTATAAGCAATGCACGAGCCAGAATTGCTGCTCGCAGTGCCCCGCCTCTCCGCGTAAGACACCTCGCCTTCCTGATCCCCACTGCCCCAAATTTTCAGGTCACGAAGGGGGAAATCGGGAACATACAATGTTTATTTTTTGACTGATACTTTATTGCTTAGTATGCTTAGTATTGCTTAGTTGCGTAGTAACCTCCGTTTTGCCCAATGCCCCAAATTTGTATTTATTTATTTAAGGTCGCCTTATAAACCACTAGGTCATTGGCGAGCACAGTAACAAAAATACATCAGTTACAAATACGGTACTTACAAATACACATACCGGTTACAGAGTTTCATGGAATACACATACACATAAATACCTAATATAATCTTAAATATGAGGTTGACCATGTATAATGAATAGCTAAATTCTATTTATCAGATTAAATTTGGTGAAGAGTCCTATAATCTTCGTGTCCGGAATGGAATTAAATATACAGTGGAGATCACTATTGATATTAAGGTTTTCTCTTTCATTCGTCATCACTTGGCAATCAACTACAATGCGCTTGGTGGATACCGAAAGCCCGCAATTTGGGCAAGGATCTGGAATAGCCTTTCTAATCAGGTATCCATGACTCAGATTCAAACGTCCGATACGGAGTTTGGTTTTAACTACTTGACGTCTTCTGCTAAGACTACTGGACGTGATAGGAGATTCCTCGATATTCTTCCTAACTGTAATAATAATAATAAGGAAGGAAACATTCTCCAGTTACGCTCCCAAACCTTCTTACCCGCAAGTAAGAGGTAGTTCAGTCAGTTGCTGTCAGGAAGAGACCCGCCAGCTTCAGTATCAATTTCGGGAGAGAGATTGCAGCTTTCGCTGCTGCATCCGCTTCTTCATTGCCCTGGATGCATATTTGAGAAGGAAGCCAAGCTATTGTAATGCAGAATCCTTTAAGGAAGGAGTGATAAAGTTTTTATTGGACCAGGGATTTAAGGAATATAGGTTGTGAACGGAGGATAGCACAGATAGAGAGTCAAAAAATAAGAATATCTGAGTTAGATGGTCTTAAATTGCTAATACCAATAGCTTTGATAATAGCCCAAGCGTCACATGAGAATATGGAATAGAAATCCGGAAGGCAGTAAACATACTTTAGGGGTGTGTTATTGGAAATAACATTTCTACTAGATCTTGATTGTTGCTTGGATCCATCCGTGAAATATTGGCTGTGCTTTGTAAGGGAGGGAGGGACAGAGGCACATCTGGGTACAGTTATGGCGCACCCGAAAACACTAAATAATCAAATAATTAAAACGAAATTAATGAATTAGCGTATTCACAACATCATGCGCTAGCGCAGGGCTCACCCAACCTTCGCAACTTTTAAACCTGATCGGTAGTTTTCCATGGTTTCTCCTACAGCACCAGGCGAATGCCGGAACAGTACCCTAACAAACGAGACACGGATCCAATCTTTCCTTCCCATTTCTTGTCAAATCCTCATCCCTTACTTACATGTACTTCACTGCGTCAGACGCTGGTAGACCGGTCGGAACACATGAGAATATGTCACCGCTGGTGACAGAAACGTTACGTGATTGGGAAAAACCCCACTAGATTGGTAGGTCGGCGCCGGATCTCATCATCCAGCGGGAAAATATCACCGCCCCCTGTCGAGGGATAAAAAAGATGTACTCCATCCACGGAACTGTGATAATGGTTTGTCCTGACCGGAAACGCTAAATAATCATTTAATGAACATCAAATTAATGAATTAGCGGACACGCAACTTCATGGGCTAACGCACTGATCCCTCAATCTCCGTGCTTCCGGTACTGCTAATCCTGAGGACCAGATCCGTCCCACGACCCTGATTCCACCGGTCCGCGTTCCTTCCTGAGCGGGATGTTCTGAAGGTCGGCGAATAGGTTGCTTCGGATAAGGAGAGATTGCGGGCGTTGAGAGAACCGGAAGAATCCAATAGACGTATAAAAACGGTTCGTTTTGTGGAGAATAAAAAAACAACAGAAGAAACGATGCCCACATCCGTGATATTACTACTTTTCGCATTCGAAGTTTTTTTTCGATAAAATGTACGCTGATGCGACATGAGAATCATCCCTGCGTTCATGCAGTTACAATTATTACCACATTTCAGTTGCCCCTGTCACTCTGTGGAAAACGTTTCTGAGCTAGTTCTACTAAGAAAAATTTGATGAACAATTCCAAATTTCGTTTAAAATCACTTCATTAAATTTTTAGTACTTCGTTGGTAAAAAAGAAAATTTGTATATACCTGCCTTTTAACTTAATGTTCTTATATCGTTCATGTATTGTCTCAATTATATCTAATAATGGTATTATATTCTACGAATAATTGCTTACTGTGCTCCAGCATGCTATGGTCATTAGTTCCGTACTTTATACCGCGGGAAGTGGCAGTGTTCGTCTCTTTCGAAAAGGACAGTGAATGATGTTAAACCCACGTCGGCCAGCGAGTATTTCCCCCGCAAGGTGTCTCCCCAGCACCAAATCGCCGTAGACACGAAAATGTCTAAGCTCCAGTCTTTTTCTTACATGTGTTGTAATGTGTGTCTTAGGAGCCCAAAAGGTTGATGATAGAAACATGGCGCATGGCCTTGACTCATTTGTTAAGTACTGCTCCAGCATTTGCCTGATATTGATTTGAGAAACAAAAGAAAATTACGGATAAGAGCAAACAGCCGATAGAAATCTTCTCCCGACATGGGCTGCATTCTACCTTATTACGTATTTTGACTCGAATATCCACCACCGCCGAGACTCGCACTCTAGAACATCCAAGTCACAGTCTTTGCAATGACATCTGCGTTCTACAATTACCTTTTCAGTACAATGCCCACATGCATGTGTGTAAGCGTTCTCCTCAATTTCTCCGGCCTGCTCCAGATCTCAGGATTATTAGTAGGCTCTCTTCGTATCAGGTTTGGTCACTCCTTTGCTTATGCACCATGCATCATTTCCACTAGGAAGCGTCTCACAAATCAAGAGATCAGTAATTCCAAAAGATACAAAAGGTCACGAAATATCAAAGCTGCTTCAGTCCGTTTCGATCAGATGCCCTTTTTGTTTTTGTTTTTATGAACTCTTTACTCTTCTTTGAAAGTCACAGTTACTCAACTGTACCAGCCCGCAGCGTGGAGTTATCGTCTTTGTATCCGCACGAGTGGTTCTCATCGAAGACACTGCTACGCTCCTTGGAAGCTAGTGTTCTTACTTTCTTCACCTTCGAAAATTTTGCAAGTGATATTTTAAGTATTGTAATGCTTATTTTACGTGCTTTTTTTATTTTGTGCGTGTTATGTGAAGATATTTCTGATCAACGACATTGAACGTAGATCTACGGATATCTACTTTATTATTTATTCTCATTAAGCTCATTTTGCTGTACTAGTGACCTAGTTATTAGAGATGGCCCGAGCTTTTGTAGATACATATTATTAAATGTTTTAATTCATGATATTTATTCTTTCAATAATGTTAACAGACATCTGGTTTTCTTGACGTCAATTCGCAAACCTGAATAGCAAGAAGGGCTAAGTCATGGCTTATCCGGTTTTACGGTAAGTTTAAATGTCGCAAAAAGCGTTGCAACCTGCAAATATACACAGACAATTGTAATTTTTCAATTCAATAACTAATTGAAAATTTAATCATTTATGATATTTGGTGACTTTTCTTCCGTGTTTTATGCAAACTCCAATTCTTTTCTTAGGTTTTTATAATCATCGTTGAAAATATTGGTCACGCTGGATTATGAACTCTCAACTTCATGCGCAATTTGTAGGCAACTGAAAATTTGAAACGGTTATTTTTTATCGAATAGTAATGCTTACACTTCAGCTTACCTTTTTACTTGTTCCATCGTCAACAACCTTTAGTACCATCAGCCTCCCTCTATGAATGACTGAATACTACAGTGGCATTTATCATATATGGACATAGACCTACGAAATACTTTCCATTTAAAACCAAAAATTAAGCACATACAGATATTTATAATTGAAATTGACCAGAGGATATAACACCCTTTAAGTTTTTACATATAACAATGCTGTTGGAATTATTATTATATACATTTTTAAACAAATTAGTATTTTTGATGTACGTCATGTAATATTCAGTATCTAGTATCCATGTTCGCCCAATATATTAATCAATTTAACGCAATATTTACATTCGAGAAAGTCGCGGACAGTTGAACATTAGAGTTAGTCTTATTTTTATTTTAAAATGGTTTAAAAACCAGATATGTTTGTACCAATGATTAGAATTGATTAGACTTTAAATGTTTTGACGTTCCACTACATAAATCTCAATATTAACGTTGTGTCCCATTTTACAAACCATAATGTTATTGATTTAATTTATTGGTTCAAATTCGAATGTTTTATTGTCATATTGACAGAACTAGAATGTTTCACAATCAAATTTAAAAACTTTTCTCATGAAAATTAATCAATTCAAGAAAAGTGTGCTCTTAAATTTAGTAATTTGTATAATACAATCAAAGATGTATTTTTGCAGGTAACATTCTTAACGTAAAATGACGCGACCCATAACTTAGTCACCAATGATGAGTATACACCCGTTTTCACGAGTTCAAATCCCAGACACCACGTAGAATTTGTGTAGCAAGTGTGCGTCAGTATTCCTACTGAGTTCCCATGCTCACCACTGCCATCATTATGACGTATACTCCAACTTTTCATAAATCTTTAGTCATTACCTCTTCTGACATTTAAGACCAACACAATGTAAACCGCGTTGATTTTCTCGCCAATGTAAAAAAGAAGACCTAAGTATCCAAATAACTGTCAATTAAGGAACGTAATTTATTATGATAAAAAATTAGTATGTACCTTTATATGCTCTTTTTTGTTCAAAAACATGTAAGAAAAATAGAAAATATATAAAATCAAATTCACGAAATGGTTTTAAATCGTTGCACAGGAAAATGTTCAAGCTTCTAAACACAAAATCTCACCGATCAGCAATTATAATGGATTTGAAGAGGTTGAAAAACGTTCTATCTCTACAGAAGTAATTGAACACTAGTTACTTATTATTATTTTTAACGTATTTGGTTCAAATTTTAATAAAATACTATAATTGTCTTTCATTTTATTTTACATTACTGTGCTATTTGATTAATTTTTTATCTTATGCACCGTTATAGGGCTCTAGCGAATAAATTGGGGACCAGTTTTGCTGCACAACTATTAGCCTCTGGCGTAATATATTTAGAACCACGTGCTCTAAGCGAGAAGCGGAAAAAGGTGGTGGTGCATCTACCAACATATTACTTAAATTATTTATTTTCGGCAGTTGGGTAGTGTTAGTCGTTACCAAATGTTGCAAAGGTACTGCGACAATCCTGAAGAAGAGCCTGTAAAAATTTCGTATCTATTCATGCGCTACTTTTTGTGGTATCAATGTCAGTTACATGTCGTTAAATTCACTTTTATTATTATAGGTTAACAAATTTACACTATTCACATTAATAGTTATTCATGAAAGCCTCAGGTGAACATCCCTACTCGAGACTGCTTTCGCTCACAACAACTAAAGTTTTATCTGCCGAAATATTAAAATGATCAGCTAGTTTTACATGTAGAGTCGTAGGCTTCCGCGGCCGGAGTCGCTGAATTCTTGGCTGTCCGGGATTAGCCGCGTCATGGTCGATGGAGCTGACGTTTCGGCCATCTTGCTGTGGCCTTCTTCAGAGCTGTACTGCTGAATAGCTCTGAAGAAGCCAGCAGCTCTGAAGAAGGCTACAGCAAGATGGCCGAAACGTCAGCTCCATCGACCATGACGCAGCTAATCCCGGACAGCCAAGAATTTAGTTTTACATGTGCTCGTGACCAGTATACCTTTTGATGTGCGCCCATCTCTGACCAAATGTCTCCTGACAAAATCATGGCTCAGATGCAGCACGTGGCTTACGTTTTCGTTTGTTTTTGTTACAAAACTTTTGTTAGTAATTTTGTTCTTCTCTGTAACTCGTTTCGGATGGTCAATTATCTTGACTTGTCACTAATGCCCTTAAATAAGTCATAAATGGCTGCCCATGTCGGTTGTATTTCGTTAGGTGATGCTTCCAAAATAGAAATTTACATTCTACAAATGTCCACGTCCCAAGTCACAGCATGTTTATTTTGTCCTAGGAATCTTCAATGTTCCATATTTTGTTATTCGAACATTTTTAAGTTCTATTTTTTACATCACAATATTTCCATCTAATACTTCAATGCTCAATATGGCTACCTAATGTTCTGATTGTAAATGTAGCATAAACGCTTCGAATAAGTCACTATTTCATATAATTCTACTCTATAATTTCCTTAAGATATCTGTATATGTCTCAATAACCACTTATTTTTTTCAGATATTTGTATTGTGACCGTACTTACCCCCGTTCCCAAATTAGGGATTCAAAAATGCCTGGGCAAGTACTTACCACACATTAAAATTTTGAATGCATAATATGCTATAGAATTATCAAGGACAAAGGATCGTTCTATGGAGGAAAGCCTTTACTAGGATGATGTTAGTTTTGATTTTGTCACTTCTCTTATTGAATTCATTAGGCATCAATTTACTCGTTACAATTATTTATTAACTCACAAAGAACAAGAATGTTTAATAAATAGAAAGACCTTCATCCCATGATCGAATAAGAATAATATAACTAACATTACTATTGATTAATGCTACTTGGAATATACACATTGTTATTCGGGAGCTCCCATGTTCTTATACATTAATAATACATAAATATCCTGTCTCCTTCTGTTTTATTCTCAGTACTATGTTTGCCCCACCATTAAGCAATGACAATACACTCGCCCCTCAACTATAATCGATATCAGTATCGCCTCGAACATCTATAATCAGTTATCATTATCCCCTCTTCCCATTCTACGCAAGTTAACGCGTGTATGACTGCAATAGTTCAGTTCACCTCTCACATGTATTACGAACTTCGTTACTTATCTGTTATTCTTTCATTCCCGCCGTGGGAACAACGTCGTCACGAGTGGTCGCTCGTCGCCGTCGTGGCCGCCTTTTTCCCCTCGTTGCCGCCGTGAGTTATGCAGTGTTCTGCTGCTTGATCATTCACTTACGTAATATGGATATGAATTCTCTCTTCTCATGGCGATTCACTGGCTCGGGATCGTTATTTTCTCCACACGGTACTAATTTATGGTCCGCATACATCAACACACCATGTGCTTCCACTCCACCTTATAATTTCCGTCCATTGGCGTTCTGAACACAATAACGTCCAATCTTGTATTATTGTCCGATATTCCGGGCGTTCGTCTATGCATGTAATAGTATATCCACAGCCCTCTAGTCCTTGATGCTACTCGATTTCACCATCTCACCTTACAAGCGTTACACAGCACGTCCACATCACCCGCCATCATCCCTCCTCTTTTCTGACTGCCGCGTCCCACCGGCCGTGACTCGTTTTGGCCGTTCCCGGAATCGTTCCTCACTAGACCGATTTGCGGCCTCTTCCACGCGCCTAATTCGTATGGGCGAACTCTGTTCTTTTTTATTTGACGGTCAGATGCCTTAGGTATTTCTGACTGCCGCGTCCGTAATATAAATTAATATGTAAAATATTTGTTTAATATATTTAATTAGCGGGAAACAACATCTAAGTGAGTATTGGTTAATTAACTATTTGTAATATAAATTAATATGAAAGAAATCATATTCAGTGAACTATTCAATGGTTACTGAAAATTGTTGGACAGAAAAAATAAATACCCACTCACTTCAACAATGTAATTAAACTTTTTATTGAAAACAAGTTCTCTATAACGATAGTATTCCCCATGATCATGAAGTGGAGGATTTCGGATGTACGTTCCCAACTTTTGTCCCTGATATAGAGCTGTTCAATTCTCGTCGGGTGCAGGAAACGAAATGATACAATGCCCTCTAAGACGTATGTAAGATGTCAACAGAAGGACTCTATGCAACACGAAAAGCACGTAACTGCTATTACTCCAGCTTCACAAATATCTCTTCCTCCATGATTCGGAAAACGCAATTTCCGAGAAACAGGGGTTCACTAATTTAACAATTCACTGCTATGGCCCAGGGGTCATAGAAACGCAAATTTGTTTTGCTCAAATTCACAGAAAGACGATTTCTACAACGTTTACTTGGACGTTTTGTCAGAAATATTCCGTTTTGACTCATTAATATATTAAAATGTAAGGATATATGTAAGAAATATGCATTAAAAGGCAAAATATGTTTAAAAAATGAAAGTATATGCAAATACTAGACTATTAAAGAATCTTAATTCACGCATAATATCATGAATACTCTAAAAGCCTTTACTGAATGTAGGTATATTGCACCTACAAAAATAGGTATTTTAATGGAAATTCGTTTTTTTACTGGTCACTACATGAATTTACAATCAAAGAACAAATATTTGCTTACGATCTGGGCTGTCCGGGTGACGCCGCATCGAAACCTAAGATGCCAACGTTTATCGTGGTCTTCTTCAGAGCTTTAGTGCCTGAAGTGAAGCTGTAGTGCCTGCCCTTCAAGGTCCTACAGTCCTGAAGAAGACATCGATATGCTTACTGTCTGGAGGAGAATTCTAGCGGCCAGCTGCTCTGATCGGTAGTTTTCCATGGTTTCTCAGATCAACACCTGGCGAATGCCGGAGCAGTACCCTACCAAACGGGCCACGGTCCGCACGCGATCTTTCCTTCCTCTTCCTTGTCCTATCCTCTCCCCTTACGCACACACTTATACTAACATGCACTACACTACCACATATTCCGGGAGACCGGTCGGGAGCTTAGAGCTTGTCCCGACTGCGGCGGTGCCCCGCTGGTGGGGGAGTCCTGGTTAGGGGGAAACCCCACTAGCCGACGGTAGGTCGGCGCCGGATCTCGCCATCCAGCGGGAGAAGACAACCGCCATCTCCTGAGAAAAAGCATGCACAACACTAACGGGACTAATGACCGAATCAGTTGACGAGCCTGGAAACACGAAAAATCAATCAAACATCGATATGATAGTTGAAATGTCGACCCCTTAACTTTCGACTCGGCGTCAGCCAGGCAGCCCAAATCATTACTCTGACCCGGAAGCATACGTCATCAAATCATTGCTTGTTTAACGAAAGCCTTTCCCAATATTACAGGTGGTTCCTAGTGATGGTACTCTACCTTGAGATAATCGTAAATCACACAGCAATGGGAGAAATGCAGGTGAGAATCACAACACTCAACAAAAGCACTCAACAAAAATTAGCGCTCAACAATAGCACTCAACAAAAATTAGAGCTGGGATTTTTTGTATGGAGCCTTGCGAGTTTCAGAAATATAATATGTAGTCTCTTTGGCAACATTAGAGTTTCTTCGGATTACACAATTAATTTAAGCGTATAAAAATATTTCACAAAATATATTATTGCAAAATGTAAGGTAACTATTGATATTTATACATTGCTTTACTGGGCTGATAGAATGACCGTGAAATCATGCTGCGTTTTAATGCGATTTCTTATTATATTTGGTACGTATATAATTACTAATGTATGAATAATGTTTGTCTCAAATTTTGTTAATATTTAAACTCAATACTCCTAAACATGCACTAGATTATTTTAATCCTCACAATTAGGTAAACAATATATTGATTCCACCCGCAAAAGTCTGCACTTTCCGTACACTTCAGTTTCACAATCCTGGGCAGATGACTCGACCTCTTGTCTTCCTTTGTTTACGTTATTGTAGATGTGATCATGAGGTGCGTAAGAGAATGAAGCATCAATTATCATCAAATTGTTCAAATTGGCGCGTGGACAGCCACAGTGAACAATGCGTCACTACAGAAATAAAAAACTAATTTACCGAGCCACAGGGGGGAAAATATACACTTCCATTTGTTTGTGAAGAGGGGTAATATTTCACGAACAGTATCCACCAAGTTAATGAAAGATCACTTATTATTAAAAACAAATGTTGCAACATTCGAGTGTATGAGTATTTAACACGCATGCGTCAATTGCTAAGGTGAATCCCCCAACCTGGCTAAGCTTTAAGTTCTTGAGTGGTATCCAGTTGTGTGTGATAGTCTAGTGCATGAAGTGCGCATTTAAGAGGAGGCAAGAAGTCAGACCACGAAGGAAAGATCGTACGCGGCCCGTGGCACGTTTGTTAGCGCGTTGCTCCAGCATTGGCTTGGTATCAGATAAATCATAAAAAACTACCATTCAGAGTACCCAGCTACTAGTATTCTTCTTCAGACAGGGGTGAATTTGACCCAGCTACGTTGCTAGAGCTGAAAATCTTCCTGAGCTAGGACTCGAAACCTAAGACCGCCCGGTCAACGATGTTACACAGGCGTGGATGTTACCGAAGGGCAATCTCATCTAGATTTCAGTTTTCGAAGCGACATCTAACTCGACGTCGATAAGGCTCGGAGATAAAATATTTTGAAACGAGTAATTTTCTTCTAATCATAAATGTAAAATTAAAATTGCAAATATATAATTACCGCATATAGTACTAATAATAGATATATTTTGTGGAAACTAAACACAAAAGTGGTAAAGTGTACTTAGTGGCCTGACCATATCATTAATAACGTAATATTATTATTATTATTATTATTATTATTATTATTATTATTATTATTATTATTATTATTACCGTACTTTAGATTTAATCACAGATGTGGTTTTCAAAATCCAGGATATTCCCTCAGTTACGTCGAATGGAAATACCGCAAGTTATCATTTTGAACTTCTGATTCTAGGAAAGACAACAACGTAGGCGCCAGAGATTATCGTTATCTTCACATAAATAATACTTCTAATGGACAGCCTTCAAGAGATGGTGCAAAAGCGACGCAGTGACCTTAGTCTACAAAGATGTCCATATAATGAGTTTTGACCCCTTAGAGCGGTCTTTCGATCTGCCACCTTTTTCTGGTTCATTAAAAATAAGTAACAACGAACGTAGAGGCAATACCAAATTAAATAACAAATGAATAGAAAATGTAATATGCACAAAACAATATTATGTTTTCCAAATGACAATGTCGGGTTCGGATGTTCAATGTAAGAAACAAAATTCCTTTGTTTCCTACATTGTCTACTCCATTTGCCCATGGGAAGTCCCCTAACTTCGACAGGCCGTGGTCAAGTAAAATCATTTGTTTCCCATGTGTGCTTCTCGTAGCTCAGATGATGGCACAGACGATATGTTTGCTTTTTATTTCCTTGTTTAATTTTATTTCGTTATACTTTTCTTATTTATCTATCGCCAAAAACACTTAAAACTGTATGTGACATATGAGAAAAAAGGATGATACACCGTTAAAAGTTTTCTTGAGTCCGTTAATGGCTCACCCGCTTTCCTTTTGAAACCCTAGAGCACAGAAATGGTGAGATCTCATCGGTCAACGCACTGGCTTTGCTACGGACGGAGCAAGAGGGGTGGTGCTCCCCAGATACCAAGTGATATTTTTTATTTAATATTATTTTATTTTAAAGTTTTAATCAAATGTTGCATTTGTATATTTTGACAATATTTTTTTTAATATTCTATAACTGTTATAATGATAAAAGATGCAAATCCCTTCATTCAAATAAATTTTGATAATTCTACATAAGAATAGAATAGTATAGAATGCTGATTACCTCGGTGTGTTTGTGTGTCCCTGCGTCTGCCCATTACTCCCTGTTAGAACTCGTTCCAACCACGATACAGAGTAGTGTCATTCGACGAGCCTCAGTCTACTGGGAGTAAGAACTCATCTTGTTCTTCAGATCCTTCCACGACATTCAGGAAGTATGGGGAGTATGGGTAGAGAATAGTTGAAAGAAGAAAGTGGGGAGAGGTGAGCAAAGAGTAGACAATGGGTAAGGAGACTGGAGAAGGAGGAAGTGAAATAGGGCGGGGGGGGAGGGGGGGGCAGTGAGAAAAAGAGGTGAAAATGAAGAGGTAGGATGATAGAAAGAGGGGTGTGAGGGTAGGAAGGTGGCGAAAGGAGCGTGGGGAGTCATAAAAGGCGAGGGTGGAGAGGAGAGTGGAGAATGTAAGGAAGGGAAAGGAGAGGCCGAAGAAGAGAGCGGAGATTGGGGAGAAAAGTTCGGGGAGATGAGAGTCGAGAGAAGAGAGTGGGGAGAGAGGAGTAATTACTCCTTATTATCTAGCACTCAATTAAGAGGAGATCGGCTCTCACAATCGAACAAATAATTACAATATTTTTATTTTTTTTTATTTAATAGGTAATTATTACAGACAAATTAGAAACTTGATCCAATGTGGCTAGGCCGAAGGCCTTTAAGCCATTACAATACCTACATTCTACCGAGTTCTAACCTTTCGCCTTCTGGTATTCACCCCAATGGTCTCTCCATCGCCTCAAAGCCGCGGAAACGAGACCATAAGGTACGGCTGAGGAAAACCCTGAAGGGGAAAACCTGCCGTCAGAAGCCGAGTACATGCTACTCTATCCGGTTTTTAGACTATTTATTTATTTGGCGCGGGCGTCAGGCATTCTCCTTCCAGTGTTTGGCCTCCACCGCACCTGAAAACAAACAGCACCACAGAAAATCGTCCGCACCAACGCCTCTGCCCTAACATTTCCGATTCCCACTTCCCTTCGCCCCCTAATGTGCTTTATTTTAGCCGTTTCCTTTTATTTTATTTTAATTTAATTTATTTTTAATTTATTTAACTTATTTTAATTAATTTAATTTTAATTTATATAACTTATTTTAATTTATTTAACTTGTTTTAAATTAATTTAATTTTAATTTATTTAACTTATTTTAATTATTTTAAGTTAATATATATATATATATATATATATTAATTTAACTTTTTTTTTTTTTTTTTTTTTTTTTTTTTTTGTACTGTTTACTAACCTAACATAACTTACTGACTAACTTAATTATTGTTAGTTTATTGATTTATTACATATTTCTCTCCAGTCTAGGCTCTTACAATATTCCCTGAACATATTCATTCGTGTAAAAAAATAATGCGAAATACTGATGTAAGTAAACAGAAGTCGCGTACCATTTATACTAGCTTGTATGTTTCATCTCAAATGCTAAAAAAAAATTAATCATGTTTTTCCATTACAGGGACTTCCGGGTCTGCCCGGGCTAAAAGGAGAAAGAGGAGCTCCAGGACTAGATGGTATTGCAGGTCCTCCTGGCCCCTATGGAATACCTGGAATGCCAGGACGGAAGGGTAACCCGGTGAGAACATATTGGTGCCAAGCTTGAAGAGAATGTCAGTGCTTACTGAATGAATTTGCGACAAAATATGAGAGAATATAAACAAAAGATTGCAGGGATAAAGGAATTTACATTAAATTTGTGTTTTGATTTCAAATTGACATATAAATATTCATACTAATGAATTATATTTTTAATATTTGAAAACTTGATTTGAATTTGATTTTTTTTTATTATCATATACAGTTGTATACACTTTCGTCGAGGCCTTTTAAGGAAACAAAATACTGGGGCGGTGTGAATAAACATGACAGCCGTCTCCCACAATCGATAAACGATTACAATGCGCCCTATTCCCCTTCATTATCTTAGAACGCGAAATGTAAAATATGTTTTCAAGAAACAAAAACGGTAGTTACTTACTCATAAGTCCATACCAATTACATATTGATAAGAAATCCTAAAACTTTATTGATAATCTTTCACTACAGGGACTTCCGGGCGAAACTGGTCCGGCTGGGCCGAAAGGAGATCCAGGAATTCGAGGAATGTTTGTGAGTATATACATGAAATTGTGAGAACACATTAGCTATAAACAAAAGGGAATACAAGCAACAAAAACACTTGCATAACTAGTAACCAAGAGAACGGCTAAATCGCGCGTGTTTTAAATTATGAAAAATTTAAATTGGTTATTTTGTGAGAGAAATATTTAGAGGAAAAATGTTGCCTGTCACTTGCCAACACACTATCCACACTAAAGAACATGGTATATGTCTAATGTTCGTTGAAATCACTAATTTTTTGAAAATTGCAAAAATTCAAAACTTTTTCGCCGTCTTCTTCCAAATACAATTATGAAAATCACAGTAATTTCTTCTTGAATTGTTTTCATTAGAAACAGATCTTCAAAGAAGAACATGTCGAATGTTTTGAAAATATGAGTATTTCTTAAAAATTTACTACAAAATTTGGCAATTTTAAAATATTATTTTCACAGAAACAGCTCCAAACATTTTCTTAAATTGTTTTTTAAAAAAATAATTGCCTACTTTTCTCGCAAAATTACGCGAAAACTACGCATATTTCCGAAAATTTTATTTCCTTAAGAAAAAAATTCTATCTTGATAAAAAAAATATTCTATTTTTATGTAGAAAGTCTACGGAAGGTTGAATTTTTAAATATTTTGAAAAATTAACATTTAAAACAAACATGAGCCATTCGCCATTCTCTTAACAATTCTTAACACTGCCCTAGTACAAAATTTAATCAGAAAACGTGGAGCTATTTGTAAGAAAGTGTTGAAATGAGTCAATTCTTTAGCCTATGTCAAGTACCCTAAAAAGTGAATGTATTCGTTTAAAATCCGCAAAGATTCAAAATTTCGTTCCGAGACAGACGGAGAAACAGACAGTTGGCCATTAATCGATTCTTCGTTATCAAGTCCTCACAAAACATGGTATTCTGACGACACAACGCTTTAGAGAAAGTAACTTACTATGTAAAACAACAAGATTTATCCACTTTTTCGTTACAATGGTCCGGAAATCAGAGGTTTCGTGCCAAAAATTCGTCGTTGTCCGGCGCACAACTTCAATACTTTCTCTTTTTACAAAGTAAGGACGAGAAAGTAAAAAAACCTGTCGTCATGACTTTACCCGTTAATTCATTGTGTTCTCACAGGCGATGATATGACTCTATTCAATCGAAACCTGCTTCGTTTCTTGGATGAACTGATGAACCCATGACTGAGCTTCTGAAATGATGCGGCTTAAGAAATCCTTGACTTCCACAAATTAACGTTGAAGGAATTCCAGAGAAGCCGCAAACCTTGTTATTTTATGTATGGAACTCGAAGAATAAGGAATGCATCATGAACACAGTTTACGATTGGTCACTGATGATTGATGATTGGCGACCCCGTTGAACCCGAACGATTGATTAAGCACTGACAACGGATTGTGACGTCATGGGTTGAACAAATTACAGACAAGATGGCTTTGGTATCAACGTAGTTTATTTACACATAACTGCCGTACCATATGTTTTATTTACACAAATATAAAGGTAAATGCCGTACCATTTACTACAGGAGCATTTGTTCCCCGATAGCATCTGCTAACTGCCAAATGTACTGTTAACATGAGCCTGGCGCTCATACCCGCAAACTTGCGGTCTCCTAGGCACACTGGTGTCTCGCGATGGTCTCGCGACAAAGTTCGAGGAACAAAAGGCTCCCTTTCCAGAGCCGGCCCGCCTTTATAGCTTCGCTGAGGTTGCGTCGCCACCCGCCGGGTGCTAGACTGCTTGTACTGTTTGTGAATGACAGGGATTTGTGTTTGTTGATTAGTGCTCGGAGTTGGAATCATTTATTTTTTGCTTGTTTAATTTTGATATCTATGTGGGTTTTCCAGGTAAGTTTTGTGTTCAGATGAAGTCCTAAGTATTTTATGGGTTGTGATGGTGGTGTCCAGGTGATGGAGATGTTTATTACTAATGGAGTAGGGATGTCTGATATGCTCACCTATGTTGGTCTTGCAAGTCTTTCTGCATCGGTTAAATTTGTGCGACCTTCTTCAAACTACTGACACGATTTCATAATGACTTGTAATTATGTGGCCCAGACACTGCCGATATTTCATGATGAATATCTGAACTTTGCCCACAAAAGAAGCATTATTATGCGTATTTCAACGTTGGAGTGTATTTCCATTTGACGTGTCATATCTTCCACGTGCTACGTAGCAACGCTTGTGAAACTTGACAAATGAAAGGGATCTAATTGAAAGCCAAGGAAATCAAGTCTTGTACGATTAAGCTTCGCTTAGTTTGGAAATGTTGCCATCCGCGGTCGAACAAGTGTAACTTACTTTTAGAACGCCCTTACAAGTTAGGCAATAGGCCCCACTTCACTATCATCCCACTTTTGTACTACCTAGATGAGCGCGCACACACACACAGGTTTCTTCATAGGCAGAGGAGGGCGGTATCATTGAGGACGGAGGTGCACGAAAGACAGGGTCGTCGTTTCTAGTGAACGCCGCTCCAGAATAGCCTGCGAACAGGAACAGCAACGCAAACGAGAGGACGGGAACGGGGAACGCAAAGTACCCGCACTTCACATTAAGCGCCAACGTGAAGAGGAACAGCGCTACAAATTTGTAGCGGCAAAAACGAGAACTTCAACTAGCAGTTGCCAAAACCACAGCACTTCTAGCTACTCTACTCTGTTCACACTGTTCTCTGCCATTTGTCTGCTGTGTTTGCGTTGGCTGCTATAAATAATGAATATTTTAACGATAAATTATAATTCGAAAAAATCATCACAATGAAAAAAACCAAAAACAACTACGTAATTATGGCAAATACAAATCAATAAAATTTATCAAGAAACCAAGAAATCTAATGTACTTAAACGCAACATATAAAAAATACTATTGTGAGTATTTTAATTATAACTATTAATAAGTTATAAGAAACAATTATACAGTCATTACTAAGAAGAACTTAAAAGACTGAAGATTGACTAACAAAACCCGCCTCAAACTATCCACGCAAATCCACGCTCTAACCTCAATATCGCATTACACGCTCAGTTCCGTTTTTAAGGCCAGTGCCATGCACAGGCAACGCGCTCGATCAGCTGGAAAGCTTCGCCGCCATTTGCTCTCTTTTCATTGGTCGAGGAGCTCCCCATTCCCGAGCCAAGATACAGGTTACCCATCTTTCCCGTTCCCATTTCTGTCAAGCTTCGCGTTTCCGTCGTGTTGAGAACGCCTGCCTAGATGTCCGACTTTCACCTTCCTTTACATTCCCGTTCGCGTCGTCCTGGCCGATCACGAGCTGTTGTGGAGCGGCCTTCAGGGGAGTTCAGGGGCCGCACTAGGCCGTGTGGCGGCGTGTGCATGGTACTCAAACGTTAACAGGACTGTTCGCTTGGGATATGCGTAACAACTCGCTACACGTAATATACGAGTAGATTATCGCATTTGTGACTACAATTGGTTTAAATAATTTCTAATGATGTATCTCTAACACCCGGATGTTTTGGTAGAAATTGGGTTTGAAAATGCGTATATTGAAAAACGCTCAAAGAACATAACGCTCTCAGAAAAGGTTCCAAATATTCCACTGAAAATTTGTATATATTATCTTTGGTATTCTACAAGCCTTTTTGCCATTCCATTATTAGGGATTGTTTCCTGGGGGTACATATTTATATACATGTTATTCCATTTAAATTCCAAACTGGGCAAAGACGCATAATCCGCTAATACTATAATATTTGACTTATACAGGGTCCCCCTGGAGCTCCAGGGCTTCCCGGAGTCAAAGGAGAACCCGGCATATGCACTGTGGACGCTAGCTCCGGCCGTTGCGTCGGGCTGGTAGGGCCGCCGGGCCCGAAGGGCGAGATCGGGTTCCCGGGTAAAGGGTTCAAAGGAGAGCCGGGCCTTAAAGGAGAAAAGGGAGAGCCGGGAGATGGGTGGCTTCAACGGCCGAGGAGAGATGGAATTGCAACGAACGAGGTAAGTGAGACATGATACACTAGTGACGAATTTTGTAGGGCAAAATCGGGTTCGCGGGTGAAGGACTCATAGGAGAGCAAGGCCTGAAAGGGCAAAAGGGAGAGCCGGATGATAGATGGCTTCAACGGCCTAGGAGAGTTGGTTTAATTAGAACAAACGGGTGAGTCATGATCTAGCTGACTGTTCCACGACTATCCGATTTGGTGGCAGAGGGGAACCTTGCGAATAACCCTCTTCTCGAAGAAATTTTAAAACTAATTACTTTTCAGTGTCAAATATTACCATATGGAACACCATACTTGTCTTTAACAATGGTTCCTCAAGAACGACTGGTATTTATTATGACACTTTCGTTATTAAATACATTAATGCATTAATACACAAATAATTAATTCTAAAATACCTAACTACTGAGCTCGTTTTTAACTGCAAGTTATTTAGCCAATTAAAATAATATTGAATCGCGTATAAAAATAGCACTAATCAATTAAATCGCCAATTATTAAAAACACAATATAACTTTAACACAAATATTCAAAATATACGACTTGTCTTCCATGAATGTTTCTGATTGTTAATAATTATTCATTGCTGCAAAAATAATTACGAAGTTCCTAATTATTTTCGCAGCAAAAATTGGCAATGTTTCCTCATTATTTTCCTGTTGCATTTCTGTTTCTTAATATTCTTGAGGCATTGCATTGCTTATTGTCTCATTAATTTCTCCACTTAATGATTCACCGAAACATTTCCAATGACTTTAATACTATTACTTTTATCGAACTATTAAACGTACTTATTCGCAGAGTCATTTATCTTAATAGTGAAAGAGAAACAGTTGTCCGGAGTGTTATTTACACTAACGGAAAAATATTATTTATGTTGGTAGACAACTGAGATCGGATGTAGTTTGAATCAATTTTTTCTTATCAGTGCATACTCTGCAAATCAGTAAACCAACCCAGTCAATCAATATTATTAACTCAACGAGACAAAATTTGTTAAATTTAAAATTTAATTTGGTAAATATTAAAAACTAACAAAATATTACGAAAATTTTATACATTTAATTTTAAGTAATTTTGTTGTTCTCATTTATAGTGATAGAAATACGTAATTTTAAAGAGTTTAAGTTTTTTCCCAAGCGAATTTACGTGTCTCATGATTGCAATTTTCATTTTCCGACCTTCTCTCTAAAAAGATATGTGAGATTGTTTTCGTAGTAAGAAATACAAAATTAAGTCTATAGTTTATACAACAAAGAATAGAGATACTGTTATCTTCTAACAGACTGATGTCTAAACGAGACCAAGAAGTGTGTGAATAACACGTTTCGTAATACATAAGAGTAAAAAAGAAGTACGCACTTAACCTATAAATACGAGAGATTATACACATTGACATACAGTCAATTTGTGTGTCACCATGATGTCGGTTTCTCTTTTATTTATTTTTCTATTCTCAAGCACTAATGAGGTAAGTCAAAAAAACTTAGGAATAGACAGAGAAAATGCTGTGTAAACAAATCTTTAACGAAATTAGCTAATATAAGTATCCCATTATTAAATAACAATATATTACATTATATATAAAAAGAAATATTAAATAACTAATTAAAAAATTATTTAAACTGTAAGTAACATTAACTGAAATTATTTGAAATATCATGAAATGGAGTTTAAGAAGAAAGTCCAGAGTGAAACAATTTCACTTTCTTCAACAGTAGAACAGGCCCATTTGTTCTCAAACCCATTCTGTCTTTTGAAACAACATTTGGTCATTGCATTATTTATTTTCTCTTGTTTTTCTGTGTGAAGGAGATCAGTACAATCCTATATCTATTGCTTTGATCATTACAGATCGATTCACTAGACTTCAGAGTTATTATAGAGTAAAGGTCTTAGAGTAATGAAATAAAATGTGTTTACGAAGTTTGAGGGAATATCCGATGATTTTTGCTCACAGAAGAGTTTAAATTGAATTTAACTTTTTTACAATTATTGGCTGTTCAGAACATGGGTAAAATAGTCCTTAGTCCTATAATTGTTACAAAATCGTCCAATAATATTTCAATTATTAGTTGTAACACCTAAAAATGTGTCCATTCCCCTATAATATTCTGAACTAATTTTCATTGAATGCGGTGTCTCCCCCGAAGAACACATTTGTGATAAAAGAGCACATAATGCTTAGTGTTGTAGGTAAGTATTTATTACAGTTTACGACCTACTAATATTTCAACCATCACTTCAAAGACTCCTAAACAATGTGGGTGCGAGAGGAAGCTAGTAGAAATGCGCACACTAACCCACACATTTTGTCATTTTCGTTTCATTTCTCAACAGCAACACATACTTTATTAAAACGTGTACGGCATCATTTAAACATATACAATTGCATCAACTTATCTAGAAAACAAGTAAGCCAATGAAATAAATATGATTGAAAATTGCTTGAAACGATACTATATGAAATTTAATTGTATGTGGGGTATCCCCACAGAAGAGTTACAAACGTTCTACACAGTACAGAGAGCACCAAACGTATATTTATGCTATTCACTCTCATCAAAGATTAATGAAAATGGAGGGGATATACATTTTTAAAATAAAATTACTATTCACTGCAAAAACCAATTGAATATGTTTCGAAAAATGCTATTGAAAAGCTTTATATAATCTTATCGTGTAATATATATGTATGTTGTAGGGAAAAGTGCAATGCAATTAGTTATTCACCTTGACTTCAAAACATAGTGTAGCACATGTACTAATATATATTACATTACTTTTTTTTTCTTTGAAATGACAGATAATTGCGAGATATAGCTATTGGACATTTTTATTATTGCGGTAAAAATCATTCAATATTCGAACTATAAATAATAACAATTAAAATATAAATATATTAAAATACATAGCAATTAATTAAAATAAAAATTAATATTTATATTTCGCTTTATCGGTACGTGCCTATGTGAATGATATTTCCTCCACCACAATCCAAATTTTAATTATTATTAATAATATACTTCGTATTAATATGACTCTTAATGTTTGTGTGTTGAGCCCGGGGCGGAGGGGTGCACGAGGGGCGCGGCGCAGCTGGTGGCGTCGGCGAGGGCGGCGCGCAACGACTCGGGCCACTGGCACGTCACCGCCTCCGCCGCCGCCGGCGGCAGCCTCGCCTCCGCGCTCCGCCCGCGCCGGGGGGGGGGCCCGGCGGCTCCGCCGGGGCGCACGTGGCCACGGCGCCCAAGGGCCGGGCTCGAGCGCATGCCCTTCGGACCCAGCGTCACCAGGTAGGCACCCGCCTCGCCCTGGACGCGCGCCTCTCCCACGCGACGGCGACGGCGGCGCGGCGGACGCCTGGGCGGAGCTCACGCTGGAGGCGCACGTGGCCACGGCGCCCAAGGGCTACGAGCGCATGCCCTTCGGACCCAGCGTCACCAGGTAGGCAGCCGCCTCGCCCTGGACGCGCGCCTCTCCACACGCGACGGCGACGGCGGCGCGGCGGACGCCTGGGCGGAGCTCACGCTGGAGGCGCACGTGGCCACGGCGCCCAAGGGCTACGAGCGCATGCCCTTCGGACCCAGCGTCACCAGGTAGGCACCCGCCTCGCCCTGGACGCGCGCCTCTCCACGCGCGACGGCGACGGCGGCGCGGCGGACGCCTGGGCGGAGCTCACGCTGGAGGCGCACGTGGCCACGGCGCCCAAGGGCTACGAGCGCATGCCCTTCGGACCCAGCGTCACCAGGTAGGCACCCGCCTCGCCCTGGACGCGCGCCTCTCCACACGCGACGGCGACGGCGGCGCGGCGGACGCCTGGACGGAACTCACGCTGGAGGCGCACGTGGCCACGGCGCCCAAGGGCTACGAGCGCATGCCCTTCGGACCCAGCGTCACCAGGTAGGCACCCGCCCGCCCTGGACGCGCGCCTCTCCACACGCGACGGCGACGGCGGCGCGGCGGACGCCTGGGCGGAGCTCACGCTGGAGGCGTACGTGGCCACGGCGCCCAGGGCTACGAGCGCATGCCCTTCGGACCCAGCGTCACCAGGTAGGCACCCGCCTCGCCCTGGACGCGCGCCTCTCCACACGCGACGGCGACGGCGACGGCGGCGCGGCGGACGCCTGGGCGGAGCTCACGCTGGAGGCGCACGTGGCCACGGCGCCCAAGGGCTACGAGCGCATGCCCTTCGGACCCAGCGTCACCAGGTAGGCACCCGCCTCGCCCTGGACGCGCGCCTCTCCACACGCGACGGCGACGGCGACGGCGGCGCGGCGGACGCCTGGGCGGAGCTCACGCTGGAGGCGCACGTGGCCACGGCGCCCAAGGGCTACGAGCGCATGCCCTTCGGACCCAGCCTCACTAGGTATTCTCAGTCACACAGCGCAGGATCTTCGGACCACGGGTCATCAGGTACACTCATAGCGTATTACATTTGCCGCACTGGTGCGCACCTTGTGCGCACTCAGGGCTGTTTTCTTTTTCCATTTGCCCTCTAGGGCGCACCAGTGGAAAAATCGCATGTGCCATTCGCACAACGACACGGAACTAAGGCGCACTTGTTGCACCTAAACTGCACTGATGATCTAGTCAGTGCAGTTCAGTGCATCGGGCCATTTTGAGATTAGGTACAGAAGTTATGCATGCTGATTTGGATTCGTGGTGAAATTGTGAAGGCAATTGAGTCACACAGGAATACTTCGAATGATGGTGTCTATAATGATTAGCAAGGAATGTCTTAAAATAATGTTTGTAACTTACGCAAATTCTGTGAATTAGTTTGTTTTCCTAAAGTTTAACCTTGAATAACTTCATGTTAATAAATTTAGTGGTATTTTGAAATCAAAGAGCAGGGAAGCCTGAATTACGAATCGCTAATAAAATGAAAATAAAATTACGGACTTTTAGAAAATCATTCAAATACAAATGTCAAGAAATTTTCTCGCGCGCCTATATGTATATCAGCGGAAACGCTCAAGTTAATAATTTAATCGTTTTCAATAAGCAAACAATTCTGCAGAAACCCTTCGGTTCAAAATCTTGTGTACAATTTCGATCATTGGCCAATGTCGGAAAATGAAATTTTGACACATACGCATTTCAAGTTTTCGTGATTTTTAAATAGAGAAATCACATGTTAATAATTTATGAATTAAAGAGTAAGAATTACCAAAAGACTTCATAAAAATATAACAACGATAATAATTAAAAATTATTATTTTTTGTGTTCCATTAACATGACAGACCAAAACCAGATATCTATAATCTCACTTGGTAGCGCACACGCACTGACTCAGTTCCGGAATCCGTTTCATTGGTAGCTGCCCTTCACGTGTGTGGGGCAGCACTGTTGCGGTGCGATGACGTTTTTGCCCCGCACTAGGGGGGGTTTCAGCGCAACGAATGGAAAAAATGCTATCAGACACATTGCACAGGTACAGCGCAGGCCCTTCGGACCACGCGGACGCGCGTCACAAGGTACGTTCAGATACACAGTGCACGCCCTTCGGACCACCCGTCACCAGGTACGCTCAGACCCAGCACCGGCTCATCGGACCACGCGTCCGAGCGCATGGCCTTCGAACCACGTGTCAGCATGTACGCTCAGACACAAAGCAGCACACACACACAACCACTAACCACAAGGGTAGCGAGTGCATGCCCTTCAGCTCAGGCATCACTATGCAGGCTAAGCACATCAGAAAAGAAACTATCACGACACAGGAGAGAACAGTTTTATAGATTTTACTTTTAACTTAAATTTGTGTCCTGTTTTAACTGTTTAATGTCATCTGACAATGCGTTGTAAAGTAACGTACATATATTGTATGTAGATTTCTTGTAGTGATTCCATGGATGAACATGATTTCTACGACGTGTGTTGTAATTATAAATATTAGTATTACATGAATATATGTTTGTATCGTTAAGTAAGTCAGTTTTGACAAATACTACCGATTTTTCGTAGATACACATACATAGGCAAGGCAACAGTATTATTCCAAGCTCAGTAAAAAAAGGCTTGCAGGGATCACGTGGAAGGCATTTTTTCACTTTTCGGATGTAAATGTCTGAGTACTAAAGGATAAGTTTCCCCAGAATATTATGCCATATCTCAGGCGAGAATGTACATTTGCCAAATACACGCAACGAGCTGCATGAAGACTGACAGAATCTCAAAGAACTCTGAATGCGTAACATAATGAACTTAATTTAGTGTTTAATTCTGGTATATTTATATACTCTATGTATGTAAAACTTTAGCTAGAGTTTTTGGTGTTTTGCAGCCTGTACCGCATGTACACCGACGCTCGACCGTGGCCGCAGGCGGCTGCTGTGTGCCAGACCGATGGAGCTCACCTCATGGTCATCGACTCCGACGCCGAGGCGCTGGTCGTCAACGAGTACTGGGCTCGGAAGCCCACGTTCAACGGAGCCATCAACAACGAGTGGTTCGCGATCGGCTTCCGGAGGCGCTCCGACCGGAACGAGACTGTCCTCGGCCAGCGATTGGAGGACTCCGGCTACGTGAAATGGGCTCCCGACAAGTGGCACTTCATCCCCAGGCGAATTGCGGTCTCATCGATGAACGCCTTTTGTTTGCTCTAGCTTCATGTACGCAGAAACGTCCTTTTATTTGTGAATGGGAAAGGTGGTAACTTTCTTGTCCTCATAAAATTGTACATAATCTTATTTGAAGAACTATTTTTTTAGAACGATTTCATTACAAATCTATTTTGTATTTTTGCAGTTTCCAATTTTGGCAATTTCGAAAAATACATAGTTTACCAAAATGGGATCTGTGCTACTTTTTTACGTTCCCGCTGTATTAAAGCAAAACTTAATAAAGAAAAAGTGTGGAGCCGTTTTTCAGATTTTTCAAAACTGCTTACATTTTACGCAAAAGTATTCAATTGTTTTGTTTTCAAAAATATTGTACGTGTCTTATTTAAAACTAAGTCTTCGAGAAGCTGATTTTTTAAGGAAATGAATACAAAAGATCGGCCTGTATTTACAATGTAACAACGTTATTGGAGAAGTTAAAAAACATTGGGAGCATAATGAAAGTTACGACGTTTCGGCCAATTCAAATGTTGAGGTCTTCCTCAGTAAATGTACTATGATGTAAATGTAGTATGATATACTTACAATTGAAGACAAACCTTGAAGTGCGCGTCGATTGTAAAAATATTGCAGATATAATATAGCACAACAATTAACATACATTGCCAATTCATCTAATCATCAAAATAAGGTATAAATAAAAACAGATTACACGAGATACGACCAGTGTGACATTGTGTCAACTGAGAATCAAAGTACAAAAGTGATCATAAATACAATAATGTGCCAACATATTATAAAAAAATATTAAAAACTTTGTAAAGAGCAAATTAGGACCAGCGTCCATTAGATATCATGGAATAAAGGTGTGCAAATTATAAATTTGGGAAACATAAAATCCGAAAATATTACCTTAGTTGGCTCAAGTAATCACACAATTCTAGAACGAAAGTACATGTCATTTTAAAACTCATCTTACTTATCAGGTTGTGAACCTTTTTAATCCCATTGAAAAGAGCAATTAACATTTCAATATTTTTTTCGTTATATTTTCTTCTCCACATGTATCGACATAAAGTACTCCCTGCGTTTCTGCAGGCGAATTTCCTTTTAATTGCACTTCCCGTGCCTTCCCTATTGCGGTGAGCATCGAACGCAGGTTCCTTAAAATGCAGCAAGTGATTTATCGATTGATTGATTTTTTCGTGTTTCCGGGAACGTCAACTGCTTTGGTCTCGTTAGTGTAGTGCATGTTTTTTCTCGGAATATGGCGGTGATCTTCCCCCGCTGAATATCGAGATTAGTGGGGTTTCTCCATAACCAGGACTCTCCCAACAGCGGGGCACCGCCCCAGCCGGAACAGGCTCTAAGCTCCCGACCGCTCTCCCAGAATATGTGGTAGCGTAATGCATGTTAATGTACGTGTGTGCGTGTAAGGGGAAAGGATAGGACAAGGAAGAGGAAGGACAGATCGCGCGCGGTCCGTGAGCCGTTTGGTAGGGTACTCCTCTGGCATTCGTCTCGTGTTCATCGGAGAAACCATGGAAAACTACTGATCAGAGAAGCCGGCCGCTAGAATTCTTCTCCAGACAGCGCCTGAATTCGACCTAGCTGGAAAGCTAGTGTCAAAAATTCTGTCGTCGTCAGGACTCTAACCTAGGACCTCCCGGTCAGAGATGTGCAGTGTCATCAGTTGATGCACTGAGCTACCGCTTCCGGTATGTAGCAAGTGGTTAACACTGAGCTGGCAATACGTCTCCAAGCAGTGGTGTTTTCTTTGAGCGTGCAAGTTATTTGTAAACACCCAAGGAATTAAAAAAAAATCTGTTGAGTTTATTTAGATTTTTTCATTTATTTGGTCGTAATTCAAAATTTAAAGCAAAAGATAAACAAAACGCTGAATTTATTTATTTATTTTTATAAATATTTTTTTACTATCCGGTTCTGCTTTTAACATCAAAATGATCGTATTTTCAATTACAAACGTTTATGTTAAGATGTATGTTTGTTTTAAAGTAAAGTAATTTTAAAAACATATTACGCAACTTTAATGTTTGTTAATAATAAAATTAATTATTACAAAAATATTAAAAATTTTTATTTTCAAAGGATACGTTATTTACCAATGATATTTTACAAAAAGAAAATATAATGTAATGTGTAAAACCCCAGAAAAATTAGTCAGAAATTATATTTTTTCTTTGTGAAATTACACTCTGAAAATCGAATTTGGTTCATTCGCGATCCAAAAATTTGGCTGAAAATATTTCTCACATAAAAACAGAAGATAAGTAAATAATATTTCGAATTTTAGGCCAGAGTGTATAATATAGAGTATAAATAGAACAATTTAGAAAAGTGTAAATGTCAACAAACGCGAAAAATGGCGCACTATGTTAAACAAAAATGGCTTCCATTTGTAAACCAGATACATTAAAAAAAATTAAAAGTGTTTTAGAACAGCGAAAGCATCAGGAAATTTATGTACAAAATACGATGTTTTTCGAGATGGTCGAGCGAAAAATTTATTAAATTGTGGACCACTTCAAATGGATTGACCCACAAGGGCTTCCTAGCCCTAGCGCATGCCCTTCGGACCAAGCGACATCAAGTACGCTCAGCCACATTGCAGCACAAACACTAGCACGAAACGCAATAAGGGCTGCCCTTCGGCCCCCGCGTCACCAGGCACGAACAGCCACACAGCAGCACAGACTACCACTAAGCATAAGAACGCATGTCCTTCGAACCACGCGTCACCAGGTACGCACAACAGTACAAACACTATCATCCGGACCAACAAAACTACACTAGCAAGAGAGCATGCCCTTCGGCCCCGCGTCGCCAGGTGAGATCACCACCTTATCAGCACAAACACTATCACTTAGCATAACAGGGCATGCCCTTCGGCCCCCGCGTCGCCAGGTGAGATCAACACCTTATCAGCACACACCTTATCAGCACAAACACTATCACGTATCTCCGAGGGCATGCCCTTCGGACATCGCGTCGCCAGGTGAGATCAACACCTTATCAGCACAAACACTATCACTTAGCATAAGAGGGCATGCCCTTCGGCCCCCGCGTCGCCAGGTGAGATCAACACCTTATCAGCACAAACACTATCACTTAGCATAAGAGGGCATGCCCTTCGGCCCCCGCGTCGCCAGGTGAGATCAACACCTTATCAGCACAAACACTATCACTTAGCATAAGAGGGCATGCCCTTCGGACCACGCGTCACCAGGTAGGTTCAACCACACAGCAGCACTAATACCTACATTATGCCCAAGAGCTACAGCGCTTGCCCTTCTACTTCTGCGTCACCACGTACGCTTTGCACCACACGAGTTCCAACACAAACGTAAGCACAAGGGCTTATAGCGCATATCTTTAGACCATACGACCCATGTCACGTATCAATTTTGCGCAATAGCACAAAGCACAAGAGCATGTTCCCGGCCCTCGAGTCACCACATCCTAGCACCATACAGAGAGGCAAGCAGGAAGCACATGTGCTATAAAGCACATCTCCTTTAGCCCTCGCGCAACATCTAATATTCAGTAGTACTCAAGGAATGACCGTAATACAAGTACAATCACGTGCGGATGCTTGTGACCGGCCAACTACAGAAGGGTTTTCCTAAGGATGAGCCTAAGTGACAGTTCGCTAAACAAGTGAACATCATCTGTAATTGAGAGAAGTATCCCTCCGCCGCGACAGTTGTTTAGCCACGACCCTTCGTAAAGTGCTCATGGCTCCTGCGAAAACATCCTTATGCATAAGTCTAAGAGTTTCGCTGAGGTGTATGGACGTACGCGAGTCCAGGAAATATTTAAATTTATTTACGTATGTGGAAAATCTCTTAACATGCTCTCACTGCCACGAATGTTAATGGAATGAAAAATGATTTTAAGCCGGAAACACGTGCATCGATACGCATCTCGCACTCAAGTCTCCGTTTTAAAACAAACGTAATATTTATCACACAAAAAGTAAATTTAATGTAATGTTATAGAAAAAAAGAATGTTTACAGAAGAGCACATAACACTACATTTCCTAATTTTAATTATTTCTCGCTGCGCACTATATTTTTGTCGGACGAGGACATCACAAAAGTATGACGAATGAATGCAGGGAATGGGCTCGAGGGTAAAACGACCACAGAACCGTCAGTTACGTTTCCTGCACTAGGTGTCACTTTGGCTCATCCATCGTTCTATACTAGGTAAGTTGAGCATAACACATTCTTTTCGTCTTCGTGTCACTAGATATGATGCAGAACAGCAGAAACAAGGACAGTAACACAACGCTCAAGGATTACGAGCACTTGCCCGTCGTCCCACGTGTCACTAGATAGGCTCATCACCTCATGAGCACAAGCACTAAACACTACAGCGAGCGCATGCCAAGAGTTCTGTTTTCACTAAAAACGACTCAGCATCAAGCAAACAGCAAATTGTATTCAGCATATACTACGATACGACACAGCATTCCACAAGGAGGAATGTCTTCAAGTGCATTCTATTCGGTGAACTTGAAAAACGTGTAGAACCGTTGGAAAAAAAACCTCCGGAAATTTTTCTTGGGCCCTTTTGACTGGACTAATAAACCAGAGATCTGTCGTGTTTTGGAGTCTGGGGCATTTTCAAACTCTGCCGTGTTAGTGGGTAGTAGTTATATCCAAGAGAGAGGGATGAGGAAAGAGTAACATTTGGATTTTGGGGATATAGAAAAGAGCGTGGAGTGCCTCAAAATGATTGAATGAGGATTTCAAGGGACACGACATATTTTACAATACTAGGATACGGAAATATTTCTAAGTCTGATTTCCTTTAAATTTAAAGTGTTCATGCCAGTATCTCATATAACCTACGGGCGGTTGAAGGTGAAAGTTTGTCATGTAGAAATTGTGGAAAGAGTATAATAAGAGCGTTACAAATACGATGAATATCATGGGGAGTTTTAATACATTCCTCTATATGTGTAAAATTAGCCACAGTTCGCTGTATTGTCATGCCAAAGATTAATCTTTTGAACAGTGTTTCTTAATCACTTCATTGTCGGTGTATGGAATACAAGAAGAAAACATTATTTTTTGGTATCGTAACTGACGGCTTTACTCGTTGGCTGATTCAAAAAGTTGTTGCTTTCACGTGCATAGCATCCCCGCTATGGTTGCTCTGAGCAATTATCCTCCAGACAGCGACTGAACACGACCCAGCTATCTGGGCAGTGCCGAAAATCCTCTCTGCGTCGTTACCCGAACGTAGGATCTGCCGGTCAGAGGCACTACGTTGAGATCAGTTGATGCCCTCAGCCACCTCTCCCGGTCCAGATTGCTTGAGTAAATTTCACATTTTGTCTTTCTAGTTTTCTCTTTTTGCCACTTCTGCTTCTTATTTTTGTTTACAGTGCAAATATTGTGCTATTTTAGGTAGCAACTCACGCAGTAATCATATTTGTTTTGAGGCCATAATAGATCAAGGGCGAATCTGATGCAATCTTCTGTGTGCAATTCTGGTTTTGGAGGTTGCTGGCTGCATCAATGTTTTTTTCCTATTGAACGTTGATCAAACCAACTTGGATTGTGTCTCAGGAAATGGAGGTTATCGCAAGGATTCCCTGTGCCTTGTTAATATGGGTCCAACCAAGTAGAACGCGCAGGTGCTTCGTGATCCCATAACACCCGCGAGATAAAAATAATTTCTGAGAATTGACAGCCAGCAAATATGTGACGAGTAATGGAGTTTTCAGATAGAAGATAAGTGGAAAGGAAATTCACAAAGATAAACAGCATTCACAATGATTAAATGGTACTGGAAATACTAATAAAGTATGGGATTCAAATTCTTCCATGCGACTCCTCTCGATTAAGATCTGTACTCTGCAAATAGTCGAATAGATGGTAACCCACCTCACAAATGTAATCACTGTAATGTTCCAATACATGTAAATGTCCTTATTAACTGCTCATTATAATGAAACGCCAAGAAAAATTGAAAATTTGGATACAGCGACGAGAAAAATTCTTGACATCCACGATTGTCAAAGGAAAATAGTAAGTTATGCCAAAGAAATTAACATCTACAATGACATCATTGAGACACTTAAGAGCAGCAAAAAGAAGAAAGTGAATTATAGGAATGAAAACCTACTTTTATTCAATCATGAACTACTTAATACTGAACTTGTCCCTGTTTTCTAATATTTGTATCTGTATGTATCTTAATGTATCTTAATGTTTTTATATCCATTATGATTATGCACTGAGCATTACGTTATTTACTAATGATTATTGTGTTGTCGCGATCAACCTGGCACTAAGATCATAACCTCTATCCTACCCCATAAATATTTTGGAACGAAAAAATCGTTTACTTGAGGTTTAAAAAGTGTTTATCCATTATAGTATGAATCCTTTGGAGGTGATCCTATTATTATGTGTTACTATGTTTTGAATAAATTGAGCATAATTACAATTAAATGTTGGCTTTACTGGGAACATGGCCCTCGTGGATTCGCCCGTGCCCCTCCCCCAAATATTACCTTCGTCTACGCATTGTCTGCACGTAATTTACGTGTAGACGCAGACTATGATACATTTCGCCCAGTTCTATTCTCATTTCGGATTTTGAAAAACATTTCTGGGTCCATGTCATCCGTATGAGATTATTCCACAATTTGCTTAGTATCATCTGTGTGACTCTAGATAAATAAAAACAAAATGAACAATGTCTGATGGTTATGACCCATTTTAGATTTATCCATGGTTATCTTCCTTTTTGTGTCATCGTTTTCTTTCTCTTATTGTTAATTCGACGTCTAGCCTGTTGTGTGCTGTCATGTAGGATACTGAAAAAATAAGGTACTTGTCTAAATATTACATACTTCATAAATACATACTTATATTGTTTATATTTCAAGCATAACGTAAAAAGCAATTTTGATTAGTGCAATATGTTCATTAAGTCATATGAGGGAGTAATAATGATGAGAAACCTGTTTACTCTCACAAGAAATTAACCTGCATTATCATTACAAAAATGCTATAAATATCCAAATAATATTTTAAATTCTTCTCTTCTTTCAATACTTCACATAAACAGCAGTGATTCATTTTAAACCGTGAAAAATATTTTTCTAGAACATTATGACTATTTTCATATTTACGATCAACAGTATAAAAAGACATTTGACATTGATGCCATTAAATCAAAATACTGTTATCTTCTAGTAGACTCATGTTTAAAAAAGACAAAGACAAAAATGTGAATAACACATTTCGCAATATCTGAACGTAAATGCTAGGCTTGTAAATATGCTACTCCGAAATAATACACATTCCCAGATGCCAAACAAACCGTGTACCACAATAATGTCGTGTTTGGTTTTAACTCTTTTGCTCTCCTTGAACATTTTTGAGGTGAGTTATGAATATTATTTTAGTGGTAATTGAAAAATAGAATTTTATACTCAAATTTCGAAATTGAAATAATTGGTGTTCATACTAAGCAATATTTTCTTTCGGGTTAACGAACTTCTGCAAATAACCAGCTAGGCCACTAGACTTTCCACACCAGCTAGACCACTACGCCGAATTCAGCTGCTGTCTGGAAGAGAATCCTAGTGGCCGGCTGCTTTGATTGGTAATTTTTCGTAGTTTTTGTTTCCAATCAACACCAGGCAACTGCCGGAGGTGAATCCTAACAAACGGCCCACGGGCCGCGCGCGATCTTTCCTTCCTCTTCCTTGTTCTATACTCCTCTCTTACACTCACATGCACCACACTGTCAAACATACCAGGACACCTGCCTGGAGCTTGGAGCTTGTTCCAACTGAGGCGGTGTCCTGCCGGAGGGAGATACCCGGTTGGAGAAACCCCAGCTAGCCGACGTGTAGGTCGGCGTCAGATGTTGAGATCCATGCACTAATTTACAGCACTATACTTCAATTTATTTACAGCGCCCGATGACGTTTGGTCAGCTGTTATGGTGACATCCAGAAAGGGAGCTTAACCTCACCACAGCAGGTGTCATTGGAGGTGTCAAGGTCCCGATTGGGTGACTGTGTAACAGCTGAATTACGTCAACGGAATCCATGTTTAAATCGAAGTATTATGTACACAGCAGTTGACGCACCCGGAATCACTATACTTCGGTTTTTATAACATGGGACGTGAGGGTTTGTCTTCACGATGGAATAGGGCACGGCTTTTTGCGTTTTTCTCGGTCGTGTCACTAGATCTCGCATGACCGCGACCGTATCAAGCAGTGCAAGCGGTGCAGCAGATCAAGTGACATCTAGCGGCACGACCGGGAAAGACGCGAAAAGCCGTGTTACATTCCATCGTTAAGAGGGAACACGGTGTCTCACGCGCCATGTTATAAAAACCGAAGTACATACTTGGGTATTTGTAACGTGGCGGATGACATTAGCTCATTTTTACACCTTCCGCCTTTTAATTAATTCGCGAACGTCCTTCTCAACGGGGCTTGTGGCCTCAAACATGAGCTTATCACTGTTATAAAGATTCAGTTTATAAGGTCTTTCTCGCCATCCAGCGGGGGAAGATCACCGACATTTCCCGAGGAAAAAAACATGCACTACACCTACAGGACTAATGACAAGCTGTTGACGCGCTCGGAATCACTAACCAACCAACCACCTGGAGCGGGAGCTTAGACCATCAACTGATGTCGCTGCAGCGCCTCTGACCGGGAGGTCCAAGGTTCGAGTCCTGGCAGCGTCAGGATTTTCGACACTAGCTTTCCAGCTAGGTCGAATTCAGTCGCTGACTGGAGGAGTATTCTAGCGGCCGTCTGCTCTGATCGGTAGTTTTCCACACCAGGCGAATGTCGGAGCAGTACCCTACCAAACGGGCCACGGACCGCGCGCGATCTCTCCTTCCTCTTCCTTGTCCTATCCTCTCCCCTTACACACACACACACACACACACACTAACATATACTACACTACTACATATTCCGGGAGAACGGTCGGGAGCTTAGAGCTTGACGCGGCTGGAGCGGTGCCCCGCTGGTGGGAGAGTCCTGGTTAGGGGGAAACCACTCTAGCCGACGGTAGATCGGCGCTGGATCTCGCCATCCATCAGGGGAAGATCACCGCCATCTCCAGATAATAAACATGCACTACACTTACGGAACTAACGACCGAAGCAGTTGACGCGCCCGGAAACACGAAATCAACCAATCAATCCAAGCAAGCAAGCAAGCAACCGAAGTGCAGCGGTGGTGCGCGGCAGGGCTGCGCGGCGGAGTGCGCGGGCGGCGCGGTGCAGCTCCGCGTGTCGGCTCGGCTACGAGCGGATGCCCTTCGGACCCCAAGTCAACAGGTGGGCGGCGCCCCACCGTGCTCGGTAGGAAAATTGCTAAAACAAGGGGCTGCTCTGACAGCTATTGCCCCAATCGTAACAAAAGGTTTTGTCCATGAAGGCAGTATCGTATCTGGTATCCTAACTGCTGGTTATGTCCATGAAGGCAGTATCGTATCTGGTATCCTAACTGGAGGTTATGTCCATGAAGGCAGTATCGTATCTGGTATCCTAACTGCAGGTTATGTCCATGAAGGCAGTATCGTATCTGGTATCCTAATTGCAGGTTGTGTCCATGAAGGCAGTATCGAATCTGGTATCCTAACTGCAGGTTATGTCCACGAACGCAGTAGCATATATGGTATCGTAACTGCAGTTTATGTCCACTGAAATCATCAATGAGTTCGTTTACATTATCTCACTTATAAGTGGCTTCACCAGTATCAAGTACGTACTAGTAGTACGGTGTAATTAGTCCAAGTCCAAGGTGCCCGAATTTGTGCAAAATTAAATCCCTTCGATAACATTCGCCCTAACGAGATCTCACTTTCCCCCAGACAGTTCGGATATAGTAACTAAGTCATATTCCAGGCGCAATAAGGGACCACCCGCGAGGTGCGTCTTCTTGATCTCGACCACACTCGTGTGGGAGGTAGGCTTCTAAAGAAGCCTGGGTCGAAAACTGAGGGAAGGCAACGGTTAACCACTCTGAGTATTTCCTCCCAAGAAAACCCATCATGAGTCGCATAACTTCCGTATATAGAATGTAGGACTAAATAAAAATGCAGATTTCCAGTACTTGCAACTACAGGCAGATTCTCTGTTGAGAGAAAAAAAATGTTTTGAAAACTCGTGTCAAATATCGGAATATACGGCAGTTCCATTACAGAATTTTATTTTCTGTTCTTGAGCAGTGCTTGCTACTTTTGGGGAAACCATTTTTTCGTAATTTTGTTAACAATTTCGATAGTTAAGATACATTTTCGTTGATGCTGAATGTTACAGTATTATCTATTTATGTATGCCTCTGCCTCACGATTATAAAGAGGTTGAGGATTTGGCCGGGCCTCTTCCTGTGGTCTCCCTTTCCCTCAGACAGCTCGGATATACTAACTGAAACTCACAACTGACGGAGAAAGTGAGAGTCATATCCCAGGTGCATTAGGGTACCACCCGCGAGGCGCATCTACTCAATAAGGTCCCCAGACCCGTGAGCCTACCGGTCTACCCCGCTATCCCAAGTACATCTACGAGTGTATGCCTACGGGAATGTTCCTAATCGTGGGTTGTGTTGCAGCCTGCACCGCATGCACCGCTGGCGCGGCCGTGCGCAGCGGCTGTGGCGACGTGCCAGAGCGAGGGCGCGCCCCTGTGAGCCTACCAGTCTAGCCCGCTATCCCAAGTACATCTACGAGTGTATGCCTACGGGGAACGTTCCTAATAGTGGGGTGTGTTGCAGCCTGCACCGCATGCACCCGCTGGCGCGGCCGCGCGCAGCGGCGGCGGCGTCGTGCCAGACCGAGGGCGCGCACCTGTGAGCCTACCGGTCTAGCCCGCTATCCCAAGTACATCTACGAGTGTATGCCTACGGGAACGCTCCTTAATCGTCGGGTTGGTCGCAGCCTGCACCGCATGCACACACTGGCCGCGGCTCGCGGCAGCGGCGGCGGCGACGGCGAGCAGAGCGAGGGCGCGCACCTGTGAGCCTACCGGTCTAGCCTCGCTATCCCAAATACATCTACGAGTGTATGCCTACGGGAACGCTCCTAATGTGGGTGTGTTGCAGCCTGCACTGCATGCACACGCTGGCGCGGCGCGCGCAGCGGCGGCGGCGACGTGCCAGACGAGGGCGCGCACCTGTGAGCCTACCGGTCTAGCCGCTATCCCAAATACATCTACGAGTGTATGCCTCACGGGGAACGCCCCAACGCGGGCTGGTTGCAGCCTGCACGCATGCACACGCTGGGCGACCGCGGGCAGCGGGCGGCGGCGGCGTGCCAGAGACCAGGGCGCGCAGCACTGCGAGGCCTCACCGGTCTAGCCCGCTATCCCAAATACATCTACGAGTGTATGCCTACGGGGAACGCTCCTAATGTGGGTTGTGTTGCAGCCTGTACCGCATGCACACGCTGGCGCGACGCGCGGGCAGCGGCGCGGCGGCGACGTGCCGACAACCAGGGCGCGACCTCAAGGAGCCTACATGCACGGTCAGGCCCTGGCTAGATCCCAAATACATCTACGAGTGTATGCCTACGGGAACGCTCCTAATCGTGGGTTGTGTTGCAGCCTGTACCGCATGCACACGCTGCGCGGCCGCGGGCAGCGGCGGCGGCGACGTGCCAGAGCCGGGGCGCGCACCTGCGAGCCTACCGGTCTAGCCGCTATCCCAAATACATCTACGAGTGTATGCCTACGGGGAACGTTCCTAATCGTGGGTTGTGTTGCAGCCTGCACGCATGCACACGCTGGCGCGGCCGTGGGCAGCGGCGGCGGCGACGTGCCAGAGCGAGGGCGCGCACCTGTGAGCCTACCGGTCTAGCCCGCTATCCCAAATACATCTACGAGTGTATGCCTACGGGGAACGTTCCTAATCGTGGGTTGTGTTGCAGCCTGCACCGCATGCACACGCTGGCGCGGCCGCGGGCAGCGGCGGCGGCGACGTGCCAGAGCCAGGGCGCGCACCTGCGAGCCTACCGGTCTAGCCCGCTATCCCAAATACATCTACGAGTGTATGCCTACGGGGAACGCTCCTAATCGTGGGTTGTGTTGCAGCCTGTACCGCATGCACACGCTGGCGCGGCCGCGGGCAGCGGCGGCGGCGACGTGCCAGAGCCAGGGCGCGCACCTGCGAGCCTACCGGTCTAGCCCGCTATCCCAAATACATCTACGAGTGTATGCCTACGGGGAACGTTCCTAATCGTGGGTTGTGTTGCAGCCTGCACCGCATGCACACGCTGGCGCGGCCGCGGGCAGCGGCGGCGGCGACGTGCCAGAGCCAGGGCGCGCACCTGCGAGCCTACCGGTCTAGCCCGCTATCCCAAATACATCTACGAGTGTATGCCTACGGGGAACGTCCTAATCGTGGGTTGTGTTGCAGCCTGACCGCATGCACACGCTGGCGGGCCGCGGGCAGCGGCGGCGGCGACGTGCCAGAGCCAGGGCGCGCACCGCGAGCCTCCGGTCTAGCCCGCTATCCCAAATACATCTACGAGTGTATGCCTACGGGAACGCTCCTAATCGTGGGTTGTGTTGCAGCCTGTACCGCATGCACACGCTGGCAGGCCGCGGGCAGCGGCGGCGGCGACGTGCCAGAGCCAGGGCGCGCACCTGCGAGCCTACCGGTCTAGCCCGCTATCCCAAATACATCTACGAGTGTATGCCTACGGGGAACGCTCCTAATCGTGGGTTGTGTTGCAGCCTGTACCGCATGCACACGCTGGCGCCGCGGGCAGCGGCGGCGGCGACGTGCCAGAGCCAGGGCGCGCACCTGCGAGCCTACCGGTCTAGCCGCTATCCCAAATACATCTACGAGTGTATGCCTACGGGGAGCGCTCCTAATCGTGGGTTGTGTTGCAGCCTGTACCGCATTCACACGCTGGCGCGGGCAGCGGCGGCGGCGACGTGCCAGAGCCAGGGCGCGCACCTGCGAGCCTACCGGTCTAGCCCGCTATCCCAAATACATCTACGAGTGTATGCCTACGGGGAACGCTCCTAATCGTGGGTTGTGTTGCAGCCTGTACCGCATGCACACGCTGGCGCGGCCGCGGGCAGCGGCGGCGGCGACGTGCCAGAGCCAGGGCGCGCACCTGCGAGCCTACCGGTCTAGCCCGCTATCCCAAATACATCTACGAGTGTATGCCTACGGGAACGCTCCTAATCGTGGGTTGTGTTGCAGCCTGTACCGCATGCACACGCTGGCGGCCGCGGGCAGCGGCGGCGGCGACGTGCCAGAGCCAGGGCGCGCACCTGCGAGCCTACCGGTCTAGCCCGCTATCCCAAATACATCTACGAGTGTATGCCTACGGGGAACGTTCCTAATCGTGGGTTGTGTTGCAGCCTGCACCGCATGCACACGCTGGCGCGGCCGCGGGCAGCGGCGGCGGCGACGTGCCAGAGCGAGGGCGCGCACCTGGAGCCTACCGGTCTAGCCCGCTATCCCAAATACATCTACGAGTGTATGCCTACGGGAACGTTCCTAATCGGGGGTTGTGTTGCAGCCTGCACCGCATGCACACGCTGGCGCGGCCGTGGGCAGCGGCGGCGGCGACGTGCCAGAGCGAGGGCGCGCACCTGTGAGCCTACCGGTCTAGCCCGCTATCCCAAGTACATCTACGAGTGTATGCCTACGGGGAACGTTCCTAATCGTGGGGTGTGTTGCAGCCTGTACCGCATGCACACGCTGGCGCGGCCGTGGGCAGCGGCGGCGGCGACGTGCCACAGCGAGGAGGCGCACCTGCTCGTCATCAACTCGGACGCGGAGGCGCTGGTGGGTTCTTCGGCGCCATCAACCGGGCGCCGGACGGCGGGCGCGCGCCCCCTTCCCGTCATGCTCGGGTTCGACGCCTGCCACTACCGGAGACCCTTCATTTGCGAGAAGGAGCCGTAACCCTCAAGTACTTCCTGATTTAAACATACTGTGACTTAAAGGTCAGGAGTTGGAAGGAAAAGGGGAGAGAGTCATCCAATCGGGAGCTTCGTTACGTCTTAATTGGAAGCTCCAATACCAAAAATTTAACTCGTAACGAAGTTACGTCTTAAATTTTTGGACGAAACGTAGTGCCACCTTGCATTGCCACTACGTTTAACTCTGTATCGGTGTTATCGGGTTATTATCTTCAAGTGTGCGGGCTTAAACCCGAGCAAAGCCGTGGATTGTTTAAGGGCGAAAAAAATCGGACACCTTTATTCGGAGTGAAGTAAAGCAGGCTGCCCCATGTCGTAGATTTACTGCATGTAAACAAGCCTAAATAAAGCCTCGGAGCTAAATTCAAATCGCCTGTTTTGTCACCAGAATGATACCTTCTTTCTCTGGTAGATGCTGAAAGAAGCGTTGCGAAATTTCTTTTATAAGACGGACGAGTAGGTCTGACGGTTTGCGTCTTGTCACGTAAAATAAGGAATCATTGAGTTGAATTGAATGGAGCTTTAAACTTTTGAATTTTGTTCTTGTGAACAACCCTACTGCTAATCATGGCAACTGCAGACACCAAAGAAATTAATACACTATGACACATATAATTATACTGAAACCAATTAATGAACAGTAACCCTAAGTAAACGTTTAACGTACAATTATTATAAAAATAAAACAATATTAAAGATATAAACCATTTATTGTTTTTTATTTTTCTGAAGTTGTAATTCATCCAAGAACAAATCGAGAAATAAAAGTGTAATTTTAAAAAAGGAAATCTTATTTCTTTCTAGAGCTCTCGTTTTTATTAGTAAAGTTCCACAAACCAGTTTTCTTAGGATAGTTGCTTCCAAAATACACCTATGATTTCTTGATCGGTAATGATTGAAAATATATCTTCACTCACGGTTGATTCTCGACGCTTCTTAGAATGTGCTCGTCTTTAATCACTTTCGATTTTCGCAAGCCGATAATCGCCGAGGATGTTATTTAAATTCCCTATGCGATTTAGTTATCTGTGCTGCGTATACCTTCAAGTTTTAGAGACTTGTCGCTTTTCTGTAAGGTCCCAGCATTGAGAGAAATTCTTCCTTTCATTTTGAATCTTCAGGAGCGCTGCCCCCAAATTGCTCAACTGCTCACTTCAGAAGACCAAGGGGTGTAAAAGCGTGTCACACGAATCCACCCATCCGTTAATCTCGTTCATACCAAAGCGAATCTCAACGCAAGAAAGTTATTATTTCTGATCCAATTTTTTGAAATAGTTAATTTTGATTTCAATCGCCTCGATTAATAGTAATTTATTATATAAAATGATAAAGAGGAATTTCATCCACAAGAGGAAAATATTACTTCACTTGCGACGAACTTTTTCGTCGCATGTAATAGTTTATATTATTTTATTAATTTTGTTGAAGTAAAACACGCCTTTTTTTAATGGTTACGCCAGGTTCAGTAGTCTCTGTCGCAATCACCACCCCAAATAGCGCTGTGGAGATTAGTAAAACAGTTTTATACCACAAGCTGCTTATTGAAGTACTTAAGATATTATTATTCATTAAGAAGTATTTTAATTAGGATAAGAATATTATTAATCAGTATATAAGGAATGGTACATTTTTTTCTGTAGCTTTTAAAATGCAGGAAATGATGTCCCAATAGAGTAGGTGGTAGAATTCTAACATTCCTGCTATCTAAACTCGTACATTCCTTTCTCCACATTAGAAATGTCATTTAACTATATAAAAAAGGCTTTTATTTCAGTGGTTAAATAAAACGTTTTATGCGTGTTCTTAAAATTTTAAATTTTCTACATATCCTATCAAGCTTTTAGTGTTTGCTTCATATTGACCTGAATTCGATAAACGGTGTCCCCGGACAAGGTAGTAAAAAGTTCCCCTAAACCAAATGACGTAAGAGTGATTATTTTAGAATCCTAACATAAATATAATATTTTTGAAAGGTTTCTTAGTCCCCGTCCCACCACCTACACCCCTCTATACCTAAAAACGTAATTTTTTTTAATTTCAATTTTTTTCGGCAACTTACCACTAGTCTATCTTACGGGAAAAATATGATAAATAATTAAATAATTTATACTATTACTAAAATATTTTTTGATACTCAATTCTCTATCTCAATTCAACCACAAAAAAATATTTTTGAAAAAACAACAAAAAATGATTTTTTTGTGTCTTAAAACCATGGAACAGGCTTGCAAAAAATCTTAAACGTTCCTCTTAAAACACAAATTGTTGTGAATTTTTTCAGATGTTTTTGACAACTGGGCTGCAATTAAAAAATTAAAACTACGAGTATTTTCCCGCCATCAAATCACCTTGACTTTAAATATACTTTGAAAATGACTGCAACAGTTCAGTGCATTTCTTTTAGTGTTTATTAAACATTTGTATACATTGTTATAGCATCCAGTAATATTTTGAATTTGGAAATTAGTTACAAATTATCATTTTTTTAAATGGAACTTTTTACCATCTTATCCGGAGGTACTCTTTATTATTAGGGAACGGATTTCCATGTAATTACATGTTTTTACAGGAACTAGATACCTGCATTAATAATGTTTTTAGAGTTTACAAGATTTCTGAATGATTAGAAATATTTTTATTGTACATATTTTTACATATTTTGGTATAATTACATATTTTTACATATTTTACCTATTACGACACATTTCTTACAAATTTCGCTATGTTTCAATATATTTATACGTCAAAACGGAACATTTCAGATGGGCGTATGCAATATTTGTTACGGAATCATCTACCTTACGAATCAAACGTAACGCTGTTGCGCTTCTATTACTATTATATCTCCGCCATGAATTGTCAAACTTACCCCCGCCCCCCCCCCGCTTTATGAGTACGTGCGAGTCTGGAATGAGCGGATTTTTATGAACAAATGTAATTTCAACCACGTGTTAGCTCATGTTGCAAACTGCAAATTCGTTTCTCGATCGAAAAACTAACAAATATTTTTTACAGAAAATCGTCTGTTCAATTTGGCGGGTGGGGTATATACCATTTAATCTCCCCTCCTGGGATCCATCACTCGCTACCCGGTGCTACTATTCACATGTACATCGGTTCCTCGTAAATATTGTAATATATACTATGAACGTATTTTATATTTCGGATAAAATTCTTATACGTGGTGAAGTGTAGTGTACAATTACTTCAGTAGAGATAGAACCTACTTTCAGCCACTCCACATCCTTAAGAACTGATCGGCGACATTCTATGCTAGGAAAGTACTTGTAGAGAACAATTGTGAACATAATAATGAATTTTTATTTCACATATTTTCTATTTTTTCTTACACGTTTTGGAAAAAAAGAAGTACATATACATGTACATATTTTGCATCTTTTATTACAATAAATTCCGTTCCCTATTTATTACTATTTAACTGCTGTTGAATAACACCAATGATTTTGTGCAAACGTATTCCCATGTATTTATGATGATGTCAGAGCATTTACATTACAAAGTCTGAAAATCTTAAGCAAAAAGTTACTATCTCGCCTCAATTAATTGAGTAAGAAGCGTAAAAATATGGGTCACTGAAATGTCAAATTCAAAGCAGAAGCTATCTTTGATTCGTTAACACGAAGTGCCAAGATAAGGCATATACAACTTTAATGACACGTTGGAAGAAAACAATGAGTAAAAAACAAGAATGTTACTATAAAACGGAAGTTGAGGCATTCAACTCATTATTACATTATTCTCATTACATATATCTGCGATGGGAAGTAACTGGATATTTCTTTCTCCACTTCATATCTTCCTAATGGGAAGAGTAATTTTTGTAAGTATTCCAACTTCATTAGTTAAAGTAATAATAGACTAGTGTAAGGGTTGACACATATTCTTGATTTTCTATGCAAAATTTATGTATGTACATTTCAATCATAATTCACTTCGTTCTGGAACTTGGGTGACGTTTGGTGAAATAAACGACGAGGGAGTTTGTCTCATGCATTTAGAAGGAAGTGATGCAATGTGGTTTGGTTTGGTTTTTTCGTGTTTCCGGGCGCGTCACCTGCTGTGGTCATTAGTTCCGTTAGTGTAGTGCATGTTTGTTTCTCGGGAGATGGCGGTGGTCTTCCCCAGCTGGATGGCGAGATCCGGCGCCGACCTACCGTCGGTTAGTGGGGTTTCCCCCTAACCAGGACTCTCCCACCAGCGGGGCACCGCACCAGCCGGGACAAGCTCTAAGCTCCCAACTGGTCTCCGGGAATATGTGGTAGTGTAGTGCATGTTAGTGTAAGTGTGTGTGTAAGGGGAGAGGATAGGACAGGGAAGAGGAAGGACAGATCACGCGCGGCCCGTGGCCCGTTTGTTAGGTTACTGCTCTGGCATTCGCCTGGTGTTGATCGGAGAAACCACGGAAAACTACCGATCAGAGCAGCAGGCCGCTAGAATTCTCCTCCAGACAGCGACTGAATTCGACCTAGCTGAAAAGCTAGTGTCGGAAATCCTGCCGCCGTCAGGACTCAAACCTAGGACCTCCCGGTCAGAGGCGCTGCAGTGACATCAGTTGATGCACTGAGCTACCGCTACCGGTGGGATGCAATGTGCTTTCGAAGGACAAAATGATATTAGAATGGAAGAATGTTGAACTGTAATTTTTGGTGCATTTAAGTTAAACTAAACTCTTTTTATACAGTTTTATTAAATATGTAAAACTTACATTCTGATTGCAAAACTACTGTTTTATCCTTTGTATTTTAATACTGTGGGTATGTACCTCCGTAAGGATAGATTGCTGCTAAGAATCCTCTTTTTTTACTTTTTCCTACCACTTCCCACTTCCTTCTATGACATAAGAAATTGGGAGACGGTAACGAGGTCAGCGCCATGCTTCAGCTGGATATTTTATCCAGTATTTATTGTTAAATAAAGCCAATACATATTTACGATAGCCAGTAATTATTAGTTCTCATTTTCAAATAAAGCTGAGTAGACCTCAGAGAAGTTCTAAATAGTTCGTGACCGGCTACAAATACGCAATTATGCTGGAGTTTGAAGTCATGGCCTTGAGATTAGCCATTCTGTATCATAATCACAAATTCGCCACGACCTATGTTTGCTGATACTATTCTAAAGGTACGATAGCGTTATGGAAGTGTACTATATTCAAAGGAACTTACCTCCTCACTTTAACGAGAAGCTTTAGCGTAACAAACGTAATATATATCAAAGGTAGCTAAACCTTTTACAACACGGGTCAATTTGTTTCACATTGTTTCGAAATGAAACTATACATTTGTTCAGGTTGAGTCAACTTGTGAGAAAGAGACAATTGAGGTATGTAGCTTCGACTGCTATAGACGCACGTTTCATAAAACTGGCTCGGGTTGTTAAGAAATGGTTGCCTGAATGTAAGTCAATATATTTTATATGATTTTCGGTTTTAAATACCCAAATAGTAACGTCTTCAAGAGATTTGAAATTTGCGAAACATTGGGGAACGATAGTAAAAGGGAGAGAGAAAGAAGAGGAAAGGAGGAGGAAAGAGAGAAGGAAGGAGGTAAAGGAAATAAAGAGAAATAAGGAGAGAATGATAGATGAGAGAGCGATAAACGAGCTGTGAGCTGAAGCAGTAAGAGAGAGACTAGTTCGAAGATCATAGACAGCTGTACTTTTTATTCACAAAGAGTCTTAATATATTCACTAAATTTGCACGTACAAGCACTCTCCGCTAATATTTTAATTTTTTACCTTTAATGCTTCTAGTTATTTTCAATGTGGTAAGCTTACATTTATTGTGTAATTAAGAAATTAATTACAAGAACATACTCACATTTCATTTAGTTTCAAAGTGAACAGATTTATCATCATCACCATTTTACTATTAGCTGAAGTACCCATGTTTTCCGGCTCTTTATCATTAGACAGGGAAATAGATGAATTCTATCAGTAATGTATCCCCTCCATAACCTAACCAGACACAGCTCTTTCCAGACATACACAACCTTACCCCAACTCCCTTTCACCCGCCTTAATACCCGGATTTTCCTCTCTGTTTTCACTATCTCCCACCTCATCCTTCCCTGCACTGCCCTGTCCGTGCTTGTTCCATCGAATCGTTCCGTAGGATAGTTTTATATGCTACCGATCTATCATAATTCGTCCATCTTACCCAGAGGAGGCGTTATCCTTGTAGGTGGCCACCGCAAATTTTTTGCATTCTCTCCCTATCAGCACTTCAGCCTCCCCTCATATGACTTCTGGTTTAAACGCCATAACGCGACCTCGAACTTTTCCCAACTAGGAGGTTATTTGGTATAGAATCTTCAACAACTACAAGCTTTTAACTCTAAAGTTGGAGTAAAAAGATAAATAGAATAGTCCAAAAGAAAAGTTACAAATTTATAGGGCATGTAGGGGAATCGAAAATTATCATATTTAACCAGAGAACTTTAGGAGAGAAATCTGATATAGAGGAGTTTAATAGCGTTTTCCATTCGTCTCACTGGTGGACACTCAGTGCGCACTCAGGGAAGCTTTCGTGTTCCATTCGACCGCTAGGGCGCACCATTGAAAAGAAGGGCATGTTCCATTCCCACATCGACACGGAACCAGGGCGCACTCGGGGCGGCCTAAACTGCATTGACGATCGCGTACAGTGCACCGGGCCCTTGTGAGGTTAGGTGCGGCAGTTATCCATGCTGATTTAAATTCGTGGTGAACTTGTCAAGGCAATTGAGGATCTTCTGTCACGTAGGGATACTTCGAACGATGGAGTATATTATGTTTTGCAAGAAATGTCTTAAAATATTTTTTGTGAATAACACGAAGTTTGGAAAATCAGATTGTTGTTTCCGAAAATTTAACCATGAATAACTTCATGTTAAAAAGTCCAGTGCTATTTAGAAACTATAGTGTTTTAGGTACGTCTCAATTTCGAAACGCTAATTAAGTGAAAATAAAAATAGTAACCCTTACAAAATCATTCAAATATATGCCAAGAAAAGTTTCTCGCACGCCCATACATATAGCAGCGGAAATGTTCATGTTAATATTTTTATTGTTTTCAGTAATCAAACAAATCTGCAGAATCCTTTCGGTTCAAAATCTTATGTACTATATCGATCACTGGCAAATCTCGAAAAATAAAATTTCGACTCATACGCATTTGAAGTTTTCGTAGTTTTTAAATAAAGAAATCACACATTAATAATTTATAAATTAAGAAGTAAGAATTGCCAAAAGACTTCATAAAATTTATAACAACGATCATAATTCAAAACTGTTATTTTTCCGAGTTCCATCAGCGTGACTGACCAAGAATAGCTGTGTATAATTTCACTGCGTAGCGCTCAAGCACTGACTCGGTTCCGGAATCCGTTTCATTCGTAGCTGCCCTTCACGCGTGTGGGGCAGTACTATTGCGGAGCGATGACGTTTTTGCCGTGCACTAGCGTGGTTTTCAGTGGAACGAATGTAAAACGCTATAAGTATCACCTATAACATCGCGCCCCATAACGGTAGGCACTCCACTCTGCTATGCAGCTTGCTTGGTAAGCTGCCTTCCCAACCACCCTACCGCGCCCGCCCCTTCGACTGATTCCGAGTGCGTGAACTGGTTAGTTGTTAGTGATTTTGGGCGCGCCAACAACTAACGGCATGTCCTGTAAGTGTAGTACATGTTTTTCATCATCGGGAGGTGGCAGTTTGGTAGGAGTGACTCAGAGAGTAAGTTTCCCTGGGGTATGTGGGCGGCCCCAAAAGGTGCCCAGAACGATTCCCGTCTGTATGTGGGCTGTGTGTGGAAGGACGCGTGGCCACCCCTGCGAACAGATGAAGGTGTGTCCCAGAAAACGAGTTCCCCTGTATGTGGGCTGTGTGTGGCAGGACGCGTGGCCACCCCTGCTAGAGAACAGATGAAGGTGCGTCCCAGAGAACGAGTTCCCTGTATGTGGGCTGTGTGTGGCAGGACGCGTGGCCACCCCTGCTACAAAACAGATGAAGGTGCGTCCCAGAGAACGAGTTCCCGTGTATGTGGGCTGTGTGTGGCAGGACGCGTGGCCACCCCTGTTAGAGAACACATGAAGGTGTGTCCCAGAGAGCGAGTTCCCCTGTATGTGGGCTGTGTGTGGCAGGATGCGTGGCCACCCCTGGAGAGAACAATGAACGTGTGTCCTAGCGAGCGAGTTCCCCTGTATGTGAGCTGTGTGTGGGCTGTGTGTAGCAGGACGCGTGGCCAACCCTGCTAGAGAAAAGATGAAGGTGCGTCCCAGAGAACGAGTTCCCTGTATGTGGGCTGTGTGTGGCAGGACGCGTGGCCACCCCTGCTAGAGAACAGATGAAGGTGCGTCCCAGAGAACGAGTTCCCCTGTATGTGGGCTGTGTGTGGCAGGATGCGTGGCCACCTGCGAGAGAACATGAACGTGTGTCCTAGCGAGCGAGTTCCCCTGTATGTGAGCTGTGTGTGGGCTGTGTGTAGCAGGACGCGTGGCCACCCCTGCTAGAGAACAATGAAGGTGTGTCCTAGCGAGCGAGTTCCCCTGTATGTGGCCCGTTCCCCTGTATGTGGGCTGTGTGTGGAAGAACGCTTGGCCACCCCTGCTAGAGAACACATGAAGGTGAGTCCCAGAGAACGAGTTCCCCTGTATGTGGGCTGTGTGTGGCAGGACACGTGGCCACCCCTGCTAGAGAACAGATGAAGGTGCGTCCCAGAGAACGAGTACCCCTGTATGTTGGCTGTGTGTGGCAGGACGCGTGGCCACCCCTGCTAGAGAACAAATGAAGGCGTGTCCCGGAGAACGAGTTCCACTGTATGTCGGCCGTGTGTGGCAGGGGCGTGGCCACCCCTGCTAGAGAACAGATGAAGGTGTGTCCCAGAGAACGAGTTCCCTGATGTGGCTGTGTGTGGCAGGACGCGTGGCCATCCCTGCTAAAGAACAGATGAAGGTGCGTCCCAGTGAACGAGTTCTCCTGTATGTGGGCTGTGTGTGGAAGAACGCTTGGCCACCCCTGCTAGAGAACAGATGAAGGTGTGTCCCAGAGAACGAGTTCCTCTGTATGTGGGCTGTGTGTGGCAGGACGCGTGGCCACCCCTGCTAAAGAACAGATGAAGGTGCGTCCCAGAGAACGAGTTCCCCTGTATGTGGGCTGTGTGTGGCAGGACGCGTGGCCACCCTGCTAAGAAAGATGAAGGTGCGTCCCAGGAACGAGTTCCCTGTATGTGGGCTGTGGGCGCGTGGCCACCCTGCTAAAGAACAGATGAAGGTGCGTCCCAGGAACGAGTTCCGTATGTGGGCTGTGTGTGGCAGGACGCGGCCACCCCTGCTAGAGAAAGATGAAGGTGGTCCCCGAGAACGAGTTCCCTGTATGTTGGCTGTGTGTGGCAGGACGCGTGGCCCCTGCTAGAGAACAAATGAAGGCGTGTCCCGGAGAACGAGTTCCACTGTATGTCGGCCGTGTGTGGCAGGGGGCGTGGCCACCCCTGCTAGAGAACAGATGAAGGTGTGTCCCAGAGAACGAGTTCCCTGTATGTGGCGTGTGTGGCAGGGGGCGTGGCCACCCCTGCTAGAGAACAGATGAAGGTGGTCCCGAGAACGAGTTCCCTGTATGTGGCGTGTGGGAGGGACGCGTGGCCACCCCTGCTAGAGAACACATGAAGGTGAGTCCCAGAGAACGAGTTCCCCTGTATGTGGCGTGTGTGGCAGGGGGCGTGGCCACCCCTGCTAGAGAACGATGACGGTGTGTCCCAGAGAACAGAGTTCCTCTGTATGTGGGCTGTGTGTGGCAGGGGGCGTGGCCACCCCTGCTAGAGAACAGATGAAGGTGCGTCCCAGAGAACGAGTTCCTCTGTATGTGGGCTGTGTGTGGCAGGGGGCGTGGCCACCCCTGCTAGAGAACAGATGAAGGTGCGTCCCAGAGAACGAGTTCCTAGTATGTGGGGTGTGTGTGGCAGGAGACGTGGCCACCCCTGCTAGAGAACGGATGAAGGTGCGTCCCGGAGAACAGAGTACCCCTGTGATGGGCTGTGTGTGGCAGGACGCGTGGCCACCCCTGCTAGAGAACAGATGGTGTGTCCCAGAGAACGAGTTACTCTGTATGTGGGCTGTGTGTGGAAGAACGCTTGGCCACCCCTGCTAGAGAACTGATGAAGGTGTGTCCCAGAGAACGAGTTCCCCTGTATGTCGGCCGTGTGTGGCAGGGGGCGTGGCCACCCCTGCTAGAGAACTGATGAAGGTGTGTCCCAGAGAACGAGTTCCCTGTATGTCGGCCGTGTGTGGCAGGGGGCGTGTCCGGCCGTCGAGGGCGAGGGCGAGTGCTCGGCGCTGAGCCTGCAGGTGGCGGTGGCGGTGAGGGCGGAGGGGGGGGGCCCCCCGCGGGGCCCCCCCCCCGCCCGGGCCTCCCCGGGGCGTGGCGGGCGGGTGGGCGGCGCTCACCTCCTCCACGGCCGTGCGCGCTCACCACCCGGACTACGAGAAAATGCCCTTCAAGCCCGCACTCAACAGGTAACGACTAGTAATGCTGGAACAACACTTTCTCGCCCGTCTTTCACGCAAAATTACGCAAAAAGTGCTCAAATTTTCAAAAAATTGTACAGATCTTCAAGTACGTATTTCATGAATGAAAATAATCTCTACCTTCATAATTGTAGTTGTAGGAAGACGCCGAAAACACTTTGAACTTTTGCAATTTTGAAAAAGAGTTATCGACGAAAATGAGACCAGCGTTTTTTGCACTATCGAACAACAAAATTTAATCTAAAACGGTGGATCCATTTTTTGAAAACTTGGGAAATGTCCGACGGGTTTCATGTACAGTACCCCAATATTAATAATAGGCTTCAAATTCAAGGGGCCACCACATCAGTCAGATGAATTAAGGAATATCAGTTTTGACGAAAATCGACTGAACATGTTAACAGCTAGCGTTTTACGCATACGGACCAATGGGCGGAAGATAGACGTTGCCATCAATCAATATTTTGTTATCAATAACTTACAAAAAAAGGATTTTGACTACACCACGTGTTAGAGTTTTTTTCTAAAAGATAGCTATTGGATATATCCACTTTTTGTTATCAGGGCCCTGTATTAAGAGGTTTTCTGTAGAAAATTCACCATTTTTCGCGCAGCATTACATAACTTTCTCTACTGCGTAAGCGGTAGCGAGAAAATAACGTCTGCTACTTAGTCCCGGGGGCCGAATGGTTCACATTGTTCTATTCGGTTTCCCTAATTTCTTCCAAGCAAATGAAAGTTCAACAAATTATGCACCAGAGGGACCACACTCAATCTTCTTCTTTTTTGTGTTTTCATCTTCAAGAAGCAAATGTTGAGTTAATTTCATTAATGTACAGGGGAATAAAGGACAGTGACAAGCATTGGAGTTTCATGATGTAATGATAAGATACGAGATTTAAGAGACTAAGTGAGGCAAGAATCAATATGGATTGGAAAGTTGGGACATATCTTCCAATTTCGACTAGCAGGGATTCACGCCGAAAATAAGTTATGGGTGAGATGTGCCATTAAAAGAGTCATAAAAGTTGTACATATTCACTAATTGTAAAATAGAAAAACCAAAAATAGTTATATTGTGTAATATTTTACGAGAGAAAAGTTTGCATCGCGAGGTCAATACGTCAAATTGAACGACGCTATGAGCTATGATCATGTTTATCATACACTATTTTTAGGCAGCCTTACTTCTATCTATTTAGCGATGTTTTTTTTACAGCCTTGGCCTTTTCCGCATCCCAATAATCACGCCTCTTTATCCCATACGTCTTTCTCTTCCATTTTTCTTTTTTCCATGGTTTCAGTTATTGCCATGTTCCATGTCCCTTGCGGCCTTCCCATGTATCTTCTTTGATTGAACATCTATTCAAATTTTTGTGAAAGTCTATCTGATTCCAACATTCTCATACGTCCATACCATTTTAGTTGTTTCATTTTGATCGTCTCATTCAATTGTTTGCACTTTCATTTTATCAAGAATCATTTCTGTTGCTTGAAGTTTGTCTCTCAAATTTTTTGTAAGTGTCTACAGTTGGGCCCCATAGGGCATCGTACTTTCAATGAAGGAGCTATAATGCGTTTCTTTATATTTAATGAAATATTCGAGTTCCACAGCACTGGATTCAACTGTCTTATGGCTATTTTTCCTCTTATATTATTATTTTTCTCATCGTGTTCTTCTCTATCACTGCTGTTGGCGTGACTTCCAAATACTTGTATTGTATATTATCTTTAACTAGTCTTATTTTAGTCTCTAATTCATGGAGCATACCCCCTTCCCCATACACTCAGTCTTTTATTCGTTTATTTCTCTTCCCCATTTTCTATACTCTTCTACTAATTTTCTAAACATGCAACATACATCATCTTCCTGTTCAGCCATTATCACCTGCAATTGGTAGACTAGACCTGTTTCATTACCTATTTTCACACCCATACTTCTACACTTTCTTTTCTATTCTTTTAGAGCTTTATCAATGTACATCTTAAACAGAGTTGGAGATGTACAGCAGCCCTGCTGTAATTCTTTGTTTATGGAAAGTCGTCTGATAGACATTTTCGACTTAACTTGACTTTTGTTATCTTCATAAAGTTGTTTGACTGCATTTATGTATGTTGTTTATATCCCTGTTTCTTCCACTGCATACTTATCTTACTGGTACATTATCATAAGAGTTTTGAAAATCTACGAAAACTGTGTGAAGTTTTCTTTCTCGCTCAATTGCTTTTTCTATCGGTTTTTTGAAACAGAAAATATTGTCAATACAGGATCTTCCTGCTCTAAAACCACATTGCTCTTCTGAGTCTGACATTTGCATTCTTACGATATTATTTTTCACATCCTTTTTGTCTCTACCCATTGAAAGAAATGTACTTATCTAAAAGGTTATTTTATTAATTTCATAATTTTATTAAAATTTACACTACCCTGACTATACAAAATAGCTGTTCCTAATAGCAAGCAACATGATATCTCCAGACCCTTATGTTTCAGGTATTCTTCACATTTTTGCCGTATAATTTGTGATCAATCTTCTGACTGCATTTCTTCAAGATCAATCATCTCTCCAAGAAAAGTCGTAAAGATGTTATTATTACAAGAAACGCCAGTACGAGTATAACACGTTTTCTCTAGTTTGAGGAATGTTTTAAATTCAAAGAGTGTATGATAACGCATTGGTCTAGCAATCGTCTGACACGCACTGGTAGATCTCAATCTTGGCGTGTGTGTGTGATTAAAGCGGAAAAAATCTTCAAAACTGATTTTACGACTGATATTTTAGGTCATATTCTTGATATATTTTAAATAATTTTGCCCCAGTTTTATAGTAGAGGAAGGAAAAGTAAAAACATCTGTTATTTGTTATGTTAGTCGTATATAGCAGAGGAAGTAAAAGTAAATAAGGTGTGTTAGCTGTTATGTTCATTGTGTAACATTTATTACATTCCATAATACAAGTTTGTAAGAAAACTTCATACTTGTATAAATAAAAAATACTTTTTCAATAAGTAAGAATTCTAATTTGCAATTTTCAGCTCCTACTTGTTTATTTCGTTTTTTGTTGCTGTTTGTTTCGTTTTTTACTGTTGATATCTTTAAGGATATAAACAGTTAAAGAGTGTCCTTCCTTCCTCTATTTCGGTAAATTATGTCGATATTATAGTACTCCATTTACCCAAAAAATGAATAACGCTCCCCGCTGTTTTGCAGCCTGTACCGCCTGCACACGCGCGCCCTCCCGTGGGAAGAAGCGGCGGCGGCGTGTCGCAGGGACGGCGCGCACCTCCTCGTCCTCAACTCAGAGACCGAAGCCCTCGTCGTCAAGGAATTCTTCTCCCGGAAGCCGCAGCTAGAGGCTGCTTACAATTCATTCTGGTTCGCGGTCGGCTTTCGCAGGTTCTTGGGCCGCAACGAAACGGTCCTAGGTGGCATTCTGGAGAATACGGGGTACAACAAGTGGGCACCATTCGATGGCCAGTGGACTCTGACACCAATAACTGACTGTGGTATTGTTGACCGCCGGCTCTTGTATGCTCTAGAAGATTGCACGCACGCGCGCGGTTTCATATGTGAACTGGAAAATTGATTTTTGAAAAAATATTTTTATTGTTAATCTTTTTTAAATCCGAAATAAAGGTCTCTAAAACCCAAAGCTCTCTCACTAACCTGTCTCAAGAACTATAACTTACAATAATTTAAGAATTAAAAAAAAATCATCAACCACCTGTCCATCCATCCAGCAGTCAGTCCGTCCCTCTGGTTATAAGGATATGACAATCGCATAAGTCACTTACCTAAAATATTGCATAAAATCTGTATTAACTGTAAGTTAAGGTCTATCGTTGGTTTTATGAAGTGTATTTATAGAGCATTGTACCATATTTTCCGAATTATTTTGCGGTAATGTACCTTCGATATAAAATAACTTGAAAAGTTATTAAGAGTTTATTATTTTTGAATGTTTCACAGTATCAAGTACTACAACTCATCTGCAAGAAAAATAAGATAAACTAACAATATTTTGGAACAAAGTTGTTCACGATATACCTCATTTTTATAGCACATTCTCGAAACGACAATAGGATACACGATCAACAACAAAACCGCCTCACGCTTTAACTTTCCTGTTTTTAGCTCGGATCCCCTAACGCCGTGTATAGAAAGCTTTAAAACGGTTTCGCAATGCATCTGTAATGACAACTACATGTCACGCCAGGGAAACGGCTAACGCCACCGTCCCACGGCACCCAGGCGATTAATGGCAAAAAGTCGTTCAAAATTGAATTGCCCCGACGCCTCTTCTTTCCTTTAGCGAAACTGATAAATTAGTCATTCTAGGTGCGTTAAGTGCTGTCATTATTCCCGTTAGTAATATATTTTATCGTAGTAGGTGGCGTTGATCTTTCGATGCTGCACAGAGCCCCGCTGCGAAAAATTACGCGCCGGCTTGCAGGGATTCCCTCAACTACGTATGTGTCTCCAGCGGGGTATCGTCCCAGTCAGGAAAAACTCTGCAGCATCAGCAGCATCGTCCCGGCATGGACCAACTGTGTAGTGCATGTTTTTTTCCTCTGGAGATGGCGGTGATCTTCCTCCGCGCAATGGCGAGATCCGGCGCCGACCTACCGTCAGCTAGCAGGGTATCCCGCTAGCCAGAACTCTCCCACCAGCGGGGCACCTCCCAGCCGGGACAAGCTCTAAGTTCCCGACCGTTCTCCTAGAATATATGGTAGTGTAATGCATGTTTGTGTAAGTTTGTGTGTAAGGGGATCGGATAGGACAATGACAAAGTAGGAAAGATAGTGCGGGGTCCGTGCACCGTTTGTTAGGATACTACACCGGCATTCGGTTGGTGTTGATCGGAAAAACCACAAAAACTACCGATCAGAGAATTCGGCCCCTATAATTCTCCTCCAAACAGAGGCTGCATTCGACCTAGCTGTTTAGTAGCTAGAGACGGAAATCTGTCGCTGACGGATGTCGGATCCTTGGACCTTCTGGCAAGAGGCGCTGCGGACACACCAGAAATGCTATCCACGAGAAAAACCCAGCCTGTCGTTGTGCAGAGGTAGAAATCTGCACATAGTTACACACATGCCACTCGCGTTGGTGGGCACAGGTAACGCATGTTAAGTGAGACTAATTTAATTTTGATCGTAGTTTGCAAAATCAGTAATAAGAACACGTGTCATCAATATCGCAAAGTGTTTGCAACCAAACACTAGCGAAATTAGATTTGGTGTCCTTGTGAGAAGGAAAGAACCCAATCCTCAATTTCGCTAGTGTTGCTACCGGACAAAGTTCCAATTCCAAGCTAGGCAATAGGCAATCATAGGTAAGTCAGTAAAATGAAAATGAGTCAAACGGCAAACATTGTTTATTACTTAAAGAAAAAAGCAAGCTGTTTCATATTTTAAACGTCAATGCTAAAATATTTATAAATTTATCCCTGTGAGAGAAGATGGTCAATGGCATTGACTCAATGCCTTCATAGAAACATGTTTTACAGTAGATAATACTTACTTTTTTAATGTTGCATCTGTAGGTAGTATCTCTAAGATGGTGTTCGGTACGAATTTTTGCGTCGTTCTTGGTCCTGCCGTAAGATGTCGCATGATCGCGAACTAATCAAGCAATGCTGAAGATCCAGCAATTCTAGCGGCAGGAGTGAGTATGATGCAAAAATTAGTGGCGAATTCCATCTTGGAGATGCTACCCAACGATGCCACGTTCGAAAAACCCAAGTATATAGTTCAATAATTGTACCCAGACGTGCATCACTTCGTCGCAAACAAATCGACGGCCATGAATATCATTAGGGCACCAAAAAGTTGAAAATCGCATGGGGAGAGATCTCGATCGTATTGAGTATATCTGAGCTTTTCCGCGACCATCTGCAGCGTTGCAGAAATACCCTTGGCAGCATGTGGGTGGGCATTATCGTGCAAAAGAATAATGCCATATGTGATTATCCTCGCACGACTCGACCTGACGTGTTTTCCGCAAAGTTTCTGCAGTGTTCATCACACACAAGAGACATTCGGGCATGAATTTTACCTCTTGACACTCCTTTTGCTGTTAAAACATACACTACACTTACCTATTCCTCTTTCACAGCCACTGCAGTGATATCGGTCACGCACAGTTTTGCTGGCCTCACTTGAAGCATTCTAACAGTAGAAAATTGCCGTGAACGTTCGAGCTGTTCCTGTCTGTTACACACACCTATTAGCTTTACCAAATTCCGCGCCATGCTCGTTATACAGCCTATCTCATTTTCATTAGTATTTTGACTTTCACACATTTGTCGCACTGCGCGGAGTACAAACTAATGCAGATTTGCATAAGAAAGTAGAGCACCGCGAGCACAATTGCACTTCATTTCTACTATGATTAGCCAAGAACTCCGGGTTTAGTTTTAATGATATAAGCAGCATACGCCGTAATAATATCAGCATTGTGACAAACTCGATGTCCAAGAATACGCGTTGTTAGGACAACCGATCAACAAAGTTTGATATTCCAAGCTTTATGTCATTACGCTGTGCAGATGGACATGGCTCCAAACACATTATGTGCAGAAGGTGTGAAGGGGACATTGAATGACCGTGATCATCATGAAAGACGCAAGGATTAATTCTCTACAAAAATATTGAATCGAACGCACGTAAGTGGTTAGTGAAGTGCGAACGGATTTTCAGCATAGGCTGAGTATTGTGTAAATGATAGTAAGACGGGAAATTATTAGTAGTTTAAAGTTTAAGAGATTGGTATTGTAATTGTAATAGTCAATTGTAATTGTAACTCTATTAATGTAGTAGCTGTATTTGAGTTAAGTAGACTTTGTGTTTGAGTGGAAACACGAAGCATGTATTAATATTGTATGTATACAAGAATAGATAAAGGATATTCAATAGTATCTGAATATAGTCAGTTGCGAGTATGTTTAGACAATATGGTGGAACATGCATTACGAAATATCACGAGAGCTAGAGCTTAGCAACGACCGTGAATAAACAATGTAGTTTTTGTTTTTCTAAATGCATTAAGAGTTTTCTGGATGCCGAAAGTAGAAAATTTGGGATTGGGCGAAGAAGTCAGCTACACCAAAATATAACAAACGTATGGATTGGCTGGGTGAGAGAAGGACGGTCAAATGTTATGAAAAAAATGAAGGTAGTTTAATACGAAGTCTTCGAGGGATGAATCATGCAGGAAGACTTCATTCTGTTCTGAAACGCGCTTCTGAACTGATCGTATGTTCGTGAGAGGGAACGAGTACAATCGAGATAGAATTGGGTTAACAGTGAAATTTTAAGGACAGTGAAAGATATTGCAGATATTTTGATGTGGAAGCAATATTGGTGTATAAATTGGAACTTTGGACTACGGCAAGATCGCAAGATATTTCGACTGAGAAGTCTACGAGGGACATCAAAGAAGAAAAGATAAGTTAACCGCGGTATAAACTCTAAATTGAAAGATATCTTGAACAAAGGCCTAAAAAATTGTAAATTATCTAAATTGTTTGCTAAAATCATAGAAATAAACTTTGTTGAATTTTGTTCTTTAGAAAAGAAAGTGATCTTTCATTTAGTCAATCCAAACAGTAATGAACTAGGAATAGAATCATTCTATTTCAGATTCCCAGCTGCGCTGTATAGTCGGCGGATCCTATAATCCTTTATAGAGGTAATAAGGATTATAATTATATCGTGACCCATTGACCCAGCAAGCCGGACGCTAAGATCTTTAGCAGATATAGATGTAGAGAGAGAGGAAAATTTTGGTATATCTCAATATCATGCGAAACACAGATAAGGAATTGAGTATTATTTTGTGGATGTGATAGTATTAAGTCCTATTAACAGCAAATCGTTTAGGATATTTTGGAACATTTTCAATTTACGAAAGAACGCAAGAATTGGTGTAACAAGAATTCCATGGACAACATTCAGCTAAGAAGCTGAGAAGCCATCTATGCACAGATTATAGTACGCTGACGAACTGGTATTTAAACCCATACGCTGTTATAATTTTCTATATCGACAAGTAATTTTCATAAGATAGAAACTGTAATAAACTTATTAGAATAAATGATAAATGTTTATTGTTGAAAAAGTCTGAACATTTATAGTAGTTGCCATCAATCTAATAATTGGTATCAATCAATAGAACATCCAGAAATCGTGATTATGTATAGAATGATGCGTCAACAGGAAACGAGTATATGGTATGTGAAACCCATGAGACGTTGAAAGTAAATTTAATAATTCAATGTTAAACATTTTACGTTACATGCTATTTCGTTGAGCAAAGAATGTTTGAATACGTAAATAAAATCTACATTATTTATTTTTTACATTATTTCTATAAAGGTGTAACACATCCCGCAAAATTCAAATATCGTTTCATGAACGCTTCTGAACCAGCGTATATTCAGCGGTAAGTGAAAAAGCTATTTTTTAGAAGAGAGGTTAAAATTTCGAGTTTAGGTCAGTTTTGCCTATTCTTTTAGGTTTAAGCTGTTGTATCAAATGGAGAAATTGGACGTTAGGTACTTTAGATCCTTGAATACCTATGGTCTATAAAATACATAGGAATAAAAATAAGATTTTTTATCTTATACTCTCTTAACACTTGGCATCAAAGAAAGAGTACACCTTACTTCAGGTATGAAATAAATGACTTTTGTTACTTGTGATATTGAAATTTGTTTCATGAATTAAACTACAGCGTGTAACCAAATTATTTAATTTTTCAAATGGAATACTAATTATAGATTATATAACTGTTTTTACATAACGTAATGTGAAAAATATCGGCAAAAGTTTACAGTTTAGTAACCGATTTATAAAAAAGGAGCATAAAAAAAGAGTTCAATTAAATGTCAAGGTCAATGCTCGAGATAAACATGGTTCATTTGCGGAATTGCGTCAAGATACGTCATTCGAACATTTAACTATAAATTCGTAGGTTACAAGGAAAAACCCAAACGTTATTACAAATGGAACCGATAAGACGCCATTTTCATGGTTTTGTAACTATGAAAGAAATTTGGAAATTTCTACTTTACGCTTTTATAACATCGGTTATCATTTTTGTGAGTATAAAAAAGATTTACTAAATTCAATTCTAATAGTAAAAAATAAGAGTATCACAGACAGAGCATTAATTAAACAAAATTTACCTCTTTATTATGTATTTATTTTTGTAAATTTGATGATGATGATGATGATGTGATGATGAGTAAGGTTTAAGAGTGCTGCAACAGCTAATTTCATTAAGGACCATGTCAAATTATTTTAACAGCAGTACGCACTGTGCAGATCCAAGCTAAAACATTTTTTTAATGCGAAGTTAAATGTGAGTCAAATTGAAAATAACGTGTTCAGTTATAAAAGTTTGTCAAAATAGCCAGAACACATTACACAAAAGCTAATAATTGGCATTATTCATGCTCTCAGAAAATACAATAAATGTCAGTCTCTCGCAAAAAGCCAAAGAGCTTATAGAGAGAAAGTTCGTCATTTCCAAGTATCTCTACTAAAGATGCAGCTAGGCCTTCTGCCGCAATATCTTACCTTAGTGCTGTGTTGGAGAGCATGCACCACGGTTAAATCCGTCTCGCAGTTATCGCAAATAGAAGGCGGGCCACCCCGGAGATGTACGTGGGAGAAACGGTAGTGACCGATCCCAACGCGAGTCAGAATAATCTCCTCTCACGAGATGAGGGAAGACCAAGGCTTAATGGAATCCTTCCGTAAATTCAATTTCACTTATAAAAACACGCGGAAATTTACACGCTGAAACGATTTCAGATCTATGGATTCTTGTCTTTATGAGAGTAATATACTTTCACTCTTTGCGAATGATTCAGTATTTATTCAGTGTGATGTTGAATTCTGAAATTCTCAGTTGAGAAGGTGTACGGCGGTAATCTTCAGTGGAAATCATGCTTTCAAAGGTGTTAGCCTACAACATAGCAAAGGCTATAAATCATTTATACGGGCGGTTGAAATTGAGGAGTTGGAGGAAACTAGTTCATAGCTTCCAGAAGTGATTATACCATCATTGGTACATTTGAAGGCAAATATTTTACAATTTTGATTAAATCAATAAAATTACTGGTGAATTTTGGAAGATAATATTAATTAATTAAAAGGTTCCTTATTATAAAAAATTTAACATTATTAAAATATATATCTGTTATTACAGTCCACACTTAAATTCCATATTATGCAGAAAATAGTATTATTTTCAAAAAAGAACAAGAAATTATTAATTATCCAATATTGAGAAATATTTTCTATTAAATAAATCTATAGCTTTTATATTCATGTAGCGTACCCATGAAGAATTTCCGCATGTTAAACACCACCCTAGTTTTTCCTAATGTATCATGAAACTGAAACATATGAACATGTGACCATTCCATCGTAGTTCTTTCCATAATTACTAACACAATACTTGTAGCCTAGGCAAAACTTTAAATTAATAGTTGTTCCACATGCACAAGAAAGAATTTTCATCGGTATCCATCAAACTAATAATAGTTCTTCTAGTTCGCGATCTTAATGTAAAAAGGTTCCGTCTAACTAGTTTAGAAATTTCGCACTATTTACTCTACATCAGTTGGATTTAGTAACCAGGATGATTTTATAATAGTTCCTATACACTAATTGGTGGAATTCCTTACGAAGTCTTGCTAAATGGAAAAAGTATACGTTCCGCGAGACATTACAAATTGTAATCCATTTCACATGATACATCACTGGTGGCCTATAAATCCAATTTACAACACAAGTTGTACTGATTAATTTCCATTCGAATAATCAACGTACAGTATTTTCCAGTGCAATATTTTTTATATTAGATATTACAGTTTAATAGAATCATAACATATTTCAACCTTAAGACTAAAGTTTCATACTTTTATGTTAAATACACTTAAAAATCAGAATAAAATTAATGAAATAGATATTGTTGTAGAGTGCGTCAAATCTTTCAAATGATCTGTTGTACAATTTACTGTGGTGCAGATAGAACCTTTTTACTTCAGGGTCGCGAGTTGTTTCTGCAAGAGCAAATCTTTAATTAATATGAAATTATAGATATAAACCTCGAGAATCACGGTGTACACAGAATGCGTAAATATAAGTTGCAGAAATCTAAATCTTATAAGCTTGACGTCAAAACGATGGCCACCAGCATTAAGGGTGATGGGTTCATATTGTATATTCGTTTATGTATAGGTAGTCTTGGTAATATCGATAAGCGCAGAACCGGTAAATATTTTAATAGAATGTCCAGAAATATATCACCCTGCAGATTACGGCGTAAAATGTTTCTTTGATGCTAAAATGTTTCTTTGGCTTCAAAACTTTAATGTTTAAGGCTTTAGAACGCATCGTTTAGGAGTTATGTAACAAGGTATCAGAGCCAACATTGCGGAATGCATTTAACATAAGTATTTAGGTGCGATATTATAAAACAAATCCTTTATATTTTAAAAATCAAAGTGCAATTTGTCACGTTGAAGGTTTACGACAGAAGGGAAGGTGCGTGTTACTCTCAAAGAGCTTAACCTCACCTGTGTCTTGGCCTTATGAGAAACGAGGCTTCGCCAGCTCCTGCAGGAGTTGTTTCCAAATTAAACACCTCGTATGTTGGCTGTGTGTGGCAGAAGGCGTTCTGCTCTATAAGATACCATAACTGTTTGTTGTAATGGGTCCGTTGTGGCTGTGTGGCTGGTTCGTCTGTTCGGCTGTGTGTGGAAGGCGGCATATCCGCCCAATCTGGTGTGAGTTGAAGGTGAGTCCCAAAGAATGAGTCCCCGGTATGTGGGCTGTGTGTGGCAGGACGCGTGACCACCTTTGCTAGAGAACAGATGAAGGTGTGTTCCAGAGAACTAGTTCCCCTGTATGTGGACTGTGTGTGCCAGAGCGTGGGGCCACCCCTCCTAGAGAACAGATGAGGTGTGTCCCAGATAAGGAGTTCCCCTGTATGTGGGCTGTGTGTGGCAGGACGCGTGGCCACCCCTGCTAGAAAACAGATGAAGGTGTGTCCCAGAGAACGAGTTCCTCTGTATGTGGGCTGTGTGTGGCAGGGGGCGTGGCCACCCCTGCTAGAGAACAGATGAAGGTGCGTCCCAGAGAACGAGTTCCCTGTATGTGGGCTGTGTGTGGCAGGACGCGTGGCCACCCTGCTAGAGAACTGATGAAGGTGTGTCCCAGGGAACGAGTTCCCCTGTATGTCGGCCGTGTGTGGCAGGGGGCGTGGCCACCCCTGCTAGAGAACTGATGAAGGTGTGTCCCAGAGAACGAGTTCCCTGTATGTCGGCCGTGTGTGGCAGGGGGCGTGTCCGGCCGTCGAGGGGGGGGGGGGGGGGAACGTCGGGCCACTGGCTGCTGGGGGCGGCCGCCTCCGCGGACGTGGCCTCCCGCGCGCGCCCGCTGCTCGACTCCTACGCGCGCCTCCACCTGGACGCGTGCGCGGGCGGGTGGGCGGCGCTCACCTCCTCCACGGCCGTGCGCGCTCACCACCCGGACTACGAGCAAATGCCCTTCAAGCCCGCACTCAACAGGTACCACCAACGATTTACCTCTTCTTTCATTCTTCTTTCAACTGGTCACCTCCGTTCCCTCTCCTCGCTTTCTATCCCTTTCCCTAATCAAATTTCGTTGCTTTCTATCATTTTTCTCTGGGTTTTCATCTTCCCTATATAGTTTATCCTCCGAGGCTAAGCTCCCTTCTTTTTCTCCCTGTTTTCCCCTCTCTTTCTCCTTGGCTCATTGCGGATGCTTCATTTTGCATACATTTTGCATTTGTTGTAGAATAGAGTGAAGATAGGTTTTTTCCTCAGTTTGCAAGAGAAATAAAATTCCATCCAATTTTACCATCAACTATTACTACTATCCTATCATGAAAACCAAATAACTACCTAATTTTACACAACCGCGAACATAACTGAACTTGCATTTCAGTAAGGTGAAGAGCAATGAGCACTGGCGCATTGTCCTGTGAAGCAATGGTGAAGCCAAGTCTGATTTATTGAGCACATCAACTGCTATGGTCACTAGTATCTCTAGTGTGGTTTTCTTACGGGAAATTCCTTCCCCGCTGAAAAATGAGATGGAGCGCCGACGTACACGTCGGGGGTTTTCCCCTTCAAATATCCCCCTAGCGGAGAAAAGCTGTAAGCTCACCACATGTGCCGATATGTCACGTAGTGCATGTGAGTAGTATAAAAAGGCGATTAGGGAAGAGGAAGAAAAATGGCGCGGTCTGTGTTTATCACGGTATTGATTTGGTTTTCGCCGGGTATTGATCGGAAATCTGGTCAAGTCTGAAATGTGCTCCAATCAGATTTCTGCTTTTTTCTGCGCTAGACCGTTCGGTGAATCAAGAGAATCAGGCACTATTAAACCCTCACTAATTGGTATCTGATTGAGGGGATATTTGTTCAACGTTCCTATCACAATATAGCATCAGACATTATCTACCGTTTTTTGAAAAAAAAAATAGTATTAAAAGTTCCGCTGGAAGTCTGTTCAAAAATTAATCTGAGTTTGTCACCTCCGAGCTGCCGAAAGTACACTGCAAGTATGCCGAGAGCATGTATATATTGGTCTGTAGTGCAATTCGAAAAGTAATCTTAGTAAAATTTTTGTATGCCCTAGTCTTGATAAGATTCGCTTGGCATTTTTCGTGCAAATTGTCTCTTTTTCGTCCATCCGCTCGGTTTACTTTAATTTTCTATAATGGTCCGTACCGAATTCTTTCGCCTGTTTGCGCGATTTTGCCACTCATACCCCGAATTTTAAAGACATTTTACTTCATACGTTCCTCGCTAATTTCGCGTTACGTAAGAATCAGCTTGCTTGCAAACATACAGGTTATCTATGAATAAAAGAATATAAACGTCTAAGATAAATTCTGGAATCAAAAATCATCATTTTTTCGCCTATGAACCCCGCGGTAAATTTCATAAAATGATGGTTCAAGTGTGAAATTTTCCACTAATTGATAGGGAATTCCTCATGAACCAATGTTCTAAAAATGTCTTTGCCTCGGAATATGATCTGCCGTCCATTGGTACATGGGGATGTGCCAAATTCTTAGAGAAAAATATCACATGATAACTTCGTTGTTAGTAATTTTACATCACATGTTCATTGCCAATAGCGGTCCTTTTACTAGCAATCGATGTGCTGAGGATAACAACGGCAGATCGCAACCGACCTCGCATTTCCAGTTAAAAGCATGACGGTAAACTTCTGCCATATACCTATCATATGCTGAATTATAAAATGAATTTAAATATGTCAAAACTCTCAAATTTCACCTTCAAAAAGTTGTCCGGAGCGAAAAGGAACGTGAACGCAAACAGAAAAAGTCATTTTTCTCGCAACAAACTTCGGTTACAATCTGCCGTCATTATTACGACCGCCTCAATAATTTTGAGACATCTTTACATACATTTTCTTATCCTTGACGTTTTAATGAATAACGCTCCCCGCTGTTTTGCAGCCTGTACCGCCTGCACACGCGCGCCCTCCCGTGGGAAGAAGCGGCGGCGGCGTGTCGCAGGGACGGCGCGCACCTCCTCGTCCTCAACTCAGAGACCGAAGCCCTCGTCGTCAAGGAATTCTTCTCCCGGAAGCCGCAGCTAGTGGCTGCTTACAATTCATTCTGGTTCGGGTCGGCTTTCGCAGGTTCATGGGCCGCAACGAAACGGTCCTAGGTGGCATTCTGGAGAATACGGGGTACAACAAGTGGGCACAAATCACTATCACTCCTGAAACAGAATGCGGCATCATTGACCGGCGGCTTTTGTACAGTGTCGAAGATTGTAAGCGTGCCAGAGGTTTCATTTGTGAATTGGAAAACTGACATTTGTGAACAAGTGTGTAAAAATCAGTTCCTATCGTATTGAATCTCGAACTTAATAAAATTAAGATATTCGTAGTTTTGTTGTTTTATCTTTCAGTCTATTGGTAAATTCAATATACGATCGAATAGTATTGTTATTTTTTTGTTTTTTGAAATTTAATCTTAATTTAAGGAACATATTTTAAATTTGTAGTCAATTTTTATGTATTCAATATCTCGTATATTCAATTCAATTTCTCATATGTTTATTATTGTATATGTTGATATATTTTTTATCAATTTCATGTTTTTTATGATTTCTTATAAATATTTGCATATTAGTTTTGATGATGATCGCTATGCAATTGTAATTATCTTAAACAATAAAATTAATGATACCTAGACAACGACTCAATACTTCGTTTAGAATCAATCGATTCTATCGTAGATTTACTTCTGAGATTTAGTGAGCTCTAATTCAATTTACGATTAACAAGTATTTCTTTCCTAACTTAGTAGTCAAATTGGTTCGAAGAACGGAATTTTTCCAATTTTTTTTTAATTTCCTTTTATAATTCAATAATTTTTCGAAATAAACTTCAAAATGTTAAAATGGAGATTTGTCTTTCCTTGAAGACAATAAACGTTTCGTATATTATATATATACCTTGAAGACAATAAATGTTTCTTTTTTTATATATATACGAAGCACAAAAAAGTCGAAAGTACGGGAGAAATGGGCATTTTGGTTCAATAATATTAAAATTAATACATAATACGTACTACATAAAGGTTGAACACTATTCTCTAAAAAATGTAATTTCTTCGATTGTCAAAATATATTGCGTAGTTAGATAATATTTGTTGATTCGTGTAGAATTATATATGTCTTATACTTTGTTGGTTAAACTGGTTAAATGTTCTATTTTCCAGTTTTGAAAATGGCATGTTTGCGGCACGGTACAAGTCAGTGTTGAAATTCTTTGTCTTCGTCATTTGACTGCACTTGCTGAAGGAGGTTTGAATAGCTTTTCTTACTTTTTTTTCGCATTTTTTGCATGAGTTGCAGTCTTTTTATGTTGTAAGAATTTTGTTTCACACCTTTTCACAACACTGGCAAAAACATTTCCAGTCGCCGTGAATCTTTTCCATAAATCCACTCTTTTAAGAAAGTGATGCACTACTTGAAACTCTCCATTTTGCCATTGTAGCAAGCATGCTTAAATACAACAGCGCATTTACTGATCTCGCATGCACCAAACTTCAAAACAATACAAAATTATCGAAGAAAACTTCGCCTATCTTGTGTAATTGTACCTTCTAAAAACGGAAGATCCCGGGAGCGGTATTTTAGATAATAGTTGTGGTCTTAGTAAGGAACACATAGCTCACTAATCATTGCGAAGATCGGAAAGACGAGAGCAATTTCCTGTTCTCTGGTGCGACCTGACTGGCTTCGGCGAAGTAGGTAGGGTATCCTGCACGGTGTCAAATTCTCATATGTCCCTAAGCGGTGTTCCTGCTCGATGCGCTACAGGTAAAAGCACAATGTTAAAAATCTGTGAAGCATTGCATGTGAAGAACGGCCTGTGAAAGCAACGTCCTCAAAGGCGCTTCAGATTTACAATCTCGACAAAGGTAGGACAGACAAAAACCTTTTTGTCTGCGTAACCGCGAGACCGAGTTGGGAAGTCTTGACTGTCATCCGTCGACAAGAAAACCCCAGTGCCACTGGCACACGTGGATCGAAGAGCTGCTTGGACAAAAACGCGGGTTCACCCTTTGCTCTTGCACGACCACCCTTTGACGAAAAGCACTGGTGGTTTATCAACGTCCGTTGTCCTGCTCATTCACAATTGCGTTGAATGTAGTCTTGTGTAATTAATTCGGACCGTATCAAACGGGAGAGATTTGACTTAAAATTTTGAAACGGTTCTACATTCAAGAGCGAAAAAGTCACAGAAAGCTAATTGATCACGACGAGTGATTTTATACCTTAAAAATAATGAAATTCCCCGACAAACACTCACACTTTCGAAAATTCACCTTTGTGTACGCTTCAACATGTTTTTAACCACGGTTTATAGGTTTACAAATAATTTCTAGGTGAAAAATTATTGTGAATAAAGTGCATATACACACACACACACACACACACACACACTATATATATATATATATATATATATATATATATATATATATATATATATATATATATATATATATATATATATAAACAAACTGATTTTATTTTTGAATTTAATATTTCCTCTGCCCTTCTAACATTATTAAATATAAATTCAACGTAACCCGTTCCAAATTTATATAAGAATATGGGCGCCAGGAAAATATTACGTTAATTCAATTATTAAAATTAATCTTCAACTGCAATTTCCATTAAATTAATATCCGGCTAACTGGGTCGATGAGTCTTATAAGAAATAATCGTATGCCTACTAATAGCCGATTATTCAATCTGCATCTGTACAAGTGGCCGAGGAATCTGAAAAGCAAATACACACTTCCAGCTACTCATTTTCTAGAATTGGCTAAATGAAAATCATCTTTTCTATTCACAGAAACTTGTAAGTTTATTCAATGTTCATTGGTAACAATACGAAACTTTCGGTCATGACCAGTCTCAAACCTTATATTGCAGTACCCGTCTTCGCGTGCTCTTGATCGATATCGCCGCGTAGAACCATTTTCAGTCTTCCCCAGTGTCGATGGCTCCAGGTCCAAATTCCATCTTCTTTTCTTCCGTTCTGGCACAAGTGTATTCAAGTCACTGATCCTCACCGGCTCATAAGTTGATAAGACTTAATTTTCCTTTTAAAAGTTCCCAGTTCTTTCAATGCGTATACTTAAAATATTAAATTTCAGCAAACTATTATCTGCATCAAATACTCCCAGTCCTGTTGCCGACAAATTCACTAAGTTCTCAATTCTAGCCGCTGCACTCGAAATATTTCCAAGTTCCAATTTCCGCACATTACATCAATATTCAAGTCCGACAACCATAAGCTTCAAAGTAGATTTCACAATTCCCAAACTCAATTGTCTACACACGCTCCGCACAGCCCCACGGCATAAGTCGGAATGTCTCCATATTCTCCTGTTTCAGCCCTTCAAAACTCGGTCCATACATTCTCTTTCTGGTCAGAAAAATTTCGACCCGCTTCCGTCGAAATACATAGTCATTCCATGCCTAGCCAATCCCTAAATTGCTTACAAATTCAATTAGCTGCGCCCCAGACTGTCATTGCTTTCTCGGCCAATTCCCAAACAGTTTACTTTATCAACTAGCCGCGCCCCGTGATTCAAAGCAATGTAGTTTGTTGACCTTGACGACAACTCGTCTACCGTTGCTATGCCGCCATATTTACAAATGTCTATCCTTACAATTTACCCTTTTTACAATAAATGTGACGCAATACAAGGTCCCGCATATTGGTATGTCACTACATATATTATTGTGACATCATGGGATTAGAAAACCCCATAACGCCACCATCAGGTACGAAAAGAAGCCCACAAACAGAGAGGAGTAGGGTACGCGGCGGAGCGATGGCTTGTAAACGCGCCATCTACCCACAGCCTTTCGAACTCTGACGCCCGAACTAGCGAATAATGTTTTTCCGGAAGGTCGCGAAAAGAGTAGAATATTCACTCCTCCAAAAATTTCCCCAGGCGCGAGTACCATAACGAAACAACTGTCAACAAAAGTGATGTATTTGAGAAGTGGAGGGCACGAACATTCTTCGCATTAACATTCACAATATTTGAGAGAGCAAGTGAAGTGATTGTTTGACTTCGAAATAATTTCAAATTTGTAAAATTCGCGCAGAAGGACATTCACTGAATCCAGCATCTCATATTGCACGCTGAGACCACACACGGCCAAAGTGTGGTAGGTAGGCCGAGCATTTAAATCATAACTTCAGCAACATTAATTATTCGAGGCTAGAAGCGCGAACGAACTTGTACGAGGCGCGGCAGAAGAAGGACGACCCCAGGAAGAGCGATGCGTAGGTGAGAAAGATTTGGACTGGAACGAGAATCGTACGAGTCCGGAGAACGGGGGAAGGGTGTGGAAATTGTAGGCGTAGCGGAGTACAGAGCTCGAGGGAAAGAAACTGGTAACATCGTGGGACAGCGAGCGAAGACGGGTGGCAACGCGAGGCTGCGAGCGGCAGAAAATCCCCAAGGTTACTTACAGGCGAGCGATGCGGAGCTGTTGAGGTAAAAGAACTGGCAACTTTTATGCGGCGATCAGTTGGGGAAAGAGAATAGCGGTAAATTCACGACAATTCGTGTTAAAAATAGGGTGAAAAGTGCAGAATAGGTAGGAGAAGTATTCCGAACAATGTGAGTGGCAGTTTCAAGTTCATTTACTGCGCGTGTTATTGAATTCATTCAAAGAGGCCATACCTTGTACAATTGTACAGTTAATGTTATCTGGAAAAGTCATAGTTTATTGTATTGTGTTAATAGTAATTGCTTTTTGTGATAGGTAAAGGGGTCAGATTTAAGTAACGTGTACGTAACGTTTTATTTATTTTTCTCTTTAAAGTTCACAGTGTTACAGTGAGTGTGAAGTCCAAGGCTAGCGCCTGTGAACGGGATACCTTAGAAGAAGTGTAAAACTCATTTTAAAAGCCGTGCACGGAAAAACTAGAGAGTACAAAGAGTAAAATAATGTGGTAGATAAAATTCAGAAAGAGGAATGACCAAACTGTGAATTGTCATTGGTGATGTGTGTTCAGGCAGTCGAGGTGACGCTAATTTTTTGTTTTGCCTTGTTTTCTGTTTTGTTTTTTTCAGTGACCAACTATTTATTTATTAATTAATTTATTTATTTATTTTACGTCAAAAAACAGTTAAAAACTGCGTATTACGTGCTATGGGAAAAGTGAATAGTGTGCACAGTTTCAAAATTCTGTGATCCCTACACTAAGTCATATACTACTTAAATTTTGAATTATTTAAAGTTTATAATCCTATTATATAATTGTGCCACTGTAATTTTTCATTGAATATATGCTAATTTTATTCGTATTTTATCTGGTTCATTGTGTCAAGGGTTCAGACCTTTCTCATACACAAAGATCCTGCTTCCAGAGAATTTTAAGCTCGCTTCACGAACATTCACACCATCACGCTCTCCCCACGTGTGGAAGATAGTAAGGTGGGTGTGTTAGAAAATTATTTCGTTTAAATGAACAACATTTTAATTACACAATGAAATAGAAATAAAATATGTTCAGCGAATTCCATTACTTTTTACTTATTAATTTATTATATTTTGTGCTTTTATGAAAGACGATTCATTTTTCTTTATTTGTAAAAACAAACATCGGCCACCCCTAGCGTCTATTTTATCTAATCGTAATTTCGTTTCAAGATAGCAGCACTACACGAAGAAAGTTGGAGAAACCAGGTTTCTGTCAGTTTGCATTGCTCCTCAACGGCTCCGCAACATTTCCACGTTCCTACCCTTCAGATTCCCGATGAGCTTTCGCCCGTCGGGAAAGTTTATCCGGTTCGCACGCTTTTGCAATTTCCATGTATTCACTCAGACCGTGAGATTCGTGGTACAGTTCATCCCACGAAAACTTCTTTATGTGCTGCTCTTGCAGAGCCTACACGACTTAAGGGGTGAGTGGGAAGTAGCCCTTTTGCTGTTTAGTTGCCAAAGGAAATCGTTTCTGAATGATTCCAGTGATGATTGTTGAAACATTTCTCATTTACCCACGATTAAACCAATTCGTAGTTAATACTTAAAATGCAGGTGATTATTTGAGTTTGTTAAAGCCACTAGGGAATTAAAATTAAATCCTGCTTTAAGTCAAAACCATCAATTATTATAAAGCACAAGTGACTGGACTACAAGAAAGCTGTAGGTAGGAAACACAGTCCTCTGCTATCTGAAAATCTGACCATCTGAAAGTCAATGTCACGACATGTAGGACGGGGCTCCCCTAACTGGCGGCAATTAGCCAATAGCCACTGTTGACGCTACAAAATAGCTTCATCGGAGATTTTGGGAGAGCCACAGACGAACGAATTGGGTGGCCTACAAACGTGGCCACAGTCTCATGCTACAATGGAAAATTCTGTCTTAGGCGAGCTGAAGATTGTTTCCTGTTGTAATTTGAGTGCAAAACGCTTTCAGCAAGGTTTCCGCGTCAAACACCGCTTTGCACAGAATGTACAACGGTTGTAAGTACCCCCCACTACCAACAGTCAAAAGTCTAATTTTTTCAATGCAGCCAGGATGTGAATTACTACTACACCTTTTGACTGACGAGTCACTCTTTTGTGAGAATGCTCGGCTGAAAAATTCTCCAACAATTGAGTCTGGTGGCGTCATATTAATAAATGCATTTGATTCCTAGAAATGTGCCAACAATGCAACCCCCAGTATCTGCCGCGATCTCGCGAGTGTCAATGAAAGCAGTTCAACTTTCCAAAGCGGTTTGTCCTTCCAAAGCGTTTCATATGAAAGGCGTCTTTGTTTTTCCCTCTGGAAGACGGTCCGCGGTTTTAAGAGAAAACATATAAGTCCAATGCGGGACGTTTAAAATTCTTACCCTTTGCTGTTTATTAGCACCAAGGAACTGTTATAAATGATAGAATTTCAAGTACGGCGCCAAATTATAATTAATTTTAGCCGCCTATGTGCCAATAGCCAGTAAGATGGGGAGGCACAGCGGTGTGGCAGCTGTAGAGATGCCCTGCTTCCTAGACACCTCACGATCCTTCTACCTTCCCTTCCACCCACGACTCTGGCACCGGTTCTTTCTGCGTCCACCTCCGCCACCGTCTTCATCGATTGGTGATTCCGGGCGCGTCAACTGCTAAGGTCACAAGTCCAGTATGTGTAGAGCATGTTTTCTGTCGCAGAAGGTGGCGATGATCATCCCCTGCTGGCTGGCGAGATCCGGCGTCGACTTAAGTCGGCTTACGAGGATTTTCCCCAACCAGGTATCTCCCACCAGCGACGCCCCGTCCGGGACAAGTTCCTAGTTCCTGACTCGTCTCCCGACATAAGTGGCATAGTAGTGTATGTAAGTAAAGGAGATGAGGACAGAACAAGCAAGAAGAAGGAAACGCGCTGTCCATGACCCATTTGTTAGGGTACTGCCCCGGCATTCGCTTAGTGTTGATTGGAGAAACCACGGAAATCCACCAATCAGTGCAGCGGGCCTCAAATTCTACTCCAGACAGAGGAAGAATTTTACCCAGCGACTAGCTAGTGTTGAAAATCCTGCCACCGCCAGAATTCGAACCCTACGACCTCCCTCCCAGCAGTGACATCAGACTCTGCAGTCAGGTTCATCCTGAGCTACCTTTGCCGGACTGCCGCTGTGTTCCCATGTCAGCAACACGCGACAGCTTCAAGCGACAAATTTCAAACCAATATCTTATATGCACGTCCTGCGTCGGCGACATCCGCGGCGAAGCGACGAAAGCGCTACGAGCAGCGGCGTCCGAGATTCAAACGTGTTCGAATCTTGTCGCTACTTGTCACCACTTCTCGCTGTGTCGTGCGTATAGTTTCGCAGTGTTGATCTTCAATTTCCCATTTCAAAGATGTCGAATGGCAATATAACGGATATATATATATATATATATATATATATATATATATATATATCCGTTATATTGCCGTCCGATCCGCAATATAACGGATATGGATATATATATATATATATATATATATATATATATATATATATATATATATATATATATATATAGGTGTCTATTGTAACCAAACCGACAGGGCTGTTGAAATAATTGCAGATAGACTGCCTAATTTCACGGGCTTCTGTTGAGGATGAATTATATCTATTACTAACTGGCAGAGTGAATATCTGTGGAGAATGTGTTAAACATTACAAAAGCCTTGAATGTTTCCTTTGAAACATTGCGACTGCGGCTGTCGCAGCCTCCTATCGCTTACGTAGGACACCACGCGCTCTGTCGCGCGGCGTCGCAACTTATCACTTGAAGTCGACGCAAGCCATCGCTTGTCGCCGCCGCCGGTTGTAGCTCACGCACGAGACGACCTTACGCTCCGCCTCCACTTCCGCCTCTAACCGACTAGGATAGCTCAGTGAGAATCGCTAACGCTTCAGTGTCGTTGATCGTAAGGTTCTCATTTTTGAGTTGTGGAGGAAGTGGATTTTCGACACTATCTGTATGGCTAGGTAGATTTCAGTCGGATATAGTTCACCGAATTTTCAGAAGTTAAAATGAAAATTGGCGACGTACAACGCATTCGCGCGACATGTTCTGCGCCACAACTTCATTCTCAAGGAAATCGCAGCGCTAAGGGAATGGGGAATCAAGTAAAAATAAACAGTGGCTACTGATATCCTGGTATCACGGCTGCTTTCTCCATTTCAAATTCATTTCTTGTATTGAGACGGTAGGTATTAAGTGTTATTAAGTTTAATTCTTTGACTCAACAGAAATTTTCTTACCTTATCTGCCGGAAAGAAAATCCGGTGTGGTGGAATATCAATGTCGGAAGTCAGAGTTGTCGACTAGCCTCGACATGCGAGTGTTTGGAATCTGAGCGTAGTGCTCACACAGGGGACCCACAGGATTTATTTTAATTGTGCAACGTATGAGAAAAGCGAGGGGGTGTGCCCCTAAGATTTTAAGGACATTACGTGCAGCGTAGCATACTGCAATCGACAGCAATATCGACCTGCGGAAGCACAGATGCACAAAGGTAGTTTAGAGTCCTCGAGATCTGTGGATTTCTTTACGCTACGCTCTGCCCACCGGAGTGAGATACCGCACTTTTCTATTTTTACCTCTTTTAAGCTGGCACTACCAAAATAGGTTACCACGAAACCATTTATGCCACCATTTAGAACTACTTAATTGCTAATTAATTACGTTAATTTATTTTGCTCTTTGAACTTTTCCGTAATTAATGTTGAGCTAGCATAAGATTATGCTGGCTCTATCACAATAAGTTACCACAAAACTTAGTTATTAATTAGCAATTAAATAGTTCTAAATGGTGACATAAATGCTTTTGTGATAACCGATTTTTGTAGCGCCAGCTTACGACACGTTCTATTCTTGCCTCTCATTGTCAGTTATCATAAGGTATTGAGTTGCGACTCCCTGAATGTTCCTCAGCCGTGATGATTCATCGATAGATGTCGAAAAAACCTTTCTCAGTCGTTGCAGACGTTGCCCTCAGTGGAATATTTAGCGATGCGGAGCGTCATTCTGCGCGCAGGTGTTTGTGTTATAAGTTCTATTCCCACGTTTCTTACTTGTGTTATTATCTAAACATAGTATTTACTAAACAAAATATTAATGCATTTCACAGTAGTTCATCAATATTTAACTATCAGTAATGTGCATAAATAGTTTTACTATTCCAAAAATTGTGTAAAATAACAAATTATTTACATATCAACAACTCCAATATTATGGCTGGATTATGGTTGAGTTATTTATACATTTACAGGATTATTCAATAAAAACCCCACCTCAAATATTTTCTAATCTAAGCAGTTCAAGATATTACGATGAATTTTTTATCAAACGACTAGTGACAACCCGTCAAAATTTGACGGTGAGATCTGAGATAAATGTAAAATACTGTACCCAGACTAATGTCGACAATATATTGCATTGTTTGGATCTTGAGAGTATAACGAAGATATTCTGTGATGAATTCCCAAAAGTTTGAACACGCATGGCCCATGACCAGATGGAAATGCAATATCGGCACAAAAGATATAGCACTATAATACTTAAGGATATTATTTCTAAAGTTTTTTGATGTGTCATCATCTCCTATAAACAACTTTGATTTCTTCTGGCATATTGCTCGAAGGTATACTTATTTTCCCATTTAAGCAACACAGAGTAAATCCATGTAAGAGAAATTCTGCAAACGAAAGTACAAAGCAAAACAAAACTGACATTTCATAAACAATGACCCAATAGAAAACGAAATGAACTATCACGACACCTACGCTGACTTTCTCTTTCCCTGCGTTCAGTTAATGTACGTTTGCTTCTTTTGGGGCGCATGGACAACGATTTGGGATTCGACATAACCTGTAAACAACTTCACTAAAGTATTACAACCGAGCAAAACCCACTGTGCGAATGTTCTCTACAAAATACACCACACAAGCAAATACATGCAAACTGTCAACACCACAATGCAATTATTACTCTGAAACAAAACCTTGACGAATTGTAAACAAATCTCAACAATCAAAACAAAACATGAAGCACCGTGGACTCACATCTATGGACTCAAGTATATCGATATTGAAACTGCCACCCTTTGAAAGAAAACAATTGACTATTGATAAGCGTACTATTAAAGAATTATTTAATTAATTAATTTACACCGTAAATGTTGGTGAATCAACACAAACAATATCTGATAACACATCTAGGGATCATATTCTTTCATTTAAAAGAAAAAAGAAAACAATCGGTTCAGTAGAAGCTATAAATGAAGCCATGGCAGAATACCTTATTTTTATAAATATATAGATTCAAATCATAAGGGCTATTCAATATTATCATTCTGACAGTATTTTTTTATTTTAAATTTTTTGAACTTCATTTTTTCAATGTAACAAAAAAATTTTTAAAAATAAAATATTATATTTTTATATTTATTGATATTATTGCATCAAGTTCGATTTAATATTCACGAAAAATACACCAATTAATTTGGTAGAAGAGAGGGTATTAGGTTTGCGGACTCTCAGTTCGCGCGTGTACTTGCGTCACATGAACGGCGCGTGTAACGGCGCGTGTAACGGCGCGTGTAACGGCGCGTGTAACGGCGCGAGGGTTAAAGCCCCGATAGAAAGCGACTTACACACCCAATTTACATATTTAGTCTTCACAATAAAATGAAGGTTCATTACCGGTAGACAACTGTTGGGAGTTCTAACAACTGAAAATACATAAACATTTATTTTTACCCAAGAGAACGAGATATACATAATTTAATGCCTTTAAAAACAGTGAATAATTCCAAAAGGGCATTTACGTGAAAATCGCAACAAAAAAAACTTTGTGAAAATGTTTCATTTTTCATCATTCGTTCTTGTATACTAAAAACTTTTCATGAACATCGGCTAATAGGCACTTTCCTAAATATCCGTTAATGAACCATTTTCGTGAAAATAAGATTCCCCAGCCGTCCATAATACCCCTTTTTAACGGTATCAATGGTAGTAGCATAATGCGGGTTACACTATATTATTATTATTATTATATTATTATTATTATTATTATTATTATTATTACTATTATTCTAGCAATTATTTAGAGGGAAGGGATTGTATTCTGTTGATGATTGTTCGCAATAATAATACGATTTCCATTGATCGACAAGTCAATTCTCTTGGACGTATCACTTGGTGAGAATCAAGGGACTTGCCTTGAATGCTCCTCCCCTAATGGACCAAGGATCGATCAGCATGCTCCGGGAGGACAATGCCGTGCTCCCAAATGGCGAACTGCCCGTGGAATTGTGCGCTTACACTGAAAATCACTTAACGTCTTGTCGATGTAGAACGGAAGAAACCCCTGCGTAGGTTGCAATGATCTGAATGAATCTTGTTGCAGAAAGTAAAATGTACCGGAATACTACCCTTCGAATATGATGGAATGTATATTCAATGGGTATTCCGATAAATTATGAAATGCACGTGAAAAATCGAGAATTGCATCGGCCACGAAAGAACGAACGATGAAAAGCAAAAATTTTAAATGAGTTGATCTGAATATGTCGATAAAGTTTTGAAATACAGACGTGTGATGTTGCCGTAGAGCCAAACTGAACTTTAGCAATTCTAACGACAGCCAGGATGACTAGTTTCCTTGTGCTTTTATTCAATGAATAATAACTAATATTTGTACGACATTCGTAATCAATATAGACCTTATCATTCCTTTCATTATTTTATTTTATATAAATTAACTACTTATGGAATATTGCCAACATTTTTTGCACGTTACTGACCATAAACGTTTCACTCATTCGACATATTATTAAAGATTGTTATGTTTAATTAGTTTTTCGAGAAACTTCGTGCCAGTATTTCCTCTCAGCCATCAAAAGTGAAAAAAAATTCCCAAATTATACTCCTTTATGACAATTCAAATATGAATATTCTGGTAAACCAAGAGGTGAAACATTTGCATAATATATGTAGTAAAAACAAGCATTAGACTGTGGAATAGGCGGAACACTAAACATTCAGTATCTATTAAAATTACACAAAATATTTTTATTTAATTAAATACACACTTCAATTTAAAAGTGCAAAATACGTTTAACTAAATTAACCATATGTAGTATTTCGCAAAAAATTCAATATTCGTAATTATGTGATATTATGAGCCACTACTATTAAAAAGACGCAAGGAATCATAGAAAGGGCATTGTTACATTTCCCAAAATGGTATCAGCGTTGGTATCAGAGTTGGTACCAAAATGGTATCAGCGTTGTTAGTAGCAAACAATATTTTTAACACATCTCTTCCCCCCCCTCGAAAGGTTTTAGATTTGTTAAGGTGGGTTTCGAACTATTCCTATTTATATTATACATTTGCAATGGAAGTATGTGGTGGTGAGAACATGTTTGAATGTTCTGTTTGTGGAATGTGGTTTGTGAACTTGTTTGTGGAATGGAGAATTTTATGAACAAAATGACGGGGTCGCCATGGGTAATCCCCTTAGCCCGGTCGTCACCAACTTATACATGGAGAGTTTTGAAACTACAGCGCTGAACACCGCGCCTCTTAAACCTAAGTGTTGGTTTCGACATGTTGACGACACTTTTGTCGTATGGAGCCACGGAGAAAATACCTCAACAATTTCCTCGACCATCTCAACAGGGTCCATCCTCGCATTCAGTTCACAATGGAAAAGGAGCGGGACGACAAGCTGGCCTTCTTAGATGTACTTGTTACCAAGAATGCAGACGGATCACTGGGACACACTGTGTACCGGAAACCAACTCACACAGATAGATACCTCAACAAAATGTCCAATCACCACCAAGTCAGAAGAGAGCCATGATGAAAACTTTGGTTACTCGTGCAACAAGGATATGTGAAAATGACAGTTTACCCGAGGAATTGAGTCACCTCAACAGAGCTTTGCAGGCCAACGGATACTCTGCAGCGGAAGTCAAGAGAGCACTCCATCCAAAGAAAACTTCACGCAGTGAAACAAATGCCAACCAAACACTGAAAGTAAGCCTACCTTATGTGAAAAACATCACGGACCGTATAGGAAAAGTGCTAGGAAAACACAATATAAAAGCCATTTTCAAGCCCACTTCACAGCTTCGAAACGTATTCCGATCTGCCACGGACAGAAGAGATCCATTATCATCAGCAGGGGTCTATAGAATTCCATGTTCCTGTGGCGCAGTATACATTGGCACTACACAACGGAGCATCAACACCAGGCTCTCCGAACACAAAAGGAACTGCCGTTTTGGCTACACTGAAAAGTCAGCAGTAGCCGAACACGCTTTCTCTGGCCGTGACACAACATAAGATTCGAAGACGTGGTGTTTTGCCACCACAGCTCACTACCATGCACGATTAAACCGTGAAGCCATTGAAATTCACAAATATCCCCGGAATTTCAATAGAAAGGAGGAGGCAATGAAAATCAATCCGATTTGGATCCCCGTAATCCGCCAGGCCAAAGCAAAACCTAATGAAAAACAAAGACGTGACAGGCGGGAACATGACAACAGTCACGTACACACAGTGAGCGTCTCCGCCACGTCATCCGGCCCGAGCCAATCAGTAGCCGCCCCCCACCACAGTCCCGCTGGTACAAATATCACTGCGGACCGGGCACTTCCGTCAGTCACCGGGGAACCTTCAAGGAGGATTCTTCGTCCGAGACCACATCGCCACTGAGGATGTCTGCCGTAGTTGCGGACGAAACGTCTGGAAATATGTTTTCCAATGGACCACGGCCCTTCAGCCCGGAAGAAATCTTTGACTACAACTCCGGCCGTGAAAGCCTACATTGTTTTATTAATTACGATTATGATTAAAAATGCAAATATTTTATGTTGTCATATATTCTATTCTCATACTGCGCATATCGACTAAATTTTCATACACAGGGTGTCACATATTGTGACACACCTGACATCATTCGACTGAAAGGTTTCAAGGAGGAGGCTAATCGCCATTACATTTTTTTCAGCACGTGTTGCGTTATGGAACAGTTACAATTTTGAATATTCTTGGTTTGTAAGGAACTGTTCTTCTGTACTACACATATATTAAGTTATTGCAGTATTTGTGATGACTGTTTTTGTTAAAATATTTAATTTATTAGCGTTATTAAGGTATTTTATTTTATGTTTTTGAGCAGTGTGCTACCTACCTTTGGGTTTTGATTGATTGATTTCTGATTCCGGGCACGTCAACTACCGAGGTCATTAGTCGCGCAAGTGTAGTGCATGTTGTTCTTCGGGAGGTGGTGGTGATCTTCCCCCACTGGATGGCGAGATTCGGCGCCTACCTACCGTCGACTAGCGGAGTTTTCCACAACCAGGTATCTCCCACCAGCGCGACGGTGCACCACCCCAGCCGGGACAAGTTCTAAGTCCCCGACTGGTCTCCCGGCATGTGTGGTTGTGGAGTTCATGTTAGTGAAACTGTGTGTGTGTGTGTGTGTGTGTGTGTTTGTGTAAGGGGTGAAGCTAGGACAAGGAAGAGGAAGGACAGATCGCGCGCGGTCCGTGGCCCGTTTGTTAGGTTACCGCTGCGCCATTCGCCTGGGGTTGGTCGGAGAAACCACGGAAAACTACCGATCAGAGCAGCCGGCTGCTAGAATTCTCCTCCAGACGGCGACTGAATTCGACCTAGCGAAGAAGCTAGTGTTGAGAATCTTGCCGTCATATTGTCTTTATTGTCGCGCATTATTGTCCAAAGCTAACACCGAGTTTCTACCTAACAAATTAACACAATTTTTTGTCTTTGTGCTGGAGTTCTTTCCGTTTACACATTATATTTTTTCCACGTAAGTCTCGTATCGAGATAAACACCTAAATATCTCACTGAATCTGTTTGTGGAAGGTTAGTTCTGTTCAATTGCACTGGGGGACAAATTCTTCTCTTCATGGTGAAAGTACACCCTTCTTATTTCTAAATGTGTGGAGTCGGAAGGGTTAAATATCCCTGGCGGTGACGCGCGCTAAAGACAGGTCAAGTGTGAAGAAATAAAACCAACCTCCCTGCTTCTCCGGCTGAAGAATAGACAATGGCCGTAGGGGCGGCTGCGCTTTATGTATCAATTCCTAATATTTTCAATGAATATTTAATGTGACCGGCTAGCATGTTCGCGTTATTAATGTCAGTCTCAAGATTTATACGTCAATTCTTTTCAGTAAAAAAAATATTTTCTCTCTGTAGCGTCAATTGTTCTGCTCTGCTCACCTATTTATTTCTTAATTAGTTTCCTCTTATTATAAACATTATAATTGTGATATATCTCAATAAGATTTGCCCTCCAAATATTTAGACCGGGGGTATCAACATACGACAGACTGTCACTTCTGGTCATATGCAGACTGGGCGTTCACACGGATCAGCTACTTCTGGAATTTATGTTTAGCTACAAAACTGTTTGACTAATTGCAAGCTAAAGTAAAATAATTATCTTTTTTTTCAAATAAACAAATAAAGCATTTATTCACAGCTAAATTGGTAACCCATTACTTAAAACGCTTAGTTATAAATATTAATCCTCACCATAGTCATTCTTTCATAGAAATCAACTGAAATGTCTTTTTTTTAATTTGTTGCGTCTATTTTGACGCAACGCGTCTCCAAACCCCTTGGGGGCGTTGAGCGCTTTGCTCTTCTTTGAGTAATCCTCCCATTGCAGCGCTTGTTTTTGGAGTAATCCTCCGTTAATATTGTCTGTCGCGTCTCGTCGCAGTCGGTTGTCAAGAGGACCGCCAGGTAGCATCTCCGCGTACGCGCCTCCTACCGCGCGCTCCTGCGTCACTACCCAGCGGCCAGAATTAGGAAGGAATAAGGATAGGGGTAGGGTTTAGGACACTTCACAGGGGTTGGAATAGCCCTTGTGAAGCAGCAGAACTCATTTTGTTGGAACAAATTTCACATGAGATTCGACGGGAATCGAACCCGGATCTCAGTGGTGAAAGGCTTGCGACTTTGCAATGAGCCACGAGTTCCACCCTATGGTAATGTCTCGTTCGCTTTCTTCGGATGTTCGCGCGCATGCGGCATCTCGGATGAATTCGAGACAAAAGGAACGTCCATTGTTCCACAACGTCTTTTCTCTTCAGCGTCGCGATGATATTCCCCACCTCGCCCTTTTTTCAACGCGTTACTATTCAGTGTCTGTAATTAAAAAAATGTTACCTTACAGCTCTTTTAAATTATGAACTAGTTCGTCAGATAATCACCAATTAATTTGCCCGTGCAAGCAACTCTTCCGTATGACCTATGACGGACGCCTAACCGCATCACTTCCTAACATCCATGAACAAAAATGTTCATGAAATGATAAGGCTACGATCTTGCCCATAATCTAAATCATTTTCATACAACGCGTGCCCGTTTGCAATTCAATCCCTAAAATTGCATGACGCTAACATTTTCATTACTCTTTACTTATTCCAACAACAATAATTATTATAATTATAATAATAACTACAACAATAACAATAAGCCGGCCCTGTGGCGCAGATGGTTGCGGCAGCTCCGTAGTCTATACCGAGGAGGCTGCAGGTTCGAACACTGCGTAGACATGGTTTTTTATTGATTGATTTTTTCGTGTTTTCGGGTGCGTCAACTGCTTTGGTCATTAGCCCCGTGAGTGTAGTGCATGTTTTTTCTCGGGAGATGGCGGTGATCGTCCCCTGCTGGATGGCGCGATCCGGCGCCGATCTCCGTCGGCTAGTGGGGTTTCCCCCTAACCAAGACTCTCCCACCAGCGGGGCACCGCCCCAGCCAGTACAAGCTCAAAGCTCCCGACCGATTTTCCGGAATATATGGTAGTGAAGTGCATGTTAGTGTGTAAGGGAAGAGGATAGGACCAGGAAGAGGAAGGACAGATCGCACGCGGTGCGTGGCCCGTTTGTTAGGGTACTGCTCCGGAATTCGCCTGGTGTTGATCAGAGAAACCACGGAAAACTACCGATCAGGGCAGCCGGCCGCTACTATTCTCCTCCAGGCAGCGACTGAATTCGATCTAGCTGCAAAGCAAGTGTCGTAAATCCTGCCACCGTCAGGACTCGAACCTAGGACCTCACGGTCAGAGGCGCTGCAGTGACATCAGTTGATGCACTGAGCTACCGGTGCGTAGACATGGTCGTACAAGGGATACATCTGAAAAGCTGATCCTAAAAGTTACACACGTTAGTCATGTAGCGTGGACAGAAATGGTCGATACGCAAATAAATAATAATAATAATAATAATAATAATAATAATAATAATAAATTATATTCCCTTCCTGAATTCAATAGTGTCTTTGCTTACTCACTACATCATTCACCAACGTATCCCCGTCTAGTACCAGTCTGAAGCATACTACAAGAAGCGTTTAGCTCGGCTGCCGGCGATAGAAAGAGGTCGACCCTCCCTCATTTGGCAATAGCTAGTCCTCCTAGGTACACCGTTTTCTTATTCTCCCAGGGACTATGTCTCTCCTCCCCAAGGCAGACGATTTCATGCGGAATCCAAGTGGTCTTTCTCAGCAGCTTTGTTTATTTACGTCCGCTACCATAACATCCCGTCCGCGCTGCCTCCATTTCCTCTGTACGCCCAAATAAATCACAATAACGTAATATTTAATGTATTTCTTGACACGGGAGGGTGATATATCTCATTATAGTACATGGAATTTCTGGGAGCACACTAAATCTGATCTTCGATGCATACCCTGTAGGATTCCGAGAACGTTTGTCTAAACGACTACATCAAATATAAAAGGAATTAAGTTTTAATCTTTAATGAGACGTGGCCACCAGTGACAACAATAGCAAATATCCCAAAGATCATCTGGTAATGACATCAGGGTCTGCCTAATATTGCTTTCGGACCACTAGAGAACCACGGTTTGAGAAACTACTACTGAAAGAAAGGGAAATTTTGTATGGGGAAAACCTTAAACAAATTAAATTGTTTTACTACACATTTTAATTGATTATTAATCTGGGACGTTATTTGGACCTGCCTCTTTTGATAGATTAATTCTACTGTATAATTAAGTAGGATCGATTCCTGCAAAATGCTGGTGGCTGGTAATCCTTCTAGGGAATGAACTTTCTTTTGAGTGTCTAGAATTTTAAACTGATTACAATAATATTTGACAATCAGATATAAATTTCTGTCTGATGATAATTATTGTACCCTGGCTTATGAGGTTTTATTTGTGTTGTATTATTTTGTGAGTTAATTTCCTATTTGCTAGCGATTCTCATATATCGGATATCTTATTTAATTTAAATTCGCTTTCCTTATTTGTGAATTTATGCAACTTTAAATCTATTAAATCGTAGAAAATAGTACGGTCATATATATAAAGGTTGTAAAGATTGACAGAATTAATTATTTCCATTTTTACATAGAATGAAGTTCACATTCACCACAATATCGATCAAACTATGTTAATGTATATTTGAAATCATTTTCGAGAATTAGGTGCATAAAAGTACATTTCTAACCTGATAACCTGTGACTTAAACAACACCTTTCCGTCAGAAAATTTAATCTGAGCTTAATTTATAAATTACACAGAAACAAAATGTGACTCCATTCTTGAACTCGTACTCTCTGAAATATATCAGTTCATTGCAACTAGCACCATCTTCTACTTGCCTTGCAAATGTAGGAGTCAGTCCAGGTACCGACAAGGGTCACTATTCAACGTTGCTAAAACGAGTGTGCATGTTTAACAGCAATCAAAAAATACATAAAGCAGCTCAAAAATAAAAGTTTGTAAATGAGTCGGAATTTATTAATCTAACTTCATTCAGTCGGAAGACTTTCGCAACCTAACGTCACTCCTCAAACAAAGTTTTTATTCATTGCCTTTTTATTTAAATAATTATTGTTTTTACCTTTTTATCCGGTGGAAAGACCTTTCGCTGCTATGAATGTGGTGATGTTACGAATTCTTGAATTCTTGAATGCCCTGAAATGAAAAGGATTAATAATTAGATTACAAAAATATATTTAAAAAATGCAGGTGCATTATTTCTCACGAAATAAACATTTAGTTTCATTTCAACGTATTTCCAGCTTTAATGTGAAATCGCTTCCAGCGCCACTAAGATGGAGCATAATTGTAAATTCTCGTTGCAGTAGAAATCCTGAACATCTGCATAAAAACTTCTACGCAGCGTTTCATTCAATAAATATGTTCCAGCTGCGACGGTTCCGGCAGAGTAATTTTACATACATTTCGCATTTTCCAGGCGACAGTGAAATGATTTAATAATACACAGTTTACCAAATATATTTGAGACTATAAAATATATTGCACACAATGTCTTTTTAGTATTGGTACAAAAGATTAAGTTTAGGAGGAAAGACGACAGAGAAAACCCATTCTAAAAATTTACTCAAAAATATCATACAAAAAAGTCAGCATTACTTGTGGGAACATCACATTTGTAGTCTGAATGGGAGTGATGCGACGTTAAACGTCTGAAACTAGAGGCGTGGAATGAAACACGAAGTCAGGTGAAGAATGATGAATGAAACACGAAGAGAATAGCAAGGAGGCAACGAAAATGAGGAGGAAGGAAAGAGGCCAGAGTAGGATACAAACGACATGACAATAAACCAGGGGAACGAAACACCAAACGTAAATTATATTTTCGTGTTTTCAATTTGTATTCAAGTAACAGTATATGATGAAATAACTCTCGTTTAAAGCATGAAATACGAGAAATAGTGTCTTATAACAATTTGATTGATTGATTATATGGTGATTCCGGACGCATGAACAGCTAAGGTCATTAGTCCCTTTAGTGTAGTGCAGGTTTTTCTTCAGGAGGTGATGGTAATATTTCCCCTGGATGGTGAGATCCAGCACCGACCTTCCCGCCGTAACTTCCACCAGCGGGACACTATCCATGACGGATTAAACTCTGGGCTCTCGACTTGTCTCCCGGTATGTGTGGTAGTGTATTGCATGTAAGTGTGTGTGTGTGTGTGTGTGTGTAAGGGGTGACGAAAGGATAAGGAAGAGGAAGAAAAAAAATCGTCATTGCCCGTTTGTAAGGGTACTGCTCCGGGCTTCGCCTGGTATTGATCTGAGAAACCACAGATCAGAGCAGCCGGCCGCTATAATTTTCCCTCAGACAGTCTTGAGACAAAGATCGAGAGGCGAGAAGCGAATTAAGAGACTGATGATGCAAGGCACGAGAGAGAAAGTGGGTCGGGTAAGGAGGCATGAGAAATGACGGCGGTAGAGAAGCGAGGGACAGAAGGTGTGGTAGTCGGTCGCCGCCGCATTTTCTTCCCACGGAGAGCGAGTCTGCTCGCCATTCGTCTTGGTGACGCTCCAATTAAAGGCGAGTCATGGGACGAAAGGGCGGGGTCGAAGGAGGGAGGCGCGGCGATAAAGAGCGGAGCCGGGAGCGCGAACGAGGCGGAGGCGAAAGCAGCGGGGCGCGACCAGGAGCTAGAATGGAGTCCGGGGGGGCGCGAGCGGAGGCGAACGTACGAGCGAATGTGGGGAGAGAGAGGGGAGCCGATCAAGTTGCGAGAACGGGAGACGAGAGCGGAGGCGAAAGCAGGGGACGATAACGGGAAACGAGAGCGGATCGAGAGAGCAGAAGTTTAAGACGAGAACAGGAGCAAGAGGAGGGGCCGGAAGGGGGAGGGTAATAGTGGGAGCAAATGTGGAGGTGAGAGTGGGGGACGCACAGATCAAGTTGCGAGAAGGGAGGCGACAACTGTAAACGATTGATTGATTGACTTTTTTGCGCTACTGGGGCGCGTCAACTGCTTTGGTCATTTGTCCCGTTAGTGAAGTGCACGGTTTTTCTCTGGAGTGGCAGTGATCATCCCCCGCTGGATGGCGTGATCCGGCGTCGACTTACCGTCGGCTCGCGGAGTTTCCTCCTAACCAGGACTCTCCCATCGGCAGGGTACCGCCCCAGCCGGGACAAGCTCTAAGCTCCCGACCGATCTTTCGGAATATGTGGTAGTGTAATGCATGTTAGTGTAAGTGTGTGTGTAAGGTGAGAGGATAGAACAAGGAAGAGGAAGGACAAATCGCGCGCGGTCCGTGACCCGTTTGTTAGGGTACTGCTCCGGCATTCGTCTGGTGTTGATCGGAGAAACCACGGAAAACTACCGATCAGAGCAGCCGGCCGCTATAATTCTCCTCCAGACAGCGACTGAATTCGACCTAGCTGAAAAGCTAGTGTCGAAAATCCTGCCACCGTCGGGATTCGAACTTAGGACCTCCCGGTCAGAAGCGCTGCAGTGGGAGGCGAGAACGGGATGCGAGAATATGAGGTGAGAGCGGGATCGAGAGCGGAGGCGAGTACCGTGGCGAGAGAGCGGGGGCGAGGGCGGGGGGCGAAAAGGAGGGAAAACGTGAGGCAAACGAGTGCGGGGTGAGTTGGGGAGGGAGCGAGTGCGGTGGCTAAAGCAGGGGGATGAGAACGGGAGGAAGAGCGGAGGGGAGTGTGGGGGGGGGCAAGGAGGGGTCAGAAGGGGTGGTGACTGCGGGGAGTGAGAACGGGGGCCGTAGCAGTTCCGGAAGGTGGAGGAGGAGCGAAAGCGGGAACGGTCGAAAGAAAGGCTGTGCGCGTACAAGGACGGGTCCACGAGCGAGAGGACAGAGAAGTCAACAGAAGAAGAGCCATTGCGACTACATTTTCATACACAGAGATCACTTATTATGACACACCAGACATCACGCGACTGAAAGGTCTCAAGGACGCTGTTCGCTATTAAATATTTGTCATCACATGTTGCGTTATGGAACAGTTACACTTTGTAATATTCTTCTTACGTAAGGTGTTGTTTTGTACTATATTTTAAGTTGTTGCAGTATTTGTGATAACTGTTTATGTTATTGGTGTTATGTGAGAATATTTTATTTTTTGTTCATGGGCAATGTGCTTGCTACCATTTGGTTTTGATTGATTTCTGAGTCCGGGCGCGTCAACTACCGAGGCCATATTCCCGTAAATGCAGTGCACGTTTTTTCTTCGGTGGCGGTAATCTTCTTCCAGTGGATGAGGAGATCCGGCGCCAACCTACCGTCGATAGAGTTTTTTTTTCAACTACGTATCTCCCACCAGCAAGGCACTGCCCCAGCCGGCAAGTTCTAAGTCCCCGATCGGTCCCGAGGCATGTCTGGTAGTGTAGTGCATGTTAGTGTGTATGTGTGTGTATGTGTGTTGTGTGTGTGTGTGTGTGTGTGTGTGTGTGTGTGTGTGTGTGTGTGTAAGGGGGAGGATAAGGAATAGGACAAGGAAGAGTAAGGAAAGATCGCTCGCGCTCCGTGGTCCGTTTGTAAGGGCACTGCTCTGGCAATCGCCTGGTGTTGATCGGAGAAACCACGAAAAACTACCGATAAGAGCAGTCGGCTGCTAAAATTCTCCTCCAGACAGCGACTGAATTAGTTTTAGTTCACAAGCTAGTGTCGAAAATCCTGTCACCATCGGGGCTCGAACCTAGGATCTCCCGGTCAGAAGCACTGAAGAGCATAGGGCAGTACACATTTAACTAGTTATTAGTTCAACCAGTTAAATGTGTACTGCACATTTTACACTGTGCACAGCACAAATGTGCACAGTATTAACTAGTTATTATTTAACTTGTTAGTTGAGTGTTTCATGTTTGTGAAGAAACTAACCCATTTTCTCGCCTTACGAAGCTCTTCATATATGTTGCCACGAGCGAGAGGACGGTGAAGGTCACACCGAAGAAGAGCCATGGCCAAGTGGTCGCAGATTCGCTTTCGGCTTTCTGTAACGTTGTAGCCCTTCCATCGGTTGCGAGTGTCATATCTCTTTGCTACGCCAGTTCACTGCTTTAATTTATTCCGTTTCTTCAGTATCATGACTAGGGCCCGGATGTTAATGACCTAAAAATCAGCGAAATATACAAGCATTTATGACCTAAAAACTATATAAATATGACCTTAAAAAATAAAATATGACGCTATACAAGTTTATTTTTTAAAAATTCATGTTGTTTTTTTAAGTATAACATAAATACAAAATTCACTCAAGAACAGATTATGAGTATGGTACACAAGTTTGCAGTATTTGGAACGAACTAGCATTTTAAAACATTGCTTATACACGCAGCAATTTGTTGTACACTTTTTCAGACACATGACCACGAGCTCGACCCAACTCACTCCGTTCAAATTCACTTACGTTTCAAATAATCGTTTGTGGTGTAATTGTTTTTTTGGGACAATATCACTTGATACATTGTCACAGACACATTTAGAAGATTTTTATTCTTTTGTCCTTAAAAATATGACATATGTATGCATTTTGGGCCAAATTTGGCCAAAATACGACCTTTTACTAAAAACTGTGTAAATACGACTTTATATGCACAATAAAAATACGATTTTCTAATCGACAATATATGGATTCGTGCATAAATTGCTTTTAAGTTCACCCGAAGGTTCAGAAAAAATATATGACTTGTCATTAAAATCCGGACCCTAATCATGACAGGCGGCTGACCGTAAAAAATATGACATGGAATATTGGGCGTTACATCGCTAAAGAAGGGAAGTGAAACTAACATTGAGACGTGAACTGATGAGTACAGTTGAATATGCTAATTTCCAAAATCATCAAAGAAAATTCAGAACCCCTAAATCTTTAGAAATAAAGAAAAACTAAACAACTATAGTCACTATCTTCTAGTTCATGCGTGCTGATTAACTGCACCTGTTTTATTGAAGCTAAAATATATTCGCCACATAGTGAGCGGCCGCCCCCCATAAATACACTAAAACATTAGACATACCTAATTAATGTAATTGGATTTGGAAAAATAATAAAACACTGTAATAAAAAACCGTAAAAAATATGACATGGAATATTGGGCGTTACATCGCTAAAGAAGGGAAGTGAAACTAACATTGAGACGTGAACTGATGAGTACCAGTTGAATATGCTAATTTCCAAAATCATCAAAGAAAATTCAGAACCCCTAAATCTTTAGAAATAAAGAAAAACTAAACAACTATAGTCACTATCTTCTAGTTCATGCGTGCTGATTAACAGCACCTGTTTTATTGAAGCTAAAATATATTCGCCACATAGTGAGCGGCCGCCCCCCATAAATACACTAAAACATTAGACATACCTAATTAATGTAATAGGATTTGGCAAAATAATATTTTGTGAATGTTGATAGAACGTACTTCTAAAAACTAAAGTTCCCGTGTTTTGCCTATTAACTTTTAAAAACATATCAAGATAAAAAACATATCTATAATTCGAGATCACTCTTATGCGACATGAACATTTATTAATGCATTTATTGTGGCGTAAAAAGATGCTATTATCTCAAACATGGTCCAATGTTTTTGTGTCGCTTTCTTCTATGTAACTTTGACTTTTTCAAATATTTTTTCAACATTTGGGGGAAAAGGGAAATATGTCAGGAAAAGAGAGAATGGGAGAGAGATGCAGGAGAAGAACAAAATTATTCCATGAAAATAAGGAATCAATGTTATTATTTGATATTTTCATGGACAGTTCGAAAAAAATAATAGATCGTCATAAAGATAACGTTGTTTTAAGTGAACCTTATTTTACAGACATTCTTGATTTCTATTAATACACAAATCTCAGCACTCGTTAGGTAGAAATTAGACAATAACATTAAAATTTTAAAAGTTAAAATTTAATTGAAATTATCGTACCTATAAGTCTTTTTGAATATATGTTAGGTTAATCGAAATAAATATAGTCTATTTAGTTGTATTTGTTAATCGTAAAAATTTCGCTGTTTTCCTGCGCACGATTACGTGACTTTCTTCTTACGAAGAACTTCGTAAGACGAGAAAATAAAAATAATTGAATGTCGTACTCATTGCGGTCAATCCATAGTAACTAACTGACAAAAAAAACAAAATAAATCCAAAAGATTTAGTATACCGGGACACAATGTTCCCCGAAATGAATATTCGATCGAACGACTGTCAGACACAACCGGTAAGTAGAGATCCTAGCGAGCAACACTACAAGGGTTATTTGTTACAGCAAGGGTTGTCCGTGGCATTAGCAATAACAGTGTAGCCAAATACTGACCAAATTATTTATTTTTCAGAAATTTCTAACAGTAGCTTTTGTTTCAGAATAAATAAATAGTGAATATATTTCAATAGAAAAAAATCAGAACAGATTTCGACCTGCCCCTCGTAAAATCTGAAGTTGGGTCATGATTTCAAAAATGATTAAAATTGCTTAAGCCGTCTGAGGGAATTCTGTCAAATATCAATTATTTTATAATCGTGTGATGAAAGTGTGGTGTGATGAAAGTGAGGTGAAGTGAAAGGTGTGGGTGCGATAATTGTGTAGTCTACTGTAAAAAAGTATTAATTTAATTAAGGTCTCCGGTGCAGTGACGGAAGTAAAAAAAGTTCATGAAAAGGGAGCGATATTTTCTCTGTTTACTTTTTTCTTTTTCTATTTCATTTGTCTTTTTTGCTAGTCTATTTTGACGTACGTCGACAATTATTGATTTATATTAACGAGGGTTTGACGAGTTATAAATCTAATAATTATAAGTATAGAGTATTATATTATTTATTTATTTTTTATTATTTATTTTACGTCAAAAAAACGTTAAAAACTGCGTATGACGTCCTATGGGGAAAAGTGAATTGTGTGCACATTTTCAAAATTCTGTGATCCCTACACCAAGTCATATACTACTTAAATTTTGAATTTTGAAAGGGAGAAAAAAAAACAAAAACTCCCATGTAGTAAAATCTATTTTCAAAAATAAATAAGCAATACATTTTGAATTTTGAAAGGGAGAAAAAAACAACAAAAAACTCCCATGTAATAAAATCTATTTTGAAGGATAAATAAGCAATAAATTTTGAATTTTGAAAGGGAGAAAAAAACAACAAAAAACTCCCATGTAATAAAATCTATTTTCAAGGATAAATAAGCAATAAATTTTGATGAAGAAAAAAACAAAACATAAAAAATTATACAAAACAAGGGCCATCTCAGCATTTGCTCAATGGATCAGGGAAACTGGACTAAAAACCTGATCGAGATGGGGGTCATTGACCCGGAAGCTGTAGTACAATAGTTGTTACAGGTTGTTTATACTCATTTACACAGTTCAAATGGTAAATAATGCATTATGTATCATTATTAAAATTAATGTTACTTTTCTTGTGATGCTCAGTATAGTCTCTAATTGTATAGAAACAGATAAATTTGGGTTTAAATTTTTTTTTAATTTTAATGTCATCTGGCAAAGTGTTGTAAAATGATGTACATGTATTGTATGTGAATTTTTTGTAATGAGCTGTTGATACTGTCACCTGATGAATATGATTTCTACGTCGAGTGTTATAGTAATAGACTTCGGCATTTTCTGAAAATATATTCCCGCCCTTGAGCAAGTCATTTTTTACAAAAAACACTGATTCGTAAATAAGAAGACACGGTAATGGTAGAATTCCTAGATTAATGAAGAGAGGCTTACATGAATCACGTGGGTGGGATTTGGTTATTATTCGTACGATTCGTTTTTGTAATCTAAAAGTCTGGGAGCTATAAGATGTATTTCCCCAGAATATTATGCCATATCTCAGGCGGGAATGAACATTCGCGAAGTATACACAACGAGCAGTATGAAGGCTGACTGAATTTGCAAGAATTCTGAACGCGTAGCATAATGAACTTAATTTTGTGTTCAATTCATTTAAATGGACGTTCCATTTAATGTTTGACTGAATTGAGAGACCTAAAAATTTTGTTGCCTTAACATCAGTCAATGGTACACTGTTCATTTTCAATGGGGCACAGAATTGTTTATTTGAAATGGAAAACTGCATTAAAACCGTTTTCTTTTCGTTTACTATTAATTTGTTATTTCGGAACCAATTTGAAACATCTGATATTGTACTATTTACTGTTTCTTTATTGCAAAGGATGTTCGTATCATCCGCAAAGAGAACCGTTTTTCCGTTTCGAATCGTCGAGGGCATATCGTTTACGTAAAGTAGGAACAGAATAGGGCCTAAAATCGATCCTTGAGGAACTCCACATGCAACGGGCATATATATAGTGAGATTAGGTAAAAAATGTGTATCCCTATTTCTTTGAATAAGCTTATGAGTGAATATGCGTACTCTTCTGTGTATCCATGGGTTCATAAGTTCGTGTGCATATTTGGGTGGATATGTACGTTTACGTAATATGTAAGTTGATTTATGTAAACATGAGTATAAAATCAGATCGTTATATTATAATTTATATATATATATATTTATATTTACTTTTTTATTTATCTAGCTATCGTTATTTACGTACAAGCCTTCCTGCAACGTGTAGCAGGAAGTGCCTGCGAGTCCGCCAGTCCGCCTCCACTGTAGCAGCTGGAAGCAGAAAGAGCGCGGTCGCCGGCCGCCCTGCCTCGCCTTCTCCGAGGGCCCGTCTGTAATGAAACACCTGCTAATCCCCACCCCGCCCTCTCCCTCCCCTCCGCCCTACCACTCTCCTTCCCTCTTCCCCGCATCGTCCCGCCCCCACTGCTGATGAGATGGAGGGAGCCCGCTCGAACTCGGTCGCTTTACTTATTACAGAAGAAATGCACGGGCGTAGCTTGCTTTATTCCAGTTTCCTTTCTGAAGGTCTTCATGACATAATCCACCGTTTAATAAACTGTTTATCCTGATGAGAAATTAATGCCTATTTGTCATATACAAGTTAAATGAAAGAAAAGGTATTTCTCTGTGCGATTTAACATTTCAGAACAAATGTCAACAAAAATTGCATTATAACAACTCGCAATTCTTTGTCTTGCATTTGCTCATACTCAACTGATGGTTTGGGTAACAGACTGATGCTATGATTAGTCCCGTTAGTGTAGTGAGTGTTCTAACTCGAGAGGTGATGGCGATTCCTTCCTCACTTGTGAGATCCTGCATCGACTAATATGAGTATCGACACAGACGATACAATCTTTACAATCCCGATAGATCTCTCGATAGTGTGGTACTATAGTGCATTAAAATGTAATATATAAAGGGTTTATGTGTATATACCCCCTAGGGTATAGGTATATACCCCTTGGGTATAGGTGGGAGGGGAGAGACTTTGAAAAAGAAGAAAGAAAGATCGCGCACGGTTCCTAACCAGTTTGTTAGGGTACTGCTCCTACAGTTGCCCGACTCGACTGGAGAAACCAGCGAAAACCAGGGATTTAAGCACTTGGCCGGTAAAATTCTCTCCCACAGTGGCAGAATTCAACTTAGATATGAAGATAGCGTCGAAAATCTTGCCACTTGCAGGAATCGAATACTAGGACCTCCCGGTCAGAAGCACTGCAGTGACATCAGTTGATGCCGTGAGCCATCTCTCCCAGTGGGAATGGATTGGAGAAAACAAGAAATATGGCCGATAAAATCAACCAGCATCTGGAATTAGCATTCCAGTTCTGGTTGGATTCGGCACATCTAATTAGCTTGTTTGTGTCGAAAATCCAAGCACTTCCGACTAGGAGGAATATACTCGGGGCCCTCGAAAGCTGGAGTTGGAACAAAATTAAAACAATTTTTAAAATTACAACGGTAGCATAATTTTAAAATAAGTAATTAGAGCATAAAATCCTCCTTGACTTTCGTGATTGAGACACTTGATTCCAAGTCTTGTTTGCTGAAGTAATGAAAACTTGGCGTGGTTCTTGAAAAAAAAAGTTGTTTTACAAACTATACTCGAGGGTGCCTCTCAAGAGCGGAGAATTGCCAAGAAAAGAATACATCCTTTGACAAAGTCCCGAAGATACCCCCGGGATATTATACTCGATCGTCCTTATAGTTCGCTGTTTTTTGTGTCTCCACGTTAATGCTTTGCTGAGTGCTTCTAAGACCGTCTTATGGAAACTTGTAAAAAAGTCGTCTCCCTCTTCTGTAGCTCTCTTGAAATTCTGATTCTGAATCTCGTCCCTACCACGAACGGCTCTTTTAAATAGATATAATATGATGGATCAGACCCCAGCAAAATCATTTTAAATTCTATTTATTGTCTAATCTATATTTTAATCTAATTTACATTTTAGTTAGAGATAAGCATTACAAAAAAATTTATTGAATATTATTGAAAGGCGAATAATTCCAGTTGCCATATTTCCAATGATAGTAGTTTACGCAATTTCTTTATTCCATGAGGACATGCTTTGAAAACGAGGGACGTTAGGAGCGGGTTTTCAAATTTGTACGAATGTAATAAAGCAACATTATAAACGAGTTGCTTCTCTTTTTTTTGGTATAACAGCATATAAATGTATACGAGAATCTAACTTAATTTTGCAAAACAACTTTCTTGTGACATCTCGGGTATTTGATATCTGTACGAGAAAACGGTGGACGGCTGTTCCGTTTACCTCTACTTCCCCCGATTCGCTCGCCACGATTGGCTGAATGCGTGATGACGCAATCATTCGTGCCATAAAATTGAATATGTCATCATTTGTGCCGTACAATATCGGATAATGAACGATTTCGTGCAACAGAAAAGGTCGTTTATAATACGGAATACAAAAAAGCTTTATTTAACAATTGAATGATATTATAAATGTAAATGAATGAACAAATGAATGTTTAAATAAATGTACTTTTTCTTAAATTCTTGCTTTTTATGTTTGTATTTCAAGGGAAAACTTTTTCTCCAATATTTTCGGTCATTGCATTATTATAACTTGGCAAAATAATATATTCATTTGCCCACTATTTAATTTCTTTTACTTCATCGTCACACCATGTTTTAGGGAGAAAATGTCCTCCAAAGCTCTTACAAGTTATTATATTTAAAGGGCGTGGCAGAGACACGTTGAGGCACCCTTCGATCAAATCGAGGTATGATCGTTTAGAAAGAACGGGCGGCTTATTGTAGCTGGTGTGGCTTGTCATGATACTGCACCAAGCCGTTTATTTATTCTAATCAAATATTGTTCAGTTTACAAAGACGTATTTGCGAAAACCCACAGCTTATTTCCTGGATCTGAATTATATTGAAGAACCGATGGATTTAAATAACTTTAATCTTCTAGCTTTTCTCAGGTGACCTATCTCGAGAAGCACCTTTTGAACAACTTTCAATTATACTACTCGCGCAACTTTTCTTGAACGATGAATTGAAGAAACGCGGGCGGAGTGGGGGTATTAGTTACACGGTCGGCCACTAGAGTATTTACAGGAATGCCAATCTCTAGAAAATCAAGGTCAAACCCGCTACGTGTGCAGCCAGGTCATCGCTCCGGGAAGGCAACAACAGGGACACTAGATAGGAGTTTTAGGTGCCTCCCTTGAAGCACCTGGACCTACATCAGCCATATATTTAGGTAACGGTAATAAAACTAAACAGAAGTTCTCGGCTATGAAAGCAACTAACTTTGACTAACTTCTGTTTCGAGCCAACGAAGCTTTAATGCTTGAAATGTTGTCATCAGTGCTAGCTGTGAGCTTTTGCCTTCAACTGTTTATTGCTCAAGGGAGGGGAAGCAAGGTTATCGTTCAAGAAAAGTTGCGCGAGTAGTATTTTTTCGTGGAAGTCTTCGTGTCTCGACTGGAATACGTTCACTGTCAAGCACATTATTGCTTTACTATGCATCGGTACCGTACAGGGTTTTCTCGTAGTCTCCGTGCCAATGAAAATTGATGCACTTCTGTACATGCCAAAACATTGACTCTTGTATCAATATTTATATAACATAAAGAATTAAATTTATTTACAATAATAGTCCACATGGACTCGCAGGAACGCAGCTGTTAACACTAAAGACACATGCCAACGCATGAGAGGTATCGTAGTAAAAATAAATAATTATCTCTACGAGACCATATGGTCTCGCGGGTCAGCCAACGTGTTAAACATTCAAAATTCACACCATAAATTAAAAAACTATTTACTTTAGAATTAAGTACCTACAAATCCATACTTAACCAGTCCAGGAATGAAAAGTGTTCAAGATAGCATACAAGCAAAGAAAGAAACTAAAAACTTTTCGAAAATGAGCTGGCGGCGGGTAAATTTTAGATTTGCTTGATCTCAAACAATCAATATATTGTTGGTTCAGTTTGGTGGTGAATTCACTTTCTCGTATACATGCGAGTAGAATAATAAAAAATCCAGTAGAATTCTATACAGGACAAAGGCCTCTCCAAAATGGCTCATCAATTTAAAAGCCCACAATTGAGTTATATAATTATTAGAGTAACATTTCCAGTTCACACATTTTCATACAATTTTTTTGTTCATTTTACAGATGGGACAAATATATTACACTATAATGTGATCTTTACTAGCTATACAAGAAAGTATGCGTTGTTGCAGCACTCACAACTGGTTTTCCTTCTTATTTCGGTATGCCATTTAGAAAAACCTGAGGGGAGAAATCACTTGATGTTAATTCTCCTTGACAAGTTGCAATTACTTACGTACATTGAATGGAAATGTACATTTTTCTATTCGTTGTCATGAAGGGTAAAGCACTCTCAAATACAAAATCACAGTTCGAAAATACGTCATCTGCAGGGATATAACACACAGACACTTACGAGACTAATAATAAAAATAAGTATTTAACGTACGTCGAATAGACATTAGCATGGGTTTGTATACCTACACTTCTGTATCTATATACTCGGTTTTGTTCCTGGTATATTTCTACACGTTTATTTTCATATCACTGATCTCTGTCGTCTTCTAGTGGCAATCGCATTCTGTTGGCTTTGTTATGCTCACGCAGGGGCAATTTTAAACACAGTGTATATGCGCAAAACGGGCATATCTATGTATTTCCATCTCTATCTGATCTACCTTACGAGACAAATTATTTCAGTAATTGATGCGCCCGGCGTCAACACACACTGTCTTTCAACTAAAACTTCTTTTATTATTTAATCACACTGATTTGAAATTGTGGCATTACCCTACAAAATTTAGCGTATAATAGTAATGTTTCCGTTGACTATGCATTTTAATTATTAAAAATTAACTGGTTCGCCCCAGAAGTGACATTATTTGTATCAACGGCAACGTCTCTCTATGGTGGAAAACGTGGAAATATCGAGGGCTGACACAGTTCGAGAATGGATCCATTTGTCAATTTCGACGCCGACACTGCGCAAGGGATATGGAGAAGAGTTACTGCCGCAAGCACCTACGGTGACATCTGTTTCTGGAGAGCTATAAATTGCAAGCAAGAGAGAAAGGTAGAATGGGCGTAATTCGAGAGCCTGTTTTTTACTTTCTCGGTATTACTCATGCACAATAGAGAGTATTGTAATGCTGCGGGGAAAAACAGTGAATGTTCGACATAAAAACTCTTATTTCTAAGCACTGGTAACGAAAAATTGAATAAATATGAACCCTATCTTCAAACAATTACATGCTTTAACACGGTGTGTAGTCAGAATCCATGTTTTGTGGCTTCTTCATACCGAAAAATTGAATGACGACAAAATGTCCGTCCGTCCGTTGTAAACAAAGCTAGCGGCTAAACCTGAAGCAGGATTTTCTCCAAAATACGCATTACGCAACATATTTCAAGGCTAACAAACGCATCGGTATGTTCATGAGTACACTGAATACGTTAAAACACTGAATTCAAAGTCAGAAATATATTTTTATTCACTCTTTTGAATTAATTTTTTTTCACGCTTCGTTTATTTACGGAATAAAGTGATGTTTGAAGAGAAAGAAAAGCAAAAATTGTGACATTATAATATTACATACTGATATCATAATGCTGCGAGAAAGTGTGTGCTGTTGCAGCACTTCTAATTGTGAATAGATTTCATGTCGCTCAACATTGCTTAAGAGTGGAGGCGAAATCCGTAAAACTCGTTGACCAGACCGGTAGCGGTAGCTCAGTGCATCAACTGATGTCATTGCAGCGCTTGTCCGGGAGGTCCTAGGTTCGAGTCTTAATGGCAGGATTTTTGACACTAGCTTTTCAGCTAGGTCGAATTCAGTCGCTGTGTGGAGGAGAATTCTGGCGGTCTGCTGCTCTGATCGGTACTTTTCCGTGGTTTCTCCGATCAACGCCAGGTGAATGCTGGAGCAGTATCCTACCAAACGGGCCACGGACCGCGCGCGATCTGTCCTTCCTCATCCGTGTCCTGTCCTATCCTCTTCTCTTACACACACACTTACACTAACATGCACTACACTACTACATATTCCGAGAGACCGGTCGGGAGCTTAGAGCTTGTCTCAACTGGGGCAGTGCCCCGCTGGTGGGAGAGTCCTGGTTAGGGGGAACCCCACTAGCCAACGGTAGGTCGGTGCCGGATCTCGCCATCCAGCGGGGGAAGATCACCGCCATCTCCCGAGAAAAAACATGCACCACATTAGCGGGACTAATGACCGAAGCAGTTGACGCGCCCGGAAAGCCGAAAAAATCAATCAATCGTTGACCAGGCAGGCAGCCCTCGGCCGACCAGCTGACAACTAGGTAGTATGTGCTGCTTCTAACATGTTGAATTTTGCAAATGAGATAATTTGAGGTGAAATACGCTGTTGTAATATACGCTGGAGCTTCTACATTAACAATTGGAAAACCCTGTGAGATATATAAAACTTATTGACACTACGCGGATAAATTGAAAGAAAAACTATGCTACATACGCCCATGACAGAGGTGTCTTCGGTTTCGTTAGATATCCAAAATCATATGAAAATACAAAAAATAAAGTTTTTATTTTGACGGAAAAGTGCAAATATGATTGCGTTATAGCTTCTTTCCTCAGACTACGCATACTGATCGACGTTTTCTATTGAGTGCGTCATTGCTTACAACACAACTGTGGTGCGATAGCAAGGCTCCGACGAAGAGGTGACTGGCCACTAAATATTTGCTCTTCATGTTTAAGTTGAGATGTCAAAAAAATGTACTTTGGGCGACGATAGATGGCAGCTGGACAGAGAATGGAGCAAGACCTTAAAGCCAGAACACACCAACGAAAGTAAAAAAAAAGAACTTTACTACGAGAGTATGTGTCATTCTGTAGCATCTCTAGTTTAAAATTAAGTTCAGACAGCGTATGTTCGGGAGATTTAAATGAAACAGCATTTTTCCTATTTGAATCTTGCGCTAATCATTTTGTATCGATGATTTCCCGTTCTTCCTAAGGCAATATGAGTGGCTAAACACTATTATGCTTTACTCAACCACACTTTAATAGCGAAAGAAGACTCACGATTATCCAGAAGTGATCATCAAAGAAAAAATTGTAATTCGCCTAATTATTGTCTAAACTAAAAATAATGACAGATAAGGATAATAATCCACAACAATAACATTTATAATATTTCTTATAGCATTCCCAAAGTTAACTTTCGGAATGACAATTTCTCATCTTCAGTGATCTCTGACATGAAGAAAACAATGAGAGATTAACATAAAGAAAGGGAGCAAATAGACATAAAGAAAAATATGAAATAAAATAGATTTAAACTAAAATTTTTTTTCTAAACTTAAAACGCAAGTTATGTTGGATAATAAAGAAGCAATTTACGTAATTCCCATAACACTTTCCGAACACTTCCATCATCGTAAGATAACTTACATTACAATTGTATTATACAGTCAAAAATGAAGAAAATATGTTTTTTTTAACACATATGTAAACCAATGTTATTGGATTAGATGTCATGTAACTGAAGAGAACAAAAACGTTCATAAAAAGGAAAAACAGCGTAAGAGATGTCACGTGATTTTGTAGGGTATCTCACACTTCAGTTAACAAGCTAACAATTCTTGAACACTTTTCTCAGTGACCTGTTTTACTTCATATATTTTTTACCTTTTACACTAACTGCGCAATCCTCTTTAAGCCCTTTACGAAACGAAATTTTTCCACAAGATGGGAGTCAACCGCAGTACCATGTTCCACCAATAAGGCCACTGATATACGCATGGTGCTTGGGCTCAATAAAAAATGCACAAAGGTAGCCTTGTGGAAGGTAAGCCAACAAGCAAACGAAAAAAAAAGACGCAGATGAAAATTTTCAGTGAATAACAGCAGCAGCCAGAAAGAAACTAAGAAACACAGATCGTCTGTCCACTCTTCCCTAATTAGTGCAAAAGGTGTAAAATATCTTCTCGAAAAATATAATTGATAAGAAATAAATAGAATTGTGAGTAGTAGGTACAAATTAAATTTTGTGCTCTCATGGAGAATACCACTAAATAATTTTCGAGGTTTTTTTAAATTATCGCACAATATGTTAAACTTGAAATTAAAATTATAAGTTTTAATTAAATTAAAACGTAAAAATTACTAATTCGTTTTTAAATTTTTAAGTTTATTCCTAATATTTATGTTGGGCAAGAGCACGTCTGTATCCAATAAAATATTTATTGGCTAGAACTGCCTTACTCCCTTACTCTACGTGCAATTATAAACCTACAATGTTAGTTGTAATTATTGTGACAATGGGAATCTGATGAAGTCCTTCTAGGACTCACAACTGGAACAAAATGTATATACGTGTGTTAACAATAATAAATATAAATTTGCGTGTGGTAAATAATAAATATACGTGTGGTAACACAGGTATTTCTTTTGCGAGTAGGAAATATTGGGACGCGAGGCCGATAGGTCGAGAAACGCAATCCAACGAGCAAAATAAAATAAATAAACGCGACCAAAGTTTATTTCTTTTATTCGAAAAAGGACACTTAAATTTGCTATGTAAAAGCATGGACAAACAAATAAAGGTACATTAGTGAAAATTAATAAATCGTAATTATTCACATTATCGGAAGCGTACATAAAAATAGACTATGGGGACGGCAACAAATAAAATTATGGCAATTTTTGACGATAAAAACCACTGTCACCAAGTACCGTTCAATAGGAAATAGATTCTGTAATGATAAAAAGTATTATACATTGAGAGAAAACCGTCAGAAGTTATAAAAAGGTGACGAACACAAACTGTATTTATTTATTAAATAGAAGAATCCAATATTTTTAAAATGAACCATGGACATTGTCATTATTTGGGAATATTTTGTGGAAATTGTGACAATAACGCGAGGTTTATTGTGTGAGAATAACGTAAATAATAGTAGAAAAAACGAAATAACATTGTAATGAACAAGTCGTTCTTTGTTTTTAAAACAACGCGGTCAGAAGATATATTTTTTTCAGATGGAGTCGAGCCGAGTTACGAGAGGGATTGGTAGTTAAGTCGCGGATGATGGAAGTGTGTCGGAATTCGAATGTTCGAATGCAACGGAAAATGGAGGATGTTCTTGTTTACAATTAGTGTGGATTAGTGATACGGATAGTGGAGATGACGAGGTCGCAGAACTACAGCAAAGAGAAGTGTAAACAAACATGTATTATTCTATTATTTACAGATTATAACAAGGCCAAGAATGTCATTTTTAAGGTGTTGAGGGAATATGGCCATGCATGAAATTATTCTGGATTCAATTAATTGTATTTCTAATAAATTGAAAAAGTGCACTTGCTTAATGATGAGAATTTCGATTGGTGAATGCAAAGAAAATGAATTGTAAATATTATTGTTAGGATACTGTGAAAAGGGTTTGTATATGTATTGTTGTCTGTTGTTATTTGTTAAATTGAAGAGTTACAAGTAGCGAGAAGATTCTCGCCAACATTTTAGAAAATACGGAATAAATTCAGAATCAAGTTATTTGGTTTCCATTAGAAAACTTATGAGTAATTATTTCCGACGGTATTATCCCAACAAAACACGGAATAAATTTGAATTCATACCTCTTCCCAAAGCAGTATTATTATTTTCGATTTCCTGAATAGGATCAATTCGCGTACCAACGACTTCAAAGACATTTCTTTGAATGGTGCTTCGCAACCCGTAGGTAAATAATTACATACGGGTGTATTTATTTGTGTAATTTCAGGATGGGATATTTTAGAAGGGGTTGCGGGAATATATATTTATGATAGATATATAGAAACATGACAATATTTAGACATTATGACTCATTTAATTTTCATTCAAGTATACACATGTCTTAATGAATACTATTTAACATTCGGTTCAGTAGTACCAACACCATAGAGACATACATGTCTAAGTGGTGTTGGTAGTACCTGATGCGATTAACGAAATTATTTTTTTATTGTTGTATTCACAGTTTTATCTGAACAGTTGAGCATTGCCTCATTTTTAGTACTAGTTTTAACCCATTAACTGCCATTATCCCCAATTGGGGATATCTGACCTTTTTCATTGTTCCTTGACATTGCGTTATATAATTTGAGAATTTTATTTCTTCAATAGATATAGCTTTCCTCTAAAATAGTCCCAGTTTCTGTAGCTGTGGGACGAAGGAAAGCTCAAGCAGGCGGATCTTGCTAGCTACGGTGAAGAGAATACGTCATGTTCGCCTCATGACGCTCATACCCCCAAGCATGGGAATTTAACTAGGCCCAGGCTAGGGGGGCACCGGTAGCTGGCCGGCAAAGTCGGACTACCGACCCAAAATGCCAAATACATACATTGCTGTTGTTATTATTGTTATTATTATTATTATTATTATTATTATTATTATTATTATTATTATCATTATTATCATTATTATTATCGTCATCATCATCACTGAGATGAGGATCTTCAACTGATGAGGGAACTGAGATGTCTGAGTAAACTAGATCTTGACGATAATGATGATGAAATGAATGATAGGGAAAATGGCGGAAAGACATGTGGAAATGGGAGAATATCGAAAAACCTCTCAAGAGTTCCCTTTGTTCACAATAAATTTCACATGATAATCTGGCATCAAACCAGTATCGAAAAGATTTAGGATCATGGAACATCAATATTAAAAAACAGCGAATTTTCAAAGGCATAAACTTTCATTTCTCCATTTTCACTAGCACTACTATTTCTAATTGCCTTACGCAAATATCTTGAAAGTCTAATAATATTTAAAAGACGCTCTGGCAACCGACAAGAGTTCCCAATCCGTCTGGGAAACGTAAATCACAAATGGAATGTGTCAACAACATATCTACATTTTTTTTCAACACAGTATGCAGAGAACATGGTGTCGATTTTATACCGTTGAAAAGCACCATGCTCACTTCCTTGCTGACTGTCTTTGGCGAGTATGTCGTTCTTTGCCTGAAATGAAAATTTCACTTCACCGCGACGAAAGACGTAACAAATCTGCGACATAGCTGGTCATTTACTGCAATTTCTGCAATGTGTGCTAAAAAAACACAATTTTCCGTGCAATTTTAGACCTACCAGTTCTGGCTTCATTAAAAGACCATATGAATTCGTGCTCGTTAATGTAATGATAGGCGGACTCACGTGCTCATTAGAAGAGATGTGTACGCTGCAAAGCAAGAGCATCGCGTGAGAGGGTTGTATTGCGCTATAATAACGTGAATACGTGGAAACAACATTTCGCAAAACGTTGCTTCTAGTAAACTCGTTGATTTCCAGGCGCCTTCCGGATATTTATTTCTCACAATCGTCTCTTATGCAGCCTCGCCTATCATGCACACTTTGCCCATCTCCCCCGACCTGCTATGACCGTCCTGCCTACAACTTCCGCCTCTCCCATGCAGCCTATTCCGCTCTATGTTACCCTCTCTCATAACGCTACGCACTCAATCCGCCCCAATCCGCCCCTGGCCCGCCAATCCAGCCTTTTCTTCTGGATCACTTCTTCCCGGTCATCGCGCTTCTTCCGTCACCCCGCACGCCCTATTGAGCATGTCCTGCTCTTTCCTCCGCACCCTACTGTACCTTCCGTTCTCTCTGTTCCTCCGAACATCACGCACCACCTGCTTCTTCCACGTTTCCGCCACGCCCATTACTTCTTCCCTTCCTACCGAACATCACGCACCACCTGCTTCTTCCACGTTTCCGCGAGCCTCGGCGTGCGCGAGCCTCGGCGTGCGCGAGCCCTCGGCGTGCGCGAGCCTCGGCGTGCGCGAGCCTCGGCGTGCGCGAGCCCCCGGCGTGCGCGAGCCTCGGCGTGCGCGAGCCTCGGCGTGCGCGAGCCCTCGGCGTGTGCGAGCCCTCGGCGTGCGCGAGCCCTCGCGTGCGCGAGCCCTCGGCGTGCGCGAGCCCTCGGCGTGCGCGAGCCCTCGGCGTGCGCGAACACTCGGCGTGCGCGAACACTCGGCGTGCGCGAACACTCGGCATGCGCGAACAATCGGCATGCGCGTACAATCGGCATGCGCGAACACTCGGCATGCGCGAACACTCGGCATGCGCGAGCACTCGGCATGCGCGAACACTCAGCGTACGGGAGCACTCGGCGTGCGCAGGCGTGCCATAAGCGTGCGTGAGCGTGCATTGCGCGGGAGCGTGCATTGTGCTTGAGGTCATTGAGCGTGAACGGACGTTGTGCGGGAGCGTTCAGTGAGCGTGAGCGTTCATTGTTCAGTGTTTAGTGTGTGAATCTACAGTGAGTGAGAGCATATAGTATGTGAGAGCATACTGTTTAAGTGAGTGGTGTGTGTGTGTGTGTGTGTGTGTGTGTGTGTGTGTTAGAGAGAGAGGAAGGGCGTATGGCGTACGTGGGCGTTTAGTGTATGTGAGCTTACTCTGTGTGAGCGTCTGTGAGCGTGGGGTTGGGGTGTACAGTGTGTGTTTCGAGAGTATTATCTTGGTGCCCCGTCAATGGGTGTGTGTACGCGAGACTATACAATGTGTGGGGAGAGAGTACTGTGGGCACTTGCGCAATGTTCTGTGAGCGACGGTACCCAGTGTGTCAGCGTACTAAAATTGCAATCGTACAAAATGTGTCCTCATTAAAAGTGCCAACGAACGTGTTCGAAGGTAATGTGATCGAGCGCACTTTGTGTTTGAACGTTCTACATGCGTGAGCGTACGTGTGCCATCATTAACATACAAGATAAGAGCGTCATCATAAGTCTACGACACTAAAGTGTGATTCTAAGCATGTTATCCTAAACGTACAATCCTAAACGTGCAATCATAGGCATGCCATCCTAAACATGAGATAATAAACGTAAGATCAGAAGCGTGTGATTAAAAGCGTAGGATCATAAGCGCGCGCGCGCGTGTGTGTGTGTGTGTGTGTGTGTGTGTGCGAGTGATATCTTCTCTGGCACTTACAGTTTACTAAACGGAAATGTACTTTCATGAGCAAAACACATGATCAATAATGCTGAGACGTACGCTATCTCCTCTTGGCAAAACGGCCATATTAGTTGGTGCCTACGGTCCAACGTGCTACCTTCCTTTTTTGTTTTAAAAAAAGCGATGAAAAATGTATACCACTTTCGGAGACTTTGAGAAAGCTTATTTTCCTTTAGCTTTTTTCTTTATATGTCGACTCGAAAGATATTTTTCTGCACTCACTGCAATCTGTTACGAAATATTGAATGCGAACGGGCGACTAGATTGTCACGAGAAAAAAGTTCCCTCTACCCGATGTCTTTCATTCACAAGGGAAGTAACCATCATTCCGACGACGTCGCGGTTGGCGAAATAACAGCGACGGTGCCAAGTCAATATGAGAGAATGCCAATTCCACGGTGGTGCGAGGGCTTGGAGGGGCGAGAGTGGGGAGGGGTCTTTGCTTTTGGTTCTGCGAACACATTCCTGCGCGCATTTCCCCTCCACGTGGACCGAAAGCGGCTTGCGCCGGAGAGAAATCGCACCACCCCCTTTGAAGCACACGGCGTCAAAGTGTGTTCTTTTTCCTTGAGGAGATTTGATTCAACACAGCAAAGTTCTCACTGGAGAAACGGTGTTTAGGAGACATTTTCCTTTGAATTGTCGATATCTTGCCTGGTATTAAAGGCAAGTTGTATGATTGCGAGAGAATAATAAAATGTGAGGTTCGTTTGAACTTCGATGTTTTTAGATTTGGAGACGAAGAATTGTGTGAGAAACTACAAGATATTCACTTTAGTTCCTTAAAGTTCACTTTTATGGATAGTTTCTCGTACATAAACTGTTCTGCACGTAACCCTTACATACAAAATTCAAATTTTATTGCTGCCCATTCATTTGCCAATTCAACAGGCATTTTACAATATCCTAGGGGCAATTACATATTTGAATATAAATATATCAGAGACGTGTGTATCCGTTACTTTTATTGGTATTATTTTATTTAATGCAATATAGCAGCAGGACCTAATTTATTTTACGAATTTCAATTTAAAGATTGAACAAATACATTTCAATGTAATACATTTTAAGTATGATTTTTCTCTTATTCATATTTTTATACATATGTAGTTAAAATATAAAAAAATTTACCATTGTTCTCATGAGCAATCACTCAGTCAAAAATCACTGAGATTTTGAACATTTTCTTTCACATTTGCACATTTTTTTAGACTGAAGTCTCGAAACTCAATTTTCCTATCGCATGTATGCCCTACTCAATTGAAGAGGTCCTTGTTATTTGAAACTGATATTCATTGTACAAATCAAAGGAGATTATAGAGCAGATACAAATTATTGCTAGCAGTTACCCAAAACACATTCAATGAAATTTACGCAGTACGTATTTTACATTAATTTGTAACATAATTATGCACCTCGAAAGAAAGGTGTCCATAGATAATTATATCGTAGTTGGAGATAATTAATTGAAAACAACGGCCGTCAGAGACACTGATGTATCAGAGGCGAACAAAGTATACAATCGATTCTCAATGGGATCTTCGTTTTGCAAGCAATTAATTCATTGTCAGAATAGAGCATGAGAAAATACATTCGTCCGACATGATCATATAGATTTATAGCGGAGATTTGTTTCCGCTTTATTTTTGCAACTGCAGATGACTATCTAATTGCAATGTTCATAATAAGGAAAGTACATCGTGCATTGGGTGTTAGTTGATCAAGGGTTCAAAACAGATATGATCATATCCTGAAATTGTTGGTAAAATCGACAGAGATTTATCATTAGAGTAATACTTAAGGTGTTTCGCTAAAATTACTTCCAAAGTTATTGAATTATATAAGAAAACGAAATATTAGTGGTTTCTGGATTTTGCTTTGCAATAATTTACAAAAATACCTTTTCAGGTTTTGTAATTTGGGCATTATTAGTTATAACGTGGTCACGTAGCTTGCCTGCGCGGCTTTTCTCGTAGTCTGCCTGTTGTCACTGAGCCTCTCCGCCGGCAGGAGCAATGCGGCAATGGAAGATAAGGGAAATGGGAGTATCCCGAAAAGAATGTCCCAAACCAACACAAATTCCACATGCAACGACCGGGATTTCATTCCCAGCCAACCATGGAAGGCTTTCGCTTGAGATGTCGCGACGAGAACACATGCAAAGGATCCAGAAATGAAATTCCGCCCACGGGGTAGAGTTTATCACTCTGCAATTCTGTCAGCTTGAACATAATAGATGTGATATCTTCTCTCTTGCCATTGCCTTGTTCACTAAAACGAGTGATTCATTTCCGGCATTCATCTGCGAACCTTCCGGCATTCCATTTACACCACGTTCTTCATTTATATTAATTTCGTTTGCTTCGTAATGTAAGGTTCTGAACTTGGGGAGGTAAGTTTATAAATAACCTTTAGTGAGAGGGTAGGCTATGCGGAACTAAGCCCTGAGGAAGGTTACAGAATGGCGACCGAAACATCGGCACTGTGCCTTGGACGCGGCGTTTCCAGGACAGCCAAGTACATACATTATTTTATTGGTACAGACATGCTAGTAAATGGACTACGTTCAATTACGTTGTAAGATAATAGAAATGTTTATGATATTGGTTCAAGTTAAAAGATTTTACGTGAAGGAATATTCGTTTCAGCGTCATCCAGCATAAAGTAATTGATACCAAATAATAATAATAATAATAATAATAATAATAATAATAATAATATTTTATTAATTTATGTTTCATCCTACCTTTCTATTAATTTTTGTTACATATGTTGCACAAATTCTTTATCTCGCATTATTCCTTTGGCCCAGAAAGTATCTTCGAATAAAAATAATTTTATTTCTCATCCAATTGCACTTGCTTAGAAACTTACAACTTCAGTGTTACAATGACCACAAATCTTTTGTACTTTGCCGAAGAGATTCTTCTTTCTTTTGCACTAAAAAACAACAAAGGCACCAATACCATCTACCTGAATTCCGTTACTGAAACAGTGAGACACACGTGCTCTACATATCCCTCGCCGGAGCGGTGGCCAGTTGGGTGAGAGGGAGACAAATTGGATTCGGCGACCGCGCGGCATCTGCTGGTCACCCTCGCCCCGATGCGGCTGCCGTACGCACCTCGCCTCACCCCTCCACAGCACGCCCATTCGCCAGTGAAGTCATTTGTCTTTGCCGTCACCACTTTCACCGTTCCCTTTCACCGTTCTCGATGTCCCCCTTTCTGACGCCTCCCACATTCACCATACTCTCTATCGTTCGCTATCCTCCGCGTTACTCGCTCGCACTTTTCCCTCGCTCGCAGCCTAGTAGGTTTCCCGCCATCTCAGTTTCCCGCAATCGCAGTTTTCCCGCAATCGCACTTTTCCCGCAATCGCACTTTTCCCGCAATCGCACTTTTCCCGCAATCGCACTTTTCCCGCAATCGCACTTTTCCCGCAATCGCACTTTTCCCGCAATCGACTTTTCCCGCAATCGCACTTTTCCCGCAATCGCACTTTTCCCGCAATCGCACTTTTCCCGCAATCGCACTTTTCCCGCAATCGCACTTTTCCCGCAATCGCACTTTTCCCGCAATCGCACTTTTCCCGCAATCGCACTTTTCCCGCAATCGCACTTTTCCCGCAATCGCACTTTTCCCGCAATCGCACTTTTCCCGCAATCGCACTTTTCCCGCAATCGCACTTTTCCCGCAATCGCACTTTTCCCGCAATCGCACTTTTCCCGCAATCGCAGTTTTCCCGCAATCGCAGTTTTCCCGCAATCGCACTTTTCCCGCAATCGCACTTTTCCCGCAATCGCAGTTTTCCCGCAATCGCAGTTTTCCCGCCATCGCAGTTTTCCCGCGCTCGCAGTTTTCCCCCAGGCTCGCAAATCTCCGCATCGCAGTTGCTCGCGCTCGCTTGTCCTCCACATACGAAATCTCCCAAACTCACAGTCTCTTACATTCACAGTCCCTCATAATCGCCAATTGCACCCTCGCCGTCCCAGCCACGCGATCGACGGCCATGCCTATGCTGTATCCGTCCAAGCCAATGCCATCCCCAATTTTAGCCCTATCCACGGTCTCTGACCCTACTCTGGTCATGAGAAACTATTCTCATTGCCAGTTATCCTATCACATTTTACTTTCGCAAACACCCTAAACGGCCGACATACACACCCCGCTTTAACCTACAACAGATGGACCTGCCCAACATGCCGCCCTTCACCCTGTTCCTGCTCCGCTCTCTCTACACGGTTTTCGCCCCGTCCTCTCCGGTCCGTTCCCGTTCTGCTCTCTCACCCTGCTGTTTCTGCTCTACTGCACCCCCTGCTTCTCCGCTCCGCTCCCACCCAGCTCTCTGCACTCCACTGCCAGTCCAACATCATTTCCATCCCAGGACCGCTCCCACCACATTTGGCATCCAGTCGCCGCCTACGGTCTCTCTCTGTCTCTCTCTTACCCCGCACTTTTGGTGTCTCCTTTAACGTCGCTACTGAGCTCTCCGATTCACCCTGTCTGACCTCGACTTCCTCTCACGCCTTCTCGCTGTGTCGCACTCTGCGGCACGGCCGGTGCTGCCCCTCGACGTGCTTCTCGCCCCTCATCCTGCTACAAACTCGCACGTACGTACCACAGAAACAAGCCACTGCGACCTGCGCCGTGAAAGGTCGTGCCGGTAGCATGTGTCCGACCGTCACACGACCGTGATTTAGGACTACGAGGTCGTTAGGTCGTAATTGCTGTGGGTAAATTCTTGGCACTGGAAAACTCCAGAACTACTAATATCGCAAAACTCTTAGAGAAAACAGTGTTGCACTAGAAATGTTGGGCACATACGTGTCTATATACAGTGATCTAATTAGAAAGATATTTAGGATAAATAAATATTGGTGGAGAGGCTCAGGCCATTTAGCCAGCTTTTTCACCTGAGCACTTTCAAAATTTATATTTCAATGGTGAATATAATAAATGAAGTCATTCAATGAAAAATACCTACGCAATTTGGATCAAGGTATTCTCACATTGAAGATAGAAGTGAAAGCGAGAGAGAAAGAGTTTGACAGAAAAAGGTATGCTCACACAGCATTGTGTGATTAAACTTATTAATTTCAACTTACGGATGTATAAAAAAATTAATCACATGTCAGGTTGAACACTAGTAGGTTTTACTCAAGTTTAGAAATAATATATTTTTGTGACTAGTATGATTATTTTCTTTCCGGAGCGACAACTTCTGTGTTCATTTGTCCCGTAAGTGCAGTGTATTTTATTACTGAGCAGGTGGCGGTGATTCTTCCGTGCTAGTCCACGAGATCCAGTGCGGACCTATATATCAGATTCGGTGGTATAACGGTTAGCGTACCGGGCTGTTGTACCCAAATTTGCGTGTTCAAACCCGACCGAAGCCGTGTATTTTTAAGGGCAAAAAAATTTTTCGTACGCCTTCCTTCGGAGGGGAGATAAAGACGGCTGACACATGTAGTAGATTTACTGCATTTAAAAGATCCTCAAGCCTCCGCGAAGCCTCTGAGCTAAATTGAGATAGCCTGTTTCGTCGCCCAAGATAATACATCCTCTCTCCACTAGATGGTGAAAGGAGCATAGCGAAATTTGTGTGGTTAGACGGACGAGCAGGCCTGATGGCCGAGTCTCGCCACGGAAAATAAGGCATTAACTAACTAGCATCGGGTTGCGAGGATTTGCCCCAGGGCAAGAGCACTCAGGCCAGCCCGGACCCATCACCCCAGCCCGGATAAACCCTAACCTCCCAGTGTGTATATGTAGGCAAGGGGTGAGAAGGGTACACGGGTAATGGGGGAAAAGATCCGGTGCGGTTCGAAGATCAGAACTGCTCCGGTATTCGCTTTGTTTTGATCGGAGAAACCACGAAAAAGTACCGAACAATACTCCTCGAATTCTCCTCCACTTTGCCTTTGATTTCGTTCTAGCTATCTCGCTAGTCTGAAAATTTTGCCAAAGTCCGGACTGGAACCCCCATCCCATCTCCCATCTCGCTCCAAATATGTAAACCTTCAATGAAGTTTAAAGATAGTTTAAAATGTTTAAAAATATATTCATAAAATTGTTAAACATGACTTAAAACTTTATTGTTTCGAAAAATAACAAATAAGCTGGTATGTCTAGAAAGCGATCGTACGATGCAGAATAATTGCAGAGGGATTCCCCTTCCCCCACCCCCTCAATCCGCGAATGTGACGCATCGGTTCCCGGAAGCATCACATCGCACGCGTTTGAGAGTGAGGACAGCGCCGTTGGCGGTCATTTCAAACTGTCGACAACACAGCTCATTTAGTTATACCTCGCACAAGGATAAAGAACTCCTCCAGCCCAGGAGATGAAGGGAGCGATGAAGTACTCTCGACTGGTAAGTGACCTATTCACCCCCTAAAAATGTTTTGCGGTGTGTGTATTTAGGTGTGTTGGGGGAGGATTATTTATAAAGTTCAATAATAATAATAATAATTAATTATTATTATTATTATTATTATTATTATTATTATTATTATTATTATTATTATATCGTTTCCCAAAGTGAGAAAAGGTTTTTTCACATCATCTTTGTTGGATCGAAACAACATTTGTCTTGCCCCTTCTTCCAACTTAGACGCCAAGGTTCGTCAACGGTGACGCCAAATTAGAGGTAATGCGCGGCACACCGAACTTTTTCCTCCCATTCATGATACACTCAACAATTAGATGTTCATAAAGGGCATGATATCATTTAAAGATCTATGATTTAATGAATTTACGCAGAAAATATCCATGCCACAAATATCAATATGGTTGAAAAGTTGTTGGGAAAGTTGGGACATTTCTTAAAATGTCGAGCAGCAAGAGTGCACGCAAAAACTTACATACGTGTTGGATCTGGTTGTAGAAAAGTTTTAAAAGTTCTTTATTGAAACATGCCCACAAACTGCTCACAATTATTGGGCGTTTCCTCGTAACCCGTTTCCGAATTTATGTTAACATGAGCTCCAGGAAAAACGTTACGATACTATTTTTAGCTATTATTGCTTGAAAGGAAACTAAATATTGTCCCATTAGCTGGGTCGATGGGTTGCGTTTAAAATAATCTCTATTACCTATTGATAGCCTATTACCCGATCTGCAATCCATACAGAGTGGCGAGGAATCTGGAAACAAATCTTGCTACTTATTAGCTCGAATTGGCCAATGAAAATCGTTTTTTTTTCCTTTCAAAAACACACTTAGGATTATTGCTTATTGCAATGTAAAAACTTTAAATGGAAATTTAAAATAGAAAGATTGTCCTTGTTCGAACCTTTATACTGCACTATACTTCGCGCGCTCTTGATCGACGTCGCCACGAAGGACTATCTTCTTTTCTCTCCGGTGATGCGAATTCCAGAGTCGAAGTACCGCGTTCTTCTTTCCTGTTCGTCCACGCGAACGTTGCCGAGCCACTGATCCGCACTACTTCAAATATTCGTAGTTCTAGTTTGATTAAACTTTCAAAAACAATACCCAGTTCTTTACGATTACACAGTGGAAATGTTTTAAAGTTCCACAAATTAATTACTTGTCCGAATATTTCCGAGTCCTATCATGTACGACTTCTCACAAGTTCTAATTTCCGCGTGTTGTAAAAATAATTAAAGTCCAAACTGTTCGTGAACGTTCGAAATTCTAACAGTTCAATAATTAATAGAGCAAAAATAAAAAGTTATACTTTTAACACACTGTAAATTATTCGGAGTCCAACGTTCCTCAATTCATGAAAAATTACAAGTTCCAATTACACAAATTATCTATCTGCGAGCGACCCGCACAGCATCACGACGTATGACAGAATGTGTTTTTTTTTATTACTGCCTAGCCCTTCAGACCTCGGCTTCCCTTTTCTACTGTTTTGTCTGCAAAAATTAGACATACTTCCGCAGTAGTAGACTATCGTTGCTCCAGTATTAAGTCTGGAAGACTAATTAAATAAGGAAATGCTACACATTCTGAAATTCTGGAAATGCTACACAAACCCAGATTTCAGCATATTTCTGAAAATGCAATGAAAAAGTTAAATACCACAAAAATCTGCACGCGTATGGTAGGTAAATAGGGCAAGAAAATTCTGCTGTCTACCCGTAAATATCACATAATTATAAACACTAAAATTTGTTTGTGAAACGCCACAAGTGTCATGCGATTGTTAGACATTGCGTTTACGTACAATCACATTTTTTGTATTTAAAACACTCTTAGCATTAAATAAAACCTACTTTATTAGCTTTTCTAACAATAATCCTACACTCACGTGTTTTCTCAAAGAGGAGATATCGAATGCTTTCAAAACATCTATTACATCCAATGAAATAAATGATCAAATGACAGGTAAATATTCGTTTTACTAATTAGATGAATAATTAAAAAATAGATTTAGTACTATAAAATCGGTAAATAATAGTAAATGAAAACACTTCTAGAAGCTATTATCTTTCATTTAAAACAAATATCTCAAAATTTGTTAGAGTTCAAAATTCAAAGTTCTCTCAAAACAAAAACGCATAGTGTTTTAAATTCAAATAGCTATACAATTTTCTAAATATCAAGAGATTTTAATAAAATTCGGAACAATATATTTATAAATGTACTTGATTTGATTTCAGTGAAAAAATGAATAAAAACAGATTTTAATAAAACTTTGAAAATGTCACAGGGTGTTGATGAATAGTACTTCCAAAGATTAACATTCATCTTAATGATCTCAGGAATGGCTCAACTAGATCTTACTTCTGAGATATTTCGCAAGTATCAGTTCAAAACATAAAGCTATAAGCATATACATAAAGCTTCTAATCTAACATAATCCAATGCTAACACATCCACCTACCCATTCAAATCCATCTATACGTACGTGCGAAGCGATTTTCGAGTACAAAATTTCATGTATCACCTCTGCACCAATATCAATCGTCCCATCTTTGGAACAGCACCAAAATATCTACATCCTGCTTGTCTGCGAGGTCACCACTGAAAAGAATGTTAAAAAGGATTCTACGATCGATACTCGAGATCATGTTGAGGTGAATCCAATACTTTTCATAGTGAACATTTCCGGAGACGAAATAAAGATAAAATGTAGCGCTGAAATATTTAAAAATATCTGAGAAAAAACAGCAGGCACTTGTTCGTTTGACATACAGTTTGATTGTTGTAAATGTCAACAAATGGCCGTAAGTTACATGAACTATCATCATCAGCTGCGACAGAAACAAAAACCAACTGCAACCGATTTCCGAATTGTTGTTTGTGACTAGGTAGAAAAACCGAGCGTCTCTTTTGCGGGACAGTTGATGGTCTGTTAGTTCGCAACGGGGCGAAAAATGAAGTGATCTGCAGGAGCAGAAAATCCCATTCCGTTCGGTGCCTTACCAAAGCCATCTAGAATTTTCTGCGCTGTATGTAGAAACTCGCTGCGAAGACTGCTTGTTGGTCATTTTCTCATTCAACGTTTCCAGAATTGAGAAAACAACGAGAAATTTAACAATACTAAATTTAATTGATTTTTTTCATTTTCACTGATAGAACTAGAAGGCAAATACTTTCCGTTTGCATAACCATTTAATTTAGTGACAGCGAGAGAACAGGAGTTCGTCTCTGATCAGTCTTTCTTCAAAAGAAATCCGTAATAAAAATTTTCACATTATATCACAATCATTTCAAATTCATTGCTTTATTTCAATTGTATTCACAACATAGAGCATTATGAAATCTTCTGAAAGTCTAGTTTATTACCGTTTTTATATTTTTTTCTCTGAAGCAATAAAAAATATTATTCGTGCAATAATATTGACATCAGTGCACATACTTTATGTTGATTGTTCTGCATAGGGCTACGTTTTAGAGAACTGCACAAAATCGAATGGAAAATCTCTGGCAAAAGTGTAAATTGATTTATATACATAAATATTTTACACTGCTAACGAATTATCTGAAGTCGGTCTTAATGTATTATAGTTGTGCTTATTTCTGTGAAATCGATAGTTTAAAATTCATTTTATCTCTTCGTTTACTACAAGATGTACCGTTTTACATTCGGGAGTATTGTTTTCTTCCATCATCGGGTACAATCTCTGGATTAAAAAGTATTAAAAAAGTGAACTATATATATATATATATATATATATATATATATATATATATATATATATATATATATAAAATCAAGAAACTTATAAAATATCAATTAAATCATTTAAATGTATTTATCACTCAAGTACGAAAATCAAAGGTATGAACTCCTGTTGTTAAGCCTTAAAATCATTTGGAAATGATTGCACGTAAGGGCGCATTTGAATGCGACTAAATGCGTTCGAACGGGAGTTTTTCTGAGTAGGCAGGGGCCCAGGATGAGTGAAGAAGGGGTGGGGAGAGGAGAAGGGGAGGGGAAGAAGGGAAGAGTAGACAAAGGGTGGGAAGATGAGGGTAGAGGAGGGGAAGGGGAGGAAATAAAATCTAAGTGAAATCATAGTCAATTGAAATAAAATCGAATTTACACATTTTTTGGCGTAAGTTAGTGGGTGTAAATATTTTTGTGCATTATGAAACACTTTTCAGGCAGGAACATGATTTGTTGATTTTCATTTGTTCACATTGTTATAGTGTGATAGAAAATAATTATATTAGCACTTAATCCAAATCTGCAGAATTTTTAATAGCACAATTTTATACTGAAATGAAGTGTATTACAAGATCCTGTATCTTATCAAAAGGTCGATATCTCGTGAGCTGATTATGCTCTCAACACATACAGATCTTATTTATTCATCTGCTTTACTGAAAATAACATTCCAAATTCGCTTGCTAACACACAGTTCATATCAGTCAAACGTACGAAATGATAAAGTGAAACATTTTATGGAGAAAATATAGTTTCAGTGAACCAAAGTTTTAACTCTATTTCCATTAGTAAAGCAAACGAGAAATTATGTAATTTTTGGCCCTCGGGTGAAAATCAAACAGAAACTGCAGCTCGTAGTATAATGTAATTAATTAGGTACCTACATCATTCCTTGAAATATTTGTTGTCAAAATGAAGGCGGGAATGGCTGAAAATAAAAGTAATATTTATCGTAAACTAGCAGGCCCGGCAATTCTTCGCTATTCAATTCATTACACTCCACACGCCACTGCTAACGTGATTGCTAATCATGTTCTACTGTACGCTCTGTAAAGAATGTTATAGATGAAAGACTTCCTCGCAAAATGGGTTTGTTCTATGTCCTGGTTTGGACATGGTTGTGGAGTATCTTATTTTTAAAACGTTCTCCCTCAAGTTTGGTCGTGCATTCGATATAGCACTGTCTTGGAGAAATTTAATTTACTTGTCCGAGTTATCGTTCAAGTAACAATTCCAGCAAATATTTTACAACCGCTGGGGCACAATTCTCAGCTAAGCAGCACTTAATACCTCAGAGTGCTGCGGGTTGCGGTACGATTCTGCTCAGGGGCACTGCCTCATCATAATCAACAACGCCCTAATTTGGCGTTTATGCGCGACCGACATAAGCACATTGCCATTGTCCTAGGTCTAAAACCTTCTCGCCAATTCATCTAAAAAGGTGACAGTTTTATCGCAATCGGATGAACTGTACGGCAGAGCATAAAATACAAACATTGATTTTTAATGCTACATAAGACTTTTTGATTCCATTATAATTAATATTTTACTACATTGAAGTACAAAGCTGTAGAACACCAAAATTATTTTATTTTAGTTTTTAAAGTTTGACGCAGAGCTGACGTACTACAAGTTTCGTTGTCATATTGTACATTCTCTTATAATTTTAGTTTCGCCATCAATTCATTTTCGACAATCAACGATCTCTCACCTCGTCTTTTTTGGCAGTACACACTGTAACGTCCTGGGTAGGGATCTACGCCACAAAGAAACAGACTCGAGTGGGTATTTACAATTTATATACAATAAATTATTTACAGTAACTAAAACCTCACTTTAAGGCGTTTGTCGGAGCTACCTGCCGCAGCCCCCCTCTCCCAACACGCGCCTTGCGGGCGCGCCTGCGAGTAGCCAACTCCACCGATTCGCAACTGGGCACCTCATGTGCCTCGGCCGACCATCTGCACCTTCACCGTGTCCGAACCTCGAACACCTAGTCGTGCCTTCAGCACTTCCGCGCCAGACTTGGCCGGACAAGATTTGCGGTGTTTGCCGCGAGGAAACCAGAATCGTTACCCCCAAAGGGTCCTGCGATTCACCTTAATATAGGCCCGAGTCACTCCTACGTCATCTGCCCCCCACGCACTCGTCTTGAAGCGAGTGCCACCGACGTCGCATTTTGTGCCCGACGTCTACGAACCAGCCCCATACCTTCTGGGATTTCCGTGGAGGGATGGACTTTGTTCGGGATTGGCTTATTTGGCTCCTTCATCCCCATACCTTGCAACTCAGGAGCAGGGAGTCAAGTCTATGACGCTACAGTACACTTTACGAAGGGAGTATGGAACACATTGGAAAACTTGGGAATTTGCATACGTATGTCAAATGACAGTTCATTAGAAATTCCATTAGATGACCTAAATGATTTTTTCTCATCCATAGCATATCCAATAGACTAACTTTTACAAAAAATCACTACAGAGGCTGGAAACTGCGCCTGCCGTGAAGAAATATTCCATTTCAAAAATGCTGGTTGAGGAGAAGTCGAAACTAGTGGTGCTACAAAATGGCGCAGACTTTCTCGCAGTAATGTTTTCTAATTTCCTCTGTGTGGACTGGTTTTACGGTCTTGCCCCAACCTCTTGCCAGCTACCATGTGTCGCCGCAGAAATACATTTTTTGAAAAATTTTTCAAATTTTTGGTTAGCTGATATAGAAACGAAATATTACTTTAAGAATATTAATGAAGAGTAAAACCTCGTCCTAAATAGTAACTTTTAGTGAAAAATTTAGAATGTTTTTAGGAAAATGGTGTTTAAACGTTATTGTTAATGCGACATCCGAAGCTCTTTTTCACTTTTTTTGAAACTTCATTTTAAGTTGTTTGAAGTTCTTTTACTCTTAAATGCAATAATGTATACAAATTAATGGAAATGTGCATATTAACGTCGTGAGATATATTTCAAAAATATTACATTTGTTTAATATTTTTAAAAAACGAATACATCAAAATGAAGTTTAACCATATTAAACAGTGCAATTAGTATTATCCTTTGAAACAGTTTGACGAAAAAATTTGGAGCTATTTTGGAGTAAATGGCGTTTGAACGTTTCAGAAAATGCGGAAATTTGAGGTCATTATCACAGAGAACAGGTTTTTTTTTAGACATTGAATGACATTATTTAAAGCACATGTACTCATATTTATAATAATATGAACAAATTGCCGATAATGTAAATATTGTAGATGAAAGAAACAAGACAAAAATTATTATTCTGTAATTTAAAAAAACAACAAAAGAATGGAGCAAGATGGCGTTTTGTTATCTTGTATATTACATTTACCACTATCCCTACGGAAACTTTAAAGGAAAATTTTTTAATCAGTTTGTGAGGAAATCTTGTATTTGATATTTTTTAATTGCACATATTCCACGCAATATTGCTCGAAAACAACTAATATGTTCAAGAAAACGTATATGATCTTATTGAAAGAACTGATTATAAACAATAAATTTCATTTAAAGGAAAGAAGTCTATCTTCAATTATGCAATTGTAGGAAGACGCCAGAAATAATTCAAACTTTTGCAATTTTCAAAAATTCAGAGTTAACGTGAAAATCGGATCTATGCCACCTTTATAATAGTATTTTACTCCATTCTTACAAGAAATTGAAAGAATAAATTAGTTACGGCGAAGAGAACACGTCATGTTCGCCTCATATCGCTCTTACCCCCAAGCATGGGACTTTAAATAGGCCCAGGCAAGGGAGACACCGGCAGCTGGCCGGCGAAGTTGGACTATTATTATTATTATTATTATTATTATTATTATTATTATTATTATTATTAGTATTATTATTAGTATTATTTCTCACGCAAATAGGCCGTCTTGGACCACGTAGGACATACACTTGCACGGGCTTAGTATCATTTTATCACGATGCAAAGTCTTGCCTGTGGGATCAGGGGGAATCAGCATTAGGCTGAATCCGATTTTTATACCCCAAGTTGTTAGTCCTAAGGGAATGGAAGATGGAATGATGATGATAGTGAAGGATGAATGGACGGCACTCGCAAGCAGACATTCACGAACACACCCAACCCGAGGCAGGACTCGAACCCGCGATCCTCCAGTCCGAGATCGCCACGGCACTACTGCATTAGCGCTCTCGGCTATCCGGACTGTCATTATTATTATTATTATTATTATTATTATTATTATTATTATTATTATTATTATTATTACTACTACTACTACTACTACTACTACTACTAATATCATACTCGTATATTCTATGGAGAATTTATGCACAATATGTATTGTAATGCGATCGGTCCAACAATAGCCCATTGATTGCAAGGCCTTTTGCGTATTCACGGTAACCGTCTTGTTCTGGGAAACGAGAGGCTCACACAGCGCGGGTTATTTGTGAGCAACACTGTTTCGCGCGTTGGCTACAGAGCTCCTTCATCCTCGCCAGGCTATCAAGGCAAGACAACCACCTTTCTCAGAGAAAGTCGGTGGAGGGCTATGAAAAGGAATAAGCTGGACGTAAGCAGTACATTACAAAATCTTATATTACGCCTTAGAAGCAAAATATTTGAATTTACCTTACCTATTTTCTTAGGTTGATTATGGTAGACAATAATGTGCCGCCAAAAGGACACAAAGCTTTCAATTCTCAAAATATTTTAATAAGAAGAAATCGATTTTATTTGGTATATCGGAGAAGAGAAGGCCAAGAAATTAAAAGTGGATTTTGTTGTTTGACTATTTCGAAGTGGTGGTTGAAAATTCGTTTTAAATAATAAATTCGCTCACAAAATGCCCAAAAATCTTATCTCAGATTATATATAAACTGTAAAATTTGTGATGGAAAATTAATCTTTACATGAAAATATTAAGGTAATATTTTCAGAGAAACACTAAAGTCATATATATATATATATATATATATATATATATATATATATATATATATATATATATATATATGAAATGTAAAGACTCTGGAGAAACATGAAATCAACACCTGACCGAAGAGTTAATGCTCACGCTGTTATGTATTAGAAAATGAGTTAAATTACAAATCATCTACAGTGTCATTGACAGTACGTTCTACTCTAACAAAAAGTTTCATACTAAGTATCTTCACATTTCCATCATTCGCGTAAAAAAGTTGTCCGTACAAAACACCCTCGTATGTAGGTCGTGCACTCTAGGGCACACGGAGTGCAGAGAAAAGTACATTAAAGAGTGCTGCTCTCCCTTGCAGCTGGCAGACGCAGCCTTCTACGCCGCTCACGGCCCGCTTCCCCTCAGCACTTGCCCTCTGTGCCTCGGCTGCGGTAAGGCACTCACATAATCAACGCTGAATGACAAAAGTATTTGGCCAGTTACATTATGTGCTGAGACATATCTGCAAAAATTGACACGATTCTAGCAGAACATTAACATTTTGTATTGAATTTTTATCTACGTAATATCATCTACAGTGAATGTCAAAAGTATTTGATCAGTTCCACTGTGGGCTGAAAAATGACTGCAAAAATTTACACGATTCTACAGAATATTAATATTTCCTTTAAAATATTGGAAAATTAAAACATTTCAACGTTTATGCATTGAACTTAACATCAGTACAAAATAATCGGTCCTTGGAAAAATTTTTCAACAGCAACCAAGAACCAATAAAAGTATTTGACCCGTACTTTGACCAACACAAAACTGCCGAATTATCTGCCGATGAGACGTAGTTGTTCTTCTGACGTGCTCCAAGCTTGATCTGATAATCTTTTGCACAGGTTGTAAAAGTCAAGTACGCTGTTGACAAATTTTACGCAGTTTGAATAGCTAATTTGTTCAGTCACGTTCATGTACAAAACAATTAATGAAAATTGCCTGAAGAAGGTTCAGCTTAAATATTAGAAACTATCTCGGATGTTATTAAATCTAGGCGAGCAAGAAATTTACTGTTAGTTTTAACTCTATCGGCGATTAAAATAAGGAAGTAGTTGGCTTACGGTCTCGCACTATGTTGAAATTTTGTTGCAATTACATTCTTGAATTTCATTCTTTCATTTTCGAATTGCTTTTTTTTCGTGCCCATGCCAGCGTAGCGCAGGACCCACAGTCATATTACTATAATGTTGCAAAGCAGCGTTTCTCCTTACAAATACGAACACATTTGAAAGCACAGAGAGCAGGATAGTGCTCTAATTAATGGCTAATGCGCGGTTGAGATATGACAGAGTGCACTCAAGTTAGGTAGCTTTAACCACTGATGTAACCGAGTGCGATAGTTTAGGGGTTGTTCAACAATTAGCTTCTACCCAATAATCGACATTTTTATCCCCCTGAGCATAGTATATTAACAAAAATGTCTACACCTCCTAGTTAACGCTCTCGCCATGAGCCTCTTTACAATAAGCAGAATTACAAAAATGTCTTGTCCAGTACATGAAATATAGTAAATAAATGGTGAGCACAAGAAAGAAAATAATTAACATCATCGACTTTATAAATTATTTAAAAATGAAATGTATTCATCTCAAATAATAGTTAATTATGATACGAGTGGTAAAAGTGATATTTTATTTTGCGAGGAGGAAATGTTACGACAGGGCGAGGAGGAAATGTCATGACACGGCAGGCTGAGTGATGCAATTCTACCAGGAAAATAAAATTAACTTTAATACGTGTGTCATACACTATTTTTTAGATACCCTTACTAATTTTCCTTTTATTTTTTCGTTTTGTTATTTAAATGTGCCCATTATTTCCATGAAAAATCGTTGATTATCACTACGCTAATTGCACTCTAATTAAAAGTCTACAACTACCAATCAGAATAAATCATTAAAAAATCCAAATCTTTTAATTATATGTCTATAATAAATACGTGGGTAAGGTATTTTCAGTCGGTCATGAAATATGAACAAAAAAGTACACCACAGAGTACCTACTTATATCAACTACACAAAAACAAGGAATGAATAAAACAATTAAGCAAACATTGGTTTGACACTGTATGACTAAGGGGAAAGCATAAAATTTGTAACATGAATAAATTAAATGTTTCACATTTTAAAAATGAATAAGAATTCGAAAGACCAGCAACTCTAATCTGACCGATCAGTCAGACGTTTCCTTTTGAGCAATTGCAGGTAGAATATCGCAGTGGTACTTGAAATGAAAGATCACGTACAGTGCACTAGCTTTCTTTCCGCTTCCTGTCCTTACTCCTATCCACAGGGTAGCGCGATAGACTGATCCACCATTTTCATTTAGCCTATATTTCGAATGATTCTGTCAAGACACAGAAAACGTCAACTCGTCCGATGCGCTATCAGTAAGAGTCATAATATATCTCTTATTCTTTACATACAGTTCCTTGCAACGAACGTTTCCTGAACATGACATAGTCTCCATCTATACAAATAATTCACTGCTGTAGAAAAAAACCACGACTGTCTTACTTTTTCATTTCAAATAGCATACAAAAGATATCACACGCGCATTGGGTGACTGGCTCTAATGTTTCCAGAGTCAGAAGTTTCCGGAATTCTGCAGAGGAAGTATGCAAAGTTTTTGAAGTTCCAAAGTTCTGCGAACAGCAAAGACATAGCAGAGAAGTACATTAATGCCTCACCACTCTTTTATCTTATTCTTGGAATTGTAGATATGGCGTGCCATTTTCTAGTCCGCTGAAATTGCGCCGTAGTGCATTCCTAGAAGGAAGGAAAGAAAGAAAAGATTTGCGTTGTTGAGTGTGGGTGGCGAGACCCTGGATTTTTTTTTTTTTGCACAAAATGCTGAAGCTCTTGGACAATTGGAAAACATGTGGAAAGCACTGCATAAGCGAAAAATTACATTAGCTAAGCAAAAGAAGTTCGGCTGGAACAGAACATATTTTCTATCGTTAATTCTAACTTTTGCAATTTTCGAAAACTCAGAGACGAATGTGACAAATAGTAATTTTTCACCGTCCTTGGTTAAATTCCAGAATTTTCTTTTTAAGTTGGATCCATTTTGGGGAAAAAATTGTGTAAAAATGGCCTATTTTTACATGCAGAATTATACGAGAACTACTCATGTTTTCGAAATTTGTATATAATCTTTTTTCAAGAACTGTCAATCATGGTTCTTGATTTAGGATTTCCGGGCACGTCAACCGCTAGGTCATTAGTCCTGTAAGTGTAATAGATGTTTTATCACGAGCTGGTAGAGTTTTTCTCTCGTTGGATAGTGAGATACTGCGCCGGTTTACACGTCGGATTACGGGGTTTTCTCCAATGAGCTATTTCCCACTAGCGGGTCCCCGCCCCAGCCTGGACACGTCTCCCGACACGTCTACAATCACGATAGGTCAAGGAAGAGGAAGGAAAGGTCGCTCGCGATCGATTTTCCGATTGTTAGGGCACTGATCAGGAATTTGCTTGATAATGGAGCAACCAAGGGAAGCTACCGAATGCTGAATTCGACGCAGCTGTGTTAGGGTCGAGGGCACCATCGAGACTCACCTAAGGGCCTCCTGGTGAGAGGCACTGCAGTGACATCAGTTGTTATATTTCACACGAGTTCCATCTGTCCATCTGCTTTAGCAGCCTGTGACGGAAGTTGCTCTTGTCCGGGGGCAGGCAAGTGCGAGCCGCAGCTGGCGGACCTGACGAGCGAGGCGATCACCCGCGCGCGCGAGAGCCTGTCGCGTCGCGCGCCCCCGCCGCCCTCCCGCGCCCGCCCCCGCGGCCCCGCCCCCGTCCGCCCCAAGCCACCCGGCCCCCCCCCTGGAGCAGGGCGCCGTCCCCGTGCGCCCCTCCGACTCGTGGCCGCAGCAGGCCCTCAAGGTGCGCCACGCCCACGTGCTTCCCTTTTCCCTTCTTTCTCTCTCTCTCTCTTCTCTCTTCCCTCTCCCCCTCTTCTTCTCTTCCTGCCTTCGCCTCTCTCTTCTTCTCTTCCTGTCACCCCTCTTTCTCTTGCCGTCCCCCCCTCTCTTCTCCTCTTCCCGTCTCCCCCTCTCTCTTCTCTTCTTCCCAACTCTACTTCTTTCTCTTCCCATCTCTCCCTCTTTCCTCTTTCACGTTTCTTCCCGTCTTTCCATCCCTCTTCCCGATTTCCCCTACCTCTCTCCCCCTCTATTCTTCTCTCTCCCTTCTTCCTGTCTTTCTGTCTCTCTCCTCCTTCTCTTCCTGTTTTCTTAACATTTTTTCAGAATCCTTATTCCTTACATTCCTTTCTCTCCTTTCATATCTTCCTAGTATTCTCTTAACTCTTCTTTTTCCTCCGCTTCTTTTTTTTTCCTTCTGCCACTCTCTTTTTTTCCTTTTTATTTCTTTAGCTTTTCTGCTCCTCTTCTTACATCCTCTTTTCCTTATATCTTTTTCTTATTGTAACCTTTTTCCTTCTTCCCTTTGGCTTTCTTATTCTTCCCTCTGGCTTTCTTATCGTTCAAACAAATATATCATTTTTATCTCTGAGCTCAAAACATTCCTGACATTATCCTTGTAATCACATTTTAAATATTGAGATGGTAATATCAACCATTCTTCGAGTACTATCTTCTTGCCGCCTGACCTTACGCGCCAAACCTTTTCGCGCGTACAATATGACAGTTAGGTGCCATGTCATCACGAGTCAATAGTTTCTCTAGCAAAAACCAAATACAAGTAGCGTCTCAGAGCTCCCACGTGGTGTGAACTTATGAAGGACGTTCACTTTCAGTTAAATATATTATTTTGGGCTCATTTATAATTGTGATTCGTGATATTTTGCTTTTGTTGGTTTGACATGTCACTACGCCGGATACGTCACAATATAACGTAGAGGATTGGCCTACTGACAACTTTAAGACCATAAAATGTAACTCCAAAATAAGAAGCTGAGTACTAAACGCGTTCATAAGACATTCGAAACCATGACGACAAGATTCATTATATGTACACATTTTTTTTTCTAAAATTTCAATTACAATTAGAAGACTGTATGATCGAAAAACTTAAGCCCTGGCGCTCATGAAACAAGCACGTGCCGAGATGATAAAAGCGCGCCAACTTGTTCTCTGACGTCCGACATAGAACCGACAAGTGTAAAGAGGATTGGAACGCAGTGTAAAAACTAACGAACTTCTGCCTCGCAGAACATCAACAGCAGCACTTCTCTACCACCGATTACGAAATCCACCTCCAACCCGAAGAACTGCACGTTCTTCATCGACTTCTCCAACATGGACGAGGGTCTGAGCGACGGTGGCGGCGGCGGCGACGGCGACCACGCCCCCGCCCAGGCGCTGCCGCCCATCCCCGGGCCTCCGCATCCGCTTGCGCCTCCACCGGCCACTCGGAGTAAGGCAGACGCCGACTCCAATCGCATTTTATTTCTTTTATTTTAAGCCTATCCAATCCTCTGAGGGCTAAGGCTGGGATATGAGTTGGTACACCCATTATTTCATAACATAGTATCCATAACAGAGCACTACATAACATTATAGATTGTTAAATACAAGTATATAATGTATATTAACTTAGTGTTCTGTATTAACTAAAATATCAAAATATTTGCACATTGATTTTAAGTTTCTTCCAAACTTGTCTGTCTTTTGCTACTTGAGACACTTTACACTCACGTCTTTCTTGAACAATCCAGACCATCTCTTCTGTTGTCATCATTGGTTGCGCCCAATGTGACCATCTGGATGGATCTTGACGGGCAACATAACGGCCCCAGCGCCATTTGAGTCCATCGACCCTTTCTCCAATGTCTTATATTTTTGTTTTGTTTCTGATTTTCTCGCGTCTAATTTTCTCTCTTAGCGTTATATGAATTTTCCTCTCCATATGTCTCTGGCATCTTATAAGCATGGACTCTTGTGCTTTTGTTAGAGACCACACTTCAGAGCCATATGTTAACACTGGTGTGATGCAGGAATTTACAAAGGATTTTTTGACAGTCATGCTGACTTTTCTGTCTAATAGTAAAGGAGAGATCCCAGAACTTTTTCCAACCTAAGGATATTCTTCTTTTTGTTTCTTTTTTATTTCTTTCCTCAAAAGATATTGTCCCAAATATAGATATTATGAACGTATTCATTTTTTGGCTACAAATACAAGTATTCGTTTGTCGTACGTCATAATTTTTGTTTTTTATAAGTTGATTTCAAGGCCAACTTTGGAACAATTGTATACTTTGATTTAAACATGGAGTTCTTTGATAAAAGTCTGCTGTTACGGTGTCATCCAATCCAGAGCTTGGATGACACCTACAGTAGTGACGTTTAAGTTATCGATTGCATGACTCCGTAACGGTTGACAAACGTCAACGGACTCTGTAAATCTCTCGATGTATACAAGCTTTTAGTAGGGTGGATATGTTCACGAAGGTAGCAGCTTTCAGCACGAAAAACGCGTTCGTGAAATGTAGCAGCTTGCAATAAAACAGATGCGTTTACGAAGTGAAGCACCTTGAAGTAAGACAGGCACTTTTACGATGTGTACCAGCTTGTAATAATAGATGCGTATCCACGAAGTGTACCAGCTTTTAGTATGACATGCGCATTCACGAATTGTACTGGTTTTCCAGTAAGACAGACGCGTTGACAAAAGCTGTGTAAGAAACCTTTGATTTGTGTTGTAGAAATGATTCCTCGTTATCGTACCAACGCGTTGGTTTTCGGATAAAATGCTCAATAAAAAGTATTTTATTTCATAAGTGTCTGAAACAGACCATTACGTTCAAGTTAGTTAATTATTCACGAGTGCGCTTAACGCGAGTGCATAATTAATAACGAGCTTGTAATGGTCATTTATCCACGTGTAATATACAATATTTTATCGTATTCCATCGCTTTTGCAACATTTTGAACCTATTCTCTTCTGTCAGAAGGCGTATTGTTGTTGTAATATTTTATTAATTTAGGTGATACACTGGAGACCTCGAAAGTTATATTTGAGTTGACAATCCCTGTCTTAGCCGGTCTGGATAGCCAAGGTCGCTAAGGCTAAAGGGGCGTAGCTGTCTCGGCTCCAAGAAGCGCAGGTTCGATTCCCGCCTCGGACACGGATGCTTGTGTTGTCCTTACGTGTTCTTCCTACATTTCCTTCTAAGTTAAAACATTTACGGTGGTCACCATTTGACCATTTTGTAAAAATAGACCTCGAAATTTTCTCTTGCGAGATAATGGAAGATATTCATGAAAGTATTAAAAGCGAAGCTGTGAAAGCCTTGGAAGATTTATACCCAAGAAATCTCTCTCTCTCTCTCTCTCTATATATATATATATATATATATATATATATATATATATATATTCTTTATATCGTAAAGAATGTGTAAATGTCAATGAGTGGAGACAAGAAAGAAATATTAAGAATATTAGCTTATTTTCCAGCGAAAGTAAGTACCAATATTTAATGCAGGTCCGTAGGAATATATATGAAAGTTTGTATTATACTTGTTTTATTTGATGAGTATTATGAGTAAAAGTGTTGTTTTCATTATTAAGTATAAGTGTGTTTGTATGCAGAATTCTTTATTTCTTAATAAAATAATATTTTGGGGTGCATCATATTGTTCAGTTCGACAGCAGCAGTTTTGATGTTGTTTATGTGACAACTGATACTTTATATGTACTGGGCTGTTCGGAAGACGCCGCGTTCAAAACAGGTGCCGTCATTCTACGACCTTTCTCAGGCATACTTACGCCTGAGGAAGGTCGAAGAATGGTGGCCGAAACTTCGGCACCTGTGCCATGGACGCCGCGTCTCCCAAGTATATACCGACTCCAGCCGCGGAAGTCTACGTTCTGATAGCTACTTTATAACATGTCTGTAATAAAGAGCTATTTCACCGACTCCAGCGACGTAATAAAACTGCACGGGACGATTGGATAAGGTAAAATATATTTATTAGATATAGTAAAATTATTTCACGACACTTATTTTTCCACGAATATTCAAATGGAATAAAGAATTTTATGCAATGAATATAAAGAGCATTGAGCAAATACAAAGAGTGTAATGCCAAATTTGTCACATGATAACCATTGAACCAAGATAACGTATTGTATCTCTGTAGCTCAGAGATAAAAAACAACATAATTATTTCCAAGAGAAAGGAATAAAAATGCGATAAAATTAACAATAATAACGACAATTATTAAAATATTTAACAGCTTGCTTATTGTCAGAGTTCAATACTCAAATGGTACTTAAACCTACTGTTAATACCCATATTAATTTTGCAGGCGTTGTACCAGCAAAAATGTGGCAAGCAATCCTTCAACAAGCTATGATTCCGAACCTCTTTCACATGGAGCCGCCCCTGAATTGTATCGTTACGCAATGGCAAACATTGGCACCAACAAATGGTACGTTGCAATAGGAGCCTACAGTGCTGTATCGAATCAATTATTATTATTATTATTAATTATTATTATTATTATTATTATTGTTATTAAAAAATTATTATTTTCTCCACATTATTCTCAAGGGTCAACGTAGAACTGACGGTTGCAACAGTTAATAAGTCACATCAACAGTCAATAAGGGATTACATTTGAATTCCATTTAAGGATGATATAATGAGGTGGAATACAAATCACCATGTGTCCCTTAACCACATTCATAAGATTCTCGGTGGTGTCAAATACTGAAACCAGCTGAAAGACTGTAAATTTCAAAAAAACAATATTATGCACGATTACGTTTTACTGATTACGATTAATAATTCAGGACTCTCTTACGTATAAGTAAAAACATATTCTATGCTTGAAGTGGATTTAATGGAATAAATTGCAAGTAAAATCATTAACTTTTTCTTATACGACCTAAATCGAAATGACGTTTTGGTAATAATAAACAAAATACTGACAGATTTTTTTCCTTAAAAATTAAAAAATTAAAAGTAATTTGTACATGACATTATTTCAAAATCTATCTTTCAGGAACGGATTTCATTGAAGGCATTTTTTTGTATCTTCATAATTGTAATTTTAGGAAGACGCCGAAAAAAAAATTTTTAAGCTTCAAAAAATCGGGGTTTTCAATGAAACATCATTCTCTTAAACGTTCGTCCTACTATTCCACAGCAAAATATAATCAAAATCAATGGAGCCACTTTTTATGTTGAAAATGTCCCGGGGGCTTCATGCAAAGTACCCCCTAAAATTAAAATATCGATTTCAAATTCATGGAACTGACACATCAGCCAGATCTCTTGGGAAATATCACTTTTCGAGAAAATCTACTATACTCTAGCGTTGTTCACGGGCGGACAGGCAGGCAGGCAGACAAGACGAACGGACAGACGAAAGGACAGCCAGACGTTATACCGTCATTCGATTTTTCGGTATCAAGAACACACAGAACATGGATTCTGACTGCATCACGTGTTAAAAGATGTTTTTCCTAAATTTAGCAACTGGATTTATCCACTTTTTCTTTACCAGGGTCCGGCAATAAGAGTTTTCTACCAAAAATGTGCCATTTTTTTCGCGCAGCAATATATAACTTTCTCTCTACAGTGAAAGCGGTAACGAGAAAGTCAAAAGGGCTGTTTTAGTCGTCTCTCTCAGCCGTGTACTACAGGTGAACAGATTCTGCGATCATCGCAGAAATGGAGAAATGTCTCGGGCGATGAGCCTTCGCTGCGCGGGGAGTGATCTCCACGGCCGCCTACCAATCCTTTCCCATCGCTTCTTGTCTGGGTAGACAGGGGCTACAAATCACGAAACAGCAAGAGTGCCCTAAGCCACCTTCCCTCGCAGTTTAGCTCATTGGTCAGCGTGCTCGCTTTCCATGACGCGACCCCGGGTTCGATTCCCGGTCGGGGAAGATTATAATAGGCGAATTCCTTGCAATCTCCTAGTATATGTTGCTGTGCGACGATGAGAAAACTCACTTCTCAGGCTAAGAAGACCAAATACTGCGCGTAGATGTCTTCGTGCCAACCACACGTACCCCCTTAACCCTCTCGGCCGAGACGCCGAGACGCGGCTGGTAGGCCATGGCCAGAACGCGGGCTTTCGCACCAAGTACAGACAAACAGGCTCTGAGCCCCCAGTCGATCTCAAGTGTAGAACGTTTGCGTGTTGTTGATTTGGTCGGTTGGTTAGTGATTCCGGACGCGTCGACAGCTTAGGTCATTGGTCCCGTAAGTGTAGTGCATTTTTTCTCGCGAGATGGCGGCGTCCTTTCCCCGCAGGATGGCGAGATCCGGCGCCGACATACCGTCGGCTCAGGAGGTTTCTCCCTATCCAGGATGACTCTCTCACCAGCAGGGCAAGCCAGCATGTTAGTGTAAGTGTGTGTGTAAGGGATGAAGATAGGACAAGGAAGAGGAAAGAAAGATCACGCGCGGTCCGCGGTTTGTTAGGGTACTGCTCCGGCATTCGCCTGGTGTTGATCGCGGAAAACTACCGATGAGAGCAGCCGGCCGCTAGAATTCTCCTCCAGACAGGGACTGAATGCGACTTAGCTGAAAAGCTAGTGTCGAACATCCTGCCGCCCTGGGGAGTGGGAATCTAGAACTGCCCGGTCAAAGGCGCTGCAGTGACGTCAGTTGATGCACTGAGCTACCGCTCCCGGTTTTGCGTGTTGTGAGAGAGGAGTGTAGTTCTTGCTCAGTCCCTACGTCATTGGTGTCGTTGCGCGGCAGGGACGACGTGATCGACGGCCTGACGAGCATGTCACGCGTGCTCAAGTACGCGCCGCACCTGGTGGCGGACGGCGGCCAGCTGCCCAGCCTCATGCGCTCCGTCAACGCGCTGGTGCGCTCGCTGCGCTCCAAGGTGGCCATCTGCGCCTGCCGCACCGCCTACGCCCTCTTCAAGCGCGTCGACTGCACGCGCCGCCCGGTCAGGCATACACGCTCGCTCGCTCATTCATTCAAACGCATGTATCATACATTCTCTCTTCCATAACATGAACGCGCCGCCCGGTCAGACACACGCGCCCACAAGCTCATTCATTCATTCAGCACGCTCATTCATTCAGCGCGCTCATTCATTCAGCGCGCTCATTCATTCAGCGCTCATTCATTCAGCACGCTCATTCATTCAGCGCGCTCATTCATTCAGCGCGCTCATTCATTCAGCACGCTCATTCATTCAGTATGCTCATTCGTTCAAACGCATGCATCATTCATTATCTCTTTCATCACGTAAACACGCCGCCTGGTCAGACACACGCGCCCACCCGCTCATAAATTCAGCACGTAAAGCATGCATTCATTCATCGCATAAACGCATGCATCATTCATTCTCTCTTTCATCACGTAAACACGCCGCCCAGTCAGACACACGCACCCACTCGCTCGCTCGCTCACTCATTCATTCATCACGTAAAGCATGCATTAATTCGTAGCAGAAAAGCATGCATCATTCATTTCATTCATCATTCATTTCCGATCGTCGATGGTGCAACGTTTAGCGTATCGAACTGTTATATCCAAGTTCACGGGTTCAAACCCGGTCGTTGCCGTGGCTTTTTAAGGGCGAAAAAATCCTTCGTACGCTTTCCTTCAGAGGGGAAGTAAAGCGGATGTCCCGTGTTAGTGGATTTACTGAAGTAACAGATCTTCAATCGTAAATAAAGCCTGTGAGCTAAATTCAAATATCCTGTTTTGTCGCCCAGCAATACCTTCCCCCCCCCCTAATTGGTGAAAACAGCGTAGAGAAATTTGTGTGGTCAGACGGAAGAGCAGGTATCATGGCCTCGCCACATAAAAAAGGCTTCAATTCAATTCATTCTTTCACCCATAAACGCATGCAGTCATTAATTCAATCATTACATAAACTCATGCGTCGTTAATTTACTCATTTATCACTGAAACATGTATTCATTCATCAAATTTTAAAAACGCATGCATTCTTTCATTCATTGGCAATATAAACACGTTAATTCATTCATCACAACATGAACGCCTCCAATCCTTCATTCTTTACCAAACTGTGTGCATCATTATTGCACTCATTCATTACATTATGTATTCATCCATTCATCACATAAATGCTTGCAGTAAATGACTCAATCATCATATAAATGCTGGCAGTAAATGATTCAATCATCATATAAATGCTTGCATCGTTACTTCGCTCATCACAACAAGCATGCATTCATTCTTCACAAAAATATATGCAACTTTGATTCACTCATTTATCACTTAAACATAATGGATTCATTAAAGCATTCACCACGAAAATGTGAATCAACCGCTTTTTGTTGGTTTCCCCGCACATTAAGCCGAACGTTAGTAGCAATTTATGCAATTAGTTTATAATGTTAAACTTTATTGCACGAGTACATGTTTTGGAAACGAGCGACTTTAGGAGCAAGTTTTCAAATTTTTAAATAACATTACGCAATAAAGCAACATTATAAACGACTTGCAAACGCAATTTTTTTTATTTCACCATTATACATTTGTAAGAGAATCAAACTTTCTCGTGACTTTTCGGGTATTTAATATCTGTGCGAGAAAACGATGGTCGGTTATTCCGTTTACCGCTACCTCCCAGCGATTCTCTCTCTGATATGGGCTGCTTGTGTGATGACGCCGTAAAAGTCTAGTGTGTCATCATTTGTGCTGTAAAATTTCCTTTTATGAACGATTTCTTTCAGCAGAAAAAGTTGTTTACAATGCTGGTATAGCAAAAATAATATAATCTAGATCGATTCAAACATATGCACATTGTAAATGATTGACTTAAAAGTGAAAATAGCTACTCACGGGAACTAAAATTCATTTTCATTCATTCAGCATTTCTGGAAACTCATGCCACAGGGTAGAGGTATCCTTTTTAAAATGTAAATGCACTTCTCAAACGGTTTCATTTTACGCATTATGGCATCAAAACATAAATCGTGTCCCCGGAAGCCTGAAAATGATGTTTCAAGGATCTAGAATGCGTCATTTCTGAGTTGTGGACGACTATGATGTGCCGATTACATGTGCACCTGAGTTCCCAACTACGCCATAAACTGAAAACGTGTGTGTGTTTCGACGCAAATATGTTTGACGAAGAAATGAAGGGTAATTTTTCACACTTGTGGAGTATTGTGATGTTGCTTTTTTATAAATTGTAAGAAACCATGAACTTTCCTTAGCGTATTGTTTAGACAGAAGATAGTAACCCCTTAAGAAAAAACTCGCACAAATATATACGTGGCGCCATTATTCCTCCCCTCATTTCACAGGAAAGGAATTGTTATTTTTTAAATTGTATCCATGTCGTTCCACACCAAGCACAATATGAAGTTCATTTTTATAATGCAGGCTTTCGATCAACTGGTCGGCAGCCTTCTGACAAGGACTGGAGATATGAACAAGTTTCTACGACAAGAAGCTCTGCATGCACTCACAGCGATGGCTGAGTACATCCCTATTCTTAACGCAGTTCGTGCATTGATCGAGCAAGGAGGTCGGTAAGTGGGATGAACTACGGACATTAACTGCTTCTGTACATGGGGAACGATTTTCTAGGACACGGAAATATCTGCTCCAGATATTCTGCACGGCGAACTCAAAAGTTTTTATGATATTTTTCTGAGATGCGCTTCAGTTAATAAAATTTGCAAATAAATTCGTTTGTTGGAAAACATGACAGCGTGATCTTTTGGTTAACAGTAACGGTACTTATAGTGTTTAGATTTACGGAAGAAAAATGGACTTTTTCGAATTCAAACGATGTAAATTGCAAATTTGTGAATTTAGGGAGTGGTATAGCGGCATAAGGATGTAAAAATTCTCTTCATCAACGTATTGCAACTTATTGCACCACATTAGTGTGGGCATTGTTTGAGATCAAGATAAACTACGTTATTCCAATTGTTTAAACTCCTCTCTTCTTCACACTTGATAAAAAAATGCCTTTTCATTTCTGTTTTCCTAGAAACCTCTACAAACTCTAGGTGATAAACCAAACAATAGGTAAGAATACTTTTGAAATTACTCTACTCTAACAAAAAAATATAGAGTTAAATTTGGTCGGAGTATTGAATTTTTAACTTAATATATTTTTTTGATTTCTTCACGTTCATTTCTGAAATTTTCTTACAGGCTACTACAGAAAAAATGTATTATGTATTTGTACGTCAAATACTATTTTGATATTTAAAGATATTTTGATGAGCAGAGAACATGCATTAAAAAATGAGAAAATGATTTTTCTTGAGTATTGGAATATTTAAAAAGGAAAAATATTAATTAAATATAAAGTTCGCGACAAAAATCACCTCATGTTCATGAAATGTTGGTTACCACCAAATACCATTCTCATATCAAAATAGACACGCAGGCAGAGACAGACAAACAGCTGTCCGCCAAACTTTCATTTTACTACCTTCCTTTTTCGAGCGTGGATCTAAATAGTGGATCTAAATTTTTTCATGTTTCTGCATTCTGCCACCGGGAAACGTCTGCCCAATTGTAGAATAAAGAATTTTGTATTCTAGGCTTGCGCCAACTTGTACTCCATTATACCGAGGTGGCGGGGATAATCCCGAAGACAGTATCCTTTGCGGATTGGCTGAACGTGTGATGACGCAATCATTCGTGCCGAAAATACTAACAAGTCATCATTTGTGCCGTAAAATGTCCGACTATGAACGATATCTTGCAACAGAAAACGTCGTTTATAGTGCTGGTGTAAAACAAATTCAACTTATAACACGCGTTCCATGCCCTAAAAGTAACCGCTTTTACTAGAGGTCCCTAAAACTACTTATACTAGAGATCCCTATAAGGGTAGATATCTGCAAATTGATAAATCTTTTTTTTTTGTTACATGTATATACCACACACAAATTATTCCAAACATGTGGGAACATTTTTCATACATACATGTTTACATATTACACCGCGTTAGCCGCCGGGGAACGATTAGTGACGGCCCTATAGTGATTCGTTTCGCATCAAAGTTCCATCAGCATCTCCTGTGGCAGAAAATAGATGCTGCAGCGCGTCTTTCCAGGTACTGAACGACGTCAGAGTTTCTCAGCAGGACTATCTCTGAAAAGCGCTCACCATTTTAATGGGATACAGAATACGACGAAATCAGAAAATTTCACAAACATTGTTAACAAGGTTTCTTAACCCAACACGGGATTGATCCAGGAATTATTTATTGACACTATGAAGAAAAACATGATTATCATTTCCCCGGCCCCCTTTAAGGTTTGAAAACAGTATTCAGAAATTAATATAGATAAAAAAACATACTCCTTCATACGTACTGAGTAGTGATGCGACATCATCAATAAAACTTCGATGTTGCCGAACATCGATGTTCAAAACTAAAACATCGATGTTTATTATACATCGATCAAACACATCGTTGTTTTAACACTGGTTTAGTAAGTTCCAACAGTAAATTCGTGCACAAAAAATTAAATTTGGCAATGGCCGTGTATATTAGTTTATAATTACAATGCAATTCAAAATAAAGTTATAAAACGCCTCTTCACGTCAAAAACACGAGGAAAGACGAAGGAAATACTAGAATATCAGGATCATCTCGGACGAGGGAGAGTGTACCCGATGAAAGTAGTAAAAAGTTCTTCAGTTATTATTATATTTCAACTTTTAAAAAATTATGATTATGAAAATTTTGCATCCATGAACCAAGCAGTGAAAGCAAACGCATCGAGCACAAAACATCGATGTTCAAAAAACATCGGATTCAACATATCGATATTTAATGCATCGTTGTTTATAGAGAAACATCGATGTTTTGAAAACATCGACATGTCACATTCCTATTGCTACAATGTGCCTACAGCTACCTCAGGGCATGTACATCCTGATAGATGGGACGGGGCCCCGTTGCAGGGAGGTTCCTATTTAGGGGAAACCGAAAACCGACGCGTACGTCGGAGCCGGATCTCTCCAAGCTGAAGAAGACCACCGCCAACTCACGCGCTAAAAACATGCACTACTTACGTGACTAGTTATCTTAGCCGTTGACGCTCCTGGAATCACTAATCAATAAATTAGCCTGATTGTGTATTTATCCGCCCCTGCCCTTGAGAGGGTCTGTTCGTTAATCGGTTGCCGTTTTGGACTTATCTTTTATTTCGCATCCATTCATTGCCTGCGCCCGCGCTCGCAGCAACAAGAACGACCTGGTGCGCGCGGCGACGGCGCAGATGCTGGACCTGGTGGTGGAGTGCCGGGGCCCCGTGGTGCTCATGGACAAGCGCGAGATCCGCGAGAAGCTGTGCCCTCTGATGGCGGCGCTGCTGGAGGACCCGCACCCGGACACGCGCGCCTTCGCCAAGCAGACCTTCGCCACGCTCTCCCTGGACGAGCGCTTCCGCGGCTACTTCAAGGCGCTCATCCGCCCCAACCAGCTGCTGCGCCTCGAGAAGACCATCGGCGCCATCCACTAGCCCCCTGCCGTACGCGTCTCGCTCACTAGGCGCTGGCGCGCACTACTTTGTTCATTCATTCATTCATCCACTCATTCCTCCATTCATTCCTTCATCCACTCACTCCTCCATTCATTCCTTCATCCATTCACTCACTCCATTCATTCCTTCATCCACTCACTCACTCCATTCATTCATTCATTCCTTCATCCACTCACTCACTCACTCCATTCATTCCTTCATCCACTCACTCACTCCATTCATTCCTTCATCCACTCACTCACTCCATTCATTCCTTCATTCACACACTCACTCCACTCGTCCATTCACTCACTCACTCCACTCGTTCATTCACTCACTCCTCCACTCGTTCATTCACTCACTCCTCCACTCGTTCATTCACTTTCATTCCTTCATCTCACTCACTCACTCCATTCATTCGTTCATTCACTCACTCCTCCACTCGTTCATTCACTCACTCCTCCACTCGTTCATTCACTCACTTCTCCACTCGTTCATTCACTCACTTCTCCACTCGTTCATTCACTCACTTCTCCACTCGTTCATTCACTCACTTCTCCACTCGTTCATTCACTCACTTCTCCTCCCGTTCATTCAATCGGTCCACTTTCACACATTCAATCGTTTCCCAATTCATCCCTTAGGTTATTTATTAAGAAATTAATTCATTTTCTTATTAGCTCAATCATACATTCATTTCCCAATTCATTCAGTCATTCATTAATTTCCTTAATTTCATGTACTAACTTACCACAATATCTTGTTCATGTTTTCATTTAATAGAATAATTTTCCTTCATGAAAAAGATATCCACTTGTTAAACCAATTCAAAAACTGTCTAATGAAATGGAATATCCATTTAGGTGTTTTAATTCCATCATTTACCAACGCGGTCTTGACAATCCAGAGAGGTTTAGTAAATAATGTAAACGAAGAAGAGGATATTATTTCTAGAGATTCTGCTTCCGTATTCAGGATGTGTATGTCCATAAAAAATATGAAAGTCATTTTATTTGCAATTTTCTATTCAAAGCGATATATAAAGTCTTCTTTCTGAGTTATAATAACGTAAATAAAGAATTACAATCATATTAAACTGTTGAATGTTACCTAACATGTAATGTCAATGACTTTTCAGGTACTATAATTCTTTTTGTTAGTATCTGATAGTACTCTTTACTTTAAGAAAGATGCTTAATATGTGACTGTTGATGGTAGTACGAACACAACCAAAACCACTCTCTAGCAATGTTATGGAAAGCGTGATACCCATTCACTACCTCTATGCTGTACATGAAAAATCGATTACAACACTTAACAGTTTAAGCTTTCAACACATTCAACACAATTAATCTTTATTTTGATTTGTTGCAGAGCTGTTATCATGAAACAGTAAAACATGAAGCTTTTTCTTGGTTCTCAGAAGTTCAATTATCTGAGAAAGATTTCAATTGAAGGTACGTATAGTTGACAAATATAAATATAGATATCAAGCCAAACACATGAATTTGATTACATTACTCATATAAATACATACTTTCTTACACCAATAAATAATAATTTTTGAAGGGCTGAGACCAATCTTGGAGAAATAAATTTTTGAAGAACACCAACAATCGATCTTTATTAGTGTGGCCTATATCGCTCGTGGCAAACAAAAGAACAGCGGTTAACCTGTTTATGCTCGAGTTAATGTTTTTTACATAATTATATTTTTCGCAAATAAATGATGATATAGGTGATATATAGTTATGTTCTAAATGAAAATTATAATTGTTTGTTATCATTTTCAAAATATGAACCGTTCCAATTTTGGAACAGTCCATATTTCCAATTTTCCATAGTTCCAATTTTGGAACACCAGGCACGAACGGGTCCAGGGTTTTTCCAAGACGTTAGGCCACATATATAATATTTAATCTTTATTTAAACTTTGAAAAATACTACTGTTTGTGTATTTTCTATATCAAAGTAAAAGCTAAATAATTAATATAGAATATGAAACAGTTTTCACGCAATTTCGTGTTACATTTTTGAAACTGATTGGTTGTGTTCTATTTACACGTGGTACATCTTCCTTGCTTTGTTGGTGTCGAAATCCAGTGTTCTCTACTATCAAATCCCACAGAATTTTATACGCAAGATATCATTAATTTGCTACTTTTAGGTCTTCCAGCTTATCTGTGTTAAATACCTTTGAACAACAGATTTGAATAATTTTGAACAATAGATCTGAAAGATAGGTGATCCAGTTTTCGACCTTGTTCTATCTTTCTAAATAGCTGTCAACCATTGGGGGTAGCAGTTTCAATGCAGAACATGAATGCAGTGCGCCATCACCACTTTTTTGATCTGACTTCAATTCTATAGCACTCGAAATTTTCGTCCATTCTATCAACATCTCCCCTGAATATATTATATTTTTCTACTGTGCTAGGTTGTAAAATAAAAAACATTCTTTTGTTCACTTGAAAGCCATATCTAATCACTTTACCGCCCATGAATTGCTTTTCTCCACGTCTTCCATAATACAGTACCATGCTCTCATATACAGCCAAGTGTTCTTCGTAAACGCAGTATTTTGCATATCGTTTATTAAGAAAGGAAATGTGAGGTGTTAATTTTTGCCAATCTGTCATTTTGTTTTAGACCATTCTCTGCGCAATAAGCGTGTATTTTCTATCAATTCAAACTTATTTCTTCTCATTGCCGAACTGACAGCTTCATTATATGCCTCTTGAGTCTGTTTCCGGAAACATTTATCTTGGTACAATATTGAATGTTGATAAAATCATAATTCTAACGAAACATTTTACTTCCTCAAAAGAAAGTGTAAATGTGTAATCATCTTTCTGCTACCATACAATACGAACATTTGAGTGAAACATTTTTTGTGAGAAAGTCCCAAACGTCAACATATCATCAAAAAAATTCTACAAAACAATACTGAGTAATTTAGTACCATACATTTGTCACTCGTAATATTGTTGAAATTTGTAAATTCAGGACTTATGTCAATTTTCTCCCACTTCCTTTGATCATTCTTACATTGGAAAGAGACAGGCGTAGAGAGAATATTCTCTTGAATGCACTCATCATGATGATAAGAGCCAATATTACGCTCTCGCTGCGACAGATGTTAGACTTTCAGTCGTACTGAATTGCATAATTAGTGCTTCAAGTTCTGATCTAAGTTGGGTTCCAGGTAGACTTTTCACTGTGCCGCCAGTCTTCAACCTCGTTGTCCTCCACACAGATACATCTTCTGCAGGCATAATAAAGATAAGTGCATTATCCTCCTCCAAAATCTCAATTACTTGTTCTGTTGTTAATAGTCTGAGAGAAGAAAAGATATATTAGATGAATTTTGAAATTATAATTCATGGTACCATTCGTGCCTGGTGTTCCAATATTTTTTAATATAGTGTTACTAAAGTTATTATTTAATTGAAAGGTAACACATATTTCAACACCCCATACTACTGTTAACAATTAACCGCTCACGACCTCGAGACACTGTAATAAGAGTACTCATACTGCTTTATCAAAAACACCGTAATAATGCCCACGACTGGAATGGATAATAGACAAATTTTCAGAGCCATAGAATTATACCAAACTAGAATAACGACGACAAACTTCAGTGATATTTAATAGCAATACTTCAAACAATATAAAACAGTGGCGAATTCTCCTATACACCGCGTATACCGCCGGTATATCTAGTAATTCTAAGTGTATAATAAATAATTTATAAGTTTGGTAATTCGCTAAAAAGTTATTGAGATTTTGAAAGCTTTGCAACAGATGCGAAAAAATAACTATGTTTTGCTACCGAGAGCCAGTTTGTCTTCCGCATCCGTAAGCGCTTTTAAGTGCGGTAGAGTGAGAAGTTTCAAACAATTCTTAATGCTGTCCAGAGAATTCGTTAGCGCAGGCGAAGCCACCGCATACAAGCCGCAAAGACACTGGAAATAACCTAGACTCACTGAGAGCGCGGCTGTCGCGGAATAATTTGAAGAGGTTGCTCGCCGCCATTGTGGTGGAAGAAATTGCTCTGAACGCGGGGAGAGAGTATCCTTTGGTCATTTAAATAATTATTAACAAAAGAAAAATAATAAGATTCTCCGCATACATGTGACTTTCTTTTGCTGAGAAAAACTAATAACGTTTCTTGGATATGTTGAGAAGTTCTAAGGGGTACACACAGATTGGAATCCACTGAGCTATATAACCAATTAATAGTTTCTACAAAAAGAGAAAATACAAAAGGTTTTATATGAAAATCATTTGATAGATTTCCTCCTTTTCTTGTGAAATGGAATACAGAAATATTAAATATATTTATTTAGAAAAGTGTACATGAAATCCGGATAAATATTTTTTTTTGTCTCCACCATGACCAGGAAGGTAAGAAATGAGTCATTGTCTGTTCTAGATATCATTCAGTTGAATTCGCAAAGGGCAAGAATGAATTTGCACAATTGGTAGGCCATTTTATACGAAAATGTATATATTCCACTATCTTCTGTCTTTGAGTTATAATTTGATTTATTTGTCCAGTTCTATCTTAGACTATCATATTTCCTTAAACCAAAAGGTTAAAAAAAAACATATTTTAGATTTTGGAATTTTATTGAAATGTAGTGTTTCATTTAGTATGAAAATGCAGTGTAACATTTAGAATGAAAGAAAAATAATCAACTAAACTAAATTAAATTTTTTCAACCTTTTATGTTTTAAGTAAAAGAAATTAATATATATTATAATAATTATGTACAAAGTACAAGTGAGCCCACCGTGATAGCTTATATCATTCCTACTTAAAATCTATTTGTAATTTTTGCAAAAATTTTGCATTTTGCAAAGAAGCAAACACTTATCACCATCTTCCATGGTGTCAGAGGCGATACTGAGCAGAAAATGGGGGAGGGGACAAACTGGTAGATATTTGAATTTTTTGAATAAGAAAGGAAAAACTATTTCTAAGGTGTAATTTCATATACCTTTTCCCAAATTATTTATGTTTTTTTATTTTATGTAGCAATGTCTAGTATTTATTTTATTAGAAATATATTCATTAAGTACAAATATGACTGTCTAAAATAAAAACGGACAAAGAAATCTAATGAAAATGTTCATATCTTTATGTATTGTTATAGAATAATGACTTGGGGAACATGTATGTAAGCAAAGGCCGCAGTATGGTCATTTGTTGCGGTGTTTCATTGTATCTTATTATTATCTCTCAAAACACGACTGAAACAAGTGGAAACGCAGCCTTCACTTTGAAACCAGCGCGCAAATCATCCACTACAATGGCAGCCACAGCGTCCATCAATTGAATCGTTTATTTCAGAAACCCGTCAATCGCCAAATTTATCATATTGAGAAAATTGAGAAAAAGTATCCCAGTTTTTCCGATTTCAAAATATTTTTTAATATTAAAGCAGTTAATAAATTAATATTTTTCAGGTAAATATGGAATAAGCGATGTGTCTATCCTCCTGGAACAATATTCCACCGCTAAAGCGCATTTTAAAGTTTGGCGTTTGACGGGTTTCTGAAACGATTCAATTTATCCAGTGTCCTGATCTGTCCGTCCATGGTATTAAGGGGGCTTGGCCAGCCGCGATAACCTATGACTCCTCATGTTTCAAGGGCGGGGAGAGGGGAGCATGCTCGTCTGGACGGACGGTAGACACCGCAAAATATTGCGTTGAACAGTCCTTCCTTGATCGTTCGTAGGTTACATTACTCACGTGTTTGTGAAAATGGAATTTGCTAATGATCTAGAAGATAGTGTTTTGTGTAATTGTCTTATAGAACAATTATTTAACAAAGACGGAATTTCGTAGCATTAGGATTTAATAAAAGCTTAACATGAAAGACGATAGAGGTCGCTTCCATAATGTGCGGTTTACTTCAAATAATGTTCAGGATTCGCCACTGATATAAAATGGCAATCAAAAGTTTGTTTTCTATTTTTATTATAGTACAGTGTCTATGGATTAACCCCCTGGTACATTCCTACAGGATTCTGGAATTCCGCAATGAGGACGGCCCCGTCCTTTGTTTCGAGGCCCAAGACATTGCTCAATAGCAACATGAAGGTTTTTTCTATCCAATGTTTTTCTTGTAATCTGGAACTGCATTATACAATTTGTGTGGTTCCGTAGATTTGTAAGATCTTATTTCTACAGATTTCAAACTTTTTCTATAATGTAGTATGATGTAATTATAGATAATTGCTTTTAATTTTATTGTTGTTTTAAAACAAATAAAAACATCCTCTACAACTTGTTTCTCTAAAACAATAATTACCTTTCCGAACTAAATGAAATGGAGTGGTATTATGGTCCACAAAATGCAAAAGAAACAATCACTACAATTTTTTATTTTTCTTCTTCTTCTTCTTCTTATTATTATTATTATTATTATTATTATTATTATTATTATTATACTTATAATTATTATTATCAATATTATTACTATGTGAAGCCAATTGAGATGGCTTTATACAATAACTGTTGTCCCTGCATCGACTCTGATCGGGAGGTCAAAGTGTTCGAGTCCTGCCGGAGACTGATTTCCACACTAGTTCTGTAGCGAGATCGAATTAAGCGGGACAGTCTGAAAGATAACTTTAGTGGCGAGCTGTATTGATCCTCAGTTTTGTGGCTTCCCCGATCTCTGCCATGTGCAGGCCCTAACAAATGAGTAACTGACCGTATGCGATCATTTCTTCCTCATCCTTGTCCATTTCTCTCCTCTTACACACACACACACACACACACGTTTACATGTACTACCCTATCACACATAGCGGGAGACCAGTCTGGAGCTTAGAGCTAGTGCCTAGTAGGACGGTGTCCGACAGAACAAGAGACCTGGAAGAGGAACTCTCCGCGAGTTGATTAATAGATCGCCGCTGAAATGCAAGACTCTAGTAGTAGAGGAACACCACTACGCCTCGGAAAAAACACCAAACTTACAGGATATAAGTATTTGACCTGACCAGAAACGCAAAATTTTCACTCACTCCAAATTCTAAATTTATTTATTTATGCACGTTCCTATGCCACTAAACACATGAATTAAAACTTTTCCTGTTTCACTCTCGCACCTCCATCACCTCAGAGCACCACCACACTCACATTTACACAACACTCTCACGTTATTGACACCCTCTGCGCATCTAGTCTGTTCTTTTGGGGGGAAGGAAGGGGTTCATCGTCTTACTACATGAGTTCACTCTCACATCTGGTACCCTTAACATTATTGACAACATCATGGATGAACTATCATATTACGAAAAAAAAGCGCACCTTTATAAACAGTAACAACATTCAAATGCATACTCAATTTCAATAGCTAGTACGAATACATAACCAGCTCTTTACAATCTGCTTACGATTTCGAAACATTTTCTATTTCCATGAAAATGACTTTAACTATTACTCTCTGCTTTCTTCATGAGAACTTATTGAGAAAAACATTGTTGAAAATTAATTGCACATAGTTTTAGTCAGTGATTAAAAACACTATTGTTTCGAACATAAGATACTCTTAAAACAGCTTAATTTTTTTCCAGATTCATAGGAAGCGAAACCCCACTTTAATATGAGTTCCCGGATAATTTACTACATGTAAATTAAAATCACTATCGTAATATTAACGCAGTGAAAATTCAGTCAACATCAATAAATTAAGCCAGGTAATGCAAATTCCTCGTTGTATAAAAATTCGTTGCAATTAATAAACAATTACATCATTAACTTTAATTAAGAACATCCAATAGCAATTTCACATATACGCGCACACACGTTTGAAATTAACTATTTGTATTATTGATCTAATGTCGCTGTATAATATTAATAACACACACAACATATTTACACATTTTCTTTTTTCGGTTTATCTGCTCATTTTAGTCGATAAATTCTACATAGACGCTGCAAAACAGTAATGGCAAGAAATGTTTGTTAGAGGCTTATCTACAATTTCAACAATAAACTTTAAAAACTAAGAATTAGCTATCTATTTATTTTGAGTTTTCTATTGACGCATATAAATAGGTTTGCATAATTTCCTCTTAAGAAATAGCATTTGAGACTAGTTTGGGTGTTACAGGGGCAAAGGACAACGAGCATTCGTGTGCTAAATATATCATTGAATGAATATTGAAATTAGGAGTTGCCTTAGATGACCGAGGTGGCTCAAAATCATCTATTCGATAGCCCACAGAACATATGCGCTAATAAAAAATGATCTCGTAGTTATTAGCGTCATTGGTATAGCTAGATATTTTAGGTTCTGAACCTTAACTTTTTTCCCTTTTAGAATTCCGATAAGTATTTGTATGTATTGCAAAGATAACATGAAGTAAACGCTCCTTCGTATGTTTTTGTTGCACCTTTTCTCAAAGTCGCACCATTTTTCACCCTATGCTCACACGTTTGTCTTATTTACGCCATTTTCTCCCTGTAATAATTAAACAAGAAACACCGTTGAAAGAATAAAATTTCCTCTTCTAACTTTACCACTTTCGCTAGATAGGTTACAGTTTCATTTGCAACCATTTTAAGGTTACCTGCGATGTCCTGTAAACTATACTAAATTTTTCATCTATACAAGTATTTATTTAGTAACTGGAGATGCGAAAAGGAAACAAATGGAAATGTTTCAACGTTCTCTGAACAACTGAATTTATTAAAAATGTTTTCTGAGACTTGCTTAAGGCAAACATTCAAGTCATTCAATTTTGTGCCCTTTCACTGATGTAATTGATTTTATTGGTTGTGTGAATTAAGACATTTGACATTTACTGCTTTTTTCAAATTTGTGCATATTTTCCGGCTTAATTAAAGTAATTTTTGCCTTAATTTTGCACCTAAAATTCCTAGCACTAAGAACATTTCAAGAAAAAATCATATATCAACAATAAGAACAAATAATCAATCCAAATCATTAATAAGAAATACTTTTCTTGGAATAGCACTACTCGTAAGGCTACCTTTGGTTACAACACATTCGTTTTCATTATTCTTAACGGACGGAGAAACATTAAATATTTGGATGGCTGTTGAGACCCTGGACATTAAGAGCAACATGTCATCGCTGTGTCATCGTCATAAAAGGTATAAATATATAAAGGTATAAATATAACCGACCAGTATTACGAAAAAAACATTTTTGTTTGAAATATTTATTTTTCAGTTATTTTCCGCCAATTCCACGAGGAAGGAAAGTTAATTAACGGACCACGAATTACATTACCGTCACTTCCTCATCAGTGTTAACTCCCATCCTTTGAGGTCAGACGATGCATTCCTAATAAGGGACGAATTAAGCGCCATAAGAAGAGGAAGAGGAATCACAAGAATAAAAAGGAGGAGAAGGAAAATAAAGGAAGAATAAAGAGGAAAAAGGAAAAGGGGGAGATTCAGAAAGAGAAGAAGAGAAAGCTGAAGAAAAAAAGGAAAAACGGGTAAGGAGAATAGGAGGAAGAAGAAAAAAAAATAATAAGAAGAAAGAATATAAAGAGGATAAGGAGAAAACACTGGAAAGGCTGTCTTCGCCCACTTAACCGTCATCCATCCAATGAAATCTGGGGCTCCGTCACGGCTTCTTGTGCTGTGTAGACGGAAGCCCTAGGTCTTCCGTGAGCAACCGAGAATCCTTGCAAGTGCCGGCGCGAGCGGACGCGTTAGACCAGAATGCAGACTGCTGCAAGGCTCCCTCGGGGCCTTGCCTTGCCTCCACTCACGGAATGTCACTAACGAATTTTGTTCGCTTCTTTCGTGTTCCAGAACTCTTACTTCTCTTCCGCAATGTCCTCTTCCTGCTGACGAAGAAGAACGAGGCGCCTGAATCATCTTTGAACTTACAGTTGCACAAATTTTTTGGTATGCATGTGTCTTCGTGAGTTTTCAAGCTTCTTTCTCCCAACTCGTCTAAGTGCATCGTTATCATGATGTTTGCGCTGATTTTCAAAACGCGAATTTCACGTTGGGTCTTTGAGAACCACAGACTTCTTTTTATTTCAATGGGATGACATAGAAATTGTGTATATTTTAAATAAATAGTACATATTATTTCTATGTAGTATTTGAAATGCATTTATTGCATACAAACATCGAGAAAATTTTATGTACTAAATGAAAGACAACTTCAGTGCACGTGTTAGTGAAACCTTGAGAATTTTAATACTTTTCGAAATCAATGAACGAATTAACGGAAAATAATTTTCGTTTCAATGGAAATTATCTGTGCGCGCTGTATGTATCACGGTGTATTGAGGTTGTAATGTAAATCTCTTCCCTCCTTCCCTCTCTCTCCTCTATTCTCCTAATCTCTTCTACTACCTGCTTTATGTTGGGCTGCCAATATAAGAATACCTCCCTTCAAACCTACCTTAGTGTTATATTTGCCCGTCATCTAGCTAAACTTGTTCAATTCTTGAAATTTCCCTGGGCGTGACTGCGTGATTGCCCTATACAGGACTACAAACGATGTACGTAAGTGCATGTGCATGGGTCGTATTCTAATAACCACAATTACAACACATTAGATAGAGGCTATTGATGAACCTGGATGTGTTCATCATTATTTATTTACTTTTGCGTGTTTTCTTTGAATGTCAACACATCACACACATGATGGAAAACAAGGCCTTCTGACGGCACACAAACATAACACAAACGATCAATAATGCACTCAATATTAAAAAACACTACACACAAATAACAATCATTCACACTGAAAATTATAATGCAATCTGACTACTCATTCACACTGAATGCGCATTCTGTCGTAAGAAATTTTAACCTTATTATCTTATTATTAGAGACACAACATGGTTTTCGACAGATGCTTGCAGATAAATAAAAAAAAATGAACAAACAAATGTAGGTACATATGTCACTTCCCTTTATGATGGCCAATGTTGCAACACGCGGCGCTCATCACGCATCGTCGTCCATCGACTCGCCGTCTGTCGACTGTGTGGTACGCTCCCCGTGTACCGCAATAATGCGCTGCAACTTCAATTTGCTTCAAGCCATATTTTCCATCAAATTCCATTACTAGACACACACTGCGAAGCGTTCTCCAATACACCCGACGTTTCCATCATATTAAAGTTTTCACGGCGAAAGAATATTCTCGATTTCACGAATATCGAAGAAATACTAACTTTAAAATTCCCGCGGTGCAGAAATATTGTTGACTTACGTGAATTAATCAAAACTGTTTTATTTATATTTTGATCACTGTCCGAAATACACTCCGTGTTATAAAATTGTAATACAAAATGTCCGCATCCGTTGCCTAACACTGCAATCGCGTAACTAAAATCAGTCTTCACGTTGCGTCTATTCGGAGGTTATTGTTTCTAATCTCGAATTCACTCGCTTTTTCACTACTTTGATTTTGTCCACGCAGAAAAAAATGTAAACAAAAATGTTCCAAAATATTTTGCAAAACTCGCACAACGATGAACTTTTACTCCTTCTCGCCACAGCTTCTGCCTCTCTGTCTATCTATCTGCACGTCTTACGCTGCGTCACTTCTTTTACATTCGTTTCAATCATACTTTTAATTATAACTCGCGTCCTAGGCGTTTCCCAAAATTGTAAGAACTTTCGAAATTATTCATAATTTTTGTTCTGTCGTTCGCCAAAGTTCCAGTTCGATTCCTTCCAGCGTTTTCCTGATATTCGCTAAAAATCACATTTGCCATTAACTTTACTATGGTAACAATGGCCTCCGTGCCCATGCCTTTTGACTGAAGATGTATAATTACAATTATTTCGAAATCTCGTGAACCGCTTGCCCAATTTTAATTCTTTTTTCTAATAATTCCAAATATTATGCTTTACTGGGTGTTAATGTTAATTTTGATTTCCTTTCGCGCATTTGATTAATTTACAAAAATGTTCGTGCGCGGCACTGCCATCTTCTGTCTCCTTGAATACAAATTGCCACACTTTACTGAAAGTTTTTACTATCTGGAATACTGAGTTGTTTTTTGTTTTGTTTGTTTGTTTTTTTAATGATCGCGAATCATTACAAGGTATGGAACCTTCCAGTAGAATATTCTTTGGGAATGCAGAATTACACACATTTCTATGGGTTATAGGGTGGGTTATGCTCAATGGCAAAATGCTTCTGCTGCTTAAAGATTTTTTTGCCAATTGGTCGTCCCCGCATTTACAATGCAAAATGTGTGTTTTACAATCTTTCATCAATCTACTCTGGCTTAAGGTAACAGGTATCCAGCATAGTTACTTGCTTTCAAATATCTAAATCCGCGCCTTCTATTTTACGTTAATTAGTAATACTTATGTTTACTGCCATATTACGCAAATCGTACCTGTCATCAGTTTCGATCAAATAATAATAATAATAATAATAATAATGATAATAATAATAATAATAATAATAATAATAATAATAATAATAATAATAATAATAATAATAATAATAATAATAATAATAATAATAATAGTCCTTTGTTGTAAAATTTTACATCATTCTTGAAAACACTCATTTATATTCACTTTAGTTTTTTTCAATTATTTCAATGTATTTGAAGGTACAGCAAATACTACTTATTCTATGCCCACTAGCTTTTCTGATATATGCTATTTTTAAACCAACTTCTAACAGTGTCCTAAAAAGTGGCTTTTTACATTACATTTTGATTCCTCCTTCCCAGGCATTATGCAACCGCTCTTGCCTTCGGTCCCTCTTGCTATGGATTTGACGGATTGTTTAGTGAAACCACGGAAAACTACCGATCAGAGCAGCCGGCCGCTAGATTTCTTCAGACAGCGCCAGAATTCGACCTAGCTACAAAGCTAGTGTCGGACATCGAGCCGCCATCGGGACTCAAACTCTAGAACCACCCAGTCAGAGGCACTACTGTGAAGTCAACTGATGCTGTGAGCTACCTAAGCCGGTCTTTTGTCTGTTCACTGATTCTTTTGATCCTTCATATATACCATTTCATCTGCCACGTTAAGTCTCGTGCGTTCGCCTAATTCTTTGAAGCTTGTGGAATGTCATTCCCAGAATGTTTTCAACACACAATACATGTGCAACTTATTTTCAAGCCAAATAATAAATATTTATTCAAAATAATATTTTGTAATATGATGTATTTGTTTTTGCTTTGTTCAATCGTTCAATTCAGATAACTTTGCGCTATTGTCCTCGGGATCTAGCTTTCCTCTGTTGACTCTACCCATATCGCTGTTATACTTCGTACTGTATACATGACTATTATTTATAACGAAACATTGCCTTGAGGGAAATAGTTTTCTAAATTTTTCATTGCTTCATGATCACCAAAAATCCTTTTTTGTGAAGGTTTTGCGTACGGAATAATCCGTTGTTACCTGCCTTCATTTACTCATTTGATAACACCATTCATACCAATATTTCGATTTTACCCATGTTTTGATTATGTCTGTCGAGTTTATCAAATTTATGTACCTCCGCACCATCGTTTTGGTGATGTTCATTTGGAAAGTGAAACGAAATTTCGGAGAAAATTCTGAAAACAATCGAAGCTAGAAGAAATTGTGTATAAGCCCATTTGCAGACAATCAAATCCTAATCTGTTTGACTTTTAGTTCAGAACAATTTTTGTACATGCCTTCTTTTTAACATGAATATAAGTCACAATTTTTTTTTGTTTTTCAAAGGAAATTATTACTAAAATGTCTCTCTATTAGAAATATAAAGTAGTAGCCAGCAGAAGCAAAAATGCTGCTGAACAAATGGATAACACAATTTAAAATATAAATAAATACGAAAAGGACGAAATTCGGGAAAGACTTTTATACTGAGATAACCAATAATGTAGAGAGGTGTCGATCTAGTCAAAGAATAAACACAAAAGTGTATAGGATTTAAAATGTTATTTATTGTGTTTGTGAAACGAGACTTTGATAAACTACTAAAAAATATCTTTTGAAATTCAGTTTTGAAATTATTAGAATGGATTTATTCAGTTCCCATAAAAGTAAATCTCTGCGCTAATTATGTTTCAACAAACAATTGTGTTTGCAAACATCACCTATTCACGAATAATTTCCATACCAACCATCCCCTGTATCCTTTATTCCTTATCCCATCCCAAGCAGTCCTTTAAATATACATCGATAAAAATAATGTTGGTTTTATCGTTATTCAAACAAGTTTAATGTTATTAGTTTCCTGACAAAACGTTTTGATTGATAAGTCTTTCGGAACCGCCAACTTCTAAGATCATTAGTCCTGTAGGTGTATTGTATGTTTTCCGCGGAAGGAGGCGGTGAACTTCCCCCACTGGATGCTGAGATCCGGCGCGAACCTGCCTGTCAATTAGCGGGATTTTCCCCAACCAAAAACGTCCCAGCAGCCAGGCACCGCCCCAGCCGTCGAAAAGTTTTTTCACGAAAAATTCAATTCTTCCCCGCTTTTCAGTGTGCAATTCAAATATTCTTTTTTCAAAAAACTTTTTTTCTCACTGCGACACACTCTTCGGAAGGGCTACATTAAGTGGAACATTGATTACTTGTGATTCCAGGCGCGCCAACTGCTAATGTCATTAGTTCCGTAAATGTAGTGCATGCTGTTTTTCCTCGGACGGTGGCGGTGGTCTTCCCCCGCTGGATGGAGGCAATAAGAGCCGACGCGGAGGCACCAATTAGTTTTTTAATATTTTTGCTTCAATTCGCAAAGGTATACCCTCACCTAGGAGTCGTGGACATCGCACAGAAATGAAGAGTCTTGGCTGTCCGGGTGACTCCGCGACGAGGGCATTGATGCCGACGTTTCGACCATCCAATTGTGGTCTTCTTTACAGCATAAATAATACATAGATGGGTTGTGTCGGAAAGTGAGCACCACTGGCTTTGACGCAGCGTCACCCGGACAGCCGAGACCCTTCACATGAGGGGGAAACTGTGAAGGCCCTCCAGTCCTAAAAAATTCCAAGATGGTCGATATGTCGGTATCACTGCCCTCAACGCGGCGTCACTCGGACAACCGAGAGCCTGCACATCGCATAGAAAGTCGCTACATAACTCATCCTTCTATTCTAACACTCCCACCCGCAATAGCAGTGGATGCCCCGGTGCGTCGTAAAGCAGATTATTTGAATTTTGTAGTCGGAAGAAGTAAATAACCTGTTACCATAAAATGAACATTTTGAACGGAAAACAGATGTGCCACATTTCGTCAAACAATTTACGCCTCAATTCGAGAACAATTTACGTTATTTGCTAGTATGTTTAAGACATCTATAAAAATCTTCTGTACAGAGAACTAGCAACCAAACCTCAATTTTCGTAAAAGGTGCTCAATCCGCTTCTCACACTATTACAAACACAAAACACCATTTATCACCATTAACTTCAAGCTTTCTAAGAAGCACCCGGTGTGACAGCCAAAGCGAAAGAAGAGAAACGGCACGCTTCACGTCAGGACAGGTTACTTGTTTACTTCCTGCGAAACGGAGAGAAACAAGAAAGCCGACTAAAAACCAAAGGGTGGACGGAAACACTGAGAGTAAAAGAGAGAGCGCCGGAGACAACGATTTTGTGTCTGTTGGGGAAGGCAGATTTATTTCCGTGCGACCACGATACGATCGCTCCACAGGGGGCCCTCTCACAGGCATCGTCAGAGTCGCCTGCGAAATATCTCGCGCCCGAAATAGTACTTTCAGGAAGAGGAATTTCACGCTGCAAATTCCACAAGTGGAAATTCCCACTCGTTTTACAATAATTGGTTTGGTTTGGTTTTTTCGTGTTTCGGTCAACGTCAACTGCTTTGGTCATTAGTCTCGTTAGTGTAGTGCATGTTTTTCTCGGGAGATGGCGGTTGTCTTCCTCGGCTGGATGGCGAGATCCGGCGCCGACCTACCGTCGGCTAGTGGGGTTTCCCCCTAACCAGGACTCTCTCTCCAGCGGGGCACCGCCCCAGCCGGGACAAGCTCTAAGTTCCCGCCCGGTCTCCCGGAATATGTGGCAGTGTAGTGCATGTTAGTGTAAGTGTATGTGTGTGTGTAAGGGGGGAGAAGAGGACAAGGAACAGGAAGGAAAGATCGCGCGCGGTCCGTGGCCCGTTTGTTAGGGTACTGCCCCGGTGTTCGCCTGGTGTTGATCGGAGAAATCACGGAAAACTACCGATCAGCACAGCCGGCCGTTTAACTATAACAAATTGCAGACAATTAATTAATCGATGGATTTGTTATATGAAAGTACGAATTACCAATGTACTCCTCCATCGTCACGCATTGAGTTAACAATTTACAGTAAGGGTAGGTTGAAAGTTTAGATTCCATTAGGAAGCACTTTTCACTTTAACAACAATGATTTAAAAGCTTATATTTTTTGGAGGTTGCAATGGTTGGAAAAACTCATAAGAGTCATTCTAATCAGTTTTCAGGCTTTTCACCCTGCTGGATACTCTAGCAATTCTGAACTTCCCCTTTTCTCTTCCAGAGGAGGCACTGCACTACACGCCGAAGCAACGTTTATAAAAGTATTTCTTGACAAAAAATGAAATAGTTTCGAGTGGGATAACGCCCCAGGAAGTTATTGGTCGAAGAAGTTAACTGAAAGGGACCTGATTCTCTACAAAAGAATTTAATGCGTAGAATGGTGGCCCAGGGAGGTTTGGGAGGGATTGACCAAATGAATCAAACGTATGAATATATCAAGACAACACACCGTATCACATACCATTTATTGCGAAATTATTATATATTAAAACTGAATGAAAACATTATAGAAAGAAACTGTGGTTTGGAATTTCGGTAACGCATTATGTGAATTGTGAGGAGAGAGAGTTTACATTTCTGGTAATTGTTGTACCTCATTTATTTTGACATAGGGTAGCAAATGCTTAAGAATATCTGGTCCATTGAACGTAGATGCGTCGTTCGTGGATTGATTTATTAGTGACCAAGGGCACGTCAACGGGTAAGGCTATTATTCCCGTAAGTGTAGTACATGTTTCATCGCAGGAAGTGGTTTTTGATTGATTGATTGATTTCTTTCGTGTTTCCGGGCGCGTCAACTGCTTTGGTCATTATTCCCGTTAGTGTAGGGCATGTTTTGCCCCCTGGAGATCGCGGTGATCTTTCCCCGCTCGATGGCGAGATCCGGCACAGACCTACCGTCGGCTAGTGTGGTTTCCCCCTAACCAGGACTCTCCCACTAGCGGAGAACCGCCCCAGCCGGGACAAGCTCTATGCACCCGACCGGTCTCTCTGAATATGTGGTAGCGTAGTGCATGTTAGTGTAAGTGTGTGTGTAAGGGAAGAGGATAGGACAAGGAAGAAGAAGGAAAGATCGCGCGCGGTCCGTGGCCCGTTCGATAGGGTACTGCTCCAGCATTCGCCTGGTGTTGATCGGAGAAACCACGGAAAACTACCGATCAGAGCAGCCGGTCACTAGAATTGTCCTCCCGACAGCGACTGAATTCGACCTAGCTGAAAAGCTAGTGTCGAAAATCCTGCCGCCGTCAGGATTCGAACCAAGGACATCCCGGTCAGAGGCGCTGCAGTGACATCACTTGATGCACTGAGCTACCGCTACCGGTAGCGCCCCTTTGACTACGAGCGCTACTTTGACTAGCTCATGCTCTCCCCTCCCTTGTATTCGTACGTGCGTCCGACCACACAGCTGTTAGGTTGTAAGTGATACCCGTACTTTTTTTCTTTGCACTTCATTGTAATTTTCTATCTTATTATAGACTTTGTCTATAAAGGAGTTAAGTGCTTCTTACTCACCTCGCCATTCCATCGTACATTCTCCAGTACCGTTGTCTCAGACTAGTCGAAAACTTAGCTTTACGGGAGCCCACATAAAAATAAATACCTGTGACGCCGCCCACTGCCTACCTACTGCCAAAGTGACCGGTGGCACGTGAGGTAACAAGTGGATTGCAGCAGCAAAAATTCTGATTAACGAAGTCACCGAAAATGGTTTCTCTAAACGTAGCACACTACTGAAGAACCCCCGCAGGGGGGATCGCGATGACGAAAGTTGTCGCGGTCTAGGTGGAGTTCAGACGACCACTCGGCTCCGAGTCTCGCGGCGTGACTTACGTCGTTAGCCTGAAGATGCAGGCAGTAAGTAGGCGCAAGCTAAGATCCTGGTGGTCGGGAAACCGGCCACCCAGCAGTTGGGCCTATGGTGCGCGTCGACCTTGGAGCAGGATTGGGTGAAGAATCCTCCTCGGAGCATTCGATCCCACTTTAAAGTCCGGCGGGAAATCAGTCACCACCCGCCAGATTGCCTCGGTACCGGTGTCACCCACATCGTGAGCTGGCGGTAAGCATTGGGGAGACGGGATGGGGCTCCGAGCCGCCCGGGCCTTAGCCCGGTGGCCCCAGTTGGGCTCTCGGATTCGTCGTGGCAGTGGCCCGATACTCTGGGCAAAGAGGAGGGAATTTATTCCCGGCGCATGTGAGTGGCGCATAGTTGAGACTCCGGTACTAGCCCGGATAGCAAGTAGCTCTGAGCTGGCAGAACGGCCCGACCCAGGTTTTGTATGGGGAGGTTGCCGTGAAGGTAAACTGGGTTCCGGCTGTATCCGGACATCGGCCTGTCGGCGTCACGCGTCGGCAGGGAGTGAGGATAAAGCCAAAAAGGCATAGGTGCCGACTCTGGGGACTCGTCCCCCCGATGACGTGACAGTGTGGAGTTGTAGGCCACACGGGGTTTCTACTACTTAAGAACAATAAATAAAATACTTTCCTATAAAACTACAATAAATTAAACAATTTACCAAAATCAGTCCTCACAATACTTCAATAGCGGTGTATACGACGTTATGGTGTATATAACGTTTTTCGTCTAATACACTAATGTAAATTTAATTTTAATTTTTTAATATTTTTATTTCTGCCAGAACATTCTTTCGCAAATATCTGGACCACGGACTTAAAAAAGGTTACATCTGTATTAATTTCTTTTAGTTTTGTATTAGTGTTCGTGATTTGGGTCCGATTGCGTTAAGGTTATATTGGTTACAATAAAAGGAAAACAAAAATTCCCTGCGATTCGAGAGACGGAAAAATTCAGAGCACATGTTCACAGCCAGCGCTTTTTAAATTGAATGGCAAAGCGAAGGAAAGGTTTCCCTCGCTCCCCTTCATTTGGAAACAATTGCAATTTTCACTCAGAGCAATTCCATTCGTTTGAATTCCTGTACCCAAGCTTCGAGTTCGATAAATTTGGAACAAATAGAAATGGATTCACGCCATTAAAAAACACACTACCAAGGAATTAAATAGTCGTGGCATCATTAGAACTTCCGAATTGCTCCAGTAAAACACCAAAATGATTTTTGTTTGTCCATTCGTTAGAATTTATATTCATTTAGAAAATTTCTACAAATATGGTAAAAGCACCAGTTGCGGCGATAGTTAACATTTTGTAGTTTTCTTGTAAAACTGTATGAGACTTAATAAAAGTTAAGTAATAAAAGTAATAAGTAATAAAGTTAGTTATAAAAGCTAAGTAATTAGCCTACCTGGTTTTGAATTGATCCATTGAATAAACACAGTCAAGTGTATTTTTTTTTACTCGCATTATGCGTAGGGAATATGGAGAATGTTACGTAACTTGCAGCGACAAACAGACTTTTCGGCAGAAGAATTTGCATTGCAGGTCCCCTATCAGTGGCGTCTCGTCACTCTGGAGCTAGGGCGTTGGCAGTGAAGGAAAGAGTTCACCTTCACATTACTCTTTTCGCTTATATGGTAAGGGTAATATTGAATTACATACACAAACGCGTGATTTATTTCAAAATATAATATTAGAAAAATGGAAAGAGAGCCGTCAAATAAAAGCAATGAGGCTGTTGTATGTTCTTTTTTTAAATTTATTTCTACTCGTTCGACCTTAGGTCTTTCGAGGGATTTCAGTTGTATTTTCAATTGCAAAGATTGAAATAATACATTTTAAAGTATTTAAAAAGACGTGCTCGACGCATTTCTCATTCTTCGGTTCTCGTTTTAAATATTAAATTTGGATATATTATCAGGTTAGGTCATGATCACCCATGATCAGTCACTTATTTCTTTTCTTCATGTGAAAGTGAAAAATGTGCTAAATGTGAAAACGAATAAACGAACCGTCGTTGTTGGTTGTTGTAACGCAACACTGATAACAGGTGATAATGACGGTTGCCTTTCGTTGGCGGTAATAATAAATCAATACTTTTATATATTTGTACAATATTATTGTAGTACCATAGTGTTTAATAATTACTAGTACATATTTTGGATGGGAGTGTCCCACTGAGCAGGAAGGAGATTTGTCGCCCATGGCTATCTGCTAAAATTGGTACCTTTTTGGTGGGCTCAGTGGAAATGTCTTCGTTTACTTGTGGACCAGGTTGCGCAACTCTACGGGTCTTTGTTTCTTTGCGTTTGCTAGCCTGTTTGCGTCGGTTTGTGGGTGGACGTGTCGATGATAGGAGGGGATAGTGAGGATTGGAAAGGCAAAGAAAATCATTGTCATAATCTATAATAGAAAATATGTCTTCAGTCGTGATTGGTAGTGATGATTGTGTTTTTGATTTCGCGGATGGACGGTTGAAAGGTTCTTCGGTGTTGCCTATTGTCCAACCGTCTGACTTTTGAACGACCTCTTCGAGCCTTCAGATATGTTCATTTAAATTATTGTTTACGTGTGTGAAGGCTTTCAGAAGGTCGGCTTTGAGAATGTACAAGTATATAGAGAATAAGAGCATGTCACGAATGCATATCAAAATGCAATATGAGAATAAATAAATAGAAGAGATTTCAGATTGTAATGTGTAAAACAAAGTTTCCTAAATTATTTTTTTAAATTTAAGTGTATTAAATTACTTAATTTAAGTTACGTATATAATTTAAAAAATTAAAGTAATGTGATTCTTATTAGTATTTAAATGTTATTGGTTAATTGCGAGAAGAGTTCAATGTGTTTACGTTAATAGATATAAGCTGCAAACTAATAAATACAATTAGATTACTATAATTTACCTATTTAGATGCCACAAAATTCACCAGATTGATATTCGAAAATTTGAAAACCCAAAGTTAAGATTTTCCGTTACTGTTATAAAACTTTAATTTGAAGTTTTTCACAATTATCACAACACTTTCCAATTGTTTAAACCTATACGCAAATCTAAATTGATTAGTAGAGCAAATCCGTATTGTCAAGTCTTTGAACTCGTTCAAATACACGTTACTTTCTCGCATATTGCTAGCAAAGTAAGGATAAAACATTCTTCCTATATGTTTGTGAATGCACTGCAAAACATACAATGAATTTAATGCCAGAAATATATTTTCTTTTAAAGATTTGAATAAAAATCATATTGCGTGAAACTAATTTTCGCTTGAAACTATTTCATTTCTATTTCTAATGGCGAGAAAATACGTGAAGTTTTGGCACCACTAGTTTCTCAAATGACATTTGTTGTTCACAATACATTTTTGAAAATGTTAACAGTTTTTGTGTAATATTGAGTGAAATATCAGTAATTTTTAAAAAGATTTACTCATAAACTGCTCCAAATTTTTCGTTCAATCTCATTGTAAAAATAGGGTTAAATGCATTAATTAATGTGACAGAAACGCTATAATCATAGATTGTTCAAAAAGTATACAAATTTAATTGTTTTTAAATATCTCTCACTGAATTTACATTATAGATGTATTTGTCTTTTTTTTTGTCAGTTAACATGGAAGTTTTAAAATATCTGTCAATGATTTTTCAAACGTTCATAGGTTTTTATGTAATTACATAAGGCGGAAAATTACAAAAGGCGTATTTCGGAAAACGTTTATGAGAAATATTTCGAAAAAGGTTACATTTGGGTAATTTTAAAAAAATAAAAAAAATGCATATAAATGCTTTTACATAATGTTATTCAATATCTTTAACACTATATATATATATATATATATATATATATATACATATATATACATACACACATATACTAGCTGACCCGGCGAATTATGTTCCGCCGTAACAGCCGGTCCCATCTTTTTCTCGCGTCGCACTCACTGTGAGAAACTGTACTATCCTTGTGCCTCACGTTGCTCTTGTGATTGAGGCACGAAGTCGAACCATACTAACGCGGCGCTCTTCACGTGCAATTTCTTGTTCTTGTTCAGTCCTTTCATTAACAATGTTTCGTATCCTTCTCGCATTACGGCTTTGTGGAGAATGATTCGATCGTCTTGGTGCGGCATTGTTAATTATACTTCACTTCACTTTTTAACACGCTTTTATTAGCTTCATTTGTATCTTTGCTTGATTGTTTGCTTGTTCTCCGCTGCAGAACGCTTCTGCACAGTAAACGTAGGCGAAAAGGCGCGAAAACATACGAAAACGCGTGAAAACGTAAACGAGAAAAGGCGAAAAAATTCGAAAAGGTGCGAAAACCCGCGAAATCACGCGAAAACTTCGAAATCACGCGAAAACATGCGAAATCACGCGAAAACGTGCGAAACGTGCAAAAACGTGCGTTCTCACACAGGAACGCTGTCGAACGAGATAAACAGTATCCTATGTCCGTCTCCTGGCTCTAAGCTCCCTGCTCACCAATTTTCAGCCAAATCGGTACAGCCGTTCTTGAGTTGTAAATAGTGTAAGTAACACGACTTTCTTTTATATATATAAAAAAATGTATAAAAACGCTGTTTTTTAGACAATTCCTGTTTTTAATAGTTTGTACTATAGAGAATATTTCAATCAAAAGTGCTTGAAAATAATTAACATTTTGAAAAATTATACACCACATTAATTATAGAACTAATTGTCGAAAACAATTTTTTTTAATCGTCCTTCAATAGTGAAGTTGTACTTAAGGGGTTCAATAATATCACTTTTAAATATTTTTTAAAATTCAGGGGGAACAATGGAAATTCACTCCAACTTTATAAGTGCATTTTAGTATATTTTTACATGAAATTAAACAAAAAATTGGAGTCATTTTCAAGTTGTTTTAAAAAGGAACCAGGGCAAACCTAATAAATTTCCGCCAAAAATAATAGAAATAAGCAAAAAATAGAGTAATCGCAAGAAGAACAAGCTGGATTCCGAAAAGGTCACTCATGCGATGATATTTTTTCTTATTAAGAGAATTATTAAAAATGTCAAAAGAAGTACGACCTTTACAGTTTTTATTTTCATTTAGTACCATTATAAGAGATGCGTAACGTTTTTAATTAGGTGGGTGGCAGAATATCCTACAATATTTTTCACGACCTACATGTCTATGTATTGGTAAATATAAAATATTTCAAATGCATTTGCAGAAACATTTTTAACTCACAAATAGTGTTTACAAATAGTGATTGTATTATTCCAATTTGTAAACCTTCATTTCATCAGTTGTGGAGAGTAAGTATTCAGCGACATGAAACAAAATATTTGGGGTTTTCAATTTTCCGAATAGTGCAATTGTAGTCCTTTCCCTTTGTACCTTTTTCTACAACTATTACTTTTCTGTGATGTAATCGCAAGGAGTCATCTACTACGTTTTTAAGAATCCAGTAACGATCTTTGCTGTAAGTGCTTCTACTTATTGGCAGACAGCAGATAAAACAAACGAAGTTCTTTTCTCAAAGATCACACATCTTCAAAGCTCGCCCTGTTGAGACAGACTTCACTCTTTCACTACGTTTGTTCTCTCACACCCGACTTGACAACAAAAATCCTTTGGGTATGCCTACATACTTTTTGGTAGTAGATGTCGCTACCTCCTGATGAATGTAAATATTTTCAATGAAAAGAGAAAGTACAACACACAGTTCGATTTATAAATGTGAGAGAGACATTTGCTTCGAAAGAATATTTCAACAATATTTCATTAATGTTACAACATTTGAAACATTTGAAGATCTGATTATACGAGTATGATAAAGGATGGGGGCGCTCGTAAATTTTCAAATATCACTTTGATTTTGAGTTAGAGCAAACTACATACTCCCAAAAACCAAGACAATTAACTTTTAATATCTAACACGAACTTTAAGCTCTTGGAATTGACACACTGCACAATATAACTGTATCACCAGGAAACTCAATTTGTAATGGGAGGATACAAATATTGTTTCCATGACTATTTAAATAAAATAATGTTTGCAAAGTAATTCTAAATTATCAGTTTCAATATTTGTAATCAATATTTTATTACGAAATGTTTACTTATGAAATGATATTTTTAAAATAATTATTAACGAAAAATGTATGTACAATTTTAATTTACATTCAGTCATCCTTGGTCATGATTCCGATTTACTATCTTTCGTCGTCTTTCTCGTCGAGTGCATAAACATATCGTGCGAATTTCACGAGCAGGAGGAAAGTCACGGCTTTGAGCTCTAATTGTTGAGATACGTGGGTATTTGAAAAGCATTGGGATAATGAAGAGGTGAGAGTGCAGAAGAGATGGAGAAAGAAAGAAGTGGAGAAAGACAGAAAGAGAAAGAGGCAAGGAGAGAGGGAGAAGAGTGCAAGAGAGAAAGGGAAGAGTGCAAAGAGAGAGAGAAAGAGTGCAAGAGAGAGAGAGAGAAAGAGGCAAGAGAGAGAGAAAGAGTGCAAGAGAGAGAGAAAGAGTGCAAGAGAGAGAAAGAGTGCAAGAGAGAGAAAAGAGTGCAAGAGGAGAAAGAGTGCAAGAGAGAGAAAGAGTGCAAGAGAGAGAGAAAGAGTGCAAGAGAGAGAGAAAGAGTGCAAGAGAGAGAAAGAGTGCAAGAGAGAGAGAAAGAGTGCAGAGAGAGAGAAAGAGTGCAAGAGAGAGAGAAAGAGTGCAAGGAGAGAGAAAGAGTGCAAGAGAGAAGAGAGAGAAAGAGTGCAAGAGAGAGAGAGAAAGAGTGTAAGAGAGAGAGAAAGAGTGTAAGAGAGAGAGAAAGAGTGTAAGAGAGAGAGAAAGAGTGTAAGAGAGAGAGAAAGAGTGTAAGAGAGAGAGAAAGAGTGTAAGAGAGAGAGAAAGAGTGTAAGAGAGAGAGAAAGAGTGTAAGAGAGAGAAGAGTGTAAGAGAGAGAAGGAGTGTAAGAGAGAGAGAAAGAGTGTGTTAGCGATTTCCATTCGCCGCACTAGTGCGCACTCAGGGCAGCTTTCGTGTTCCATTCGACCGCTAGGGCGCACCACTGCAAAGAATTGCGTGTTCCATTCACACATCGACACGGACGCAGGGCGCACTAAACTGCATCGACGATCGCGTCAGTGCATTCCACTGCACCGGGCCATTGTGAGGTTAAGTACGGAAGTTATCCATGCTGATTTAGGTTCGTGGTGAAATTGTGAAGGCAATTGAAGATCTTCTGTCACGCAGGGATACTTCGAATGATGGAGTATATTATGTTTTGCAAGAAATGTCTTAAAATAATGTTTGTGATTTACACGAAGTTTGGAAAATCAGATTGTGTTTTCCGAAAATTTAACCTTGAATAACTTCATATTAACAAATCCAGTGCTATTTAGAAACTAAAGTGTTTTAGGTACGTCTCAATTTCGAAACGCTAATAAAATGAAAATGGAAGTTTGGGTTTTTAGCTTGATACATTTACCAGCGGAAATGTTCATGTTAATATTTCTATTGATCTCAGTAATCAAACACTTCTACAGAAGCCTTTCGGTTCAAAATGTTGTGTACTATATCGATCACTGGCAAATCTCGAAAAATGAAATTACGATTCATCCGCATTTGAAGTTTTCGTAGTTTTTAAATAAGAAATCACAGTTAATAATTTATGAATTAAGAAGTAAGAATTACCAAAACTTCATAAAAATTATAACGATGATCATAATTCAAAATTATTATTTTTCGAGTTCCATCAATGTGACACCAAGAACAGTTGTGTATAATTTCACTGCGTAGTGCATAAGCCCCGACTCAGTTCCGGAATCCGTGTCATTCGTAGCTGCCCTTCACGCGTGTGGGGCAGCACTGTTGCGGAGCGATGACGTTTCTGCCCTGCACTAGGGTGGTTTTCAGTGCAACGGATGAAAAACGCTATAAAAGAGAGAGAGAGAGAGAGAGAGAGAGAGAGAGAGAGAGAGAGAGAGAGAACTTTACTACGAGAAAGCCTGTGCCGTTCTGTAGCACCTCTAGTTTTAATTGTTGATCTGATGAAAGAACTCACTAAACGTCAACAATTGAAGTAAAGTATAGCCATGCTTCGTCTGTCGTGATAGGGAATAGCCGAGTTAAACGAGACTTGTCAATCCAATCCTGTTGCCACGATTTCAATTTGGTATAACGGAATTAACGTTCAAGAATAATTATTTTAACGAAAATTTTATATTTTATATATATATATATATATATATATATATATATATATATATATATATAAAATTTTCGTTAAAATGTAAGTTAATGAGTTAATAAATAAACAATGACTATCATATCTTCCTTCAACAATGACACAAAGATGTACCTTACGCCAATATAATTATTCTGGAATCTGTAAGAAAATTGACAGATGTTATTCCTTCTTGAGCATCTTATCTAGGCGGAAACATTTTTCCATATTACTATGAGTATTTCAATTTCGAAGAGAAATCTCTAAAATATTTATTTCTTCCACCAATATTTCTATTACGAATACTCAACTGTTTCTCTAGACCGTAAACTCATTTCCTTAAACCTTCCCCATCCCGGACGTACTACACACGACATGAATCTTAAAGCTCACATTCGTGACCCTGAGCCAGTCACCACATGATCACCCCAAGCAAAGCATGTCGCGCCCTGCCACCGAACACGTTTCCGGCCTGCGAAAAAAAAAAAACCGAAACAACGCATTGCATTTATCGTCTGAAAGGAAACACGAATCAGCGGAAGCCAGACGCCGCGGAGACATCTGAAGGTCACGCTCTTCTGCTATACTTAGCGCCAGCAGGCGACTGCGGTGGGTGGCTGGCAGTAGATACCTCGCCGACGGTCGTAAAACATCGAGTCGGCGATGCGGCTGCCTGTCAAAACAAGAGTTGCAACAACACACCCACTTTCTCGAGGCGAGCAGATGCTCTGACAGCATTTTTAACCCGTTTTGTCGGAAGCATTCCCCCGACATTTTCATACTATTGTTCATCCATTTTTTTATAACTCTGCACTAGTGTACTTATTTACTTAGTGAACTATTTATATTTTGAGCCTTGGCAACAGTGATTGTTGTTAGGCCCCATTTGACGATTCCATAGGTAAGTTGGACGTTGTTGACCATAATCTTCAAAATTTTTGTCAAACGGAAAATTTGCGTTGTTTACAGCGACTTGAAAATCGCGTGTCAGCAATGAAATGGAATTAACTCGTGAACATTTTCGTGCGATGATTATTGCGACTTTCGACGTGGGTTATCAAGACAAGAGTGCATTGATTACTTAGTTCCATATTTGGCGATGAAGTCCGTCCTTTGCCCCCATGAAACGTTGGTAGAACAATTTTAATCGTCGCCGCCGATCGCGCACTGACGAAATTCGTGAAGTTCGTTCAAAATCCGTAGTGCTTGAAAATATTGTTGCTGTGCAAAAGTGATAGTGCAAAGTGATAGTTCTGCAAAACTGTTGCTGTGCAAACTATCACTGTTGCTGTGCAAAAGTGATAGTTCGTCATGCGGCATTCTCTGAGATTAAGGGCAACCCTAGGCATTAGTTCCATCAGCATATATAATATATTGCATGATATTATTAAAGGTTTGTTCTCGTTGGATCCCACACAATTTAACGAAATCTCAAAGAAGCTCATTACGATTGGTGCACACAAATGCCCAAGAAATACAATGGAGATGCTTCAAAAGACGTATAATACTGTAACAGGTGACTAATCATGGTTGCGTACGAGCCTGAGCGTAAACAGGAGTCAACTGTCCGGGTGTTTCAAAATGAACCAAATCCAACAAAAGTTATACACTCTCGAAGCACTTGAAAACAAATGACCACTGCTATCTATACCTAAAGGCTACTATACTACTCGCGCAACTTTTCTTGAACGATGACCTTGCTTCCCCCTCCCTTGAGCAAGAAACAGTTGAAGGTAAAAGCTCGCAACGAGCACTGATGACAACATTCCAAGCATTAAAACATCGTTGGCGCGAAACAGAAGCAAGTCAAAACTAATTTCTTTCATAGTAGAGAACGTTTTTTAGCTTTTTTACTATTATCTAAAAAAATGGCTGAGGCAGCTCCAGGTCCTTCGAGGGAGGCACCTAAAACTCCTACCTAGTGTCCCTGCTGTTCCCTACCCACAGCGATGATCTGGCCGCACACGTAACAGGTTGATATTTCCCAAATACTTTCTTTCACAATCCATATTATATCAATTTTAAAAAATATATATAAATTCTTTACAACCCAAAAATGTTGTAAATCTATATAGTTCAAATTTATTGAAGAAACAGTGATTTCATATTTCTTTTTAATTCCTGCATAACAAATTTTAAGTACAATTAAGAACTGTAAATTAATGTAAACCAATGAATATTACAGAGGTCGTTCTTTAGCGGGGCAGTTGTTAAGCGACCTTAAGTAAATTTTTTTTTAAATCATTTTGATTAGGTTTTTTCGTTCAGTTTCCCTGATCCTTTGAGCAAATGCTGAGATGGCCCCTTGCTTTTCTTCTGGACATAAATTTAACTTCATTATCTGTGCACGTCTTCTAGAATTCTGTGGAAAATATAGATATTCAAATTATCGTTCTTCATGTTGTCGCGGCAGGAAGTATTATTCCTTGATGAAGGACATGATGAGAGATAAGAGTTCAAATTTACTGACTTACCCTTGAAAATTGATTTTATTACATTGGAGCGAATCTTTTGTTAACAAGTCTTACAAAAAAAACTCATTTTCTTTCTATATTCAAAATTCAAGTAGTAAATCTGTTAGGGTAGGGATTACAGAATTTTGAAAACGCGCACAGAATTCACTTCTCCACACAGCACGTCACACAGTTTTTAACGTTAAATAAATAAATAAATAAATAAATAAATAAATAAATAAATAAATAAATAAATAAATAAATAAATAAATAAACCTATTGTCTTGACACGTAGTTCACACGAACACCAAGGGTATGCGCCAATATGACCCGAGAGTTTGAATTTCACGAGGCGAGCGCTAGCGGGATAAACAGCACACGCTGCCAGCTGAGGCTCGCGGGACCCCGCAAAAGTTTTGAACGGGTTTCCTGGTTACAATAAAATACGATGTATAAATTGTTTATTTTGCAGTCACAAAATACATAAGGCATGCGAGGGACAGCCGGGCTGGGTGAGGGTCAAAAGCACCTGGGCGTCGCCCCTATCCTCCTACCCCCACCTTGACATCCCTTGTAGTTAATTTACATATCTTTGAGGGAACTAATATGGGATATTTTCATTTTTCTCTCTCCGATGGACGGCAGATCATGCGCCTGTATTTCCTGAATGTACATATAATTTTGTATCGTTATTTGAGTGTACATATTATAGTGTAACGTTAATGGAAATAATCAGGAATGAAAATATAAAGCAGCAAATGGGTGTCATTTCGGATATAATGGATACAATATGTAATGATCCATAATCCCTCGGAACAGTTTTGGGTTTAAAGTGTATAAACTTGGCAGGAAAATATCAAGATTTAGATTTGAGAAGACAAAAAACGGCGACATCGCGCATAAATATTTTTATTAAATTAAACAAATGCGTGATAGAAAATGGAAATAGACATTAACACTCAATTATACATAATTTTCGGAATTAGTAGAAGGAGTAATGAAAATTGAGTCAGAGGTTCGGGAGATTTGTACAGAATTGGAATTGTATTTTTGGTGATTAAACTAGAATACGAGAACCATTGTTGCGATTGCAAAGCTTAAGGCAAACGAGTAATTTTATTAAATATCAAGAAAACGCGTGAAGGCATCAAGATGAGACTTTCGCAAATGATAGGGCAAAATTTATGGAAAATTTTGGAAAATGGAACACTCGCTGTTTCGAGAAGTACCGAGGAAGCGCGCCAAAATTAAAATTAATTTTGTATAATTGAAATAAACACGGAACAAATGACACATCGCGCTGATGTCACAGTTACATCACGATGCAAGAGGATAGAAATTAATAGAATTTAATGAAATGAGACTATGGAAGAAAAGGGAAATAGTATAATAATTAGCGAAGAAACAAGAAATAATAGTGGGAAACGATGTCGAAGCATAATAACGCTGACGTGCACGAATTAAAGAAAAGTTTTATAATGTCATTTGTGGCTACGGGCGAGCGATCGGCAGATGTTCGCCAGAAGTAAATAAAAGATCCGGACAACAATGGGCAAAAAGAAGATGAGTAGAAGCGCTGGGACTCAAGAGGTGCAGTGTTGTGGTCGGTCGGAAGTGAAGTTCGCGTAATGAATTTTTTGAAATAGAATTGCGCAGCGAGCACATAACATTTTATTGGTGTTTCAACCGGACAAAGAAGTGAGTTAAAACTAATTTCGTGTGTCGCTGACGGTAGCTGGAGATGCAGTCGCGATATTATTCGCGTAACCAATAACGTTCGTATGTCGCGGGAGTTGACGAAATAAGACTAAATAATGTTCGCTAAGCGATCGGTGGAATTTCTCGGCAGTGCAGCGCGGTGGAAGGGTGCGATTTTTATAAAAACTGGGAGAAGCCGCGCTGTGTGCAGAGATAGCCAACGGACGACGGTGATGTACGCCGCGTGTCGCAGCATCAAGTCGGCGAAAGGGAAGGGACAGATAAATGTTTATTTGTTTGTTTGATTCGTTTGTTTTGAAAACAACAAAAAAATCCATGAAGAGCATTTGTCGAAGATCAAGTTCTGTAGTAGCATAAGTAATTCAATAATTGATTTCGACAAAATGCGCATTCGGTGTGAATGAGCTTTTTTTGTATATGTTGTAAATTTATCAGAGTGAATGAGAAGTATTTTTTTGTTTTGTTTTGGTGTCATATTTGTTTGCTTATGTCATTGCATTGTTTATCCGCCATGGGGTGTTTTTGTGTGTGACGCTAGAGGGCAGCAACCCCGTGCGTAATGATTGGGATTAGCAAAAACAGAAATTACTGAAAAAAAGTAATAAATGATGATGAACATCTTCAGGTTCGTCAGTAAACCCGCAAAATGTGTTGTGTTTTAAGTAGCTAGATGCCGACCTACGCCCGCGTGCCTAAGTACTTTGTTTCAAGCCCTGTATAGGGCAATCACAGCCTTACGCCCATCAAAGGAAGTAAAAAAAATTAGGAAGTTTTGTAAATTTAGCTAGCGGCCGGGCATGAATAAAAGTTGAAGTCGGGTTAAAAGGAACTCGTGAGTTTAAAAAAAACAACAACGCGCCCAAGTGTATTCGAAAGTTAGTTAAACTGGCACCCCAAGTCGAGTATAGGAAGAAGAGTAAATAGGAGATAGTAGTGGTAGTAGAAGAGCGACATCGTTACAATTGGCGCCACCAGGTGGGCCATTAAAGGAGTGTCATAGTATTAAAATATCAGTAGATACGTAGAAGAAGGATTCGCGCGAACGCGAACCATTACAAATAGAAGGGAGAAGTTTAAAATGGTATGGTCATCTTAGAAGAATGCCGGAGGAAAGATGGCTATTAAAAATGGAGGTGGCAGGTGTCAATGCACAGAAAGAGAGGTAGACCAAGACTCACGTGGAATGATGGTGTGCGACAGACAATGAAAGATCGTCACATCGAAGATGATGATTGGCAAGACAGAAGAAGATTGAAGCAGAAGAAGATTAAGAAGAAATATTATCTTGCTTTGCGAATAATTTTTAACATAAAGCATGAAACAGTAAAGAAGTGCATAAATTAATAAAATACAATAATTGGCGTTAACACAACAGAGCTCGAAACGTTCTCTGAAAAAACTTCTCGTGTATCAGGTACGACGGTTTCGGACATATTCCCCGCCAGATGGATATGAAGTCTCTAACCAGAAATGTCAAGCATGAACGGACACATCTATGTATTCCACAAAACAATTACCTTTTCATCACCACTGATATTTCCACTAAGATATTTCCACACATCGTTGGCCAAATGAAAACAAATATGCTCTGGGTTAAATTAGTTAATGATCATTATTAATATTTAATTATTTAATTATAATTTCTCTAGGATTTGCGAACATATTAAATACTTGTTGAATTTTATTTGTTAATGTGGTTAAATTAAAGTCCGGCAATAGCCGAACAAAAATATTTGTCCATGTAATGCAATACGTACGTTGAAACAAATTTTAGGTGTCAAGTCACCAATATATTAAAACAAAAATATAGGATATCTGGACCTATTGTCGTCTGTACTACTAATGAAACTGACGACCGGGAGCGGTAGCTCAGTCAACTGATGTCACTGCAGCGTTTCTGACCGGGAGGTCCTAGTTCGAGTCCTGACGGCGGCACGATTTTCGACACTAGCTTTTCAACTAGGTCGAATTCGTCGCTGTCTGGAGGAGTATTCTTGCGGCCGGCTGCTATGATCGGTAGCTTTCGGTACCCTAGCAAACGGGCCACAGACTGCGCGCGATCTTTCATTCTCTTCCTTTCCTATCCTCTCCCCTTACACACACACACTTACACTAACATGCACTACACTACAACACATGGCGGGAGACCGGTAGGGAGCTTAGAGCTTGTCCCGGCTGGGGCGGTGCCCTGCTGGTGGGAGAGTCCTGATTAGGGGGAAACCCCACTAGCCGACGGTATGTCGGCACCGGATCTCACCATCCAGCGGGGTAAGATCACCGCAATCTCCCGAGAAAAACATACACTACACTTACGGGACTAATTACCAAAGCCGTTGACGCGCGCGGAAACACGAAAAAATCAATCAATCAAAAGCGAAGCGGACAAGGAATGTTATCTTTCTCCCTTTTGGAACTGATATTCAAAATAGAAATCGGAATGTAGAATTTCCGGTAAACAATGCATATTTTTCTCGACCTATCGAGCAATCAGGGAACAATTGAACAGCCAACTTCAGCTAAAGATGATACTGACAACGGTGCAATGCTGTAAAAATTAATGCATTTAAGAAAACAAAGGTACTTTTCTTGTTTTTAACGATTCTGTTTTAGTTAATTACTACTAGTAATACTTTGTATAATAAATTATCCTTTAAATCACATTTTCCTCAATATAAAACGTTCTAAAATATAAGAATATTTCTTGACACTGATACGTTTAATGATCTATTTAACTTAATAATTCAATGGTAACTAGCGATTTTAAAAATTAAATACTATTTGAGTAGTACTGTAGTGTTAAGTACGTTTTGACAGCTACATGTAACATGACAGCTACATCTACTCGTAATGATGGTCACTATATCAAATAAATTGAAAATGTTTTCTTTCAGGCAAACATTTTAATTACATTATACAATGCAGCATCAATACGATATAAATGCGCCAACGTATTTTTTCTTTGTTCCTAATGCATTCACGCTTGGATTAATTTTATATATAATATTTAATTTTATATATTTGGGACAATGTACATTATATTAACACAGTTAATGTAAAATATATTTACTAGGTCCGTTTGGCAAATATTAATCGAAGTACTCTTTTAAAAATGGCACATTCTGCATTAAAAACTCGAATGAAGATAAAACATAAACATTCTGATTGACGCAAATGCGCAGTTAATGTGTAAAATGCTTCTTCCCTGCTGTATGCACAAATGAACGTACCTCAATGTGTGAGTTTGCGATATGTAACAGCGAGTTTGTATGTGCCAATTGTGCAAGTATTTGGGAAATGTTTACATTTCTAATTATTCATTCCCCAAATTCCAATCCTAGCGTTACTCTCATTTACTTTCTCCGCAGCCAAGAGGAACAATACTTTAGATGTTGCCAGAAAAGTTTCATTTCAAAATATGTCTGACTTATTTCAAATAATTTGCCTCATTCAAATGGTGGCATTTCAGTATATCTCTCTCTCTATTTTACAAATGATTCGATTCAACTATCGACTATCAATTGTGGGAATTCTGATTGGATGTTGTTGACGTTCTTATAAGAAGAAATAAAAGAAGTCATCTTCCTCAACATATCAGCTTTATTAAGATAGCAGGCTTTCGACGGCTTTGCCGTCATCGTCAGTCTCGCTGCTGTCGGCTCGACTTTTGCCGACAGCAGCGAGACTGACGATGATGGCAAAGCCGTCGAAAGCCGGCTATCTTAATAAAGCTGATATGTTGACGAAGATGATTTCTTTTATTTCTTCTTATCGACTATCAGCAATTAATGCTAACTTTATCACGTATTATGTATACGATAGAGCATAGACTAATAATAATATTATAATAAAAATATAATAATAATAATAATAATAATAATAATAATAATAATAATAATAGAAATAATGATAATGTATTTGTGTATTGTCCATTTCTGATCACGCTACACGTTCTATTCCGAGGCCCAATCATATTCTCTCCTGGAGATCTAATTCTAGATAGAGATTAATGTGTGTCATTATGGGGGTCAGCTTTCCGGCTGTATCCCTGGGTAATGCAAGTTTTTTAAGATTTTAATCGTTAACTATGAGATTATAAGATTATGATGGCCCTCGCGGTTTAACTCATTGGTCAGCATGCTTGCTTCCATAACGCAGCCCCGGATTCGATTCCCGGTCGGGCATGATTATAATGTGCGTTTTCCTTGCAATGTCCCAGTACATGTTGCTGTAAGGCGATGAGAAAACTCACTTCTCAGGTTGAAAAAAAAACACAATATGCGTGGGGATGTCTTCCTGCTAACCACACGTACACCTTAAAAACATGGCCGCGAGGCCGGGACATGGTAGACCACGGCCCGTAGGAGGGCTGTCGCGCCAAGTGTAGACAGACAGACAAACAGGACAGGTGACCGTGAACATTTTTTTAACTATCCTAGCATTAATCTGCATGGCCGAGGCAAACCATGAAAATCCCGGTCAGGATGGCCGGCCAGGGGATCGAACCCGGGTCTCTCAACTGCGAAGTCAGCGCGCTACGCCCTGAGACACTTCGCTCGCATTATTATTATTATTATTATTATTATTATTATTATTATTATTATTACTTTTATTGTTATGTCCCCCTTGGGTAGCTCATGGACAGTGTGCTAACTTTCTGAAAGGTGGCCCCGAATTCCATTCTCAATTCCGGGTCAGGGCAAAAATAAATCTGTAGCTTTCTCACACAAATCGTCTCAGTTTCTGTAGTTGCATGACGAAAGAAATCGCAGGCTGGCCAAAAGAGCTAGATATGGCCATGGGATTGCAACATGCTCACCAGATGACTTCATCACCCTACCCACCGTGACACCCTCTTCTCGTGGACCACGCCTACCTACAGCTCCAGGCTTCGAAACACAGCTAGCTAGGTAAACGTTGGATTAATCTGACCCTACATTATTATTAATATTATTATTATTATTATTATATGTTATACAATATTAAACAATTATTACATGTTATATAACATAATTATTACATATTATTATTATTATTATTATTATTATTAAACATAAAGAGGATTTACACCGTCCATTATGGAATCAAGAATACATTAGACGGAAAAGGTACAATTATTGCTAAGCATTAAAAACGCTGGAAAACTTAACGCAAACGACGATCGAGACAAAAAAGAACCGCCGTCAGAATCCATTTTAGGAGGCTGCGGTGAGGCGAGAAGAAAAATAACGAGTCATAAAGTTACTAAAAATACTGATGTTTACCACATATACTACTTTTAACTAATGGTGCTCAAACAGCACCTACTTTCTCGCCCGTATTTCCACACTAAATTACGAGAGAAGAACTCAAATTTTCGGAAAATAGTACATGACCTTATTTCAAAATCTAACATTCAGATTTCATTACTGGAAAAAATCTGAATCTTTAACATTGAACATGAGACCAGCACCATTCTCTTAAGCGTTTCGCACACTATCCAACAACAAAATTTAATCAAAAACGATGGAGCCAGTTTTTCGAAAATTTGGAAAATATTTCAGGGGCTTCATGTAAAGTACCCCCAAAAAATTAAATATCGGATTTAAATTCCAGGCGCCGCGACATCAAGCAGATTGAGGAATTTCAATTTTGGAGAAAATCGGATGAATGGATTAGTCGCAAGTGTTGTTCACCGACAGACAGACGTTTTGCTGTCATTCGGGTTTTCGGTTTCAATTACCCACAAAATATGGATTATGGCTACACCAAGTGATAGAGGATTTTTTTCTACATTTAGCAACCGTATTATCGTTACTAAGGCTTGTTAAAAGAGTTTCTCTGCCGAAAATTAGCATTACATAACTTTCTCTCTACGCCATAGCGAGAAAGTAATAACTAGTGCGTGAAAAACAGGAACTTTTCCTCCTCTTCGTGTTACAACGCAACAATTTCTCAGATTTTAAAAAAGTGCACGACATTTAAATATCTACCATTAAATGAAGTTGTGCATAAAAGCCCCCAACCACAATAAACAATATGTTTGAAAAATATCTTGGAAAGTTGTAATATCTTCAAATTTCTAAGACTAAGAATGCACGGTTAAAATGAGACATTTATGGGATGTATATTTACATTTAATTCACATTAGTTTTTTCATATACTAATCTATAATATTATATGTAATGTATTAATTAATCTAAAATACTAGTATGTATCATTGGTAATGGTCTTCAATTTATGAAAGTAAAAACAGTAATTTATAGATTATTTTCTGTTTCCAAAGATCAGAACAACTTCAATATCGCTTGGATACATTGTGAAAGTTGTAACAATCCAACCTCCCAAGTAAAATAAATACTTGTGAAATGTCCATAATGTGACGACATAAGAGACGTAGAATAGGTTACTATGGTGACAGAATTTATTAGGGAGACATCGTCAAAAGCGAAGACGGCGTGGTTACAAGTTGTCATGTCTGTTGAAAACTAATGAAAAATTATTGAGAAAACTAGAAGAGCGTCTATTGTTAGATATATTGGTTGGATATAAATAGAGGGAGGTTTTAGTATGTCGATTTTAGATCAAGTTGTTAGAACTTCGAATAACTTGGTAGTGGAGATTGCCGATAGGCAAACTGATGTGTTCTGGTTGATTCTGAAATATATCAGTCTTTAAGTTGAAATTGATGGTTATTAATTGAATGACTTCAGGAATTGGAGGAGTGAATTGCAGCCACGACCTTAAGTGAATGGTCATCAGCTGCTGATAACAAAAGTACTAAATTGATTCTTCCTGTTCTAGACTCAAGAAGGGGGTGAAATGTACCACTGGGATACTTTCACTCACAAACTGTCATAGTCGACTACAAATGTTAACATATTTACTAATAAATTTTCCTTAATAATAAAATATACACGAGAAGTTTTTTTAATTAAAAAAATCGTTTCTCAGAAAATAGTTTAAAATTTAAGAATTGCCCATGTTTAAAGCAAAATAAGCAACAAATAGTCATATTTTCGAAAAATTGAATGAGACCTTATTGAAGGTGTGTTTGACATGAACCCTTTTCACTGCGAGAGGTGACTCAGTGTAACTCAGACTCAGTACCTAACAAGCAACTGATGTCATTGCAGTTCCTCTGACCGGGAGTTCATAGGTTCGAGTCCCGACGGTGGCGGGTATTTCGACATTATCTAGACAGCTATTCCTTGTCCAACGAGAGAATGAAGTAGTTGTAAACAAACCGGAAAATATCCCTCCGCCGAAGTGCGTGGTCCGAAGTCTCTGCTGTCATCTAACAGTTGTCAACGCTCTCCTATCACCCCGGCGCTCGCTGTGGCGAACTCGAGTTCATCTACACGTTGAACAATATCCTTCTAACGAAATCTGCAACATGCGAGGAACAAACCGACGATTGCAAGACAGGGAACGACATCCAGGCATGCAAAAGAATAATTCACTCAACTCCTTTTTTATTGTTATAAATGAATGATATTAAATTATTTTTAGAGTTAATAGTAATGTAATTTTATTGTCAATATGACTACGAAATTCATGCACACAACGCAATTTGCGGTTGTCCCATGCCTTCAATATGAAACGCTGAGTTGTAGTTAATAAACAGAAGGAAATTAAATTATATTTAATAATATTAAAAAGATATTTAATTGAACATGAATTTTAGACGTAATTTCCTTGAAAAAAGTGTTGACTCTGAATCTGAGGGGCTATATCCATTTCAAGCTTGAATCTCCAGGGGAACGTGAGCCGTTGCTGATTATTAAAGAATCAAAAACAGTATCAGAAACACCTTCCAAGTCACACCTTCTCTGTTCTTCCCGTATTACATGTTTAGTACACTGACGCCACTTCTCCGATGTAACAGCAAAACTTATATCTCACTATGCGATATACACACGTATTGTGCAGTCCGCTATTATAAAACTACTTATCCGCTTGATACCTGCATCTGATTATTTTCGCTTGTCCTTACATTTCACGTATCAGCTCATATAATTTAAAGTAAGTAAGTACTTATGTATCTGCTTTCCAGGAATGATTACGCGTGTTCTATTGTATATAACACACAGTTACTTGAATTTCAGGGAACTATTTTCTTATGCGTGTGCTTAAAAAAGTTGGAGGACGAGTGTGTGTCGTGGACTTGCAGCCAATTAGCGATTCCATACCACGTGCATTTGTTTGCATCTACTTCGTTCTCTCGTTGGTCAAGGAATAGGTCGAATTCAGACGCTGTCTGGAGGAATTTATAGCGGCCGGCTACTCTGATTAGTAGTTTTCCTTCTCCGCGAAAGCCGGAGAAGTACCCAAACATACGGGCCACGGACCGCGCGAGATCTTCTTCCTCTTCCTTGTCCTATCTTCTTTCGTTACTGACATACACTTACACTAAAATGCACAACACTACCACATATGCCGGTGACTGACGGAGCAGTTATTATAAAACGAGTCACGGACAGCACGCGATCTTTCCTTCTTTTTCCTTGTGCTATCCTCACCTCTTACTACTTACACGTACAACTGAACGCACTACACTGTCACACATGTCGCGAGATCAGTCACGAGCTTAGAGCTTCTCCTGTCTGGGATGGTGTCCCACTGGAGGGAAATACCTGTTTGGGAAAACCCCGTTAGCCGACGGTAGGTCGGCGCCGGATCTCTCCATCCAGCGGGGGAAGAGAACCGCCACCTCCCGAGGAAAAACATGCCCTTCACTTACGGGACTAATGACCTTAGGAGTTGACGCGCCCGGAATAACTAACAAGCAATCAATCACGAACACTTCATTAACAAAAATTTATCTTCATAATTGTAGTTGTAGGAAGACATCGAAAAAGTTTCACAAATTTCAAAAAATTAGGGATTTCAACGAAAATGAGACCTGCATTCTCTTAAGCGACCTTTACGCTATCCGAAGCAAAATTAAATCAAACATTTGGAGCTTTCATGAAAATTTTGAAAATCTTTCAAGGGCTTCATGTAAAGTATCCCCCAAAATTAAGATATCGGTTTTCAATCTAAGGGGCCGCGACATTAGCCAGACCGATTGACGAATATAAATTTCGGACAAAATCGGCTGAACAGTTTAGACGGTAGCGTTGACCGCAGACGGACAGACTGACGGAGGACCGGACTCTACACAGTTTTTCGGTATCAAGGAGCCACAAAACATGTATTCTGTCTACGCTATGTGCGATGAAGTAATTTACTGTAGATTGCGAAAAGGCCTTTTTTGCTACTAGGGCCCGGCAATTAGTTTTTTTCTGTCGAAAATTGGCTTTTTCCCCCTGCATTACGATGCTTTCGCTATTCTGCGCACGTAGTAGTGAGGAAGTAAAAAACGCTTCACTGGGTTCTTGCAACCCTCGAGACAGAAAGCGTAATTCGGAGTTGGAGAACGCAATAAAAATCGAAGAAATGTGCTCAGCTGTCAAGAGAGTCCTAATGCTTAAGTTTTACACTTTGTGGGTTGGTTGCGTTCTGTGTAGTACCATTCAATTGAGAAATAAATTGCTTTGAGAAAGAAACCTCAGACTTTAATATTGGGGAGGTACGACATGTACGAAAAAAATTACCTTGCTAAATATTTGGGACGTCCAACTAAGATTGTAGAAAAGTTACAAGAGTTCTACATGTTACAGCGGTAAGGAAAATCGAATACCCCTAAAATCAATTGTTTCATGTCGCTTAGTATTTATTTACGAAGATAAATGAAATGAGAGAGGTTTAGAAATTCTCAAACTATACAACCACTATTCACCGTGAAGAAAGATTTAAGCATTTTTCTAAAAATGTCATTGAAATGTTATATAATCGAACTTACCTGGATCTACACGCGTATGTTGCAGGAAACTATGAGAATGAAATCCTGCTGTCCACGTTAACTTAAAAAGTATTGCATCACATCCAATTACAATCATTATTTATTTAGAAAATCAACATCTATGATAACATTCAGTGTTTCTTTCGGAACGATACTTCATAAATGGTTCACAAAGAAGCACCGATTGAAATACTTTCAGAGTTTTTGAAAGCTTTAGACGACATTGACCATAATATTTTGCTCTCAAAATTAGGTTCATATGGAATTCGTGGTTTTGCTCTAGAATGGATATCCTCGAATCTTGAAACATCGATCGCAAGGGTATAAATATCGTGTTGATAGAAAAGAACATTATTTGCACATATTACCTATTCTTTCTGAATTGAGCATAGGGAACTGTAGGTTTCAAAATTTGTCTCTCGATTCAGGAAATCTCAAAAAGAATATCCATATAAATGAATTGAATACAAAGTGCATTACGTTACGCATTCAGATTTCTTTCAAATTTAGTCAGCCTTCGTACAAATGTTTGCTTGTATTTGGCAAATGCACATTCCCATCTGAGATATAGCAATACTTTGGAGAAACTCATGCTGTAATACAAATCCTTTTAGACTGCAGGAAAAAATATACGAATAATAAGTAAACGCTTTTCATGTGGTCCCTGCAAGCTTCTTTTCATTGACTTTGGAGTGTTACAATTTCCTTGCCTATTTATATCCGGATTAGAGGTTTTTCTCAAAACTGATTTTCTTAACGGTGAGACATGTTTTCATGCATTATTGATATTTATTTTTATAACATATTCCATAGAAACAATATACATCTGCTGTCAGTAGCAACAGCTCACTACGAGAAATTCACATATAAAAGTTATTTGTAACTTTACAACACATTGTCAGATAACATTAAAGAATTAAAACCGAATTAAAAATATAAGTACAACGGAATTCTTTTCTGCTGCCTTACTCCTCTTTATATACAATTATAGACTGTACTGACCAAAAAGGATAATAATATTTATTTCAACAACTACCTGGTACCCGACACTTTGCTGCTGTAGAAGAAAAATTTTGGAAATATCGTTTTAAATATGAAAGAATAAATTTATAAGAGTTTAATTAGGAATGATAGAAAGAATGATATTTATTTTCTTGCAAGTAATGAATACATTTTCTGAAATTGAATGATATATAAAGGATAGTATTTATTCTATTTTGTTTTCTCTTTATTTTTTTTAGATACTCAATATTCTGTTTTAGTAACTTAACATTTATATTTTTAATTATTAAAATATCGTTCTTATTGTCTGTGCTTGTTAATATGTTTAGCAGAACCCGGCGAAGTAGTCCTGCTCTCTTCTCTTCTCTCTCTCTCTCTCTCTCTCTCTCTCTCTCTTTCCTTCCTCTTCTCTCTCTCTCTCTCTCTCTCTCATTTTCGGTCTTCCTCTTTCCCATTTTTTCCCTTCCCTTTCCCCCCCCCCCCGCCCGCCTCCGTCAGACAACGCCCAGCAGCAATGGAGGTCAGGTGAATTGAGAAATGCGTTTATCTTTACATTTAACTGAAGTGACATCTTTTGCTGCACTGCCATCTAGTGGCGCTACAACAATTGTCCTATGCCTATATTTTTCCCGCAAGTGCAAGCAATAGGTTGACAAAGTTTTAACGCAATCGGATTAACGGTACGGCAACACACTAAAAAGGGATCAACAAAAATTGATTTTTATATATTGGTTGGTGTATACTCGTTTAATTTGTAGAATTAAAAAATGTAATATCCTTGCAACAAGTAATGTATACTACAATTTATTCAGAGCTGCGTCTAACAGGTAATCAGCTGTTACGGTGCCTTCCAATCGGAAGCTTACACGTCACTACATTGGCGTCTTTATGGTGGCGTTCAACCTTCCGATTGGATGACACCGTAACAGTCGATGACCTGTCAGACGCAGCTCTGAATAAATCGCTGTGTACTTGAGCTTTTGGGTCCATGACCCCTCATATGGATTAGGTTTTCATCGGGTTTCCTAGATCCATTGAACAAGTGCTGAGATGGCCCCTTGTTTTGCTTCTGAATATTAATGTTGCTTGACAATACGCACATTTTTGCTCGTCTCTTGTTAGTAATGGCAGCAGTACACAGCTGGTGATATGGTTTACCATTTTGTAATACCAAAAAATAAATTTTGTAATTCGTTCACCGGTGAAAATAATTTTTTTAACTCGGGAGCAAAAATGTCTACTTTCAAATATAAGTAATTTTTTAAAATTTATTTTACGTCAAAAACAGTTGAAACTGGTATGACGTGCTATGGGGAAAAGTGAATTGTGTGCACATTTTCAAATTTCTGTGATCCATGTAATAAAATCTATTTTCAAGGATAAATAAGCAGTAAATTTTGGCTCTTATCCATGTTGTCCTTCGGAATAATACTTCCTGCCGCGACAACATGGAAACGATAATTTGAATAATTGTATTTCCCTCTGAATTCTAGAAGACGTGCACAGATAATGAAGTTACATTTATGTCCAGAAGCAAAACAAGGAGCCATCTCAGCATTTGCTCAATGAATCAGGGAAACTGGACGAAAAACCTGATCGAGATGGGGGTCATTGACCCGGAGGTTGTAGTACAATACTTGTTACAGGTTGTTTATACACATTTATACAGTCCAAATGGTAAATAATGCATTATGTCTCATTGTTAAAATTAATGTTACTTTTCTTGTGATGCTCAGTATAGTCTCTAATTGTATAGAAACAGTTATGCAGCAGAAACGATTTCACTTGGATTTAAACTTTTCTATCAATTTTCGTTTAATGTCATCTGGCAAAGTGTTGTAAAATAATGTACATGTATTGTATGTGAATTTTTGTAATGAGCTGTTGATACTGTCACCTGATGAATATGATTTCTACGTCGAGTGTTACAGTAATAGACTTCGGCATTTTCTGAAAAAATATTCCCGCTCTTGAGCAAGCCATTTTTTACAAAAACCACTGATTCGTAAATAAGAAGACACGGTAATGGTAGAATTCCTAGATTAATGAAGAGAGGCTTACATGAATCACGTGGGTGGGATTTGGTTATTATTCGTACAATTCGTTTTTGCAATTTAAAAGTCTGGGAGCTATAAGATGTATTTCCCCAGAATATTATGCCATATCTCAGGCGGGAATGAACATTCGCGAAATATACACAACGAACGGTATGAAGGCTGACTGAATTTGTAAGAATTCTGAACGCGTAGCATAATGAACTTAATTTTGTGTTCAATTCATTTAAATGGACGTCCCATTTAAGGTTTGCCTGAATTGAGAGACCTAAACATTTTGTTGCCTTAACATCAGTCAATGGTGCACCGTTCATTTTCAATGGAGCACAGAATTGTTTATTTGAAATGGAAAACTGCATTTTCTTTTCGTTTGCTATTAATTTTTATTTCGGAACCAATTTTAAACATCTGATATTGTACTATTTATGGTTTCTTACGGTATCTAGGTTTGTTGCTACGTTTATTCATTATTTGACTACTTATGAATAAAAACTGGGAAAGGGATTTTGAAGTTCAAGAAAACTTACGCAGTTTGTATTTCTCTCCTATACATCACATACAGGTTTACCGTACTTTGACGAAAATATATAAATAAATTATAGAATATTTTGTGAAAGGACACATGTGTTAGACGATTACTGGACATTTCGAGTTTATACAATCTCTAATCTTTGAATTTAAAAACACCTTTCAAACTTCCTAAAGTTGCTATTTTTTCTTCGCTAACAATAACCTCATCCTGGCATGGTTTCTCGAAGACAAATTGTCAAATACTTGTAATAGATAGAAATATTTAACAAATATTAGCAGAAAACGTTAATTATATTAATGTCACGTTGATAAAAGTGTTTATATTATAAAATCAGTTAGTGAATAATAGAAAGCGATGAAACATGCGAGCGATGAGTTCCACTACCTTAATTAAGCGAAAATCACGAAATTTGGTAAAGTTGAAAGCTCAAAAGTCTTTCTAAACGAAATACCTCAGAGTTCTCAATACAAAAACCTTAAAAATTTCCTATGTGCCAGACGTTTTAATGGAATTAACACCATGGTTATAAATGCGCTTTCTTCTATTCGAGCAAAACCAAATTGAAGAACCTATCTCCAGAAAATTTTGCAAATATCACAGAGTTCATGTAAAGTATCCCCCAAAATTAAATATTTTAATGATCTTCGGAACGGCACAAATAGATCTTACTCTTGAGATCTTACTCTCTTGATCTTATTTATTCCGTTTCTGCTCAAAATTTATAATCTGACGCCGATGGGTTGTGACGCACACTTCCATCCACCAGCCTGCCCATACATCCATCGGTATGATCATAGAACATAAAATTATGTATCTGCAGCTTGGTGCGAGAAGGGCCAATCTCAATATTCAAAGTTGTACAGAATGGGTGGTTTTCTTACACCATCATGACTTAGAACTTTTTACTTTGGCCTTTCTTGCACGAAAGACGAGGTTTTTATTGCACGTATTAGCCATACAAACCCAAAATCACTAAAACTTGGAATTGGCCCTCATTGCAACCAGCCCAAATGTATAAATGTATTCATATATATAGATACATACATTCATTCATTCAGACACACACTTCACCTTCTGTAAATAATTTCCTATATTTAAACGTAAATTAAACGTAAATTAAACGTAGAAGTACAGCAAAGAAAACAGGTAAGTAAATATAGGAATTTAATAAATAATGGATGTGGCCAAAACAATTTTAGGGTACTCCAGGTCCCAGTATGTAATTCATGCATAAAAATACATGTGTGCATTCAGAGTTAAATACAATATGCCACTGGAATTAAGGGCGAGCTTGAAAGATATTGCAAATTGCGCATTTCGTCACTCTGAAATAGTTCTGTGTTTACGTATTAGTAAAAGAGAGGATGTAATAGATAGTGATAAAAACAATTAACTCCCAATTCGGCTTACTCAACTTTTGTTATCAACTTGAGCTACATGCCTGAAAGGGTATCTTACATTAACCCATGTAGTCATGCTTATCACTGATAACTTACCGCAGAAACCACATTTTCCTTTGGATAATCCTTATCGTTTCCTCCGCCGCAGAAATACCACGAAAATGACAAACGTTAAAACCTACACACATTTGAGAAAAAAACTACACAAGAAGTTCAACAAAAGGCACTAATATTACAATTGCAAGTGCTTGGGTGTTAATTATTAAATATCTTAATCATGTTTTTGTTTATAGATACCAGGAATATCAATACATTTAGAAAAACTCCAAGGAACGATTGCAAACTGTTATCTAAAGATAGGGCAATTGTCTCCACGAATGCTCCTTTTCCTTTCTCGTATAAAAAGGATGTATAGTTTTTGGAGTAATAAACGTAGTATGAAGGAAGTTACGTAAAGCTGGGGAAAATTGATCGAGATTTCAAACGAAAATACACGTTTTGGACCTATTCCCCAAAAGTAAGTTTTTTTTTTCTAAAGTTTCTGTCCGTCCGAGAGTCAGTCAGTCAGTCTGTCTCTGTCTGACTGGTCTCTGTACTGTCTGTCTCTGTCTAACTGTCTGTCTCTGTCTGCTGTCTGTCTCTGTCTGACTGTCTGTCTCTGTCTGACTGTCTGTCTCTGTCTGACTGTCTGTCTCTGTCTGTCTGTCTGTCTGTCTGTCTGTCTGTCTGTTCGTCTCTGTCTGACTGTCTGTTCGTCTCTGTCTGACTGTCTGTTCGTCTCTGTCTGACTGTCTGTTCGTCTCTGTCTGACTGTCTGTTCGTCTGTGTCTGTCTCTGTCTGACTGTCTGTCTCTGTCTGACTGTCTGTCTCTGTCTGACTGTCTGTCTCTGTCTGACTGTCTGTCTCTGTCTGACTGTCTGTCTCTGTCTGACTGTCTGTCTCTGTCTGACTGTCTGTCTCTGTCTGACTGTCTGTCTCTGTCTGACTGTCTGTCTCTGTCCTGACTGTCTGTCTCTGTCTGACTGTCTGTCTCTGTCTGACTGTCTGTGTCTCTGTCTGACTGTCTGTCTCTGTCTGACTGTCTGTCTCTGTCTGACTGTCTGTCTCTGTCTAACTGTCTGTCTCTGTCTGACTGTCTGTCTCTGTCTGACTGTCTGTCTCTGTCTGACTGTCTGTCTCTGTCTGACTGTCTGTCTCTGTCTGACTGAATTTACTTTTTGTGTGATAAATATTATGTTTATTTTAAAACCGAGACTTAAATACGAGTTGCGTACCGGGGCGCGTGTTTCCGGATTAAAATCATGTTTCTTTCTATTTACATTCGTGGCAGTTTTCTTTTACTGATTGTGAGCGTGTCAACAGATTTCCCACATACGTAATTAAATTTAAATATATCCCGGACTCGCGTATGTGCATATACCTCATAGAAACTCATAGACTTCTGCATAGGGGTGTTTTCACAGGAGCCGTAGCCCCACACTTTACGAAGAGGCGTGGCTGAACAGCTGTCGCGGCGGAGGGATACTTCTTTGAATGACATGTGATGTTCACTTGTTACGCGAACTGTCACTTTGGCTCCTCCTTAGGAAAATCCTTCAATAATAGGAGGCCCTCCCTTGGTCCAGTGCGGGGATACATTCCAGGTATTATACAAATAATGATAATTCTACAGAAGAATCGATACTCACTAGGGGATTACTTTATTGAATGGATTACTTTAGTGAATATATTTTATTTTGCAGCTCGGAATTTGTTATGGAAATCAAAGTGAATAGTTCTCAGAATATACACAAACACAGTTTAGCACTGAAAATGCAAATTCTGTTAAATAAGTTTACTAATTTCCTATGCGCACAAAAAGTGAAAGATAACTCTGCAGCCTCCGGTCATATGAGAGGTGCATATGGTTTTCTTAAATAGCCATGAACTAGTGGCAAAATACAAAAGAATGAAATGAATTAAATTTTGACTAAAAATGCCATTTCTTAAGTTTGTCATTCAGCGTATTCTCATACAGTACTTAACAACAGAACGAGAATTCTGTACTTGGTGAGTCACCACTGAAGAGACAGCGTCAGCGACGTCTAGCAAGGTAGAAGAACGAAGCTTCCAAATTCACGTGAACCGTTTCAGATTAGCCAATTTTTTGCTACTTCAGAACTCCATTTTGCACACATACTCGAAAGCAGCATTTTTGTTGTTGTATGCCCCTATTAAAAAACTATTCGTAAAATGAAAGAACTATGCATACATGACAACTTTATGAAGCTAATAATATGTTATAATAAAATAAAAATAATGTAATAAATAAAAATTCATGTCATAAAAACACTGAATATAATTATTGACGATAATAATCTAGGTAAAAGAATATCGACAGAGTATATTTTTTATTGCGTATAGGTGATGACAAAATGCAAACCGAAGGTCGAATCTTGTCTTATACAATTTCTCTGGAAGCATTATTAACGCTGTGAATGTACCTTTATGTTCAGCTATCTACTTAAAGAAGTTATATTCGTATACTAATAGCATCCCCCAAAAACGTTCTTCGATCGTTGCATTATACAGTCAACGCACATCAACGAATATTCAATATCTTTAAAGGACACCCTATTCTTTTATTTTCTCACATCTTGCAATACAATTATGGTTAACATTATGGAAAAGATTCCATTCTCACTTTGTCCATCAAAGAGAAGAGTAAGAAGGTTTTATTTATGTTTTATATTCAAAACATCTCGAGGCTTGTGAGTGCCATAAAACAATGAATCTTCTACTAACAAATTAGACCGTAAAGTGTTCAAATCCATCTACTTTGCAGTGTGAAATAATCTGATACAATATGAAAAATGTATATATGTTGTAAAATAACTCTGTAACATATTATTAGAGATTAATTACGCGAGAGATTACAGACAGGTTTTGTTCGTAAGATTAAAAGAGCAAATTGGTCAAAATAACCTATTGCAGATCAAGAATGTTTTACAGCACTTTAAACAATTGTTACTAAAATTCATTAATTCTTACATTATGAAATTCTAAATATTTTTCTTAGGCTTAGGTTTTAACGCAATGACAACCTAAGCCGCCACAAAAACTATTTAGTAAGTACACCCAATTCATAACTACCAGTAAGTTACCGGTCATAACACCACCAAATTCTCAAAATAGTAGTGACCATTACCAAAATTAACATAGAAAAATACTAGGGGATATTTTTAAAAAAATGCGAATAAACTCGCATGATGTATGTAGGATACAAAAGATGTATGTAGGATACACATGTAACGAAACGTCAACTTGAAATCGACGAAACATTATTCACATAGAAACAAAGGCAGAACTTACCCACCGTTGCGAGTAACAGGGGCGAAAGCGGCCTAGCAGCAGCGACGCGCAGCTGTCACGGTACGTATTCGGCGACGCGTTCGCCCCGCGCCCGGCGGACTACGAACCAACCCCCAACGCGTGCACTCCCGGCGGTTGCGGCCGGCAGACTGAGGGACCGCCCTCCGCCCCGCCCCCTCGCGGCTCCGCCCCACCCCCCGCCACCGCTGCGCCTCCACTCGCTCTACCTCCCGCTCTCCGCCCCGACCCCGCTGCGCCCCAACCCCCCCCACGCTCCGCCCCGACACGCTCCGCCCCGACACGCTCCGCCCCGACACGCTCCGCCCCGACACGCTCCGCCCCGACACGCTCCGCCCCGACACGCTCCGCCCCGACACGCTCCGCCCCGACACGCTCCGCCCCGACACGCTCCGCCCCGACACGCTCCGCGGCCGGTCGGGAGTTTAGAGCTTGTCCCGGCTGGGACGGTGCCCCGCTGGTGGGAGAGTCCTGGTTAGGGGGAAACCCCACTAGCCGACGGTAGGTCGGCGCCGGATACCGCCATGCAGTGGGGGAAGATATCTGCGAATCTCCCGAGATAAAACATGCACTACAGTGACGGGACTAATGACCAAAGCAGTTGACGTGCCCGGAAACACGAAAAAATCAAATCAAATCAAACCGACACGCTCCGCCCCGACACACTGTAACCCCACCCTAAACCCCTACCCACTCGATTCCGATACCCCAACGGCCACTCTACTTCCCCTAGCGCTCCACCCCGATACGCTCCTCCCAGACACACTCCGCCCCGACACGTTTTACTCTGACACACCGACATGCTCCACCATCACACGCTCTGGCCCCGACACGGTTCACCTGGACCTGCCCTGCCCACTCACGCCCCCCCTTCCCAACCCCTCTCGTACCGTTCTCCTTCTACGAGGTATTGCCAACTACACTTCCCATCTCGTTCCGCTGCACCCTGCCACGCCGTAGCCCTCCGCAACGCTTCACTATCCAACCCCCGCCGATCGCTGTCCCCCCCCCCTCCTCCGTCCGCCCCTCACGCTCCACCCCACATCCTAAGCCACCCTACCCTCAACCCTCAACCCTCACCCTCAACCCTCATACCCTCAACCCTCATACCTCAACCCTCAACCCTCATACCCTCAACCCTCAGCACCCACACCCTCAGCACCCACACCCCCCCCCCCCAACCCCCCCCCACACGCTCTGCCTCCCACACGCGCTGCCCTGCTCTTCCCCTCCCGCAAACGTATTACATTTCCACCGTGTTTCTGCCCGCCTCGTCCCGCTCCACCTCATATCGCCCAAGCGCCACCGCAGTCCCTCGCAGCCCACAGCGCCTTGCTGTCGTTCGCGCTCGGCTCGCGGCGACGTATTCGCTATCGGAACATCGGGGCCACCCGGGCCGTCGCTCGCGCGAGGCCGCCCGTTCCCCCCGCCCTCGTTAGTTCTAACTGCTCCTCCTCACGTGTCTCCACCGACTCCTGAATACGCTACGTGGGCTGAATATGTATGATTGTGTGGGCTCCGTCACAATCTGACCACAAGAACTGACACAATCATTAACACAAGCACCAATAGAAATCCCGTAACAAGTCCTGATGCAAGCTCCAACCATGCCCCGATACAAACCCGACACGAGCTCCAGCCGTAGCGATTTTTCCGTGGTTTCTACGATCAATACCAGGCAAATATCGGAGCAGTACCCTCACAAACGGGTCACGGACCGCGCACGATTTTTTCTTCCTCTTCCTTGTCCATCCTCACCCCTTACACACACTTACACTAGCATGCACTACACTACCACACATGCTGGGCGGCCGATCGGGAGCTTAGAACTTGTCCCAGCTTTGGAGGTGCCCCGCTGGTGGGAGATATCTGGATGTGGAAAACCCTGTTACCCGACGGTAGGTCGGCGCCGGATCTGGCTATCCAGCGGGAGAAGACCACCCACTCCTCTCACCGCCACCTCCCGAGCAAAAATACACACTACACTTACGGGACTAATGACCATTAGTAGTTGACGCGCCAGGAATCATTAACATTTAATCAATCATAATCCAACCGTATCCCCGGCTCAATATCTTAAATAGGTCCAAATCAAGCCTCGACACAAGCTACGAGACAACGCCCAGAATCCCATTTAAACACCACTCCCGCCCCATCCAACCAAGCCCATGCGGTCCTTCCGCGCCCTTCCCGTTTGCGGCGCATGAGCCTCACAAAACTCGCGACCGATCCTCGCCTCAGGCTGCCCCCACGCGCGCCCGCTCGTTAGTCCCTTGCATCCTGTCGCTCCAAATCCCCCTACATCTCCGTCGCTACCTCCTCGCCAGCTAGAGGCCCCGCCCACGTGACAGCGCCACACACCCAGCAAATAGCTACACCACAACCCTTCACAAACGTTGCACTTCCGCCATCTCAACCTCCCGACACAACCTCTGACACGTTCCACAACCTCCAACCCTCCTAACAACCCCTTAAAAAAAAACCTCGGATGGAACCTCTGTTACAAACTCTACATATTCTATGCAGCCTCAAACAACTTTTAATACAATATCCGACACAACCTGCTACACAACATCCAATATAAGCTCGGCAAGAATCTCCGATACAATGTTTAACACCAATAATACAAGTCCGACACCATTTGCGATACAACTTACGAACAACCTCCAATATAACCTCTGACACAACCTTCTATATATTCCCCCGATACAACTTCCGATATAACCTCCGACATCATAATCGTTTATACAACCCCCAACTCTCCCTCCAGAAACCCTGACACATCTGGAGGCACATTACCGCCGCAGACCTTGTTACAATTTCTATCATTACTCCAACAGCATTCGATTATATCCACGCAACAATCTCTTCCTCACACACCCAACTGCTGACGAAAACTCTGCTACAGTCCCGTCATACTACTAGCGATCCCTCTACCTCGGAACCTCTGCGGATACGCCTCCGGACCCTGCCGCTTTCATTTTTCATTTTTTTCTTTCACATTTTGGGAGTGTACTTACAGATCCCAATGCAATTGTGGTCTCGTTAGTCCTCACTCTTTCTCTCGCTGTGCCCCCGCCCCCCAAGGATTCCTTTCCCCGTTCCCCTGCACTGCTTCCCGTTCCGCGAAGCCCGACCCAGACCTCCTCTCGCCGGCGCTATCTACATCCATCTCCAACCCTCATTGTCCCCCGGCCTTCGCCCCCCTGCGGCTCTGGGTTCTCGGTCATCCTTCCTTGCGGGTGGGGGTGTTCTTTTGTTGGGCCCGCAGTCTCCGCCGTCTCCCACACCGCTCTGCCACCAACTTGTTACACACACACACACAGACACGCCACCGCGTGTTCCTGGAATTTTTGTGGCCGCATTCGTTTGCTGTTCCGCTAGTTGACAGTACGCCTTCTTTCCCGACTCTACCTCACAGTCGACGCTCCCGACTCCTGTTGCTTGGTGCCTGAAGGTGTAACGAATTCTTCCAGTTACAGTAGTAAAGAAAATGAGTCGTTAACATAATATATTCCCAAAATTTAGTATTTAATCCTCTTCCACTTTATAACAACTCGTAACAATTACAATTCCCCTTCAGATGAACTTTCTATTTCAATACATCCATCTTTCTCAAGTTAAGCGAAAAAAACCTTCATAATTCACAAATAAATTCAAATCAAATTAAAAGACACATTTTTAATCAATTGTCTTATTCATTTACATTTTAATATCAAAAATATAACAGTAATATAATTAATTATATCAATATCATAATAATTTGGACAGGTTCCAAACTTTGTGAGTTAACAGAATTACTGCTGAAAAGTTGCAGAATCTGTTAAATCCATTTTGACAATCTTACTAAACATGTTTTGCCATATGCTCTTTGTGAAATATTGATTCAAAATACCGAACATCACTGAGGGGACCTCTTTCAGTGTCTTGCTAAAACGTGCAAAATTCAACCGACATTAAAGTAAGTTCAATGGGTAATGCTCACCCACAAGGAAATTTCTAGAATTGTTTCAAAGATATTGAAAGCAAAATATCGCCTAGTGTTTCACATAAATATTTTACATCTACACACAATGTTTCGTTTCTAATAAAAAGCAGGAAAAATATAATGAGGGAGGATGCCTTTATCAGGAGACTCCTTTCGAACATCCACCAATTAAAAGTTTTAATTTAAAACTCTGTAATTTGAATATATAAAGTTAATTTTAACAGGGATTGTATAAATTAATTTCATTACGATTTTTTAAGCATTTGAAGTCATTCTTGTGGTAAAGAGAAATCTTACTTGCTTTTAATGAACATATTTATAAATGTTTGATTAAAAACTTTTAATCTCATTATATTCGACTGAAATGAAACAAAATGACACTACCAATATGAATATTGATTCGCATAACACCAAACTCTATCTACGCTATTGATAGGCAGCGGATATATCGACCTCAACTTATTCAAGCAACAATATTTTCCTCAAGAGGAATATAGCCATAGAGGTCAAAGATTCCGAAGTACCTAAAACAGGGACGTCAAACTGCGCCCGTACGAGCTACTTGCCTGCCTGGAGAGCACGGCGCTCGTACGGTCACGGACAACTTCCCCTGACTCGCAAATTCCCCTGGCTCCGAACTCATTTCCCCATAAAAATCCAGAAAGGGGTGTACATTCGTAAGCCGAAGAGGGGCGAGGCGGTGAATAGTGGCTTCGTACGAAAATGTCTTTGCCAGATTTTTTTCTATCAAATAACCGAGACTTGTATTATTGTATTAGACTTGTATTCTTCACTACGTATTACTACTTTATGATTATTTTCTTACTAAGTTCTCCCTTATATAAACAACTTTGTTATATGGCAGGAAAATGTTTGAATGGCGAATTCTTTCCTTGTTTTCGTTTTGTATTGTGCTATTACATCATTCAGTTATTCATTGTATTTAGCAATAATGTTAAATAAATTAACAAGTCTCTACACGTTAACAATTCTCTCTTATTGCGCAATTAACAGACAATAATATTTGTCTGTAAAACCATCTAACCTGAACGTTGAAAGTTCATGCTCACTCTTAAATAGAATTAAAAATCAAGATTATTTTCATTCTTTTTTTTTAAACTTTCTTCCAAAGACTGTTATGAGCCTGGTATCCACCAGTATACCGCCACTCCAGAAAAATTTGTACTACTCTTACTTTTAAATCTTGCACCAATTTCTCAGTACGCAGTTCCCGCGAGCTCTAGTAAGCTTGTTACGTTGCTGGCGACTTTGACATGCCCGGCCTAAGAGACGAGGAGAATCTTCTTATGATGGCCAGCGTTCCGGGCCCTCCACGCGTCACCACGCTTTTCCCAAAAACGTCGCGGTCAGTTTTCCTACTATCCAATGCAAGCAATCTCGCTTCTATCCGTTCATAACAAGGGTGGATTCAAAAGAGACAAAATGTAGGAACGCCGGCCCGGTGGCCGAGATCGCTAAGACAGTAGTGTCGTAGTGAGATCGCTAAGGCAGTAGTGTCGTAGTGATCTCGGACCGAAGGGCCGCGGGTTCGAGTCCCGCCTCGGGCATAGTTTTATTTGTGTTCGTCCTTTCACCCCTTAACATCAATCACCGTTTCATCCACATAGTTACCATACCGTTAACAGCAATAGTGGTCGCTAATGACCTTAGATGTTGAAGCAACCTTAAATAAACCAATTTAAAAAAATGTGGGAACATAGCTTGGACAAATTGATATTATTTTGTTGAAAAAAATACTACATATAAATTAGAAAAAATAGATTGTATCAGGAAGAATTCCCGATTCTGATAATGTTGATGATAATGTAGAAAACAGTGGCATAGTTCTCTGTTTAAGATCAAAACCTTCGTCATAATTACAATTACCTAGTGCGTACCATCTACTACAATCTGTGAATCACATCAATTTGTAAACTGTCGGTTCAAAACGAAGAAAATAAAATAAAAATCCTTGAAAATTTAGGCATCACTACATTCGTTAATAATTGATGCAGGTATATCCCTTCCGTACCATACGGTCACTTAGTAAGGTTGAACTACCGTGTAAATTTCAGCAGGAAGGTAAAATTATATGCTCGGCTTTCGTCTACATGCTTGATGTGATGGCTACTCATAGATCCAAAATTGATAAATGAAAGTAAGAATGAAAGGTATGAGAAAATGTATCGTGGTCTAAAACACTCATCATTTAGTTGGAATAATTTATTGCTACTTTTTTCTGATTTCGCCAAAATAAAATTGATATTTTCACAGCCGAAATTAATACATTTTTGATTGTGCAGCAAGTTGACAATAATGTAATATAATAACATAAATAAAATGTACCATTAGAAGATTTTCTGACACAATAGGAAGGATTCTGACATTGCATCACAACGAAATTGGAATTTCCAATAAAAAAATTTAATTATGAATTAAGTATGAAAAACAAAATATATTGTTACAAGTCTAATTTAACAGGCCCAGTGATGTGGAAAGGATATAAAAAGGAGAATACATGTGAGTATTTCTCCTCATCCACTCAGAGGCACTCATCGCTCGCAACCGGGGGCATCGACTTAAAACTGAAATCATCAGCTCGAAACATTATTAGACATTGGATGTTTAGGAACTAAAAAATCGTCTTTTAGGCGCCTAAAAAGGCACTAAAAAAGTCAAGAATAAGGAGGGAAAAGGCACTGTCATAAGTTACTTACACAATAAAATGGAATATAGTAATTTTTGTATATATTATTTTGTAAACTTAAATGCTCAAAACCAGTTCGTATATTTTAATGTAAAACTAGATTTACATATTTACAACTCTTCTACATTTTATTCTTAATAGTTTTCATTAACCAGTAATATTTACATATTACCAGTAACTTTTCAAGGATCACAATTGCAAATTTGCGACGACTGGGAGACAAAATCAGTTTGAACGCGGAGAAGGATATCTAAACGGTGTGACTGGCATATATTTTAGAAGTCCAACACTAGCAACACTGAAACCTTCTAAGAATTTATATTTATTTCCACTTAAAATTTCGGTTCCCTCGGCGTACTGTCAATAGTCCATGTTCTCAGATCAGGGCCAGTATTTGTGAAATAGGGAAATGGAGAAAAACCAGTTGGTGTACTTTCAGGAATTCTCTCGTAATTTTAAATTTCAAGACGTGAATTGAAGGTTTCGTAATGAATGGTCACGTTGGACCATGGCCGATTTTCCGATATGTTAGCATTGTATATAAATATACTAAATAAAAGGCAAAAAAGTTCTAAAAAATGTATTATGCAAAAAATAGGCATTTTGCTAAAATAAGCATTATAAAATTCCGTCAAATGTCATCATTTGTCATGAGGTTCCTTAAAAATTAAAAAACCCAATAAGAAGTCTTTTACCCGAAAATAAAACTTTGCACGCTGTGCACTCCGAAATCTTCCAGGAGTGTCATCTATCCGTGAAAAAGTCCAGGGCCGTTTTCGAGAAGACACGTCTGGTCATTCTTTCATTTGACAGCAGCAAGTTCTTTCCGTCGCACCCTCATGCCGTCGTCGTTACACCCGCATCCATTTCCTCCAGTCCTGGCTCAGCCGTCACGATCACACATTGGCAGTCGTTTCTGCCCTCCTCTTTCTCGCTCCCGCGCCTTCGACCTCGTCGCCGCCGCCCTCTTCCCTTCTGCGGCATTTTTGCCAACAGCCCCACCCCTCGCCCCGGCCGCGGATTTCGTTCCACTGCAAGAACACTGACCCCGACATCTGCCAAAAGGCGCGCAGCGGAGAGGAAAATCCAAGAAGAATCTACGTTCCAAGCCCAAAATGAGAATATTTTTGGATTCTTTATTTAGTTATTGTTCCTTGCTCGGTATTGCTGCTTGTCAACGTTGATCATTCATGAATTCAATTAGGGACAATCATCAAATTACAAAATGCACTTTAGGGACAATCGTTTTCATGGCTAAATCAATCCACTTTCATTTGGTGAGTGACCCCGACAACTTTCAAAAGGTGCGCCAGTGGAAAGAAAAAATCAATGAGTAATAAGAATTTATGTCCCATGACCGAAATGTGAACATTTTTGGATTCTTTATTTAGTTATTGCTTATTGCTCGGCACTGCTGCCTTTCAAGGTTGTTCATACATGAGTATTTCACTTTTGGGACAATCATCTTCATGGCTAAACCAATCCACTTTCATTTGGTGATGTTAATTTCAGGAGTTGCTTAAATGAAAATAATAAGAGATAGGGATAATCATTACAACACCACAATATTTCTGCTACCACCACGGAATTTGAAATTAAAATTTTAGTTAAGGTGTTGTATGGTTGTAATGTAGGATTTGTCTATTTGGGTTTTCGGGGGGTTTGAAAATGCTTTTCGGGTATCATTAAATTATTCTGCAAGGGTGTTTTATGTCTGACCTAGTTAGTATGTTTTGTTGTGAGGTACGCGGGGTAAATGTTTCGTAGAAGTTTTGTATCTTTTTAAAATGTCATGGAGAAATTAGATTTTTAGTTCTCTGTATAATTGTTGGTTACTAATGAATCACGGGGCTCTGGTATTTTTTCTAAGAAATTTCTTTTGGATTATTTGTAATTTCTTAATATGGCAGTGTACTGCTTTTGGCCAACACGGGCACGTGTAAGTTAACGATGGTCTTATTATTGATTTGTATAAGATTTTCCCACATTCTGTGCTAAGAGATTATTTATTACTTATTATGGGAAAGAGTTTAAATACTTTTCCTCGTGATTTGTGAATAACGTCGGTGGTGTGTAATATTTTTGGATGAGGTTAATAAATGCATTTTCTTTATTTTGTTATGCATATATTGCGGAAAGAAATGTAACACGAAAATGCAGACCTACATAACTTTGATTCGTCCCATAACGAAATGCTGAGTACGTCGCGGATTCTCATACAGAAGGTCAGATTAAAGCGTTAAACCAAGTGCAGAAAAAAGGGGCTCAATTCGCGAATAGAAACAACGGAGATAGTAAGACCGTGTGCTCTCGTCAAGACATACACAAACACTCGGCATGAAAGCAATCGGAGAAAGACTTGAAATTCCATGCTACTTAAGTACGTAGGGGCGACCATTGACCAAAAATAAAATGCAGAATGCAAAAGAACACGTGTAGGAAAATCAGGTTTGTGAATACGACCATTGTTGACTGAAACAATTTACCTAGAGAGGTGCTGGCGACCCTTTTGAGAAGCACGTGAGTTATGCGTTCGAAATTTCTTAAAAGCGCTGGAGTAGAATACAGAGTTTGTTCAATGAAATGAAGTGAAGGCCAAGAAAGTGCGGGAAAAGTGCGATGTACCATTAATAAATAAATTACTGTTCCCTAAGAGAGATGCAGTGAAATTAAGTGAGGTGAAGTGAAGAGTTAGGTACGGATTAGAGATGGGCAAATTTTATCTATTTCTTTATACTTGACTATTTGTATTCCAATTATTTCATTCTTGTTTCTTTATTTGTATTTGTCTTTTTTTATTTATATTTATATATATATATATATATATATATATATATATTATAACACGCCCACCTTCTACCTTCCAGCCGGTGGCGATGAAGCGTGAAACTATGAATGCTCGTGAAGCGAGCTTTGAATTCTCAGGAAGCAGGATCCTTCGGGTATGAGAAAGGTCTGAACCCTTGACACAATGAATTATATAAAATTCTGGTAAAATGAGCATATATTCAGTAAACAAATTACACAGTGGCACAAATATACAATAAGTATGTATTTTACGTAGATGGTCACTGCAAAGAAAACAGAAACAAAAGAACAGAAATAACACAACCATAAGAGAATGTATAGGCGTCACCTTGACTGCTTGATTACTTCAATACGCACTATTTACAATACTTTTGCTTTGACCTCCTTCTCAATTATTTCGTGTACCTCATTTAACTTTTGTTAATCTAAAATTTTCTCCGTGCACGGCCCTTTAAGTGATTCTCTACAATTATTCTATTACAGACTTCACAGAGGTCAACCTTGAGCTGCGCATTTATTACAATGCTGTTAACTCTAACACAATAATAAACGTGACACACACGTTACTAAATCGTACCCTTTACAAAATTATAGCAACTGATTATTCCTGACATCATACAATGGAAACAATACTTTCAATAAGATTACCTTTACATTACATGAACAATTATAATTTACTTTAGAAAAGTTGTACAAGGTATGGCATTCAAACGAATTTACTGGTGCGTACAGCGAATGAAATCAAAACTGCCGCTCATACGTTCGAAATATTTCCCCAGTAACTATTTGTAAATTTCACCTATTTTAGAAGCTACGCCTGGTGTTTAACGCTACACAGTTTCCCAACAAATGGTCGCATAGAAGTTGCCAGTTCTTTACCTCGACATTTCCTTCCCGCTCGCCGTCAGTTAACCTTGGGGGTTCGGCCGCTCGCAGTCCTCGCCACGTCACTTGACTGATTCGATGTCCCGCGGTTACAAGCTCTTCTTTCGCTCGATCTCAGGATGCCGCCACACGTCCAAATTCCAAACCTTTCTCTCGTCCTCGGACTCGTACCATCGACGGATTGGTCCAAGTCCTTCTCGCCTACGCTTGAGTGTTGGAGTCGTCCTTCTGCCGCCTGCCGCGTACCCGTTGCTCGCGCTTCCAGTTTTAAATAACTAACGTGCCTGAATTGACTACTTCTAGCACTCGGCCGACATACCACACTTTGAGCGTGCGTGGTCGTGGCGTACAAAATTAAATACTGGATTTCGTTCAGAGTCCTTCTGCGAGAATTTACATCGATGATGAAACTATTTCAAGTTCGAGCAGTCACAACGCTTGCTTACTCGCGTAATGTTAGTGCAAATGCTGTACATGCACTTTGCTTCTGAATTCTATCACTTATCACCGCGTTTCTTAAATCAGCTTTACTAAAGCAAGTAAAATTATACTCCTGCGCTAACCAATTACTACCGCTGAAGAATTTCGTTGAGTCGCCGTCGCTGTCGAAGTCGTAAGAGAGCTCTACCGAAGTGCGTCACGGTATTTATGCAACTCCTCCTGGGGAAAAATTTCTGGAGGGGTGAATTTTCTCCTCCTTCGCGCCCTCTCGAGAAAATATTATCCGCTAACTTTGGACATCGGAGTGCGAAAACCTGCGGGTAGATGTCGCCTTCTCGGACCATCGCTCCGCCTCGTACCCTATTTCTCAGTTCTCTGGTCTTTTCTAGTGGCTTATGGTGGCGTTACGGGTTCGTATAACCCCGTGACGTCACAATATATATATATATATATATATATATATATATATATATAATTTATCTTTTTTTAATATTTCAATGTATTGCTTGTTTTAATTTTTATTTTTGTATTCTTTTTTATTAACTGCCATCCATCGTGCGCGCATTTGCAGTAATAAATTATTATTATTATTATTATTATTATTATTATTATTATTTTATAAATGATCGAGTCACAAAATATTCACGTATTCACATTTCTGCCGAGATGCCCACAACTATTTTCTACATTTCTTAAGGTTGCTATTTCTAAACTGTGTTAGACTGATTACAACACAATCTCTTGACTCGCCGTCAAGCGTACTACTCGTTTCATTGACAAGGTTGTCATGTTCATTGGTCACCAAGGATCGATTGTCGTTTTAAAGTATTAAACTTTTCTACGTATTACTGCGCATCATATTTGCACAACTTATCGAACTAGACTAGTAAACAGATTTTACCAGCCGAGAAAACTCAGCTTTCCGGGCGACTGACAGCACAGAAATTGCTGCTTAAAGTGGTGAGTTTAGAAAAAAATATGTTTACATGGAAGAGGTTCCTACCGATACCACGACTTTTGCTGTGGACTTACTGTGGGCGACAGCTGTTCACACGGTTAATCCGTCGTGTTGTCTTTCCTTTTACCATCACTCCCTCACCATTCACTCATATCTGCATTTCCAGCCATCAACATCATATACCTTTACCCTACGACAGATTGAAAACGACTGAATAAGTATTTACGACCCAGAATTGCGAAGATAAGGAACGGATGCTTGGATAGGGAAGTAAAGGAGGGTAAAAAGGGATTAAAGAAGGAAGGAAATTACATAAGAAGTAAGTAAAAAAGTGTGAAATAACAATCTAATGAGTAATGAGCATTGTAATGAATAATAATTCATGTTCATCGTCACTCTAGCTGGGGACTTCGCATGTTTCTTCCTTCAACAAAAAACAACGACGTTTTGATGTTAGACTTTCCTTGTGTACCGACCACGATTTATTTAAAGGTTATATCCTCATAGACATTTGGCACTGAGGCGAGCATATTTGTGAGAGTGTTGGTGAAAGCGAATCAGGAGAACTGGATCACGTGACTCCGAAACTCCAAATCTGTACACACTGTGACCAGTTCTACCAAACGACAGTTTATCAGCAGTTAAAACCGATTTGCGTCAAATATGACGATGCCTCAAGAATTTTCGAGGTCGATTTCTCTAAACGGTCATGTCACTGATTTCCGCGAATGAATTGCAGTCTGACGCCGGAGTAGAACTTTAAGAAAGAAACCACACAACTCGGCGTAATCATTCCTTTCTAGTCCTGACCCTATCACTGTCCTGGAGGTTGAGCAGTGGGATCATTTCCTTACCTCATTCGACACGTTCCCCATCAACTTAAAAGAGTATAGCAACGCGGCGAGTACGCGTAAATCAAGACACGACTCAAATTGAACTGCAGGAAAGACAAGGATAAGTCTGGCTGATTAAAGTTGTTTTGTAGAAGAATACTTCGTTTTATTTCGTGTAATTCACTCAAGAAAAAGAAGATGAAACCGGGAGAGGTGGCTCAGGGTTTCAACTGATGTCAATGTAGTGCCTCTGACAGGGATGTCGTATGTTTGAGACCCGACGATGGCAGGATTTTCGACATTAGCTAGATAGTAAGGTCGATATTAGTCGCTATCTAGAGGGGAAGTCTAGCGGCTGACTGCTCTAATTCGTAGTTTTCCGTGGTTCCCCCGGACACCGGGCGAATGCCAGAGTAGTACCCTAATAAATGGGCCACGGATCGCGTGTAATCTGTCCTTCCTCTTACTTGTCATATCCGCACGTTTTCTTACACACACTTTAACTTACATGCACTACACTACCACATATTCCGGGAGAACGGTCGGAAGCTTAGAGCTTGCCCGGCTGGGGTGGTGACCCGCTAGTGATAAATAACTTGTTGGGGAAAATCCCGCTAGTCCACAGTAAGGTCGACGCCGGATTTCACTATTCAGCGGGGGCCTATCACAGCCACCTTCTGAGGAAAGAACATGCACTACACCTACGGGACTAATGACCTTAGAAGTTGACGGAATCATCAATCAATCAAGAAGAAGAAACTAATTTGTCTTCATATTTACTATATATGCTGGCACGACTATCCTCGGTTCTAACAACCGTTCTGGATTTTTACGCGATTCCAGAGAGGTCGTATGCCCATTTATCTTTCAATGTAATACTTTCGTATTTCATAATTCATCTCTGCTGCTTCCAACCAGTCTGTGAATCGTGAAGTGGATCCCTGAGGCCCCCTCTCTCGCGCAGAATCAACCGCATACGCAATGCGCCGCTGTAAATAAGACACCTGCTCCTCACTGCCATGCTCACCGTGTAAGATGATTAGATGGCAACAATAAACGTTTACGAATTTCGCATCGATATGTAACGGCTTCAGTCTGAAATATTATGTTACATAAAGAGTTTCATCTACCTATAATTGATCAGATCATTAAAAACTTTTCAAATAAAGTCTTTAATTTATTATCTTTTTCTCCAACAACTGGAACTTTTAAACTAGGAAAACCCTATTAGAAGAATCCAATCCAGATTTTCGAAGGATAAAATCATTTTTACTTCCGTAAAAAGAAGAATCCACGGTTTTGCAAGAAATACTTCACGGAGCATTTCTTATCTGATAACATAATATTCTCCCCCATTCTCAAGTCCTAGAAATTTTAGAAATATTAATTGATTAATTGAGGACTTCAATGAAAGTGTCCTCGCTAGTTTGAAATGCTAGTGCTAAGTTTACTGGATTACAAATTATTTGGCCACTCTTTGTAACGCATTACCACGCTTTTTAAGAAAAAAAATACAATGACTAATTTTAGGAGTAGCCGGTTAGTTCGCACATTAGACAGTTTGGATACAGCTTTATGAATCACGATCAAGAAGATCATTTCGAACTTCATACCGCTGTATGGCACTTTGTCAATATTGTCAAATACTTTGTCAATAAAATACATGCTCAAAATGTTTTGTGCTAACTTACGTTCGCACAATTCAAAAATATATAGAAGAACACTATTTTGAGTTCAATTTTTGTGTCTGAATATTGAAACTCGATAATAATATATTGATATATAAATGATATTAAATAATACGCATGATAATATTACGATAATAAATAATATCGATAAGTGGAAAGACAGTTTTACATACATTTCCAACTTTTTCTTATCCCCTTGAAATTCACAATATAGTGGTAGAAATATTAAAAGTTTTGTTGTACCAATCCCACTTGCAAGGCCACAGAAGCGATATCTTATGACTTGTTTTCAATTGTGGTACATCTTGTACTCTTCACAACATTTAAACAAAAAATTCGAAAAAAAAATCTTATAAAAACATAAAATTCACGTTCTTGAATTTAACATGACCTTTGTATTCTCTCACTTGTTTTGTTGGCTGAATGCGTGTTTAGAAAGGACAGAAAATATGTGCACGCTCTCTGCCTCCTTTCGGCTCACTGCCCGCAGGGCGGCGGCCAGACTGCGCGTGGGGGAAGGGCAGCGGGCAGCGGGCCGCGGGAGCCCGACAGGGATTTATTCTGAATTTCCTCCCGAGGGCAAGAATATGAAATATTTCGCCCGGCAAAGTGAGAGGAAAAGTTCCAGACTTTAGGTGGGAAATGTTAAACAAATTTTACAGAACGCTGGTGGTAAGAAGTTTGCACACGATATATTAGAGGCGAGGTGGCCGAAGAAAAATAGACACCAGACGGTGCTGGACGTTTTATTCTTGCTTCTAGTACGAGAAGAATTTAACATGTCTGAGTTTTTCCATTGAGTATGAATGTCTTTTAGTTAACAGAAGCATAATAATAGCCATTGTAAATAGACAAATTTAGAAGATAAGAAAAAATAAATAATTTTTCATTACATAAGTATTAAATAATAATAATAATTTTAATAATAATAGTAATAATAATAATAATGTATAAAATATTAGTTAAACCAATTACGTAATTTGTTCCACGTTGCTTGGCTAAGTAATTTCGGCAATTTCTAATTTATATAACAAACGTTCCTTATTAGTTTTAAATAATTAATGGTTTTGTTAACCATTTAGTAATTAATAAATGTTTTGCATGAAAAACATTTGGTCTGGATATTATAAATGTAAAAAATGTAAACGACTGTTGTGAATCTGTTATGAAAATTCGCAAGCAAAAAACTGTGTCAGAAGTGCCTTTTTTTACTTTCCAATGTTTAAATATGTTGTATTCTCTCTAATACCTGTCTTAACATTTTATGGGAAGTAATGGTTTAATTGCTTTGTCAGCTTCTTCTGATATTTGAGGCACTGAGAGCAAGAGTGGACTAACCCATATTTGTAGCAGTTTTAAGTTAACTGCCTGAAATGATGCCTAAGTGAAGTATAAATACCCAACAAGTCCAAATATTTATATTCTGTATGGTAAACGGAGACGAGCGGCCAATTACTACAATTAGCGGCGGCGATGGTGTAACAGTTAGCGTATAGGACTGTTATACTCAAGTTCGCGGGTTCGAACCCGGTCGAAGGGGAAGCCTTCCTTCGGAGGGGAAGTAAAGCCGGCTGACCCATGTAGTAGATTTACTGCATGTAAAAGATCCTCAAGCCTAAATGAAGCCTCTGAGCTAAATTCAAATCGCGTGTTTCGTCGCCCAAGTAATACCTCCATTCTCCTGTAGTTGGTGAAAGAAGCGTAGCAAAATTTGCGCAGTCAGACGGAAGAGCAGGTCTCATGGCCTGAGTCTCGCCACGTAAAATAAGGCCAATTCAATTACTATATTTTGTGCTGAGCCTCTTGCACGTTTCCATGACTATGATTCATTAGTCCACTTCTGCACTGACAGCAGTTCCCTGAACCATCGCCAGTGTTCGCTACGCGCAGTCATGCCCAATGCGATGCGGCGATGATGCTTTGTGTATTACTTGCTATCGCAGTATGCGCGTCACGCCACATTGATTCACATCGTGGAATCGCGCAGTGCAGGCGTAGTGTGTTGGTTGATAGTTGAAGTTACAATGACGAATCAAAACACACAACATAAAACTATAGAGGAACAATTAGAAGGTATGTTATTATTGTTTGTGTGTGCTATCATATTGTGCAGCGGTAATACGGAAATATTGATTTCTGTGCTTTTGACGTTGAACTTCACAGACATGTTTCAATCGGAGGAAAGTGACGATCACGAACCTGATTCAGAGCGACTCGATGTTAACAAAGGTTTGGAAATGTCCTCAATACCAGGACCATCATCATCCTCATCATCCCCTGATAAGGTGAACATTATGAAAGGCAAAAAGCATTTGAGGAATGAGAAAAAATTAAACGGAATGTAAGAAAACAAGACGAGCCAAAGGGGGAAATATGTAAATGGTAAGGAAAGATTACACCTCAAAAGAATGCAGAATGGGAGCATGTTCTTGTATGAAGAAATGCCATCTAAAGATAAGTACAGATAGGCAATGTAAAATATTTAATGACTTTTATGGATTGGCGAACTTCGATTTGCAATCTGCCTTTTTATTTAACAGTATACGTGTTTGTATAACATCCCGAACGTATACCACGTTCCTTTCTCGACGGGAAAATACCAGACAATACGTTTTGCTTGATATTCATGGTAATGATGTGCAAGCCTGCAAACCATTTTTTCAGAACACACTGGCAGTATCTGCAGGAAGAATAGACAGAAATCTTTAAGTAGAAAGGTGTTAGTGCAACTGCTCCACTTGACCAAAGAGGATCACGTGAATCTTCCAACAAAACACCGCCAGATAAAATAGCTGAAGTGAATGATTTGTTGACAAAATTCCTTCTTATTAAAGTCACTATGCCATACACAAATCGAGTAGAAAGTATTTCGCACCTGATTTAAGTATCAGTATTATGAATTCATTATATTGCAAAGAAACAGTGAACTCAGTATCTGATCATATATTTCGCAAAACGTTCAATGAACAGTTAATTATCTTTCATTACTATTGCTGATTCATGTAGGAAATGTGTTCTTTCCAGATCAAAATAATGGCCCTACCAAACGACAGTTCTTTCTTCTCGCAGAAAGAACAACATTGAGGAAAGCTGATTGTGCACGTAAAGGCTTGCAGAACGATACATTGCTTGCTAAATCTAATGATAATATTACAGTTATAACATTTGACCTTATGAAAACGTTGGCTGCTCCTGTATTGTCAACAGGAGTATGCTATTACAAAAGGCAAATGTGGACTTATTGCCTCGGTATTCATAACGTAGGGAATGATGATGTTCACATGTTTCTTTGGAACGAGTCGATGGCATCTCGAGGTTCTCAGCAAATTGACTCATGTTTGTTGTACTATGTGAAACATTTTCTAAAAACGCTTCACGGTTAAGTATGTACTCGGGTCAGTGCGGAGGTCAAAATAGAAATATTAAACTCTCACTTATGTGCATGTACATAGTTTCCAATCCAATGTACATAGTAAATGAAATTGATCACAAATTTTAGTCAGTGGTCATTCGTATTTAGATTATGATCACTATTTTGGCTTGATTGAAAAACAAAAAAAGTATTTTAAAAATGTTTACATTCCAGAACACTGGAATGAAATTATTGCGGCTGCCAGGAAGACAAAGCCTTTCAAATTAGTTCACATGGGTAAAGATGACTTTTTTTCAACAAAAATTCTTGAAAGGAATATTACTAACCGCAAAATATCGGTTGATCAAACCAAAGTAGAGTGGTTCAGGATCCAGTGGCTACGATTCGTGGAAAATCAGCCTTTTGAGATACTTTTTAATTATTTCAATGAAACAGGTGAAGTATTTCTTAAAGTCGATGTGTCCAAGAGGACCGCAACTCTTACAAAGGAGTTAGAACAGCTGTATCCACAAGGTAATGCAATGAGTGAACTGACGAAGAAAGATTTACGGAGTCTACTGAACTTCATTCCACTAGTTCACCATCATTTTTATAAACACTTGCGGACACCTGTTGCAAAGCCTGCAAATATGTTGCCCGTATCGTATCTTGATAGTAAAGATTATGATGTGCAATAAAAGTTTGTGGTTGTTGTAATTTCATTATTTCATTACATTGTTTCTGAAAGCTGTTCATTTATTTCAACAACCTGTAGATCCTATTCCTCTAAAATAGTATGTAATGAACAATGACTATTTGTATTCTCACTATTATATAGCTATTTCAATGAGTACGTTGTATTTCATTCCTCACTGTATTCGCTTATGATCTGTTTCGTTTATATTACTTTACTTCCTTTTCCAATTTCAATGTTTTCATATTCGGATTGCAAATTACACCATCTAAAATAAGTTTGAATCCATCTAAATGACGTTTGAATAAAACTAAGGTCTACATACAATGGTTGAGGGAACCCTCAGACACCTTCTTAATTAACACAGAGATTCTGGTTAGGTCAGATGGATATGATGAGACTTCTCTTTTGATGTGCCAATGCATCGACCACCACATTTTATCAAAACAAACGTTACCGACACCTTCAACACACAACACCCATCTCGATCAAGTTTTCGTCCAGTTTCCCTGATCCATTGAGAAAATGCTGAGATGGCCCCTTGTTTTGCTTCTGAACATAAATGTAACTTCATTTTCTGTACACGTCTTCTAGAATTCAGTGGGAAATACAATTATTCAAATTATCGTTTCCATGTTGTCGCGGCAGGAAGTATAATTCCGGACAACATGGATAAGAACCAAAATTTATTGCCTTTTTATCCTTGAAAATAGATTTTATTACATGGGAGCTTTTTTTCACAATTTTAGTAGTATATGACTTAGTGTAGGGATCACAGAATTTTGAAAATGTGCACACAATTCACTTTTCCCCATAGCACGCCATACTCTGTTTAACTGTTTTTTGACGTAAAATAAATAAAAATAAAAAAATAAAATAACTGATCTGATGTTTTATCCAATGGCTTCTTTTGCATGCTGTGGCGCTTTCACAACTTAAAAAAATGTTTGAAAATCATTAAAAAAAGCAGGCATGACTTGCTGAACGAAACGTTGCTATTGCGGATGCGATAAAATATTTATATCCACTAAACTATTTGCTACTTCACTGCACCATCAACGACATCAGAAAATAATAGTACTTACTTTTTACTTTTATTGGCATTTCCACTTGTCAGCTATTGCTTCTTATTTTGCGGTTTCAGTCTTCTCTATTCGCCCATAGGTAGTCGTCCATTCTTCTTTCACTCATGACTTCAATTATTCCTGAATTCCAGGTTTTATGAGCCTTCTCTTTTCATTCTTCCTGAAGGCCAATCGAGCACATTCTCCTTCGATCTTCAATCTTACATTCTCCTCCGATGGCCATACCACTGCAGCGTTTTACTTCCTAATCTGTCCACAAGATTCTGGTTGCTGCCCCCCGTTTCTAATTTTCTGCATTCTCGAAATTTGCCAGCCCTTCGTATTCCTCCTTTTCGCACACAATTTCTACTTCTGGCGTGCCGCAGGGTTTAACTCTCTCCACCGTACGTTAGAATACTAAAATATTGATAATGGGCATAATAAATGATTCGAAACTCTCTCACATGCAACGCTGTCGGTGTAAGCCTTGCTTACAGAGTTGTGAGTTTAGTACACGGTCCTGAATGAATATCTGACAACAGCCCTCGTCCTTGTAATTAATAAGGCTTTACGTAATGTAAGCTCATCTGCCGAGAAATCCCCATGTGTCAGATGGTTATGTATTATGGTGGCCTAACGGTCCACGATAGTTTCTGATTATTCTGGAACTACTATTATCCCTGGTTGCTTGTTGCGTAACACGAAAATTATTAACAAACTACAAGTTTGATACACATTCTATATCAACAAGTTACATGAATTCCACCAATATATAAATACAGAACTTCGAAAGAATTTTTATTAATATAATAATTATTCGAACAATAATTACTAGTTGGACCGGTACGAATATTCATGTATTTTTAAACAGTTTTGCAAAAGCAATCGGTCCGAAGTGATAGCATCGAAATTGATTCATTCTGGAGTCCATCTTCGTGTCACTGACCACACATTCTATTGAGAGATGGTGTCTGCCTGACTATACTGCCTCAACAGCTCCTACGCAGTATTCTGGTCTTCTCAACCTGAGAAGTGAGCTTTCTCACCATCGCACAGCAACATATACTGGAACATTGTAAGGAAAGTTCATACTATAATCTACCCTGACCGAGAATCGAACCCGATATCGCGTCATGGAAAGCGAACACACTGACCAACGAGCTAACCTGAGAGGCATTAGAAGACGATACCCTCCACACATGTCATCGAATTACTAAAAATGTTTCCTCTTGCAGATTCCATCATAAAAACGTAACTCTATTCCACAAAAACTGCGTATTAAGAGCAGTATGACGTAGAAAATCAGTGGGAGATGCGCTTACGTGACGGATGCAGCTGATAGGCCTGTAGTAGTAGAAGGTATAGGTAATGCATGGTGGTAATTCTGATTGAATGTGCATAGTGGATGCAATATTTCATACTTTGGAGCGGATTCATATAGCATAAGAAATTTCATATCAAGAGCAAAGTTGAAAAAAATTTATTTTAATGAATGGAACCATAAATATAATATTAGGTATTAAAGTCAGGAAAGAAACATTAATTAAATTTTATAAAGTATTGAGTATACCAACTTGCTTATATGGAAGCGAATATCTGACTTTATAAAAAGACGCTCCAGAGAGTTGAAATATGATCCCTACGATCAATTGCAAGTCATACATTGATAGACGGGAAAATAAATACTTACATTCGAAAGGAACTTAACCCACACAGCTTGTAAAATAGAATGGAAGAATATATGAATTCGGTATCAACGTATCAAGATGGATAGAAAGATAACTATAAGGAGGCGTACAAACGAAAGCCCCGAAGTGAAGAAAAAGGAGAGAAGAAGAAGAAGAAGAAGAAGAAGAAGAAGAAGAAGTAGAAGTAGAAGTAGAAGAAGAAGAAGAAGAAGAAGAAGAAGAAGAAGAAGAAATGGGCGTTGTGGACTGCATGCGCGCCTACTTACCGTACGTCGCAATCTGCGAATTTCTAAATCCTCCATCTCAAATCTGCTTGGTTTACCCAACTATTAGCACACTTATGAGGTTTTACCTATGCAATGTCTTGTACGTTGATCGTACAAAACGCCCGATTTTCCTTAGTAATTTATTTCCTTGTTAATTTGGAAGGGATTGTGACAGAATAGATATAACTTCTCCATGAATATTCACAGATAAAGTACACGCATGGATGTTACAATTCCGCTCGAGAAGAACTTGTAAAAGAAACACGATTCAAAATATTCTAAAATATTCTGAATTTTCTCATATCAATTTTGTGAGAACTTTTAAACATGAAAACAGTGTCCTGGATTATTTTGACTACATATTTAAAACTAAATCATTGAAGAAGGTCATGAGGCAGCTCTTTATAACACGTATTTAGCTTGCAAGAGATATTCGAGGAATAGAATTGCAGTAAACCCTCGTTTGCACGAACTCGTTAACACGAATTTCGCTTTAACACGAACAAATCTTCGGTCTCGGCAAGAGATTAGGGTAATATGGACGTTTAAAATAATCGCCTAACACGAATTTTTATAACACGAACTCCGATAATTTCGGTCCCATGGAATTCGTGTTAATGAGGGTTTACTGTACTTCATAATGCCACTAAGTAATGTTCCAAACATTAAGCAAGTCTTGTACATTTTAATTTCGGATTAGTTCATGTAAAGGCCCACGGGTAGCCCACTGGCCAGCGTGCTCGCTTTCCATGACGCGATACCGGTTTCCATTCCGGGTCGGGGTAGATTATAGTGTGCACTTTCCATGTCCGCGAGATCGGACGCCGTTGACCCCGTCAGATGCTGTTTACACACATAACCTGAAGACAAACTTAAAAAAACAAGGAACAGGAGTAGTTTCTAAAGTAAGAAGTAACGGGTGCAAAATGTGTGTGAGATAGTGAAGGAACAAAAGTATTTTCTCAAGTAAGAAGCAACCGGTGTGAAGTTTGTGTTTCCAATAGTGAAGAAAACAAGACGAAATAAACCAAAACACTCTAGTGAGCTGTATTAACAACAATTCACATTAATTTCAGCAAGTTGTGTGTGTATATATATACTGACTATATATAGACTGAGACGGTCAAATGACACATCATTTGCCCTGGAAGTTGTCTACTCCTCAGTGACAGATGGACCCAAAAAACTCGATTACTTGAATGATAACAGATGGTTTAAAACGCTCGTTAGAGTATTTCATGCAAGTAAGTAAGTAAGTAAGTGAGGGAAAAGCGGGGAATAGTATGAGGAAGGAAGGATGGTGAGCGGTCTGGGATACTTTTGTTGAAAAACTTCTCCGTTATTCACCTGGTGTTGCTCAGAGAAACCACGAAAAACTACCGATTACAGCAGCCAGCTCTTGACGGCGGCTCAATTCCTCTTCGCTATCTTGCTAGTGTTGAATGTCTGCCAACGTGGGGACTGGAACGCCAGAACCACCCGGTCAGAGAGGCTGCAGTGGAAGCAGCTGTTGCCCTGAGCAACATCAGACGGTTTCCCAAAGCATGAAAATTAGAAGTTCAGAAATATATGAGGGAAACTTTTATTGCTATTTAATTCTTCGAATACGATTCAAAAAAATGCTCTTTAAATTTATCATTATTAAACTCTCCTCAACTTCAAATACCAAGAGAATTCCACCGCTCATTAAAATCGTCCGCTTTAGTTGGCCGGGAGCTTGAAAGGCTTCAATCAGTGAGCCTCTACAGCGTCTTGACAAACTTCAGTGACAAGTCTTACCGTTAAAACTCTAACTCTGATCTGCATTACGAATTTTCGCCAGTGATTTCTATCTGTATACCTATCCATCTATTTATTTGTAATCTATATTCTATATTTTAATTCGAGGGTCGTGTTTCTTCAACGTCCGATGGAACCTTAAACCGATAGACAAGAAGGTTTGTGAATTTGCAGTCTTCGACTGCGCATCTTCTTTTTGTCACAACGAGGGAGCGGATTTTGATGACCTAAAACATCGCCAAAAATTATCAAATAAAATTCTCTTAAAGGTTTTCAAGATTAACTAAAAACAAAGAAAAATAACGTAAAATATTTTAATAAAATCACTTCTGATGAAAAACTAACGCTTTTGGATATGTTACTAATGTAATTAAGGTTTCTTCAATTGAACCCAACTTGCAAACTTTTGGTTTGGACAGTTATTTACTAGGAAATCTCTGTCTTTAGTTATCCCGAAATCTGGCAAACTGACAAGAGCGATGATAGGCGTCACAGAAACCTTAGATCACATACTCACAATGGTTGACATAAAAATTTCTGAGTGAAGAAATTGAATAGGGTTCTCAGGAATTCTCTGTTTTTGGAACATTTGTTGCATCTGGCAAATATTACTTGAAGCAAGAACCATTAAAATAAAATTAAAATTTATGAAATCATCGAAAAAAAAAGCTTTATATTTAATTTTTAAATACTTAAAATTGGTTACTCATTACTCTTTGCTAATGACTGTATCATCTATTGAGTTATTAAATCAGAAGTGGATGTAGATATTATGCAACGAGACACAAACAAATTACAATCCTGAGCTGAAACTAACGGCATGGAAATAAACAGTTCAAAGAGTAAAGCCCTCACTTTGGTTAGGAGGCAAAGTTATGGTGAAGTCTACAAATTGAACAACAATGTCATACCTAGTAACATCTTGCAAATATTTAGGAATACAATTAAACTGTAAATTCAGCTGGAAAAATCAAGTAAATTTTGTTGTGAGGAAAGCCTGGAGATATTTGCATTTCGTTATGCGTATCCTAAAGAAGATACAGAGAGAGGTGAAGAATTAGGCTATATTTAACTAGCGCGACCAGCATTAGAATATGGCACGGTATGTTGGGACCCGTACAGAATATCGCAGCAAGGTAATCTAGAAAAGGTCCAGCGCCGAGGATCGAAATTTACTTTCAGAGGTTCAAAAAATAGAGGTGTACGGGAGTCACTCGAAAAGAGGGGAATTAAGTTGCAACTCTATGCTATGGGAGCATAAAGCATACACAGGCTATCCTGCTTGGAATGAAATCCACCGTCGTCTAGAAAAACCTACGTACTTTGGTAGAGCGGATCATGTGCACAAAATTAAGACAATACAGAAAACCGACGTAGGGAAATTTTCATTTACAAACTGAACTATTAGAGACTGGAACGCTTCTGCCTGCGACAATCTTAGAATCCTTTCCTCAAAGCTTGAACAAGTTTAAAAATAAATTAGTTTTCTAGCTAATTAGATCAATATATCACTGTTAGGTTTCTACCAGGACCTAACAATAAGTCTTTATCTGCCATTTTCCAGCGTACGATTACAATACTTTCTCTTCTTAAGGCCGAAAAAGTAAAAATGAGTGCTTTAAGAGCGTGAATGCCCCAGCAGGGACTAGCTCTCAGCTCTTGACCGGTCTCCCGGCTTGTGTGGAAGTAGAGTGCTTGTTAGAGTAAGTGCGTGTAAGTAACGGGTGAGGATAGGACAAGGAAGAAGAAAGAAAGATCGCGCGTGGCCATAGCTCATTTGTCAGGGTACTGCTCCGGCATTCGCCTGGAGCCGATCGGAGAAACCACGGAAAACTACCGACCAGAGCAGCCGGCCGCTAAAATTCTCCTCCAGATAGCGACTGAATTCGACCTAGCTATCTAGCTAGTGTCGAAAATCCTGACACCGTCGGGACTCGAACCTCGGACAGCAAGAGGCACTGCAAGAAGCACTGCAGTGACATGTATTGATGCCCCGAACCACCTCTCCCGGTAAATGATCTTGGAGGAAATCTACGAGAGAAAAGTGCTATGGTCACCTGGCAACTGTTTAGTCACATCGGTTGCTTCAAATTTAAGACAACTAAAAGAGCGTACTACTTTTAAATTATTTCACAGTAAATCATTTTTTTTGGCAATAAGTAATAGAATTGACAAACATTATAAAACGTTTCAAATTAAACAATTCACCGCGCTCATATTTGTTACATTCAGTAACAGTAAATCAGTAATTCAGATTGTGAGTCAAGTTGACTACCAGAAGGCGCTTGAGCAAAGCTGTATCAGCTGCAGAACTTTCGGACAGGATCCACGTGGATTTTGGATTGTTTATTAAACGTATGGGGCTAGTAGTGGTAGACGCATTATCCAACTGAACTTACGCAGTACAACAATCAAGGTATTGCAAGCTGTATTTATTACAGAGTTTTAGAATTTTAGTAACAATGGACCACAGTTCATTTCAGAAACTATCAAGAAGTTCCATGTAGGTAATGGCGTGGAACATATCATCGCACCCCCCCTTCTCATTGATGAGATCGAGAGGTATGTTCAAAGCTTGAAGACATCCACGAAAAAGACCAGGGAAGTGGACACAAATAAACAGTAGGCCTTGTGGAGGATGGTAGCAGCGTGCTGATCCATCAATCGACAACGGGATGATGTGTGTGCGCCAATCTCGCATTCTACTTTCGCTCCCACTGCCAAGGGACGAGAGGGTAGGCATTTCAAGTGCAACGTTTGTCAGGGGATGGGGTATATGCGGCTATATTTCACAACGACCCTAGGTCGGAACCAGGGGAAGTACTCAGGATCAAAGGGTACAGAGTAGATGAAACGCAGTTCCAGAAGAGGACGATGACTAACACCATAACCAGCTGCGGAAACGCTATAAAAGTGTGCCAACAGTAACTCGGAAAGCAAAACCTGCCTTAAGATAGCTTTTTACCTACAGAGCCGCGGCAGCCACCGACATCCGAGCATTAGCAGCCGCCACTACTTGCTTAGGTGACTCAGGGCATTAACTGATGTAACTGCAGGGTCTCTGATCGGGAGGTCTTGGAGTTCGAGCCCCGACAGTGGAGATATTTTCGACACTAGTTAATCAAGTAGGCCGAATTTAGCCGTTGTCTGGAGTTGCATTCTAGAGGCCGACTGTTTTGATAGGTAGTTTTCTGTGGTTTCTCCGATCAACACCACGAGAATGTCGGAGCAGTCGGAGCAACAAACGAGCCATGGTCCGCGCGCCATGGCCTCCTTCCTCTTCATTGTCCTTTCCTCTCCCCTTACTTAAAGCACTATACTACTAAACACGCCGGGAGTCGGGAGACCGGTCGGGAGCTTAGAGCTTGTCCCGGCTGCGGCGGTGCCCCGCTGGTGGGAGAGTCCTGGTTAGGGGGAAACCCCACTAGCCGACGGTAGGTCGGCGCCGGATCTCACCATCCAGCGGGGGAAGATCACCGCCATCTCCCGAGAGAAAAAGCATGCACTCCACTAACGGGACTAATGACCAAAGCAGTTGACGCGCCCGGAAACACAAAAAAATCAATCAATCAATGAACGCTGGGAGACCAGTCAGGAGCTTAGGGCGTGTCCCGGCTGGGGTGTGACCCGCTGGTGAGAGGTGCGTAGTTGAGGAAAAACCCCCGAGCCGAGATGTCAGCGTCGGATCTCGCGCGGGGAATATCACTGCGAGCTCTATCAAAAAATATGAAGTACACTTACGGGTCCAGTGACCTTAACAGTTACGCGCCCGGAACCATTCATTAATCAATAAGCAAGCAAGCAAGCTGCCGCCGCTCGGTAAGGAAGCTGAGCCAGATCAGCAGCTGGCGGGGCTCTTTTCCCGACAGAGAAAATTGGAGTGGAAAAAGCGGCGCTTTGAACCTGAAGCCGGCTCACGCATTCGTTATTCGGCGAGTAGTGAACAACCGTTCCCCGAATACCAAGTAGTGTGGATGGGTTGCTTGCTATTTGCCGAGTGACGAACTTCGGTGCTTGCCCTACCCATCGCCTGTCGGTCTTACGGACACACCAAAGGGAGCGAACATTCGCCGAATATAGCAGCTGTTCGGGATTGGGCGAGCAGTAGTTCGCTGCTCGGCGAATGCCGAATGTGTGGAGCCGCCTTTACGCCCCGCATTGGGAAAGGGAGGGTCGTCGTACCTGAAGCAGCCGCCAGCCAGGCGGAGCAACTCCTCCTCCTCGGCGGAGAAGACGGGCAGCGGTAGAGAACAGAAGACGGCGCGTCACGTGACGCAGAACGAAGAGAGGAGGACGGACTTTCTCCTGACGACGATATATAAAGGCGGCTCCAATGTAAGTACAATACTAGACAAAATATTTTTTTAAGAGTGCAAAAACCAATTTTCATTTTAATGTGACAAAACTTATTCGCGTCATTCACAAAATATATATAATAGAAATCTTTTAATGTTATATATATACACACACACATGTGTGTGTGTGTGTGTGGTGTGTGTGTGTGTAAATAAATGTCAGAATATAAAATTCAGACGCCAAGCTTTTACAATTACATTGGATTCCCCTGAGTTGCTAAACACATCCACATTTTGTCCGTAATTTGTTAAGATTTTAAAACTCCACAAACTTAGACTGATTTCTGATTATTATTATTATTATTATTATTATTATTATTGTTGTTGTTGTTATTGTTATTGTTATTGTTATTATTATTATTATTGTTATTATTATTATTATTATTATTATTATTATTATTATTATTATTATTGAAATTGTGAACGGAAGTATTACATTAACAGCTACGATTCATTGGTAAGTTCAATGCCAGATACTGTAAGAACATATTTGAACAATGATAGGCATGAAATAAATGAAGTATGAAGAAATTTTCAACACATGAAAATACTTTTAAAACAGTTTACAGCGTCAGCGACGCCACATTCAACTAATTAAATAATTCTCAAGATGCAAGGTCGAAATGTACTCAAAAATATAAATACCATGGCATGTTTCACACGAAAATATATCTCAGTAAATTGATTAAAAGAGAAGTCAATGTCTCCACTAAAAACTTCAAAATTTGCAAGTTTTTGTCATCACTGTCAGTTATGTTGAGAACGACTAAAAGATCTTTTTTTTTTCCTCACTCATCCTCTTTCTTACAGATATCCCTCAACTAGATAAAGGCCGGAGCTCCAAGTTTCCGCACCTACGTCAGGATATAGGGCGGAAAACCACAAAACCATCGTCTGCCCGCAGAATAGGACGATAGTGCGAGGCTTCATTCTCATAACGAACGTCTGACACATGCTTTGAGGCAATAATATCTTTCGCATAGAATTCAAAATACGACAGACGTGCATCAATGGATGAGCTGAAAATAATGTACTCGCACAGATGTATTCGTTAACTAGAGGTACTTTCTTGTTTAACGTTTTTTCTCACGTCAGTAACGGTTACGTAATATTAAAATACTGCAATTTCTGCCCTATTAACACATTTCAGTCAGCAATTGTAAAACTCATTATAAATCCTTATACTTTCATAAATGAGAGTTTAGACCAATATATTCGCCAGAGACCCACTGGTCAATAGACGTCAGTCAGGCAGCAATAAAGAATGTCACAATGTGAAGATGTTATTCATAGGAAAATAATTGTTAAGTAAAGTGTAATAAATGTGTAATAAAGATATTATTTCATTTAATATTCATAATTCATTTATTAATAATTAAGTATAATAAAGATATTATTTCATATATATATATATATATATATATATATATATATATATATAATATCATGTATAAAGATAATATTATTTCATGATACGAATTATTTCATGTGTGGCAGCCAATTTTTTTCCTGGCACGGTCCTCCCATTGGTGTGGGCATTAAGCACACTAAAGTGCGTACCCTATTTTGCTCCTCCGAAAACAAAGGCTATGATATATTAGGTAAATAAAGTCTAAAGACAATTGTGGTCTATTTTTTTTTCAATTAGGAGAACTCTGCACATTTATGAGCATGTCACACCCTTTTCTACTTCGTAGAAAATGAAACTTGTGTAACGCTGTAGAAAAACGGGCCAATTTTTTCTAAAAAAAAACGCGCTTTGGGAGTTTGTGAAACCAACAAAATGGATTTTTCTTACTTCTATAAATAGAAAATTACTTTCTCGAATAAGTAATAAAAACAGGATCCACGTTCTGAGGATTCTTGATAACGAATGTGGTTTTTTCACAAAACCTCTATCTCATCGTCTGACCGTCAGTTCGTGTGTGAACAACACAAGCGCGTTAAATCGTGCACTCATTGTTTCCGAACCGTTTTTGAGAAAAGATTGAAAATGTCCGAGGGGCTTCATGTAAAGTACCCCCAAATATTAAATAATGTTTTTCAAAATCTCAAAGCTTCAGCTAGAGCCAGCTCGACAGCAATACAGACAATTTCTTCAGTTTGGAAAAGATTGTGCACATGGTTTAGGCGCTAGCAATGTTCATAGACGAGCGTGCGGACAAACGGACAGACAGATGGACAGACAGACCGAAAGATGTTTTGAAAAAAACACTTTTTCAGTATCAGGGGACCCCAAAACGTGTATTTCCGTTGAAATCTCGAAATCGATTTTCCGCAGCATTACATAACTTCTCTGTACTACGTATATTACTCCGTATATACGTATGTATACGCAAAAGTAACTAGAGGTGCTACAGAATGGTACAGACTTTCTCGTAGTTTAGTTTTCTAATTTCCTTGGTGTGGTGTGGCTTTAAGATCGTGCTCCATTCTCTGGCCAGCTGCCATCTATCGTCGCCCAAAGTACAGTTTTTGACAATTTCTCAACTTTTTGCTTTCCTAGTAGTACAACTGAATCATTACTTCGAGAATATTAAAGAAGAGTAAAAACTAGTCCTAAATAGAAGTTTTCATTGAAAAATTCGTAGTCGTTTTTAAGAAAATTGCGATTAAGCTGAACTGTATATGAGAAATTTAAGCTCTTTTTCACAGGAATCTATTGAGTTTTAGAAAAACTTAATTTGAATTGATTTGAAGCGCTTCCGCTCACAAATGTAATAATGCATTCAAATTGATGGAAATGTCTATATTAACGGCGTGAGAGGTATTTCAAGAAAATTACATTTATGTATTTTTTTAAAAAACATATGAAAACGCCAAAGCGAAATTTACATCGCAACAAACACTGCAATTAGCACTATCTAGGGGGAAAATTGAAGAAAAAATGTGGAGCTATTTTTGAGAAAATGGCGATTAAGCATTTCTGAAAATGCTCTATTTTGTGCTCATTTTTACAAAAAACTATTCAGTTTTTAAGAAACTTTATTTGATATTATTTAAAGAATTTGTGCTCATAAATATAATAATGTGAAGAAATCGCCTTTAATATAAATTTTACAAACGTGAGAGATTAGTCAAAAAATTTCATTTTTGAAAATTTGTAAAACAAACAAATACAGCAATATGGCGTTTATGTCACGGCATAGGGTTTGTTTGGAACTGACCTTACCAAAAATATAAAGAAAAAATTTGGAGCCTTTTTCAGAAAATGTTGTTTTTGTTATTTTTCAAAATTGCAAATATTGCACGCACTATTGCACGAAAACAACTAAAATTTCCAAAAAAGTCTCCATGACCCAATTGAAAGAACTATTTATGTGTAACAAATTTTATTTGAAGGAAAAACTCATGTTTTCAATTTTGTAATTGTAGGGAGACGCAAAAAAATTCAAACTTTTGCCATTTTCGAAAATTCAGAGTTAACGGTGAAATTCTTACCTATGCCATCTTTATAAGTGTATTTTGCTCTTATCTTACATATAAAGAAAAAATTTGGAGCCATTTTAGAGAAAATTTTGAAAATGACCGGGAGGCTACATGTAAAGTACCCCCAAATTTTAAAGAATGTTTTTCAAAACTTCAAAGCTTCAACTAGAGCCAGATCAACAAGGGATTTTTCAATTTGGAAAAGATCGTACTTGCTGTTTATGCGCTAGTAGTGTTCATGGACGGACGGACGTTTTGCTTCGAATTGGTTTTTCGGCATCAAGGACCTACAAAACAAGGATTCTGGCTACACCACGTGTTAGAAGATTTTTTTTTCTTAATTTACCAACAGGTTATTTGCACTTTTTCGCCACTAAAGCCCCGCAATGAACTTTTTTCCGTCGAAAATCTGCCGTTTTTTGCGCAGCATTACTTAACTTTCTCTATACTTCGAATATTACTCCATATGTACGTACGTATACGAGAAACTAAAAAGTAATTATTATATATGTTTCATTTGTTCAACATGGAAACTCATCGTGATACTTATTTTTTATAAAGGTAATCATAATTTAATTTGATAGTGACCACTTATTCACATAAATGTTGGCGTTATCAGCATGGAAACATTCCAAAATACTGATTATGTCCTTACAAATAGTGAATTAATATCTATCCATGTGGTGTATCGAGATTATACAATCTGACAAATTTACAGTATAAATATCTCGGTACGTCACAGATTGCCTAATGATTATATGGATGTGTTAAGTACACAACCCCAACTTTTTGCGATGTGTAGTATTTAATGGGAACATTGATGGATGCAATGGGACGGGTTTCGTTTGAAAATAAAGACAAATTGCTTCTTTTGATTCTGACGAAAGCAGATATGGTTCAAGTTAACAAATTAGCTCAGATTCGTTACAATACAATGGACAGCCATGAGTTTCACGCATAATTCACAGCTACACGAACATTTGTTGCACAGCTTAATCTTCCGTTAAAAACACGCCCCTTTGTACTTTTAACACTCCGCGAGGTCCTGAGAGATGTGACCAAAGGTGCAAACTCAGTTAAGTAGAATACTCTGCGTCTTTCATTAAGGCTTTCGCCGTCGTCGGCTGTGTCAAAGAGACTCTTTAATTCCGACTATTTACAGTCTCGAGAGGCAATCTGGGGCGCCTGTCTTCTTCGCTCCACCACCTCCAACTCGAGTTGCTTTCTCCTTCGCCCCCCAGGCTTCCGCGATCGGTGCAACTCCGTTTTAAAGATGAGCTTCGTAAATCGGCCTTCAGTACTACTTGGAACAAAACCCTTTTGGAATGCACAATATAGGATATTCTTCACACTTTTCGATCCATGTATGACAACAGCGTTTCATGAAATGTTATTCGAAAGGGGGTGTAAGAGTAATATGTCTTTCATAATAATTATGTTTGGTGTTATGGGTAAGATTGTATACCCTTTCTTTTGAAATATTTACTCACAATTGGTTGGATTGCTTTTTCTGTTTCGATATCATATTCACGTTTCATTTCTTTTTGGCAGCAAGTCTATAGCTATATGATTTTAGAACAAAAGAACCTTCTCTCATTCTCTCTCTCTCTCTCTCTCTCATTCTCTCTCTCATTCTCTCTCTCATTCTCTCTCTCATTCTCTCTCTCATTCTCTCTCTCTCTCTCTCTCTCTCTCTCTCTCTCTCTCTCGCTTGCTCACTCTTTGATTCCAGCTGCTTCTGACCCCTCCCCCTCACTGTCTCTCTCATTCTCACTCGGAGTATTGCAGGCGAGTACTGAGGCGCTGGGCAGGGTGGCATTCGAATGGACAAGAACTACGAGTAAAACCAATTTGCTCGCCTTTGATTCGCAAGCTCGAGAGGCAAGACTTGGCAGGGGACGTGCCGGGGTGGGGAGAAGTGTCGGGTCGCTTGCGGCTCTCGTTAAGTGCTTCCAGGGCGCGACAAGCCAATTACGCGATACGCGACGCGCTTGATAGGGAACAGTCGGGGTTCGCTAATTGCTCTCCGGCGAATTTGCTCCTCTCCTCGCTGACTAGCCGCCCGCTCCTTCCGCGGTCTGCCCTTTACCTCTTGAAGGATCCACACCCCCTCGATGGGAATTGAAATTTGCCTCCGTACTTTTTCACCGCTTTTCTTTTCCGTATATCCGAAGAGCTCTTCCGTTTACCAGCTGTCAATTTTCACATGGCACCTCGGTATGAGCGTGGAAAATTGATCTTCCTTGCTTCGTCTTATTCAGTCTTCATACTGTACTGCGAAGTTATGACATACTAATGTGATCATTTCAAATATTTCGTGCAATTGCAATAAATCAGAACAGTCCTTTTAAATACTATAAATTAAGTAGTAGTTCAATAAAATAGCAAAATGCAAAGCAGGGGCAGAATATATTGATAGAATATAAGTAAATAGAATTTTATTTTTGATAGTTAGGCATTATTGTGGATGATGTAGTGTAAACAACTAGATATAATCGCTCGTATAATTAATTTTCTTATTCGACATTTCGTCCTTAAATCAGAGTCTGGCGTTCTAATATTAAGTTATCTACTTATTTACTAGTTATGACGTACTAATGTATTTTTCAAATATTTCGTAGAATTGCAATAAATCAGAACTGCCCTTTTAAATACTATAAATTAATTAGTAGTTCAATAAAATAGCGAAATTCAAAGCAGGGGCTGAATAAATTGATAGAATATAAGTAAATAGAATTTTATTTTTGACAGTTTGGCATTATTGTAGAGGATGTAGTGTAAACAACTAGATATAATCGCTCGTATAATTATTTTTCCTATTCGACATTTCGTCCTTGAATCAGAGCCTGACATATTCTATATATCTAATATTAATTTATCTATATCTGATATCATCTGTATGTAATATATTCTATGTCTGGTATAAGTTAATGGTGCTACATGGATAGTACAGACTAGAAGTTTGGGGGAGATGGTGATGCAGGGGACCCCAGAAGGGAGGGCAGCTACGCCAACGCCAACTTGCCTTAATTGGGGCCCTGAACATTTTTCATTTTAAAAATAAAAGAAATATACGTATATTTTACTAATACATTATTGAATGAAATAATGAAAGCCATATTTGTCAATAACTAAAGTCATCTTTCGCTAGCTTTGCCGTCAGCGTCAGTCTCGCTACATGTGGCGAAACTGATATGAAGGCAAAGCCATCGAAAGCTGAGTCTCTTAATAAATCAGAGTTGACAAAGAGACTTTCATTATTTCATCTTTGAATAATGTCAACAACAACTAATCAGCATTCCCAGAATTAATGATAGTTTATTGCTTCTTATTAACTTCAATAGTGCAATAATATGTATGCAATAATGAAGCAACAATGTATCAGTAAAAACAAAATTTTGTATATACCACGGGCGCTATACGGGTTCTAATGATTGAGTCTTTGAGCGTTATGCTTTGTGTTTCCGTTCGATAATTAGAAAACTTATAACGCCCTTGGCACACAAATAACTATTGCTTTTAATTCAAATTAACCGCTGTAAGTTCTTTGTAAGATTTATAATCATTTTCTGTTGCCTGAAGAAATGAATCGTTTATGTGTTGGGGAATGCTTTGAACTTGTTCGAAATAAGTGGAGCTGCTGCCCTACTTTTCCCACATTTTCTCTGAGAAGCCCTGTGTTGATGTAAAATACGTAGCAGCTCAAAGAAAGCTGAAAAAAATGTTTGGTAAAAATTTGCTAGTATACAATTACTCACAAGAAACCAGTAATGCTACAAAGCACATACATACATTTCTTGCTTTATTTCTAAATTTGCAATTTGAAAAAATTCAGAGAGTTCAACGAAAATGAGACGCACGCCATTATTTTAAACATATATTTCTATCCGTGGAAAAAATGTAAAGAAAATATTTGGAGCAGATTTTGAGCAAAAAGTGTACGTTTTTTTAAACCGCCTACATTTTGCGCAAAATTACACAAAAACTACTCATATTTTCCAAAAATTGAACTTAAATTTATTTAAAGATCCATCTTTAAAGAACAGATTTCATTAAGAGAAAAATTCTAAAAAACTTTTTCTAATAATACTAAAGTTGATTTCAACGTTTCGATTCTATTGTTTGGAGTCTTTCTCAGGTACAATCTAAAAATAACAAAAACTACAATGTAACAGTATATTTTTAGATTGTTCCTGAGGAAAACTTCCACATTATAGTTGTACAAAGACGCCCAAAAAATGTATTTTTGCAATTTTCAAAAAATTTGGGGGTTTCAACGAACAGGAGACCTGCACTATTCTCTTAAGCGTCTCTTACGCTATCTGACGACAAAATTTGATAAAAAAATTTGGTAACATTTTGGAGACACATTTGAAAATGTTTTCAAGGCTTAATGTAAAGTTCCCCCCCCCAAAAAAAAAATATATTTGAAACTCCCAAAGCTTTGAGTTCTTTCAGATCGACAGAAGAATATAAATGTACGCGTAGGCTTCCGCGGCTCGAGTCGATGACTTCTTCGCTGTCCGGGTGACGCCGCATAGTGGGCTGAGAGGCCGACGTTTCGCCTGACATGTCGCAGGCTTCATCAGGGCAGGCTACGCGGCGTCACCCGGACAGCGAAGAAGTCAGAAGAATATAAATTTGAAGAAAATCAGCTCAACGGTCTAGGCAGGCACGTCAAACCGCACCGGTATGAGCTACTTGCCTGCCCGCGGAGCACGGCACTCCTACGGATACGGGCAACTTCCCCTGACTCCGACCTCATTTCTCCTTTAAATCCAGCAAGGGGTGTACATTGCACACGCTGAGGCGGCTCGAGACCGTGAATAGCGGCTTCATACGAAAATACGGCCAGATTTTTTCTATCAAATAACCGAGAATTGTGTAATATGTATATTCTTCATTAATTATTACTATTTTATGTTTAGTTTATTACTAAATTCTCCCCTCGATAAACATCTTTGTTAAGTGTCAGGAATATTTTTGAATGGCGAATACTTTCCTTGTTTTAGTTTTGTGGCGGGTTATTAAATTATTCAGTTGTTTATTGTATTTAGCAATAATGTGAAATAAATTAACAATTCTCGTTTACTGACCGACAGCGCTTTTAACAGGGAAGAATATTTATGTCTGTTAAACCTTCTAGTCTGAACGTAGAAAGATCACACTTTTACATCACTCTTTATAATTTTACTCTGAATTGAGAATTTGAAATCGGACTGATATGTGAAATCGGACTGTATTATTTCATTTTAATGGATAATCTCTTTGCCTGAATGAGAAAATAGGAATTAATAAAGCTAAATTCGGAAAAATAACAGTCAAGTAACGTCTCTCAAAGACTGTCGTGGGTCAGGTATCCAGTGACGTACGCCACTCCGGACGAATTTGTACAATCCTTACTTTTAAATCTCGCTCCAATTTATTTAAACGCAATGCCCAGCAGCTCTAGTAAGCTTGTTATCTTGCCCGCACCCTTAACATGTCTGGTTCAGGCTCTAGCATTCACCACAGGCGGACAGACAAGATACACACAAACAGGCAGAGGTTTTGCTGTCAATCGATTTTTCGGTGACAATGTCCCACAAAACATGGATTCTGGCCACACCCCGTGTTAAAGGATTTTTTCTATGTTTAGCAACACGATTTTTCCGCTTTTTCATTACTAGGGCCCGGTAATACTTTTTTCTGCTCCAAATACGCCGTTTTCCGGCGAATGTCATGTAATTAATCAGAAAACGAAATTACTTCACTATCACATCTGAGCTGACTTTCTCCCTACGCCCAGTTAATGTCCGTTTGCTTCTTTTGGGACGCATTGGCAACGATTCAGAATGCGACATAACCTCTACACAATTTCACTACTTCAGTCAAACCGAACAAAACCCACTGTCCGAATGTTCTCTACAAAATAAACCACGAAGACAAATACGTGCGAACAGTGTTCGAAAATGCGAATTATTATTACACCTGTAACAACATTCATGAATCGTAAATAATATTCGCGGTATTACGATGGGACGACTTACATCTATCGGCATACTCATATCTATCGATAACTGAAACAGACAGCCATTGGAAAAAAAGAATTGACTACTGATACGTGAACTATTAATGAACGATTTATTTCACTAATTTACACCGAAAATGTGGGAGAATAAAAAAACAATATACATCACATCTAGGAATCACATTCTTTCAGTAAAAGAAAAAACGGAATTCAACCGGTTCAGTAGAAGCTCAAAACAAAGCCGTGGCAGAATTTCTTTTTTTTATTACACTGATATCTGATGCAGATTGCTTTTAACATAGTAATTCTTTTTGGCAAGGCATGAGCATTTAAGAAAGGAGTGAGAAAATATTTTTCCCCTTCCACTGAAGTCTCCTGAAATGCTCTAATTCTCTAAGTCTCCCTAATGAAACGAACTTTTCTTTTACACTGAATTCAACCCTGGAACTTCATCTCAATATCCCCCACAACGCCTCTCCTGCGCTTCGAGCAAGGAACTCTCCTGGTCCCAGAAGATACACTGGTGCTGTTAACCCGTGGTACAGAGGAAGGCCGCTAGACTTCCGCTAGGGCAGCAGCGAAATTTTGTTTACCTTCGGGTAGGGAAAAGCTAAATCCGTACTGAGTGTGTATTGAAGAGCCTGAAGAAACATTCTTGAACTGCGCTTTCTTCTTACTTCTCTTCTCCTTCCCTCTCTCAGATTCTTCCTTTGCCTCACCTGCGTGGTGAGGTCAGTATTCTTCACGTCGTGAGGTCAGTTTCTAAAGTCGGTTGATAGAAAGAAAGAAAGAGAGAGAGAAAGAAAGAGAGAAAGAAAGAAAGAAAGAAAGAAAGAAAGAAAAGAATTTCTAGTAAAATGTTAATATTATTTTTTAAATCTTTAAAAATTCGCTCCACTTCCTGACAACTAAAGACTTTACATTTTATGCTGACTTGACACACATTTTTCTCTCAAAACAACCAGATCAATACTCGGCCATGGAAGGATGCGAGTATTTTTAAGAAACCATAAATTTGCGACAAAATAGTGTTTATTAATGTGGTGTAAAGAGTATTAAGTGTTAATATTTTGAATCTGTATCATTATTGTTCCCCAAGTAAAGAAATCGACTCCCCACTACATGAACGAGAATCCGCAAACAAAACAGCATAGCATACATTGTGGTGCTACAACGACACATACTTTTCCGCATTATTTCTAACTTTTGCAGTTTTAAAACATACACTGATTTTGACAGGAATGAAATCAGTACCATTATTTTAAACATCCTTGAAGAAAAAATTGAAATAAAAACACTGGATCGGTGTTTAAAAATTTTCCTTACATTGCATGAATTCAAGCAAAAATTACGCAACTACTACTTTTTTTAAATTTATTTTTAATTTTTTATATGTGCGCGGTCCGTGACCCGTTTGTTAGGGCGTAGCCCGCTGGTATGTATATAAGCCCCGGCGCTCCTTCCACCATCTTGATATATCTAAAAGTTCCGCTACTGACTGCTGGCGCGCTTCTCGCCGACCATACGACCAAACATACGGTGGTCCGCATTAAAAACATTGAAATTTTCGACTTAGAGGCGTTGAAATCAAGCATTTAGGCCTCCCAATTACTTCATTTGTAACAGCAGCAATGTTCCTTACGATCACTGACACAAAATGTGCACAAATGATGTCAATGATCGTTATTAAATGTACTGCGCTCTCCTCACACGCAAGGAAACTGCTTCTTTGTAAAGCTGGCTTAATAGATATTTGAATATTTCTTTTCACAACAAACCTCGGAAGTTGTGGTATAGCTTTCACAATAAATTACTCTTCCACCGATAACCTTCAGGATTATTAAAATATGAGACTGTTTTATTTAACACGAGAACCATCCATTCTAATTATCTTCACATAGTAAATAAATATTAACATACATTCTTAATATTTCTGAACGTTAATGAAATAAATAACCCTCACCTTGGGTACCTAAACAATTCAGTTTATTTTCAAAATTCTATACAAATTTTAAAAAAACGCACAAATAGCAGAAACAATTTGTGTACGTTCAATGAGAACATGCTGGTTCAAGTACTGGGAATGATCATTTGAGACAGTTTTGGATGTTTCTCGTACTGTAACACCTTGCAATCTAAATGTGATATATTTTCTCACAACCGTCACTGGGTAATGTCCGAAATCTCAATACTACATGTTGTGTGATAGTTGATTTTCATTTCTGTCTGATATATTGCTCTCTCATTGTTGTGAAATTTGGAAGCGGCCTACGTAAAACATTGGAAATAATTTCTATATTGTACTTCAGTCACTCTTAGGGGTCTCCATAAAATACGTAACACTGAAGAGGCAGAGTTACGCCGCGTTACATAGAAGTAGGGATGTCTTAGTTTAGTGTTACGTAATGTTCATAATTCTTTTTAAAATTTTTCCACATTTGCTGAAAAATTCGTTTTATTCAGTCTTGTACTAAAATATTAACACATTAACAAATTAAATTTAGCATTTAATAAGTTTAAAAAGCTATGATGTAAAAATTGTTAAAATAAATGTAAATATTTTTTCATCAATGACGTATTGCAGTGCATTATAGAATCCAATTAAATTAGTGCAATATACTCGGGACCCGTGTCATCCACAATGGCGTGTGCACGGCTTGTGAGAACTTTTCGCGCCTACGCGTCCTTTACTCAAAAATTGTCCTCAGTCTTCTGTGTAGTCAGCTTCGCCAACCATTCCTAACTTTAAGTACCATAAATGTTAATATACAACACAAATACAATTAATACAACTCATTGTTCTGCTTTATAATTGAGTTTTATTTATTGTAATTGGGGGTATTGTCGCAAGTGTTACGTAATTATTAGAGGGGGGATCAAGAGCGCGTTGCAGGTGCGTTACAGAGGGGAAAGAGGGTATTAAAAAACTTCAAATTTGCGCTACGTAATTTATGGACGGCTCCTTATTGAAAATCTCTGATAGTTTTCTCTTGTACGTCCTTGAGAGCGCCAATAAGAATTTCGCTAGTTTAATTAACTTTCTGATTCTATCTTTAGGTGAGAACGTTTTCGCCAGGGCAATAATGGTTCAAAGATCTTTTTTCTTCAACAACAAACACTTCTTTTGTTTTAAGTTTGTACTATTTTGAGCGTGTAATATAGATTAAAGAATCAATACAGTATGACAATATTAAAATAGATGGTATAAAAACCGATAAAATAATTCTTTGTCATTTTTTTCGTTTTCATCCATTGTCTTTAAAAAGTTTGAAGACATTATGTGCATTATAGTTCCCTATAAACACCTGAAAGTACTGGTAAATATCAGACATAATTAAGAATTAATATTGTATTTTATAGTCAAAAAGAATTACTGCTGCCTCACTAACCAGGTAGATTTCACGTTTTAAAACAAGATAAAATTTTAGTATTTTTTTATTACCAGCAACAGAGTTTGCAATGCCTCAAAAAATGCGGGCAATTCCCCATTATGTACGGCCCGGAAGACTAGCGAATAGTCGGCAACCAGCGTTCCAGCGGCCAGAATAAGAAACTTCGCCCGTTCGCTAACTGCCTTAAGGATCGGCGAAGCGCCACGGCTGTTAGGTATACTAGCTAGTGAGGCTATGGTTAGAGTACAACTCCGGCATTCACCTGGTATTGATCGGAGAAACCACGGAAAACTACCGATCAGAACAGCCGGCCGCTAGAATTCTCCTCCAGTTAGTTAGTCCTGATTTCGACGAAGCTCTGTAGTTAGTGTCAAAAATTCTACCACTATCGGGACCCGAACCTAGAACCACCCATTCAAAGGCACTGCAGTAGCACGAGTTGATGCCCTGAGCCACCTGTACCGGTTCGTAGAACTCAACTCTCAGATTTTGTCTAGTGTAGACGTCGACGTCCTCTAAGCCCGTGCTGCCCCCAAAGGAAGATCGTTGGCTTCCGCAAAATTTTGTTTACCTACGCGCCTCGAAAGGCTCAATCCTCACTGAGCGAGAATTGAAGACCCTTTAGAAACATTCTGGATATTCTTGCACTCCGCCTGTTCCTTCCTTCCTTCTCTCCCTCTCTCTCTCTGCTGTCCCACCGTTCGCCTCCCAGACGCCGCATGCGGGTGGATGCAGGCGTGACTCGTTTGCACAAAAGCAATTTCCGGGGCGCCGTAGCGGATTGGACCCCCGCCTCCGGACACGCGGTGAGGTTCAAAGGCCGAGCGAGGCACGGTGAAGCTGCGGGAGGACGAATTCAAAATATACTGCCGGAGGAAATGTAGTGTGTCCTCTGCGGTGAAGTGCTGGTCAGCGTAATGTAATATGAAACTGTGTACGTGATACAGTGAACTGTATAACGTGACGCTGCACCGTCAACAACAAGATTTACTGAAATGTTTGTTATTATGTCACGTCTTTATTAATATTTTTCTTGGGCGAATTGGACATTCTAGGACCACGCGAACAAGCCGCTTATACTCACCGAGGTCATATTCTCCCGGGTGCAAGTGCACGTCACCTTATGATTGATTGATTGATTTTTTCATGTTTCCGGGCGCGTCAACTGCTCTGGTCATTAGTCCCGTTAGTGTAGTGCATGTTTTTTTCTCGGGAGATGGCTGTGATGTACCCCCGCTGGATGGCGAGATCCGGCGCCGACCTACCGTCTGCTAGTGGGGTTTCCCCCTAACCAGGACTCTCCCACCAGCGAGGCACCGCCCCAGTCGGGACAAGCTCTAAGCTCCTGACCGGTCTCCCGGAATACGTGGTAGTGTACTGCATGTTAGTGTAAGCGTGTGTGTAAGAGGAGAAGATAGGACAAGGAAGAGGAAGGATAGATCGCGCGCGGTCCGTGGCCCGTTTGGTAGGGTACTGCTCCAGCATTCGCCTGGTGTTGATCGGAGGAACTATGGAAAACTACCAATCAGAGCAGCCGGCCGCTAGAATCCTCCTCCAGACAGCGACTGAATTCGACCTAGCTGTCCGAGGCTTCCGAAAACACGCCTAACATCTCTAACTTTTGGGAAGATGTGACTCGTGTGAAGTTGGCATCCTTAATAGAAAAAAGAAATAATTTTGAAGTTCTGTTAGAAAGATCTCGGGGCGCAGATACAAGCGTTTCTTCTGATCCCTCCCTATTGACCTTAGTGGAATCGATTTTTCCGACTGAAGCTACAGTTTCGACTGGGCCGCTCTGAAACACTCGAGGATTTGTAAGTCTGCTCAAGGATATCAAGGTCACAGTCCTTGAGAGGTTGTTATTATTACTTTCTCGCTACCGCGGTCCAATGCTGTGCGAAAAAAGGCCAATTTTTGGCAAAAAAGTTCTTATTACAGGGCCATGGCAACGAAAAAGTGGATAAATCCAGATTCTAAATTTAGAAAAAATCCTCTTAACACCTGGTATAACCAGAATGCATGTTTTGTGAGTCAGTGATTCCGAAAAATCGATTGACAGTAAAACGTCTCTCCGCCTGTCCATCTGTCTATGACAACGCTAGCGGCCAAACTGTTCAGCCGATTTTCTCCCAAATTGATATTCCTCGATCGATCAGACTGACGTGGCGGCCCCTAGAATTTGAAACCGATATTTTAATTTTTGGAGATACTTTACATGAACCGCCAAGGACATTTTCAAAACTTTTTCGTAAAAATGACACACACTTTTTTTATTAAATTTAGACCTTAGATATCGTAAAGGTCGCTTAAGAGAATGGCGTGGGTATTATTTTCCTTGAAACGCTGATTTTTCGAAAATTAAAAAAAATCGGCGAAAATTTCTCGAAAAGTACTCAAATTTTCAAACTTATACATGCTCGTTTTGAATTTTGAACTTTTGCGATTTTCGAAAATTACAATTTTTAATGATCTGCACCATTCTCTTAAACGTCCTTCACACTATCCAACAACAAAATTTAATCAAAAACGACGGAGTCATTGTTTTAAATTTTGAAAATGTCCCAAGGGCTTCACGTGAAGTACCCCATAAAATTAAAATACCGATTTCAAATTCAAGGAGCACCATCATCAGCCAGTTCGATTCAGAAATATCAATTTTGGAGAAAATCGGCTGAACGGTATAGCCGCTAGCGTTGTTCACAGACGGACAGACGTTTGGCCGAGTCGATTTTCCTGTATTAAGGGCCCACAAAACGGATTCTGGGTACACCACGTATTAGAGAATTGTTTTCTAAACTTAGCAACTGAATTTATTCTCTTTTTCGTTACCAGGGCCCTGTAATAAGAGTTTTTCTGCCGTAAATTCGCTGTTTTTCTGCGCAGCATTTCATAACTTTCTCTCTACTTCGTAGCGAGAAAATAATAATCAAAAACCGGAAACTACTCTTTCAGATAACCGACCGAATCCAATGGGTGCAAACATGTAGTCCTCAAGGGGTTCGATTGTTGACGCAGCGTGATCGAGTAATCGCATGGATCGGCGCCGCTGTTTGTTTAGCCTTCGCGTGGGGGTGGGGCTTCCGTATTTCCCTCTGGTTCGATCTGTTCAGGATCCCCTGGTCCAGATTGGGGTCAACGTCTTCATAATCCTTGTAAACGAGATATTACTCTTCATCTAGTAGAATGTTATAAAATATATAGCTTTAAATCTTAAATACAACCCACAACTACTTTTCGTATGAATCCCAACAAGGGTTTTCTGACGTCACGGGGTACTATGTCAAGAGAAAGTAATTTCGCCTGAGATTACACATAGAGTAAATAAAAATTCACTTTATTATCATTGCTGTTTTCCTCACCAAGAGAAATATTTAGCGAATTGAGTTCGCACTCGCAGCATGTCGCTGCTTTCCGGATCTTGGACTGGTATCGGCGAGTTTCTGAATCAATGGGTTGAGTCATACGAGAATCGCTTGGCTTTCAGGATGGAAATAGTAATGGGGAAGGAAGGGTCGCGTGCAGGCCGTGGCCCTTATTTTAGGGTGCTGATCTCGCATTCGCATGGAACTGTTCAGGTTCATTCGTCTGGAACTACTCAACGCACCGGGAGCGGTAGCTCAGTGCATCAACTGATGTCACCGCAGCACCTCTGACCGGGAGGTCCACTCCCCACGATGGCAGTATTTTCGGCACTAGCTTTTCAGCTAGGTCGAATTCAGTCGCTCCCTGGAGGAGAATTCTAGCGGCCGGCTGCCCTGATCGGTATTTTTCCGTGGTTTCTCCGATCAACACCAGGCGAATGCCGAAGCAGTAGCCTACCAAACGGGCCACGGACGGCGCGCGATCTGTCTTTCCTCTTCCTTGTCCTATCCTCTCCCCTTACACACACACACTTACACTAACATGCACTACATTACCATACATTCCGGGAGACCGGTCGGGAGCTTAGAGCTTGTCCCGGCTGGGGCGGTGCCCTGCTGATGGGACCCTGGTTAGGGGGAAACCCCACTAGCCGACGGTAGGTCGAAGCCGGATCTCGCCATCTAGCGGGGAAAGATCACCGCCATCTCCCGAGAAAAAAAATTGCCCTACACTAACGGGACTAATGACCAAAGCAGTTGACGCGCCCGGAAACACGAAAAAAACAAATCAAACCAAACCAAACTACTCAACGCAGTCCAATATACAATGAATGTGATTCCGGCAGACACCACAGTGTTGAACATAGCAGGTAAATTTGTGGCAGATTGCTGGGATCGTGCCTACCCTCCCATTCACTCATACGCTTGAGCCAACACACGTTTCGTCACTACCAGTTTCGATAATTTTGTATAATAAATATAGGTGAAACTGTATGTAATTTACAGAGTTCAGACTCGCAAAGCATTAGAAAAATGAAAAAACTGAGACAAGGCGTGAACTAATAGTGTCGAACGATTTGCTTTCGTTTACAATGTGATAACGGATCACAATGAATTTGGTTCGCAGGAAGTGATGAATGGGGTCTCTCAAGAACAAAATCTTGTTTCCAGAAACAGCAGACGTACCGTGTTGAAAATTTAAGTGTACCATGGGACTAGTATGATGTGTTTGGTGGAGGAGGAGGATGAGGAGGAAAAACGGGCTTCTCATTCGAGAAATAACTACCAGTTTCAGCAAACGGCGTACGAACATTAAGCGATGAAGGATAAAAGATAATTGTTTTAAAGGTGCTACATGGGTGCACAACTATAATCATAAAACCTTGAGATGCTTCATTTTGAAAACAGGTAACAAACTTCAGAAATATATAAAGGTTGTGAGATTGAAATACAATTTATTATTACATGGTAGTTGACATTTTCACAAATATGTATGTGTGTGTGCATGAGAGAGAGAGAGAGAGAGAGAGAGAGAGAGAGAGAGAGAGAGAGACCGAGAGAACGACATGTCACCGAAATAGTGTTACTAAATTAATCGGCATCTTTTCCGATACACATCTGTTATTTCTTGGCCCACTTTCTTAATGATACTACATACCACAGCTACAAAATTTGGATGTTAAAATTGCTCCTCAAAATTTACGACAAACCATTCCCTGTAGATAAAAAACATGGTGTATGAACTGTGACCAGTGCCAGAAGTATAATCTCATCGGGAAGGTCAAATGCGAGCACAAGCTCAACAACCTAAGCTTCCTGGTTTATTCCTAATGCACAAATTCACAAGGCGTTAAAATATCACTAACAAATAATCACTAATATCACTAACAAATAATCGAAAACATTTTATCTAAGGCTTGAAGCTTAAACTGGCAACAGAAAGTTCAACCTTGGCCATGAAGCTTGTGCTTGAATGTCATTTAAAACATAAGTTCAAAAAAGAGTACTTGTGCTCTGATGTGACTGATGTAGATGGGCATGTCTTCAATGTAATGTATATATTGTAAATAATAACCCTCGAAAGGCCTGCAGTGCCCAACGAGTAGGAAATAATCTGAAGTCGTAGGCTTCCGCGGCCAGAGTCAATATTACATTCTTGGCTGTCCGGGTGACGCCGCGTTAAGTTATCTGGTGCCGACGTTTCGATCAACATGTCGTGATCTTCATCAGGGCTCGTAATGCCTTGTTTATTTATAACAAACGACAACCGTAGCTAGAGGGTTGCCTGTCAACCGCGGGATGGCGGCGTGGCACACGAGCGGACGGCAGGAAGCGGAGCAGATCCGGGAGTCGGACCTCCATTCACGCCGTCTGGCCGCGGACCGCGGCGCGCCGTCCGACTCCGGATCTGCCCGCGTCGTCCGACTGCGGACCGCTTCCTGCCGTCCGCTCGTGTGCCACGCCGCCATCCCGCGGTTGACAGGCAACCCTCTAGCTACGGTTGTCGTTTGTTATAAATAAACAAGGCATTACGAGCCCTGATGAAGATCACGACATGTTGATCGAAACGTCAGCACCAGATAACTTAACGCGGCGTCACCCGGACAGCCAAGAATGTAATAGGAAATAATCTGTTTAGAAAAAAAATCCGTTTGCACTGTACAAACTTTTCCAGGCGCTTAGTACGAAACGTAATGCACGTTTTGCAAACTGCGAACGTAGATTCAGACACTTCGCTTTTAGCGCAAGGTGTATTCAACTTACACTACATGATGAATACTCGTGGTCTAAGAGAGACCCTATTTGCACATTGGGGGGGGGGTCACACGGCTTTGTATTTTTTTACGTCAAAAACACGTATGACGTGCTACGGGGAGAAGTGAATTCTGAACATGTTTTCATAATTCTGTGATCCCAACCATATTCTACTTGGATTTTGAATTCAGAAAGAAATGAGATTTTTTTGCAAGGATTGTTAACAAAATGTACGCTGGAATGTAATAAAATCTATTTTCAAGGGTAAATCAGCTATAAATTTGGGCTCTTATCCCTCATTATGCCCTTCGTGATGTCTTTCCTTTTTTTTATTGGTTTTAATGGTAGATACACAGATTAGTTGTTAACAACTGTACATATGTATTGATTAACTCCAAATTCCTAGTTTTTACCTTGCAGGATCTTATTGTAGAGCAAGGGAATCAAATAAAGGCCCTGCTTACGGAGGTTCGTGTATTTATGTAAGAAATAATATTGATTCTACCCTCTTGTCAGAATTCAATTTATATGCAGTTGAAAAAGTTTTTGAAATAACAGTTGTACATCTTACTACGCTCAAAATTATCTTACTTTGCATCTACAGACCTCCAACAAAGCAAGCTGTAGATTATTTCAATTTCGTAGAAAATCTAGAGATAACTCTGAACAAAATTAGTAATCTCTCTTTTAAATCCATTGTTGTATGTGGAGATTTCAATATTGATTTTCTGAGCGAATCCACGAAAAGAGCAGTTTCTGAATTTAATTCATTCTTTTAATTTAGATATTACAGTGAACGTACCTACACGGAATACTCTTAAATCACAAACAGCAATAGATCAAATTATAATTAACAAAACCACAACTAGATATGAAATAATAACGATTAATCTAGGTTACAGTGACCACGATGCACAAATTCTTACAATTACTAATAACATGAATACTGACACAATAAATAAAACACGCATGTGCCGAGCATTTACTTCAGTTAACATAAAGTTATTTACGGACTACTTGCTGAAAGATTGACACAAATAAAAATATAATTTATTTTTCTCAAAGCTTTCATTTCTCTTTAACGCATGCTTTCCTATTAAAAAGAGAAAATTAAACATTTCACGAAAAAGTAATACTTGGATCACAAAAGGAATTAGAACATCGTGTAAAAATAAACGTACTCTCTACTTTATTTCTAAACGTCATGACGTATCTCAAGATTTCCTTATCTATTTTAAAAAATACAAAACATTGTTACGAAAAGTCATAAGGCAGGCCAAAATCATGAAAAACGATCAGGATATTTTGAACTCAAATAATAAAACAAAAGCAATGTGGAATATAATAAAAATACTACCAAATCAACTAGAAAACCCGTAGAGAATGTTGTTTTAAAATATAACGATATAAATGTGAACGATCCGGCAACAGTGGCTAATCTCTTTAACCAATACTTTTCGAGAATTGCTGCCGATCTCACTAAGGGTCTTCAGGCACAAAACTCAAAAACAGACAGTTCACCCAAAATTTTAGACACAATGTTCGTTTCCGAAACTTCTTCCTATGAAATTCTCAAAATAATCGGTAAATCAAAAAATAAATATTCGTCCGGTTTAGATGAATTCCCGGATTCTTTGTTAAAGACTTGTGTGTATGCCATTATACACCCGTTAACTCACATATTTAATGCATCTTTATGCACTGGAACGTTTCAGATATTTTCAAAACAGCTAAAATTAAGCCGCTTTTCAAAAAGGCAACAAAAATGAAATTCAAAATTATCGGCCCATTTCTCTTCTATCAGTTTTTTCAAAATATTAGAGAGACTTTTTACGTACGAATGGAAACCTTCTCACTAAACACGACGCGCTTTCAGATTGCCAACATGGATTTAGAAAATCAAAATCAACGGAAACAGCTATATTTTCTTTTCTTAAAGATGTCGCCTCATCATTGGATCAAAACGAGGCACCTATTGGATTATTTTTAGATCTCTCAAAAGCTTTTGACGTCATTGATCATGATATTTTACTTTCCAAATTACCTTCATATGGAATTCGTGGTATTGCTCTAGATTGGTTATGTTCGTACCTTAAACAACGATCTCAGAGAGTTGAAATACCTTACTGGAATGATGGAACATTACGTACGCACCTTTCCGACTCTTTGCCGTTGCATGTGGAGTTCCTCAAGGATCGATTTTAGGCCCTACTCTGTTCCTACTTTACGTAAACGATATGCCCTCGACGATTCGAAACGGAAGAACGGTTCTCTTTGCGGATGATACGAACATCCTTTGCAATAAAGAAACCGTAAATAGTACAATATCAGATGTTTCAAATTGGTTCCGAAATAACAAATTAATAGTAAACGAAAAGAAAACGGTTTTAATGCAGTTTTCTATTTCAAATAAACAAGTCTGTGCTCCATTGAAAATGAACAGTGTACCTTGACTGATGTTAAGGTAGTCTCTCAATTCAGTCAAACCTTAAATGGAACGTCCATTTAAATGAATTGAACACACAATTAAGTTCATTATGCTACGCGTTCAGAATTCTTGCAAATTCAGTCAGCCTTCATACTGCTCGTTGTGTATACTTCGCGAATGTTCATTCCCGCCTGAGATATGGCATAATATTCTGGGGAAATACATCTTATAGCTCCCAGACTTTTAGATTACAAAAACGAATTGTACGAATAATAACCAAATCCCACCCACGTGATTCATGTAAGCCTCTCTTCATTAATCTAGGAATTTTACCATTACCGTGTCTTTTTATTTACGAATCAGTGGTTTTTGTAAAAAATGACTTGCTCAAGGGCGGGAATATATTTTCAGAAAATGCCGAAGTCTATTACTATAACACTCGACGTAGAAATCATATTCATCAGGTGACAGTATCAACAGCTCATTACAAAAAATTCACATACAATACATGTACATTATTTTACAACACTTTGCCAGATGACATTAAACGATTAAATTCAATAGAAAAGTTTAAATCCCAAGTGAAATCGTTTCTGCTGCATAACTGTTTCTATACAATTAGAGACTATACTGAGCATCACAAGAAAAGGAACTAATTTTAACAATGATACATAATGCATTATTTACCATTTGGACTGTATAAATGAGTATAAACAACCTGTAACAACTATTGTACTACAGCTTCCGGGTCAATGACCCCATCTCGATCAGGTTTTTCGTCCAGTTTCCCTGATCCATTGAGCAAATGCTGAGATGGCCCCTTGTTTTGCTTCTGGACATAAATGTAACTTCATTTCTGTGCACGTCTTCTAGAATTCAGTGGGAAATACATTTATTCAAATTATCGTTTCCATGTTGTCGCGGCAGGAAGTAATAAGAGCCAAAATTTATTGCTTATTTAAATTTAAGTAGTATATGACTTGGTGTAGAGATCGCAGAATTTTGAAAATGTGCACACAATTCACTTTTCCCCATAGCACGTCATACGCAGTTTTTAACTGTTTTTTTGACGCAAATAAATAAATAAACAAATAAATAAATAGATTACTTATTAACTAACTTAAAATTAACTTATAATTAACTTACAATTAACTTACAACTATTACATTGGGAGAGGAATCCCTAGTGGATCCTCTAATCAGGTTCCAAATTGGCGAATTTGATGAGAAATGAATGGTAGGGGTATTTATTTGTAATTCTGGTTTGATGGATGGGATTTTTACCGAGTCTGAAAGGCACCAGGGAGGGGATTTGATTTAAGCTAGAGTAAAAGTTAGTGGAAAGATAAGCTATATGCTGTGATAACGGTTCGAGGTTAAATTCCTTATGAAGTTGGAGGTTGGATACGAACCATGGCATTAGCAATTGTTCTAAGAAATTGATTCTGTATTACTTGAATTCTGTTAATGTTGGTTTTGGAGGCGTTGATCCATGTGGGGCAGGCGTACAGTAGTAGAGGTCTTATAACTGTTTTGAATATTAATATGGAGGAATTGAATGGTACCGAGCTATTTCTGTGAATTAGTGGTTTTAGCTGCAGTAATTTTATTTTGGCTTGAATTAGTTTGTTATCTATGTGTTGCTTCCAGTTTAATTTGGTGTCTAGTTGAAGTTCGAGATATTTAACCGTTTTTGGGGTAACCATTCTATTGTGTTATTGTTTAGTGTCATAGGAGTGGGTGGAGTGTAAGATCTTAGTGTGAATATTTTGGCGAAAGTTTTACTTGGATTTAACTGTATCTTGAGTTTGGAAGCCCAGCTATCCAACATGTGAAGGTATAATTGCATTCTGTTTCTAAGATGTCTTTCCTACCGCGACAACATGGAGAACGATAGTTTGAATAATTCCCGTCCAAGCGCAATTCTCCCAGAGGCACGCCCACATAGTCACAGCTGCAAAATATCCAAATATGGGCGACGTATTTTGAGAGCGAAATGGTAGTTTATGCAATTAGTTTATAATGTTAATCTTCAAACAACAAGGCTTCTCTGAGTGACAATTTAGGCAAGGCTGTGTCATATACACCTATTGTGTATCTTGGGAATTTCAATGGATTAATTGTTTCTAATTATCAGATACATGTCCATTCATTTAGAAGGCTATATATTGTGCCAATAAATAAAAAATCCACAAAAATGTTTGCGTAAATAAAATTTATTTGCAGGAAAAATGAAAAGTAATTTAATCCACGTCGATTTTCATGTAATGGCAGAAAGCATATTTACATGGCCTTTCTGATGGGCCATAATCTATGGATTATTGAACTTCCTTTTTTTCCAGCATGGTTGTAATTTCGTTTCGAAGGATTTTTGGAAGGGATTTGTTTATTATTCTGTTCTCTAAGTATGGTTTTGTGGAAGAGAATACTAGGCCTTTCTCACAAAAAAAATTCATTGGCCAACGTTTGGTTTTATGAGTGACAATTTATCAAAAACATCAATTTATCAAAAACATCTTCTCCGCCTTTGGTTTATTATGAAATAAAATTATCTCAGATTTTTCCGTCTAAGGATCAATATAACCTGTAGAGTGTATGGATGATAATAAAATCACGTTCTTCATGCGATTTGGAGTGTATAAAATCAAACAATTGTGAGGATCACACATAAATGACATTCCAACAGGTCGCTTTGCATTCAAAGGTGTTGAGGGATTTTAGTTTTATTCTTTCTCAACGTACCCACAAGGGTCAGTTTATTGTTTGGTCAGGTCTTGGGCTAATTCGCGAGAGTTGTACCAATTCTCTGGCGACACGTTTCTATTGGTACCAATAATTCGTTCAATTAGTCAGAAGTTCATTTCAAATTTTGTCTTCTATTAGAATACCTGAATTCATTTTTCGATAGTCTGCAAAATTTGTAACATAAAGAACAAGGCTGTGTCACATACGACACACATTAACATAGAATTAAAACTACTGATCATTGAGTGAAAGGAGAGCTTCTTCTACAGAGTGTAGTTGAATAATGGCTAGGAGGGTAATTAAGGCGTAGAGCCACAACCGACGCGAAATGACACGCACGCGTGCAAAGAACTGCCGTAAGTGTCATATATGATACAGCCTTGTCATTTGAAGGTTAAGCTTTATTGCATGAGTACATGTTTTGAAAATGAACGTCCTTAGGAACGAGTTTTTAAGTTTGTACGAATGCAATAAAGCAACATTATAAACGAGTTGCATACACTATTGTTTGTATATCAGCATTATAAATTTATAAGAGAATTAAACTTAATTTTGCGAAACAATTTTTTTTTACGTCTCGAATATTTGACATATGTGCGAGAAAACGGTGGTCTGCTGTTCCGTTTACCTCTACCCCCCCCCCATTCTCTCGCTGTGATTGACTGAATGTGTGACGACGCAATCATACGTACAGTAAAATCTAATACGTCATCATTTGCGCCGTAAAATGCCCGATTGTGAACGATTTCTTGCAACACGAAAGGTCGTTTGTAATACTGGAAACCAAAACATTATTTAAAACGTACAAAAATTACAAAAACATTATTACGAGTTCGTTCAGTGAACGGCCAGAGTCAGAAGAAGCAGTTTTTTTTCAATCTGGTTTGTCTGATGTTAATTTTATAAATAAGATTATTTTAAAGAATAACGAAGAGAAGAAGAAGAACAAAGTGGCTTTCGAGCAGGGCGCTCTTGCATTGATAATTTATTCTGTTTATCACAAGTAATGCAAAAGTGGCAAACGGGGAGAGAATTACATATCGTCTTCCTCGATATCGCACAAGTGTATGACAATGTGCCAGTAGAGAAATTATGGAAGGTCCTGCGATGTCTACATATGACTAGTAAACTCATATTTAGTGAAAGATTGCAAGTGAAAGAATTATATTCTGAGCAAGCAGGAATAGTGAAAGTGGGAAAGCACTTGACAGAATTATTTCCAATAACTAAAGGCCTAAGACAAGGATGCTGCATCTCACCGGCACTCTTCAAAATCTATGTGAATGAGGTCCTACAAAAATGGAAAAGGAGTTGTGCGGGAATAGGAATACCAGTGGATATGTACTCCACTCTCTACACTTTACAGTTCGCTGATGACCAGATAATCGTGGCGCACGACCATGATGATATAGAATTTATGCTGATAAGAATAAGAGAAGCAAAGTAGGGACTGACACTCAACGTAGACAAAACAATGTACATTACAACGTAGACAAACAATGTACATTAAATAGTAATAACGATTACATTACCATGTACAGGATACAAACTTAAGGAAACTGAAGAAATAAAATATTTAGGGGTAAAAACTGGGAAGCAGGGGCTTTATGAGACAGAGGTTTTGGAACGGATTTCGCAAGGCAGAAAACTCATCGGTTCCCAGAATTCTATACTATGGGAGAAGAATATAAGTGAAAGAACAAAACTAATGATATATAGAGTAATAATCCAAAGTGTTGTACTGTATGGTGCTGAGTTATGGCAACTCTCAGAACAAATGTGAACAAAGTTGAGGGTCATGGAAATGGATTTTCTTAAAAGTTCCGTTGGTATCTCAAGAAGAGAGAAAATACGAAATGAAAGAATTAAAGAAATGATGGGCCTGAAACATGATATAGTGCACGAAATTGAAAGGAAACAACTGTTGTGGTTTGGACACGTGCAGAGGATGCAGAGCAATAGACTTCCAAAGACGCTTTTGGATTGGCAACCGCAAGAAAGAAGGAAAAGAGGCCGGCGCGACCTGGTTGGAGAGACAACATAGAGAAGTCAATATGCAGATACTTCCTGGATGGCAGATACTTCCTGGACTTGGAACAACAGACAACAGTGGAAGAAGGCGTTAGGCGCCGTAAGATCCACCTAAGGGTCAACCAAATGGCTAAGAAGAAGAAGAAGAAGATTGTTACAAACTGATTTTTCGTATTTAAAATATCATATATGATGAATCAAATGCATTAAATTCACTTAATAAATTGAGTATCAATGAAGTTGAAATGAAAATTTGGGATAAATACAATATATGGCGCACTTAAGAAATGTTAACATTTACGGCATATTTCTTTTATGACTTCATCTATATTAGGAACGACAAACAGATATTCTGGTTAAAATATTGTTTGGTTTTTTAGACAATCAAACACGATTTCTCAGTAATAATTTATTCATTCTCTTAAAAAGACATAAAACATGTTTTGCAGTAAATTGTGCTCGCTTCATCAAGTGCACGAAAAGTTAACATGAACAATATATTTAAAAAATACAATGACAATAAAACAACATCACTATTATATAATTAAACAATATTTTATAAAAGAACTTCTTGTAAAGTACAAATTGAAATCTTTATTTTTCTTAATTTTGGATATGTGAATCATGTTTAATTTTAATTTAAATCAACTGTATCATTTCTAAGGCGAGTTTCCATTCTGCTCATATTTGGGTCAATATATGAAGTTCCTTAACCTGAAATTAACTTTAGATAATAATTCAATTACATCATATTACCTCATAACACTCTTTCCATTTAGGATACACAAAGTATTTACTGGAAAATATTGGTACACAGCAAGACTTTACACATTCTGCTGGAATTTTATTACAACTGTTTAAAGGTATTGGGAATGAAAATTTCTAATAACATAAAATACATTTCATTTATTTTTCTTTCTTTCTGCAATCTAATCGCAACAATAACAATCGGATTTTGCAGAAAGAAAATTTTTAATATGAACAGAACATTTTCTTCTATTCTCTATGAAATCCCATTGTAATTTTCCCCCGTAATTCACAGTAGATTTTTGTTCAGATATTTTCTCTTAAATCATTTTCCTCTCTTCTTTTTTGTCTTCATTTTTTTTACCAAATGAATATTTTTTGCAATAGAACACGGTACTCTGCTTTCTTAAAATTATTTATCTTCGACACCTTAGACACCATTTCTGACAGCGTCTTTCCCCCTAACACCACTTTTCACTTCTTTATACCCCCCATATTCTTTGTATCAATTGGTTTTCTTTTCATAAAAAAAGTTCTCTCAGTAGAACGTGATACTCGGCTATCTTAAAAAACGAACACTTTCCTCTCTTTTTTTACCAATAGATTTCTGTTCACGTAGTTTCACTTACCCCACTTTCTGCTTTCTTATTCCTTTTCGCTCTAGGGTAGAGGGCCCGTCCTTTTGCCTTTCCCTTGGAGTCGCAGAGTAAATAGGGAAGACGAGTAGGCTTTATCCCAAGTCGCCGGACACGTTCCATCGCCCTCCCAGGGTCGACTTCGACGCAGACAGAAAACCCTGAGCGCTGCCGACAGCGATAAAAACTCTCTTCGGGAGGTTTAGATCCCTAAACGTGATGGGAAAGCCGATTTTTTGGAGAAAAGATGCCATAGTTTGGAGAATCGATAATAAAATAAAAGAATGTAAACGTATGCTAAAGGTAAAAATTCGTTTCCTTATAGATTTTTTTCATAACAGTTGATTGCGTACAATGATTTTAAACAAAACGAAATCAAAAGGTCAAGGGACGTAATAGAGACGTTTACATCTATTGAGACGGAAGTAAAACTTGCTGCTGGTGTTACAACACAGCACAGACTTGCTCATATCGAATATAATGGAATTTTTTTTTATATTTAAACTTATATATTACTAATATTTCAATCATCTCTTGTAAAAATTTCATTAAAGTACTTCAGATACATTATATCATTAAAATATCTCCCAAGTCCTACGTTACGCACACTTGATACATCGAACCTACGAGTATTACCAACGTCGCGATGAATTATGCACATTGATTTCTCTTGCCCGAGATAATCAATACCCAGGAATTAATGGTTCAAGATGAACAATATGTTTTGTACTATTATAATATTTTATTTTTATTTTGGATTCCATGATTTGTTTAATATTGCATAGTATTTCACCACCGTCAATTGAATAGAAAAATAAATAATACTTCAAAAAAGTGTATACCTAGAAAACGTTTTAGAGAACTCCTATCGAACTGAACGGCAGAGACCGGGAGTGGTAGCTCAGTGCATCAACTGATGTCACTGCAGCGCCTCTGACCGGGAGGTCCTACCACTGACCTCCCTCTGACTGGGAGGCGCCGACCTACCGTCGGCTAGTGGGGTTTCCCCCTAACCAGGACTCTCCCACCAGCGGGGCACCGCCCAGCCGGGACAAGCTCTAAGTTTCCGACCGGACTCCCGGGATATGTGATAGTGAAGTGCATGTTAGTGTAAGTGTGTGTGTGTGTGTGTGTGTGTGTGTGTGTGTGTGCGTGCGTGTGAGGCGAGAGGATAGGACAAAAAAAGAGAAAGGACAGGACAGATCGCGCGCGGTCCGTGGCCCGTCCGGCATTCGCCTGGTGTTGATCGGAGAAACCACGGAAAACTACCAATCAGAGCAGCCGGCCGCTAGAATTCTCCTCCAGACAGCGACTGAATTCGACCTAGTTGGAAAGCTAAAGACGAAAATCTTGCCGCCGTCAGGATTCGAATCTAGGTCCTCCCGGTCAGAGGCGCAGCAGTGACATCAGTTGATGCCCTGAGCTACCGCTCCCGGTGGAAATTTGTTCAAAAATGGCAAGAGGTGCTACAGCTCCGTGACCCGTGACCATTTATAACAGAGCGCTAATATAGACAAGGTCTCGCTCAGAGGAACTTAGAAATTTTAGACCCAGGTTCGCTTCTCTTGGTAAATTTCTATGGATATACATTTTAATCGGAGAAAATTGCCTGTATGCAATGCTTTATTCTGCTCACAGACGGTGCAAATTGAGACCTTCCCGGTAAATAATGAATGAACATATCCTATGAATGCTTTTTGTAAGATCATTCGGTATACGCACATCACTCTAAACGCCAATGATTGCGTTAAGAAAGAAAAACGTTTTCTGAAAGAACTTTTTTTTTTTTTCAGGTGAGAGAATTTTAAAGTTTCCGAAAGTTGGTCGAGTCCTGGTGTGTCGAAGAAACTAGTGGTGCTACAGAGCATTTCTGGTATTGTTGGTAATGGTAAGGTAATAATACAAAATTGCAACTTCTATCCTACTAACGGAATCGTAAGTACGGAAGCTTTACTCGGTAATTCTCTGTACTCGTTTAAATTGTTGGAATAAGAAAAATATGTTATCTTTCTAAAACCAAAATTCTAATTTCAATCTCCTTCCATTCTTCTTATAATTTCCGAACCTCCTTGAAATCGTCTCACCACATTCATACTCTATTGATAAACAACATTCGTACATTCTCTGGTTATTTCATCCATGGCTATGTTCACTTCATTTCTTTCTTACCTACTGTTAATCAAAACCACGGCGCGCCACCACACGCACACGCACACACACAGACACATACACATACACATACACATACACACACACACATACACATACACATACACATACACACACACACACACGAGGTCGCTGATCTAAGGCCCTACGGTCTACTCCCCTTGGGAGAGCTCATCCGCGCATTTTTGAAGTGTTTTTAGAATTTTTAGACACTGCTTCGCGGCTCTCCCCTATCAAGGACCAAAGCACGTGAGTTCATTCGTTATGTGCCCCTCAGGCGCAGCCCTGCGGCGCTTGACAAGCGATGCCGGCTCACCTCGCGAAACTGGCGCCCTACTAGAAATCCCTCTGCCCCGCTGTGGCGCTCCTTGTTCGGGTAGCTATTTTTAGCATCACCGCTATAACTTGCAAGTGCTTCTCCGGTGCAGGAAGCCCAGCCCTACGACGCTATATCTCTAATAATTGTTGCGTAATTGGAACGTCCGATGGGGTGAACCAGGTTTCATAGCCGCCTGCATCGCGGCCGCTGCGGGACGAGCGGCATTGCAGTCAGGGCAGCTGGCCGTCGGAGATTGATGGCGGGTGTATCGGCGCGGAAGACGATAAGTGCGGGGCGATGGGTGGCCCCGGCGCGAAGCGGGGCGGGGCGAGGCGGGGCAGCGGTGGACGTCGCTTCGACAGCGCGAAGGGGCGGGGCGGAGAGGGGGCGGGGCGGGGAAGGGGGCGGAGCGGGGCAGCGGTGGACGTGGCTTCAACAGCGCGAGGGGAGCGGGGTGGGGGGGGGGGCGGGGCGGGCAGCGGTGGACGTCGCTTCGACAACGCGAGGGCGGCGGCTGGAGACCATGGCAGCGTACCCCCCCCTTCCCCGCCCACGCGCGGGGCCCTAAACGGGAGCGCTCCCCCGACCGGAAAACAACGCGCCGCCGCACCTCGCTGCGATGGAGCGCGCAGGGGACTTGGCGACGTGGAGGGGGGAGCGTGGACGGTGGTGATATAGCGCTCAGTCACGGGGGCTCTCACGATTGATTGGTGGTTCCGGACGCGTCATCTCTCGGTAATTTCGGAAATTGCAAACAATTAACGCTGCAAAATGTTGTTGCAAACATTGTAATGTTGATAGAAATCTTTTACTTCATGAAATATGTTCTTTAAATAAGAACATTTTTTTTATTTTGAAAATACGAGTAGTTTGGCGTAATTTTGGCCATCTTCACATTGCAAATTTGAATTTCCCGCGCTTATGCTTGAATCTTTCACGCAGTAGCGGCTCGTGCTTAAGTTGCACAGTTGCACAAGCCCCAGAAAATGAAAAAATCTCATATCTTAGGAATATACATTTTCCTTTTAATGACATTGAATTTTCGAGATTTTGAGCAATATCGACATGAAACCATTCTGAAACCAAAGAGCGTCCAACAGACGCTCCCTCCGGTGTCTGGTGACTTACCAGGAATTACATCACGCTGTTGGCTGTTACAGAATTTACTGCATTTGCTCTTTGGCAATTCCATTTAACACAGCCTTGTGTTACCACCTAGTGGTGCTGTCATGCTGCGCAGCGACGGAGTGAGTCGCCGGGGGAATACCCATATTCTGTCTTCGTCTATCTCGCTGCAACGTAGTTTTATGAATTTCGCTTGTTATTGAAAGTTCACAAGTTCAGTCAATTATTGACGATATTCAATGCAGTGTTGATGATATTTGGAGAATTTGTTTTCATTGGATATTAGGTTTGTTGATTCAAAACGTACATTTGATGAGTTCTTTGTGTAAAGGTGGCCGTTCTGGATGGAAGTTCCTCGAGTGGATAGTTTCTCGCAGAAGCCAGTGTGGCTGTCCGGTGGCTGCAGCTGACCAGCGGTTTGTGAACGTTCTTGTGAATACGAATGTGTGTCAAAGATCTTTCATCACTGCCAAATATACCAGGGTAGTGAAGTTTTCGAAATAAAATAATTTTATCTATGAAACGTGTCGAAGCAATAGCGCTTGTTCCAATGTGTTGGGAGTCGAACTTAAGTGCCCAATAGAAATCAAAGCCAAAACCACGTGCGCCCGAAGTGTATGTGCCTTATGCGGGTACGCATAAAATTATGAAAGTAGTGTTTCAATATAGTATTTTATTTCACTTAGTTTTAATTGATTTGAATTGCTTAAATTTTTATGTATTCGAATTTTGAATTTTAAAAATCACATTTCCGTCATTCGATGGAGATGCAACCTCCAGTCTGTTGGAGCACCAGCCACCACTGCTTTCACGAGATATTACGGGTGGCAATGACACCGCCGCGACACGGCATTTGAAATTCAGAGAATTTATTTTCATTCATTGCTGTTTTCTGTGTGTTACGCAGTTTTGGATTGTCGAATTTGTGTTGATGAATGAGCTTTAAACCAATTTGTTTTTGCACCTTATGCACTACAATTTGTAATGAATTTTACAAGTGATGGCTGGTATATATTAATAAAGACAGAAATTGTGGTATAATTTTACCTGACCGTTACTAATGCGAGAAAGTACGTGTTTTGCAGCACCACTAGTTTGAAGTTGTATTGAGCACTGGCGGAAATCAGAAGATTTTTAAAAATTAATTTGCGAAAAATTAACAATGCAGGTAGCGGAAAAGTTAGTCGCAAATGGTACGCAACCAACGAGGTAGAATATTCCTGCATAGAGTGATTCAAGCGTCGCCATCTTTGCAGAAAATTGAATGGCAAGCCATTATACTTTTTCACTACTGCTTACGCAGAGAAAGTATTGTAATGCTATGGGGGGAAACAGCGATTTTCGACAGCAAAATCTTATTGCCAGTCTCTGGTAGCAAAAAAGTGGACAAATCGTGTTTTTGTTTGTAGTAAATTACTCCCTCCTCAGAATTCTTATTATCGAAAAACCTATTGACGGCAAAAGTCTGTCTGATAGTCCGTCCGTATGGGAACATCGTTAGCAATTAAACCATAAGCAGGATTATCACCAAAATTGATATTTCCTGATCGATTTGACTGATGACGCAGTCCCTTGAATTTGAAACAAATGTTTTGATCTGGGGGATAATTTACGCGAAGCCTCAACATTTTATTTTATTTTATTTTATTTTTCAAAAATTGGCTCCAACTTTTTTCTTTGTCCCCCTACCTGTTAAATCAAAAGATAACTGATAATCATAAAAAATATATATGCGCATAAAAAATGGCATAAGGTCCATATTGGAAAATTGCAAAAGTTCAGAATTTTAGGGAGGGGGCCACGCGTAATAGAAATCCTCTTACAAGTTCTCTTGACCACAAACATAATTTAAAAACAAAATTACAATAAGAACATTGAATTCCGAAACTTCATTCTTACTTCATTAAAACTGATTTCATTTGATTCATTTTCGTTGAAAAACAATAAAAACTGTATATGACCTACAGAGGAATAATAAAGCTGCACATGTTTTCTTGATTTCTATCCCTACCTTTCACTGTCTATAGTTCAATTAAGAATAATAGTACCAACAAAGTGAGGTAAGCAGCATTTGAAAACTATGAATTTTCGCTCCCAAGTACAAGAAAACTTATTTGCATCAGTAAACGGTGTACTTGTAATTCCAAAGTAAAAAAACAGTTCAATGGATGCTAGATTGACCAGGGCTTTCTTTGTAACAAAACAGGATACTTATCAACATACCCAAATAGTATCTGAAATATGCTTAGGAGTACAGAATAATTACAAAATCAAATTACAATTACAGATTTACTGTAAAATAAGGTGCATTATTTTATCACAAAAAATCCTGAAGGCAATGCGCATAATTAGCAGATGATGCTATTTTCCTCAGGAAATGTGGGAAATCCATTAAAAAAATTAATAACTCATCACAAGTTTATTGGAAATTATACTTGGTCTTCAAAATGGCTTTCAGAGTTGTTACTTGTAAATGTGATTTTTCTATTATCCAAATTGTTTGATCTTTATTTTTTGAGGGGTGGAGGGGGGGGGAAGAGACTTTGTTCAGGTGCATTTGAATCCAGTTAGGAATGGGGGGACCCCAATGAAAGATGTTGATGCCTGATATTATTGTCCTTAATGTGTACAACGTGTACATGTTTTTTGTTTTTTTTACAACGTGTACAACATGTACATGTTTTTTGTTTTTTTTTATAACTCAACTTGTTAAACAAACATATTCATCAAATATTTCAGTGCTTTTTTCTGCATCAACAGAACCCCTCCCTGGCTATGAATTCAACACTTTTTAATCCCAGATCATGTAGAAACAGCTTCAATAATGCCCACTGGAAAATCTCTTGTTGGAGAACGCACAAACCAGGTGTCACACTCTACCACCTTAAAGAGGCAAAAATTATCTTAAATGAACAGTCTATAAAGTTTGATATTTTGGCATCCTACTCTATCCACAAATTTTGGGAGGAAAGTCCGTGCAAAAGGATTGTTTTCCCAAAAGGAGAACTTGGAAATTTAATCAAAAAATTCAAAGCTTTTTTGAGAAAATTTTGAAAATGCTAAAGCTCTTTGTAAAGCTTCCCCAAAAACAACATCCATTTCATGTTTCATCGCAGAGCCTCGAGTTTGGCTGGATCAATCATGGAAACTTTTAAAGAAAATTGTCAGAACAGTTTAGGCGTTAGTACTTTTTACCACAGGTAAAAAGTACCTGATAATGCCAAATCAAATGAAATCAACTCACAGCCCAAAGGATAAACTAATCAAACCAATAAAGATAAAAATAATCTAACCACCGGACAAAAAAAATATATTAAATAATTAGACATTATAGGATAAGTTGGTTTTACCACAAACCAACTTACTGTTATCAATAAAAATCATCATTAATATAAAACCAATAAAAGACAGCTTCTTTTTCCAAGGAACATTTACACAAAGAATGTAATTTTTTTTTTTCCATTAGTTATTCTCCTGCCATTATTGATCTTTATCAGGATTTTATCCTATGAAAGATGGTGAATGACCCTATCTACACTTCAAGGGGTGCATGAAAGAGCAAGAAAAATGTGGTTTCAGAATTAATTTTTGAGGAGTTTATTTTAAAAGATGTGTACCGTATACTTCATTATATGATGCTTAGACAGTCACTACTGTAAGAAGTTCTTTCAAAACATGCACAACATGGTAAATTGCAAATTTTAGTGATAGTGCTAAGAGTGAGATGACGATAAAATATTCAGTTAAATCTGTGAATGCAACAAAGGAAAAGAAATCCATCAGCCGTTAATGTATTATGAAGCAATTTGTATACTTGAATAAAAATCAAAGAAAAGTCAGTAAAACGTCTAAAAAATAGGGTATGACATATATAATAAAAGTAATTTTGTTTTGCTCATAGAATTGTGCCGCTCAGCCTATGGGTCTCACGTTGCAACCTTTCCTACACTCAAAATAAAATGTCACTTTTACCACTCTTATCATAAATAACTATTATATGAAAGAGGGTAAAAAATTCCAAGATTTATGGGAGGTAGCAGTTGCCAGCCCCCACACCTCCTAGACTCTGCCCAAATATAGTAATGCAGTACATCCCAAGGAAAAAATTACATAATCATAATGATTTTTAGCTTTTAACGGATCTTAATATCTAGGAAGAGATACCATACAAATATCATATTAAATCATGAAATAGGTATGAAAAAGAGAAATCACTGATACACAAATGCAGAACAAGAGGAAATGGATTAAATCATCAACTTCAGAGTTCTATTTTAAGGAGAAGGTTGACCCTGTGAGCTTGGTGTTAATATTCATGTTGTATATTTCAAATGTGGCTATTCCTATTTTATGCAATTCTTGACAAAGGTATTTCCTAAAAATTGTCAAACTTGTAGGTTTAAGATCACATCCATTTCATTTCATAAGAAATGTACATTTACAAATTTGAATTTTTCATCTATAACACTGATATTAATTCTCTGTTCAGCAGAAGGAACAACTCTTTTTATGAATTTAAAAGTTTAATGTTTTTGTGTAGTTGTACATAGAACTAATGGTAGATCTAGAAATCTTTGAGGTGGGTCTATCTTTCTTGCAAACGCAAATTTTTATCAATACAGAAAATAGTTAACAAATGATTACAACGAAAATTGGAAGCAAAATAACAGGAATGTAAAAGTAGACTTATGATGCATAGAAATTTTGCATACCATTTGTTATTTCCAGTTTTTTCCATGATCAAGGGGATTAAATTACCACTGTTGATTTCCTTCTCGCCTTACCCCCTCCCCATTTATGCTCGTTCATTCATTCTGAATATAAGGGTATAAGATTTGATTTTAGGTGGGTTTTTTTTTTTAAGTTTTAGTATATTTTGAATAAGCTTGTTTTATCCTGCTTTAAAGAATCATAGAACTTGTATACATATGAGGTGCTTCAGATTAGATATTGGTAAGTGTATTAGATACAGGTATAAGTAGTGATTTTTACAGAAAAAATTCTAAAAATCAAGAGATTAACATAAAAATTGCATTAAAATTTACTGCATAATTGTGTACTGTTTGTTGTTGTACGTATGTTGTCAGTGAAAAAAAAAATAATTTTCTTGTTGAGTGGCTTACTGTTGTCTAATCCCAAAAATACATTGCCATAAAGCTGACACAGATGACAATTAAATACATATCTTATAAAGTACCTAATATTTGATACCCAACCCACTGAGAAACTCAAGCATCACCGAGATAGGTTCGTTTGTATGCATGGAAGACAATCTTTATATTGGGACCCCTCACAACAAGGTAAAAATAAACTGTATGTTTACTTTTTAGACATCAATTTAGACAACTAAAGACAATGTATATTATTTTATTTTGGTATGTCATGTTTTGTTTAATTTCTTTTCAGAATGGGTTCCTTGGAAGGATTTTTAATGATCAAGTATTAATGAATATTCAATTTTACATGACCAAAAGAAAAGACGTATTAACAGTCAAAATACGTAACCAAAAAATTAAATAAGAACAAATGTATACACAGTTTTCAATTTTGTGTTTATATGTACATACCCAACAATCTTGTTAATTATTACTCTCACATTGGGTGAGTATGTATATTGGGGCACAAAGACAGGTCTGCCCAAGGCAATACCATGGCATTTGTGCACAGGTGACAAAAATTAAAAATGTTTATTTTAAATAAAATTTATGATTTAAATATTTTTATTAAAAATTACGTTTTTTAATTGAAAATTTTGAGAACAAATTAGTATGAAATTTCAGATTTTTCTTACTGTTTGAAATTATTATGAAACTGCAACTTGAAAAATTAATTTCCTTAATTAAAATAATTTTAACCATTTTATGAATATCAGAAACACATTTTAGATTTTAATATAAACATTTCCTTAAGTTTGTCCTGTAATACAAATTTTTATGGTGAATTGAGAAGAAGTTTGTTCCAGATGACATCAAGTCTAGCTATGCTATAGGTCACAGAGTACCTTTATTAAAAATAATTATTTTCTTAAAAAAGATGTAGTGCACAGTTATCCCAGAAAAGCTTGACATGAGTCGATTGGCCACTTGATTCTTTGAATGAGCAAGAGATACAGAAGTTGTCCATAAATCTAAAAATGCTAAAGAGGGAGGGGAGAGCGAAATTTGAGGCAGCATTACACTGCATTACATAAGGGTAGGAGTGTAATAGTTTATTGGTATGCATTGATGATATTTATTTTTGAAATATTTCAACATTTGCTAAAAGATTATGAAGTATAAATTGTTACAATAAATGGAAATATTTTCATCAAATGGTATGTTGATTGAATCTGTCAGATTACAAAGAAAATATTCAAACCTGATCTATAGTATATCCTAGAATTCAATTAAATTGGCAAAGTAGGCTCATGGTCCATGATGGCATATACTCAGCTTGTTATCAGAAATTTTCTTGCCTAACATCCTTCATTCAAAAATTGTCCTGAATTTTATTGTTAGGTGCAGTTTGCATCAACTAATCCTGACTTTAATTATCATAAATTTTAATATATAGCCCTAACACTAACAAAATTAATTCATCTCGTTGTTACTGCTTTATAATTTACTTTTACTTATTACAAAGGGGAGGATCTTGTTGCTAGGGTCATGCAATTTATGGGACTCCAAGCACACATTACAGGTGTATTACAGAGGAGAGAGAGGGTTTTCAAAATATTACAGATTTGTGTGACATAATTTATGGATGCATCCACAGAGGAGCCAACTATCTGCTGTAACTATAAACAACTTCAGCAAGCATTAAAAGAGTTGAGATGTTGAATATAAAACATTAATAAGACAATGATTTGAAAGTCTCACTTTCTTGACAAATATTCGTATCAGTTTATTTGTAATTTATCACTGGAAATTGACAGAGTAAAAGGGTTGAAGAATAACTGATCGGCAAACACAGATTTTTAATTAAAAAATATAACAACTGTGTAATGTCTTTGGTTTACACTTTCTGTTATTATCTGAAGTCACAAAATAGTTTTCAAAATTTAATGTCAGGTTATTGAAACTCTAACTAGAAGGTTAAAACTATATTTCTTATTGTCATTAAATTAATATTGGATATTAATTATCAATTTAATTGTCTCCCTGATCCGTTGAATTTCTTAAAACACTGCAAATGGTCACATCATTGATGGAATATCTCAGGTAAACAACAAATCCCATAATATACTAATATACTAACTCCCATTATATCCCATAATATACTGTCAATAAAATACCAAATAAATATAAAGATACCATTCACTTATATCCTGATGGTTCAAAATTACCACAAGGAATGATGATGTGCAGTGTGATATGTGAATGGTGATGTGAATGATGAAGACTCATGTGCACTTGTATTTCCAGATAAATTCAAATGACGTAGTCTATATTACCTGAAATGTCTACAGTTTTCTAAAGTTAAGTTTTCACCATTAGATTCACCCTTGCTGATATCCTAAAATCAAGCTACTCAAACTTTTCTTTATTTAGTGACTCACAAAGCACCATTGAAACCACACAAAATAAAAATAATAAGGAACCTATCTGCCTTATTTCAATGAACTCACAAATTATTTCATTTGGAAAAAATATAACTAATGTATGAATCCCTTCACTTATCAAAATTTGAAGTAATGATCAGGTAATAACATTTTTAAACATATAAGAAAATAAAACTGTGAAACAGAATCAAAGTAAAAGCAGTTGAACTTCATCAAATTAGAGAATATTTTTGAACAACAACCAATTTATGGGACTAATAGATGTGAATCTATTACTACACAATTGAGAATTAGCCATTAGGGAAAAGTGAAAGTGGGAAAACAGATGACCAAATATTTCCTATATCAAAAGAGCTACAACAAGGATGCTGTTTGTCACCTAGCCTCTTTAAAATATATGTTAATGCGATGTTACAGGTATGGAAAAGAAAATGTGCTGGGATGGAATACAACTTGATGATAACACAACACTCTATACCCTACAATTCGCTGATGATCTGGTGCTGATGGCACAAGAACAGGAAGACATTGAATATATGACTAGGAAGATAAAAGAGGAGAATGAGAAATGGGGACTAAGGCTCAACCTAGAAAAAACAGTATACTGGACACTAGGCAATACACATGATATATTGACTATGGAAACTGGAGAAATAATAAGAACAGCAGGACCAAGTACTTGGGAACAACAACAGGGAAACAGGGTTTTTATGGAAAGGATTGTGAAACCCAACTCTTAAAGAAGAAAAATTTTAAGAGCCTAAATCCAGTGATCTGGGATCCCAATATAAGCAAGAAAACGAAAATTTAGAATATATAAATGTATGATTGAAAGTGTGACATTGTATGGAGCAGAAATATGGCAACTTCCAGAACAACAGGAAAGGAAATTAGAGCCCTGGAAATGGATTTCCTAAAGAGCGGCAGCAATATCTAGAAGGGAAAGAATTAGAAAGAACGGGTTAAGGAGATAATGAATCTCCAACATGATATTATAGAGGAAATTGAAAAGAAACAACTCACTTGGTATGGACATGTACAGCAAATGGATGGGAAAAGACTCCCCAAAAGATCATTTGAATGGTAGCCAAGTGAAATGAGAAAAGGAGGAAGACAAAGACCAGGGTGGAACAAACAGTTCAGAAAGATAAATGAGAAGTAGAAATAACCTCCTGATTTCTGGAAGAACAGAGAAGACTGGAAAAGAAGATTAGGTGCCAGAAGACTGAAGTAGCGGTTAAGAAACCGGCAAGAAGAAGAAGAAGAATTAGCCACTGCAGACTGAGCCATGAACATACATTTAACAAATCTAATTCTAACATATGTACCTTCAGCAACTTTTCATACATCATTCAATATGAAGTACTGGGAAACTTCACATACCCAAAGGAGAAGAAAAAAAAGGAAGAATTAATTGACAATATGAAAAACCCTGCAAAAAACTGCAAAACCTGCAACCAACCTACAAACCTGCAAAAAAATCAGCAGAAATGAGATTTTGGAGAGGAGTAAAGGGCTGTACATTAAGAGACCAAATTAAAAGTGAAAAAATAAGAGAAGAACTAGGGTGAAAAGAAACAGAACATGAAAAAATGAAGTACAGACAGCAATGTGTGACACATATGGAAATATGCCGCAAGACAGACTTCCAGTGCAAGCCCTGAATTACAAGCCGGGAGGAAATAAAAACATTGGAAGGCCAAGAATGAGATGGAAAGAGGTTGGAATAGGCAATATGCCTAATCCATAAAGAATGATGATGATGATGAAAAAACCTTCACTCACACAAAATTCATAAAAATATTATATTACTAAAAGAATCAAACATATACAATATGATTTAGTGTTACAATGTGTGTACTGTAAATCAAATAAATAAAAAATTGAATGTAGTCACTAATAACTAGATAAGTTGTTGCAACTTTAAATAAAAATGTTTAAAAACTTACAAATTTAATTCAAGAAGACAACAGGTGTAAACCCAATTCTTTCAAAATTGAAACAAGCCACAGCTTTTTCATCCTTTCCTGAAATATTTATTTTTTGTTACAACAAAATATAAAATGATTGAAGCTATCTCTTCAATTTAAGCCTGAGTGGTTATACTATACCTGTTTTTGTTCTTTACGGAATTGTGATTTAACCATTGGGTTTTGAATAAGAAGGAAGTTTCTTCTGAGTAGTTTCCTGCAACAGACATTCTTTTAAGGAATTACCCCATAAATGTTTACATATTTCGTTTCATTAACAGATATGAGGGGCTTGTTAATATTATTATATTTATAAAGTATTCTTTGAAGTCTTAACATGCATATGTACCAGTTTTTTTCAATATCTTCTGTTAAGATTTTTTTAGCATTAATATCTTGACAAATTTTTTACGACTGCTCTTCTGATTAACGATCTCAGTCTAAAACAGAGGTGTCAAATGATGCAAAATGTGTTAGTATTTTTTTTCAATTTGAATATTCTTAATATGATGTTATTAGATCTCAAATAAAAGTTGTTGTAATCATAAGAACAAGTGGGGGAATGAAGAGATGAGTTCCTACTTTCTTCCAATCTTAGGCAGTTGGCTCCTGCCAACTGCCCTCTCCTGCGAATCTTAGGCAGTTGGCTTTCACTTGTAGGAAATATTTTCATTTGCATTCTTTGCACATGTGAAAGCCAAACCTCTGGTTTTCTTTAATATCAACCACTATATTTTTTGTTCTGAGTTTTTTTCTGATTTCAGTGTTTCTTTGTCGATTTAAATGTGTAATTCCTACCAAGGGCTGGAAAAATCTCATTTGTGTGGCTTCTAATCTCTGACAGTCTCTTTGTTTTAGGGTCCATATTTCTGATCCATACATTAATATTGGCTTAGATCTTATGTTGTGTATTCTTAGTTTTTGCCTCTGCTATCCTCTCTCTTCCAAAGTTCCAAATTTCTTGATTATTCCATTTTTTCTAAACATAGGTTTTTTGAAATAAATTATTAAAGAGAGGAAAGGATGCAAAATGCCTCAGTGAAACCTTTTTAGTTATGGTTTGTAGTGAATAATGTTCAACAAAATTTGTTGCTCTAGCAACAATATCCAAAATCATGCTAAATAATTCAGCCATCACACTCAAACATTTTTCACAAAATGGAAAATTGTTTAGAAATAGTTGTTGAGCACATAATGTTACAATTAACTAACTTCTAAATTATCACTCATTACCATATTATATTGGCATGTAACTAAATATACTAAATATACCTTTAGAACTACCACGTACCATTTTCAGAGGTTAAGCAAAAATGTCTTAACCTGAAGTACCTTGTGATCAGCTGACCATTCATTAATTTTTGTAATTAAAATGATTATTAATAAGAATATTATTATTAATATTAATATATATTATATAATATTATAATATTAATATTTCGAATTTAAAAGTTAAAATTATAAAACACAAATATCCTTTGGTTTTTGACAATCAATAAGAGTGTTTTAAATCAAAAAAGTAGGTATATCTTTAACTGATAAAGAAAATGTAGTTTATTGAAAGACATGAATGAAATTGAATGACATAATTGTTGTAATTCCTTGGGATAGACAGAATGTGCTCTGAAGCAAAGAAGAAAGGAGCATGTCAATAACATTCAGGAGGCTGACACAAAATTGATCTCAATTTTTCAACCCCTTGATTTTCTTCATTCTTTTAATTTTGACAGCCCTACTATTTTGAATAATGAACCCAAAAAATATGCAAGATTAATCTCAAAGACACTACTTAAAAACACTCAAGACTATTAATTCCATGTTAGAATTAAATATTTTCACTAACATTTATGACAATGTTCTTTCTAAAATAAAAATAGAATAAAAATGTATATATTTTATGGTAGGTTCTCCTTGCCTTTGCATTTTTCATGGTGTCCTTATATTCAGATCTGTTCCTTCCCCCTTCCACCTCAGATTATTTTTTTTTACTTGCTTTCATTGTTGAACTACATAAAAAAAAATTTTTTTTTTTTTTTTTTTTTTTTTTTTTTTAATTTTTTTTAATTTTATTATATGATTCTAATTACTAACTGTTAGGTAACTTCTCTCCCATCTATTATATATTTTGTATTTACTACTACATATTTCTTTACTTATTCTTAATTTTTTAATTTTCTTTTTTTTATTTTTATTATTTTTATTCAACATATTCCAAATTTATTTTTTAATTTTTTATTTTCGTTGTAAATTTGTCTATTATTTTTATTAAAATACACACTTGAAGATGCACGTAACCAATATGCTTTAATAACCAATAACCATTGTGTATGGAAAATTCACTCCATTATTCAATTCTGCCTTTTCCTTAATGGCAGGGAAAATTTAAATTGATTTTCTACTCAGAAAGTGATGCCAAACAATATTTAACAACATTTTAGATGCGACTTTTAGGCAAACCACACAAAAGAACTACAATAGTAGGACTACATTATATTTTATATTTATGTACATGAAATAACAAGAAACAAGATCTTAATAAATGAATTATGTTGAAAGCCATAACAGGCCATTCATATTAAAAACATATTGAATATAACAAAACAAACAATTATTTCTGTGCTTGTCAAAACACCCAACTACTGTATACAATACAATGGAAAACTTCATTTATATTTTCTTTTACCATGAAAAACAATATAGGAAAACTGATTGTTTTAACATTCACATTGTTGTATTGAAGCAATGAAACTATTTCTATTTTTTAATAATATATATCAATGGTGCATTTTCTGTATCACATACTTCATCTTTCAAAATAAAAATAATTAGTAGAAATATTTGTTTTCAAAATACTTTCAAATTAAAACAGCTTTAAATTATTTTAGTCTCGCTTATCAGCCAAGAATCACCTGACCAAAGCATTCATAAAGAGATCAACAAATGAGAATTTATTTTTGAAAGAAACACTTGAATCAAAGGTATGACTGACATTGAAATTGACTGACATTGATTGAAATAAAAATTTCACGATGGGTAAAGTTTTCAAATAACCTAATAATTAGAAATAACCAGAATCTGCTGGGCATATTTTTTACAATCTATCACAGAGTAAATATCAGATCTTTATGAACTATAATGCTACACTTTTGTTGTAAGAGGGTATAACTAATATCTTTTAATATACTGATTCTGTGCCATTCATTGTGCATGCAAAATCGTATTTTGAACATTTTGAACAAAGGGTAAACTGATTATGAAATTAGTTTCTCAATGGTAGAGGAAGTGACATTCAACTTGGGTTTTTGTCTTTGGTCATGTTTACAAAATGGTTAAATTTCTATATTTTTCATAAATTTAATATCAGTAGCTCTTCTTACATCATTTTTCTCACTTTTGTCATGTATATCTCTTTACACATCACAGTTTTGTTTCTTCTAGGCAGCTTCAATTGTGAATGTGTAATTATGTAATTGTGGATGTAAAATTCTGTAAAACAATTTGAGCAGGCAGCTTGTCATAAGTCACCATTATCATCATTAATAGCAGGATTAGGCAAAATACTTTCAATTTAGTATTTAAATACTTTGTAAATAGGAATTTAAATACAAACTCAAAACACATTAGGTTTTGATGTGCTTAAAACATATGAATTTACAATATTTGAAATATACAAAATTCAGTAAAAAAAAAGTAAATATAATTGTATTATATCTTTTTTATTGCAAATTAATAATTGACCGTCTTACAAACTTCTGAACAATAACTAACTATAATATTTTCTTAGTGTAATTAAACAAAAAAAATCAATGAAAGAAAAAAATATATCAGACTTACCTATTTGATTTTTTTACAACTTCAGAATTAAAGCAAAAATAAAATCACGAATTTATTTTTACTTAAGGATTTTAAATATTTCTTTTTTTAAATACCCCCATTTTACATTACTAAAAACCTCAAAAATAGTTTTTCAAATACAAAACGTATTTAAAATACATATTTCAAATACAAGTAATGAAATATAGACCAACCCTGATTAGCAGAAAGATTAGTCTGGCACATTTCCATTGAAGATTTCGGGTAACATGTGAATATTACGTAATTAATAGTTTTCAAATTTACCTTTAAAACGTCGGTCTGTAGTTCTCTAGGTCCTGCGTCCATGCTGTAATTCGGGTTGAGCACAGTTCTCTTCAAGAAACCTGTTATAATTTATTTTCTTGGTTACAGTACCGTGCCCATCGTCTCCTGTATATTCGAATACGTGTTATTCTTTGGGTTTGTAAGAAAAGCAGTTATTTCAGGTACTATTGGGCAAAGCCTTTTTAATTGACGTTCACAATCCGCTGATAGTTTTCGTTTTCGGTCTCGCTTTGTATAATTCTCCCGATTAGCCAAATTCTCGAAGCTGCACGTCTATTGGGTGTGACATGATGACAATGTGTATACAATTTTATAAGCAATTCTGCCTTTTTCACAAACTTGAAATTATCTTCTTCTTTGTTTACGCTCATTTAATTTCGTCGGAGTCAACGTTCAAATCACCAGCTACTGCTCCACTGCTAGTCATTTCACCTACTACATCGCTGCAATCAAATTTGAGAAAGTTGGACGCACTGAAAGAGGAGGGATGATAACAGTAAATTTCTCTGAGGTGCAGTGGTGGATTGACCGTAATGGAATTCTATTGGTGTATCATCGCAGTTTATAATGCGACATCGATATCACGAATATTATCGATGTTCAAAATTAAATTACCTAGGGTCCCCGTCACTTTTTTGTTTACGTCTTCCGGGACATCGAAAATATGATAAAATCAAATCTTGTATCAACATATTTTAAAGATAAGTTTATTGGATAAATTCAGAATGCATACCCTAAAAACACATAATATCGTGAGGGGGGACGGTCAATGAAAACGGAGGAAGGGGTCTCATTTACAATGGTCAAGGGCCCCATTTAGTATTAATCTGCCACAGCAGTGATGGACCATTGAGCAATCACATCAACGATCATTCTTTCTCAACCTTCATCGGTGATGAGTTAATCATTATCTGCCTGAAGAATTTTTTTGTTTTGTTTTCTTTAATTTTCATTAATCCACTGTATAATTTTAAATAGTAAATTTTTTTAACAAACTTTCTTCCCAAAATTTTGAAATGCACATGTTGACACCTTTTAAAATTTTATGGAAAACAACATGAAGTTGTTGCATATCTGCAACCAGAGGCGGCCGGTATGGAGTTCTATTGGTGTATCATCTCAGTTTGTGATGCGACATCGATGTCACGAATATTATCGATGTTCAAAATTAAAACGTTGATCAAAACCCATCAAAAACCAAGTTTTTAAACATCGATGCGTTGTTTTAAAATTGGTTTAATAATCTCTAAAATAAAAATTCGCGTTCAACAAAATTTAATATAAACTAAAATTGAATTTGGTTGCCCACGGATTTTATTTTAAATCGTGTTTATTAAGTTATAACGAAGATTAAACTGAAAAGAAATTAAATAATAAGAACAAATAAATTAAAATAAATAATAATAATAATAATAATAATAATAATCATAATAATAATAATAATAAACGACGCGAAATTGCACAGAAAGCTGGCCTACAAATTTCGTACGAGAAAACAATACATAGAAAGAGTACCAAAAGATAAATTGTCCATTGTGACTAGCCAGGGGAAAATCATATAGTGCCGCATTTTAAGTACCTGGGAGAAATCGTCCAGCCATCAGGGATCAACCTAAGAGCCAACGAGGAAAGAATAAGAAAACCATAAAAAACAAACTCAAATGGAACTATTACAACAAAAGTCCGTATCCATTAAAGCAAAATTGAGCCACGTAACACTGTCGTACTTTCCGAGGCACTATATGCAGTTCAAACTACATAAATCAGTGGACAAACGAAAATCAAAGAAATAGGGAAACAAGAAAGGAAGATTCTTAGGAAAATGTTTTGGACCAGTACAAGAACAAGAAATCTGATTGAAGAGACCAGCATCAGAAATTAACAAACACACTGACAAGATTACGGATACATTCAGAAAAAGAAGAATGCAGTTATACGGACACATTCACAGGGTGAATGAAAACTGAATTTCAAGGCGGATTCTTACAGACATCAACTCAGGTAAGGGAAAAACGAAGTGCATAAAAGAAGTCCAAGAGGACCTCAGACAAGCACACTTAACAATAAATGACGCAGAAGATAGAAAAGAATTCAGGAGCACTATCAAAAGGCATACATTTGACACCACCACACAGAAGAGGCCAGGATGTAAATGGACAGTGAAGCAAAATGAACAACGCAGTGAATACAAGAAGAAAATTTGGGCACAGAGAAAACATAAACAATCATCATTGGCTTTAAGTTCAAACGCTCTCTTTAAATGGAAATAATAGAAAATAATAAAAATTAAAAAATAAAATAATAATAATAATAACAATAATAATAATAATAATAAATGAGCCTGAGCACAAACAGTAATCTCAAGAGGTCACAGCTTCTTGAGTTCGCTGAAGAAAGGTACGGGAAGACGAGGAGAGGCCGTTCGCCGCATACGCCGCCTCATCATGTGCGAAACACATGGAAAGACGCACGAGCTTGGGGGTCATCCTGAGGTAGGAATAGTCAACTCGATGAAAACAGTGCCATTGGCGCCCTCTATGGAACATAACGTGAACTATTGTGCCAGTTCGACTTTGGCATCGTCTCATCCATATGAGACGCATGGAAACCTACACAGCGTTCTTTATACAGCGTTAAATGGGCAGAGACGGTGCCAATCCGTAGGTAGCTCAGAGGTTCAGGAGGAGGCCGACAGATAGCATTACGGCCTGTGCGTTTGAGGAGAGTATTAACAAAGCATCGAATGATTAAGTGCTCGTTCAAATGAATTACTTTACAGAAAAATATTTTGAAAAAACGATATTTTATATACACATTTGTGGTAAAAAATTATTTTCCTTCCTTTTTGTTGGTGGTGACATGATACACTGGCACTTCCCTACAAGCCGCCACTGGAAAAGAGTATTGATAGAGCATCGAAGGACTAAATGCTCGTTTAAATGAATTACTATAAATAAAACTTTGAAGAAACAATACTTTATGCACATACTTATGGTGAATTTTTTTCTTTTCTTCCTTTTTTGTTGGTGGTGCCATGGCACACTGACACTATCCTACGAGCCGCCACATTTTAAGGTGAAGTTAGAACTATCTTCAGATTATGGGCACGCTAGGCACATAAGGGTTTTCGCTGCCCCGGGAAGGGAAACAGAACGTGGTGGGAGGGCTGCCAATGCAACGTTGAGGACGGCTGGCAATGGAATTCTTTTCTCGTCAACAGACATGGAAGTGTAGTTAGGACATCTATTCCGATAATTCGATGTACGGCAAGGATACGCGGATACAAGAATACGCGCAAGAAAACTTGCGCGAGCAATAGTTGTTACTCAATTCCGCCTGTCACCAAGCTTCGCGCCGGGATGTGAGGTTAGTGGGACTCGCGCGAACACGCGCATGTTGACGAGTTCAGTGAAGATCGACCAACAGAACAGACAACAGTGCCGGAGCAAGACAATTTTGGGCCTGGGACAATGCTGAAACGTATCCCCGAGGGTTATCAGAAACATTGTGAGAAAATAGTGATCTCGGGGAGTCGGTGTCTTTGAGAAATAATGATGCATTCTCTTTATTATTTAAAATACAGCTAAAAGTGAAGTTGAGCTTTGCTTTTGCATAAAATGGAATAAATATTTTATACATTAGTTCAATGAGGAGTTCGTTGAAGTAGTATACGCATAAGAGGCATTTTGAAACACACTTTTAGCTTATGTTCACAGTGCTATGCATTTGAACAAAGCCATACGCATTACGAATTGTTACCAAAATAAGACAACTGCATGGACCTGGGCAATAGCCAAGATTGTCATTACAGTAAAAGCCCTAATCGAGAATAAAAACTTGCTATAATAAACACTAAAATCTCCACTAACACTTGTTCACTCACACAATAAGTTGTGGTTTCCGTCATTCGATAAGATCTTTTTACTCTTTCACTGTTTTAATTTTAATTTTGAATGAAACAGAAAAATACTTAACAGTTCACTCAAATAATGAACATCTGGCCACCGTATAGCCCACCCTTGAATTCAAAATGTGCAAGTTGTATCAAGAAACTATACGAGTTATTTTACTTCAACAAATAACAAAAGTTTCAACTTTTAATCTAGAAAAAGATTTTGGAAATATATTTTAAATTATATTTTTAAGTAAAAGTATCTAGTAATCGATTAATACAATTTCCACGGTGAGCTTAAAACGATAAGAAAATGTTGTGTTTAGTTAGGATTGAATAAAATTACTTGTCGATTAATAATGAAATAATAAATATGAATTTCAGTAGAACCTATTTTAATGCTGGCGTAATTTCATAGAATCCTACGTTACAACAAATGATTCTAATTAACTATTTAAGGGGGAAAAATTGACAATTTTATGATATATCAGCCTACTGTACCGCGACAAAAATTACGATGCTTTTCTCGAGTACTAATTTATTTCTCATTTTTTACAATTTTTCCCCCATCAGTCCCATAATCGGGCCCCTTGTCTTGCAGGTCCTCGGGCGATCGCCCGATCTGCTCATGCCTAGCGCCGGCACTGATCCAATTGCTGACATCTTTGTAAAACCCTGAACAATAGCGCACATAGAAAACATTTTTTTTATGAGAATTGTCTGCTTGCAGCAAACATTACTGGCTACCGGAATATCGAGTCGCCTCTTTCTTGATGCAAGGGATTATCATGGTCCGCAGACTCAGGTAGACTTTCTCGTGTACGAGAACGAGAGAGAATATGCGGTGTTTCACCGCCATTTCCACTATTTTTCCCTTCTTCTCTTTCTAGACTGCCTTTGCGTAACTTTTGAAATTGGGACTGCTCACTGCAGTGGAAATTCTCAGAATGGTTTCCTTCATTAAAAAATTGCTTGCCTGCCTCTGTATACCCATTAAATCACATCTCCAATGCTTCTTTATGCATAGTAATATTTCCAGATATTTTCAAAACAGATCCTTTTTAATTGCTCCTTTGGTCCTTTTAAAAAAATGAAATTAAACATTTTCTACCTATTTTCCTCTTATCAATTTTCTCATGAAGATCGCGATCAAATCAACTCTTCTGTCAAGGTTATGTTAAAGAAATTTAAAGTTGGAAAAATTCAAGTGTTTGACACTTTAAAAACAAAAACAAAGTCCAGAATGAGTGGTTAAAAGAAATGTGTTTACATGTGGTTGCCACAATATTCACAAGGACCTAGGTAAACAGCGATACCCTAAACCATCAGATATCTATTCATACAAATATTGAATAAAATAATATTTCTTTTACTTTTTATGGCGTTCTTCGTTTCATTAAACGTTCTTTGTTTTATTAAACGGCGTTCTTTGTTGCATTTCTGCATGTCATTTTCGTTGTTTTTGTCTCTCCCGGAACGTCTCCATTACTTTGAAATGTAATTTTAGGTGAGACAAACTACCCATACAATCTATTCCATCTTTAAATGATTGATTTTTTGAATTGACAGTTTTTTTTTGCAAACCTGAATAAGTCGGAAACCTGTATAAGCCGGAAGAAAATGGAGAACCCAACGATTCCGGCTTAGGTTCCTTTATTACTTATTATTATTATAGGTTTACTGTATAATAATGTAAACAATCGAAATCAAAATTGATAACTCTAGAAAACTAAACAACACCGGTTTATAACAAAAAATTAGAGCCTTTTCATATTCACAAAGTATATATTGTCTTTATGGTCGTCCTTATCCACGAGGAACTCACGGATGTGGAGGAGGAATCTTAGTGATTATATTTAAATAGGAATACTAGCGTAATTGTTAGTTTTTCGTCCAATATCGACATTTTCTTATTTCTTTCAACAAACGAACTAATTAGGGCATACTCTTTAAAAACGAGTTACTCTTCCAAGACATCGAGTCTATTGTACGTGACAACACTAACTAGTTGACATAAACTAAAACAAACTAACTAGTTAAAATAAAATTCCTCTAACCTCGCACGCTCAGACTCGCCCACTCGCACGCTCAGACTCGCACGCTCAGACTCGCACGCTCAGACTCGCACGCTCAGACTCGCACGCTCAGACTCGCACGCTCAGACTCGCACGCTCAGACTCGCACGCTCAGACTCGCACTCTCGGACTCGCACTCTCAGACTCGCACTCTCAGACTCGCACTCTCAGACTCGCACTCTCAGACTCGCACTCTCAGACTCGCACTCCCAGACTCGCACTTTCAGACTCGCACTCTCAGACTCGCACTCTCAGACTCGCACTCTCAGACTCGCACTCTCAGACTCGCACTCTCAGACTCGCACTCCCAGACTCGCACTCCCAGACTCGCACTCTCAGACTCGCACTCTCAGACTCGCACTCTCAGACTCGCACTCTCAGACTCGCATTCCCTGTCTTTCATTGTCTTTTGACGATTTGTTTTAAGATACAAAAGGAAATAGTCTAATATACGTATTGAAATTTGTGTATAATAAATAATTATAGTACCGTAGTATATAACATTAAAACACAACATAATACAAAATCATTATTTTACGCGAAAGACTCACCTTATGTATTCCCTTAACTTCCGTTTCTTTAGATTCTCCTTTGAGTGTAGTTTCTTTTGATTCTTGTTTGATTGTAACGCTTGCCTTTGAAGCTTGACTCTTATTCCGCATCGAGAATCAGAAATATTTTTTATTCATTAATAATTCGAATTATATATTACTTAGGGAATATAAATAAGAATTAGTAAATGTGTTGGTCATATCTAACTCAATCTGTTTACAGAACGTCTGAGGAGGACGGCCAAACTTGATTTTTTCTTTTCATGTTATTATGAGTAAAAAATCTCCTATAAATATAATATGATCTATACATCTCTAATTTGTCACATTTGCATGATTAATTTTGTCGAGTGTAGAAGGGAACTGGTGAAAATATTAGAAGTTTTCGGGTAATTGAGAGAAATAAGGGCAATATTAAACATATTTTTTTAAGAAAAGCACCAACGTTTTTCTTTAATTTATTGGTACGTACGGTCTCAAAACCTCAGAGTAACGTCATATAAATACCAGTTTTATGTTTTCTTTTGACTTTTCGAAAATTTCACATTTTGTTAAATGTCTCACGTCGTTCAGTCGAAACGCACCGCGCTTACCTTCTGTGAACGGCACACCGCAAATGAAAGGAAACTGAGGTAAAGGTCCCTTCCATCTGGAGATGGAGTACCGCGGATGGCAAGGAAAAGCCATTCCGTCCACGCATGGTATAGCGCGAATAGAAGAAAACGGGAATTGCCCTCAGGAGCCGTCTTACCACGCTGAAGGGTTAATCAGGGGAACGCCTCAATGTCAATAGTATTGTGGGGTCATGGAGAAAAACACACAGACATTTACAAGTATGTCCAAATTTATTTACACGTATGTACAATAACCAACTTCTGCTCCGAAACTACACACTTGTGAGTATTTCCCTGTGGATACCCCACATAGCTAGGGAGGCCCCGCCTCTTCTGACGCTACTCCCGTGACCTCGTCACCCGCGCAATAGGCACGACACGCTCCAGCCTGGGCTTAAAGTTTTGCGCATCGCGCGAGGTTTCCAGAATAAAAACCCGCGTGTGAGCTCGTCGGCTCGATTTTATACCAGAGTGCAGCCGTCACGTGACCGTCCTAGGTGAAGGAGGGAGGCTCGTGTCTACCACGTGACCTTCCCGGTCAAGCTGGGGTCCCCTTTGTCTAAATGTATCCCCACGCCGGGGCGCCAAGCTATTCATGCCCGCAGATATGCGATACTTCCGCTCCTCCTCCCACCCACGGCCGCCAACGTGACGCTACAGTATATAGCGTGTTGGTGTTACGTATAGTAGTCCAAGCTTCAAGGCTGAAGTGTGAAGGTTTTGATCGATGATGAGGCGTATGACCGAGTCCAAAGATATTATATTTTTGGCCGAGATGCATACTATGTTTCTTTACATATTTTCCTTTCAAGTAGTCATTTATGCACTGTAATACGGCGAGTTTGAAAACTCATTAACTTCTTCATTTTGAAAACGATCGTTGGTAGTCCTAGTATTAAAAACATTGACATCGTGTTATTGGTCACTAGAAATCAATGACTACTGATGCCCCAACAAACTGGAGGTTGCAGCTTGGAGGTTGTATTGAATGACAAAATTCATATCACTAATATGTAATAAAATAAACGCAATTCATAAACGACTAGACTGAAACATTAATTGTATAATTTTATGCGTACTGTTTGAGTCGGGTATATTCTCCTCCCGCGCACGTGGTTCTTTCATTTCCAATTGGCAGTTAAGTTTTTGTATTACTTCTGCATTGGGATAAATTAACGGTAATAAAATTCATAAAAAACAAAAATGAATAGGGTTTCAAAAATACAGTGATCGCACTCCTGCACTTTGTAACAAGCACTATCGTTTAGACACTTTTTACACAAATACAATTATTTTATTTATAAAATGTCACTACCTTGGTACATATGTAATAAATAAAGATTTTCCACACACACTCGAATTTACAAAAAGCTCTCACACTGGAACTGCAGCCGAAAATATGCACCCACCGTGAGAGATACAAAGGGACTTTCTTTCCAGAACGGCTAACTTTACACAAAGAACTCATCAAATTCAATCACCATTTTGTATCAACAAACCTAATACTAAATTAAAAATAATTCTCCAAGTATCACAAAAATGCATTTAATTGTGTCAATACTCGACTGAACTTATGTACTGCTTGCCTGACATGTGCAAGGCCTGAGAGAGCTCCAGGTGACGGAGAGAACGCTCGTTAGACGCTCTTTGGTTCAAAATGTTTCAAAAACATATATATTTCTGCAATTTCTTGTATATTGAATGTCATTAAAAGGAAATGTATATTCCTAATATATTATGAGATCTTTTTTTGATTATCTAGAGGTTGTGCAACCGTACAACCTTCAGCATGAGCCGCCACTGCAGAAATAGTTATTTACCTTTAGTATTGGCCCGTATCCTGCTTTGACTGCGCATCGTATTGCACATTTCTCCGAAATATTCCAGTAAACAATTTTTATTGGCATATCTAAGAAACCTCGACTTTTGGAAGATAACTAGTACAGACATCGCTCCTTTAGAAGTGAAATAATAATGTTTTATTGGGCATTGTCGTCTATACGGATGTAGGTAATTCGTTCCGTCTGTGGGTGGAGGGAGTTTTATGTGCATTTTTTTTATTTATTTATTTTACGTCAAAAAAACAGTTAAAAACTGCGTATGACGTGCTAAGGGGAAAAGTGAATTGTGTGCACATTTTCAAAATTCTGTGATCCCTACACTAAGTCATATACTACTTAAATTTTGAATTTTTGAAAGGGAGAAAAAAAACTCCCATGTAATAAAATCTATTTTCAAGGATAAACAAGCAATAAATTTTGAATTTTAAAAGGGAGAAAAAACCAAAAAATCTCCCATGTAATAAAATCTATTTTCAAAGATAAATAAGCAATAAATTTTGGCTCTTATTACTTCCTGCCGCGACAACATGGAAACGATAAATTTGAATAATTGTATTTCCCACTGAATTCTAGAAGACGTGCTCAGAAAATGAAGTTACATTTATGTCCAGAAGCAAAAAAAGGGGGCCATCTCAGCATTTGCTCAATGGATCAGGGAAACTGGACGAAAAACCTGATCGAGATGGGGGTCATTGACCCGGAAGCTGTAGTACAATAGTTGTTACAGGTTGTTTATACTCATTTATGCATAAAGTTGAAGATAGGTTCATTTGTTCAAATTAATTTACCTGATGGTAACTGAATCATTTTTTACTTTCTCTCCCTCCTTCCTTTTGGAACATAGGGAGAAAAGTGGTAAGATATTGTCACATCAAAAAATAACAATGTTGCGAGAACTCTCACCTCTGGAATATTCTCTTCTTTGACTTCTGTATCTTTTGATTCTTCTTTGCTCGTGTCACTCCTCTTTGGAGCTTGAATCTTATTTCTCAACCAACTGGCAGAATTGCACACTGAATTGCGGCGAATAGTGTTCAACATGCGCAAGTCATTTTCTGCTTTTGACCTAAATCGTACAAAAGTCGCAGAGCTTTTTAAAATTTCCCCTTGTGAGCTGATTAAATAGTTGACTATTGATTAAATGAAGATTAAAATCTTAAAAATTATTTTTTTCAAAAAGGCTTTTAATGGAATTTAGGTAAGAGAACGAATCAAAAGGTAATGTAACGAGAGCTCTTTCGAGCATATTATTTACCCCACAGAATTTCCCCCAGAGAATCAATTAGTACTCATGTTTTCTCCATATACGCACCATGTCCCAACATTTGTTCCACCGGAAGAGCAAAATATCGATCAAAAGAATTCGGGGACATGTCCAAAGTCACGTCTGCACGATAAACTGAAATTCCATATCAGTATCGAATCAGAACTTTTACATCAATTCTCAAGTGTTTCTTAAATAGCTCAAAGAATTGGAAATCGCTGGGTTTCATGAGGAAGAAATGTCATTCCCGCAATGAATCGTACAAGAGGTGTTCACGAGAGTTCTTATTATATTACCTTTTTATTGGCCCTCCAATTTATATTAAAATAATTGTTATAATATATTATTTTCTAGGGCTTTTATTCAGAAGGCCATCCAGCCGACAGACGACATTACGTCCCGATAGGGCGCGTATTCGACCATACACTTGACCAAGGGTGTCCAACTTGAACCGTATCAAGGGTCAGAACTAAAACCTGTAATGTAAGTGCGGGCCATATTCTCATTACGATCCACTTTCCTGACTTCCCCTTAAATCTCGGCATTTTACCGGCTGCTCTCAAACGGAGGGGGATTGGAACCATTTGTGATGTCAGGCCTTACCAAGCATAATGCAGTGAAACATACTGGGGGAATTTTGAATTTATGAATTTACTAGAAAAAAAAATCCTTAAATTTAAACTTAACCTATTTTTACATTAAGGGGATGTTGACCCCGGTAGGCCCCGTGAGCTAGGCACACAATGTTCTCGCTCAACATGAATGAAAGGGACTCACTTTTGACTAATAACCTTTCGCGGAACACAATAAATGGCACCGCGGGCTGCCAGTAGGACACCCCTGCACTAGACTCCAACATACTTGCGGTCTCCTCTAATATGGGGTCAGCAGAACGCGACACCCCCCCTGACAACACATTCATTAGAGACAAACAATGCTGTCGAAGCGGGACTCGAAACCGCGACACTTCTGACCGAAGCGCTGAGTCGGTACAAGCTCTTAGAAACCTCGTCTCTTCAGGTCGTCTACTGTAATATTTAATATCAATAAAAACATAAAATAACATGTTTCCAATTACCAATAAATCATGACTTCATTTCCCAACGACCTGTTGCTATCAAGGACACTTGATCACTAGATTATCCATTGAATATTTTTAAAATAATTTTGTTTGATGAATATGACTGAAAGAAAGTGTAATGTTAGTCAGTTCGCCCTTCGCCTTCGGCGATACACAGTGTGACAGTTGCCAAGGTTTCATACTGCGACTTTCTTCAGAAAAAAAAGGACACAGCATAACGGCCGAAATGTTGGCAACCATGCACAATGCATACGTACCATGCACAATGCATACAATGATAAATGTCGCAAATGCCTTACCTTGATCCAGGGGCCCGTTCTGATAATTCGTCGTTTGTTGTGGATGGTCTTGAATCGCTAGATCGATGGTAGAAAGATACTGGAAGTTTTACGAACGAGACGGTTCGACGTTTCTTCTGAAGATCTTTGCGCTGTGTAAAATGATACCAATTATTACTTGGTACAATGATAGTGTCGGTTAGTCATAAAATACTAAAAACTAAGTTCATCATTATTTTACTCAAGTACATGTAAGATACGTTTGGGCATATTGTTGAGGCTACTCCAATTGAGCCCAGAGGACGCTCGCGCTCCTTAAAGGCCGCTCCACAATAGCCCGCGAACGGGAACGGGAACGTGAAGGCGAAGACGGAAACGGGAGGTACGTGCACTTCACAATAAACGCCAACGGGAAGAGGAATAACGCTATGAACCAGTAGCGGCTAAAACGAAAACTTTAAGAAACAGTTGTCGAAACCAAAGCACTTCTAGCTATGCTATTGTGTTACTCTTTGTATTGCCATCTGTCTGATGTGTTTGCGTGAGCTGTTATGAATAAAAAATACTTTAACGAAAGAATATTTATAGGAAGAATATAACTATAAGTACAAAGAATGCCAGAACTACTACGAACTTACGGAAAATACAACTACGAGAAACTAAAATGTTGTCAATAAACAAACATCTCCATTGTACTTTAACGAAACAAAAAAAGAGGGAAATTTAAATTCCAAGTATTAATATGAAAAGAAAAACAATTATACTACAATTACTAAAAATAACTAAAACTATTCAACAATGACTACCAAAACCCGCCTCAAGCCCTAACCTCGCAAATCCAAGGTCTAACTTCAATATCGCCCCACACTCTCAATTCTGCTTCAGACCAATCGCATGTCGCGCGCTCGATCAGCTGGAAAGCTTCGCCGCCATTTGCTGCACTTTCATTGGACGAGAGGCTTCGCGTTCCGGGGTTGAGGTAAATGTTGACCAACCTTCCCGTTCCCGTCAAGCTTCGCGATCCCGTCGGGTTGTGAACGACTGTCTAAGATGCCCATCTTTTAACTTTCTTTACGGTCCCGTTCGCGTTCGCGGGCTATTGTGGAGCGACCTTAAGGCAATAGCCCGCGAACGGCAACAGCAACGCGAACGGTAACGGGAACGCGAACGGGAACGTACACAAAGTTGAAAGATGGACATCTCAGGCAGACGTTCACAACCCAACGGGAACGCAAAGCTTGACGAGAACGAGAAGGATGGCCAACTTTTATTTTCGCCCGGGAACGGGAAGCCTCTGGAGAGATGAAAGACTGACAATGAAAGTTCAGCAAGTGGCGGCGAAGTTTTCCAGCTGATCGAGTGTGTGACATTGGTCTGGCGCGAAGTTAGGAATGTAGGCGATATTGAGGTTAGAGTGTGAATTTTGCCGAAACAAATGCACTTTTAACATTGCTGCTTTGTTCACTTACTATCTGTCGGGTTTGTTTATGTGTGCTGCTATGAATAATAAATACTTGAAGTAAAAACTAAATTAATGAGAATGAAAAATGCAAAAACTTTTACGAACTTATGGAAAATACAACTAACTAAAGTATTATTAAAAAACTCCAATGAAAATTATTTAAAAATATCCAACAAAATTGTTCTATATTGTTTATAAACACATTATTTTCAGTTAAAATCTTAATTCGTTCAATATTCAAATTACTATAGATTATAATATTATTTTTACAATTTTGTTCTTCATTATATATTTTCTATAAAACATAAAATAGAAAAACTACGAAAATTAATAAAACAAAACTTAATTTTAAGAAAATAAGTAAGAAATTATTAAATTACTATTTTATTTCTATTGAGCTGTTGAGTGCAAAATATAAGATAAAAGGTTGAAAGTTTGGGAAACTAAACGCTTAAAAGAATTCTCGAAACATCATTATCATCTATAGAAAATCGCAAGAGTGATTCAAATCAATATTCAAAGGGTTAATGAGGTTAAAAAATTTAAACAGATGTAAGAAACCAAAAAAAAGTTTGTAATTTTCAATTGTGCGAAGTTATCTGGGTAAATTGATTTAATTCCCGCGAAAAACTTTATTTTTGTTCAAATAAGATTTTCAAAATAAAATTTGTATCCCCGGGAGGTAATTTTTCCTATCTTATACCGCTACCCCCTTTCTAGAACACTCAAACTGCATCACATATATGAGTTACTCATCTCAAGCGTCGATTTGTACTACAAGTGCCCTCTTTGTGCCCCAAACGATGGTCCGTGAAACACTGATAGTCCACGAGAAAATGTTGGTGGTCCTCTGAAAAATCCATTGCTATGATAACCCCATTTTCTGTTTCTGAATATGCTACATTTATCTTCACTATATTGGCATGTTTCCTTAAGTTCTTTTCTGTATTTGTGGAGACTTTAATTATTTCATTAGCAGTACCATAAAAACTCTAAGGCCATGTTCGCGCGGTACTGAGTCAATTCGTTCAAGTGGGGCACGGCATAGTAGTCTGCAGCTCATTTGCCGATGAAAATAGTTCCTATTACACGCGATGGTATATTTCTTATAAACATTTTCCGAAAATGATCATTGGAACCTTTATTTATAAATAAACTTACTAAAGTAGCGGGGTAGGAATTCCAGAATTCAAGAAAGCCTGCACGGATTGTATTTCTTTCGCACATGCCACATATTTTTAACAAATAAAATATCTTATTATTTCCATTTTTATTTTCTTAACAATAAAACACGAACAATATTAAGAGAGATTCTTATTTTCTGTGTGACTAGTTTCGTTTTGTAGTAAATTACAGTGCAACAAAAATTAAATTATTAATAAAACAACAGCTCTTGGGAAAGCATACAATAGAGAGGTAGCGCGTCATCGGGACAGTCTTTAAGATGTAAGAAGCAGCTTTATCCTTGTATACATGCTATCGTACAGCCATCCTCTCTCCGCTAAAATCGATTCGTCTCAGTTTGTTTTATTTATTTTGAGTCATCTTAACATTATTTTATAAATGAATTACACCTCTAAAAAATTTTAATTAATGCTCTGTGGGACTTAAAAATTTTATATAGTCTGAAACGTACCTTTCTGTGGCTAAATCCTGATGTGTAGTCGTCTTCAAAATTAATTTTGTGTTTCGATGATGGCGGTGACAAAAGTTTCTTGAGTTTCATTCTAGGTGAAAGAAACAACCGTTTAAATATTGTAGCAAAGGGTGGGTAAGGTTCATTTCACGAAGTTTTAATTATATCTGAATTTTCCGACTATAATAATTAATAGACCTCTGTCGTGTGTGGGGGGGGGGATGGGCGTGACACCACGTGCGGGGCAGTGGAAGGACGGTAAGGGCAGAAGGTGCCCTCTGGGCCGTTCCCTATTCTCTTAAAGACATAAGGCGGATGAGAGGGAGCAATAAGAACAGGGATGACCCCAGTTATGGCAAACAGCAGTTTATTGGGAAACTTACATAGGCACCTGACGTAGCCCAGCCTCACCAAGGACTGTTCTCCGAAAGAGACACTTTGCAACGGCCATCAGACGAGTTAGCGACACTCGAAGTGCACAGCGTTCAGGGGAAAGGGAGGGAAGCTGCGAGCACGAAGGAAGGATCCCGGAAGATTGATTTGGACTAGCGGGGGCGGGGGAGGAGTGTCGGCAGGGCCAGTTAGGGCCGAACTGAACCGATAGAGGGGTGAATGGATGTCGGCAGGGCCAGTTAGGGCCGAACTGAACCGATAGAGGGGGAAGGGTGCGGCAGGGCCAGTTAGGGCCGAACGAACCGATAGAGGGGTGAAGGGATGTCGGCAGGGCCAGTTAGGGCCGAACTGAACCGATAGAGGGGTGAAGGGATGTCGGCAGGGCCAGTTTGGGCCGATCTGAACCGATAGGGGTGAGGGAGGTCGCCAAGGCCAATTTGGGCCAATCTGAACCGACGGAGGAGTGGAAGGTCCGTGCACACGGGCGACGAGCTCCCGGGTAGCATTCGTCTACCCGCTAAGCCGAAGGCAGACTGTTATATAGGCCTTTACTGCAGAGACGCTCTTTCCGAGGCGGAGCTACGCAATATGCTTACGCGGGCGCCAGCTGTCTGTGGCCACGCGACACCTCCTTCATGATATAGTAGTTATCATGCCGGGCCGCTGATTCGCGGGTTCAAATCCAGTCAGAATGAGGGATTTTTTATTTTATTTTTAAGGTGTCAAATATCGACGACATGCATGCGGACGCTTCTCGGCATGTGAAACAGATTCCAGGAAAGGCGCTTGGCCGATCCTGGCAAAATTAAATCATCTAGCAATTTAGAACTAATCAGAGGTTTGATTAGAATTACCGGATAGGATTGCGGATATTGTTTTTAGGCATGCGCTATCTGGTATTCAAATCAAACGTCAAAAATCGGCGCACTAGCACCCCTAGGTAATGTCTAACTACCCTAGGTATACTTGCGAAGAAAAAGTCTCACAAGAAGTCGCTAGGAGCTGCTCGAGACTAGTCTACGCACAAATAAGAGTTGTGCGTAGCAGTAAAAGAAGTGTGTGTGTGGCAATAAAAGAAGAAGAATTAATAGAAATACTAGATGCATTTCAGTACGACCAATATTCATTTCACGCGGAAAGTACATTTTTTAGATAAGGGCATTCTCATCCTCAAAGAATAGAAAAATCGAATCATTTATTGGTGACTCAAAATGGGTGTTCTATTTCTTATTGAGGATGTTCAATTGAAATTTACTACAACTACCATTGAAAACCTGCGGTCGAATTTTCAATAAACGACACATATTTGCGTGATACAATTCGTGGTTCTTTTTTTTTCCTGACGCTCAGACTAAAAAGCCTGACTCAATACAAACTGTGCTAAGACATACAGTTTCCATCAGAAACAGCAGGTTCCTTTTTCAGAACTGAACCCCTGAATCACAATATCTTCTCTTTGCACTAAGTTTCGAATGTTACCGACGTTTTCATTGCGAGTAATTCCATACTAAATCTTGTGATTATTGGTATTTTGCGACGATTAATTTATTTTTAATTATGATAATAAGTTAGTGATTCTGTAACATAAGATTTTTTTGAAGGTTGAAAATGTGAATGTTTAGCTAGTTAAAAACGGACGCAATCGGTGTCTCCACGGAACCGAACGCAGTACAAAAACTGATCAAAGTATACAGGATTTTCAAACCGCAGGAACAAACATATTTTTATACAAACTTGCAGTAATTTTCCCTATAAATAGTTTGCAAATTACTCTGGTGTCCGCCATTGACTCCCCTCCCCCTTGGAGTTCTCTGCTAACTGAAATGACATTTGTATGCCAAGAGCGAATTCTCGCCGTAGACTATTGCACTCGGGCTACTCGAAGCGGCAGCAGACGTTCATTTATTGAGCGATTAACGAATGGTAAATACGGGCGCGTCAACTGCTGTCATTATTCCCGTAAATATAGATCATGTTTTCATTGCTGGAGGTGGCGGTGGTTTTCCCCGCTGCGTGGCGAGATCCAGCGCTGACGTTCGTAGCTTGCTAGGATTTTTAACAACCAGGTATCTCTCGTGGGGCACCGCCTCAGCCGGGACAGGGGAAGATCAGCGCCACCTCCACATGAGAAAATATGCACTACACTTATGGGAATAATGACCTCAGTAGATAACACGCCAGGAATCACTAACAATCAATCAATCAATTTCTTCTTATTATTATTACAATTATTATTCAATTATTTTATTATATTATTTCAATTCAATTTTTTTATTATTGTTATCTTTATTGCTATTATTATTACTGTGATAATTACTACTATAAGTGTTGCTTTATTAAATATATAATTATATTTAAAGTAGTATTGTATTGAAGTGTGGTGACGTGCTGTGAAGAGTAGTGCAATAGAGAAGTAGAAAGAGAAGTGAAGTGTAAATGTTGTGAAGTGAAGTGCAGTGTAATTAAAAATTCATGTATTTAATAGTTTAAAATAATTGTGCAGGTCAGCCATAAAATGTAGAGGTTATTCTATTATTGTTATTGTTGCTCTAATTGTTAACATTTTAATCATTATTATTATTATTATTATTATTATTGTCGTAAAATAATTTTGTCGGTTACATGCGTCTTTAACTCCTGTTAACATGCAACCCTGTAGGTTTGTTAAGTGCACTTGTACTTACCTGTATGTTAAGAAATTTTAGCCATTTCTTAGCCATTCTAAGAACCACCGATGTTTGTTAAGGAAATAATATGGCGAAGTATAAAAACATCAGATTTAAACAATTCAGAAGTAATTCACTTTGGTTTAGGGAATAGTTATTCTTAATTGTAATATTATTAATAGTATAATTAGAAAAGGTATATAGGTAAATTAACCTCAGTTTTCTCACATTCCATCAAATGAAACTACTCCGGTAATAGTATTTACTGACGATGTGAAGGTGTCTATACTGGAAGTCAACGCGCCAATTTCCTAACCGAAAGTCGTTTCTATAGATTCTGGAGAATTATTTGCATCCATCTTTCTCGAACCACGGCATACGAATATTGTTTATACAGATATATCTCAAGCAACACCCCACAATATCGTATTAACGTGCCGCAGCAACAGAATTCATGTGTTTACTATCGCAGTAATCTCTATATAATTTATGCTCCACTTCGATTTTTAACTTTTGGTCTCGGCAGTAATAACACTCATAACATTTCTAGGTATGTTAATATTTATAAAGTTACATTGTATAAATATTACTAATTGCACTATGTAAATCGTAGTGTTCTCCCTGCAGGTTGTAAAAACCTACCTGCAGAAATAATAAATATCTATCTAATCTGATCTGATCTGATCTGATCTGATTGATCGGATCTGATGTGATCTGACGTGAAGGCTCACTCGGAGGCGGAGGCCGGGGTCTGCGGGGGCGCGGGCGGGGCACCGCGAAGGGTGCGCCCTTGGCGGGCGGCCGGGCGGGGCGGAGGGGGCGGGAGCGGGGGCGGGGGCGGGCGAGGGCGCGGGGCTGAGGGCAGGGGCGGGGGCGGCACCGCGCGTGGCCGGGATGGCGCGCACCCACTGCTCGAAGCGGCTCTGCGTCCAGAAGCCCTGGGCACCACAACCACGCCAATCAAGGGGAATCCCCGTTACGGGTGGTGGCCCGGGATGCACCCCCTCGGATAGTCGAATTAAACAAAAACGAATTTACATGATGTACCGGGAGCGGTAGCTCAGTGCATCAACTGATGTCACTGCAGCGCCTCTGACCGGGAGGTCCTAGGTTCGAGTCCTGACGGCGGCAGGATTTTCGACACTAGCTTTTCAGCTAGATCGAATTCAGTCGCTGTCTGGAGGAGAATTCTAGCGGCCGGCTGCTATGATCGGTAGTTTTCCGTGGTTTCTCCGATCAACACCAGGCAAATGTCGGAGTAGTTCCCTACCAAACGGGCCACGGACCGCGCGCGATCTATCCGTCCTCTTCCTTGTCCTCTCCTCTCCTCTTACACACACACACACTTACACTAACATGCACTACACAACCAAATATTCCGGGAGACCAGTCGGGAGCTTAGAGCTTGTCTCGGCAGGGGCGGTGCCCTGCTGGTGGAAGAGTCCTGGTTAGGGAGAAACCCCACTAGCCGACGATAGATCGGCGCCGGATCTCGCCATCCAGCGGGGGAAAATCACCGCCATCTCCCGAGGAAAAACATGCACTACACTAACGGGACTAATGACCAAAGCAGTTGACGCCCGGAAACACGAAAAAATCAATCAATCAATCAGTGGCCGGCTACTCTGAGCGATAGATTTTAGTAGCTTCTCCGGTAAATACCAGGCGATTGTCGGAGCAGAACCCTAACAAACTGGGAAAGACCGCACATGATGTTTACTTCCTCTCTCCATCCTCCCTCTTATACACACGTAAACTTACACTTACTTACAATACACTACCACACATGTCGGAAGACCTTTAAGGAGCTTTTAAATGCTCCGGATAGGTAGAGTCACACTGGGGGAGACACTGTAGGTGAACCCCCGCAATTCGATATCATATCTCATGTTTCAGGGGCAGGAAAGCCGCCACCTTGCGGGATAACATTCACCACAATAATGGGACTAATGGCCACGGAAGTGTTGCTGCCCCTAGGGGCCCCACACGACGCCACAGAGCCCCAGCTGTTGTTCCGAGTGGTGCGTCTGCCGGCAAACATCGGTTTAAATGGCGATATTAACACGAGCAGCAGAGTCGGGCAGCTGTGACGCTCGATGGCAAACTCCCGCCACCAGCAAAGCAGACACGCGTCCGCGCCACCGCCAGCAGAACACAATTCTAAATGGCTTTGTTCACCCTAGACCACTCGGACGCGTCACTGAACCGGCTTTTACCTGCTCTGAGCCTTTCAGAGCACACAGCGATGTGTCTCACGAATCCCTGAAGCCACTCGGTGGCGCCACATGTGGCTGCTTGTGAAGGCACTCTCAATGGCTGTCGGCTGTGATTCTATGTGAAGGACTATATTTGGACATTATATTTGGCATTCGCCGCTTTTCGGTGGCGCCTCCGAGTGGCTCCTTGCGAAGGCACTCTCAGTGACGGTCGGCGGTGGGTACGTATGAATGGGTCTGCCACTTTTCGGTGGCGTCACTGAGTGGCTCCTTGTGAAGACACTCTCAGTGACGGTAGGCGATGGCTCAATGTCAAAGGTTTTGCCGCTTCTCGGTGGCGCCCCGAGTGGCTCTTGTGAAGGCACTCTCAGTGTCGGTCGGCGGTGGGTACGTATGAATGGGTCTGCCACTTTTCGGTGGCGTCACTGAGTGGCTCCTTGTAAAGACACTCTCAGTGACGGTAGGCGATGGCTCAATGTCAAGAGTTTTGCCGCTTCTCGGTGGCGCCCCGAGTGGCTCCTTGTGAAGGACTCTCAGTGTCGGTGGCGGTGGGTAGTATGAATGGGCTGCCACTTTTCGGTGGGGTCACTGAGTGGCTCCGTGAGAAGGCAGCCTAGGCATCAACCGACCTTGAGCCCGAAGGCGGGTGCGCGGGCGTGGGCGGCGAGGCCCGCTGCGCGCAGGTGCTCGCGGGTGAGCGGCGGCAGCGGCGGGAGCAGCGCGCCCTCGTCGTCGTCGGTGAGGTCCATGAGCAGGTGGGGCAGCCCCGACGGCCGCCTGCTCCACTCCGGCGCGACGTCCGTGGCCCTCGGGGACATGGCGCCTCCTCCCCCCGCGCCTGAGCCCTCACCCGCGACGCTCCCCCTGCGCACAACGGGACCATCCAGTGCGCCACCCACGAGGACAGAGTGGGCGTTTATCGGATTTGGTGCGCCTTCGGTTTCAGAGATTCATTAGTTAGTTAGTGCCCTATTTTACGTGGCGAGACTCGGGCCATCAGGCCCGCTCTTCCGTCTATCCACGCAAATTTCGATACGCTCCTTTCACCACCTAGCGGAGAAAGGAGGTATTATCTTGGGCGAAGAAACAGGAGGAACAACTTTGCTCAGAGGCTTCATTTAGGCTTGAGGATCTTTTACATGCATGAAATCTACGACATGGGACAGCCGGCTTTACTTCCCCTCTGAAGAAAGGCGTACGAAGGATTTTTCGCCCTTAAAAATCCACGGCTTCGATCGGGTTCAATACACTAACCGTTACACCACCGAATACGCCAAATTCATTGGTGTTTCCAGGCGCGTCAAATGCTAAGGTCAGTAGTCTCATTAGTGTAGGAGGTTTTGGCGGTGATCTTCCCTCGCTGGATGGCGAGAACCAGCGCCGACCTACACGTCGGCTTGCGAGATATTTCCCAACCAGGTATCTCCCACCAGCAGGGCTCCACCCCAGCCGGAACCAGCTGTAAGCTCTCGAGTGGTCTCCCGGCATGTGTGGTAGTGTCGTGCATGTGTGTGTATAAGTAAGGACTGAGAATAGGACAAGGAAGAGGAAGGAAAGATCACGTGAATTTTTGTGGCCTGTTTGTTAGGGTACGTCTCCAGTATTCCAGTAATGCTGTTCGGAGAATCCGCGAGAAAGTTAGGTTAGTTAAGTTAGGTTAAGGTGTATTTATAAAGCCATCACTACATATGTATAGTTGAATGAACTGATCTATGTATGAAAAATCAAGTAATAAAAATATTAGAAAAAAGGGGTCAGGGTAGGACAAAGAAGGTCTCAAAACCTAGGACCTCTCGGACAGAGGCACTGCAGAGGCATCAATTGATGTCCTGCGTCACCTAAGCGGTCATTCCCCTGGAGAAAATCACCAGTTCGCAACCTGCTTCCCTGTCCTTCTTACGTAACCTGACGATAGTAGTGAAACTACAGCTCCTTACCTCGGATAGACATCAAGCAATCCCAAAAAACATGGGAGCTTACAGTGACAAGATATTTGGGATCCGATAAGGCCCACAATTAAAACTGAGTAAATAAAGAAATTATTACAGACAGCAATAATGTAGATTGATATTAGCTGCGAAGTAAATATTTAAATAAGGAGATAATGTGGAGAAGTAAAGGTGATAATAATACGACAAATAACAGTGTTGATTTTGGTGATCAGTTTAGCTATTGACACGTGAGAAAGTTCCGTGAACTGTAATTAAATTTAATTAATGACAAAGAGATCGGAAGTCTTTCAAAAGATTTGATAGGCGAAGGGGTGCTTAGCCAATTAAGAAGAGCGTAGACATTATGCGACAGAGAAGGTGCGAAGATTTCATGAAGAGGTTTGAGACACTACTGCTCAGGGTGGGAGTAAATTTTGTATTCCTGCATTTCGCATTTGTGCCAATGCAGCTATGTGCATTTTAGTGAATGTTAGCAAAAACGACTAAAAATTGTAGCTGTACTAAACTAATTATTCGCATCATCAATACCTGCAAGTATTTGTTGCGACGATTATAAGTTTGAAATTGCAATATTACCAGTTCATATCCCGTATGAAGGGTCACTGGGTGTTGGTAACTTATGAACGGGATATATCATCAGCTACTACGATTCATTGGTAAGTCCAATGCCAGATACTAAAAGAAGATATTTGAATAAAAGTAGGCATGCAAGAAATGAAGAATGAAAGAAATTTTTAAAACATGAAACTATTTTTAAAACAGTTTACAAGATCGGCGCCCAACATTTTACTAATATCTTTGTACTTAATTGTGATCTGCTTGAACTAGCAAAATGAAATTTTCACAACATAATGAGTCATTCGTTTACAAAATAACTTAACATGTTTTATTATTTTATGTTTTCTCTCTTGCAGTTATGAACACTTGAATCTGGAGAAAAAAAAATCATTTGCCCTTTTCTTGATTCTGGAACTTTCTGAGAAAAGTAATGTAAGGATGCTGTAACAAACTTCTATCAATGTACAAAGAACATAATATTTGGTGTCTGTGTACAAGAAAAAATAATTGGGTTCCAATAGTTTTGAAAAAAAATGAATATACGATGAGCGTTTTATGTCGTCTTACACAAATATTTTTTTGTATAAAACGTTTTGCAATGAAATGAACTCCTGCTCTACGCTCTATATATGTAGATCTTGTAGATTTTGTAGGTACTTTACATAAAGCTACATTTTTCAATGAAAATACGTTAATAGCACAAGGTTTTATCCTTCTATAATCTTCTTAAAGTCACATCTGAATTCTACTTTGAGGGATTTGAATTGAGAATACGTGAAAAAGTATCTTCCAATATACGGCGCTGAGATAAAGGTGGGGCAAAACCGCCAAGCTAGCTCAGACTAATGCGAAAAGAATTCTAACTAGTACGAGAAATTTCGTGTCACTCTGTAGCACAAATAGTTCAAATATTGCCTTTATATATATCTGGGAGTAACTTATTTCAGTATAATATTATCTTCAACACTAAATTTCTATAATAATTTAATTCATGGTCCAAGAGTAGCAAATATATTGGTCCAAGTTTGGCATATATATACGCCCTTTCGTCCATGGAAAAGACACCAATTCAACATCAGAATCATTAAATATTTTCACATTTTAACACATCAGGGTTTCATGTGATTTTGTTTTGCGCAAATAAATAAAGTATTCAATAACCATAATAAAACGCCTTCTAATTTCTTCATCAAAGACAGCCCTGTTAGTTAATGCCTTATTTTACGTGGTGAGACTCCGTCTGGCCAATCAAATTGCGCTATGCTTCTTTCACCATCTAGCGGAGAAAGGAGGTATTACTCGGGCGACGAAACAGGCGATTTGAATTTAGCTCAGAGGCTTCATTTAAGCCTGGAGGTCTTTTACATGCAGTAAATCTACAGCACGGGACAGCCGGCTGTTCATACCCTCCGAAGGAAGGCGTACAAAGCATTTTTTCGCCCTTAAAAATCCATGGCTTCGATCGGGTTGAAACAGCAAATTTGGGTACAGTCCGATACGCTAACCGTTATACCATTGAATCCGCTAAGCACTGCATCGATATAATCAAATAATTCCCGTAATTCGATATTTTAAAATATTATATTGCATAATAGTAGAGCTCTTTCCTTGTTCAGCGCGGAATTTTAAAAAAATTAGAAAATTAGTCAATAGGGTGAAAACGTATAGTGAAGTGAAGTGTGATTATGCGTAGTCTACAGTAAAAAGTATTGAATAGTTAATATTTATATAAAGTAATATGAAGTGCAGTGAAGTGAAGGGAATAGAAGTGATTTCATTTCTTTCTGTTTGTTTCGCTAGTCGAAAACGTCTTTCTACAGGCTTTTCTGACGAATGGTAATTATTCATTTATTTATTTATAGTAACGAGTGTTTTACGTATTAGAAGTGTAATAATTTTTATTGAATAGTTAATATTTATATATCACACTATACCACACCACACACTGTATATATTACAGAAATGTAATACACACACACTATATATATATATATATATATATATATATATATATATATATATATATATATATATATATTACATTTCTGTAATATATACAGTGTGTGGTGTGGTATATATATATATATATATATATATATATATATATATATATATATATTGCGACGTCGCGGGATTAGACAACCCCATAACGCCACCATCAGCTACGAAAAGAAGCCCACGAACAGAGAGGAGTAAGGTACGCGGCGGAGTGATGGCTTGTAAACGCGCCATCTATCCGCAGCTTTTCGAACTCTGACGCCCGAACTAGTGAATAATGTTTTTCCGGGAAGTCACGAAGAGAGGAGAATATTCACCCCTCCAAAATTTCCCTAGGCGCAAGTACCTTAAGTATCGCGGCGCGCCTCGGAGCAGCCCTCTTTGATTGCAGCAGCGACGGCGACTAGACTGAGCTCTCTTTGATTGCAGCAGCGACGGTAACTAGACTGAGTTCTGAAGGCGATTGTAACTTGATAGAATAGGAGCTTATTTTAACTTGGTTGTTAAAAGTTAGCTTGAGAAGCGTATCTTCGAAAGTGAGGTAATTAAGAAGTGGAGTGCTCAAACATTCTTCGCATTCACAATATTTCAGAGAGCAAGTGAAGTGACTGTTTGACTTCGAAGTAATTTCAAATTTGTAAAATTCGCGCAGAAGGATATTAACTAAATCCAGCATCTCATATTGTATGCTGAGACCACACACGCACAAAATGTGGTAGGTAGGCCAAGCATCTAAAACATAACTTCAGCAACATTAATTCTTCGAGGCTGGAAGCACGAACGAACTTGTACGAGGCGCGGCAGATTAAGAAGGACGACCCCAGGAAGAGCGAAGCGTAGGTGAGAAAGATTAGGAGTGGAACGAGAATTGTACGAGTCCGGAGAACGGGGGGGTGGAAATTGTAGGCGAAGCAGGGTCCAGTGTTCGAGGGAAGGAAACTTGTAACGTCGTGGGACAGCAAGCGGAGAAGGGTGGCGACGCGGGACTGCGAGCGGCAGAAAATCCCCAAGGTTACCTATAGGCGAGCGATGCGGAGCTGTTGAGGTAAAAAATCTGGGAAATTTTTATGCGGCGATCAGTTGGGGAAAGAAAATAGCAGTAAATACACGACAATTCGTGTTAAAAGTGGGTGAAAAGTCCAGAATAGGTGGGAGAAGAATTCCGAACAATGTGAGTGGCAGTTTCAAGTTCATTTACTGCACGGGTCATTAAATTCATTCAAAGAGGCCATACCTTGTACAATTTTACTTAAATAATTCATAATTTTCACATGTTGTATAATTGATGTTATCTGAAAAAGTCAGTTTATTGTATTGTGTTAAAAGTAATTGCTTTCTGTGATATGTAAAGGGGTCAGATTTAAGTAACATGTATATTACGTTTTATTGTTTTTTTCTCTTTAAAGTTCAGTGTTATAGTGAGTGCGAAGCCCAAGGCTAGCACCTGTGAACGGGATTCCTTAAAACAAGTGTAAAATTCATTTTAAAAGCCGTGCACGGAAAAACTAGAGAGTAAAAAGAGTAAAATAATTTGGTAGATGAAAATTCAGAAAGAGGAATGAGCAAATTGTAAATTGTAGTTGGTGAAAGGGTGTTCAGGCATTCGGGGTGACGCCTTTTTTTTTTTTTTTTTGCCTTTTTTTTGTGACCAACTACTTCAAGTGCATTATCCTGTTATAAAATTGTGTTACTTTAATTTTTTCATTGAATATATGTTCATTTTCTTCGTATTTTATCTGATTCATTGTGTCAAGGGTTCAGACCTTTCTCATACCCAAAAGATCCTGCTTCCTGAGAATTTTAAGCTCGCTTTACGAGCATTCATTCAATCTCGCCCTCACGTGTGGAAGGTAGTAGGTGGGTGTGTTAGAATATATATAACACTGTGGTGTTAGGTGAAAATGTTATCCATATTTGTCTGAATGTGAATGAATAGGTGCAGGTTGGTGTGTATGCGAGGGTTCCTTGGTCTATGTATCTACGCGTATATGTTTGTATGTATAGTTGTGTACTATGTAAGTTTATTTATCTATATGTTAGTATATATGTATTTTCATTTATAGTATAGGAATGTAAATGCCATCTACATATCTAAGAAAGGACAAAGACAATTTGTTTTTTATATTGACTTTTTATACTTATTATTTTATTTGTAATTGTAACTGTACTTTCGTATTGCTGAATTCTGCCACCGGGCATCATCTGCTCAACTGTAAAATACATTTTTATCTATCTATTATTTACCGATATCGATATCGCGATAAAGATCTCGTATGAATTTGTTGGTCTTAAAACTTGATGTAGTTTTTCTACATCAAATCAGAAGTTTATGAAAACATTTGAGAATATACTGTATATAGAGTATACACATTCCGTATTTTGGCTATTTACATCCTTTTAGGTACTGTATTCAAATAACCTGCTTCAATGTGTCCCTTCGTTCGTAACTCACGGTTAATACAAGCATGCATTGGGTCGGTAAGGCTTGCGGGGATAATAAGGTTCACGGGGTAACGGGAATCCGCGGTAAATTATCGAGAACAAACCATATTGAAAGGCAGAAACATATTCTTCTACCTATCATTAGTAATGATAACTACAGCCAGTTGATAGCTGCAGTCGAAGAAAGCTGACATCGACGATTATCGCGCTCGCACCAGGAAAGTAAGTGGTTGATGTTGGAAGTGCTATCAGAAAATAATGTCTTAACCACGTGAACTTTTCTGGAGATTTCTGGAAGAATTAAAATTCGTTGGAAGGGAAGTACTTCAGCACACAATTTGCCACCAAATGCCAAATTCTACAAAATGATACCAAATGAGTAATTTTATTAAGTAGTAGTTTAAGTGAGTAGTTTTGATAAAAATGTGCCTACGGGGTAATGGTGGTCAGTGATTTTCATTTTTGCAGTGTGACTCTCATTGGCCCAAACAAAATAATTTAATGATCTGAATGAGTTTAAATACCCCATGACGCTATTTACACATGTAGCAAGAATTGCTGGACGGATGAAGAATTCATCAAATAGCTCAAACACTTCAAAAGCCTCACTTGACCAATTGCCCAGGATTCAGCGCTGCTGGTCTTGGAGAACCTTGGGATTCACATTACTTAAGACTCCTACAATTATTGAAACCAAAATAAATACTGCTTGAAGAACTTAAGTGTTCACTTTGATTCATATTTCTTTAGTGACTCCCATTACCCACATGTGATGGTAATGGGAGTCAAATACAAATTTTTGGAAATACGATATATGAACAGGTTTTAGTGAATTCTTGATTATTTTTGTGGCGAAAACACAAGCTTAATAACTAATCTGTGATGTAAAAGCACATACTGGTTCACAGGAACAATTACTACTGATTTATATTGAAAAAAAATTACCCTCCTTATCCCCGTCTTCCCTACGAACAACGGAAATTAGTCCGACACTAGACGGACGGCATGGAACGGACAGTTTCCGAATCACCTTGGTTCCTCGTCTTGTATTATACTTGACGGCTTCATCATGTTTATTAAAGAAGCAATCATTTTATACTCATTATTCATAGCAGAAGAAGAAAATTAAGGAAGGAGTCAGAGAATGCCCAGTTCTGGGATCATAATAATCAGAACGAGAACAACGAAAAGGAAATTTCACGTGTTATATACCGATCTGGTTGAAGGTGATAAATTATTTCGATACTTGAGAATTCTTTTCTCATAAATTTCAAGCTCTATTGGATACATTGAAAAAATGTATGAGTAAAAATTTGGTAAATATCGTAAGTGTATACACTTCTATTGAACTACGAGACAGAATCGTAACAATTGCATTAATTGCAATTACAATTGTAAAATATTTACATATTGTTTGTATTTTTTATTTTTTTATTTTAATCATCTATAGATAATTTTTCATGTATTGTGCTAGCCCATGAAAAACAAACAAATGTTTAATTTCTCTTTTTATTTCATAGTAGAAATTTTCGACATTAGAAAATATTTTTAAAACAGTTTAAAGCAGGCATGTCAAGGTAGCGGGGAAGATAACTGCGTCCTGAGAAATTCGCGCGAGATTTAAAAGTGCTGTACATGTTATGCGGAATAGCGGTGCGTCACTGGATGCCTGGTCCGTGACAGTCTTTTGGAGACTTGACAGTTATTGACACAAATTTAGCTATATTAATTACTATTTAGTCTTTAAGGCAAAGAAATGATCCACTCAAATGAAATAATACATCAGTCTGATTACAAATTCTCAACTGAGAATAAAAATCAAAGAAATTGAATCAAAGGTATCTTGATTTTGTAATCCTATTTACTTAGGAGTGATATGAAAGCATGAACTCTCTACGTTCAGGATAAAATATTTAACGGAGAAATATTCTTGTCTGTTAAAAGTGCTGTCCGTCAGGGAGCGATTCTTGCTAATTTATAAAAACCTTTATTATATTTCACATTATTGCTAAATGCAATAAATAACTGATTTAATAATACAAAACAAAAACACGGAAAGAGTACGTCATTCAAACACATTCCGGTCATTTAGTAAAGATGTTTACATAGTCGTAAATGAAAATTTGGTAAGAAAATAAACATAAATTTGTAATAAGCAGTAAAGAAAATAAACAAAATAAAATTCTCGGTTATTTGACAGAAAAAATCTGGCAAACATACGTACGAGCCACTGTTCACTGCCTCTCGCCGCCGAAGCTTGCGCATGTACACCCCTTTCTGGATTTTAAGGGGAAATGGACGTAAATGTAGCTTCACTATGCGCACGTTTTGTTGAGCTTTCCTTTTGCTTATAGTGGTAGTAGAGCTTAGGGTGAGTTTCTATTTGTTAGCAATAGACAAAAATCAAATCTGTTCGTTCGTTTACCGTTACAAATAAGTTTTCTATAATTCGGCAACGAAAATATCTAGTTTTTGAAATGTTAATCTCTCGCTTTTTTATATTTATTATTATTATTATTATTATTATTATTATTATTATTATTATTATTATTATTATTATTATTGTTACTATTTTTCATCTTTCAACTATTAATAGTTAATTTGTTGGGAAGGAATTCTGAAACTCAAGAAAGCGTGCGCAGATAATTTTCTCTCTCATAGGTCACACACGGCTTTTGACTAAATAAATGAATAAAATGAGTTCCGAATCCGAGGAAGTTGACAGTGCCCTTAGCAGCATCGGGCTCCCCGGGGCGGGCAAGTAGCACCGAGGCCACATTCAGCTAGCGATAATATATATTTTAAATACGCGCATAAGTAAAAAGAGGTTTGTCAGAGTGAATAAACAAGTAAGTATGTTAGAAGGAAAAAAATCGTTAAAATGTGAGAAAGGGCTTACCTGCGTAACACTAAGGGTAAGGCGAGGGAGGTATGTATCCTAGCAATATAGATGCGGGTGTTAGAGGGATGAAACATTATTGCCACACAAATTTATATATATATATATATATATATATATATATATATATATATGTGTGTGTGTGTGTGTGTGTGTATGTGTGTATGTGTGTGTATGCGTGTGTATGTGTGTATGTGTGTGTGTGTGTGTGTGTGTCATATCAGTGTCGGTTGATTGATTGTAACTGATTCCTGGCGCGTCAACTAGGGGTGGCGGTGGTGTTGCTCCACTTGATGGCGAGATGCGGCGCCGACCTACCGTCGGGTAGCGGGGTTTCCTCAAGCAACTATCTCCAACCAGTGGGGCACCGCCACAGCCGGGACATGCTGTAAGCTCCCGACCTGTCTCCCAACATGTGTAGCGGTGTAGTACATATTAGTGTGAGAGTATGCAAGGGGAGATGGTTGTACTGGGAAGAGGTAGGAAAGATCGCGCGCGGTCCGTGGCCCGTTTGTTAGGGTACTGCCCCGACATTCGCCTGGGTTTGATCAGAGAAACCACGGAAAACTACCAATCAGAGCAGACGGTCACTAGAATTCTCCTCCAGACAGGGACTGAATTCGACCAAGCTGACAATAAGTGTCGAAAATTCTGCCACCGTCGGGACTGGAACCTAAGACCTCCCGGTCAGAGGGACTGCAGTGACATCAGTTATGTCCTGAGCCATATCTCCCGGTTTTAAGTGTTGGACTAACTCGACATTTGCCAGCTAGCGATGTTCATAGCTCTGGGACTTGTTTTTTTTAATTATCTACGTCTGAGGTTAAGCAAGACAAGTGGCGAGCATCACGTGTTCCCATTACCATATTCAGTATACTTGGCCTGTCCGAGTTTTTCTTTCTTGACACAGCTGTATAATCAATTTGTAATAGAAATATCCAATTTTTCCCCAACCAGAAATTCAACCTGGAATCGCATCACGGAAAGCTAGTTCGCTCAAATTAATAAAAAAAGTTCGAAATTGTACAGAAATTGTGATTCTGCAAACTTTAAACACCCCAAAAAGCTTGTAAAACTGTACACGAAGAAATACATGTAAAAAAGTTAAAATGTAAGTTATTTTCCCTCAAACAGGTGCAAAATTATTGATTTATTGGTTATCAGAATATGTACGTCAATTTGACTACTTATTTCAACAATTGTGGACATTTTTTTTTATCAAAGTGCTTGAAGTACAACCTATTATCCAGGAGAGGCTCTGGACACAGTAATGCAGTGATGTGGAAATGATGATGAAAATGGTTAACTACACATTCTTTAAATGTAAATATACTCGTATAAAATATAAAGAATATAATGATGCTACTGAATGGTCCAAACTTTCTCATACTAGCTGGGTTTTTTATTTTCTCAACCTAGGCTACAGTTTCGGTTTTGCCCAACTACCTTTTCGGCAGCCACCCATTGATGCCCAAGAGTATTTTTTTAACGTTTTTCCAATTTTTCGGATACCTAATTGCAGAATTCAATTATGTCTTTAAGAGCATTATAGAAGGGTAAAATATGGTTGTATGTATTCATTTCTCATACTACCGTACAAGATCGCGCGCGGTCCGCGGCCCATTAGTTAGGGTACTGCACAGACATTCGTCTGGTGTTAATCGGATAGACGGAAAACTACCGCTCAAAGCAGCCGGCCGCTAGAATTATCCTCCAGACAGCGATTGAATTGGACCTACGTAGCTATCTAGCTAGTGTCGAAAATCCTGCCATCATTGGGACTCGAACCTAGGATCTATTACTAGTCAGAAGCACTGCAGTGACATCCGTTCTTTTCCTGAGCCCCCTCCCCCGGTCTGTAACCTCGGAAAGCCATGTAAAGTGTTACGTAAATTACAGTTAGTCACGAAATTTGATATAGACGATTCAAAATGACAATATGTGTGATACAATGTGATGTTTGAAGATAATACGTATTTCAAAACAGTGTGATGTTCAAGATGAATATTCGATGAACAATACTATAATATTGTTTTATTTTTCCAAACATATCATTATATGATCTATTTCGTGAGATATTGTGTGAGTAAACGTAGCGTTAAGAACCTTGAATGGCAAAAAAGTCGAACACTGATAACAAACATTAAAAAAATATGTATACGTTAATCCTTGGAAAAAACCCACTTGAAAAAACAATAATTAAACAGCAATATTTCATTAGAAATGTGCAGTTGGTTCTCACTACCGATGTTCCTAAAACCTAGGGAATTGAACAAAAGCTTCCTGATATTCTTCTTTTTGTCGGTAGAATTTTGTACGTCGACGTGGACAATGGTGAGTAAATAAGAATGCATGCAACACTCAGTGACGCAACAGACATTTTCCTATAGACTTGGGAATGTTGAAACTTAAACTTTTATTGCAAAGAATTTTGCAGTTACGCTTAATATAAATGTAATTTTTAATTTCCCATATAAGAAGTACAGAAAAGTTTTGTAACGTTTGAAAAAAGAATGATGTCTAGATTTTGGCGAAAGTACACATTTTAGAGAACAGTATTAGCAAACATTTCTTTTAATGACTGTCTCTCCGTCCGTCCACCAGTAAAAAACATTCGCGTTTTAAGTCGTGCTCAGATTTTTGCAGAAAAATAATGTTCGTTAATCGGTTTGACCCGATTCAAGGGTCTGAGAATTGAAAACGGGTCCTCCAACTTTCGGAGATACTTTACATTGGGTGTTATGATAAGCCAAAAACCACGGTGTAATTTGAATGCTAAAATCGGCATTCAGCATTAGCAATAATGGCATTGTATGCAAGCTCGAAATTCAAGGAATACACAATCGATCAACACAGTGTAATATTCCATGCTTGGTGTCATAGTTTGGTTTAGTTTTTTTTTTTTTTTTTTTTTCGTGTTTCCGGGCGCGTCAACTGCATTGGTCATTAGTCCCGTTAGTGTAGTGCATGTTTCTTTCTCGTGAGATGACGTTGGTCTTCCCCCGCTGGATGGCGAGATCCGGCGTAGACCTACCGTCGGCTAGTGGGGGTTTCCCCCTAACCAGGACTCTCCCACCAGCGGGGCACCGCCCCAGCCGGGACTAGCTCTAAGCTCCCGACCAGTCTCCCGGAATATGTGATAGTGTAGTGCATGTTAGTGTAAGTGTGTGTGTGTGTGTAAGGGGAGAGGATAGGATAAGGAATGTGAAGGAAAGATAGCGCGCGGTCCGTGGCCCGTTTGGTAAGGAACTGCTCCGGCATTCGCCTGGTGTTGATCGGAGAAACCACGGAAAAGTACCGATCAGAGCAGCCGGCCGCTAGAACTTTCCTCCAGGCAGCGACTGAATTCGACCTAGCTGAAAAGCTAGTGTCGAAAATCCTGCCGCCGTCAGGACTCGAACCTAGGACCTCCCGGTCAGCTTGGTGTCATAGAACTGATCAGATGGGGAAACACGACCCCGAACATATTACATGCAAAAGGTGCCGAGAAGACATTGAAAGCCGCGATCTTATAAGAGCGCAAAGAATAAGTCTCTTGAAAGATATTGAAGCGTACACACGTAAGCGGTTGGTGAGATGCGAACGAATTTTCAGCATAGGCTGGAGTTGTACTATCTAAATAATAGGGAGGCGGTAGCTTATGATGAAGCTGATAGGTTGCTGTTGTATAAATAGTAGCATTGATTTGTAATTGTGGATTTTATTAATGTGGTAGTTGGCAGTTTGAATTAAAACAGACGCCGTATTTTGAGAGAATGTATCTTAGGATAGCTCCGTAGATGGAAGAATTTTCGATAAATAAGTGAAGATGGTCGCGCGTAGGTGTTTCATACGAAGCACAGTTAAGGAATATCGCGACCGTGTATTGATAGTATGAGAAATATTAAATCCAATTAATCATTAAATCGTTGAGGACGTTCCGGAACATTTTAAATTTATTTTAATGATACGCATGAATGCGAGAATAGGGATACCTCTGACCGGGAGGTCCTAGGTTCGAGTCCTGACGGCGGCAGGATTTTTGACACTAGCTTTTCAGCTAGGTCGAATTCAGTCGCTGTCTGGAGGAGAATTCTAGCGGCCGGCTGCTCTGATCGGTACTTTTCCGTGGTTTCTCCGATCAACACCAGGCGAATGCCGGAGCAGTACCCTAACAAACGGGCTACGGAGCGCGCGCGATCTTTCCTTCCCATTCCTTGTCCTATCATCTCCCCTTATACACACACTTACACTAACATGCACTACACTATCACATATTCCGGGAGACCGGTCGGGAGCTTAGAGCTTGTCCCGGCTAGGGCGGTGGCCCGCTAGTTGGGGGGAAACCACACTAGCCCACGGTAGGTCGGCGCCGATCTCGCCATACAGCGGGAGAAGATCCGAGGAAAAACATGCACTACACTAACGGGACTAATGACCAAAGCAGTTGACGCGCCCGAACACACGAAAAAATCAATCAATCAATCACTAGGGATACCAAGAACATTCCTCGGACAACATTCTGCTGATTCGACCGAGAAATCATCCAACAAGACGTAGTAAGCTACCGTACGGTTGTGAGTAAATATAGTCACAACCGTACGGTATTTTAATATTTTACATAGAAAAAGTAATGATTCATGAGCTCATTAGAATTTGTAAATATATAAAAGAATAAATGTTAAATTTTTATTGTTGAGACAGGCTGATAATTATAGTACTTGCCTTCAATCTAACAATTGGGTTTAATCAATGGAACTTCCAGGAATCGTGATTCTGGATAGAATTACACGTCCACATGCAACAAGTAAAGAGTCAACTGTTGTAAGTCGAAACCCATGATTAAATTGAAAGTAAATTTAATAAATTAGTGTGAACATAGAGAGAATTAATGACGATAGCAGCGCAACGGTAGATATAACAATATTAATAATAGTAGTTGAAGTAATTCTCGTCATATTGTTAGATGTTGGTGTAAATAGTATCCAGATTTAGCAATAGTAAAAATATCGAAGAGAAAAAGTATCTCACAGTATATACCATCATGAACATTTTCTCAAAAATTTTTTTTCTAAACGATTTGTCGAATAAATTAAATTATAAATAATATACATGTCATATCTTCTGAATTTTTTAAATAATTTACCTTTTTTTTTTTTTTTTTTTTGTTTTTACAGATCACAATGCAAGAAATTCCAAAATTATTTTTAAAAAAATGTCAAGATAATTGTAAATATAAGTTTCCATTTCAAACTTGAATATCCATTACGAACCAACGTGTTTCAATAGAATGCGTTCAGTTATAGAGAAACGAAGTGAACCAAAGTAACACAACCTCAAGGGCAGGATTGGACTAGAATAATTTTATATTTTAAATTGACATGAACTGGAAACACGTTCTGTCCTTTACACGAACAAAATGTAGATGGTTTAGCTAAATAAAATAAGTTGAGAATAAGCAAAAATAATGATAATTTTTGAAAATAGAATATGTAAGTCCACTTTTCTTCTTTATACCAGAAAACTTTACACTATCAGTGTAAGCCCTAGAGACATTTTCAAAAGTTTCTCAAAAATGGCTCCAAATTTGTTCTTTAAATTTCTTGTAAGAATAGAGTAAAATACACTTATAAAGGTGGCATAGTTTCCAGTTTCAGGATTAACACTGAATTTTCGGAAATTGTAAAAGTATGAATTTTTTCGGCAACTTCTTACAACTACAATATTGAAGACAGAGACCTTTCCTTCAAATGAACTTTGTCGTCCATAAATACTTCTTTTATTAAGGTCATGTAGATGTTTTGTAAATTTTCGAAGTTTTCGTGTAGTATTGGGTGCAATATTTGCAATTTTAAAAAATTACAAAAACAAGATTTTTTCTCGGCTCCAAATTTTTTCTTTAAAATTTTTGGTAGGCTTAGTGTCTCACGTCGGTAATACTTACTTTAGAGTCGATTTCTTCACATTATTATATTTATGAGTAGATGTGCTTTAAATAATGTCTTTAAAAGTTTCTCGAAAACTCAACAGTTTTCTATTAAAATGAGCTCAAATTTCGGCATTTTCAGAAACGCTCAAACGCCATTTCTCAAAAATGGCTTCAAATTTTTTCTTCAAGTTTTTGTAACGTATAGTGATAATGGCACTGTTTAATATGACGTTAAGCTCATTTTGGTGTATTCTTTTGTTTTTTCAAAAATTACAAAAATGCAATTTTTTAAAGATGTGTCTCACGTCGTTAATATGCACATTTCCATCGATTTGTAAACATACAATTTGAAATAATGCGTAATCGCCATTTTCTTCAAAACAGCTTTTAAATTTTTCAAGGGAAATTTCTATTTAGAATGAGATTTTTAATACTATTCAAGGTAACCTTCGGTTCTACTATTAAGAAACCGAAAAGTTGAGAAGATGTCAAAAAAATGTTCTTTGGGTGACGATAGATGGCAAGAGGATGGGACATCATAAAGCCCGTCCGCACCGAGGAAATTAGAAAACTTTACTACGAGAGTCTGTGCCATTTTGTAGTATCTCTAGTTTCCAATGTGCCCTCATGTTTAATATTGGAACTATATTTGTATTATGTTTAATGACGACTTTCACTTTCCTTTTGCCATTCATTTTAATATTTGCAAATACCTTACTGCTTCCACGCCTCACGTTTTTAACACATTTTCTCAGTGGTTTCGGCAAAAGTAATCTTTCTTCGCGGAAAAATATTCCTTTCGTGTAAATACGATAGGAATTTGGTAACCAAAAAGTTTCTTGAGAGAAGTGACAAATTCGATCCAGTAATTTCAAAAAAACTAATTATATAAACATGTCCATTTATAAAACAATATAAATTTATCATTCAGGTATGATTCACGTAAAATTGGATCGAACAAGCTACGTTCTCATTTGTGTCTCCGCATAATTCATCTTACATTCGGGTGGCTCGAGTCAGTATGTTTATTGTGAGAATTCTGATTTGGTGTTGTTGACGTTCGTATTAGAAAAAATAGAAGAGGTCATCTTATATATATATATATATATATATATATATATATATATATATATATATATGTATATATATATGTATTATATATGTATATATGATGTTGACGAAGATGACCTCTTTTATTTCTTCTCAGCACTTTTAAATAATTGTCAGACGACAGCGATTTGAGATGGCCAGAAAATATTATTAACCCCTTAATATAACTGATATTCTTATATTTGGATGTAACATCATTTAGATTTAATATTGTATAAACGTTACTGACAAATGCAACATTATTAGAAGTCAGGCAGTACCCAGTCGACTCCAGTTACCAGCAGGTTTCCGAAAACAACAATTATTCGTTTTCAGGAACTTAAAAAGCCTATTTAAGCCAAAATATCTACTTGAGGTTCTTGTGGCTTTACGCATCATTTTCTATTGGACGCATATAATTTACGTATTTATTTACTAATAACTTATTATAAATATTTTCAGGGTTCCTATAAGTATATCGAAATAGAAAAGATTGTATCATGTCAAGATGTGGAACTCAAGGATTTTCACTGTTATTTGAAACCTTCATTTGTGAACGATGAAAAAAAATTCTATGGACATTGGTCTTCCACATTTGATCTTATTGAAGAAATTGAGGCAAGTTATTATCTTAGCAATAAAAATGAGTATATGTCTGTATATGTATGTATGTATGTATTGTCTTTTGTCTATATATCTCCATCTATATTTCCCCCCATTTACAAATTTATAAAGAGACAAATGCGTTGCGTGACAGCACGATAAACTCTGAATGTTCTGAATCAATACCGATGATTTTTTCTCCTAGCTTCCTTTGAAGGTGTAGGCTATGATTTACAATCATAAACCTTAACATATTTACAAAATAATTACTTTTGTGGTCTTCATATTTTCTCGCTGTCTTACGCAGTAGACAAAAAGTTAATTAATTCTGCGGGAAAAAACTGCAGAAAACCCTTATTGTCGGGCCCTTTTAACGAAAAATGGGGTTTATTGGTTGCTAAATTTACATTGATCGATTTCGAGATTTCGATGGAAATATACATTTTAGAGTCACCGATACCGAAAAAGTGTTTTTTAAAAACGTCCGTCCGTCCGTCCGTTCGTCCGTGATCACTACTATCGCCTAAAACATACGTAGTGTTCTTTTGGAAAATGGTATCTCCAGTCGATCTGGCTGGAAGCCTTGCGATTATGAAAAACATGATTTAAAATTTGGAAGTACTTTACATGTTGTCCCTGGCACATTTTCATTTTTTTTCCAAAATGACTCCAAATTATTTCTTTAATTTTTTTGAAAGAATATGGTAAAATACAGTTATAAATATTGCATAGGTCAGTTTTTTATTATTAACTCTGAATTTTAGAAAATGGCAAAAGTTTGAAAATTTTTCGGCTTATTCCTATTACTACAAAATTGATGATAGAGATATTTCCTTCAAGTAATTTTTTTTCTGGGTGGTTAGTTATTTCATTAAGTCCACTTAAATTCTTTTGAAACATTTAGTAGTTTTTTAGCAATATTGCGTGAAATATGTGCCATATTAAAAAGTAACAAAAACATTTCCTCCAAAACGGGACCAAAGTTTTTCTTTCAAATTTTGGTAGGAAATGTGCCAAAAGTTTTATATAAGATTACATAACGTCATATTGTTCTATTCTTTTGTTTTATCAAAACTTACAAAAATGTGTTTTTTTGTCATGCGTCACACGTCGTTAATATTTACATTAGCGGTAATTAGTTCAGATTATTGAGTTCATGAGTACAAATGCTTCAAATGATATCATAAATTTTCTGGAAAACCCGAATTTTTCTAAAAAAAAAGAAGCTAGAAATTCCTCAATTTCAGAAATGTTTAAACACTATTTTCTCTAAAATGGCTTCAACTTTTTCTTCAAATGTTTGTACAGAGAGTACTAAGTGACACTATTAGATGACATAAAAGACATTTTGCTGCATTCTTTTGTTGTTGTTTTTTTTTTCAAATAAAAGGGGAGTAGTTTTTAAATATATCTCAGACCTTTAATATACACATTTCCAGCTATTTGTATAAATTACTGCATTTGGAGTGGATGTCCTTCAACTTCTAATAATGGTTTTCAAAAACTCAAAAGATTTCTGAGAAAAAGAGCTACAAATTTCGCATTTACAGTAATGCTTAAGACATTTTCTTAATAACAGCTCCCAATTTTTTAATGAAAATTTCCTTATAAAACGAGGTGTTACTCTTCTTTAATATTATTAAAGTAATATTTTGTTTTACCATTACAAAATCGAAAAGTTAATAATTTTTTTTAAAAAATGTACTTAGGGCGGCAATAGATGGCAGGTGGCAAAAGATTGTGGCATGACCGAAAAATTGGCTCATACCAAATATATTAGAAATATAACTAGTACGAGAAAGTCTGTGCCATTCTGTAGCACCACTTCTTAACTTCTCGTACGTACATACATACGGGATAGTATACGTTGTATAGAGAAAGTTATGTAATGTCGCAGAATGTCGATTTCGGGATTTGAACGGAAATACGTTTTGGTGTTCAATGATAACGAAAAATTATTGTTTTTTCGAAAACGCCTGTCCGTCTTTCTGTCTGTCCCTAACATTACTGCCGGTAACTCGAGTAATAAGAACGACTGGTCAGTCGTCCGCCGAATTTATGTGGCCACTCTTTGTGGTAGTGGAGGTAATGCGGCATGCATTCATCTTATTCCCGAATTCTGATGTTGTGTGGGCGGCTTGGTTAAGACCGAACGTCTAGACCGAACGTATTTTCGGTCTAGACGTTATATATATATATATATATATATATATATATATATATATATATATATATATATATATATATATACGCATAAATATAAATGCATATCTGTATTCATGTACATACACATAAGTGAATGCACATATGTTTGTATGAATGAATTACGTACGAATGCATTCCAGAATGCATAGTATATATGGGGGTTGTTAACGATGCACAAAATTAATTTATAATTATTTTAATATGCAATTAATATTATATTTTCTAACAAGTACGTATTTTCAGATATAGGTATTACATACTTAAGAGGGTACTTACAGATCGAAATATCTATTAACAAACAACTAAAATTATGACTCGAATCGGGCGCATTAATTTTTCAGTGTAATGAGGTAAAATTCATTATTATTTTTTAACCGAGCTTAATTGAATGCCATTGATTAAATTATATTTACCTATTTTAACTGTGTGTTCTGATCCATTCACTAGTAAACGGTTTGTTACTACTAAACTGTTTGAACATAAGGTAAACTTCAGAAAATCACAAACCTTAACGGGATAGGTCGAATTGTCCGATTCACGCGCTACGAATGAAATCATTAACATTAAAACAAATATGTGTGTGTATGTGTGTTCAATTATGTACTGGATTTAACTAGAATGAAGTGTAGATTGTAAGTATACTATAAAAGGTAAGTTAATAAGCATTCCCCCATATAATATTGTAACCCCGTATTAATAGCATTAAATTGAATTCTTTTGATTTCCAAAGAATAGATTGTTCTTAACTTCTAGATGATTCTAACAATATGGAGATGGGGTACAAATAATTGGGCAAAGAATTATGTTGTTCGTGGCAAAAATATTTGCGAGAAACTGCAAAATACGTGGATTGATGTACTAGAAGCAATATTAAAAAGTAGTGGATTAGATCCAACGCAATGCGTCGTGCCAAAGGTAAGTATGAATAGAATGTAGTTCTTTCATTTTTATTTATTCCCTTCTTAGGCATATGATTAGTATTTACATTGAGAAATGAAAAATCGTATTTGCCTGAGAATTTTTTTGTTGCATTGTTAACGAACAGTTGGTGAACTTGTTAACAGTTGCATATCAGAGCCAACTTACGATCGTGCAGATATTATAAAATTACACACCTGCTTCCGCTTTGAGTAGCCGAAGTAAGCAAAATAGTCTCCGGCGAGGATTCGCGCTTAAACCGAGTGAGGTGGCTTAGGACATCAACTGATGTCACTGCAGTGCCACTGACCGGGAGATCCTAGGTTCGAGGCCCGACGGTATCAGGAATTGCTAGGTCGAATTTAGTAGCTGACTGGAGTAGAGTTCTAGCGGCTGGCTGTTGTGATCGGTAGTTTTCCGTGGTTTCTCCGAACAAGACCAGGCGAATGCCAGAGCAGTACCCTACTTAACGGGCCAACGACCGCGCGCGATCTTTCTTTGTCGTATAAACCTAATCTTTCTTCCACTCACCTACACTTACATAGACCACACTACTACACATGCCGGGAGACCGGTCGGGAGCTGAGAGCTTACCCCGGCTGGGGCGGTAACCCGCTGGTGGAAGATACCTGGCTTGGGAAAAACCCGCTAGCCGACGGGTAAGTCGGTGCCGGATCTTGCCGACCAGCGGGCGAAGATCACCGTCACCTCTCAAGGAAAAAACATGGAGTACTTTACGGAACTAATGACCTTAGCTGTTGACGCGTCCGGAATTACTAACAATCAAGCAATCAATTCGCGCTTATCAATGCCATTGCAACACCCAGAGGTGGAGATCATCTGAAGATACCAGAATAAATTGCAAAACGGCACAGGGATTTTTTATATGAGAACTAATAATACATTATTTTGCAAAATATTAAAATCATTTACTGCAAGTTTGGGAAAAAATAATGTCAGGTTTTGAGATATGACGCGTTACATGCAAAGCAGGATGTGGACTGAAATACCACATTGTATAATCTTATTAGCTAGCGTACTATTCAACATTTTATTTTTCAAATTCCACAACATAACCTTATTTTCTTGTATTCTCTATCCATTTGGGATTATGTCACTTTATATTTTGCAGTCAAGGTAAGTGAATTTAGATACTTTTCCGTTTTTTGACTAGATATCCCTAAATTACAAGTTTGTAGCGCACGGTTAAGGAATGTTATAATTCTTTTGAAATCATCGTTTGGAGTAGTCAAAAAACTAAAAATTCTTGAGATTATTTCTCCATTTAAGTACCTCTTGGTTTTGTGGCACCCCTTAGCTCCATTTTTTTTATGTGTATGTTGAAGAGGCGTGGGAACAAACCAAAACTTACTTTAATCCTTGGATTACTTTTAAAAGATCTGATTTTCGCAATTGAAATCCTACTAAAAAATTTCATATTCTGATACATTCTTTTAATGCCATGTAACAGGTTTCCGGAAGTGTCTGGGAGCTAAAAAATACACCAGAAGTTTGATCTGTTCACACTTGAATATGCTTTGCAATAATTTAAAAACATATGTGGGGCAGATTGAATTATCTTCGCTTCTTTAATACGTTCTAAAGAGAAAATTGCATCAATTCTTCTTCGGTTCCTAAACCTGTTAACTTCTTCCTGTATGACATTCACCCCCTTATTAAGTTTACTTTTCAAAATTGTATTACAACTGTTTGCAATAAAGAGATCCCCGAGGTCTTCATTTGACATTTAAGGCTTTGTCCCAACACGCAGATACTCTGCTTTTGTTCAATAATTGTTAAGAACCCATCCATCTCAACTGCATATTTCCATAATTTCATCGGCACCTGGAATTTCAAGGCTTTTATTAAGCTCCAGAAACTTTTTTGAGATTTCTCATCTATTGATCTGTTATTTTATTTATATTATTTTATTAACTTTTAATGTAGATATCTACACTCTCCGTTATGAATTGTCAACATTATCTTAATTCTGTTTTCTAGGGTAACTACACCGTCAATGGTTTTCCCTCCCGCGTTGAGAAGCTCAAAAATTTTCCATTCCTGCCTACGGGATTGGGGAAGGTCCGCGTATTACTCGAGTTAGAAGGAAAACACCTTGCTTGTGTGGAAATGGAATTTAATATTGTTCCTGAAGATAAGAAGAGAGTACGTCCGGGTCGCTAAACATTGCCGAAGACATTGAAAATATGTTGCAGTAAACTGTAAAACAAAAAGTGCACTATAAAATATCTACACTGTATCCTTTTGCAGTGCACTATAAAATGCCGTGCCATCTATAAAATGGCAAAAAATAATTAAAAATAAAGATTGAGCTGATTTTCGGGTGTTTCTCATTCACTTTGGCAGAGCTAATCAGAAGGCGGGTGTGGATGCGGAGATCGGAAAGGTAAGTGGAGTAGCGAATTCGGTTGACCTGGCCGTGGACTCGAGTCCCACGTAGACTTGGTTGGTTGTGTACCTGTACGTTGCAGCACGGAGGGTTGTCCCACACCATGATGCATCATCCACCTTATAACACCCCCTATTCCGCGGTCCCCTTTCAATTGAATGACACAGGAAGATGAGGTAGAGGTACGGGGGCGCTACACGCCGTCAGCAGCATTTCCTAGTACCTACCCTCCCACGAGTAAAGCGTGTTTTACACGGTCATTTTTTCATCCTTTTTTCATCATTTTTCTATACAGAAACTGGATGGAAAAAGGACGTTCGGTTCTACGCGTACCGAAACTGGATGAACGTAATTCCAGCGTTTTACACGGTCACTCCTGGTCTGTACGTAACCGTGATGAAAATACTTCATGCGAACGCCGCAAAAAGCGCTGGAAGTTTAAGAGTTGAATATTTACGGAAACAAATGAAATCGCGGGAAGAATGTTAAGATAGTTACGAATTCGCAGTGTAAGGAGTAGAAGACGCGTGAGGTATTGTGGTTTACGTGCGAGATGAAAGGGAAAACAATAATCGATATATATATATATATATATATATATATATATATATGTGTGTGTGTGTGTGTGTGTGTGTGTGTGTGTGTGTGTGTGTATATATACACACACACACACACCCTGCCGGAGAACGCACGCAATCGAAGAAAGTTCTATAAAGTGACATTAGGGGCGCCGTAGTCAAACTGGATTAAATCTGTTTGGAAAAATGAAGCATGCATCATTTTTTCGTACAAATTACATCCAGTCTGGTCAGTAACTTGTCTGTACCGACGGGAAATGATGAAAAAATGACCGTGTAAAACAGGCTTAAGGCTAGTTGCAAAATAAAACGCAGGTCCGTGCCATGACGCAGTGTCACTCTGAAGTCCTCACATTGAAGAATAAGTCACATTGGCGATCACCGTACGAGGAACCGCAGTTCACTCCGGTATTCGGAGGAAATTGAGGATTGAAATTGAAATTGAAGGATCGGTATTCAAGGATTTTCCTAAGGATGAGCCAAAGTGACAGCTCGTGCTGACAACATAACTGAAGGTTCGTTGGTCGTTGTGCCCTCGAGCCCATTAGACTCCCTTCCCGCATTCGTTCGTTTGCAGTTGGCTAACTTGTAAATGGCTTCCACGCTTCCTTTTTTGATATCCTCGTCCGACGAAAATACAATGCGCTTTGAAAAATAATTGAAATTAGGAAGTGGAATGTTATGGCCTCTTCTGTAAAAATTATTTTTTCTATTAACATTCCATTGAATTTACTTTTTGTGTGATATATATTGTTTATTTTAAAACCGAGATGCGTACTAGTGCATTTGTTTCCGTCTATTGTGCTGTTGTGTGGTGAGCTGTGATTGAGAGCTTTCTATTTACATTCGTGGTAGTTTTCGTTTACTGATTGTGAGAGCATGTTAAGAGATTATCCACATACGTAATAAAATGTAAATATTTTCCGGACTCGCGTACGTGCATATACCACAGCGAAACTCTTTGACTTCTGCAAAGGGATGTTTTCTCAGCAGCCATAACCTAACACTCTGCGAAGAGGCGTGGCTGAATAGCTGTCGCGGCGGAGGGATACTTCTCTGAAATACATGTAATGTTCACTTGTTACCTGAACTGTCACTTTGGCTCATTCTTAGGAAAATCCTTCTATACGAGCGGCGACGAGAATTTCGCGATGTTAGTGGATTTGAGTTGTGAATCGGATTCCGAAAGCGAGTTCGAGTATGAAACGTTATGTTACATCTTCTGTTGAATCAAAAAGGAGAAATAAGTTATTACATGGAGAAAAGAGAAACAGAATTTGCTCTAAGGAATTTGATGATGGCTAATTGTAGCAGTATTTTAGAATAAACTAAGATCAGTTCAAAGTAGTGTATGACCTGACCAAAAATGAAATTTGTAGAGGGCTGTAACACCACAATGCCTATTAGAACCGAGGACAAACTAGCAGTGTTTTAAACTACAGCAAATATTTATTAATTTCATGATATTTTAATTAGCAATTGAACCTGAATTTCTATGCAAATGCAAATTTAATTTTTTCTCATTATTTCATAGAAAAGTATCACTTTTCTTTACGAATCAGCCCATTTGGAGCTTTCCTGCGAAATTTTATTTTCATGATTTTTACATTTTTGCGCATGTTTGTAGCAAACTGCATATTTCTGCACTTTTAGCGAAATTTTTGAAACGATAAGGGAAACTTGTTAATTTATTTAAATATCAGTTAATAATTAGCTAATTTTAAAAATGTCTTGAAACTGACGAATTGTAGTCACCATGATTCATAAAACATCTTATTATGGTTTGTGTCATTAAGAACTTTATGAACGCACACGGCCTTAATCAGTTTTTCTTCCATCTTCAGCAGTCACAGACAACCTTCCAGGAAACTGCGTGCAAAACACTGCGTTCCGCAGGGTCACCATGCGCATAAACGGTGACACGTCTCCCTCCGCTCAAACGTTCGCGGGTTAAATGAGCATAATAGTTAGCAGAAACTCACCATGAGTCACCCTGCGTCACGTCGTGGACCTGCGTCTCATTTCGCGAGTAGCCTAAATGTTCCTTCACACGTAGACACAGCAGCGCACTTCTGAAGTCCGCGGCTGGTAGTGAAGCATTGGTTTAAATGGAGGTCTCCCACGTGCGGCGTATTCGCGCTGCTGTGGCGTTCGGCGGCGGACCCTCGGGCCACAGCGGACCAGCACAGGAGGGAATACGCGCCACCGCTAGCATAGCATTAGTTCAAATGGAGGTACCGGGAGCGGTAGCTCAGTGCATCATCTGATGTCACTGCAGCGCCTCTGACCGGGAGGTCCTAGGTTACACTCCCCACGGCGGCAGGATTTTCGACACTAGTTTTTCAGGTAGATCGAATTCAGTCGCTGTCTGGAGGAGAATTCTAGCGGCCGGCTGCTCTGATCGGTAGTTTTCCGTGGTTTCTCCGATCAACACCAGGCGAATGCCGGAGCAGTACCCTGCCAAACGGGCCACGGACCGCGCGCGATCTGTCATTCCCATTCCTTTTCCTATCCTCTCCCCTTACACACACACACTTACACGAACATGCACTACACTACCACATATCCCGGGAGACCGGTCGGGAGCTTAGAGCTTGTCCCAGCTGGGGCGGTGCCCCGCTGGTGGGAGAGTCCTGGTTAGGGGGAAACCCCACTAGCCGACGGTAGGTCGGCGCCGGATCTCGCCATCCAGCGGGGGAAGATCACCGCCATCTCCGGAGAAAAAATATACACTTCACTACCGGGACTAATGACCAAAGCCGTTGACGTGCCCGGAAACACGAATCAAATCAATCAATCAAATGGAGGTCTTGCAACGTGCGGCAGGTTCGCGCAGCTGTAGCGTTTGGTGGACCAGCAGCGAAGGAGAGAGTACGCGCCACCGCTCTCAAAGCATTGGTTTAATGAAGGTCTTTCCACTGGGACACTCGCCATAACATTTTACGTGGTGCGTTCCTTTGTTCGTTTCGGGTTCGACGGTCGGCGAACCATACCCCACCGAACCGTCCCCCTTCCATGGTGTACGGCGGTGCGGCGTGAGAAGTACCCTGCCGCTTATCGGAAGTACGCGACAGTGTCTATAGAAGGATTTTCCTAAGGATGAGCCAAAGTGACAGTTCGCGTAACAAGTGAACATCACGTGTAATTCAGAGAAGTATCCCTCCGCCGCGACGGCTGTTCAGCCACGCCTCTTCGTAAAGTGTTACATCCCTATGCAGAAGTCTAAGAGTTTTGCTGGGGTATATACATGTACGCGAGTCCCAGAAATATTTGAATTTAATTAGGTAAGTGGAAAATCTCTTAACATGTTCTCACAATCAGAGAAAGAAAACTGCCACGAATGTAAATAGAAATCTTTCAATTACAGCTCGCCACACAACAGCACAATAGACGGAAACACGTGCACCAGTACGGATCTCGGTTTTAAAATAAACATAATATTTATCATACAAAAGTAAATTCAATGTAATGTTAATAGAAAAAAGAATTTTTACAGAAGAGCACATAACACTTCACTTCCTAATTTCAATTACTTCTCGCGGCGCACTCAATTTTTGTCGGACGAGGACATCACAAAACGAAGCGTCGAAGCCGTTTATAAGTTAGCTAACTGCAAACGAACGAACGCAAGAAGGGAGTCTAATGGGCTCAAGGGCACAACGACCACGGAATCTTCAGTTATGTTGGCAGCACTAGTTGTCACTTTGGCTCATCCTTAGGAAAATCGTTCATTACGTGTGAAGGAGCTCTGTCTGGGACTGATGACGCTAGGTTCGAACGGTCCTACGGGATACACAGGACGGGTACCTGGGCGTTCAGTTCCTAATTACCGGGAGGAAGGGACCCACGCGAGGACCGCGCTGATTGGTAAGTGAACACTAAAACCATGGGCACATGAGCTGAGGATTGGTAAGTGGGTACATGGTACGGGAGGCAAGTGATGTATCTCTAACCAACGGGAAACAGCCTTAGCCGGGGCACACTCAAGGTGTTGGACGTGTGTGTGTTTGCGTGCCCAAGCCACAGCACGTGTGATCGTGGCCGCGCTTAACTAGTCTCTACCGACAACAATAGTGGGAAGAATCGAAAAGAACCAAAAGGATGGACAGGTTGAAGGCACAACTCGTTATACTTTGATTTATTTAGAGCTTTATTGACGAAATTTTAACTGTTACGGTGTCATCCAATCGGAGCGTAGACGTAACTACAGTGAAGTCACTATTGTGACGTTCAACCTCCCGATTGGATGACATCGTAAGAGCCAATTTACGCCAACTCAACTTATGTTTATATCCAAGTTTAAGCAGTGGCTGCCCCAAATCGTCGCAATATGGAAGAAGTAACATAGACTACAGAAGATGTCACATTACGCATATTAAAAAAGCACCGTGAACTCGACTTCATGATATGCAATCCGATAAAACGGTACGTTCTTTGAGCTATCGCATCTCGTCCACAGCAGACAAATTGCGAGAGTATCGAGCTCATCCTTGTTTCATATCATACACGTCATTTAAGTTTTGAACATATAATTGCTACCTTACTTTACACCTATCTTTGCTCTATATAATATGTTAAAAATATGACATAAACGACGAAATGAAGCTGATTTCTATGACACAATTTACACAAACTCTTCAAATGTCAGTGCTGGATAGGAAATTATACACACACACATACACCCCTGGATAATTCCTTATGGACAAAAGTAATGTTTCTAAAGCCATAATTTAGAATGTGACAACTTTTTGGACTCTTTCAATTCTGACGACGTGGGTAGGGGTATACATCACAAGAACGCCGACCCGAGTGAATTACATATAATTCCTCGACTCCACTATTTGCATATGCAAGTTCTCATTCTAAGGGATTTCTTGGAGCTAACTCCGTTCTGCAGCACTCTCTACTCGCGCCATGCGGCGGTGCCAGTGAATAACCAACTAGGCCTACTCGCGACACGGCGTCTGCAGTGCCCTGGCAGATACACCTTCTGTTCTACAGTGGTATAGATGCACTCAGCCGTACCCGAACCCATCGGAGCACCTCGTTCACACAGCACTTCGCACCAGCCTGGGCGGAAAAGTTTTTGCAGTATAAAGGTTCCCACAGACAGGCGCGGTAGACCCGCAGCGGGTGCGCGCAGAAAGATCTGAGATAGACGCGGCCGCGGAATTTGCGGGACCATTCACACCGGAGCGTCAATTATGAGTCAGCGTTTGGTGACGGTTGGCAAGGTCGCTCGACCGAGAGGGGAGCGAAGACTCCCGAACACGGGCGGACTTCCACGAAACTCGAGCTGCAGTGGAAGAAAGGGGTCTGACTGGGTTAAAATTCGCTAATTAAACGCTGCCAATCCGTTGCTGCGACGCTTGCCCACCGCGCAGTTCTGAACGCGCTCATAAGGCAATACGTGACGCGAAACTTCCGCTGCGGCCAATACCCGTAAGCTGCGGGTCTTCCGCGTCGGTCTGTGGGAACCTTTACTGCGAGAAAACCAAAAAGCGTTACCCGCGAGTGTGTGTATATTTGTGCAGTTTTGTGAACGCACGTAAGGTGCAATGTACGTTCACACCACCGCGGTGCAGCCATTCCTACCCTTACGGGCATCTATGGCCAATCTTGCAACATGAAAAAGAAAAAACAGATCAGTTAGATTTTAGCCAACTGGCGCGCGCATTGCGTGTGGTGAAATTCAAAGCTTATATTTCAAGTCTCATTACGCTGTTTCAGATTTCTCTTACTCCAGGAATTGTTTCGGTCGCTTATACTTCGCCCGTTGGTCGGGTTCGTATGAAGCGACCTCGGAAATGAGAGTGTTTACCGAGTCAGTCCCCGCGAGTGGCTTCGCGTGACTCCCTTATAAAGGACCAAACCACGTGACTTGGAACGTCATCTGCCCCCACGCGCTGCCGTGGAGCACGTGATTAGCGACGCTGGCTCATCTCACGACATTCCGACGCCAGATTATCTCCCCCTACTAGATATCCCTCAGCCCAGGTGTGGCGTTCATTGTTCGAGTGGCTATTTTTAGCTACCCACATCCCTCATTCCTTGCAAGGGCTTCTCTGTTGCCCGCCCCCCCCAAGCAGCGTTCGTTCGGCCGCTTGCAAGGGGGGGGGCTGTGTCATGCGACTGAACAGCTGAGCCCCCCTCGTATAAATGGCGCCCTCGCGCTGCCAGCCGCACGCAGCACGCGACTTCGCCGCTCTCCGCCGCCACCACCTTTGTCATCAGGTGCGCTATGACGCTACGTAAATTATGGAAAGCCCTCTTACTCCATAGCTCAGGTCGTCATAATGGTTCGAATTTGGATTTCAGTAAAAGGCATTTTCACCATCAAAACAATGATTGGTGTGGATTAATGGTTAGTAATACCGGCAACTGCTCATCTGCTAAGGCTTCAACCGCTAGTCAGTCAATTCATTAGTGCCGAAGTGTATTGCATGGTTTTAGATGGGGAAGTGGTGGTGATCTTTCCCTGCTGGATGGCGAGTTCCGGCACCAACTTACAGGTCGTCTGGCGGGATTGTTTCCTTACCAGGTACCTTCCATTAGCCAGGCACCGCCTCAGTCTGAATAAGATCTAAGATCTCGACTGGTTTGCCGGCATTTGTGGTAGCTCAGAGTCAGTGTGCGTACTGTAAGTCGGATAATGTGCACGTAGCTTGCACGCTGGTTCGAGTCCCGCCGCGAAACTTTTCTTTACTACAGCCCGCATAGCTGATACCGTAGAGCATCAGGCTTTTAACATAAGGGTACTGCTTTTAGCAATATTGCACAGTACTGACGTCACGTCACTGCCGCGGGCGGGCGCGTAACACGAGGACCCCAAAAGCGCCACCTTTCCCCTGCCATGTCGCGGTAGCTCAGAACCAGCGTGCGGTATGCCCCCTCTTCTTCGAATATTACTCGCAGCGAGGCCATTTTTGAAGCACACCACAGCACGGCGCTCACAGAGCGCGCAGCTCAACCTCATCGTTACACTCTTCGCCGCCAGAGCGGTCCACAAGACCACGCAAGCCGTTGGGCTGGAGGGGGGACGCGTTTCATGCCTTCGCCACCAAGGCGGATGTAAACATCCGGAACGGTACTCCCGCCGGGGACCGCCCGCTTCCCGGAACACACCATGACGCAATGACCTTGCCGCAGCCTTGGCGGATGCGGGTACGGCATCATAACATTCGCTCGCTTATCCCACCGGATGTGATAACCCACCGAATGTTGTTTTACCAGATCAGTATAAACACCCTACTGTAGTGCATATAAGTGTGTGTATGTATGTGTATAAGCAAAAGGCAAGGATAGGTCAAGAAAGAGGAAGGGAAGATTGAGCGCCGACCGTGGCACATTTTTAGGGTACTGCCTCGGCATTCCCTGGTATTGACCGGAAAGACAATTGAAAACTACCGATCACAGGAACCGGCAACTAGATGACTCCTCCAGACAGTAGCTGAATTCGACCTACCTATTTATCAAATAATTGGTGTCGAAAATCCTGCCACCACCGTCGGGTCTCGAACCCTAGAACCTCCAGGTCAGAGACACTGCAGTGACATTAATGCATGCCTTGAGCCATCTAAGCCGGTACACACGTTATCTGAGCGGAGCCAAAGACTGCACGAGAAAGAACTAATCCATCCTGTCTATCGTTCGAATTACATTTCTATTTATTTGACAGCTAGTGACTGGAGAGAGGGGGTTTCGTTTTCCAATCAGTGGCTTCAAATTCTGCTGACGTCACTGCAGAGTTGCCGATGCTTATTAAGAAAAAAATACATCTTACAGTGCGAAGGAACTAAAAATTGATGACGCCATTATTTCTTTGGTTATGCATCGTGTGTGCGGTGCGTTGTTTACTGTTGTGTGCTCTTATTAAGATTTGTGTCTTGCTGTTGTGCAAGAACGACCTCACGACCACGTGTCAGCCCCCCGACTAAATGGCAACATCGCTCTACCCCCACCCCAGCTCTCAAGTAGATAGAAATATTATTCGATCTAGACCTTTCAGTACAATGAGGTGGCTGCAACAATGAGTGGTATCTGACATACATTATGCCTGTCTACAAAACTCTTATTTACTTTTTTGATTTTTCGTTCATCTCAGTATCTGATTTGTTTTTTCACATAATTTTCTTATGAATTCTTGGTTAATTTTTAGTTTAGGATACGGTTCACGTATAATAACGAGTCCGCCGAGAAAGATTCGGTCTCTTCGCTTTCGGTTCATTCTGCAGCAGTGCGATGTCTTCGCATACGCTTTGTTTATTTATTTATTTTACGTCAAAAAACAGCTAAAAACTGCGTATAACGTGCTATGGGGAAAAGTGAATTTTGTGCACATTTTCAAAATTCTGTGATCCCTACACTAAGTCATATACTACTTAAATTAAAAAAAAAAGTGCGTCCAGAAGCAAAACAAGGGGCCATCTCAGCATTTGCTCAATGATTCAGGGAAACTAGACGAAAATCCTGATCGAGATGGGGGTCATTTGTTCCCGCCACTTTGTAATGCCAAATTATTTGTTCTCGTCACATTGTAATTCCCAATTACATTCAAAGGTAAGTTTTCTCACTTCGTTCTCCCGTATCCAAGACACGGTGAGACTCGGGACTTTGGCAGTCGCGTTCACTACAAACAACCTTGAGTCTACCCACCGCATAATTACCAGTTAAATTTTATAAAAAAAAAGCTCTTTAAATGTTAAGTTCACCCTCTGAAATTAATAAAATTGAAAACTCACCTGAGGAGGTAAACTTATTTGATGAGTTGAAGGAAATTTCTCATTTTTCATTCCTACTTCTTCCTACATTCTTCTTTCGCCACATGTACTCACACAAATACGAAAAGAAATATCAAAGGCTTGGTGGCCTGGCCATTTCCTTTTAACTTCGGGCATTCACACTCTTTTTGAAAAATATCATATTTTTGGCACCATTTTGTAATATTAAAAGCCTCACCTTTTCGCATATCACCGAAGAAACACTCTTCAAAACCTCCATTGTGAAAGCACTGGCCTCCTGTATTCAAACTGCTCAGTTGCAACAATGTTGTGAAGAAGGAATATATACTAATATACTAAAAAATAGACTAATAAATATACTATTATATATAATAACTAGTATATAGTATATTATATATAATATATTATATTGTGACGTCACGGGGGTAGACAACCCCATAACGCCACTATCAGCTATGTAAAGAAGCCCACGAACAGAGAGGACTAGGGTACGCGGCGGAGCGATGGCGGGTAAACAGAATACCAGGCGAAGCGTACTAAAAAATAGGTGAAAGTTCCAAACAATTACTGGGAGAAATATTTCGAACGTATGAGCAGCAGTTTAGATTTCATTCGCTGTACGCACTAGTAAATTCGTTTGAATGCCATACCTTGTACAACTTTTCTAGAGTGAATATGATATTTCATGTATTGTAAAAGTGATATTGTTTGAAAGTCATTCTTTCATTGTATTATGTCAGGGATAATTAGTTGCTATAATCTGTAAAGGGTACGATTTAAGGCCGTGCATGGAGAAAATTTAAGAATAACAAGAGTTAAATACGCCGTGAAACTTCGACAAGTGAAGATTGGTCCAGCTGCCAAACATTCGCTGGAAGAAGCTCGTGTAAAGGAGGTGGACATGGACAAGTATAGACTGGAGGCAAAGAACTGCCTGGTGCAAATGGTTGGAAAACTGGTCGAGAAAAGCCCCTTGAAATATAAGTTCGTGAAGGCCGCTACTTGTCTTGATCCCAAAAAGATAGCTGCCAAGGCTGAAAGGTGCAAAACTGACTTCGAGACCTGCGTTGGGATGCTGCTAACTAGCCATCATGTTACGAGCCTTCAGTCTGATCGAGCAATCATTCAATTTAGCCGCTTTGTCTCGTCCGTCGACAAGACTGAGCTGAAACGGTACGATCGACTCGCATGTCAGCTGGACCATTTTTATGCGAAACAACTGAATGGCTTGGCGGAATATAAAGATGTGTGGCAGGTTGTCAAGATCATCTTGATATTTTCGCACGGTAACGCCTTCGTAGAAGGGGGATTTTCGATCAACAAGGACATGTTGGTGGAGAACTTGCACGAGGAAACTTTAATAGCGTTGAGGAGAGCTTGGGATGGGATTCAAGATGCAGGTGGCGAGCATGCCATAGTCGTCGATCAAGACATGCTTCGCTATGCTCGTGGGGCCAGAGCTAAGAAGGATAATGCTACTGAACAGCGAAAGCGACGGGAAACGGAGTTGAAGCAGTTGAGTCGGTACGAGAGAGAGCAGAAGAAGAGGAAGGCTGAGGAGTTGATGGCGTTAACCAAAGAGAAGGAGGAATTGCGCATCAAGCAAAGTCGTCTGGACCTGCAAATTAAGAAACTGAAGAAGAAATAACTGTACACAGAAAGATGTGCTATGATTGTTAAATGTGATAGACGAAAAATGTAGTTGTTTTATTTTGCTAAGATTGTCAAATGTGATTGTCAAATGTGATGCTAGATTGTTACTATTTCGTACTTATTATATGACGTTCTGCAATAAAATACAATGATTTATAAGGAAGTATTGTAAAACGCTGGTTATTTCCTTGAATTAGAATATGAAAATAATAATAATGGGAATAATTGTTATGAAAATTAACACGGGGAAAAATTCTAGAACTCAGGGAAAACTCAGGGAAAATACAGGGAAAATAGATTTGGGTAACTTGTGGTCACCCTGATCATAATGAAATATGTATTGTAATAACTACCATTATGCAACGGGTTGCAGGCATCAAATGGCAGTATTATACAATGGGAGTAGAAAAATATTGAGTCCTTCTGAGTAAAATAAAAAAATATTGAAAATGAAAAAAAAAATGAAAAAAAATATTGTCTCTTCTTCCCTGAGTAAACCTTCCGAGTCTTCAATAGCGTTTCGAGTATTAGAAAAGTATGTTACGTTGCAGTGACACTACTGCAACAAAACTGCAATAATATTTAAAAAATACAAAAGACATTTTCTACGGGAATGTACTATTTTGAGGTCTAAAGGGCAAAGGCATCACTTGTTGCTAATATTGTGAGGAACATTATGTTACGCACGTGAAGTTCATTATGCTAAGCGTTCAGGATTCTTTCAAATTCAGTCATCCTTCATACTGCTCGTTGTGTATATTTCGCGAATGTTCATTCCCGCCTGAGATATGGCATAATATTCTAGGAAAGTACATCTTATAGCTCCCATACTTTTAGATTACAAAAACGATTTGTACGAATAATAACCAAATCCCACCCACGTGAAATCATGTAAGCCTCTCTCATTAATCTAGGAATTTTACCATTACCTTGTCTGTTGATTTCCGAATCAGTGGTTTTTGTCAAAAATGACTTGCTTAAGGGCGGGAATATATTTTCAGAAAATGCCGAAATCTATTACTATAACACTCGACGTAGAAATCATATTTATCAGGTGACAGTATCAACAGCTCATTACAAAACCCATTCCATACAATACATGTACATTATTTTACAACACTTTGCCAGATCACATTAAACGATTACATTCAATAGAAAAGTTTAAATATACAATCATCACAAGAAAAGTAACATTAATTTTAACAATGATACATAATGCATTATTTACCATTTGGACTGTATAAATGTGTATAAACAACCTGTAACAAGTATTGTACTGCAGCCTCCGGGTCAATGAAACCCATCTCCATCAGGTTTTTCGTCCAGTTTCCCTGATCCATTGAGCAAATGCTGAGATGGCCCCTTGTTTTGCTTCTGAACATAAATGTAACTTCATTATCTGTGGACATCTAGAATTCATTGGGAAATACAGTTATTCTAATTATCGTTTCCATGTTGTTGCGGCAGGAAGTATTATTCCTTGACGAAGGACATCATGGATAAGAGCCCAAAATTTATTGCTTATTTATCCTTGAAAATAGATTTTATTACATGAGAGCTTTTTTTTTCAAAATTCATGTAGTGTATGACTTAGTGTGGGGATCACAGAATTTTGAAAATGTACACAGAATTCACTTGCCTCATAGCTCGTCATAGACAGTTTCAACTGTTTTTTTTGACGTAAAATAAATAAAAAATAAATAAAAACATGCTCCTGTGTTTTTCCCCGCCAAAATTGATTCATCCTGTATTAATAAACAGCTATCGGGCTGCTGGTGCGAGGTTCTTAAGACTAGTGGGAGGAAAGAAATGTAGTTTCGAGTTGCACAGTGTCGGTAGTAAAATTCATTTATGGGTCATTCCAACTAAAATCGGCCGACATTTTATCGACCCTCTCCAAATTACCTGAAAACACTCATACTTCTTCATTTTCGTCTAAAAATAAGTAGAAATGTGCTCATTTGGTTTAATTCATTGTATTTTCGTTTATATTTCACATAAAACATTTAGCTGTTTTTGCCCTATTTCACAGAGCACTAAGAAACAAAATTGTATTTAACTTGTAAAATTAATACAAACCATAGATATTTCAATAATTTCGAATGTATATGTGCATAAACATTTGTTATAACTCATTGCTAGTGATTTTTGGATTGACCATGCTGAAATATGGGGTCAAAGGTCAAAAATCTCGGTTTTTCTTTAAACATTTATTCTCAAAATACGCCATCTCCGATTTTGCTGAAATTTTGGAAATTAAAGCTAGGGTCATACTTTAACATATAAAAATCCCAGATGTTTTTGTATTTTCTTAAATTATCCTGATTTGAAGTTGATATTCCATATTTTCTATTTCGCGTTTTAAGAGAACTTGATATGTAAAGGTACATAGGACATAATTATTTACCTAATGTTATACTATTTGAAATTATATATTCATAAAGTTTCTAATCGTGTAATTAATTACTTGTTCATTACTCAGTGGCTGCTCTCCCATAAGGTCACATGGTCACGTGCCCTCCCACTTGTAAAAGAAACTATTAAAAGTGGATTGAAATGCATGACATTTTATCGCGCAAAACTTCTAGACAATTTACGATAAGGTATTCACAGTCGATATCAGTGCCATCTACACGTAGTAGATTGCACTGTGTACATCGATATTTCACAGCGACGACTAACGAGGTAGTTGTGGCAACAGGGCGAAGTCCACGAGCGTCTTGTGACCAGCTCCCTCCCGTTCAGCCAAAGTTTTCCCCATAGTGCGAGGAAAAAAGGGAGGGGGTAATGCTTCCTTATGGCCATTCTGGGGCACAAGATTTTTGTGACTGCCACTGCAAGCGCCACTTATCAGATGTACAAACAGCACTCCTAGTGTCAGAGAAGTGAAATGCGTGAATCATCTCAGCTGGGAATCCCCGATTAATCTGTAGTTTTTTTGAGCGTGTGTGCTGGTATGTGCTGTGCATTTGTTGTTTTAAATTGAATTGTTTTCTCATTCATGTGTTTTGCATGTTGCATTGATTTTCTAGCGTATTTCTGTGCCCTACCTGATCAGATGTTTACGAGCCGCCACTGTTCATACTTATTATAGGTGGTGCCACTTGTTTTATGCAAACATGCCCAAAACGGTCGCCGCATGATCTATTGTATTGCAACGTGCATTCGTTTTGGGTTCACGACTCCATCCCTGAAAAAGCGAAAGCAGCGCGAAATCGTAATTTCTTTGCTATGATGCTGATTGAAAACAGTGATTTGCAGTGATTCAGATTAAAAACTTGTGACGAGTGCTGTGAATCCTGCGTTCAGTTCTAAAAAGTGGTTGGAAAGTAAGTTGACTTTTGACATTCGTTTAAAAATAATAGATAATACCCTAATTTTTGTTAAATGCAATGAAATATTTTTAGATCACATTGGTCATGGATTTGTCGAGTTGTTCGTTGAAGGATTCGTCTTTTAAATGTTCAGAAGACGGAAAGTTAAAACCAGCCCAGGCTTTTTCAGAAAAACAGCTGAGTTTGATTCAACGTCGGAGTCAATCTACTCAAACAATTGAGGGGATATGTTTGAATCATGAAATGGCTTTACTCATATTTTATGAAAACAAACAAACGAAATGTTGTGATCCGTTAAAGAATCACAAAAGTCGATAAAGTCAGGCTTATGGACCATCACTGAAGAATCGATGAATCTTTTTCTCCGACATATCCTGTACTTATTGAAGGAAGGAAGCTGTGTTCTAATTGCCGAACGTATATATATAAAAACTGTGATCAGGCAGTCGCTTCTCAGATGTCCAATTTGTCCAGCTCTGAAGAAAGTTCACAAGAATCTCCTGCTTTTGGTACACCCCCTCAGATGTTATTGGACCAAATTATTGGATGAAATTATGAAGTTCTATGAAGCATCATTCGACAAAATTTTAATCTCTGGAAAATCTGATCAGCTTGAAGGTAAATTATTTTTTTTAATGAAAAATATATTATTTTTTAAAATTAAATCATTAAATTGTAGTGTTTAAAATTTAAAAAATTATAACTATATAATATTACGTTTACAGATGCACCGGATATAATGGACTATGCAACGGTTGGAGAAGAGATGATCGCTCAATTGAAACACAAGTTGCAGTCATGTGTTTCTAATAAAGATAAAATTACAGTTTTGTCCGTTTTGCCATCTTCCTGGAGCATATTTAAAATCACCAAAGAATTCAACGTTTCAAAACATCTTGTTAAGAAAACCAAAGTTTTAGTTGCAGAACAAGGTATACTCTGTTCGCCAAAACCAAAGCCAAGGTATGAGACACCTGAAGAAACCGTAATTCGAGTAATTAACTTTATCTCGATCCTCAAATTTCGCGAGAAATGCCCGGACGCAAAGATTATAAGAGTGTGCTTGTCGATGGAAAGCGAGAGCACAGGCAGAAGAGACTCGTTTTGGGAAAATTTTAAAAAGAAATTTTTGAAGTCTTCAGGGAACAATTTCCAAACGATAAAATTTCGTTTTCCAAGTTTGCAGAACTTCGACCAAAACAATGTGTACTTGCTGGTTCCTCAGGTACACACACAGTATGTGTGTGCTGCATTCACGAAAATTTCAATTTAATGTTGACTGGAGCCGCCTTGTTGCCCATGGAATTCAAAACAAACACACTGGAGAAATTTTCAGATGTATTAAGTGCCATCAAATGTACACCACCAACCGATTCCTGCCACGAAAGACTCTGCAGTGATTGTTCGGATATCACGGATTTCAAGGATATGATACTTGACAAGCTTGAGTCGGATGATATTGAGAATATCACCTTCAATCAATGGATAAATGTTGATCGCTGTTCACTGGATACTATAATAAAACCAGTTAACCAATTTGTAGACGTCCTGATGGAGAAATTGGAACAACTTTCGCCCCATCATCATATTTCAAAACAACAAGCTGATTACTTTCGACAAGTAAAAACAAAAGCTGACATTGGAGAAATTATTATAGTTGCCGACTTTTCGGAAAATTATTCCTTCGTGCTCCAAAACAGCATTCAAGGAGTTCATTGGAATAATACACAAGCGACAATCCATCCATTTTGCTGCTATATCGGAGGCAAAGAATCTGAACTTTTGAGTTACGTCATCATCTCAGACGATTTGGAACACAATACTGCAGCCGTCAATTATTTTCAAAAGTTGTTGATCAATTTTTTGAAACATAAAATTCCTGATTTGAAAAAAGTCATATACTTTTCTGATGGAGCCGCAGCACAATACAAAAATAAGTACAATATTTTGAATTTAAGTTTACACGAGGATGATTTTGGCGTACCAGCAGAATGGCATTACTTTGCTACATCACATGGGAAAGGCCAAGTGATGGACTGGGAGGAACCATCAAACGACTTGCAGCACGAGCGAGTTTGCAGTTACCACCTGAGAACAACTTCAAACTCCTTTTCAATTGTTCGAGTGGGCTCAGCAAAACATTTCAGGAATGAACATTGGATTTGCACCGAAAGATGCAATTGCCGCACACAGAAGCAAGCTGAGCAACAGATTTAAAAGTGCGTTACCGATCAAGGGCATCCGAGGGTTCCATTCTTGTATACCACAACCAAATGGCTTTGTCGAAATGAAGATTCATTCACATCACGCTGACGCAATTTTATTCAACGTTACCGAAATGTACAACTGGGCAAAACTTCAGTCTGAAGCTGAACCAATGTCTACAAGGTATATAATATTAAAAATGATATATTATATAAGTTTTTTTAAATTTATCTATTTCTGTAATATTTCATTTTTTCTTCTTTAGATCCAGTACCAAAGGCTTTTCGCAACCAAAGATTGAAGCTACAAAACGACGAAAAACTAACGAATTCTGAAATGATCTCAAAAGCAAAGTATAAAAAACACATTTTCAGTTTTTTCGAATGTTAAAATATTAGGTTTTCCGTGTATTTTAATCCTTTAAATTAATACATAAATTAAAAAACATGGATTTCACAGAAATAGTATCATTTTGTATCTTTTGACCTAAGAAAGATCCATATGGATTTGAATAAAACAAGTGGCGCCACCTATAATAAGTATGAAAAGTAATTAATTACACGATTAGAAACTTTATGAATATATAATTTCAAATAGTATAACATTAGGTAAATAATTATGTCCTTAGTACCTTTACATATCAAGTTCTCTTAAAACGCGAAATAGAAAATATGGAATATCAACTTCAAATCAGGATAATTTAAGAAAATACAAAAAAACATCTGGGATTTTTTTATATGTTAAAGTATGACCCCTCCAAAATTTCAGCAAAATCGGAGATGGCGTATTTTGAGAATAAATGTTTAAAGAAAAACCGAGATTTTTGACCTTTGACCCCATATTTCAGCATGGTCAATCCAAAAATCACTAGCAATGAGTTATAACAAATGTTTATGCACATATACATTCGAAATTATTGAAATATCTATGGTTTGTATTAATTTTACAAGTTAAATACAATTTTGTTTCTTAGTGCTCTGTGAAATAGGGCAAAAACAGCTAAATGTTTTATGTGAAATATAAACGAAAATACAATGAATTAAACCAAATGAGCACATTTCTACTTATTTTTAGACGAAAATGAAGAAGTATGAGTGTTTTCAGGTAATTTGGAGAGGGTCGATAAAATGTCGGCCGATTTTAGTTGGAATGACCCTTATACAGTTTTACCAAACGTAACCTGTCTAGCTGAGTTGGCGATTCGCTAGGCATTTTCGAAATGGGGGCGGACTCTGGACATCGGATTGCCATTTACGTGAAACAAACCACCTTGAGCTTGCGCAACGGATAATTCCAATTCTTTTATGCCAAAACACCTCTGGCACAATCCTCAGAAGCTTCTCCCCAGAACAGTAACCTTACTGCACCCAGCGTTCTATTATGGCTAATTCCAACAATATCCTAGCAACGTCAGCAACATTAGACTTATTGCGATCTAGTCCTAATCCCAACTTAATATAATCAACAAATGCCGTATGAAGGAAAAAAATCATTGTCCTTGAACGTTTAGATATTTATCTTTGGGTAAAGAGTTAATTTATTTCAATTAAGTTTATTTTAAAATATGAATGTTAGGCATTAATATTTATTTTATTTATTAAGTTATATTAATAAATACTGTAAGGTTTTTTTTCTAGTAAATGCTTTTTATATTCGTGCTCTTCTTTGATACATTACTAAGCTTTGACATTTCAATGGCTTAAGTAACAAATGAGTCTTTCCTACTAGCAACACGAACTTCTAACATTTTTTGCTCTGCCTATTGGTGTCCAGCACAATTTGCATCACCTAGGAATTGTGAACAATCCATAAATTCCTAACACTACGGTATCACATACATCATAAAAATAAATGGTAGTCATTCATTGGGATGTACCTAAAATGCCAAATCAAAACAACGTGCCTCGTGGCCGCCGCTTCACGGCCTCATGCAGCGCCCACGTCACGGGGCATATCACCATGAGGCCCGCGATCACCCTCAGACACACAGGGACGCTGCCCGACGCGTCCAGCACCAACCCTGCAATGTAGCAACAACAACTACAATAATAATAAAATAACAATAACAATGTTAATAATATTAATAGTAATAATAATAGTAATAATAATAATAATAATAATAACAACAAGTTATAGAATGCAAGGTACCCTACTAGAAATACGTTCCTAACAATGTTCTCGAAAATGATGAATGCCGACTTTATTGCGACAGAACAAAACTCACAGACCCCCCCCCCACAACCGGCCTGATTTGGTTCTAGTGCACAAGACGAAAAGGCAAGCCTACCTGATCGACATAGCCGTACCACACACGAAAAACTTTCAAGAGAAGTATGTCGAAAAGATGACAAAATATGCTCCTCTGGCTGAAAGTATCAAGAGACAGCGGCTTATGGACCATGTGAGAATCATCCCTATTATCCCTATTCACATTAATGTGAATATTTATGACTATGCAGGAGTGGCGCAGTATGCAGGCTGTGGTCATCTCAACAACTGGAATAGCTCGAAAGTCTATGGGGGTAGGATAGATGTGAATTCCTGACAAAAAGACGTTGATAAATATGTTTTTATAACTTGTGCATTTGTCCTTACTGAAAAAGAAAATAAAGAAAATTACGAATAAATACTACTACTACTACTACTACTACTACTACTACTACTACTACTACTACTAATAATAATAATAATAATAATAATAATAATAATAATAATAATAAACCAGCGCCCACCCAAGCAAGGCTGCCAACACAGCGCAGAAAATGGCCAACGGCTGTTAATGAAGAAATAATGCGCATCTATTACCGGATCACAAAAATTGACACAGATGTGACTAGATACAGACAGAAATTATTTAGAGAATTTCAACAGTTTCCCTGAATATTCCGTAACTGAAAAAAGGGTGGCTGATCAGTATCGAGTGATTTTACGTAATAAACTGATTCAGTGGCGGTTCTACCATAAGGTCACATGGTCACGTGCCCTCCCTCTTGTAAAGAAACGTATTAATAGTGGACTAAAATGCTTGTCATGTTATCGAGTAAATACTTCTAGAGAATTAACGTTAAGGTTTTCATGGGCGATATCGATACTATTTCTCTGCGCTGACTTCGAGGTAGTTGTGGCAACAGGGCGAAGTCCGCAAGCTTCTTGTGACCAGCTCCCTCCCGTTCAGCAAAGCTTTCCCTCATAGTGCGCGGAAAAAAGGGAGGGGGTAATGCTCCCTTAAGGCCCTTCAGGGTCACAAGCTTTTTGTGACTGCCACTGCAAGCGCCACTTATTAGATGCACAAACAACGCTCGTAGTGTCTGAGAAATGAAATGCTAATCAGCTCAGGGCGCTTGTAACCTTGATAATATCAGCAACTGTGAAATGTGAATAAGTTTTTCTTGAGCGTCTGCGTGTTTACAATTGAATTGTTTTCTCTTCTCGTTCAGCTGACATGAGAAACCAACGGGGGATTTCGAGTGATTTTCAATTTAAACCGCTAAAAATTTAAAATGAAGTTAAGTATTTAGGAAGTAAAAATTTACGTTATGAAGACAGGATTTTGGCGTAAGAATTAGGGCCACCGAGGCCTGATCTGGTCATCAAGCAAGCTTTTAATGATAAAAATAAATCGTACAACAGAACATTTAATGTCAGTGTATGATAAATGGGATTGGATTTGTGGATGTCCAGTGAGTAATGCATTGTTTTGCTTCCCTTGCATTCTATTTGGGGGTGACGAAACGTGGACCAAGAACGGTATTAAAGATTTGAAGCATCTCCCGGATAAATGCAAAAAACACGCTATTTCAAAAAGTCATGTCAACAATGAAATTAATTTAGCTGTTCTTGGGAGAGTTAGTATCAGGCAAGAATTCGATGACGCATATAGAATCTCTGTGCGTAAACATAATGAACTTGTAGATAAAAATAGATACATTCTGGGTCGCATTGTTGATTTTAATTGTCAAGTTATTGAAGTGTTTGCCAGAGCCAAGGAGAGGAGGATTGAATTGCTGTATAAAAATTAGAGGTGTGTTTTCCAATGCTTTGCATGTTGCATTATTTTTTTACGAGTTTCTGTGCCCTACCTGGTCTGAAGTTTAGGAGCCGCCACTGAACTGATTCCTGAGACACGACTCCAGACCATTAAAATGGACGTTGGTCGTGAGCTATAACTGGATGAGGTTCAGAACTTACAACCTAGTGAATCAGGAATTCACCTTGAGTCCCACAAAACTGTCCCTACAACAGATGATATAACTACAGCTGAAGACGAAAGACTGGTGGAATCACTGATGATGGGAATGATATGTTCCAATTTGAAGGGACCAACCCAACTATGAGACCAGTGTTACCTAACATCGAGACGAATGGCACGTATTATAGATATCATGAATTGCAAGGTACTACCAGAGGAAATTGAAATGGCGCACAACTTGCAATATCTCCACCTTGTTATATATTGTGCTGCAGTTGTAGTAATAAAATCCCTGGGAATAGACTGTGAAAAACTGTCCGGAAAAAAGCAAAGAGGCCGGTTGATGCCACCTTGGGAGAGGCGTCTCGTCAGGAACATCGACATACTTAGAGGTGATATTGCCCGTATGATGAGTTATGCCAATGGTATTCGATCACCAAAACTTGTGAAGCTGGCAGATCGTATTATGAATAGAAGTAAAACGCATACTCGAAGAGATGAACCTAATACGACAGTACAACAGTGCATTGACACGCTGAAACAGAGACAGTATTAAAAAATCGATTGTCCAGATATAGAACCAGCAGAAATAGGAAAGATAACATTTTGTTTGAAAAATCTGAAAAGAATTTTTACAGAAACCTGGGAAGAAAGGAAGAAGACAATTACAAAGGATTATATCCAACACGAGAGCAGGTGAATGATTTTTGGAGTAAGCAACTTTCCGATCCAGCGGAATGTGATGTGAGAGCGAGCTGGATTGGAGAAGAGAAGAAATGCTGTGAACATCTTACCAAGATGCATTACCAAGAATTTACAACTGAAGAAGTCAGTGAAGTAATCAAAAACCTATTGAACTGGAAAGCTCCAGGACCAGATAAAATTCATAATTTTTGGTATAAAAGATTATGGTGCACTCACCACAGGCTGGCTGAATTGATCAACGATGTCATACAACAACCAGATAGGATGCCAGAATTTCTTACCAAGGGAATTACATATCTTATATCCAAAGACCCGCAAAAACAAGAAGACCCAACAAAATACCGCCCTATTTCTTACTTGCCAACAATGTATAAAATCATTACATCGTGCCTTTCACAACGGATATACACCCACTATAGAGACAATGATATTATTGCAGTCCGACAGAAAGGCTGTAGCAAAGGCTCCATGGGTTGCAAAGAACAATTAATCATAGATTCAGTAGTGTGTGGTCAAGCATATGCAAAACATCGCAACTTGTTCATGGCCTATATTGATTACAAAAAAGCCTTTGATTCTGTACCACATACCTGGCTGATAGAAATACTTAAGATCTATGAGGTTGATACAAAATTTTTATCCTTCTTGGAACATGTTATGTCGAACTGGCGAACGAAAATTACCTTAAGCACTCCTGTTGACAACATCTAAACTGATACAATCAATGTGCGAAGAGGTATTTTTCAGGGAGACTCACTAAGTCCCCTCTGGTTTGTCATCTGTATGAATCCGCTATCTAATCTCTTGAATTCCACTAAATGTGGATTTGGAATTAAATTGGGAGCAAGAATGATGTATCGCATAAATCACCTTTTATATATAGATGATTTGAAGATATATGCTTCGACAAAATCTCAACTTGAACAACTATTGAGTATTGTGGAATCATTTTCAAAAAGTATTAAAATGAAGTTTGGCCTGGAAAAATGTCGAACATTGAATATTGTAAAAGGAAAGCTCCAAGAGGGAGGGAGCCTTTGAACTTGAAAATAAACAGATGATACAAGCGATGTCTGCTGAGGAACCGTACAGATACCTGGGAGTGAGACAGGCAAGGCACATTGACCAAGGTAAAATGAAAGATGAACTTGCAGAGGAATTCTTCCGAAGAACCAGAAAGCTCCTGAAAAAAAGTTGAATGGAAGAAATATCATAAAAGCTATTAACACCTATGCTGTCCCAGTCTTAAACTACTCACTTGGCATTATTAAGTGGAGCAAAACTGACATTGAGAACTTACAACGGAAAATGAGAGTTTTAATGACGAAAGCACGCATGCACCATCCAAAATCTGCAGTCGAACGTATAACACTTCCGAGAAATATAGGCGGAAGAGGACTCACAGACATTGGAAATCAACTTTGTCGGCAAGTGAAGAGCATGATAATGTATTTCCACTCTGCGGCAAATACATCAAAACTGCATAAAGCAATTTGTGAAGCAGATGTCTATACTCCGATAGAGCTGTCGAGACAGGATATTGAGGACTTCTCATGCAATGACGGCCAAAAGAGAGATTTATGATGGCAAAGCTCTTCATGGAAGACATCCACATGAGATGAGCCGAGAACATGTCGATTTGAAAGCATCGAACTACTGGCTTATATCAGGACAGATCTTTCCAGAAACTGAAGGGTTTATGTTGGCTATCAGGATCAAGTTATTCCAACGCGTAACTATTTGAAGCGAATTGTTAGAGATAGCAATGTGCAGAATGAGTTATGTCGTTATGGTTGTCCAACAGTGGAATCAATTTATCATGTTACCTCGCGTTGTACACATTTGGTAGGCACCGAGTGTAAACAGCGACATGATTCGGTGGCCAAAATTTTACATCAAGCGTTGGCTCAGAAATGTCGTCTTCTGACTGAAAATAAGGTACCGTACTTTAAGTGCCAACCTATGAGTGTTCTGGAGAACGAAGAGTGGCGCTTGTATTGGGATAGAACTATCTTAACAGACCAGACAGTGATTCACAACAGACCAGATTTGGTTGTGATTAACAAGTGTGAGAAACATGTCATGCTTATTGATGTTTCTGTCCCAAATACTGGCAACATTCAAAGCAAATACACTGAAAAAATCAGTAAATATGCAAATCTTGTTGAACCCGTTGAGAAACAGTGGAATATGAAAAGAGTCAACATTATCCCGATAATTGTCTCAAGCACCGGAATCATCCCTAGGAGTCTGATGTGGGGCCTTAAGCAACTGGGTTTGAATGAAGACCTGTACAAACCCATGCAGAAGGCAGTTGTTATTTCAACAACAAGGATAGTGGGAAATTCATGGGAAACAATGTATTATAAATTCCTTTTAAAAATAATGTATTGTGCTTTGATTCTATATATCTGTGCAATTCATTCAAATGTGCCAATAAGATGAGAAAATAAAAAATAATAATAATAATAATAATAATAATAATAATAATAATAATAATAATAATAATAATAATAATAATAAACCGAGAACTCAAGAAGTAACGCGCTGACTTCGCAGTCGGGAGGCCCAGGTTCGATTCCCGAGTTGGCCATCCTGACCGGGATTTTCGTGGTTTCCCTCGGTCATTCAGACGAAAGCTGGGATAGTTCAAAAAGGCCACGATCACCTCTCATCATCATTCTATCACTCCATAATACATAATTCAAGGCTTAACAATCTTGTCTTACCAAGAGATACAACCGAAGAGCTGATGCCAATAATAACACACGTTAATCCCTCCGAGATAGAATATGACTGAGCTTCAGAAGAGAAGGTGCAGCGTGGTCAGAAATCGCCGATACACAAATAATAATAATAATAATAATAATAATAATAATAATAACAACAATTATAATAATAAATTAACCATCAAACTCTCCAGAAGATTGGATTCGGCAAAGAAATATTTACTTTACAAGTATTGGGGTCTATAGTGACTAATGAAAGAATATTCTATGGGATGGCGTTATTATTACAAATAGAACAATGAAAGCAAATAATCTCGATATTATCGTGTTCGACAAAGCCGATCGCATTTCAGTAATAATAGATAGGCATTTGCAATCTCATTACACTCATTTAGTTGTGAATTTATGTAATAATAATAATAATAATAATAATAATAATAATAATAAATGAATACTAGAATATTACGAAAATGAAGCAGAAATTCAGTAAAATATTTGTTTGTATCACTCGTATTTTCAGAAGTATACGTTCGCAAACTAAAATTCAAAGTTTTAGGTCAAAGAACAAGTGACTTAATCAGTTGGTCATTCTTTAAAAAAGTAACTGATTAATGTTATAAATTATTAGATTTCTGATTAATATTCACTGAATTTCAAATTTATAATTTGCAGAAAATTTTACATTCATGAAGTTTTGAACAAACTTCAACACACGAACTTACCTAGCAGAGGAGAAAGAACTCCGGCGCACATATTCATTAAAAGAATAACGGCAAAAGCTGAGGGGAACTTGGCCGCCGGAACGATTTCTGCCACTGTGAGGAATAATGTAGTGGAAATTATTCCTTTACACATGCCTACGATGGTCACCAGAATGAGCAGCGGGTGCCACGACGTCACAAAAGACAGCGCTACGCATAGAGAGAGAACAGTGAAAGATTATAAAAGACAATCACCACTTCTGTACCCACATCATTAAGCATCACCACTTCCATTTCTATCACTTAGGTGTAATTCTAACTTCGGTCAAAGTTAAAACTTCAAAGTCACACACACAATGGCAGTCTTTCAACATTGATGAACAAGAACGAATTGTTTCCGATGCGATTCCAACATGGCGTGAAAAAAAAAAAAACTATACGCCACACGTGCGCAAGTTCACACGTTCGCACACTTGTTCTGAAATGTCAATTTTCGTCTTGCCCTACCACTTAATGTTGATTTTAGAAATGGACGTCTTTCTGACCGGCGCCATTCGAGCAACACCACGTGTAACGAGTTACAATATTTTGTGAGTTGTCATGCAGAATTTTAGATACCTAGAAGTTTTGAGCCCTCAGTATTGGGAAGTTTGGACTGTTCGGATTCATTGGGTTTAACCTCTACCGGCACTTACCCAGAGCACGTGGAGACCACTCGTGACAATCGGAAACTTGGGTAGGGCGCCTCCCTTACCAGGGATGATGTTGGTTCGGTTTATTTGATTTAATTATTATGAAGAAAACAGTAAAATACTGTATGCGACATATGGGGAAGAATCTATACGCGTTTTCTTAAGCTCCCAAATACCTACTTAGCCTTTGACTACAAATTTTTATTACGATAGTGTAACAGTTCCCGTTACTCCCTCTATTTATTTATTCTCCTAACTTATTTAATTTGGCTCGCTAGCTTGGTTTTGATTACATAATCGGGAGCTGTTATACTTTCAATCTCAGGGCAGCATCTGTTTCTTTCGCGTGGGCATAAAATATACCGTTCTACGAAAAAACAAACAAAAAATAAAATTAAATAAAACTTGCCGCGGCACTAATCCTGCATAGGCTGCAAAGCGGTTAATCGAGAGATGAATTTTCCGAAGAGAATCTACTGGCAGCCCATCCGGGGTGTTGACAGCTCCAGAGACAATTTTGAGGGGGGGGCACAAAATTCTTGAATAGGAATATGCAGGCCAGATGCAAGCAAACAGTCAATGTAGTGTATAAATATAGTGTTTTAATAGGTCATGGTGGGAGAAACAATCTTCCATCACGGAATAGGTTTTGTACACTACTGCACCATGTACTCGAATCGGAGGAATCATCTTAGGAGATGAGTTCAAAAACTTGTCAGTAAATAGCTCTGGACATCCTGCAAGAAAAGTTTTCCCAAGTTCTCAAGACCCTTGAGATCAGGCTGCGCCCGCAGACTGCCGCCATTTACAAGACCCACGTTGCAATTTTCACAACTCCAATGCATTCAGCTTATGGCAACACCAAGTTTTGCTTCATTGGAATAGGACACAGTTCTCAAATACCCGTAATCAATAAAAGAAAATCCGGGACGTGAAATGCTGGGATTTTTTAATTCTGAAATTGGAGAAAAAAGTGGCGAAGAACTACTTTAACATCAAAAAATGTACAGACGACTCCGGTTATGGTGAACTTTTGGGGACCCACACATTTGGTTCACTATATCCGAGGTTCACTACATCTGATGACGTCACAATTAAATAGAAATTCTTCATAACAATTGATTTTATTTCTATAGAGACATACCAAAAAATAACATTATTGTTTTTTAGAACATTTTTATTAGTAAATTCTACAGATCCTTCTCCAGAGTTAGTGCTATCTCTGGACTTGATTCTGCATTCTCTTCTGTCTAAGTATCGTAATGCAGCCTTAAAACCCTTCAATGCCCCTTGCCCTGTTGTAACTGCAACATCGGAAGGCCCTTTTACTCGTCGAATAACATAACATACGAGATGCTTTTCGTGATGGGATAACGCAAGCGACTAACGAAACCGATGGCTTTTCCCGGCACGGAACGGCGGATATCACCAGGCTGAGGCAGTCGCGTGCTTCCTGTCGCCTACGTAGAACTCAACGCGTTTTATCTCGCGGAATATCAAGTGACAACAAGTTTGAAACTGAAGCAAGCAATCGCGCGTCGCCGCCGCCAGTTGTAGCTCACGCAGGACACGGCCTTTGTTTCCGAAGTGAAACTGAGTGACTTAAGGTCATCAGCAAGGTGCCTATGGCCTCGCTCCGCTACCTTCCTCACAGGAGAAACTTCTTACATTATGACCTTTGGCCGAAGATATTTCTTTCGTACTACCTATTGTTGGAATTTGTGTCAATGAGACAATTTATATTATTTTCCATTAGGAATTTAATTTTTTGAACGTTGTATTTCCTACGTTCACTACAGCCGAGGTTCAGGTTCACCATAACCAAATCTTATACTTATTTGTAATGTAAGTAAAACGGGACCTACATCGTAAGTTCACTGTAACCGAGGGTTCACTATAGTATGTCTATTGCACGCCTTCACGTACTTGTCCTTTACCAGGGGGGATTACCTCCGGAGTGGATTCCTAGTCGCTAGCCTCTATCCTCACCCCTCGAAGACATACAAGTACGCCTTTGGACTGATATCTAGGTCCCACCAGAACGCAGTTGACCCTCAGGATAACCGCCCTGCTAGCTCAGAGCTCCTACATATCCAGCCTAGTACCGGAGCCTCGACAATGTGCCACTCACATGCGCCGGGAACACGTTCCCTCCACTTTGCCCAGATTATCGGACCACTGCCACGACGAAGCCGAGAGCCCAACTGGGGGCACCCTGGACTAGGGACCAGGTGGCTTGGAGCCCCTATCCCGTCTCCCCAATGCTTACTGGCAGCTCACGACGTGAGTAACGCCGGTACCGGAGCAACCTGACGGGGCGTAACTACTTTCCCGCCAGACTTTCCAGTGGGATTCAGAGTACTGCGAAAAGCATCCTTCACCCAATCCTGCTCCAACGTCGACGCGCCATAGGCCCACTTGGTGGGTGGCCGGTTGCCCGGCCGCCAGGAGATTAGTATCGCCTGCTCACTACCTGCACCTTCAAGCTAACGACGTGAGCGGCTCCGCGAGACTCAGGGTCCGGGTGGTCGTCTACGACACTACGCCATCGCCGCGACAACCACTACACACACGCCGCCCCAAACTACGCCATAATGATCCCCCCTGCGGGAAAGGGTTCATTATAACTGGAGTCACCTGTACAAAAGGAAAATAAATCAGGATGTGTGTTGGTTGGGAGGGCAGGGTCGCAGCCTTAGCTGGGTGTTGGCGAACCTTGACTCACCGAGCGCAGCGCCCGCAGTGGCGATGGCGCTGGCGCCGAAGGCGACGCGATTGTGGGAGCCCACCCAGGGCCCCACCACCAGCATGACCACGCGCCCGGCCAGGTCGCCGCCCGTCAGCGCCGTCACCGACCGCGCCACCTGCCACACGCGACGCGCCCACGGCTTCCACTTGCGCTACTCATTACGCATCCACATCGATTGATTGATTGATTAGTACCGTGCGCCACCTGCCACATGCGACGCGCCCACGGTTTCCACTTGCGCTACCCATTACGCATCCATATCGATTGATTGATTGATTAGTACAGTGCGCCATCTGCCACACGCGACGCGCCTACGGTTTCCACTTGCGCTACCCATTACGCATCCATATCGATTGATTGATTGATTAGTAACGGGCGCCACCTGACACACGCAACGCGCCACGGCTTCCTCTTTCGTTATTCATCACTGATTCACATAGATTTATTGATTAGTACCGGGCCCACCTGACACACGCAACGCGTCCCGGCTTCCACTTTCCTTATCCATCACCATTCACTAGATTGATTGATTAGTTACCGGGAGTGTTGGCTCAGGGCATCATCTAACGGGAGGTCCTAGGTTCCATTTTCGACACTAGCTAGATAGCAGGGTCGAATTCAGTCGCTTTTTAGACGAGAATTCTAGCGGCTGGCTGCTAGTTGGTATTCTTGTTTGGTTTCTGCGATCACCACCTGTAGAAACGTAACACACGACCTACGATCCGCGCATGACCTTTCCTTCCTATTCCTTGTCAAATCCTCAGACCTTACACGCACACGCTTTACACTATCACAAATGATGGGAGACCGCTCGGGAGCTAAAATCGTGTCCCGGCTGGGGCGGTGATTCGATGGAGGAAAATACCTGATTAGGTAAAATCCCGCTAGCCGACGTGTAGGACGGCGCGATGTCAAAACACGGGCGGAAACAGCTGATCATTTTGGAGGGGGACATCATAAATTTTTGTTAAATAATAAATATTTGTTATTATATTTTTTATTTTTTAATGCGTATATGATACTATATAATATTATTTTTTAAATAATTACACAATTCTAATAGAAATAAATGTGTAATTCAATTTTTCCAAATAACAGACATTAAAAAAGGAAAACGCCGGGTTCAAATATATTGACTAGTGATTCCGGGCACGTCAAGAGCTAAGGTCACTAGTCCCGTAAATGTACTGAAAGCTTTTATCGTGGGAGGTGGCGATGATCTTCCACCGCTACCCCGCTGCATAGTGGATCCGGCGGCGACCTAAGTCTGCTTGCGAAGATTTTCCTCAGCCAGATATCTCCCATCAGCGGGCCATACATTGGCGGGAGAAGCTCTATGCTTCCGATCGGTCTTCTGGCATTCCACGGCCCGTTTGTATGGTACTACGTTGACCGTAGAAACCATGGAAATCTACAGATCAGAGCAGGCGGGCGCTCGAACACTCCGCCAGTCAGCGATTGAATACGACATAGCAGACAAGCTAGTATTGAAAATCCTCCAATCGCCGGCATTCGAACTCTAGGACCTGCCGGTCAGAGGCACTGCAGATGCCCTGAGTCACCGATGGAAAATCTTTGGCGTGATAGCGTTCCAGAAGGTCCCTACCTGCATCTGGTCCAAGCGCAGAGCGCGCAGGTGCAGGGGCAGCAAGGCGACGAAGTTGATGTCCGCCATCTGCACGACGGCGCCGCCCGCGGCCGTCACCAGCACGCGCGGGCAGCACACCACCTCGCGGCTGAGCCCCGACACGCGCCACGCCCCCCGCCAGAGCGCGCGGCGCTCGCCCACAGCGACCGCCTGCAGCCGAGCACGCCTGCTTTACAGATTGGCTGGACACTTTTAAGCATCCGCGGCTCCAGTCCATGTCTTCTTGGCTGTCCGGCTCTAACCCTGAGGTCCTAGGTTCGAGTCCTGACGGCGGCAAGATTTTCGACACTAGCTTTTCAGCTAGGTTTAATTCAGCTGCTGTATGGAGGAGAATTCTAGCGGCCGGCTGCTCTGATCGGTAGTTTTCCGTGGTTTCTCCGATCAACACCAGGCGAATGTCGGAGCAGTACCCTACCAAACGGGCCACGGACCGCGCGCGATCTGTCATTCCTCCTCCTTGTGCTATCCTCTCCCCTTGAACACACACTTACACTAACATTCACTACACTACCACATATTCCGGGAGACCGGTCGGAGCTTAGAGCTTGTCCTGGCTGGGGCGGTGCCCCGTTGGTGGGAGAGTCCTGGTTAGGGGGAAACCCCACTAGCCGACGGTAGGTCGGCGCCGAATCTCGCCATCCAGCGGGGGATGATCACCGCCATCTCCCGAGAAAAAACATGCACTACACTAACGGGACTAATGACCGAAGCAGTTGACGCGCCCGGAAACACGAAAAAATCAATCAATGAATCAATTGGCTGTCCGGGTGACGCCGCGTCCTTGGCTGCGAAGCCGACGTTTCGCCTGTCGTGTCGCAGGCTTCCTCAGGGCAATGAGGAATTTTGTGACTGCCGTGAGGATGCCTACCACAGGCGAAACGTCGGCCAACAAGGCGGTGTTTCAGATTGGTTGTTTTGTGTTTCCGGGCACGTGAACTTACGGCTGTAAGTTCTATTGCTGTAGTGCATGTTACGATCCGGAAGGTGGCGGTGTTCCTTCACCATTAAAGCGTGAGAATCTGAACCGATATATTTTTAAGTGCCCTTCACTCGGCACTAGCTCGCAGCTTCCAACCGGTCTCCCATCTAGGAATCTCCCGCCGGTTTCCCCATCCAGGTATCTCCCACCAGCGGGACACTGCCCCAACTGGGACACGTTCTGAGTTGTCCGTCTGTGAACAACGCTAGCGGCTAAACCGTTCAGCCGATTTCCCCAAAATTGAGATTCCCCATCGATCTGGTAGATGTCGCGGCTCCCTGAATTTGAAATAGATATTTTAATTTTGGGGTCTACTTTACATGAAGCCCCTGGGACATTTTCCAAATTTAAAAAAAAATGTTTCATCGTTTTTTATTATAATTTTGTTGATGGATTGCGTAAAGAACTATTAAGAGAATGTTCATTGAAAACCCTGATTTTTCCAAAATTGCAAAATTAGAAAATTAGAAATCTTCCTCAATTAAAATATTTTAGATAGACATTTTCCCTTAATGAAATCTGTTCCTTGAATATAGATTTTGAAGTGAGATCATGTACAATTTTTGGAAAATTTGAGTACTTCTCTGGTAGTTTTGCGTAAAAATGCGAGCGGGAAAGTACGTGCTGTTTTAGCACCACTAGTTTTAACTCTCTCGCATGTCATTAATATGAAATTAACGGAGCATTTTATAATTTTGTTCACAAATGATTTTCAACTATCTTTTATGAAGTTTCTCAAAACCTCAAAAGTTTTAGAGTGTAAATACTGATAAAGGCGCATTTTCAGAAACGCTGAAATATTTTTTCAAAAGGACGTGACATTTCCCCCCGAAATTATTCATATAAAAAGGTTTGCTTTTCTACGATATTCTGAAACTGAAACAATTAGTGAAACAAAACTTTCAGTGAAACAATTAGTAAGGCACTCAAAAATTGAGGAAATATGGAAATATTTTCGAGTTTATTGACGAAACACAATTCGAACTCAACGAACAAAAGAAGTAAACCATTATACCTATTGCGATTTGTAAATATTATATGATTCAAAATGTTCAGTAAAGTTATTTAATTTTGACAAATTGCTCATTAATGAATGGAAGGTCCCAGTTTTTCAACATTAAAGAAACGTCGTTGAAATGTTTGCTATGGTGACGCATGGTGTTAAATGCAATAAATATGAAAATAAATAAATATAAATATAAATATAAATATAAATATAAATATAAATATAAATATAAATATAAATATAAATATAAATATAAATATAAATATAAATATAAATATAAATATAAATATAAATATAAATATAAATATAAATATAAATATAAATATAAATATAAATATAAATATAAATATAAATATAAATATAAATATAAATATAAATATAAATTGCAACGCGATAAAATGATACTGAGCCCGTTCAAGTGCTGGTCCTGCGTGATCCAAGATAGCCTATTCGCGAGCAAAAAAATTAATAAATAAATATAAATTAATTCAGAGTTACAAAGCTCATTACTAACCAAGTATTTGAAAAAGAGATTAATTTTACTAATAAAATTGATTTTATAAGATGATGGATAATAGACTGTATAATAGACAGTGATGTTTTTAAAGACGTTTGGAGAAAGGGTAATTGCACAGAATGCTAAAATATAAAATTTCATAATTGCCAATATTATTAATTCTCATTTTACAAAACTGTTAAAATTAATAAACCAAGTTTGTGCAATGTTTATAACACCACTTTTTGTTTGAAATAAATCGTACTTTGTAAGTTAATTCAATCTAGTTCATGAAATAGAGAGAAAGTGTTTTACCGATAACTCATGCATATGCACTAACTCTAAATGCTCTTAATGGTTTATTAAACTATAATGAGCAGTGTCTTAACCGTGTGTAAACCACAAAAATACATAATAAATGGCAGGAAAATAACGATGAAAATCTTATGAAGTAATGGTAAACTGACATGTTGCAAATCTACAGAATTCTTATAAACCACGAAATATACGCCAAATATGGTTTTGGAAGTGAAAATGATTTAAAATGTTTTTCATTATATGCCACAAAACTTAAGAAGATAAAAAAGTGATCAAAAGTCTGACGGAATCGTTTTTAAGTACAGTTTATTTAAGTGTTTTGTGTTATTTTCTTATTACTAAAATAAAAATTATTTATAAAATAAATGTAATGATCATTATTCACACTCATTCGTTATCTAGTATATCAATACGTTATCTAGTAGTCACTATGTTTTCTAGTCTATTATACGGCTTACCTATTCTGCGCATCGAACTTGGGAATTGGTACTGCATTACTTTCGGCATCTCTGAATTCTTCTTTCTAAAAAAGAAAGAATATATTCAATAATATTCATAAATATACCCGGGAAACCAATTTACTTCAGAACTGGTTTTGAAAAATATACCAGAGGGGAAAAATTAATTTCGACTTTGAGATGGTGGCAGCACTGACATTTTCATTTTTAATTTGTTTATAATGAAATCTACATCTTTGCCAATTATTGATATAGAAATAGACAGAACACATAAAAATTATCTCACAAAATCGCGCGTTTTGGTCCAGCGTTTTTTTTTGTTTTTTTATGTTTTATTATTTGATTGTTTTTGTACATAGATCAGTTCCTATAAAACTACACATATGCAGTGATGGCTTAACTTATAACACTTAACCTAACTTAACTCTAATACAGTGGTTGAGGAAACCATGATGGCACCTCGTAGATATTATTCTAGATTTGAAAATATTTTACAAAATATGTGGAATGGATATTTATTTTTGATGCCAGTGGAGTTTTTGGAATGGAGTTTTTACAGAGGTTGAACGAGGATAATGTTTGAATATGGTGAATATTAGAGAAGAATTTATGGGATAGGTAAGTAATGTGGTGAATGATGAGGTCGAGGTTGAATTTATTATTGTAATTGATGATTTTGATATGAACCAGGGTGCATTAGTGATGGTACGTAGGAATTGGTTCTGTACTATTTGAATTTTGTTGATGTTTGTTTTTGCAGCATTCCATACGGAAGGTTTTTTTTAGTTTTGTGTTTTCCAATTCAATCTGGTATCCAAGTGCTGTCCTAAATATTTAATAGGTTTATTTGGGGGGGGGGTACCATGGGATGGGCTCGTTATTTAACGTTAATGTGGTTGGTGGAGTGTATGGCCTTAAAGAAAAAAAATTGCTGCCGTTTTGTTTGGGTTTAGTTTTATTTTTAATTTCGATGACCAACTGTCTATTAGGTTTAGATATAAGTTATGTTGTTTTTAATGTTAATTAGAGAGTGATTGGAAGCGAATATAACCGTGTCGTCTGCAAACTGTGCTGTTTTTACTGTTGGATGTTGGGGGATGTCTGCTACATAGAGATTGAACAGTGTGGGTGAGAGGGGGGATTCTTGTGGTAATCCTGTTTTGATTAACCTGGGGTTTGAATGATGGTTGTTAATTGTTACTGCAAAGGTTCTGTTGGATAAATAGTTTTCGATTATTGAGGTGATATACTGTGGAGTGCCGATTTTCTTTAATTTGTAAATAGTGCCTGGTGCCATACTCTATCGAATGCCTGTGATGTGTCAAGTGATATGAGTATTGAATGATGTTTTTTCTCTAATGCTGTGTTGATATGTTCTGTAATTCTGAGGAGTTGGTGTTGTGTGGAGATGTGTTCAGTAAATCCAAACTGCTCTTTTGGAATGACTTTTGTTAATTGCAGGTGTTTTTTCAGACGTTGAACTATTATTTTTTCGAAGATTTTAGACCGAGATGATAGAATGATAGATGATGAATGACCGAATGATAGATTGGGCGATAGCTATCGGTGTTGCTGCATTTTTATTTGGTTTCGGAACGGGATGAATGATAGAATGCTTCCAAGTGGATGGAGAGTGATTTGTTCTGAAGCATGAATTGTAAATGTTTGTTATGTATGCTATTGCGGGGACAGGTAAGTGTTTTAGAATTGAATTATTTATATTATCATGACCTGGCGCTATTAGTCCAGCGTTATCGCAACGTCGTTCATCTGTGACGTACTTCAATCTTGGCGATAACGCCAAGAACGACCTGCTCAACAAGTTCTACAGAACTCAGTATTTTATTCAAAATATTTCTAACTAAAATTAGCTATGTAGTTGCGAGTGTTTTATTCCTTTGCATTCCTATTGTAAATTTGATATCTTTGACACATGAAGTACATTTCTCTAATAAAAAAGCTAAGTGCAATGAATATCACGTTATCATTGTTTTCGTAATAAGTGCGCCTGGACAGCATGGTGAGCAACGTTTGTAGTAGCGTAGTGAGGTCGAGCTAGAACATTAGATTAGAAGGACCCAAGTTCAAATCCTAGCAACGTTAGCATATTTTTTATCACCACATATACTAGTGTAAAGAGAGAATTATGTAATGCTGCAGGAGAAAGTGTCGAAATTTTCATAGAAAAAACGTCTCTTGCATGTTAATAATACGAAAAAAGTGGATTGTTGATCGTGTTCGTAAATTACATTTTATACACAGGGCTGTCAAAACGATTGTTTCGAACCTGAAAAAGTGATTTTCGAGAAACCTATTCGTCAGTCCGTCTACGTATGGATTGAGTAAAGTAAACAGGATTTTCACCAAAATTGATATTCCTTGAACAATCTGGCTGATGTCACGAATTCTCCAATTTGAAACGAATATTTTAATGTTGACGGTACCTCACACCAAAACCCATCATACTTTCCAATTTTTTTCAGAAAGAGCTCCAATTGTTTTTCTGTAAATCTATTCCTCGAAGCAAAAGACGTTTAAAAATGTTGTACGATCAATTTTGGGCGAACAATCTGAATTTTCAAAAAGTGGAAACATATTAGCAATGTCGAATAACAATATTGACGCAAGAAACTTTAGTGTTTTTTCCATCATGAATTCTATTTTTAAAATTATATCTTGAATTAATGTAAATTAAACACTCTGGATTTTTAAGAACTGTAAATGCAAATGTTTCACTTTCTTTTTGCGTCGGGAAGGAGGAAGTTCAACTGTGAAGCTGGCGGTGTAGGGGAAACGGGCAGGCATTATAATTTTAAGAACTGGAGATCGAATACCAGGGAGGAGAAAATAATTGCTGCTGAAATAAATATTTTTGCAAGTTCACATAGTCCGTATTGTATATTGCGTAGCTATTACAAAAAAAACGTGAAAGTACTTGCTGTTGAAGCAGCACTAGTTTTGTCTAAATAGTATGTATAGACACACTGTCTTAATACTATGTATAGTACGATAAACTTTATTAGGTGGGTACACTTTGATTGACTATTCACTTCTCTAAAAGTCAAACTTCTACGAAACTGAGATCAATGTAATAAGAGTTGTTATGATACATATATCCAGTGCTTTATTTTTAAAATTCTAGATGCCGGAACGCTCCTCGAATTAATTATTATGTAATAGCTATAAGTGTTTATATGTAATATAATTTAATAATTATTCCGAAGGTAACAAAACGCCGATTCGTCGCATTCCGGCAGAAATCAAGTCGTGCTTGTATCTATCCTTCATTAATACCAAAAAATATACTTTGCAAGTAGTAGTTAGTTTAGTTAATGCCTTATTTTACGTAGCGAGACTCGGGCCATCAGGCTCGCTCTTCCGTCTAACCACGCGAATTTCGATACGCTCCTTTCACCACTTAGCGGAGAAAGGTGGTATTATCTTGCGCGACGAAACTGGCGGATCTCAATTTTGCTCAGAGGCTTCTTTTAGGCTTGAGGATCTTTTACATGCAGTAAATCTACTACATGGCACAGCCGGCTTTACTCCCCCTCCGAAGGAAGGCGTACGAGGGATTTTTTCGCCCTTTAAAATCCACGGCGTCGATCGAGTACTCGGGTACAACAGTCCGGTTCGCTGACCGTTATACCACCGAATCCGCAGTAATATTAGCATAATATGATGCTAGTAGTATTAGAACAAACCCATGGCATAAGAAGAGTCAACATAAGTACTGTCAGATGTCACCTTTCGTAGGACAAGGAGTCAAATTTAGACAAAATTTAGTTCACTTGAATTTTGACAAATTGCGTCTAACTTTCTATGATATTCAAATCGTAACATTGCATTACAGTATTCAATTGGTTATTAATTTCAGCTTAAGAGCCGTGTTTGATAATTCTCCAATTTCGAATTGTAATAAGATGAATCAACGTTTTATTGATAATTTTACTTTTCAAAATTTTCATTAATTTGCATGTTTAAATATATTTATCACATGTAAATACATGTTTATTAAGCAAGGTGGCATTATATGAAGAAAATTGTTTTTCATTTTATCATTCAACTTCATCAATTACTCACAATTACTTTAATTTTCTCTACTTCTCGTTTTTTTTTTTTAATCTCAGACCTCCGATGAAGACAATGAAATAACATCTTATATATTTCAATGTTTTACAAATAACAACGTGAATAAATGGTAATATTTATAAAATTGTTTTTTTAATAACCTTACAAACTGTTTTCTATAGGTTATTGGATATTGAAAACATCGAAATAGTAAACAAATGTTAAGCGGGATCATTAACATTGATTACTTGATATTTTCATTAGAGGTAGGTTTTATTTGTCAGACTTTTTCAACGATTGAACATTAGATACCTTGAATGGCCTGTTTTCTTTTGATAAATTGCTATGTCCTTCCAGCACAGATGGTCGTGCAAAATTCAAGGTTTCGGGTGTTTCATACAGCAAAGAGTAGCGTCCAACAAACCTCCTTTGACCTCTGACGACATTTGTGGGATTGAAACTGAAAAGTAGTCTGTGTTGGGAAGATAATACAACTGGACCACTAACTTCGTTCTAAGTATTGTCAGTAGATGCTACGACATTGATATTTACTAAACAGTAAATATAAACGCTAAATCTCTTTGAATTGTTTTAATAAGTTTTTTGTTTTATTTTAGTATTAACAACTCGTTTTCCCGTATCTTTGTTATATTTTAAGATGCTACAATAATTGAATTTGAGAAGTATTTATTTTAACATTTAGGAAATTCACGAAATTTCATTGAAATGTTCGCCAATCTAAAAAATGTTTAAAATATAATTATTAATATTGTTTAAAAATATATATTAACAATGCAAACAAATACAATTTTGCAATGAAATATCACTGTGGATGACATCTATCATCTATCGAATAAGGTAGTTTAACCTTGGTCAGTCTTTTTATATGTATTAAGAATTTGCATTGATATTTCACATTCCAATGGAGGTTCCCTAGTGAATTTCTGTTAGTTAACGTTGGAATTTAAAATATGTGCAATTTTACTGAATTTATAAAGAGCAAATATTTTAAAATTCGCATTGATACTTAGGTGGTCCGCTAGCTTAGTTTAATTTTGTAACAAACAACTTTGCATGCACTGACTAATCTAGAGGAAGAGAGAACGTAACGCGATTTCACATGTACTCGCATTCACATATTACAGTATAAAACATCAAATTAACAGTTTTAGAAAGATGATCCTGAATAATTGAATGATAAACTGAATTGAAAATATTAACATAAAGTTATATACGTTCATTTAGAAATGTCTATACTTGCGTAAATGAAGTAGTATTCTGTAATGAAGTAGTATGTGTGATCTTTCAAAACACAAAGTTGAATATTTCTGTATTTGAAAACCTTAACACTACATTCATACAATCCAATGCAGTTCATAACAAACAGCTAATAATGTTTCCCTATTTTTTAATTGTAATGGTTAAATAAGAGGAACAAATAGTTTCTGACTAGCAGTTTTAACAGGAGACTTAAAAAAATAATTATACAGCTATTCTTTGCTCAACATCCCTTCGATAGAAAAGCAGAAACAATTGTTTGGGCGTAATGCACCTTGAAAAATAGTTTGTTTATAATAAATTTCCTTCCTATTTGATAAATATATCGACTTGCAAATTGCAGGACTTAAAAGAGAATATAAAAACAAAATAAAAGTTATGTTCATACTCGCCGTAAAAATACGAATTTAGCATAATTAAATTGGCCACAGAATTTGTTTACAAGCAAGTACATTTTAAGCATATGTGGCAGGCAAAAGCGCGACATTGGAGAACTGTTTTTTCAAAATGCTTGAATAAAGGGAATGAATTAAGCGCAAACAAATGGGTCTATATAAAATGTTAATTTCTTATAAACAATTACACATATCACGAGAACGAAATATGATAGCACCGATCGGATTCCGTAATTTTGTATCGCGTTTAAACGCCATTCAGATAAGACAATAAAAAAATTGCAAATTTATAAATAATTATCAAATTTTGCAAATCCAAAGGGGGGAGAGTCTCCCGATGTCCCAGAACCGAAAAACGCGAATTAACAATTTTGCAACAATTTATAATTTTCTATAGAAATTCGAAATATGCGTTAGAACAGCGGAACAGCGGGAAGGCTCCGCAAATTGTGCCTGAATCTCGAAATAATAGTTTGACAGGAAGACATGAATAATAGTTTGACAGGAGTTACAAATCCATTACTAAAAGTTAGAATAATTGTTGCTAAAATGATAAATATTTACTCGTCTATGGACAATAATTCTGGACGGAAAACCCCGTTCAGAAATATTTTTTCGTGGTGGCGTATCTCTCCTTGGTCAACGCGTCCCTTCCCGTGGCCGCGGGGTGTCCAAGTTAATCGGCGCGGTGAAGATAGAATTTTGCCGGTCAATATTTGTGAGGGACGTAGTAAGTTACAAAATAGGAAAAAGAAATATGCTTCTTGCAAATGTTGTGATAATCAATGGAAAGTAAACTCCATTTTTCTTTCACGACCAGCAAAATACTGCATAGTTTTTTCGAAAAATGAATGTGTGATATATCTTTAAGCAGTAATGATTCAATAGGATAAAGTGGATAATCTTTTTTCCATAGTTCTGTTTCGGCCAAAGGTTTTTATTCATTTTATATTACGCACAGTCCTGTCAGGCACATTGATTCTCTTATGGGTACGGAATGATATTCGAAAATAGGAGACCACCTAATATATTTTCAGGACTATCGTTCTGGATCTGCAGATATGAGTGTTTCAATGTCTGGAGCTTCAGGTGAAATATGTTCAAATTGTGAAGTAAAGGAAAGTGTGTAAAAAATGGTAAGTGTAAGCAGCATAATGAAGAACTAGGGTGACCTTGTTCTAGAATTGAGATTGTTAAATTTGGAAATTTAAGTAATCACAAATGTTGAATATTGGTGTTAAAACAGCTAATAGAAGCCAACGATCATCTGAGAAGACCTACCGAGAAGATTTTATATCCATAGCTTGTAAGCTCTTGCTCTGTAATTAGATTAAGTAGGCTAGTATATGGGTAATTTTTCATCTTTAATTTTCTCAAAAATGGTAACTTGCAAAAATCAAACTGTGATCTCATGGCCATGAGAAATTGTTAATATCTCATTTTTTGGTTTATTGAGTGCTGAGAAAAAATTGGCATTTTGTGTAAGACTTTTCATTAGTTTCAAAACAGGTTTTCACTTATTGTAAGAAAACCAATTATTGTAGCGGGTTCTAATAACAAAATCCGCAATTTAGAGTAAATTTAGAGTTGTATGGACACCTCGTTTGCCTTTGTAGCCCTAAAATTAAGATTTTATGGCAAATAAAAATATTATCTTTATCTAGTAGTGTGATTCTTTGCTTTGCTACTAGAAGCCGCCACTAGCACCTGCGCGCTACGCGTAAAGTGTAAAAGCTCTGAGGCAGAGAGTTCTGTACTTCTCTATGTTTATATCGATATTTCCCCGTTACCCCCTCTTCACCATTTCAGTGTTACCCCTTCTGGGTCTGGTATAAAAGACGTGCGCTTCTCGCGCACAGGGCCTTTCGCCACTTTTAGCCTTACGTCTCTTTTAATTTTTGCTACTAGTCTCAGGAAAGCTTGTCCATCGTTTTCGTATATTCTCTCTTACCAGCATGACGGGTGCATGCTGTTTTGTAATTTTATGAGCCATTAATGGTATTTTTAGGAAACGCCCGGTTCCTTCAGAACCGTATTGTATTATGTAAATATGTGTATGAGTGCATAATAGTCTAGACTTTTAGGAATGAGTGTTTTTATGACAGGAATTGGATCTTGTATTTGCGTAAATTTGCTAATGGTTTGAAGCAGGTTTACTCTGTATTTTGTTCTTGATTTGTATTTGCAGCTTCTTGAAGCGACTTGTTTGTATGCTGGCCTCCGATTGTGTCGTGGAGAGCTAGTTTTTAGTACTGTGCATTACTTATGTGATTGTTAATGTTGCAGTTTTTGTTCTTGCCGTGAGTAAGACGGCGCTTGGCCGCATTCGGCAGTTTTTGGATTGTTGCTCCTGCCATGAGTAAGACGGCGTTTGGCCGCATTCGGCAGTTTGTTGCTTTGGTCAGGCGTCTGCTAGGCCCGTGCGGTAGCCTCGAACCGCGGCCATTGGAAAGCAGCGCTAAGCATCCGGTCCCGTAGCCGGCAAAGAAGTCGGCTGGGCAACAGCGCGTCATCGGCACGAATTGGTTCGATCACATGCGGGCATTGTTCGGCCGTGTGGCGATCGGCATTCGTGTGCGGTCACGGCTCTGTTGAATGAGATACGAGCAGGCAAGAGGACCGTTCCTTCTCATTCCGGAGTATCCCTGTTTCATTGTTAAATTTGTTAGAAGGTTGTAAGTTATGGTAAGAGATCCATTTTCATGTAATTTGGTAACTATGCACTCATACAAAACTTGGTTCTTATAGGTAATGGCTCATTCTTAGTAGTTCAGTTTTTCACTCCTTTTTGTATTGAAAGAAGACCGAGGTCGACTTCTTTGTCAATTTTACATAAGTGTGTATTCAACTTCCTCGCCCTAAAATGGGCATTGTCGAGGTTGTTTCTAATACCGTAATTCTGTTTAGGTATAGGCGCATTGTTGGAAGCGCCGTTTAATAGTGTTCCTGTTTCATAACAGTGTTTTGGTATAGAGACGGTACCGCCGTCTGTCAATCTTGTATTCCTATTTGTAGTTCTGTATTGTTTTTCTTGCAGCAATTTTGTATCTGCACAGCAGGAAAAATTGATTTTGTATTCATTTATGGTCTTGTAATAAATGAGTTATGAGTTATATTATGAGTTATTTGGATTGTTATATCTCCAAGTACTGAGATCCTTTAAAATTTATGATCCTGTTTTATTTAGAACCTGGAGCGTCCTTTCGAAAGGTTTCGAATGTGAAGACAGTCTTCATGAATCTGATAGCTTAGGGGTTCTCTTTGTTTGCCCTGAATAATGATTCATTAGGTAAACGCATGGTCATCTCGCTTTTGTTTTATAGCGAGGCTTCGTTTAAAATTTGTGCTGTCTTAAACAGCTGGCGACCGTACCTTGTCATTTGTAATTGTTACATTTTCCAAGTCACGAGGTTAGCCAAGTGTGAAATATAACAGAGATACATAAAAGATGAGCATATTCATTATCGCTTCCTCCGTATGTGAATAATAGTTCAGTGGACTGAATACTCCCAACCTACATTAAAATAATTAGAACTACAGACAAGGTAATCTTACATTAATGGACTGGAAAGATAAAGAAAAGTGCGCAGTAGTGATGGGTATGTCAGAAATTTTTAGAATAAAATTCATTCATCCAATATCCACCGAAGAGCAATAAGACGAAAATGTCGGTTAGTATGTTAACTTCCGAGCATTTAAATGCAAGATACGTGAGTAAATTCGTTCGTGGCGTTAAGTTATGAAGAAATCTCTTAGACATATGTAAATACCGTGAATAACCGAAGATAATTACCTCTGGGATAGTTATTTTGGTTCTCTTAATCCAGAGTTTCCGAATTCTTTTGATAATGCAACTCTTATTGTTTAAAGCAATTTACCGAAAGTACTCAGACAGAGTAAAACAAGAATAACATTTTTGAAAGATAAAAATGATACTATATTTGTGGTTTTATTTTGATATTTTTACAGTTATATGTCGAACATACTCAAGGCATTGTGAATATTATTATTCTAACCACTAATATAATTTGAATATTGGTAAACTAAAAGACAAGATTATAAAAATAAGATCCGATACTAACAACACGTCGATTCAGTACAATTCTACATTCTACCATCAGGCACCTATCATATTTTGACTCCGAAAACCATGGCGGCCCCTAGTTCGGCGAGTGTCCACTAAGAGCGCTGAAACCACAGGGACAGCCACTCTATGTAGTATATTCTAGCTCGTTGGTTGGAACTGAGGGTAGAGAAGACACCACGCAAAGCAATGTGGTTGGTGGCGCACTCCCGCCAGAAGCAGCACAGAAGCGCGACCGCTCAACCGCTAGCAGAACACAGCTCGAAATGACAGCGGTCACATTAGGCGCGCCACTGTTTTGCCTGCTGCCTGCCTTTCGGCCGCCTGAGCCGGTGTCACAGCGGTGTCACTCACGAAACATTTCTCTCCCGGAAAAAAACACGGAAAACTACAGATTTGGGCAGCCGGACGCTAGAATTCTCCTCCAGACAGCGATTTAATTCGACCTAGCTGACAAGCTAGTGTCAAAAATTCGGCCACCGTCGGAACTCGGACATAGGACCTCCCGGCCAGAGGCACTGGAGTGACATTAATTGATGCCCTGAGCCACCTCTCCTGGTTTCTCGGTGACTCCACCGGTTGACTCCCTGTGAAGGCACTCTTAGGGAGATCCGTAAAGTTAGTTATATTTTTTGAAAACTTTGCGATGCTAACTTTACGGATCTGCCTTAGACACCCGGCGCCACTTAGCAGCGCTTCCGAGAAGCGGTGGAGTCCTTCCCTCGACGCCACCGCCGCGCGCCATCGTGGCACGCCACTGCGCGTGCATCAACTGATGTCACTGCAGCGCCTCTAACCGGGAGGTCCTAGGTTCCCACTCCCCACGGCGGCAGGATTTTCGACACTAGCTTTTCAACTAGGTCGAATTCAGCTGCTGTCTGGAGGAGAATTCTAGCGGCCGGCTGCTCTGATCGGTAGTTTTCCGTGGTTTCTCTGATCAACACCAGGCGAACGCCGGACCCTACCAAACGGGCCACGGACCGCGCGCGATCTGTCCTTCCTCTTCCTTGTCCTAACCTCTCCCTTTACACACACACTTACACTAACATGCATTACTCTAGCACATATTCCGTGAGACCGGTCGGGAGCTTAGAGCTTGTCCCGACTGGGGCGGTGCCCCGTTGGTGGGAGAGTCCTGGTTAGGGAGAAACCCCACTAGCCGACGGTTCGGCGCCGGATCTCGCCATCCAGTGGGGAAAGATCACCGCCATCTCCTGAGAAAAAAACATGCACTACACTAACGGGACTAATGACCGAAGCAGTCGACGCGCCCGGAATCACGAATCAATCAATCAATCAAAGCCACTGCGCGTGGAAAAGGGAAGGTTTGGGTGTCCGACGCGTCGGTGTCGATGAACAAAAGGAGGCAGCAGGTAAACGGCGGCTCTGTGGCGCGACAGAGTTGCCCAGGGGAAAGACCACCATTTAGAACTGATGTGCTAGCGGTGGAGCGAAAGCGCTTCTGTGCTGCTGGCGAGAGTCCACCACGAAGCGCAGCTCGTCAAGGGAAGACCTTCATTTTAACCGGAGCTTTGCTACCACTCGCGCCACTCCAAAGCGCTGCTGAGTGGCGTGTGTGAAGGCCACTGCAGCAGCCCTTCCCCCGCCGTCAGCTCCGCAAGCTGTGGAAGAGGGAGGGTTCGCCGACCCGTCGGCGACGACGAACAAAGGGACGCAGTAGGTAAAGCGCCACGACAGAGTGACTCAGTGGGAAGACTACCATTTAAAACTGTTTTCTGTTAACGGTGGCGCATACGCCCTTTCGCGCTCACCATGGGCTGGACCATGGATTGACTATGCATAACGCTGTGAAACGCATTGGGATAATTTGAATTTTAGAATATACTAGAAAAAAATCCTTAAATCTAAACTATTTCTACATTAAGTGGATGGAGACCCTGACAGGACGCGTGCCAGGGCGCAATATTCTCGCCGGGCATGGATGAAAGAGACTTTCACGTTTGCCTATACTCAGTTTTTTAACGTGGCATCTCAAGGTCACGCGCGAAAGAGGGAGAGGAAAGACACACTCCAATGGGGAGCTGCAACGTCACTACAGCTGCGACTTTTACGGCTCTCTATTGGAGTTTGCCTTCCCTCTCCCTCTTCCGCGCGTGACCTTGAGATGCCACGTTAAATAAATCCAAGTGTAATAACCTTTCGCAGGCCACCATAAATGGCACCGCGGGTCGCCAGTTGCACAGCCCTGATTTACACCAAAACTTATACTTCGGTTTCTGAAACCTGGCTGATGATAGCTAATCAGCTGTTACGTTTCGTCCAATAGAGAGCTTAAACGTCACCGTGATGACGTTTCACTTCTCAAATAAATGGCACCGTAACATCTGATGAATTTTCATCGGCCAGGTTAGAAAAACGAAAGCATAGTTACCAACCGCGCCACTCGGAAGCACTGCTGAGTGGCGCCCGCGTGAAGGTTCACTTACGTGCTCGCACAGCGACCGGTGCTGCTGCATCGCGGGGCCCGGGCGGTGGCGAGCGCAGCGCCAGCTGGGCGGCGGCGGCGGCGGCGGTGAGCGCGGTGAAGGCGAGCTTGGTGGCGCGGGGCCCGCTGAGGGCAGTGAGGGCGCGCGCCGCCAGCGGCAGCGCCACCCCGACCGCGCCCGTGCCCACCAGCGCCGCCGCCATCGCCACCGTGCGCCGGCGGTCGAAGTGCGCGTTGAACGCCGTCAGCCCCGCGCACAGCATCAGCCCGTACCCCGCTCCTGCGCACGCAAGGGCCGTATTACACTGTAAAAGATCTTTGCCAAAGATATTTTATAAAAGAAATATGACAGTGTAATGGCCAATATCTTATAAACGATTTCTTGTATAAAATTTTTTTGATAAAATGTAATCTGAAGCGTCCAAGTTTTATCATACACTAGTGAGAACGCGTCAAAATTTGACGGTGAGATCTGAGATAAATGTAAAATACTGTACCCAGACTAATGTTCGCAATATATTGTATTGTTTGGATCTTGACAGTATAACGAAGATATTCTGTGATGAGTTCCCAAAATTTTGAACACGTATGGCCCATGACCAGGTGGCAATGCAATATCGGCACAAAATATATAGCACTATTATATTGAAGGATAATATTTCTTAAGTTTTTTGATGTGTCATCATCTCCTATAAGCAACTGTTTGATTTCTTCTGGCATATTGCTCGAGGGCATACTTATTTTCCCATTTAAGCAACACAGAGTAAATCGCTTGCAGAATTTCGCATAAAATGCTTTGGTAATTATGCGTTGGACAGACTCAAGAATGTTTTATATACGAGGGCCGAACGCCTAGATTCCCTAGTGCAGGCTACCGACCTATACCTAGGTATCCTGATGGTGGGGCTGCCACCTTTGTGCCTCCAGGCTTGCACTGTTTTTATTTCCAGGTGTACTTCCTTTAGGTAGGTTGCCGGCCAGGGCTGCAGATCCCTACCTGACTCATTGCATGTACTAATCCCATGAATAGGGTTACTTCTTCCGCTCTCCTCAACAGCTTCCTCGCTGCTGTTTCGACCGTTGAAGTCTTCACACGTAACCCTATGCAAGGGGCCTCGGAACACCCCAAACGATACGACAAACGAACACGACAAAGGTCTTCGTTGGAATTGCCGTTCAGGTCGTTTTCTATCGATCCTCTTCTGGCAGTTAGGTCCTCTTCTGGAGTACTTCTTCGTCTGACCCCTCCCCTTCGACTTGTCCGGCAAGGGAGGCCCTACCAGTAGCTACGCTACCGCTGGCATAGCTCTCAGGATCATGGGGGTACTCAAGCTCCACCACCAACGACAAGGTTATGTACTCCCTAGGTGGGTGCACTCTCCAATTATTAGTACAAATAAGATTGTAAAGGAGTGAATCTTGTAGTGAGGTTTTATTACCACACCAAGCTTGATTTTTAGCATTTAATTTTCCTATTAAAAGTATTTTAGCATTAACATTAAGAATTTACTGAAGAATTGATTTAGGTATTGTTTTGTTGGGGCGTTGTAGGCTGAAATTATATGAACTAGACCTATAGAAAAATTAACTTTAAGAGCTATCATTTCATGATCACCAGAAGTAGGTACATACTTATATATTTGCATATCTTGAATATTTTTCTTAATAATTATTGCTACCCCTCCACCCGAGTGTAATGCAGTTCTGTCTTTATGATAAACAATGTAATTATTCCTTCTCATAATTTACTTCATAAGAGAACATAATTAAAATATTTTCATATTTCTCTCGTAACCACAATCCTCTCAATCCAGGTACGTTATGCAAACATACACATAGAGCTCCGTATTGAAGACAGTAACAACAATAACGTATCAGTAAAAAATACATAACTTTTTTCTAAGTGTTGAGTTGTAAACATGTAAACAAGATAGCTAAGCCAACACCACCTAGATTATCAAGGCCTGCTTGCTGGCATAATGGGAGACAAGATGGCGGCGAAGTAGTCAAATCGTGTTGAGCTTTTGCTGTAGTGGACGTGTATTAATGGTGTAAACTAGGCATTCTCAGCGGTGATAATTGGCCTGCAACGTACGTAACCTATTATTTGAAGAATTTCTGATTTTCCGGCACAATATGCCGGATCACCACAGTGCTGAGGGAATTATCCTAATGGGCCAAAAATTAGAATTTTTAACTTTCCACACTGGGGTAATGGAGAAACAAATGATTGCATAGAATACACCGAAAAAAAATTCAGTCATCAAAAACTTCAAGTGTAAGTATTATATAACAAATTACTTTTACATTGTTTAGAAAATTGGGGCAGTAATAGTGATGGGTTGAGACCCTCCCCAAATATCACAAGGGAATTATTGAGGAGAATAATATGGAATAATGATTCATTTCGAACTATTGGTACCCGGAAGCGAAAGTAAAATAGTATGCTACATTTACAAAGAGGACAGTGGATAGCAATGTTGGACGTTGAAGTATTAGATGCAAATATTGTGATGTAAAAAGCAGGACTTAGAGGGGCTCCAAATTATTTCTTTAAATTTCTTGTAAGAATAGAGTAAAATACATTTCTAAAGAGGGCATAGATCCCATTTTCACGGTTAACTCTGATTTTTCGAAAATTTCAAAAGTTTGAATTTTATCGGCATCTTCCTACAACTATAAAATTAAAGAAAGAGATTTTTCCTGCAAATGAAATTTGTTTTCCATATCAGTTCTTTTTTTTTTGGAAATGTTATATATAAAACCTTTTTGTCTTTTTTTTTTTTCTTCAAAAATTACAAAAATGTAATGTCTTCGCAAATCAACCATCTTGTGTTCTTCTCAAAAGAATAAATTTTCAGCATTTACTTAGTCCATACTGGATGGGATATCGGCCCATGTAAAGAATATGTAATTGTAAAGAATTGTAAAGTTGGGCATCAATAAGTTACTAATATTAATATTTTGAAGGACTTATAAGTTCGGAATTGCAAGGACATTTCAGATTGGTTCATACAATTGGGTACACTGTGTTAATAATTTCCAGAGATTTTTATTTCGTTTCGAATTGGCTATGCCCAACGTTATTCAGATTATTTTAAAGATTATATATTAAATCGTTACAGAGTTAACAAGTGAAATATGTGGCAATGAAACACACAAAAAGCAATGATAGAAACGTATGTTTATCGACTTCAGGAAAAGGGATATGAGTACTTTTTGGTGGTAAGGTACAAACAAACTGTTTAGAGGACTGCTTTGGTAAATATCGTCAATTATGTGCAGCCCATTATCACACTTCCGTGCAATGAATTTTTGTACCAGAATCAAAACTTCGACCACAAAGATTAGGCTTCTAATTATTCTTTCCAACAGACTTGGCAATATCATATTGCAATGAACGTCGTGTCCCTATCCAACCTGCCTAACTTGCTCGTGCCCTCACGTTGAGCGGCTAATGTAACGTCGCCACACACCTAATACCCTTTCTCTTAATACCTCTGGGCGCACAATGCAACCGATTTCTCTTTTATCCACCCCATTGGCCTTGCCCTTGCGCAGTCGCCCGTACTTCGGCTTAGCTCACTATAATTATTCAATCTTACCTGGGCGTGAATCGCGTGCTCATTCCATACGGACTTGAGACGGAATACCTCACGTTCGTGCCTGGGTCAATCTCTATAGAACTACTAAGAAACAACACACATATTCGAGGCAATCATGAGCCTTACTAAATGCTCATTTGTTTATTGCAAGCAAATTTCAACACATTGATAAATGAACCTTTGGCTTGCAAAAAGAAAACAAATAACACAAAAACATAAATACAAACAACATAAAAATAATTCCATTCACACTTAAAACATCAACAAACTTTTCATTCACACAGGAATGCGCATTCTGTCGTGATCTCGTCTTATGGTTGTAATTTTAATTAATTTAATTGCCAAAACTTGATCTTCGACAGAATCTTCCCGTATTTGTCTCGAACATAAAAACAATAAAGTACATATGCAATTCATGCAACTTCCCTTTGCTGCGGCGTCGCACACTGTCAGTGCCCTTCGTTGCCCGGTGTCTCGCGCACCGCCCGTGGACGAAATTCCCATTCGGCTGCCACCAGTTCCTGGACGCCACTAATTCACTTTCAAATCCGTTATTTACAGACCCGGTTATTGTTTCTCGCGACTAATCACATTCCCGTTAATGTTTTCCTATATCTTACTTACGCGAAATAATGTTTTCACAATTTTGCCCGTGAATTTAACAAAAAAATAATTTAAATTTTATCTCCACAATGTTCCAATGACTTCTTTTACTCGATAAAACTCTTGAAAAAACACTTCCACTAAATATTTTTGAGAAAATCTAAAAAATGTCAGCACGACGATATAACGCGTGTACTCGCGACCAAAACAACTCGTTCTTCTGCTTACTACCTTTTTTCACATTGTTGGTCTACAATCCGACAACTTTCTTCTTTCTCAAAACACCCGTCCATCACGGTACAACATGTTAGAAATTCATACTTCCATCGTTTGCGAACGTCTTTTCTTTCGTAATCCCCCACGTTATAAATGTAACTATTGAAATAATTCAAATCCCGTACAAATTCCCCTGTGCCGTGACAAATTTTGTCCTAATCCAAATCTTCTGTTTTATAATTCCATAAAGTTTGGCGTTAATCCGTCCAAGCGTTCTTGAAATATTCAATAAAAACTGAGTTTCTTTTCACAACAATGGGTGCCATGTTCTTCCTTCTTAATGTGTTAGATACAATTCAAACACTTTTTGATATTTCTTGAACCCGTGTCTGAATTAGTTGATTTTTGCTTTAAACTGTTACTAAAAGGTTCTACCCAATGCTCATGTTGCCCATTTCCGCCCTTTACTTTTTCTACTATCTTCTGAAAATTATAAGCACGCGGCGTTGCCGTCTATTGTTTTCTTTGCATACTTAATTTCTCTTTGACCAATAAAGTTCTGTTCTTTTTATATTTTTCACGTTCTGGGTCTTGCAAATCATTACAATATTAACATTACAGAATTGAGATTAAAAAAATTGGCTATTGATTAGAATCAAGGTAATTTTTAAATACATATCTCTTTAATTAAGGTTAATTAAAATTTGGCCTTTTAACCTACATTGCAGAATAACTTCTATTCTAGTATTAAGCATTTCAAATGCCATTATAGTATGATGTTTTTGACAGTCTGAAGGTGACAATTTGCCAGACAGTTTTATTGACGAAAACAATCCAGACGGCTTATGCTATCTTAGCTTTGAGGCTGTAAATGTTGTTACATATATGTAAATAGTAGTAGATAAGTTAATAAGTGACCAACTTGAAGATATTTTTGTCCATTTATCTCATCAAAAATAAACTGTAATTTCCATTACTATGAATAATTGACCAAGAATTTGTTTTCTGGTTACAGTTGCAATGAGGACAATGCATGCTCAATTGCAAAATATTTCTTCAGTGTAACAAGTAATGTTTTGCTTAACAATTACATTAGAAAAATAAATAACATGGTAATAAAGAAAGATGTTCCTCAAAATAAAAGATTTAAAAAATTAAGTAAATAAAATTTATATTTTTTATGACTCATTTCTTTTCCATCCAGTTCACAATATCCTTTCCAACAAAAATAAAACGGCTCCTAAAAAAAGAGCGATAAAACTTTCTCAAATAAAGGTGTCCGTACAAGCGTTTGAGAGTAAATAACTGACTATTGACTGCTCTCGACGCCATCTTGAACTTAATCGCGAGGCCTTGTATATAGGTGATGGATCGCGGCCATCTCAACAGATGGGACGGCTGTAAAGGTCGCGGATTCGAATCCCACCATACCATAAATGTGTGTTGTGGCATGAAGGTACTCTCCTATCTTTAACACTCATTCTTCAATATTTCTAAATTATTAATTTTAAATTAAATTTAAAATTATATAATTATTTCTAAATTTCTAATTTTCGAAAGTTCGGGGACTTTTCCGAAAATAAGACCTTCGCCATTTTTAAGTATCTTTGGATATATCCGAAAAAAAATCCAAAGACAGAATTGTATTTGAAATATCAATCTTCTTTAACACAAATAGTATATAACCACAAACCCTTTGGATATCGGGATGTAGGACGCCGAAGAAGAAGAAGATGGCAGGATGACCTCTGAGTTACATCAGGCTTACCATGAAGCAGAAGAAAAATATCAAACTTTCCTTTACCTTGAATGACACCATAAGTGATAATTACTTGATGAATAGACCCCGAAAACGCTGCTCCAAGAGATCCCATGAAGTACACAACTCCACCGGTTGTCCCTATTTGGCGCCAGGAAAATCTTTGTAATAGAGCTGGACTGGCCATGCCTGGAATAAGATAAACAATGCACATCAACATCAATAAAGGTACTTTAAGAAAGTGTGATTTGTTTAATGAAGCTACCATAATTATCTTTTCAAAGGTTCAAAATATTGAGATGTAGAAAACTGGAAACATATTTGAAAAATGCTGGTAAACAATGGAGATTTAAGGGAATGTATACGAATTTCGTGTATTTCAAGGGAGAAAAATCTAAATGAAAATGAAGAGGAAGTGAGGTGATTATTTAGCTTTGGTATCGCTAATATAGTAATAGTTTTAGATCCCAATAATTGATACTCGTACCTTGTAAAAATGTAAATGTTATTAGAGAACGTAAACTTACACTGTATATTGTGAGTATAAATTAGGGTATAAGTATATTGAAGCAATATATAGGATCATGTGAATGAAAGGGAAATGGACTATGGTTGGTAAAATAGTTGAATAAGCAATTAATAAAGAAAATGACTAGAGTCTAGATACGACTACATTCTCTAATGTTTTTAAGTTCTTATGTTTAATCTGGTGGTTTGCCTAGTCTAGTAAAGAAATCAGAAATGTATATCATAAGAGTTAAATAATTCATTTCTGAAAGAGAAATGAATTACTTCCGACACGTATAAAGGCAATGTTGAACGCTGTGTGCAATGTTGCAAGACAAGAGTTACTGTAGGTTTCAGCAAGACAGCCCCATGTTACACGGCACACAATATTATGATTTTATAACGGAATATTTCGGAGAAAGAATTGTTTCACAGTATCTGTGGCCACGTTCCCCAGATCTTATTTTATTAAACTTTTTTTCTGTTGGGTTTTCTTAAGATTATGCAAATAAACCAACTCTTGAAGATTTGTCAAACATTACAGAGTCTATTGACAAATTGAAGAAGTTACTCTTCATCGTATTGCAACCACTTCACCCGACATGGTCTTCACTTGAACCTTGTCGCAAAACAATCGGTAGCGAACTTGCCAAACACATCCTTACACCTCAGCAGTATCCTATCCAAGATTCATCCCCACCTACATCTCCTAGTTCTCTTCCATCCTCCGGAACCCCTTTGGACCCAATTACCTTATCCCTGACTCCCATTATTCATTCCCTACATCTGTAACCCCTCCTTCCTCACCTCCTAACACTGCTGGGACACGATACTTCCTTCGACCACACACTCGAGGTAAAAATGAGATAAATAAATAGCAACTACAGTCAGATGCAGCAGAGAAGCATCCGTGTAGGTACATGCAAAAGATTCAAATAATGCATCATAATGTGCAATCTCTTTCAAATAAAATTGAATTTATCCAGGCAGCATTAGAGTGTGACCTCAGTCAAATAGATGTTCTTTGCTTTACAGAACATTGGTTATCTCATAATGATCTTAACACACACTCCAAATTCCTAGTTTTTACCTTGCAGGATCTTATTGTAGAGCAAGGGAATCAAATAAAGGCCCTGCTTACGGAGGTTCGTGTATTTATGTAAGAAATAATATTGATTCTAGCTTCTTGTCAGAATTCAATTTATATGCAGTTGAAAAAGTTTTTGAAATAACAGTTGTACATCTTACTACGCTCAAAATTATCTTACTTTGCATCTACAGACCTCCAACAAAGCAAGCTTTAGATTATTTCAATTTCGTAGAAAATCTAGAGATAACTCTGAACAAAATTAGTGATCTCTCTTTTAAATCCATTGTTGTATGTGGAGATTTCAATATTGATTTTCTGAGCGACTCCCACGAAAAAGAGCAGTTTCTCAATTTAATTCATTCTTTTAATTTAGATATTACAGTGAACGTACCTACACGGAATACTCTTAAATCACAAAGAGCAATAGATCAAATTATAATTAACAAAACCACAACTAGATATGAAATAATAACGAATAATCTAGGTACAGTGACCATGATGCACAAATTCTTACAATTACTAATAACATGAATACTGACACAATAAATAAAACACGCATGTGCATTTACTACAGTTAACATAAAGTTATTTACGGACTACTTGCTGAAAGAATCATGGAAGGCAGTTTATAACGCTATTGACACAAATGAAAAATATAATTTATTTTTCTCAAAGCTTTCATTTCTCTTTAACGCATGCTTTCCTATTAAAAAGAGAAAATTAAACATTTTACGAAAAAGTAATACTTGGATCACAAAAGGAATTAGAACATCGTGTAAAAATAAACGTAATCTCTACTTTATTTCTTAACGTCATGACGTATCTCAAGATTTCCTTATCTACTTTAAAAAATACAAAACATTGTTACGAAAAGTCGGGGAAAATTATGAACTCAAATAATAAAACTAAAGCAATGTGGAATATAATAAACAATACTACCAAATCAACTAGAAAACCCGTAGAGAATGTTGTTTTAAAATATAACGATATAAATGTGAACGATCCGGGAACAGTGGCTAATCTCTTTAACCAATACTTTTCGAGAATTGCTGCCGATCTCACTAAGGGTCTTCAGGCACAAAACTCAAAAACAGACAGTTCACCCAAAATTTTAGACACAATGTTCGTTTCCGAAACTTCTTCCTATGAAATTCTCAAAATAATCGGTAAACTAAAAAGTAAATATTCGTCCGGTTTAGATGAATTCCGATTCTTTGTTAAAGACTTGTGCGTATGCCATTATACACCCGTTAACTCACATATTTAATGCATCTTTATGCACTGGAACGTTTCCGATATTTTCAAAACAGCTAATATTAAGCCGCTCTTCAAAAAAGGCAACAAAAATGAAATTCAAAATTATCGGCCCATTTCTCTCTATCAGTTTTTTCAAAAATATTAGAGAGACTTTTTTACGTACGAATGGAAACCATTCTCACTAAACACGACGCCCTTTCAGATTGCCAACATGGATTTAGAAAATCAAAATCAACGGAAACAGCTATATTTTCTTTTCTTAAAGATGTCGCCTCATCATTGGATCAAAACGAGGCACCTATTGGATTATTCTTAGATCTCTCAAAAGCTTTTGACGTCATTGATCATGACATTTTACTTTCCAAATTACCTTCATATGGAATTCGTGGTATTGCTCTAGATTGGTTATGTTCGTACCTTAAACAACGATCTCAGAGAGTTGAAATACCTTACTGGAATGATGGCACATTACGTACGCACCTTTCCGACTCTTTGCCCGTTGCATGTGGAGTTCCTCAAGGATCGATTTTAGGCCCTATTCTGTTCCTACTTTACGTAAACGATATGCCCTCGACTATTCGAAACGGAAGAACGGTTCTCTTTATTTATTTATTTATTTATTTATTTATTTATTTATTTTACGTCAAAAAACAGTTAAAAACTGCGTATGACGTGCTATGGGGAAAAGTGAATTGTGTGCACATTTTCAAAAATTCTGTGATCCCTACACTAAGCCATATACTACTTAAATTTTGAATTTTGAAAGGAGAAAAACAAAACTCCCATGTAGTAAAATCTATTTTCAAAAATAAATAAGCAATAAATTTTGAATTTTGAAAGGGAGAAAAAAACAATCAAAAAAACTCCCATGTAATAAACTCTATTTTCAAGGATAAATAAGCAATAAATTTTGGCTCTTATTACTTCCTGCCGCGACAACATTAAAACGATAATTTGAATAATTGTATTTCCCACTGAATTCTAGAAGACGTGCACAGAAAATGAAGTTACATTTATGTCCAGAAGCAAAACAAAGGGCCATCTCAGCATTTGCTCAATGGATCAGGGAAACTGGACGAAAAACCTGATCGAGATGGGGGTCATTGACCCGGAAGCTGTAGTACAATACTTGTTACAGGTTCTTTATACTCATTTACACAGTTCAAATGGTAAATAATGCATTATGTATCATTGTTAAAATTAATGTTACTTTTCTTGTGATGCTCAGTATAGTCTCTAATTGTATAGAAACAGTTATGCAGCAGAAACGATTTCACTTGGGATTTAAACTTTTCTATTGAATGTAATCGTTTAATGTCATCTGGCAAAGTGTTGTAAAATAATGTGCATGTATTGTATGTGAATTTTTTGTAATGAGCTGTTGATACTGTCACCTGATAATATGATTTCTACGTCGAGTGTTATAGTAATAGACTTCGGCACTTTCTGAAAATATATTCCCGCCCTTGAGCAAGTCATTTTTTACAAAAACCACTGATTCGTAAATAAGAAGACACGGTAATGCTAGAATTCCTAGATTAATATAGAGAGGCTTACATGAATCACGTGGGTGGGATTTAGTTATTCGTACAATTCGTTTTTGTAATCTAAAAGTCTGGGAGTATAAGATGTATTTCCCCAGAATATTATGCCATATCTCAAGCGGGAATGAACATTCGCGAAGTATACACAACGAGCAGTATGAAGGCTGACTGAATTTGCAAGAATTCTGAACGCGTAGCATAATGAACTTAATTTTGTGTTCAATTCATTTAAATGGACGTTCCATTTAAGGTTTGACTGAATTGAGAGACCTAAAAATTTTGTTGCCTTAACATCAGTCAATGGTACATTGTTCATTTTCAATGGGGCACAGAATTGTTTATTTGAAATGGAAAACTGCATTAAAACCGTTTTCTTTTCGTTCACTATTAATTTGTTATATCGAAACCAATTTGAAACATCTGATATTGTACTATTTACTGTTTCTTTATTGCAAAGGATGTTATTTACGAATCAGTGGTTTCATAGAATACATTTCTAGCTACTCATTTGCTGGAATTGGCTAAATGAAAATCATCTTTCCTATTTACAGAAACTTGTAAGTTTATTCAATGTTCATTGGTAACAAAACGAAACTTTCGGTCATGACCAGTCTCAAACCTTATATTGCAGTACCCGTCTTCGCGCGCTCTTGACCGATGTCGCCGCGTAGAACCATTTTCAATCTTTCCCGATGTCGATGGTTCCGGGTCCAAATACCATCTCCTTTTCTTCCTTTCTGGCACAAGTGTACTCAAGTCACTGATCCTCACCGCCTCATAAGTTGATAAACTTAATTAATTCTCCTTTTAAAAGTTCCCAGTTCTTTCTACGCTTATACTTAAAATATTAAAGTTCAGCGAGCTATTATCTGCCTCAAATACTCCCAGTCCTGTTGCCGACAAATTCACCTAAGTTCACAATTCTAGCTGCTGCACTCGAAATATTTCCAAGTTCCAACTTCCGCACATTCTTAATATTCTACGTCCGACAACCATACGCTCCAAAGTAGATGTTCACAATTCCCAAACTCCCAACATCAATTGTCTTCACACGATCCGCACAGCACCATGGCATAAGTCGGAATGAATCCATAATCCCCTCTTTCAGCCCTTCAAAACTCGGTCCATCTTTCTACTGTTTCGTGTCAGAAAAAATTCGACCCGCTTCTTTCGAAATACATTGTCATTCCATGCCTAGCCAATCCCTAAATTACTTACAAATTCAACTAGCCGCCTCCTATACTGTCATTGCTTTCTCGGCCAATCCCCAAACAGTTTACTTTATCAGCTAGCCCGCCCCGTGGTTCAAAGCAATGAAGTTTGTTGACCTTGACGACAACTCGTCTACCGTTGTTATGCCGCCATATTTACATATGTCTATCCTTACAATTCACCCTGTTTACAATAAATGTGGCGCAATACAAGGTCCCACATATTGGTATGTCACAGTAAGATAGTAATGCTGTCCAACAATAGTGTTTGAAGCACATGGTAAAAGTCATACTCGTAGAACTGCGTCACTCGACTTATTGATTTCATTTCCTAATCGCAAAATAGAATGTCACCTTACAACACTTTTCCCCACATTTTCATGTGACCTCGTTTTGTTCTGCGTCCCCAACTATCAAATATAACAATGTAGTAAATTACTTCCTCCAACACGTCGTGTACCCAGAATACACATTTTGTGGGATCGTAATACCGAAAAATTGGTTTACGACAAAAAGTCTCTCCTGGCTGGCCGTCCACCCGTCTGGCTGTCTTCCCGTTCGGATTTTCTAAGTCGCCAAAGGACCTATAGGTCTTCCTACAACTATAAATGACAATGCTTTTTACTTTCTCACTAATGTTTGTGTAGAGGAAGTATTGAAATGCAAATTTTCGACAGAAAAACTCTTATGGCCCGGCCCTGGTATCGAAAAAGTGGGTAAATCATGTTCATATATGTGGTAAATTACTGCATCTTACTCATTGTATACTCAGAGTCCACGTTTGGTGTGTCCTTTATACCGAAAAATTGAATAACGGTAAAACGTCTGTCTGTCCGTCAGTCTGTGTGTGAACAGAACGCTAGCTTCTAAACTTCGAAACTCTTAGGAAGTCTAAACAGAATTTTCTACAATATTGATATAATACTGAAAATAAATGTAAAATATGCTTTCCTTTTTCTTCAAATTTGTTCACAATTGAGGCATTCGGGTGTACGAGAATTTCTGACACTTTACGAAAGTAAAATTATTGACTTACCACGCATTTCTTACAATTAAGAAACATGGGATCTCTTTATATCATGTTAGCTTTAAAATCCAGAAAATTGACAATGAAAATACATTCACAATTTATGTTTTATTGGTTATGTGTAGCACACTTCCAATCGCTAATACGATCGTTGCAATTTTGTTAGTAATGTGAAATGTCAGTTATCACTATTTCCGCTCGAACGCCTCAATTGTAATTATGTAAATGTAAATATTTAAGTGCTTAGAAGGAAGAGCAGGCCTTACGTCCTGAGCCTCGCCAGTAATAAAGACATTTTTATTATTATTATTATTATTATTATTATTATTATTATTATTATTATTATTATTAGTTATTATTATTATTTCTTCTATATTAAGTTATTTCATTTTAAATAGCGTCATTTAATTGTGTTAAATGTGAAAACGAATAGATGAGCGGTCATTGTTGGTTGTTGTAACCCATTGTTGTAACGTAGCACTGGTAACACAAGGCGATAATGACGGCTGGCTTTCGTTCGCAACAATATACACCAACACGTTGACATATTTATAGAATATTACAATACTATAGGGTTTAATAATTACTATTATATATTTTTCAATCTATTTGCATTTCTTTGCCAACGCTATTAATATTGTATTAGCGGTAGCTCAGTGCATCTACTGATGTCACTGCAGCGTCTCTGCCCGGGAGATCATAGGTTCGAGTCCTGACGGCGCACGGTGGTGCATTTTCCCGAAATCCCGGCCAAAACCTCAAAAATGAAATCGCGTTTACTGAAGTTTTGCAAATACTACGACACACTGTATATAATACTTGGGGGCATCTGTTTCTGCCCACTTCGTGTCTCTGGGTCAATTCCCCTGGCACCAGTAGTCACCCGAACTTACCCTTCGTGGCGTTCGGTAGACCTGCACTGCGAGAGTAACATAGAGAGACCGTCTTTATTTGTAAGTGGTGGCCATACAAAATTGTGCAGAGAAAACTGGCAGTATGGATTCTCTTCCTGAAGGTTTGTAGAGTATTTTCATGTTTGTTTTATAATACATTAATGCATAACGACGTGGATGAATTATTAAAATGCATGAAATTAATACAATAATTTTAATTACTCATTAGTTCACGTAGGCTGAAATAAATTTCGGGAATTCCCGATGTTTCTAATTTCATTTACTAGCTGAATCATCCTCTTTCGAATCCAGTTGTAAAATCATGCCCAACTTCCCATTAGTAAATATAAAGAATTAACTTTTCAGCACGGTGACCGCCGAATATGACTTCGTCGAGACCCGTCCTGAGAACGGAAACTGCTTTTACAATGTTGTTTCTAGGGAAAATTTTGATCCCTTTTACTGAAATAACAAATTTATAATATTATAAACAAAAATTATTTTTTTAATTTTGTAACAATTATGACTATTCACTAATATTAAATGAATATAATATTTATGTACATATTACATCTTCGAGTGGATTACGCGCATTTTATTTCATTAAAATTGTACATAAAGTAATATTTACATAATATGTGTCATCAAAACTCGTCTTAAGGAAGGTGTGCGCTCGATGGTAGGTCAAATACGTACGTGATATCAAAGAAACTCATCATACCCCCTTTTAAAAATAAATCAAAAATATAATTGATCTAAAGTAATATTTGTTACTTAACTCCTAAGTTACTTTACCAACAATTATTCATATTAGATTGTTATTTTATAAAATTAGTATTATATTATTTTTATGAAATAATACTGCAACTGCATTTGAATATGGTCATGAAACTTATTCAAATGCAATTCAAAGAAAATGGTCTGAATGTAGTGTTTCCAAACAAGATTATGGTAATAGAAGACAATAATTCAGCATGACGTTTTTTTTTGAGAAATTTAAATATTCCTCAGAAATAACGAATATTCATGGTAATGCATGCATAGAATCTATTCACAAAGATATAAGGGGGAAGGGAGAAGGATTTCCGAACATGTTCAAGTCTGCACCAGTCCAGGAGATGTTTAATCGTCTGTGAGATTTTCTGTTCCTTCTTTTCCCAACTGAGGGATGTTTCTAAAGAAAGCTAAAATTTTTGAACAAATATGCTTTGTCTCATTTGCCTGAGCCAAATATCACCATAGGCAGAAATGTACCCTAGTGAAAATGTGACTTCCTTTCCGGTTCTGCGGATACTGTATATGAATTTTTCTGACAGAGGCAGAGATGGCATTAATACCATGTTATTTATGCCAAATGTTATCAATTAATATATAAATAATTCTACGGTTCTCTAAAATAAATTTTTGGGTGAATTGATAAAATGTAACAAGTTTATATAGAAAAATATATATTTATATTTCAGATTTAAGAAGTGCATTTTTCGGGTATTATGTTACCAGCTCCTTTACATTATAAAGATAATCCAAAATAATTTTGGTCGTCGAGAAAACATACCATAGCTCTAGAGGTTTGGCCAGAAATCCCCAAAATGCACCCCCGTGCGGCGGCAGGTTTTTCGACATAGCCTCAGCTGGGTCGAATTCAGTTCCCGTGTGGAGGAGAATTCTAGCGGCCGCTGCTCTGATCGGTAGTTTCCGTGGTTTCTCCGTCAACACCAGGGAATCCCGGGAGCAGTACCCTACCCAACGGGCCACGGAACGCGCGCGATCTGTCCTTCCTCTTCCTTGTCCTATCCTTTCCCCTTACACCCACACACTTGCACTAACATGCACTACACTATAACATTCCGGGAGACCGGTCGGGAGGTTAGAGCTTGTCCTGGCTGGGGCGGTGCCCCGCTGGTGGAGAGTACACGGTTAGGGGAAACTCATAGCCGACGGTAGATCGGCCCCGGGATCTCGCCATCCACCGGGGGACCATCACCGCTATTTCCCGAGAGAAAAACATGCACTACACTAATGGGACTATGACCAAAGCAGTTGACGTGCCCGGAAACACGTCAAAATCAATCAAATATCGTATTATTTATTAACTTTAATTATTTTACTTTCTCACATACTGCTTACGAAGAATATTATAAGGCTAAAAACGCATCCCATACCTTCGTGAATACACTGTATACCTTATAAAATGAATTCATTCCCAGAAATATATTTTCATTTAAAGTTTTGAATGAAAAATCTATTGCTTGAAACTATTTAATTTTCGCTTGAAACCAATTTCCATTACTAATGGCGACAAAGATGGACTGTTTTAGTGCCACTAGTTTCCTCTGATAGAGCAAAAGACTCGTAATGAAATGGTGTAGATCCTTTTCGAATCTTTTAAATTTTAAAAGTTTAAATGTTTTCGCCGTCTTCTCATAACAACAGTAATGAAGATAAAAATGTTTTCGTTTATGAAATATGTTCATCAAAAACAGATCTTGAAAGCAGGTCATGTAAAACTTTTCGAAAACATGAGCAGTTTTTGCATAATTGTACGTAAACATAGGCGATTTTTAAACAATTTAACAATAAGTTTCACAAAAGCAACAGTTCCAAATGTTTAATTTTTTTTCGTATGCTGTAAAGAGCAATAAAGAAAGTGGCGCTGGTCCCATTTTCGGCAAAATCTCCAAAATTTTGAAAAGTGGTAAAAATGTAAAATTGCAAATTCGAATTCCCCGTTTCGTTCGTCGAGCTTAGTCGACAAAAAGAGAATTCGCCTTTACGGTGGTTTCAATTCTTAGAATTCTTTTCTCTGTTAGCGGCCGTGATGATCGTGTGTTGTAGTTAATATTCTAATGAACTGAAACAGAATTAAGGAAGGAATTAAGATTTAACGTCTAACAAATACACTTCTTTTTCTTTAAAAAGCTCTGATAACTGTGCTCACTTTTGTGTTATCAAGGCCAGGTTGTGTAATGATTTACGATCATCCAAGTTAATTATCATTTCCTTTAAATGAAAAAAAGTAAAAAAAAATTACCAATAGAATTATATAAATTATATTCAAAGAGACAAATGACGGCAGCGCTGCGCACGAACATTTCTTAAAAAAATTAAATGAATGCGCAGAAGAAAGGGAAACATGACACGAAAATTTGATAGAGCACAATTTTTGAAATCGTGTGAAAGAAGAATCATCAAAATCGGACCAGGGGTTCGATTAATTTTGAGAATTTTAATAATATTGCATTTCGGCGGAATGAAAAAGAATATATAGGCATTGTTGCCGTAAAGAAAGTAATTACAAATAGTGTTTTTCGTAAATATTAAGAGAACGCCTGAAGGGAACGGGTTAGAATTTGACAGAATAAAAGAACAAAAATTATCAAAATATTTGAAAGTAGTCACAATTTTGGAGCACATTTAGGAGGCGAGATTTTCACACACAAACAGCAACAATACAGCACCATGATTCAAACATTAAGCTCAAGTTTTAAGCTCAAGCTGGCAATTTAAAAATAAAATACTAAAGAAAAAAATACCATTCCTCCACTTAATACACAAACAGCAACAATACAGCACCATGATTCAACCCCAAACAATCACACAGATAGCAACAGCTCCTAATTATAATGTACCATCCAAAATTTGATTCATATCTCCCAGGAAATAATAAACATAATAAAACACTCCCTAATAAGAAGGCTCCGGGACATGACAGAATAAAAACAAAATCCTAAAAATTTGCACATCAAGCCAAGCATTCTTAAATAATATTTATAACTCTTCATTAAGAACACGTTATTCCACATTATGAAACACTCAATAATAATACAAATTTCCCAAAACCAAACAAACACCCATCGAATGTAAAAAATTATCGACCAATCAGCCTGTTACCCCCCTATCAAAAATTCTAGAAAACTTATTCAGAAAAGACTTAGTAATTACCTCAAAAAAAATGACATCATTCCCAGACACCAATTTGATTACAGAAAAGTTATCAACCAAAATCAATTATTAAGAATCACAGAACATATATACAGCATTCCAAAAAAAAACTACATACTATATAAACCCTTTTCTAGATATTTAAAGCCTACGACAGAGTATGGTATCAAGGTCTCATGTACAAACTAAGAATCAATGGCACACCAAATACCTAACCAACATCATCAATAGCTTTATAGCAATAGAACCTTTCAGTGTCAGTAGATAATCATCTCTCAAACCCCAAACCCAATATATGCTGGTCTTCCTCAGGGCTCCCATTGTCACCTGTATTATTTAATCTTTACACATCTGATATCCCTACATCCAAAAAAGCCAAACAGCACAATTTGCAGATGATACAGCATTGTATTGTTCAAACATATCACTTGACAGAATAAGAAACACATTACAGCAACATCTAAATCAAATACAGTCTTGGTCAAGCAAATGGAAAATTAAATTAAAACCCCATCTAAGTCAACAGCAAAATTTTAAAAAACAATTTCAAACCACCACCCCCTCACACTGAAAAAAACATCTCCCTTGGACCCCACAAAAAAACCAGTGAAATATCTAGGTCTGCATCTAGACACCAAACTCAATGGAAAGAGATATAAACATTAAAAACAAAAAAAAAAAGTCAAACTATTTCAATTAAAGCCATTAATAAACAACCACAGCAAAATAACAATAGAAAATGCCAAACTCATGTATACAGCCAATTAGATTTTAATGCTATATGTTTTGCCCGGTATGGATCAGTGGAAAAAACCAATATACATAAAATACAGGTCATACAGAACAAATTTTCTGCCAATAACCAAAGCACCCTGGTTCATTTCAAACAAACAGCCATAAAGAATTAAAAAACTTATCATACATACATCCCCAAGTTATCCAATAATTTTACAATAATATGTCAAAAATTTACACAACTATCCAATTACAATTTAGGAAAGCACCCATACACCCCACCAGAATAAAAATAGATTTCCTAAACATGTATTTTACATCCAATTTGCTGATTTAGATGATTCCTTGTGAGGTGCCCAGGGGGTTTCCCTCCCCCAAGTAATAACTGTAAAGTAACAAAGTTAGTTTTTAAAATAGATCATAAGCATAAAAAACATGTGAAATAGTTTGTGTGTAAACTGAACCATGTATACCATTCAGAATAAAATAATTGAAAAAAAGGAGCGAAGATAAAATTAGTGCTATATTTTCAATTGGGAAAAATATACGAAACAAGAGACATTTTGTGACGTCATGCGAAGATAGGGATGATTTGCAATATTTATAATAACCCATTGAGAGGCGAATCAGACGATACGGTAATTACGTAGGAATTTGACACGATGTGAAACCACCACAGGTCGGGAAACGCTGATAAGTGAGACGAATAAATATTTTTCCCGTTATGCTGTTCGGCGAATAAGGGATCCCTTTGTTCCCCGCGAAACCATATAAGCTGGAGGACAACAGTGAGTGAGTGGAGTGAGTGAGTGAGGAGTGAGGAGGAGGGGAGTGAGTGGAGAGAGAGAGAGAGAGAGAGAGAGAGAGAGAGAGAGAGAGAGAGAGAGAGAGAGAAAGAAAGTTTTGCTCGGAGCATGAACACGAGATCCGTGTTAGAGGTGGCAAGAATTTTAATTATTGTTACGAGTTTATAACTTAACAAGATTTTATTTATTTGACGGTGCGCGCACTGTGAAAAAAACGCACGTAAATTGAAAAAAAGTGGATAAAGAGATTTTTGTTATTATCGCGATGTAAACAAAATTTGTGGACATTTTGCGTGTTGTGTTTAAACGAATGCCAATGCTATTCTGTCTTGACATTAAAAGGGGTGAATGCAGTTTTCTGAAAAATAAATGGTGTATCGGCACATAGTGATTGAACATTCGGCGGAGTTGTAACGCGATAACCCGAAACAGTCATAAACTTGGTGTGCTAAGGCGAATTGGGTGATGAAGAAAGTTTCGCGCGATGGTGATGTCCATGGAGATGACGGGGGCCCGGACAAAGCGTCATTGTCACTGATGGGGCGCGAGTTGGCGCTGCGACGAACGTAACTTGCGCCACACCGCGGTGCCGAACCAACAAACAGGAAGTGCAATGACTAATTTGTTGTCGGTTACTACGAAGACGATTCTGAAGACCAAGTAATGTTAAACTTGAATAGATTGAGTCGATAAGGCAATAGTTCAGAAATGCGCATTTGGTATGAATGAAATTTTTGTAAGTTTTTCTGAGTGAATGATTTTCTTTTAATTTTTGTGTCAATTGATTTTTTTTAATGTTGTCATTGAAGGTTGTTTGGTTTTTTGTTTACGTGCTTATTGTCATTGTTTAATGAAATGAAATAATCAGTTGTAAACAAAAGAGAAATGGATAGAATAAAGCACGATGAACACAGTTGTGTTTATCAGTAAAACCTCTCAATGATGTGTTGTGCTTTCTGGTAATTAGATGCTTGACCCAACGCGCGTTGCACGAGTACCACGTTCAGTCCTGAGCGGGGCCATCAAGAGGTAAATCAATCTGACATAATGAAATTCTTTCTGTCACGTCTTCTAGAATTCGTGGAAACACAATTCTTAAAATTTAAATCTTTTCCCATATTGTCGCGGCAGGAAGTAATAAGAGCCAAAATTTTTTGGGTTATTTATCCTGAAAATAGATTTTATTACATGGGAGTTTTTTTGTTGTTTTTTCCCCCTTTCAAAATTCAAAATTTTATTGCTTATTTATCCTTGAAAAGATTTTATTACATGGGAGTTTTTTGTTTTTCCCTTTAAAATTCAAATTTATTGCTTATTTATTTGAAAATAGATTTTACTACATGGGAGTTTTGTTTTTCTCCTTTCAAATTCAAAATTTAAGTAGTATATGACTTAGTGTAGGGATCACAAATTTTAAAAAATGTGCACACAATCATTTTCCCCATAGCACGTCATACGCAGTTTTTAACTGTTTTTTGACGTAAAATAAATAAATAAATAAAAACTAAATAAATAAAAGTTCACTCCCGCATAATTTTTAGAATTATGAAACGTTAGCTAGTAAACGGGCATACTCAAGTATATAATAGAAAGAAGAGCCTATTTTGTTACACTTGTGAGAAATCATTCTTCTTTTTTCAATAACGTACTGTGGGAGTTAAAATTATTAATGTTTATTTCATTTGTGGAAGTAATAAATTACTACTGTTCCTAAAATTCGATATAATTACAGATGTGCACTATAGGTGCTCTGTTTGAATTTGTTTGGACTTTTTCAAGTTACAGTTGGTATGCTAGTAGGGATGTAGTTACAAGATAGAAAAAGAGTTCATACATTATAAATAAAATAAACTAGTTCTGCTACAATTTAACATGCTTTCTCTTATTTTTTCTATATTTTCAATTTTTTAAATTTCCGCGAGTTCAACAAAAATGAGAGATGCGCCATTTTTTCAAGCGTTTCTCTTCCTATCCGTGAAAAAAATCTAAAGAAAAATGTGAAGTGATGTTTGGGAAGTTTTTTATAAATTGCATTAATTTCAACCATCAATTACGAAAAAACACTGTTTTTTTAAACAAATTGTACTTGACCCTTTCAAACAGCTGTTTAAAGAACTGATTTTTTCAATTATACCGAGAGATCGCCAGATCCGAAAACAGCACCACACTTTTTACCGTCCTTTGATACATACAAGGAGAAATTTTAAAGAAAACGTTTGAAGCCGTTTTCCAGAAAAAAGAATGTTTAAGAAAATTAAAAATTGTCTATGTTTCAAGCAAAATTATAAAAAACCTTCATACTTTTAAAAAAATTTACACGGCGTTATTTCACGGCCTGTATTTAAGGAACAGATTTCATTAAGGAAAAAATCCCTATCTTCAATATTGTAGTTGAAAGAAAACGCTGAAAAAATTGGAACGTTAGAGATTTTCGAAGTATCAAGGAATTCAACGCAAATGAGACCTGCGCCACCTAAATTTTGAAAATGACGAGTCTTTGAGTAAAGTAACCTCAAAAATTATAATATCCCTTTCAAAACCATGAGCGCCAAGAGTTTATTTAAATCAATTGAGGAATGAATTGATTTTGGAGAAAATCAGGTGAACGGATTAGGAGTTAGCGTTTACCACAGATTGACTGACAGACAGGCGGGCAGAGACAGACGGACAGACAGACGGACAGACAGGCGGAAGACGGACGGACAGACAGAGACATACGGAAGATGAGACGGATGGAGATTCGGACGGACAGACGGGCGGACTGAAGGGCGGAAAATGAGATGGACATTCAGACGAATAGACGGGCAGACGGTATGATGGCAGGGGGATGAATGGACGAACTCATTAATTGATTCCGTGCATGTGATCTGTTTAGGCCATTACCATAAGTGTAGTACATTTTCCTCGGGAAGTCGCGGTGTTCCCCCAGCAGAATGTTGCGATTCAGCGCCGATCTACCCGTCGGCAGGTATATTCCACCAACAGGGCATCGCCACAGAAAGGACATACGATGCAAAAGCAACATCGTATACGGAAGTTCATCGGACTCGCAATACAAATACGCAGATAAGTAGTGGTGCTAATGCAGCACTAATTTTTTCACCCGTATTTTCACTGACCTGACATTGAAAGATTTACCTGAGTTTATTTCAAAATCTATGTTTAAGGAACAGATTTTCTTAACGAAAAAATACCTCTATTTAGCATTTTAGTGGCAGGAACACGCTGAATTTTTTGTAATTTTCGAAAAATCAGGGTTTTTAACGAGGATGAGACCTGCACCATTCTCTTAAACATCCTCCACACTATAGAACAACAAAATTTAATCACAAACGAGGAGTAATTGTTTTTTGAAAATTTGGAAATTGTTCCAGGAGATTCATGTAAAGTACGCCCCAAAATTAAAATATCGGTTTCAAATCCAAGGGGCCGCGACATCAGTCAGATCAATTGGGAATATCAATTTTACAGAAAATCATCTGAACGGTGTAGCCTCTTACGTTGTTCGCAGACGCACAGACACAGACGGATAGAGGACAGACAGACAGACGGACAGACAGGCAGACGGACAGGCAGACAGACAGGCAGACGGACAGGCAGACGGACAGGCAGACGGACAGGGACAGACAGACAGACAGACAGACGGACAGACAGACAAACGGACAGACAGACAAACGGACAGACAGACAGACGGACGCAAGTACTATACACGTTTTGCTGTCATTCGATTTTTAAAGAATCTGGTAACATCCCGAGTTTTTTCTAAATTTAGCAACTTGATTTATCCACTTTTCATTTACCAGGGCCCTGTAGTTGGAGTTTTCTGCCGAATATACGCCGTTTTTTCGCGCAGCATTACTTAACTTTCTCCCTACTTTCTAGCGAGAAAGTAAAAATATCGGCAAGAATTTATAATTGTAAATGTCAGAAATGAATGAAAATTGAAATAAAAATAATGTATGTAATAATATTCATAGTTTTAACCTAGCATAGAATTCGTGTTATCTCTATTATACAATCATACTTCCGTTACGGTATACGAATAGTTGTTCTATAATTCTTCTCAGGAATAAAAATACAGATTCTATTGGAGAAAATAATGCAGGGTTCTTGACAGTTTCTTCGAAACAAATATAACATATCGGTAATGAGAATAAGATTTAATCTCTACATATCAACGGATCTCTATATTCCTATAAAACTCTCATATCGTATAAAAGTGGACACAGTTTGAAAACTCGATCAAAGACCATGATAACTACGAACTAAAAATATATACACTTTTCCTCTTACACCAAAGAAAATGTATTTGGTAATTACATTCAAATGAAGAAAATGTATGAGTAGGACATTCCTCTCTACCCTGAGATACCGCCACTGATCTCAACCCTAACTTTCAAACTTGAAAGAAGGTTTCTTCGGTTAACCTTTTAGAGCATTCAGTCTTTTTTTTTTTTTTTTTTACAAAAGAATAAGCATTTTTAGTCCATATTACTTTTTAATTGATTACTTATTACGTTCATTGTGAATTATTATAACGCATTCGCGTTGCATCATTATTGATTTATCCCAGCAGTTACATTTTTATGTCCATTTCATACGTACCCATAATTTCCATACACACGATGAACACACCCATAATCGAAGAAATTGATGTACCTTCTTCACCCGGTCTTGTGCCCAGGACGTCAGCAAAGACCGTAGCAAAGCAGGGCAGCAGCCCCCAAAAGGCCATCTGCGCCGAGCAACGAGATGAGCAGAAATTGTGTTTCAAAAATAAATAGATGTAAAATATGTATTACATATAATATTTAGATTGCCGGAGTCCTAAGGGGAATTTGGAAAAAGAGAGGTCGGTAGTGTATGCGAGACGTTTCTCGAAATGGGGGGAGATAGGGAAACGTGACATAGAACGGTTAATTTCGGATAACTTGGGATATTAAAAGGCAAGAGATCCTGCAGCAACGGCCGAAAACGTTCGCTAGTTGGCAAATTCACGCGAGTCCGTTTGGGTTGCGAACGTTACAAACACACCGCAAAAGGACGCAAGAGGGGATACGCTGGTTCAGGGTCGGGGTGGATACGTAGATTAAAGGCCCTGAAGGGTAAGGCATTTGTGTGCTTTGCGGTGATAGGAAGACGGATCCATATCCTTTAATTTGCAGTGCGACCGAAACTTGAGGGGAAATGGATGGAATGGGAAATTACTACTTCCAACATAGGAACGTAACGCTCGCCAAAACATTCTAGGATAAAAGAGCTAACTTCATAAAAGAATTAGGAATATTTCTCGGAAAGGTTGGGACCACTAGAGAAAGGGAAATTAAGGAGTGGAAAACAGCAGTGGTTAGTAGAGCAGAGCCTAGACTGAGAGAAATATGAATAATCAATAAACTAACAATAATTAAGTTAGTCAGTAAGAAAGTTAGGTTAGAAACAGTACAAAAAAAAAAATAAAAAAAAAATAAAATAAAAGTTATAATTGTATCAATTTTTAAAGTATAAGTAGATAAAAAGTCAATAAAAAATATGTATATATATTAACTTAAAATAATTAAAAAAAGTTAAATAAATTAAAATTAAATTAATTTAAAACAAGTTAAATAAATTAAAATTAAATTAATCAAAATAAGTTAAATAAATTATAATTAAATTAATTAAAATAAGTTAAATAAATTAAAAATAAATTAAAATAAAATAAAAGGAACAATAAAATAAAGCACATTAGGGGCGAAGGGAAGGAATCGAAATGTTAGGGCAGAGGCGTTGGTGCGGACGATTTTCTGTGGTGCTGTTTGTTTCAGGTGCGGGGGAGGCCAAACACTGGAAGGAGAATGCCTGACGCCCGCGCCAAATAAATAAATATCTAAAACCGGATGAGTAATGTACTCGGTTTCTGACGGCAGGTTTTTCCCCTTCAGGGTTTTTCCTCAGTTGTACCTTATGGTCTCTTTCGCGGCTTTGAGGCGATGAAGAGACATTGGGGTGAATACCGAAGGCGAAGGTTAGAACTCGGTAGAATGTAGGATTGTATGGCTAAAGGCCTTCGGCCTAGCCACATTGGATCAAGTTTCTAATTTGGCTGTAATAATTACCTATTAAATAAATAAATAATATTTAGATAAGTTGAGATGTAAAATATGCGTGATATATAATATACTATTACGTAACAAAATTAGGCTTATTTTTGTCAACTCGGTGCAGTAATTAAGTTGCCATCAATTTGTTGTTAAAACAGAACAAACTATTGCTCTTATACTAAATGGTATTTTGAGTTTGTCACAAAAAATATTAAATATCTTACAATAATGCACACATTGCCTTTCTTACGGGCATTTCAATGTAGCTTCCATCCATTCCTGCATACGAGTATGTTTGATACACGAGTACTGATTTTACATAAATCAATACATTTACTTAAATGAAAAATTATTTCACAGCATGGTGAAGCATAAATGGTGAAGTAATCATTGTTGTTAATTAAAGCTATTTTTCATGACTAGAAATTCAATTTTTAAAAATTACAAAATTTTAAAACACATTCTTTAGTCCAGCGAACGAAGTGAAAGAAGACACAAAATATGTAAGATAAACATTCTCAAAAGAAAATGTAAATATTTCATCAGAATTTCTTGAATCTTGAAAAAATCCGAAATATGTGATTTCGCGAAAAAGAGCGTCATGGACCACGGGATAGTGTAAAACCGGGACAGTCGAAACAGTAGTACTACAAATAATGAACTTGATCATCAATCAGAAAAGGAATCGTGGGCACAAAAATGCGAGTTTTTTTTCAAATACGAATATTACCAAAATTCCTGAAACATATTTTAAAAAAATATTTCTCTTAAGCAAATATTGTGATTTAATCAGTTCATGCTGAGTGTTTTAGACAAGATACACTATTTCTTCCCTATTTTACAAAAAAAAAGGTTGTAAAATACGCCACATCAACTTACATGTAATAGTATTTCTCATAATATATTTTCATATGTTGCTTTATGTATTTAACGTTAAATATAATATAGTATAATATATACGTGTAATATAATATAGAATATTAAATACCAAATTAAATAACAATTTAACATTAAAAAACGTTCCATAACAGAAGAAAATATCTCAAAATTATTTTCTACCTTTAAATGAGTCATCTGCTAAAAATATATTTTCTTCTTAGAAGGCTTTCAATTTCGTCAACTAATTAGCAAAATTTTGTAAATTTGTTGTAAATTTTAAATACCAACGATTAGATACAAAAGTGCTCGCGTCAACAACATTATGAGAGTAAATCTCAATCAAAACACTCACCTTACTCAGAGCCACTGCAATCACAATCAACCAACCCCAGCCACCTTCCGGTACCACTTCATCGCGGCTTCTTCCTTTATTTATCTGAAAGATATATTAAATCAATCTTCACATCATTTATAAAAGAAAAGAGCAATTACAGAAATCATATCTTATTTACGTTTTTTTATGTAAAATAAATTTCATCTACGAGAACCACTGTTTATCTGCGAATTTGTAGTGTCGGTCCGATGGACCTCCTTCGAATACGATGTTGTTTTTCCATTGTGATTTTTAGAGCGTCTACTTTTAGTGACATCGCGTTTTTATTTAGTTTTTTTTTATGTTTGCAATGTTGTCAATGTTCATTTTCCTTTTGAAATGAACGAATAATTTTAGGGATGAACGCTTACTTTTCAGTAGTGTTTAGTTTCTTCACTCAAGATGTCAGAACGTTTGCAGGATGGGAAATTGAAGCATAAGTAAGTGTTCACTGATGTCTCACCAGTTAAAGAGAGTGAAGCCGGAGATATTTTAGAAGAAATTGCGGATAAATAGGATCAAGAACATGAAGAGGCTAAGGTGAACAACACTATGATTCTTGAACTGCAATTTTCGAAAACTCTGGGATTTCAACCAAAATGAAAAATGCACCATTATCTTAAGTTTAATTTACGCTATTAGATTAGAGAGGACATAGTTCAATAAAACAATTCGGAGCCATTTAAAAGAAAAGAAAGTACAATCTTGAGTTTTCATATAAAGTATTCTCCAAAATCAAAATATCCGTTTCAAACTCAGAGTGCCTCGAGTTCCTTCAAGTGCATCGGGGAATATCAATTTTGGAGAAAAGGGGCTATACGGTTTAGGCGCTCGCGTTGACCACAAACAGACGGACCGACACGGTCAATCGATTTTTCGGTATCAACGACCCAAAACATGAATTCTGACTACAAATATTTCAGGTAAAGAAATTTACTATATATAGGAAGAAGATGTATCTACTTTTTAGTTCCAGGGCCCGCCAATAAGAGTTTTTTTGTCGAATAATCGCAATTTCCCTGTCCCCGATTACACTTTCTCTCCTTACGAAGTAAGGCCGAGAAAGTAACATGGTAAACAATGCCGGACTCATCCGATGCATTTTTTATATGAAATACTATTGAACGTAAGAAACAAGAAAGAAATATGAAAATTCTAACTTACGAAGCAACCTAGTGCCAGGGGAATTGCGTTTATGAAGCGGAAGTGAAGTCGGAGCAGGCGGATAGGTTTGCCGCCAAATTACACAAAAAAGTTCTCTTTTTCTTAAAATTTAACATGATCTTGTTTGAAGATCTGTTTTTGATTAACACAATCCATTAAGATGAAAAGTGCACCTTGACAATAGTAGTTGTAGAAAGACGCCGAAAATTATTTTAATTTTTAAAAAATCGGGCATGAAACATGCACCATTCTCTTAAGCGTCCTTTACGCTATCTAAGGTCCAAATTTAATAATTTACCATTTTAAGAAAATGGTTAAAGAAAATAAACCTTGCCTATCTTCGACACAAAATTTCGCAAAAAACACTCATGTTTATGAAAAATTGAACCTGGCCTTATTCTTAGATCTATTTTTCATAAACACATTTTAATAAGAAAAAAATCATCTTCATAATTGTTGTTATCGGAAAACTCCGGAAAATTTTTGAACTACAGCAACATACTATTCTAGCTTCTCAAAAAGTCTATGAAAAAGCCTCAGAATTGCTCGAGCAACATTTAAAAAAAAAACAACAACTGAATTTAAGAGGAACTCACAATACGAGGTTTTCTATCGAAAAAACGTTACTTTCCAGCAACATTAGATAACTTTCTCTACACAACGTATACGAGAATGCAGGTGGGGATCTCTTGCGCTTTATATCCGACTTCAGCCAATGAGCTTTAGACACCAGTTTGCGTCACAATATTCGCGCGAATTGTAAATCCAGCCAGATACCAAAATTATCACTTCATTACCAGACATTGAAACAGATTTATGAATCATTTCTTTCAAATGTTGCATCTAGTTCACCTTTACCGCGTTATTTTTGGTTGGCTGCCATTGAAAATTGTCATTTTGTACCACTTTCAAAATGTTTCACAACACTACTCGCTCTCCATGCAACATGGCGGTCAGCGACTGGAATGACTTTTCAAACGAAGTGTCCGTGCTGTGGTCACGTGATTCGTGACGCAAACGGGTGGTGCGCAGAACGAGCAAAAATCGGTGCGCCGGAGTAACTCACCCATGTATTTTCACTATGACGAGAAAGTAATAATGCATCTTAAATGTATGTCTCCACATAGTAACGTAAATCTCACCATAGCTGGAGGTAAACAGATTTTCTGCCGAAATCGAAATGTGAATGTCCCCAAGAAGACGTCTTGCAACTTGAAGCGTATTTGACTGCCTTACGTGACGAATAGCCCTTCAACAGAACTATCGAAAAGCTGCTATCGCTTTAAGAGATAATCAGCCAAGTAGAACGACTGGCGCGCCATGGCGTGAGGTCATCGCAAGTGCGATGGCGAACGAAGGGAAGAAAGCGGCTGGCTCACGTCACTTGTAAATGAAAGTCCCCCACTGTTCAGGTGTGCAGGGGGAGAAAATCCTGAAGCAGAGATAAGAACAGTATGTTAATGAACATAATACGTTTATAAAGATAATCAGCACTCCAATTATTCATTAAGAGATCCTCATTATACTAATGAATTACATACAGTGTTTCTGGGGAGGAAACGTGGAAATATCGAAAATAAGCTCTTAAGATAATTTTAAGCATGTTTTGTCTAATAAACTACTCGGATATTCTGAATGGCTGAGCCGCAATAAGCACCTCATAAGTTGGTTTGAAAAAATGCATTTGCATTGCAGAATCATTGAAACACTCCAAAAACATGTAAATTGTTTATTATTTTACAAAAGATATTTTCAGATAGAAAAATTAACCCAGAAATAAAAAAGCGTTGTGAAAGAAATGTGTTAATTGGCATGATAAATATATGAAAATAGTGGTGCTACAGAATGGCACAGACTTTCTCCTAGCAAATTTTCCTACTTTCCTTGGTGTGGACTGGCTTTACGGTCTTGCTCCATTTTCACGCCAGCTGACATCGTAGCCCAAAGTACTATTTACTTTATCGTATACGTAAATATATACTGTGTAATATAGAGAAGTAAAGAGAAAGTTATGTAATGCTGCGCAAAATAACGGCGGATTTTCGGTACAAAAAAATGTTGTTTACGAAAGGAAAGACAGAAGTTTTGAAAACATCTTTTTTGGTTTCTGTGCCCTCTCAAAACGAAATTTCATTGAAATTAAAACCTTTAATCCGATTTGCAGCATTACATATACGAATCTCTATGATTCATATATATATAATTCTTCTACTGTTGTTATCTATCCTATCCGCGCGTTGGGCTGCCAATGCACTAGATTCACTTGCTCTGCCTTGCCACACTCCTAACTGACAAATAATCACTTATTATTCCTATTTATCTTTAAACACAATTGAGCGCCTTATCATCAATATACACACTCCCTTTTCAACCTACTTTAGCTCGCACTCGCCCGTCGCTAGCTAATTTTATACAACTAATTTTTCTGGGGGGAATATTTACGCTCCATACAGGGCTTCAACGAGGGACTTGTGGCGCGTCGGGTCTGCTAACTAATAATTACAACACATTCTCTAATGGTTTACTGATGACCCCTATGTATTCATCTCAATTTATTTTAGCTCTATGGACTGTTTCTTTTCCTCTGATGTTTCAAAATGACAAATATATGTACAATGATAGTGCCTTCTGATGGCACACAAAACAAAACAAAAGGCAAACAATGCCTTAATATTAAAACAAAAAGAACAAAATAATGACCATTCACACTGAAAATTACATAGAGAAAATACATTCACCCACACCGAATGCGCATTCTATGGTTTCAAATTGTTGACCCTCTTATTCTATAATGAATTAACAGAACTTGGCCTTCGACAGAAGCCATGAATAAAAATCCATGCATCACTTTCCTGATACCGGATGAACACTGCAACATGCGGCCATATCACGCTTCGCTGTCGGCAGTGGTACCGTCTCAGCTTCCACCAGTTCCCATGACCATATATACCACGAACTCACATGGTTAAGAAAAACACTACGAAACGTTTTGCGATGAAACGCAAAGTTTTCACTACCTTTTAAGTTCTCGCGGCGAGGAAACACTGTTCATTCGCGAATGAAAATAAAATATTTAAAGTTCCCGCGGCGAAGAGACACCGTTTCGTTACGCGAACTAAAATAAAAATACTCTGTATTTTCTTTTACTGTCCGGAGCATGCTAAACTTCATGTTGTAAACACTGCAACACAAAATGTCCGCGACCATTGTTCAAAAGTGCATCCGCGTAAAATTAATGTTCGCGTCGCTTTTACCCATAAATTATTCGCCATTACTTACGAATCCAGTCACCCGTTTGTTACAACCTTTTTGTCCGCATCAACATATCTAAAATGTTTTCAAAGTCCACTTCCGAACAATAATTTTCAAAATGTTACATTACGCTAACGCGGAGCTTAGTCTTCGCCAAGCGCACAACACCGTCTCATCATCTTCTTCTAACCTTTTTGTTGTCCAATATCTTAAATAAATTTACATTGAGCAGACGCCGATCGCTCACCCGTTGCCACAAACAAGATACAAAATATTTCTTATTTTCTGGTTTTAAACGTTCTTACGCCTTGTCACCGGTTCCCAATACTGTCTATAATTTCTCTGATAATTACTACACTGTCTTTTTATTTTTTTAAATCTTTTTATTTCATGTTTCCCAAAATCGTGATTAGTCTTGAAGTCGTTCATAAATTTCGCCCCGTTGTTCTATAAAGTTCTAGCCCGATCCTTCAGGCGTTTTCGTAATATTTATTGGGAAAACCCTATTCTTCCTCAGCTTTCTTCTAGGAAAATAGCTCATGTTTGTGAACGTGAAATGTACAATTACGATTATTTCGAAATCTAGTGAACCCCTGGTCCGATTTTGCTGATTGTTCTTTCTAACGATTCTAAAATTTATGCTTTATGGAATGTTTATATTGAATTTCACCTTTTTCCGCGCATTCGGTTAATTTACGAAAATGTCTGCGCGCGGCGCCGCCGTCTTCTGTCCTTTTGAATCTAAATTTAACATTTTATTGGGGAAATCTTTATTTTTGGGAACACTAAATTACCGGGTGATCTGAAAACATTTATAATATATTATATATATATATATATATATATATATATATATATATATATATAGTGACATACCAAATGGGGACATGTTTTATTACATAAATTTGTCGTAAATGAGCAAATGGTTAGGCAAAATAAGCAAATGGCGCCCTTAGTAACGACGTCGTGGTTGTTGTCAGGAAAACAAACATTCATCTGACCGGGGAGGTGACGGCGGGGAGGTCCCCACTTCGCGACGAGCGTTCGTAGGGTGCGGATGTGCCCCTGCCGCTCCGCTCCTCTGGCCGCCCCGGACCGCGCTCCTTGCGCCTTTTACCGGCCGCTCATGCCCCCCGGGGCCCCCTGAGGAGGAGGTACGGACACCTTGGCAGCAAAACCTGGCGGAAACATCGGAGCTGCCGCCACAGCCGCCGCCGCCCCCGCGCCGCCGGGCGGGCGACGGTCCGCGGGCGTCGCGGAAGAAACCGCCGCCACCATTGCCTCTGAGGCGCGAACACCGCCGCCGCCGCGGGTAGCGGGAAAGGGAACGCTGTGGAAACCGGAGCGGTGCGCTCTCCGCCACGGAACGGACTCGACTCACGGCGAGTCCCCAACCCGCGATTGCAGAGGGTTTGGGGGAGACGGAGCACTTCCTCCCCACCCCCGCAGCCTTCACTGCCTCCAAATGGAGCGAAACAACTTGGGGGACCGAAAGGGGTCCCTGGGAGGTGATACCGCCTTTGCACGGGAACGCGGGAGCGGGGCTGTGGAGCTACTGGAAGGGGTTTTGGCGGGCCTACGCTCAGGCTACTCCAGCCCACGCCGGAGCCGCGGCCCCCGCCTTCAGTGATGGAAGCGCGCACTCGAAGCGCACCCCAGCCCTACACCAGCACCGCCAGCGCGCCTGCAACGCCGCCTGGCCCGGGCCTCGGCGAAATCAGTGGCCATCCAGCGGAGGAGCGTGCGACGCCCTCCTCCGCAGCACAGCCAGAGTTGCCGCGACCCGCTGACCCCGAGGTCAGTGACCCAGCGGGCCTCTCGCCCCCCAGGATCCACCGCGGGCCCCTCCTCCCCCCTCGCAAACGAGCAGCGGGGAGGCGAAACCGGCCGACCGCGGCCCACCGAAGCGGGCGCCGGCACCACGTCCACCACCCCCAGAGGGAGAAACGAACCGTCGGCGGAAGCCGAAGGTCGCCTCAGCTGCAGCTGAGGCCTCGGCCCCACCTCAGACGGCAACGCCTCCCGAGGGGCGCAGGACTCCCCGGCCGCGGGGACCCCACTCGCCCAGGAAGAAACGACGGAGCCCCGCAAGTGGCGCCGCGGGCCTGCCCAGCACGGCAGACCCCGACAGCAGGTAACGCCTCCAACCCCAGCCCCCTTCCTCCCCACCCCAAGACGGCGAAGGCACAGAGGGCGGCTGGCAACCGTCCCGTCAACCAGCGCGGCCGGCCCGCAACGCTAATTCTCCGACGGAGGCGCCTGCACGCTCCGCTCGAACACGGAGCCAGCGGCGGCCGCCTCACGGTCCGAAAAGCCATTTACAAAGGCTTAGATCTCCCCGATGCCGTGCCCCACGGTCGTGCGCTGGCGAAAGAACAGGTAAAGGCCCAATTGACGAGTTAAAAACCGGGCAATCGTTGTTTACGCTATCATCACACCCCCGACAAGGTGGCGTATTTAGAGGCGGAATCTACGCGAAAATGAATGGAATATTTCTTTCACCGCCACCACCGAAGGCCACGAAAAGACTCTCCGTGTGGCAATCATGGGGCCCTGAGAGGGTTCATGGAGGGGAAGTAGCGCAAGAGCTAAGAGAGCTCGGCACGAACCCCGGCCAGGCAACACTGGCGCCTAAAAGAATCTGGGTCGCCGGACCGCAGGTGAAGGTGAACCTCACTAAGTGAATGGCAGCGCAGAAACTGCACACGGGACATTCATGTCACCCTACGCGACACACCTGCCTCGGCGTAAATTTACCGATCCTCAGTTGGATAACTTTGAGGATCGTAGAGCGGAAAAGAGGCCGACACCTCTTTGCGCCCGCTGCTGCAGATGGGGTCCACTCGGCCAATTGCGCCTAGACTACCGCCGTAAACTCTGCAAGGAAATGGCCACCCTACGGAGCAGAACGCCGGAGCTTATGGGCACCGGGGACTGCCCCCAAAAGGGGAAATCCAATCCCGCCTGAATGCTGCAACTGCGGGCGGACGCCACGTAGCTTCATACTCCGGCTCAGCACTTTAGTCTCTCCGGTCGTCCTCAGACGATGCCGGGGGAAAAAGCCGGCGGGCCCAAAACCCAAAGGGACTATGCTCGAAACCAGGGCGGTGCAGCCGGCGGAAAGTAACGGGACCCTGGTCAGCGGTACAAAGCCTAGCAGAGGCAAACACCGCTCAGGCCCCCGTGTCGCAGGCACAAGCAGCGCGGTGGAGTCGCGGTCCAGCGCTCCACCCGCGGCCGCCCTCAGCATCTCCAGAAGCCGTTCTCACGCAGCACAGCTTCAGCTCTTCCCGGAGATGGCGACTAGGAGAAGGCCACAACTACCGCTGCAACCGCTGCGCATGCACCGGAATGCGCAGGGACTGCACAAAACCCAGAAATAGGGGGAGTTTTTGAAAACATAAACTCGATATCTGGCGATACAAGAGACGTGGTTCAACGCCCGGGGTGACTTCCGGGAAATTCGGATTTGCTCATACCGGAGCGACCGCGAAGGCAGATTGGGAGGCGGTGTCGCGAACATTTTGTCGCGACATCCCCCAGCTCAAAGCAAACCTCCTGACCCAAATGCGACATCTCGGAAGCAGTTGGAGGCACATCTGGTGGGAACCACCGACTCTTGTCCGTCGTCTACTGCCAGATCAAACTCTAAACGTTTCAGAAATCGAAGCTTCTCGCGCCGACACCGGTTCTGCTACTGGCGATTTCAATGCAAGGCACCGGTCTGGGGATGCTTAGGGTCCAACAGGAACGGCTCCAACTCGCCACTCTAGCAGCGATGAGACGGGGCGTATACGTATGCGCACCGAAACGTCCTGGCCATTCATGCAGCGCGGGGCGCGCAACGACCGGGATTATCGATTTGCGATCGCGAAGGAGTTGATGGCAATGTACCGTCGTCACTTCTGAACTGGATTCCGATCACAACCCGGTAATATGGTGGTGACATCTCTTGACGCAGCACGCCAGCAAAAAACGAACTACCCCATCACTGACTGGGGCGGCTATCAAGCTCAAATGAGCGACGCTCGAGCAGAGACCGCAGTGACAAACACGGACATAGAATCTGCAGTGAACTTGTTCACGAACGGCATGTCCGTGTACAAAAGCAAAAGTGACGCGCGGGCCCGGGTTCTGTCCCGAGCTCAGACGAGCAAAGACGGACACTCAAGCGCTCCCGAGCAGTAAAGTCATCGCCGATTTGGTGATCCCGCAGACGGGAGCGGGCAGAGCGCTGGGGCCGAGAATCCGTGGTCTCTGAGGAGAGAGAAACGCTCGGTGGAAAATACATTAGAAGAGTGAACCCACGATAAACGCCATGGGGCTTATCCAAGCGCTGGGGCGGCAACCAGGGGAACCCCCGTACAGATAACGCGGACGCCCCACGGCTCCCGGTCAACCTCCTGCAACACCGGAATATGTGGACGACGCCGCTAAAGCGAAGTCTTGCTGACCGCCCCGAGAGGCAGTTCCGAACCAACAACACAGGAGCTGGGGGATGCCCCTTTACTGAGGGGCGACTACGGCACCACCTGCCCGTCGCACCAAACACCTCAGCCTGTCGTGTGACGGACGGAGAACTCCGTGGGTGCTCCGCCGCCTCAACCCTAAAAATCTTGCGGCCCGACGGTATCACCGTCGCGCAGCTGAAACTGTTGGTGACAAGGTGGATTTTTCTGGCGCTCTTAATGCCTGCCTAGCGCAAGGTTATTTCCCCCGGCCCTGGAAAACTGCGAACATCTGCTAATACCCAAGAGCGGTGCTCTTCCTGCCGAGAGTTATAGACCCCTTGTCTACTCGCTCCTAGGAAAGACTTCTAGAACGCCTACTGGCGTTGCAACAGGAAGTACGGCGTCTAGGTCTCCCCCGAGACGAACAATTCGGGTTCAGAACGGGTCACAGCCGCGCAGCAGCTGACGCGCCCCTGCACCAGATTGGGCCCCTCTCCGAGCGGCGGCAACCCTGCCTACCCTCTTCTTGCATGCGGTCGGCCTTCGACACGGTGTGGCATGAGGGGGTCTTATGTCTCATCGAGTCAGGATAAGCGACTGCCACACCAGGTTGATCGGTAGCTTTCACAGAGAGAACGTTCAGAGGTGTCATGGCGTACAATCGTCCCTAAGACGTGCCGAGGCGGGGTTCAAGGGCGTGCTTTCCCACCATCTTCGGCTTGTACGTCAATGACGCCCTGCAGCAGAAAGGAGAACGGGAATCAAGCGTTTGGGCTCCTGATGTTCGTGGACGACTTTGTGTCTACGCGAAGTCGGCGAACAGCAGGAAGCAGTGAGATACCTGAATGAATGCCCCGCCGTTACCCATCTGGCTCCGCCAGAAACGACTGACCTTAAACCCTACAAAATGCGTTGCCGTTAACTTACACGTCAGAGGGCAGACCCGAGGAAAGGTGTTGTTTGGGGGAGCGCACCTCCCTGGTCCAAGCCCCGAAGTACTTGGCGTGACTTTTAGACCGTGGCCTCTACTGCACAAGCACGCCAAGGACCTTTCGCACAAAATACTTGCCAGGACCTCCCCTTTTGCGCCCCTCCTCAGCCCCGACCTGTTACTCCACAGAAACGACTCTCTTACCGCCTGCATACGCAGCTTATGGACGTAGCTTGCAAACCTTGCAGCGCCGGTCTCGACCTTACGCCCCATTTGGGCGGCCGAGAACCGAGCGGTACGCACGCAACGCGGCCGCATCTTCCTTCCCCCTCCCAATCGCCACCATAGGAACAATAACCTATGGGGCCTGGGCGTAAGTCGCCAGCTGCCGGAGGAGATCCGCCGGAGGGCATGCACGGCGCTCACGCGGGCGCTGGGCCCGAAAGCCCGGCTCCGCCGAAACCGGCCGGGCGGTGAACTGAGGTCCACAGGGCCCATTTTTTCAGCAGGGCCCAAACACGTGGCCTCACGCCGGGGGCTGCCGCCGCAACTCCTCGCAGAGCATGCGAACTGCGGCGAGAGGGGGAGCCGTCGGCTATCGTCGCCAGGGTTGCAGTGTCTAACCGCCACGGGCGCTTTGAGCACAGTCGGCCTGGCGCAAAGTGCTAGTGAAATAGTGTAAATAACAACGTATGAAGTGCGCGTGCTAGGCTTGTAAAAAGTGTAAATACAGACAAGTATGAATGAGTGGGGTGAATGGAAATAAAAATTTGAAGATCATATATATAAAAGAAACATTTAAAAGACATAATTAAAGCACGAAAGTTATCTTGGTTGCCGGCCGCGCCGGCTTATCCATGGGTTAAAGTTAGTTTTAAAGTTAGTAAGAAACCCTCCCTATTCTCTCCCCAAAAGCCATCGAGCTCCCTATGTATAACTATCACAAAAAATAAACTACCGCTCCGCCAGACTCTGGCGGGGGAAAAAAAAAAAAAAATGACGGCGTGATGGAAATAAAAAGATGTGTGGTTGGTTGAAGAAGCGTCGACTGATTATTAAAACGGAAGTTTGGGGCATTTGTCAAAACAGAAAAAGCGGGCATTGGGGGTTTTTAAAAGGGACGATAAAATTCATTCTGTCGCATGTCGTGACGTGACAGTTCGCTCGAATAATTTTTTGCATGTTAAGACTTAAAACTTTCGGGGGTCTACAGTCGTTTCAGATTTTAAAATTTTTTTTCTTGATGGAAAGAATCGGACTTGAGGACATATTCGGACTCTGAATTTTTTCTTAGAACCGGGTAACTTGTATTTCTAAGATTTGTGGAACGTGTGAGTTCTGAATATTTTGCTGTGCATCAAAATAAGACTAAAATTTTCGCGAGTGAACTGTAATCTTCAAACTTATAAATGTATGCTGTTCACGAACGATCCCGGATTTTCATATTTTTTTGCACAAACGGAAATAGTGAAATTTTTTTTTGTAACCCCATAAAAGCACTGGATATTTATACGGAGAGAACGGGCATCACCCCAAACATGGTAAGCGAACAAATATTTGATGGTGGAAATGGTGAATCGATGTTCGTATTTAAAAAAAGAAAGAGGATTCGTGGTTTGGACTTGGGACTTGGAACCTCAAGGGGGACGACGTTTCTTCGAGGTGGCATCGTTTAAAGGCCGCAAAGACCAGAATAAAATATGGTTCAAAGGTCATGTAAAAAAAGTTTCTCATTATAAATTTTTTTTTTAATTGCTCGTGTTAATAAAAATAAACTTTAAAGTTTCTCTTTGAAAGAAAGATAAATGTTTTCATTGGCCAATTCAAGCTAATAAGTAGCTAGAAAATAATCTCTGTTTTCAGTTTCCCTCGCCATTCTGTATAGATCGCAGATGGGGTAATCGGCTTTTAATGATAATAGTGTTTTTTCGCTGACCCATCGACCCAGCTCCCGGGATAATTTTAGTTTTTTCAGGTAATAATAGTTCAAATATTATCGAACCCTTTTTCCCCTGGCGCCCATTTATTAAAAATTGGAAAAAGGTTACGCAACGCCCAATAATTGTAGCATTTAGGAGTATGTTTCAAAATATATTAGCGCATGCTACAAATTACTTGAAATAAAATGCTTTTTAGGCAATACCAGAAATAGTTACAAAAATAATTCATATTTACTTACAATTAACAATTTTCCCCTTACGGTGGGGTCCCCCACTGATTTCCTGAAGAAAGTGGCTTCCCAAATGGTTCATTTTAAAATGTCCATGGTTTATCTGCTTTCCTCTCAATTAATGATCGATTTAAGTGTTTCTGTTGGTTGACACAGCTTATTAACACAGTTTTAGGAGACTGGTAATTTGAAAACCAAGGTACGTCAATGGAACCGTATCCAATATCTTATCACAACACGAACCTATTTTACAGTTATAAAACGATTTAAACTAATGCACTTGAAAGACCGTTACAACGTAAGTAGATAACAACGAGGGAAAATTCACCATTATATATTGTTCTTTCAATATTTCATATCTTAAACACTACATTTTGAAACGATTTTAAAATACCCTTTTGCCCTTGGGGGCACCCCAATTTGAAAGGATTTTAAAATGTTTGGAAATTATTACGAGTTTATAAACAAAATGTTCCCCACTTTGTGCAAATCACTCTTAAATGTTTGCAATTCTGAACTTATAAGGGAATGAAACTATTGATCTTAGTGATTTATTGTTGCCGAACTCCCACGTTCTTTACAATTAAATATTATTTACATGGGCCAACGTCCCAGGCAGTATGGATTTCGTAAATACAGAAAATTTATTCTTTTAAGAAGAACACAAGAGGTTGATTTATGGAATCTGTCTATTATTAAAAATCAGCCTTCAAGTTTTGATAACACAATTACATTATTCATTGCTGCTATTTGCATGTATTATGTACAATATTTTACTTTATAAAGTATTCGGCATGCCATCAAAATGAATAGTTATTTTGCTAACTAAAAGCCTTTACTTTATTAAAAATTGTTTAATAATTTATTTGCAAAATGTTTTTTCTTGGAGATTTTTCATGCGCTTTGTTTGTAAAATTGTTCCTCCTCTCCCCCAGTTAAAATCTTCCCCGAAGATCCTCGACCGCGTTCGTCGGGTCTTCTTTCTTGACTTGGTTATATTCATTAATGCCCCTAATTCTAATATTAAACATTTTTTTCTGCTCACACAAAATAATTACGACTGCCTGAGGTGGACATCCCTCCTTGAGGCTGCTTCCGCTGACGACAACGTTCTGTCAGCTGAACTGTTAGTATAAGCAGTTGGCTCACAATACCAAGCATTATTATCTTCACTCCATGCAAGCAACAACTCAATATGGCAATTCAGAGACAGAATCTAAAAGAAAAAAGCAAAAACCAAAATTTCCTTAAAAACGAAAACATAACACCCCTGAAAAACCCGAGGCTGGCTCACGTCTCATAAACTTTTGAAAGAAACATTAAAAACCACACCCGAACAAAAACAATATCTGCAACAAAGAGACATACTACATCACACATCACAACATACATTTCACCAACCCCATTCAAATTAACAAAATAATTAAAAAATTACCCTCCAGGAAAGCACGCGGCCACGACATCAACAATACCATAGTGAAAAACGTACCTCCCCCTGCAATAGCATATATAACTAATATTTAAAACTCCTGCCTTAAATGGTTATTTTCCTCAATCTCGAAGCATTCCATAGTTACCCCATTCCAAACCCAAAAAAAATCCCCCCGATTCAAATAGCTACAGACCCATGGGTTTACCACTTTCAAAAATTTTAAAAAAAATAATTCTATAAAGAAAAAAAATTTTAAATAACAAAAGCCATACTGAAGGATCAATTTGGACTCACTAAAAAAGCTTTCTACCTCATCAACTCCCCCTTTACCGAACATCTTTTTTCGTCATTTAAAAAAAAATACCCCAAAAAACAGTTTTCGACATTCCCAACGTTTGATCGGACGGCATAAGGCCTAAAACAAAATAAGAAATAGGCCATCGCATTATACCCAGTCCTCCGAAGTTTCATCATAACAAAACCCTTTTTCAGAAAATGTAAACCACCACTTTTCCCCACCTCAATACCAATTTTTTCAGAACTCCCACAAGGATCACCTCTATCCCTACTTTATTTAATTAATATTTGAGACATTCCCAAACTAGACGACATCCATTACAATTTTCTATGTACAGCCTTTTTCCCCGGGTTTTTTCACTAACTGATTTTTAAAAAAAAATTCAATTGAAATTAACTAATAGACATCTGGGCTTCAAAATAAAATCCAACTCAATTCACAAAAGGGCCCGCCAATATCTTACCTCCGCCCCACATTCACCCCCACGACCATAATGTTTAAAAATACATTCATCAACGGCCCCCCTCTGAATAAACCAATAAAATACTTAGGACTCAATGGACACAAAACTAAATTGGGTACATATAGATCCCAAAAATCCTCAAGCCAAATTAAATGTATACAATTAAACCATTAATACACAAATCCAGCCCTTTTCATACAATTCATTTTCGTTTACAAACCATAAAAAGCCGCAACTATACGCCTCCCAATCTTTTAAAATGAAAAAAAACCCAAACCAAAGAAACTTAAAATAATCAAAATAAATTTCTATTTTTCAAACCCTTTCAAATAAACATTTCCCATATAATTCCACCTATAGACATAGACTATCACATCCTTATCTATTTTTAAATTTAAAGCATTCCCAAATCCCATCACTATCAGTTCACAGATTCGGAAAAAACTCATCACATAGAATCCGAATACAAAATACGTTTTCATTCCACATTTTCCTTAAAAAATTCTCTGAATTAGATTCCGACTAAAGGAGCCCCAATGGTAACCTCAACCTTTGTATTAGTTTTAAGTTTTAATGTAAGTTAGCTATTAAGCCCTCCAACATATGATGGGTTATTTTAAACTGAACTATGTATTTACCATCTAAGTAAATAAATGAATGAAAGAAAGAAAGAAGATGGTAACTTAAATCAGTACAATGCAGAGTACGTCAGATCCTAATATTTTGGGTAAAATATTGCAAGGTATATTACATCTATTGTGTATAGGCATTTGTCAGTGCTTTCGTGATTTAAAAATGAAGTTCAAATTAGAATGAGTAAATACTTAGCAGAAGAACAAATTGATATGGTAAGAACGCTCATCCTCAAACTTTCTCATTAGTAGGGGAAAAGGAAAGGAAAAGAGAAAACATGTTAAAGTTATTTGTTGTTCAATCATTTAAATGTGAAGCAATGAATAATTTTGAAATACAGAAAGGTACTCAAGATCTATTTTTAAGGAATTGATTTCATTAAGGGAAAATCTATATCTAATATTTTTGTTGTAGGAAGACACCTTTTGAACTTTTGCAATTTTCGAAAAATCAGTTTTCAACGAACATGAGATCAATACAATTCTCGTAAATATTCTTACCTCCGAAAATTAAAATATCTGCAACTCAAGGCGCCTGAGGGGCCAGTCGTTTTGGAAATTTAATTTTGGAAAAAATCGACTGAACGGTTTAGCCGCCAGCATTGATTACAGACAGTCGGATGAACGGATGGATGGACGGACGGACATGTTTTAACATTATTAGATTTGGTAACAAGGACCTATAAAACATTGATTCTCGTTACACTACGTACTAAAGAATTTTTTCCTTAATTTAGCAACTGGATTTATCCACTTTTTCGATACCAGGCCCCTGTAATATAAATTTTCTGCCAAAAATTCGTCGTTTTTTCGCGCAACATTACCCAAATTTCTTTCTATCTGTTAAAAAAAGTAAAAAATTTAAAACCCAAAACACTCGCCTTAAAATCATTTCAACACTAAATATTTCAAGAAAAATAATATTTTTTACCTGTCATGAGCATTCTCGATCACACTTCACACTCTACTTGCATAATTGTAAACGCGTCCATTAGTGCGTGTAGTACATGTTTTTTCTCGGAAGATGGCGGTAATCTTCCCTCGCTGAATGGCGAGATCCGGCGCCGACATACCGTCGGCTAGAGGGGTTTCACCCTAACTAGTACTCTCCCGCCGGTGGGGCACCGCCCCAGCCGGAACAACCCCGGGGGCCTTCCGGTCTCCCGGAATATGTGGGAGTGAGTACGGGTTTGGGGTGGAAAGGGGGTGGCCCGCGTGAGCACAACCGGCGACGGCGACAAGTGACGGCTTGCGCGCTTCAAGCGACAAGTTGCGTGCCGCGCGACGGCGCGTGGTGTCTAAGTTGGCGACGGAAGTTCGACGGGGACCAGCGACACCCGCCGCGCCGCGTGGTCATCTCTCGTCACTGCCATCGCTGTTCCATGCCTCTGCCGAGGAATTGGAAATTTTTTTTAAAGCAGTGCGCTGAAGATGCTGCGCGAACGGAAAAAGTCATCGACTCATTCTATATATGCCAAGAGGCATTTATGGGTAATTTCACCACTTTCCCTTTTTGGAAAAACGCCGGATAAATTTTTTTATGCGAATGTCAATATAGACATTCGATTATTTTATGTGCCGGGGCGAAAGTCCGCCACGTCCCACCAACTTCCAGCCCCAAAAAGCCTGGAGGAAAAGGGTTAAAAACTTTAAGGAAATATTCATTTTCTATTTGTTCCCAACAAAATTTTTTTTCAACCAACCTATCAGAGGAAACATGGAACATTTTTTTGTTAAGAATTATTCTTTAATACTAATATTTAATGAATTATAACATTTGTTTTCCTTTCTTATAAAATATCCCTCAGTTTCGATCAGAGGAATGAATAATTATAAATTTTTAAAAACCCCTTTTCTTTTTTGAAAATAATTTGATATGCTTGGGGAAAAAATGTCAATTGCTCTACCCCCGCATATTTGACTCTACATGATTCAAAAAAATAGGCAATTAATTTTGATCCCTGGAAATACATTTTTGTGTTCGTTCCATTTATTAAATAAATAAAGACCTAAATGGGAAAAAGTTCTAGGATATAAAAACAGTTTAAAAAATCTTCACAATTATAAGCACTAGCAAATTTCAGTAATAAAATCATTTTCTTAGATTTTTGTCGAAACTCATTTTGATTAATAATTGAAAAACCAAAAAATTTAAAAAAAACCCTGTTTATATTATTAATCTAAAATTTGATCAATCTAAACTGCTTTTCATTAATTTTTTTGGGTTTTTAAAAATTTTATGACAATCTAAATAAGTCTGGATGATTAAGATATGAAAATTATTTTCTCTTAAATTTTTTTAATCTTAGGTTTCCCTTGGATTTAGTTTGTTCCACGGTCAAATTCAAATATTCAACTAAATATGATTTTTATTTCTTTGCTAATTAAATATAATTTTTTGTGTTTCTAATTTTTTTAAAAGCCTCTTTAACATGGAACCCCCTTTTTATTATTCTTTCAATAAATTAATCAAAACCCTTTTAAAATGAAATAATAGAGGGTAAAGGGAAAAAATAAAAAGAAAACATGGAAATAAAACAACCTTTTTTCTTTCCATTGCATTTTAGAGGGGCATTTTTTTCACCCCTCAGTTTAAATTTCTTAACTGGGGACAAAAATTTTCAAAATGGCCTAACATTAAAAAAATTAAATCATCATCATCATTATCATCATCGTCATTCCCTTTTATTTTCTCGAACATCTCAATTTTTTTTTTTTAACGTTGAGCCTGCCAGATGTTTTCCCTTTCCCCTTTTAACCCTTTTTTTTTCTTTGAGGGGTTGCCTGCTCTCCTCAGTCCTCCCCTGCCTGTTGCAGCCTCTTCTACATTTCCCTCCTGCAGCTTCAACAGCTGTAGTTTTCAAAATCTGTGCCCAAATTTAAAATTTTTATTTATCTTATGTATCATGAGTGGCACTTGCATATGTTTATTCAAAGTTAAAGGGGGGGAGCAATAAAAACCAAAAAAAAATGTTTTGTAAACATTTTGTTCCCAGGTACACAGACTTAGTGCCAAAAAGATGGTAAAACAAATTTACAACAGACTAAAAGAAAACAAATCTTTTTTTCCCTTTTATTTTAGTGAAATTTTTGCCCCATTATATTATAACTGGGCGAAAAATTCTTTTATTTTTGTCTTTTAATTGCTGAATTGAACTTAAAACCTTGGTTTATTTCTCTTTACCAGCAATAAAAAATTTTCTATTTTCCTCCTTTTTTTAAAAATCCCCATCAAATTGATGGACTCTCAACGATTGGAACTTCCTCCCAAAAAGTTCCCACTCGTTTCTCGGTCCCTTATATCTCTTAAAACCCAGAGATTCAGTAAACCCCTCTGCTGTCCCAAATTGGGGGGAACTTCCTCACTAACGGTTTCTTTTTCAATTCCCGAAAAATCCTTTACAGACTTCCATTTGTTTTTTCCCCCCCTCTGAAAATGAAACAATAATTTTTAATCATTGTTACAGGTTTTTTTGCAACTGGGGTTCAGTTTCGCCAATTGGCATTTTTATTTCGTGTGGGGAAAAACAGTTCTACATTATCCACGAAAATGTCGATGCGATATGGACGGGTTTTCCCCGCCAGTTCAAACCTTCCGGGTAAAAAATTTTTTAGAAAACAGCAAGGGAAAATTTTAAGAGAAATGGAACTTTCCCAACTGCATTGGGTGCTTTATGGGGAAAAATGTGCGGTTTTTTAACCCCCCAATTCTGGCAGCATGTACTATAATTATAAAAATTTTTATTCCATTTTTTTACTGCTGATGCAAATATAATTTAGTATGGGGAACATTGGGGTACGGGAAAGACAGTGATGGTGGGGTTTTTATGAAATTTTAAAAATTTTTTGCCCTTGAAGGTGGGAAAAATTTATTACCACACAATAGAGTTTTCCCCCACTGTTTGGTTACCATATGTATTTCTTGGGGGTGAAACTTTCCCTTAAAAAAAATTGTGCCGTTCCCCAAAAAAAAAAACTAACCGAAAAAACTAATTTTTAACCAAAAAACTTTCCAGTGCAAAAAGTAGTGGAATGTTTTTAATTTTGTCGAAAGTGGAGAATCTCCACTCTATCGAAACGAAAGTGGAAAATGCGTCAAAATAGTTCAATGCACCCATTTCACAATATTATTATTGATAAAGAGGAGTAGATCTTATTAATAACATATAAGTTCTCCCCAAATATTTCTCTACCCCTTTCTAATAGTTTGCATCGACGACAGAAGCCCGGAAAATGGGCAGGGGGGCAGGGGGGCAGTTGCCCTAAATCTTAGGACATTTTTAATTTTGTATAAAAAAAAAATAAATGTGTTTTAAAAAATTTGGGAAAAAAAATTTAAAAAAAAAATTTTAATATATAAAATAAACAAAACATATAAAAAAAGTTCCCTTTTACAAACTTTTTTTACGCCCCAAATTCATTTCGCCGCGCCCGTGAAGGGCCCCCTTCGCGCCCCCCCCTCCCCCCTTTTCATTCAATATCACCCCCCGCACGTGTTTCGCTCGCTGCGCTTCGTAAGCAAAAATGCCCGGGGCCTTGCCCAAAAACATTTGTCGGGGTTCAACGCGTTTTCAGGTTTTTGCCACTCCGCCGACCGACCACCATCGAGGCTTGGCCGGCCGGGGCCCCCATTTACGGGCGATTTATGATGTTCCCCACCCCAGCTGGCGGCCGGTCGCGCCTGACGCCCTTCCCGGGGGTTTTTGGGGCTTCCCCCGGGTTGCAAGCGCCCCCTCCATCAGACCGCCCCTCGCGACCACCGCGTGGGGGGGGTTTTTTTTGTCGTGAACCGCGTTCGCGAAGGGTTCATTGAGATTCGCGGGGCGCAGTGGAAGTGTTTTGAGTCTTAGTAGGCAATAGTCGGTCCAACCAAGCCCACTCCCCCAGAGGGGGAAAATTTTTTTGCATTCTTGATTTTGCGATAAGTAAATGGAGCAAAACCTTTGCAACTTTTGTATTGTTCAAAATCGTAGTTTTCTTTAAACGGCAAGGGAAAAGACAAACGTGTTACTATGAACAAAATTGTGAAAATACATTTTTTTTAATTGTGTATTAAATTAAGTTCATTAGTAATACTTCTAAAGTCTTAAAAATTTTCAATAAGGTAGTCAAATTACATCACGACAAATTTCTTTTTATATTATAATAATAAAAAAATTTTTAATTTTTTAATTGGTCTAAACATATATTTAATAAATTTACTCAATAAACTTTAAAAAACCCCTATTTAATGTTAAAAATAATTTTTAATTTTTTTTCTAATTTAAAAATTTATCGTCTTTTTATTTTTTAAATTCATTGCAACGTCTTGCTCTAAAGCTACTTCCCCAAAGTTATTTAAAAAACTTTTTTTATGGATATAGACTTTTTTATCAGAAAGTATTCCGTTCAGTGCATATAGTGGCAGTTTAAATATTTTTAAATCTAAAACACGTTAAAAAAATGACTTTTTGATTTTTAAAAAGTTAATTTGTAAATAATTGTATAATTTTTTACAATTTTAAGTCCCAATTTATATTATTTTTAAAATTAATTAAATTCTTTAAAAATATTGATTTCTTTTTGCTTTAATAAATAAAAAAATAAATAGTTATTAAACTTTTAAAAAAAGGGTTTTTTTGTTTTGTGTACATGTTTTAGTATACTAATTTTGTACATTTAAAGGTAGTTAAAAAAACTTTGATAAAAGTGGAACCAAAAAAATAAAAAAAGAAAAAAAGTTAACATCAGCATTTTCCCAAAGGCGGGAACCTGGACCTTCATCCCTTTTTGATCAGTGAATCAATCAGCCGCATTTTAAAAACCCCTCCAAAAAGACAATCTAAAATTGAAGGGTCATCTCAGACGACACCAGAAAAAAAAAGTATGTTTTTTTAAATTTTTGTTAGTTTTTTTTTTCCCCTTTTAACCTTAAAAACATATAAAAATTCTATTTTTTTAAATTTTTTACATTTTTAAAATTTATAATTTTTTATATTTTAAGGGAATCTAAAAAAAAAGCTGGGGGCAACAATGAAATCACAAATGAAAGTGACGAAAAGGCTAAATTTACACCATCCTCAATCCTGAAACCCTCCCAAGACCTTATTGACATGTCGCTATGAAAAATTAAGTCTCTGTTGGTGATCCGCTCCCCAAAAAGATTTGGGCCTTTTGGTTGGACGATCCCTCAGATGACGACAGAAAAAAATACGCTTTGAAATCTTGTTGGGTTCCCCCATTAGTTATGATTTATAAAGATGTAAAACCATCCCAAAAACATTTAAACATATTTGGCAAAACATCTCTCCATTTTTATATTCAAAAACATTAAAAGGGGGGGCTTTGTAAGTTTTTTTTTTTTTTCCTCCCCCCATTAAATTCTGTTAAAGGTGTTCTTGGCTCATTTTGAAAAAAAATTTTACTAAAAAATTTAATGAAGATTGAAAAAACTTTCCCCTCTAATCAGTGGCACAAAGCTGCAGTTGCTGGAATTTCACAAACTCAGTGGATGTGAAACTTTCAGTCAAAAAAAGTTGTTAAAAAAATACTGAAATTAAAAAATAATAATCCCCACAATCTTTTTTGCGGCCCCCATGATCTTTTAAGGAAAAAAAAGATGGGGGTTTTTCCAAGACTTGATTCAATTTCTTGAGGCTGCGACAAAAACTTGAGACACATTTTGACGAATCAAATTTAAAAAAATCAACATATAGGTCCCCCAAAACAAAATGAAATTATTAATTTTGCGGTGCTGTCATCAAAGATGCGAATAAAAAGCCCAAAAAAAGCGTATCTTTTAGTGTACTTGCGGATAGTTTCGACTATGGGGGAAAAAACAATTGTCAATCGGTTTAAAGTTTTTTTGTTAAAAAGCGATGAAATTGGGGGAAGAATTTGAAACCGTTAATTCCGCTTTCGATCTACAATTGCAGAATGCCATTTTTGGGAGCAGGAAGGATTGACCCAGAAATGTAGGAAGGTTATGATGGATGTGGCTTGGCTGGTAATGAGAACGGTAAAAAATGTATTACGAAAATAAAAAAAGCCATTTTTCACGCATCGCATAAATTAAATCTCGTTTAAATGACAAATGTTACCAAAATCAAAAATTTCTGAAAAGACATTGCGTTTTTAGAAAAATCTTGTTAAGACGGAAAGTATTCAAAAATTTCAATGTTCTGTGAAACACTTGGTCTCAAAATACAAATTTATTTTCTTTTTCAACGAACTTTTTTGTGGTATAATTGCAGCGTAAAAAAATTCATTTACTTAAATAACCCACCAAAAAATTTTCGTTCATCAGCTTCCTTTAAAAATTTTTTGTTGCTGTAGCTTTAAATTAAATATTCTCTTTTAGAACCAGTGGTAAAAGCTCTGCAATCAAAATCTTTGGATTAATACAATGTTTGACACATTAAGCAATTCTCGTGTGTAAAAATTCATCGTAACAATCCTGACAAAATTCAGCAGAACTCGGGCATCCCCAAAAAAAATAGCTGAAAAATTTATTTGATTTTTTTTAAAATTGTCGGGAAAAAAAAACATCGTTCCAAAACCTCCCAAATTTTAAAAAAGAATATTGGGGAAATCTAAAATTCCTTATTTGGATTCTCTTTTTTGTCATTAAGGAACGTTTTTTGGAAGACCATTCAGCGCTTTTTTTACTCGAATCTTCCCCAGAATATGATGGAGATGACAATTGTGACTTTGAAAAAAAAAAAAACAGTTTTCAAGATTTTATGATTTGCAAGGGTTAGATTCAAATCAATTTGGTATTCCATGTGGAGGAGAAAAAAAGGTAAAAACAAGTAAAAATTCAAATGATGGTTTGTTAAAAAAATTTTTTCCCCGAAACAAAAAACATTACTCATTTCATTTCTCTACCATGCACCACTTGTACTGTAGAGCGATTTCAGTACTTTAGAAGTAAAATCCTGGTTGAAACAACAATACAGGGGGAACGATTAAATGGTTTATGTTTAATGGTTTACCCCGGGCACTTATTTGGAAAAAAGGGAAAAATATAAAAAGAAATATTTAAAAAGATTTGGGAAAAACACGAAAACTAATTTTAGTTTAACAGTTTGTTGTTTTTTAAATTTGTAACCCCTTTTATTGTAACAAAATGTTATATTTTTTATAACATTTAATAAACTAGGAAATTATATAATTTTATTCTTATAAAACTTCATTGATTATTTATTAATATTATTGTTAAATATATTTTTTATTTATTTTTAGTTGTAATATTAAAATTTTTAAAATTTCACTTCACTTATATTAACCTTATAGTATTTAATAATTACAAATTTGATTTGCCCTCCTATGAAAAACGGCTGCCCATCCCGGGAAATAAGAAGACTTTCTGTAAATATTTAATAGTCCATCAAAATGTTAAGTACAAACATAACCTCATTTCAGGTTTATGTAAACATTACCTCAATACAGGTTTATTATGTAAGGATCTAACATAATACATTGTGATGTATGATTACAATCTAGTTCAATAACAATAAAGAAATATAACATATACTTGTTATTTTCAGGTTATCCTACTCTTCCCAATTCACCACTCAATCTATTGTGGTAGTTTTGCAGCCTTTTGTCCCACAATTCCTCTATTCTTCACCTCTTCAATTAAACATTCAGTTGTGTCGGTATTCGGCATCTTTAAAACTATAAATTAAATAGAAAACAGCGAAACTATCCGGGCGACACAGCGAGAAGCAGCGACAACGGGCGACAAGTAGCGACAAGATTCAAACACGTTTGAATCTCGGACGCCGCCGCTTCTGGCGCTTTCGTCGCGTCGCTGCGGATGTCGCTGACGCAGGACGGGCAGATAAGGAACTGAGTGTTTGAAATTTGTCGCTTGAAGCTGTCGCGTGTCGCTGTCGCAAGATGTAGCTCACGCAGGACACGGCCTAAGGAGAGGATTGAACAAGGAAGAGGAAGGAAAGATCGCGCGTGGTCCGTGGCCCGTTTGGTAGGGTACTGCTTTGGAATTCGTGTGGTGTTGATCGGAGAAACCACGGAAAACTACCGATCAGAGCAGCCGGCCTCTAGAATTCTCCTCCAGACAACGACTGAATTCGACCTAGCTGATAAGCCAGTGTCGAAAATCCTGCCGCCGTTGGGACTCGAACCTAGGACTTCCCGGCCAGAGGCGCTGCAGTGACATCAGTGACATCACTGAGCTATCGCTTCCGGAATGAAAATTGGTGCTCCGGAGTAGCCCATCGATATCTTTCCACCATGCTTATCTCTTAAATTTATGACAAAGAGAGGTTATAATTGTTTTACTTGAGGTTAGGCTCCAAATTTTTGTAATTTTTTGCACCTATGTGTTAACAATTAGAGAACCGAAAAATTAACAAAATCGGGAAAAAATGAATGTGTTTTTTGATAAAACTATTTCCTCAATATAAATTTTACTATACAAACAATAAATATCATATTAAATTCTGAGTGTTGTAATTTCTGGCTTTAAAATGTAAATTAATGAGAAATGTACTCCTGGCCCCAAATTATAAAGAAGAATGAAAAGAGCCCAGAATTAAAAAATGACGCCAAAACTTAAAAGTATTGTATGTAATATAGTCATCAGAGTGAGACTGGCTTATTACAGGCCCGATTTTCCATAAACCTCTGAAATTAAGAATATTGTGAAAACTCAGAAATTGTTCGACACCGTCACTGACACCGAAATTAAATAATTGTGATATTTGATATGTTCTATGAAATTCTCCTTGATCTATTTTCAATTCTTGAATCTTTTTGTAATATAATGATTATTTTAGTTTCTTTAAGATCTCCATTTTTTAGAGAAAAATTGTATTAACTGTAGTTATTACTCACAATAATTAGCGCCTACAACTGCAAACACTTATAATATTAACTTCATCCACACACGGGAAGCTCTTAGGCATTTACTCTCAAAGAAAATCGACCTGCCGCAAAAGATACAAACATTACCAGAAATTGAGAAATCCATATAGCATTTGACATATCAAACCAAACTAGCATTAAAAAATTCTACCATCCAAAACAAACATCATCCAGTTCTTCAATCAGACATTTTAACAACAATGCGGACTAAATGGCAAACATAGAAACGTTTCTATTCACACAGACGTGACGAGGACAAAAGCTGAAAAACTACAATACTACAACCCTGCTCTTGAACGACGTTTGTGGCTTTGCATACTGTGACGTCGTGAGAACACAACAGCAATAACAGACACGAGCTTCAGATATTTACAGATTTATTTATAAGTACTTACAAATAAATAGTTTGATCAGTTATGTACCGTTCTGATAGACCCTATCCCTCGATCGCCGGAGCGATCCTTAAATGATGCAAATCGTGGTCCTCGCCACTTCTCAGCGAGCTTACGCGCACAGCGTAGAGCCCCGGCGACCGCAGTCACCCGTGGAAAAAATGTTCCACAGCGGCGTCTCAACACATGGGTTGACACAAGTTTTGTGCGTTCGCACGAGGTTTTCACTCTGCTCAAAATCCACCCCCACAGTTTGCGCTCTCGCTTATATACCTTCGAGATCACGTGACACGCAACGTCATCTCGCTTTCGCGTGGCATTTCCGGCCACGTGACGTTTCGGGTATCCCTTCCGTGGATTTGTGGAAGTTCCCAAAATACCTCGGGGTGCCTCCGCCTCTAGCTACCGCCTATTCACTTCTACTTTCCTTTCTCCAACCAGCATTTTCTGGCATCTCTAATCCTGGAACGCGGTGCCTGCAGTCGCCAGTCTTCCTGCTTGTTAATACAATACGTTACAATACCATGTATTCAGAGGCAGGAAATTAACTTTTAATTTTATTAATGCTACAGCTATTTGGAAGAAATGTCAAAAAAGTAACTTTTTTCACTTCTATTAGGGATTCGAAATCTCTTTCAACTGATTTAATATTTGGTCTGCCGAATTAATCGATAGCCCAGGCTGCGGGTCATTAGAAAAATGAAAAACTTTCTCCCTTAAAAACCTTTTCAATTTTATTAAAATTCTTCTCTTTATACTGGCATTCTTTAAATCTTTTACTCTAATACCACAGACAAGACACTATAAAGTTCCACGGATGCGCCTTCATTAACGAACGACTTCATTAGCCGCATCTTCTGGTGAATCTGGAGAACCTTCTGATGGAACACACGATTTAATCTTGCCTCTCATTTCTTTCCTGCATCCATCGCATATTTCTGTTCAGATGATAAATCCTGATATACACTGGGCATCCAAGAGCACACTACGAATGTTTTTTTTATGAGCTGAGTGTCCACATTTATAGAATGGATTACAGCACACCGAATATTTAAACCGATCTTCCATGTTGCACGGTCACACACCCTGAAAAGGTTCCAAGATCCTACAAAACGCGAAAGATAACTGAGCTCAGGCAGAACCTTTCAAGGTTTCTGTAGTTGCCAACGCAGTTTGTTTTATCCCCAGAGAGAGCAAAACGAGAAAGTAAAAACTGCTGTGAAATTCATCGCAAACGGAAGTATTGGCCCTTGGCCTAGGAGTTACGCTGTACAAATCATGTTATTGTCAGTATTGGCTCTCTGAAGCCATGAGCGACAACAAATATAGATTACCAAATAAGTTTGGTAATTTCTCAAAGTTTTATTTATTTCTGAAAAGTTTACAGCAGCGCGACTAAAGAAAGCAGCCGTATCTTATCACCGCTATCATCTCGACGTTCAACCACAATGAGTTTCTCAAACATCGATGCCGCATTGTTGAGGAAATTTTAATTAAGCTTTACGAATTGCCAAAAAAGAAATACATCAATACATTAAGAATACACATTGCGTAAAAAAAGTGCGAGAAAGTAAAGAAGAATCAATATTGATGTTTCAATAATAAATTATAACTAAAATCAAAATTAAACTAATTATTTTTCATATCATTCATTCATTTTTTCGTGGCCCGTAGTTGGAGTAACTCGTATATATTTCAAGAAGAAATTACGCAAAAACTGCTAGTTTCTAAAAAACATTCTTATTGAACTTTTTTAAAAAGCTAATTTTGTACAACAGACGTTGTCTAAGACAAAAAACCTATCTTCAATTTTGCAGTTTTTGATTCTTTTCAATTTTCAAAAACCAGTGGGTTACCCGAAAGTGGGATTTACACCATATTTCTTACCGTCACTTACGACATACATGTACAAAACTTAAAGAAAAAATTTGGAGCGGTTTTTGAGAAAAAGTCGTAAATTTCAAGCACAATAACACAAAATAATGACTTTTTCAAAAAAATTGTACGTGACTTTTAAAGAGATAATTTTCTACAAGAGTCTTTGTCTGAGACAAAAATCGCTATCTTCCATTTTTGTAAGGATATTTTTTGCAAGTTTCGAAAAATCAGGAATTTCAACGAAAATGAGACATACATAATTTTCTTAAACGTTCTTCTCACAATGCAACAACAGAATGTAATCAAAAAATTTGGAGCCGTTTCTTTGAATATTTTGAAAATGTTCGACGGGCTTCATGTAAAATACACCGAAAAATCAAACAATTGTGAACTATCGATTTTGGAGAAAATCGAATAAACGGTTCTGGCGACACCACATATTAGAGAATTTCTATAAATTTTGCAACTGGATTTATTCACTTCTTCGTGACCAGTCTCGGCAATAAGAGTTTTTGTGTCGAGAATTCGCCGTTTTCTGGCGTATGTTTTCAATACTTTCTCTTCTCACGTTAGTAAGTGCGAGAAAGTAAAACATTAGGGTGGCGGTTGCATCTGGCGACCCAACGTGGGGCGAAAATTAGGGTGGTGGTTCCATCATGGCTTCAATAATCTCATTGCAAAAGCAAAGCTAAAGGGAATTGAAGTGCCCACTACGGCAATTGGCATTATCTGTAATTCTTAAGAAATTCGTCGTTTTCCGGCAATAATTCAAGCAAGCTGAGATAGTACAATCCATCGAGTGATCCAAGTTTGCGAATTATCACGGTATACCAACCCAAGTTACACAAAAATCTTATAACGCTAACAAGACAGTGAAGAATCTTACGCAATTTTTCTTCCTCTTCTCCTTATTTAGTAGGTGTAATGTTGACATATCCAATTACATTTGAACGTTTTGCGATATCCACCGCAGCATCTAAATGGAGTTTTGAAGATTAACGAAGATGAAACCATTGTCCAGCATGTTTCCAATCGCAAAATCCTCTATAGGTAAATTGACAGCGTGTGTTACTCATCCTGAAAAATTGAAGATTTTAATAGCTTAGTTTCTTATATTTCATTTAAAAATTCATCACGCGCTTATAGACACGTTTTTTTAAGCCCCGCACCCTTGTCAGATCCCATTATTGAAAAAGTGGCAACGCTGTGAAGGAAAATTCTAAAACAAAAGTTCGTGGAACACAGTGTTGGTAAAGTGTTTGCATCTTGTTTGGAAAATAATTTTTATTCTAAAATTTATAACAAAACAAATACATTAAATTCTAAATAAAATATGGCAAATAAATGATTAGTTATTATTTGTGTTGCAGTCAATGACATAAGAAAATAACTATTTAGAGTAAAGTGAAATAAATTAATTGAAAATGAGAAAAGAAATTATAAAAATATCATAATTATGTAATGTAACAAATACAATGAAAATATGTGTATAAAAACCTAGTATTCGAATGTGAAAAAATACATGAATTTGATTTACATCGTGTGACTTTTGTTAAAACCCACAATTTTTCTCCGGGTTTTGGTTTTGGTTGGGGGCACCTTCTAGATGGGGGTGTCCCTGGGCAGTCTTTGGCAGATCCTAACATTTTGAGTAAAATATTGCTTGGTATTTTACATGCAAATGCACATAGCGTTTTTCAATGCTTTCGTAACTTAAAAATCAAGTTAATACAAGAATGAATAAAAAAAGTAGCAGAAGAACTAAGTGGTATGGACGAAACATACTCGAACTTTTCCATTAGTAGAGGAAACGTACGTAACGTCAAAAACAATTCGTTGTTTCATAATCCATTTGAATCGTGAAGTAACACTTTGTTATGAAATATAGGAAAGCACCTTTGGGAGAATCAGAGTAAAAATCTTGTTAACTTACTTCTATCCAAAAATCAGAACAGAAATCTTCAAAGATGAGGTGAGAATAGAATTTATTAATATTTTGCAAAGGAAATAATTTTCAAAATTTCTAACAATATCTGCGAGCACAATATTACACAAACCTGACATGTAATACAGACTTTTATGTGATAAGTACAATATTTCCAAACGTATAACATGATCATGTATTTTACGCGAACAACTGTATCGTATATAAGAAATCATCGTAAGCACCATCCACAGCAAACAATAGCATTTTTTCAATCTATTTCTTTTAGTTCGACGTGAGATTTTTCGAAGTTTTTCAGTTTAAATGTTGAAATATTTGAATTTAGACATTCCTGTAGAAGGTTAAGGAATTTAATTAATTTTTTAGTTTTACAATATAAGGGAAAATAGAAATTATTTGCTATTTTTTACTTTCTCGTATACGAACTTTTATACGAAGTGATATACGTAGTATAGAGAAAGTTATGTAACGATGCGCGAAAAAACGGCGGATTTTCGTCAGAAAAAAATTCATTGCCGGGCCCTGCCAACAAAAAAGGGGATAGATCCAGTTGCTAAATTAAGAAAGTATTTACAAGTGAACAATCACAAGTCAACAAGAATTTCTGTTTGATGTGTCCTTGATGCGGAAAAACCAATTAAAACAAAACGTCCGTCTGCGGGTGCGTCCGTCCTTCTGTCCGTCTATGCGTCTGTGAACACTACTAGGGCCTGAACCCTGTGTATGATTTTTTCCAAAGTGAAGAAACCCCTGTCCATCTGTCATCATTTGAAGCTTTGCGATTTTGAAAAACATTCTTTAAAAATTGGGGATACATTACATTAAGCCCCCGGACATTTTCCAAATTTTCTCAAAAACGGCTCCAATTTTTTTCTTTAAATTTTCGTAGGGTTAGTGCCAAACTAACCCTATACGATGACATAAACGCTATTTGGCTCTATTCTTTTGTTGTTGTTTTTGTTCAGAATATTACAATTTTTTAAATTCTCTCTTGTCTAACTTGTCTTGTAATTTTAAGAAAGTTCTTAAAATTTACATTATAGATGTATTTCATTGTTCCATGCATTTTTAACACATTAACTTCAAAGTATCTCTAATGATAATTTATTTTATAAGTTATTCAAAAGTATCCTTAATCTTTGAGTATAATGGAATGAATTGGCGAATTTTCTGAAAATCGAACCGAAATTTTTCACAAACTATGGAAAACTTTTTGCTGAAATTCTCCACAGTATAAAAAGTTCAAATTTCTCCGATATTCCAAAAGCTTGATTTGGGCCAAGTTATCTGGGGCCCCAAAATAATGCTGAAAAATGCAGGTGTTTTTAAAAGCACTAATAGAAAAAAATTGTAGAAAAACGAAAATAAACCGTCCTGTCAATTGAAAAATTTGACTGCTTTTTGCCAGGATATATGTCTTTAGTTGTCCCGCAATCGACCGAACCGGCAAATGGCGCGGATGTACGTTACAAGCATAAAACTCGCAACGGCTGTCAGAACAATTTCTGGGCGAACATACCGAAAAGGACTGAGAAATTCTGTGAAGAAGCAATAAATCACAGTCGACCGACTTTTGCCGAAAGCAGCGAGACTGACGATGACGGCAAAGCTGTCGGAAGCCGGCTATCTCAAAAAAGCTAATATATTGACGAAGATGACTTCTTTTATTTCTTCTTATAAGAACGTCAACAACACCAAATCAGAATTTCCAAAATTCTGTGAAGAACATTCGTGGCATCTCGTAAATATTATTTGAAGCAAGTACGATTAAAAATGACATTAAAATAGATTAAATCAGCAAAAAAATGCATTAAAAATGACGGGAAAATTTAAAAAGTGACTTATTAGTCGAAAAATGACAAAAAATACAAAATATTAATAGAAATAGGTCATTTCCTTTTGTCACAACATAAAATGAAATTCCACCCTAAACGGCATTTGTTCTAAATCGAAAATAAAATACATTTCATTATTACCCGCCCCCTGAGAGGGACCCCAACACAAGGACAGACCCGACTGCTGCTGGTGCCCTTGCCTACTGCACCCATAGCTAGGCTGGCGCACGTTATGATCACAAACGAGGCACCATCTGGCTTCGCAATCCGAGTACCGCGAGCGGTAGCTTAGTGCATCAACTGATGTCACGGCAGCGCCTCTGGCCGGGAGATCCTAGGTGTGAATCCTAACAGCGGCAGGATTTTCGACACTAGTTTTTCAGCTAGGTCGAATTCAGTCGCTGTCTGGAGGGGCCACGGACCGCGCGCGATATTTCCTTCTTCTTCCTTGTCCTCTCCTCTCCCCTTACACACACACACACACACACACACACACATTGACACTAACATTTACTACACTACCACATATTTCGGGAGACCGGACGAGAGCTAGAGCTTGCCTGGGCTGGAGCGATACAAGAGATGGGAGAGTTCTGGTTAGGAGTAAAACCCCGCTAGCCGACGGTAGGTCGGCGCCGGATCTCGCCGTCCAGCGGGCAAGATCACCGCTATGTCCCGAGAAAAAACACGCACTACGCTTACGGGAGTAATGACCAAAGCAGTTCACGTGCACGGGCACATGAAAAATCAATCAGTCAACGCAATCCGAGCGGCAGATCCGACTGCAGAACAGACGCAATTCTCAACAGTGAGGTAACCCTGAACATGTTATGGTTTATTTATAAACTTTTTCTCGGACAACGTAGAGGACTTGAGTAGAAAAAAATCATTACCACCTCTAATGAAGCAGTATTTGTTTTAAAATAAATATGTGTCCGCCGCTTCGACAGACAACACTTAAGTTGTTCAATTAACGTGGCATTAATAAATAGTTAGAAAGCATGCGCATCATCCCGACCCAGAACGGACACCCTTAGAGATTCCAAGAGCTGGAGCAGGAGGCAGGTTGGTATCGCGCTTGGTGTCCATAGCTAAAAATTTAACGCGTGCGACCTGAGATCCTCCGCAATAACGGATGCACACGTGTCTCGATACACTGTGGGACACGGTTGATTCGTTATGAGATTTGTGTGCGTGAGACGACAGGTGGGGGTCAATACAAAATTAAGAGTTGAATGTTGATTAACTTTTGGGTAGAGTTCTGAAATGTTAGCGTTGGATTTGATTATTGCTGCGCAAACATGTGGTATGCAGGAACATATCTCGTCTATCAAATGTATTATTGGTTCTCTTTTCCAAGGTATTTTTGTCGTTTATTTTCAAATAAGAACGAATTTACGGGCTCTTGAGAGTGAATACGTTGGTCTGGAATGTTTACGGATTGATTGTGATTCATGAGGAAACTGAACATCGATCTGCACTGGGCCGCGATTACGAGACGTCCCTTGTCACACACCTTCACACCGAGGTCGATTGATTTAATACCTAGAGTCCGGAAAAATACGATGTTGAATGATATGGCAAAATAAGTACTGTTACGATTCTAGGTGGTGAATTAAAATTTGGGTATTATTTTAACAAAAACGTTTATTTTGTTTCTTAACACAATCATTGAAAACACTTGATTTATGTAGAGATAGCCTTTACTTGATTATTCTTTATACGGCACACCTCTATTGATTATTTATTTACACAACACTTCTCTTGAGTATTTTTTTCACTGTTCACTTCTCTTGCACTGTCGCACACTCCGAAGTACTGACCACTGTTCGATGTACTGGCCACAGTCCACTGAACTGACCACAGTTCACAGCGCTGGCCACAGTTCACTTCACTGAGCACAATCACTGCACTGCTATTATCGCGATGCACACACTTCACAGCTCAGCTTCCACTTCAGACTTAAGACTGACCCACAGTCACCAGCCGCCGCGTATTTATACTCGGCAGGCAGGGAGAATTTTCTAGACTTTGCGATTAGCGCCAAGAACACTCTGGGACTAGCTAGTTCGAGGGCTACCGGTAGATGTCGCAATCCGCGCATACAGGTAGTTCATGGTGGCCGCCGGCAGATGACGCAATATTCGTTACAGTACATAAATATTGTGATAAGCCAAGAACCCTGGGAATAGTTTTTAATGATAAATCAGCATCTAGCGTCAGGAATGTGGCATTGTTTTCAGAGTTGGAGGTCAAAGTTGTTAGGACAACGGATGAACAAGGTTTAATATTCGATGCTTGGTGTCGTAACGTTCTGCAAATCGATACGGCCCCGAACACATTATGCGCAGAAGGTGTGAAGAGGGCGTTGGATGGTCGTGATCTGTAGAAAGGACGTATGGATTCACTCGCTAAAAGATTTTGGTTGCGAGCACACGTAAGCGGTAGGTGAGGTGCGATCGGATTTTTAGTGTAGGCTGTGTATTAGGTAAAGGAACCGTCAAATTATGTTTAGTTTGAGATCTGATAGATTGGTCTTGTGTAAATTGTGATATTAAATTGTAATTGATAATTTTAATTAATTTTAATAATATAATGGTTGTAATTTGGAGTTAAAAGATTCCATGTCTCGAGGAGATATACATTATGGTAGTTCCGTAAATAGAAGAATTTTCTAATAAGTAGTTGAATATAGTCGGTCGCGAGTATGTGTTAATACGAAATACAGATAAGGAAAGTCGGTACCGCATATTAAATGTGTGGCCATATTAAGCCCTATTAACAGCAATCGTTGAAGACATCCTGGACTATTCTTTAATTGAGAAAAGGACGCGCGAATCGGTACACCCAGGAGTCCATGGACATCATTCTGCTAGTCAGACAAGAGGCCAGCGATCACGACTACGAACGTAATTACGGACGTAAGCTTACGAACTATAGTCAAACACGTACGGTCTTTTTTAACGTGTCAAAGTGAAAAGTAATTCTCATGAGAAGGAAAGAACTGTAATATGCACAGGAATAAATGTTAAATTTTTATTGTTGACAAAGGTTGATAATTTATAGTAGTTGCCATCAATCTAATATTGATTTCAATCAATAAAAGATCCAGGAATCGTGATTCTGTATAGATTTACACGTCCACGTGTAACAGGTAAGGAGTGTATGTTGTGTGTCGAACCCATACTTACAATTAGAAAGTAATAATAATATAATATAATATAGCCTGAGAATGAAAATTTACTAAATTAGATTACAAGCAATAAAACTTCAAATTTATCACAAATGGCAGCCCAACGCCAGGCAAGAAACGGTGTATTTGTGGAAGTTTATTTTTAAATTTTTGATGTGCAATTGTCCGCCAGTAATTTTAAGAAATTGCCAGCCATCTTATTAATTTAATGAGTAACAATTTGTTAGTTGTGGTTTAGAAATTACGCCATTTCATTTTGTGTTGAAAAAAGTTTAATATAATCGTCATGGAAACCAGAAAAGCAAATACAATAGAGTTTGAGGGCGAGGAGGTAACGATTTCTGCAACTGGTGATGCAGAAATCACCGCTTTAACGGATAGAGAATGCTAACATAGAAATGAACAAGTTAGATAATAATAATTATGCAGAAATTAACAAGATCGACAATAAATTTGTGGAATTAGAGGATGGGTTATTTCGTGAACTACAAATCGCGAAAGAGGAATTGCAGGAACATGACGTGAAATTCGCGAAGAAATGTCGCTATTGCTCGTTGCCGATACAAATTAAGGACACGAATAGAAATCTTGATACGTTTAGAAAAAAACGGAATCCACCCAGAAAGAACACAATGATTTGTTAAATAATATTAGTTCTGAAATTATATATATATATATATATATATATATATATATATATATATATATATACAGACAGCAGCGGAAGTAATTCAAGTAAATAGTGTTTGTTCAGTGTTTTTAAATTGAGTAGCGTGTGATCATAGGGTCACTATCGTTTTGTTTGCATTATCTCTTTATTTCCTGCTGAGTTGTTCATTGCAACTTGGATTTGCACGTGGTGTTGCAGTTGCAAGTACTAGTAGTCGCGAATTCGAAGGTTTTGTTATATAATTACAGTTTTAATGCCTGTTCCTAGTTTGGATTGGAAGAAACGTGTTCTCGACGCGTATTACAAATAGTAATAGTGAAGATATTTACAAACTATCAAATTTCTATTTTTGTCATTCGCAAATAATATAATGAGCTTATTGACTTCATAACCTATGTGTTTACACTCAAATGAGATTTGTTTCATCGCAGATGCCCGGTAAATGTTGACAATCTTGGGCGGTTATTATTTTGATATGGAAATTGATAAGTCTTCCCATGTATACATGTATCTTTAGTTATGCGGTATTTTCTTTTAAATCTAAAATTGCATATTCTGTTTGTACTTCTAACTTGGAATCAGATGATTCTACACATTCCAAAGAACTTTATGTAAGTGATGTTAATGGTGGTTGTTGATTTGTATTGATGTTGGAAGTCACGTTATCTATGCTAGTTTTGAATTAATGTCAGAGAATTAAGAAGATATTTTACGTAATGGTAATCAAAAAGAAGTTCTGTGTTTGCCAAGCATGGAGAGTTTGCTCCGAGAGGCACAGTACGAAACTTTCTTTGTGATATAGGTTTGTGTAGTAAAACAAATACAATGGTGTTTCACACTAAATTCTATATTCTGTAAAATGCTTCTGTATAATGATACAAAAAGGAAAATGGCTTGTGTATGATTGAAACGTGTGAACACAAGAAGAGAACAGCTAATTCAGACAATAAAGCAAATCATTAAAATTTCCTTTGTCTTTTTTGCCATATCTGTGTTTGTAGATAAATTTGGAGATTTGCACAGAAGATGGCAATTTTTTAAAAAGTATAAAAGAAATTGAATTAGAATATAATCTAACAACCTATATTTCATTGAAGTTTTTTTAATTTTTTAAACTATATTTCAAAAGCATGCATGTATCAAAATTTATTTCCATATTTTTTATGTTCTCGGTTTGTAATAGGTTTTAGTTAGAATACAAGAATGAACTTTTTATTGTATTTGATAAAAACTGAAAATAGGATATTTTATTATACTGTTGACGAGCAGATTTGCATTTCACGAAGTGTGTATTTTCGACTCCATTGGACTGAAGCATGTGGCGTTTACAGAGTTGCCGGTTTGTACATTCCGGCGTGAACTGAAGGTGGCCCTGGAACAGTTGAATAACGTAGGCACGGAAGTTGGGCAATTATGGGATGTTACGCGTCAGCGGGACGCTAGATTAAATGATAACGAACTTAAAATTGATAATGGTAATATAGTAATTGAAAGAAAAGTGCAGTAGGAATTGATATTAATAAAGAATCTGCTGATAGTCAATTCGGAATTGAAGAGGAAAATGTTTGATTTATAGAAAGAAGTAACATGGCAGGGGGAAAAAAATTCCAACTTACCAAGAAGATTCTATAGTAACGGAAAGTAATGAAAGAAAGTGATATTTCATTGATTGCCATTTCAATGATCATTTCGTGTCGTGGCCCTGGTCTGACTGGAAATGGACGTGTATGCTTCAGCAACTATATTTTGGAATGGGGCTGGAGGCGAACATGGTGTTTGACCAGTGAATGTATTGGTAAGGTGTGCACCGTTCACTTTACCTTCTATATTAAGGTAAAGTGAACGGTATAAATAACGGTAAACGAATTAATATTATATATATATATATATATATATATATATATATATATATATATATATATATATATATATAATATAAAATTTTGTTTTGTTTTAATTTTTAAAATTTTTATTTTATTTGTTTATTTATTTTTCTTCATGTATATATTTTTCGTTCATGGCATTTTTGTGTGAATTCTAATGTTGTTGTTCAGAAAAGTTGTCCTTATTCCTTGTGATTGTGTTTTTTGTTAGCCCTGATGAAGGAATTAAATATTCCGAAACGTTGGCAAACTAATGATATCTCATTAATTGACCGATCGCGTGATCCATATCCTATTACTTATTAACGGTCGTGAATTCTACAATGGTCAATACTTATTAATAGTTTTATTTTTTCATTATTATATACAATGTAATTTTTTGAAATATCCATCATATCATTAATATTTACATTCAGGGCATTTCTTAGACATTATCACAATTATAAGAACAATTGCTTCGTATAATTTGGGATTAAGTTTCTCGATAACTCGAAAGTTTTGGACGAAAGTCAGCCTCAAATTAATTTTCTTAATAACGGCTCCAATTTTTTCAATAAAAATGTGCATTTTTAAGCAGTTTGTACCGTTCTATAATGTTCTTTACGTCATATTTCAAATTTATCATCAAGAAACGAAATAATGCGAAAATGAGAAAAAATACTTTATGAGCCAAGGGTAGAGCAGCTGGGAGACTGAAGCGTGCAATCGAAAAGCTAGCCCAGACTAAAGAGATAAGAAAGCAAACATACATGAGAAGGCCTGTGCTATTCTATAGCAGCACTACTTTAAATATGAGACATGTATCTTTATTTATATTTGTTGGCTCGTTTTGACGAAAATCGTGACATTTTGTCAAAATCATCATCCTTATCTGTACACGTCGGATGGCAAATATTTAGAATACTTTCCGGCAAAGTGTATAATTTCCACAATATTAATGTTCATTAAAACATTCAAATTATGCATTTCATAAAACTCCTCTCGTTTTGCCAAACGTAAGACTATAACTTCCAAGTCATTCGTCGCTGATTTTTTTTCAGGTGGTTATTTCTCGTGATGTTGGCGCGTGAATTGACTTCTCTGTTTGTAAAACCAATGAGAGGGCACAAGTTGCTCGCCACCAATTTAATGGCAGAAGATTTTCTTTTCAAAAGACGAATGTCGAGTCTGAAAAATCTCTTGACATGTATGGAGAATCCTCAACCTTACCAGGTAAAGTATCAAAACTGCACAAATTTAACATGAATGCATTTCAAAATATTTATTTTAACGGACTTCATGATTTGACCCTGTATATTTTATATCGTATTTTCTATCTTTATTCTGTATGTTTAAATGTTACAACTTTTCCATTTTGAAGTTTATTTTAAAATAGAAAATTATTAAGGACCAATATAACGCTTGCGTTTCGTTTACTTCTGCTAACTTTGTTTCTTTACTTGTAAAAGCGTTGTATTGTAAGAAACACAAATCGATGCTTTAAAAGGATTTCAAAGGATTCTTTTTCTATACATCTTACGTATTATTGCCAAGAAAAGATCCCTTTTAACAGTTTTTGTGAGATCAATATTTTTCAATGTGCCTTGACCATTTACTAATTCTTCTCAATCCTCACTTAAAAAGACTATATCACTACTGCCAGGCCATCTGAGACTCACATTACCAAGGTGTCTATTGTTGTTTAGAAGTGAAATTTTTGGTTTTTCTCCCAGTAGATTTTTTCTGCGTTCCGTAGTCTTCTCTGCTTGTTACGTTTATTCGTTCCTTTCTCTTTCTTTTCTTTGACCTTAATTTTTCCTCTCTTGCATTTAAAATTTGTTCGTTCGTCCGTCCGTCCATCCCTCCCTCCGTCCCACCGTCCGTTCGTCCGTCCCTCCGTTTCAAATAAATCTTTGATCCCGGTGAAATAGCTGATAAGTCATAAACACTGAATTTTTCAGGAGAGCAAAAAACAATGTTTAAATGAATGAAATCAGGGATTAATGATATTCAAACAAAACAATTTTGTGTAGGTTTTGTTTGAATATCATTAATTCCCCATTTATGGCATTAGTATAAAATTGTATTTTGCTCCCCTGTAAAATTACGTTTTTTGACTTATCACGAAAGTTTCTCCGCAGGGTAACTAATCAGGAACTCCTATTAAATATTGCATTTATGTTGGTAGCAATCAGATTTCAGGAGAACAAGTGAAGGGGACAGCACTTTCAATATCTTTTGTGATTATGATGAGTACGTAATTTACATTTTCAAGCTGCAGCTCGTGCTACTAACACAATTTCTGTTGCACGCACTCTCACCAGCAAGATGCCACTGCGGAAAGACTTTCTTTGCGCCATATATATTATGCGTTCAGTATTTTCATAACAACCAGTATATTGAATTTATGAAACATTTTTTTTGTCAAAATAAACACGCCGTTTGTTCACATATCTTTCCAAATATAGCCGATTAAAAATTGTCTTCGCTTGCTAATTTGTACACGCGAAACAAATTGTATATTTACAAACTTTTCATTTCACAAGCCACAATATTTAGAGAACAATTCAGTTCCTGATATGGTGTACTTTTGATATCGGCACAATATATTATTTTGTGCTTGATGAAATTGATACTTTTCATTTTTTTTCTGGGCTCCAATATCAGTAAATCAGGCTTTCAGAAATATCGTAGAGAATACATCTCTCATTTCTAATGGAGGGTCGGAGAAAAGTGCATCTGTTCTTATAAAATTTGTTTCGAAAGCTGTCGAAAATGCGCCATTTCTTGTTCTCGTTTGCTGAAAAACACTGATTTTTTTTAAAAAAAAACATTGGAGATACTTCGAAGCTTATGTGTTAATAATAGTATTTTATTTTATAAGGGGATCAAATAGATCATTATGCGCAAGGTACCTAATTTATTCATGAGAAGCAGAATATTAAAAAATTAGCAAAAAAGTGTAATGGGCCTATCTTTTCCCAATAACAAATTATTTTGTCAGATAAAAAAGAACCTTTCATCACAATCTTTGTGATAAAATGCTCGTAGTTTTGAATCCTTTCAATAAACCAGAATGAATTTTTTAGGCGTAAAGTACAAGTATGTAAGTGTATTTTTGTTTTTGAAAATCGAAAAATTACGATGACATATTTTCACAATCCATTTTTAAAGATTTTTACTCATTTATGATCTTTATGACCCTCTATGACCTTTCAGTGACCTTGACAATTTTTTGCTGTATAATTTTTATGTTGCTTGACATCAGTAGAGTTTAGTGTTAACAAAATATTAGACGGAAATTTATATTACAGTTTTAGTTAGGAATGTTATAATGCAACAAACTCGAAATTTTTTTAAAATTGTTAAAAAATTGAATTATTTTTAGAAAAAAATAACGTTCCAAAAATATGTTTTTCTTGTTTCATCATGCTGAACAGGAAATATTATTTGCATGATTTCCGAACCTTCGATATTTTTTGGTCGTTTTGACAAAGAATGTCCCTATTGGAATTGGTTGAGAAATGCTGCCTTTCGAATTCATTACTCTGCGTGATATTCTAAGATACGGACTTCTGCTAAGAGAGCACAATGGATAGAATATTAGAAACTACCCAGCTGCCACTCTTGCAAAGGATATTTATCCAAAAGTGCTTGAAATGAGGGACTAGCAAACTGTTGTTTTGTCACGCCACTATTAAATTCGAAAGTCACAGTCCTGAAGAAGATGGAATAAATCTAGGAAAAGGCCAAAAATATATCACTTGGCAGAGGAAAACTAGAAATGAAAGCGACTTTCATACCAACGTTAGACAGGCTCTTTGACAACCTCAGTTGCAAGTGTGAAATGAAGCCATGTTCAGAATTTGAGGGCACATATCCAGGTGATGCTGATTGTAAACATGAAGTGCACATGCCCTGCTCTCTTTCCAAGGACATGAATATCTCTGTAAAAGAACTATTATTTATTAATAGTCAAAGAGAGAAGGTTGGATCTGTTAGGCAGCGTCAAATTAGATTACCAGATCTAAATGAGCACAGAAGACAAATTAAAAAGCAGAAGAGGCAAGGAGATGAATTAAGAAGAATGAATATAAGCAGAAAAGTATGGAAGAGTTAATATTAAAACCAAATTAAGTCCTTTTCTCCGACGAAGATGAAGAGTCAACTGATGTTAGGGATGAAGATTCAGAAGATCCTTTGCAGATTCCATGTAATAATTCCGATGTACCTTCTACTTCGAGAACAAGACATATTGCATTATAGTTGCGCAATGTTGCATTGCAAAGTACAGAGCGTTCAAAAAGTCACTCTGCAGTGGCCCTCTCTCCGCTCCACTCTCCTTTATGGCAACGGCAACATCGCGGGCTCAATCAGCAGCTTCTGGGTCAATGACCCCCATCTCGATCAGGTTTTTCGTCCAGTTTCCCTGATCCATCGAGCAAATGCTGAGATGGCCCCTTGTTTTGCTTCTGGACATAAATGTAACTTCATTTTCTGTACACGTCTTCTAGAATTCAGTGGGAAATACAGTTATTCAAATTATCGTTTCATTGTTGTCGCGGCAGGAAGTATTTATTCCTTGACGAAGAACATCATGGATGAGAGCCCAAAATTTGTTGCTTATTTATTCTTGAAAGTAGATTTTATTACATGGAAGCGGTTTTTTAATTCAAAATTCAAGTAGTATATGACAGTGTAGGGATCACAGAATTTGAAAATGTGCACAGAATTCACTTCTCCCCATAGCACGTCATACGCAGTTTTAACTTTTTTATGTAAAATAAATAGAGACAGCCATTGGGAGAGACTTTTTGAACGTTCTGTATTAGGTATGGTGTCGGTCTACACGCTACAGCTTCTATTACAACAGCTGCATTTTCGGATGCTGAATTAATTACTGAAGTAAACTAGAGGCTTGTGGTTGATCACAATAAAATAAAAAGGGCACAACAAAAAAGTCACTTTATGAAGAATTGCTCGATTTCTATTAGGCAATATTGAATTATCTTTTTTGATGGGCGCGAAGACTCCACTAAAGTTTTGTTAGAAGCAGGTAACAAAAGTTATCAGAATCCAAGTATTGTGAATGAAGGGCGTTACACTGTTTACAGTGAGCCAGGTGGAAGGTATCTATGCCTTTTTACTCCAGAGATAGACTTAACGAAAAGGAAACCTGGTGAAATTATTGTTGACCGTCTTGTAAATTTCTTAAAGAGAAACGGCATTGATTAAAGTTTACTGGCTATTGGTGATTACTCAAAGAATGTTAACACGAGTTGTGAAGGAGGATTCATGCATTGGGTTGAGGCAAATCTGAATCACTATCATCTGAAGCATTATTAGAAATTGATAATGTAAACTACTCTCGGCGGTTAACAACTGCATATAGGATTTGTCGCGTGTGGGTTTCAAACCATGGCTTTAAAAGCAAGAACTTGAAGACAGTACAACTGCTTGTAGAATACATTATTGGAGTTTACTTTCTCTGCTGGTTTACAATCAAATCAAAAAAATCTTGGGTGGAAGGGCCTCACCACATTCTTTACCAATTAAAGCTCATAAAATCTCAGAAGGCAGTAGCACATATTGTTATCTTCAGGATGAAATATGGCACGACGTTTGGCGTCTTTATCGGTCCTACCGCTAGAGTCGCTTGATCGGCAGCACTGCTTTATACGGTCGCGAGCATGCGACATCTTGCGACAGGACTCAGAAAAACGCAAAAATCGTGTCTTATTTCATCTTAAATACAATACCCTCAGATGCCACGTTAAAAAACCCAAGTATAGTTACGCGATTTTAAACCCAGAGCCAGCGTTTAGAAAAGTATCCACTTAACCCTTTATTGCATGACTTTTTAAAAATTTTACTTACAATAATTATTTTTCATTACATTTATTTATTTTTATTAAGGGGAAAGTAATAAAAAAAGTCTGAAGTAAGTATTGCTTGAGAAAAACACAAAATTACATTGTGTTACTCCTCCAACAAAACGTGCTAGATTTCAGGATTTAAAAATAATTATTTATTTTTCAAATCGTTTATGTGATAAAATAAGTACGAAGAAAGTCAATAAAGTAGGTACCATTCGTATCTCAGTTTGATTATTTTCCTAAAAGCGTTTCGTTTCAGAAACTAGGTGTGTTACCAGGAAGTTCCGATACACGACGACACTAGATTACTTCATCTCGTTATCTTATCGCGTTTACCGCCTAACAATGCATGGGGTGACTTAAATGCATAATGTACATTGAGATAGAAATTTAATTCAAATCTAAATCTAAATTGTAATTCAGGCTCATTGGTGTAATATAAAATAGTTCGTAATTAATCGTTAGAATGCGTTTATGACCTGAAAACATTATGTTACAGCTGAGTTACACTATGCAATAAAGGATGCAATACGTTTGTTCTTTGATAAACATATGTGATCACGCGCGATAGTAAGAATAGAAAATTTACGGTTTACCAAGTTGTTACCATTATTACAATCGATTAAAGCTGATCACCTACCAACTACAACTGAAAATTATAACACATTTCCAAAAGATATTAAGGTAGGTCAAACCGGGAGTGGTAGCTCAGTGCATCAACTGATGTCACTGCAGCGCCTCTGACCGGGAGGTCCTAGGTTCAAGTCCTGACGGCGCACACTGGTTGAATCGGGCCTAAAACCTGGCCGTAATTGCATATGAGAGTGGATTCGCGTAAAAATAGGTATCAGCGGGGTCTTGAGCACGCTGAATTTGAATATTAGAAATAAAATTCTAAATGGCGGATATACTCATTTAAAAACAAACAAAAATGCATAAAAAGGTATGTATGGGGTTCTGGATATCACACTTCGAGTAGCATAATGAAATTTCAAAATTCAAAATGGCGGTTTGGAAATGGCTAACAGACAAAAATAATGATGTATGTAGAAATACGGGTACAATAGTTCTCCCGGTCGCGGGTTATATTGTTATCATTCAAAAAAATATAACATTAATTTTCTTATTAAAAGCAATTATAAGAAAGAAAAATCGAAAAAATATATAGAGAAAATAATTCCCTGTGACGTAGAAGGCAATTTCGGGGTATCTAGTGTTAAATCTTACTATGTAGCATTGCAGTAAAGAGGTTATAAAACAAAAAGGTGCGAATATGTGTTAATCTAATTAAGAGCATTCTACTTGATTTAAAAAAATTGAGGCAGGAATACGCAGGTAAAAAAATATGATCCATAATACACGAGACTAACATTGTAACGCTCTATACGATATAATTAAGCTTTATCATACATAAAATTGTTTGATACTTTTCTTAAAAATATACCTACCTTATAGTCAAAAGTGTCCTCTATTCAGAAATACGAAAAGAATTCACAAAAAAATTTACATACTTTTTTATAATTTCACAAATATCGTTGACAAGAATCGATTAATTCGAGTGTTTCAAACAAGGGTAACTTCACCCTGAGGAGACAAAAACGATTAAAAAATCTTTCTGGAGCTGAAGTAGTGTGCTCCAATGTCTTCCGAACGAGATTTGCTAAGTCAGAATTCGGAACGCCCACTTTGAATTTCACCATTATGGCCAGGTTTCTAGCCCGATTCAACCAGTGTGCGATGGCAGGATTTTCGACATTAACTTTTCAACTAGGTCGAATTGCGTCGCTGTCTGGAGGAGAATTCTAGCGACCGGCTGTTCTGATGTAAAGTTTTCCGTGGTTTCTCCAATCAACACCAGGCGAATGGAGCAGTATCCTAACAAACGGGCCACGAACCGCGTGCGATCTTTCCTTCCTCTTCCTTGTCCTATCCTCTCCCCTTACACACACACTTACGCTAACATGCACTACACTACCACATATGCCGGGAGATCGGTCGGGAGCATAGAGCTTGTCCGGGCTGGGGCGGTGCTCTGCTGGTGGGAGAGTCCTGCTTAGGGCGAAGCCGCGTAAGTCGACGGCAGGTCGGCGCCGGATCTCCGCGATCCTGCGGGGGAAGATCTCTGCCTCCTCCCGACGGAAAAACATGCACTACACTCACGGGAATAATGACCTAAGCTGATGACGCGCCCGGAATCACGAACAACCAACCAACCAACTACAGTAGGTCAAACACCAGAAAAAAAAGATTAATCATATGAAGCAATTCTAAATGTAAAAGATATTATCACAATGAAAGTATTGTCAATCCTGGTAGCCGAGATCGCTAAGGCAAAAGTGCCGTGGCGGTCTTGAACCGAAGGATCGCGGGTGCGAGTCCCATCTCGGGCATGGTTGTGCTTGTGTGTGTCTTTGTGACTGTCCATTTTATCCATCAGCATCATCATCCACTTCCGTACCGCATGCCCTAGGGCTAGCGACCTTGGGGTGTAAAAATGGACTCAGCATAGAATTGCTGATCCCCCCACTAAAAGTCACGTGTTTACCCCCGGAAAAAATATGACTGGTCCTCGGTGAGTACAACTGCACGGTCGCGTAGTGCGTACATGGCCAATTCGCGAACAGAAAAAAACAAAATGAAAAAAAAAGTTTAGAAAAATGAGAATTGTGTATTATAAAAATGGTAAAAAAAGAAGTATTATCGAAAATGTTAATTCAATTTATATTCATGGATACGTTTTTGATAATTATAACAAGTTTCATCTATCAGTTAAATATACGAGGGCTATCCAGAAATAAGATTACGTTTTCGTCTGTGTCCGCTAGGGGCGGGGCTAGCGCGGCCATCTTGGGGTCAGAGCGTTGCGCAGCTCAGTCGGCATCTATTGCTCTACCACTCTCAAAAAAACCTTCCACTGCGCATGCCCGAACGTGGCCTCTCCTTCCAAAGCTCCTAATATTTCCCCGCCGAGCGCTCACAACCATGGTGGAAATAACAAGGTGTAGCGCTCCGGAGGATGCGCAGTAGCAGCCAATCACGTTTGAACCCAGGGATGAAGCGAAAATGGTTGGCGCATGTGTTCTTTGCTTCCCGTTTGCGAAGGAGCGAAGACCTGTTTTGTAAGGAGTGCGACACGGGGAGGTTTTTTGTGATTTTGCTGGCGTGGGAAAGGTATGTCGTGGATTTTTACTATAAGCTATTAAAATTATGTATTTTATGTGATTTGCCTTTAATTATTACAGAAGCATACATCAATCAATTCATACGATGCATTATATTTGATAATATTTACTACCAAACATTTTTTGTTAAACAAAGAAAATTATAATTATTTTTTATTAAATATTTGTGATAAAATAGAAATTAATATTCTTTTATACTTTGTACGTTGGAGATAAATTTGTATGGTTTATGAAGAAAATAAATATGTGAAATATTTAATTGTAAATGGCCTTAAGGAATGAAGATTATTTACAGAAATAAATTGTTGTAACTTGTAAAGAAGTTTCCGTATATTCTTTTATTGTTTTAAATTATTTTACATAAACCTTTTATTTTGCTAAATCTTAGCCATCCAATAATTTGATATTTGATTGTCTCTTAAAAACACCAAAGAAATCCATAAAGCAATTTACGAGTAAAAAAGAAAAGAATTTAATTTATAAAAACCTATTTTAAATGTCATATTTTAATGAGCTGAAATGTATCAAGTATATTATAGTATGAATGTAATAATGTAGGATGTATATTTTAATATGTGTATATAATGTAATTATGTATGTATGTAATTAATCAACTCAAAAATATGTAATGTAAACTTTGCAGATAGTGTGTTCCAACAGCACTTTGACAATGTGTGCTTTCAATCAAAGGATTCACCAAACACATCTGGCAAGAAAATTTTGAATCTTGTTCCTGGATCTATATCTACGAAATGGTTAATGTTGAAGAGAAAATCCATTGAAAACCTGGGTAAGTGAAGAAGTATTAGATATTATGTGCTGAAACTTGTGATTATTATACATAATAATTAAAATATTAAAGAGCTTATGTAATAGAGAAGTTACGATAATAGATAAATTAATTTTATTATATTGCAGTGAGAGGATACCTCTTTATGCATGCAAAGAGCTCATATCATCTTTACGCAGTAATTCCGATATTTCATCAGTCAGCAAGTAAGTGTAAATTTTTTTTAAATTTACTATTATTATTAACACTTATTGTGTTTTTTCTTTTGAGACAATGAATATGACAGCCTTAATAACAAACATGACTATTTTTTATTTTAGGGAAGAAGACGAAATCTATGAAAGCAAAATATGTAGAGATAGCGTGAATTGCCTCCATAATAAAATAATGGAGGTAGAAAGGGCTAATGAATTATTAGAAAAAAAGATTCCAGAAAAGAACAAAATTATTGCAGTAAAAGGAATGTTTTGTATTTGATATTCTAAATTAATAAATATAGAATTAAATTTAATGTTACTTTATAATGGGGTTGTTTTTCTATTAATATTTTTTTGAGTAATTCCTATCCATTAAAATTCAAGTTTTTTTTTTTTGCATTCAAAGAATATGAAATATGAACAGAAATAATAAAAATACAAATAAAAGTGGAATTGAGTGTTTACAGTACCTGGCCTCATATTCTGTAACTTGAAAACCACAAACACATTATTTGCTCAGTACTTATTCAGAGACAAATATTTTCAAAAAAACAACATTAACAGAAGTGACCAACATATGAAACACATTCCCCAAAATAATAGAAAACATAAATTCAAAAGAAAAGAAATTGAAAATAATTATAACAATGTGGTCAAACTGTATTGTACTGTACGTTAGATCAGGTCATTGTATTTGTTCATATTTTGTGTATATAACTGAAATATTTAAACTGCAAACATTTCATAAATAACACCAATATACTAATAGTTAAGTTCTTGACTAAATTAAATGAGTTATTTTTTTTTAAAAAAAATCGTTCTTTTAAATAATTTTCAAATGTCCCCGCCTGCGTAGATAATTTGAATTTGGCGCACAGTTGGTGGGATATAATATTATTGGCGGTCAGCGCGATCGCTGCGTCTCGCAGTCGCCTCCCCTTCTCACCTACGCGCTTCATTGTCGTCGAGAGGGGAAATCTCAGATGCCGCTGGGTGGGGGCAGCCTCCGAGACTTTACCAAAGGTACGTCCGCCATGATGGTTTTTTTGCGAGCGGTTCAGCTATAGCCGTGCTAGTGAGAGGTTCGTGCTGTGCTCCGTTAAGATACTGTGACGGTTTGAAATGTCTGCGTTAATTGAAAATCCCGCGAGGTGCGTGCAGTAATAAGGTTTCTGACTGCAAAAAACTGTAAACCGATAGAAATCTATCGGCAGCTTTGTGAAGTGCATGGGGACAACATTATCACGGAAGGTGGAGTGCGTCAGTGGGTCATAAGATTTAAAAATGACCGAACCAATGTTCACGACGAACATCGAAGTGGGAGACCCAGCATAGTGACTGCCGAACTTGTGGAAAAAGTCGATGCTGAAGTCCGTGAAAATCGAAACTTCACAATAACGGAACTTTCTTTGAGTTTTCCACAAATTTCGCGAAGTTTGTTGCACGAAATCATCAGCGAAAAGCTTGGTTACCACAAGTTTTGTGCAAGATGAATTCCAAAAATCTTGACAGAGGACCACAAAAATCAGCGAATGGCTGCAGCGTTGAACTTTTTGGACGCTTACGATAAGGATGGTGACTCTTTACTCGATCGCATCGTTACTGGAGACGAACATGGGTGAAACACGTAAACTGTGAAACGAAATTGCAATCAATGCGTGGGGCACACAGTTCTCCCCAAAAACCCAAGAAATGCATGCAAACAATGTCGGCAAGGAAGATGATGGTGACTGTTTTTTGGGACAGAAAAGGTGTGATTTTGGTGGACTTCCTGAAAAGAGGCACTACAATAAACTCTCAAAGGTATTGCCAAACTCTCCAAAACCTCAGAAGAGCAATTCAAAACAAGCGCAGAGGAATGTTGAGCTCTAAGATCTTGTTGATTCCCACAACGCCCGGCCCCCCCGGCAAATGTCACTCGTGAAGTTCTTGAATCTTTTAAGTGGGAGTTGTTTCCCCATCCGCCGTACAGTCCCGACCTAGCACCGGCGACTTCCTATTCCCAGCAATGAAGAAGTGGCTGGCTATGCAGCGTTTTGATGACGACGCACAGCTGCAAGAAGAGGTAACTGTAGCGTCATGACGCTACCAACAGTTGGGCACGCGGCATGCCCAGGCTCGGACAATAGCAAGCTATGACGCACCAGGTTTTTCCCGGGCGTGCGCGTGGGCAGAAGGCAATGGAGGCGGGGTAGCGTCGCTGGGGCTATTTAAGGCCGAGCAACAAAGACTTTCTTCTTTGTGTTCCTGGCTGCGGGTGTTAGGTGTTGCGGTGGTGCTTTGGGCACGCGGCGCAGAAGCCGGCCGTTAGGTCGTGACAGAAGGAGACATGTAATTCGGTCTCAGGGCAGGTGGTGCTCACACAGCATACGTTAGTTAGGGTGCGGTATGGTAGCCGTTAGTATCATTTCTTGAATGGGGTCAATTTATTTTTGTTTATTGTACTCAGTGCTTTGACTGTTTGTGACCACGGTCGAAGTTGGTAATAAATCAGCTGTGGTAAAACCACTCTCGTCTGTGTGTTTATTACATCCTGTATGACGCCACAGACGAAGGAGAGATTAAAATGGTGGCAGCGGATAACAAGAACCCAGTAAGCATCGCTGGGCCGTGATTAAAAAAAGTAGCAGCGGTTAACGAGAACCCGGTAAGCATTGCTGTAGGCCGTGAGTAAAATGGTGGCAGCAGATCAAGTGAACCCAGAGGCATCGCTGTAGGCCAAGATTAAATTGGTGGGCGTTGTTGCAGAGGCATTGCGGGCCCGGGATAATTAAACCGGGAATATCAGCAGTAGGGCTCGAGCAAGCCAAAAGTATGTTGTAGGTACCGAGTAGCGGGCCGAGGTAATCGGCTGTATGTTTTACCTAGCATCACGTGGTGCGTTATTTTAGAAGAGTTGTTAGGACCGGCGTAACGGAAAATGCAACCGATAGCAACTCGGGATTAAAATACTGCGGGCGGGCGACGCTTGAAAGAAGTAGAAGGAAGGAAGGAAGTCGTACGGGACCGGTACGAGCACGCACGAGGACTACGCACGAGCACCAGAACGAGAGAGGCAGCCGGCAGACAACGCACAGGGTAAGTACGTTTTTCTGGGCACGGCACTGGTTGGACCCATGGCGTACTTAACTAGATTTAAAAGAAGGATGATCAGAATTGCTAATGATTTGGGTATTGTATTAAATGGGACGGAAACTTGATTAAATTAAAGAGTTGATAATCAGCCATGAGGATTATGAGCAGGAGTTTATTGAGGGTTTGGGCGACCAACATCGCCAGGATATCGCGGAAGAGAAGGAGAGGGTAGAACGGGAGAAAGATAGAAATTAGAACGATTGAGAACCGAAGGGATGCTGAAAGAGCAAGCGTAGGAGGCGCGGAACCCGTGGCGAGGCACGAGTTGAATCCATCGGGAAAGTATTAAAGTGGGGCCCAGATTATGGTCGATTTCGTGGTGAGCAGGACGATATCACGACATATTTAATGCGAAAGTCAGTGCAGACAGCTGAAGGTACCGAAAGCGAATGGGCTGTTCTTATAATTGGATTGTTCCCGTATAATGTGAATAATTGGATTACGTTAGATGAACAGGAGGACGAATGGACGTATGCACTTAAAATAAAAATTATTGGAGTTATATAGATTTGATGCGGAAAAATTTCGTCGGCTGTTTGTTAAACACAGAAAAGGTAAAAATTTCCCCGTGGGTATATTTGCCGAAAATTATTAAATTACGCGAGAGAATGGGTGTCGGATTAATTAAAAACCCGTTTGAGAGGTATAAATCTGATAGTTACGGATCAGATGAAGGGGAAAGGGTTTCATGGGAAATGCAAAAATCATTTTGTTGATTCGTGGGCGGAATTTATCAATCCTTAAGATTTTGCGAAGAAATTGACGCGAGAAAATCACAGGGGTGGAGGAAGTCGGGACCTTTTCAGTCCAAACAGAAAGAGCCGGTAGAAACAAAGGGCGCAGCAGGGCCGGGAAGGTAATTCCAGTACGAGCGGAAAGGACAAGGTTGGGGCGCGGCGAATTCGAAGCGGTTTGTTAGGAAATGTTTTGTATGCCAGTCGCCACAACATTTGGCTAGGCAGTGTCCTAATAAAAGACCGAAGCTGCAATCATTGTGACCCGGAAGCGAGCGAATTGTTTCGTGAACATACCATTTTGGAAAAATAAACAGCCATACTTGCAGATTTTAAGAGACACTGGGGCCTCGTTCATTTAGTGGGTGTTTATTGATGCGGATTTAACTGAGAATCAATTTGATATCAACGATTTCCCAAGAATTCTTTGGCGCAGATCTCCTGAAATAGAGGGCGTGTGTTGCGAATTTGTGGACTGAAGATCGAATTACTTATTACATTCTAAGCAATCGAACATGTTATTAAGAGAGGTTAAAAGGGCCCATGGACGCAAGAAATTAATTTAGTGGTTACTCGCGCTAGTGCGGCAAAGGCAGATCCAGGTGGGGCCGGAAATTCTGTAGAATCGGTCGTACAGCCGGTGGAGACGGAGCTGAGTGAAAGTATTGTGGAGGTAGGGGAAGCACGGGCGACATGTGCCGGGAGCAAAAGTGAAGTTGAACTCTCGGTGAAATCAAATTTGTTGCGAGTAGACGCGGAGCAATTTCGTACGCGAAACAAGAAGACGAGGAGATCAGGCAGATTTATGACGCACATAAAACCGTAAATCAAGCTTTAGGAAAAGATTCTTATTTTGTTAAAATGATATTCTCTTCAAGAATCGCAAAGTAAGAAGGAGAAACTTTCGAAATGTTAGGTTGCCAAGGTTTATCGCGGAGAAATCTTAAAGGTTTGTCAGAAACGGCCTCGAAGTCATTTAGGTAGCTCGAAGTCAAAAGCATGTATGTCGCGATATTTCTACTGGCCGAACTGTTTCCAGGAAATGGAGAATTTTTAAAACTTGCAACAGTTGCCAGATAGTAGGTCAGGGGTGGGGATAAGGGGAAAAGCACCTTTAGTTATTGTGCCTACAATTGGTAGTGTTCTCCAAATTAAACATTGATACTGTGGGCCTTTACAGAAAGTAGTTCTGGGGCGAACACATTTTAACTGCAATTTGTGTAGCTTCACGGTCCCCCGAAGCCATTCCTATAAAGTTGCAGACGACCACTATCATAGAGGCTTTATTAAATTGTTTAGCGGACGGATTTCGCGGGAAATTCAAACGGATCGGGGAACATGTTTGAGCAATTTGATGGTAGAATTCCAGAAAAATTTAGAATTCGACTAACTTATAGCTCGCCGTATCACCCAAAGTAACTCGGTAAAAGAAATACACCGGACGATGAATAGATTATTCAAGTTCTATGTTTAGAGGCGGGAGGTGACGGAGACGAACCTTCCGGCAATATTGTTGCCATGAGAACGTCGTTCACGAGTCTTTAGGGTATACGCCGGCAGAGTTAGTATTGGGAAAAATTGAGGACACCTGCTTGACACTTTTGTACAAAATATTGTCGAAAATGAATCAGAGAGTAATTCTGTGACTGAGTATGTGTTTTAACTCCTGAATAGGCTGAAGCATATTAGAAACTGGGATCAAAGATTAGAGGGGGAGCAGCAGAAAAGAACGATTGCGTATGACAAGAAGGCAGTTGTAAGAAATTTTAGTGTGGAGACAAAGTATGATCTTTGCTCCTAATAGGACAAAAAAACTGTCAGTTCAGTGGATGGGACCGGGGGAAGTCACAGAAAAGGTTTCAGATGTAAATTATGTTGTAAGATTACCTAATAAGAGTTCCGGGAAGGTTTATCACGTAAATATGATGAAACCGTATCATCAAAGGACGGAATATTAAATTTGTTGCGGAGTAGGAATGGAAAGGGGGCAACTGATGACGCGATTGATAAATATGGGGCTAAAGCTAAAACGGGCGATTTCGAGGGTTGAGTCAATGCTGGTAGGTACAGATGTTGCACCGGAAGTAGAAATTAAAAGCATTAATGTGGAATTCAGGGATATCTTTTCTGATAAACAGTTTGACCGAGAGAAAGTAGAAATGGATATCGAACTGATTGACAATAGGCGAAGGTTAGGAGTGCGCCTTATCGCCGTCTATGAGACAAAGTAGATTCTACAAGAGGAGATTGCTAAAATGTTAAAAGGGCGGAATCATTGAAAGCTCGGATTCATTTCCCGTCGCCCCATGATTTTAGTAGAGGCTCCTGGCAAGAAACCCCGGCCATGTATTGATTATCGCAAGTTGAATAACATTATTAAAAATGAATATTTTCCACTGCCTAGTTTTGACGAGAGAATTGGAAACGGTAGCAGCTGGAAATAATATCCACTTGTGATTTGACAAAGGGTTTTTGGCAAGTTAGGATGACAGAAAGGGCGCAGAGATATGCCACTTTCTGCACACATTTCGAGTTACAAACCATTACGTATGCCTTTTGCGATTAAGAATGCACCTTATGTGAGTAAATTAATGGGGGCATTACTTAAGGATTGTTCGGAATTTATATTCCCTTTTATGGATGATATCGCAATCTTTAGTAACGATTGGTCGGATCATCTGCGTCATTTACGCACAGTATTTCAAATAAGGGAGGCGAAACTTCACGTTCAGCCGGCGAAATGCAAGTTTTCTCGCGGAACCGTAATGTTTCTGGGCTACGAAATTGGCAGTGGTCTTATGAAGCCGAACGAGGAAAAGTAGCGCGATTAAAAGGGAAAACCGAGACCGAATCAAAAAAGAAATTAGGAAATTTCAGGATTAATTTCATATTACGGGGGTTTTGTGCCCGGGTTTTCGGAGAAGAGCTGCGCCCTCACAGATTTATTAGGGGAAGTACACGACAAGGGAAAATGCATGGTCGCAAGTGTGTGTAAAGGCATTTATAGAACTGCGGGAAGCTCTGTGCGGTGAACCGGTCATTCATGCGCCTGATTTCAGCAGGGAAATTTTTTAAAGCAGTGCGACGCGTCAGACAGAGGGCGGATTGTACTCGCGTTAGACGAGGAAGGAATGAAAATCCCGTGCTATTTCTTAGCAAAAAGTTTTCTCCTTCAGAGATGAAATATTGGTGACAGAAAAAGTGTGCGTCGATTATTTGGGGGGTACAACGATTAAAACATTATTTAGATGGGAATGTTTGCTAAAGGTAGAAACGGACCATAATCCCCTGGTTTGGTGCAACAATGTTCCGGAATAATCCAGATTGATGCGATGGTCTTGGCAATTCAGCATCTGAATATTAAGATTAAACATCGGAAGGGTAGTCAGAATGTAACTGACATTCTTAGCCGTATATACGAATCAGCTCCAGGCAGAGTCGGGCTTTGCAAAAAGACGTATGTCCCCCGGCAACGCGTGTGATTGAGTGCGCGAAAAAAGTGCCGACACAGTTCACAAATGTGAAACTGTTGCTGTAAACAAGTGTCTCTTGATCAAAAACACGAGACAGCATCTGTGACATAGTGTGTTGTGGAGGAAGTAAAAGAAGAAGTGAAGCAAGACGGACTTAGAAATCAATAATTTATGACTTTTGCATAATTATATTCACGCAGAAGATAAAAAGAAATTTATATTATTAAAATCTGAATTTTAAGCAATTAGTAAGTATTTTGTGTAATGGATAGAGACTCACAGAAGAATTGAAAACTGTATATAGTTCGAGATTGACGCAACTCAAAGTGTGCATGTTTGTAAATTTTGGGAAAAATATATTCAGATTTGTTTATGTAATGTTTTGAAAGGTTATATGGTGGATTTGTTTTTGTGATATTTTTGGAAGGGGATCTGGTGGATTTGTTTTGTAATATTTTGGAAGGAAAAAAAAAATCTTGGCTACACATCATAGTTAGGAAATTGGGAGGGAGTAGATGAGTGTAGTTTGGTGTTATTGTAGTTATTCAGCTGATATAAGGGAAAAGAAAAGTAGGTTAGTAGGGTTGGAAAAAAACAATGTAGTTGATGTAATTAGTTAGGTTAGGCGCAGTTGTTTTAAAATGTGAGCCAACTGGCCTGAGCATTAACTTTTGGGAATTTTGTTCTGTGTTGTGGCAACTGCGAAAAATTCCTGGGGTATATAGGAGTTTGTAGCGTCCGGGCGCTACCAACAGTTGGCACGCGGGATGCCCCAGGCTCGGACAATAGCAAGCTATGAGGCACCAGGCTTTTTCCCCGGGGTGCGCCCTCGCTTGGGTAAGGCAATGGAGGCGGCGGGTAGCGTCGCTGGGGGCTTTGGGGCCGAGCGAAAAATGGAGCTTTCTTCTTTGTGTTCCTGGCTGCGAGGTGTTAGGTCGTTGCAGGTGGTGCTTGGGCACGCGGCACAAAAAGCCAGCCGTTAGGTCGGACGAAGGAGACTGAATTCGGTCTCAGGGCGGGTGGTGCTAGCACGGGATACGAGTTAGGGTGCGTGTGGTAGCCGTTCAAGTATCATTTCTTGGTGGGGTCAATTTAGTTTTTTATTGTACTACATCTTTGACTGTTTTGTGACCACGGTCGAAGTTGGTAATAAATCAGCTGTGAGTACAACCACTCTCGTCTGTGTTTTATTACATCCTGTATGACGCCATAACAGAAGTGGTTGAAGCAGGCGGCCGAATTTTCGACGAAGGAATTTCCCAAACTCGTACATCGCTACGATAAATGCCTTAATTTGAATGGTGACTATGTAGAAAAGTAGAATTTGAGTGTGGCTTTCATCTGTATATAATAAAATTTGTTTCCAATACTTTGTTTATTTTTTATTTCAAAACGTAATCTACTTTCTGGATAGCCTTCGTATTAAATATAGAAAGATTCAGTTTTTCGGCTTTTATGAGTATGTAATTCATTGTAATATAATGAATTACCAATATTCATAGTAAATTTGCTATTAACGAAATGAATTCTATCGTTCATATTTCTAATTGCAGAATCCATTGCAATTGGAAAATTAGAAAACTCTTTAGATAATATACGAAATGTCGTCTTTTTGAAAGTACAGTTAACGACTTCAGCAAAATGAATGTCATTAGAAATATATATGTTTCCCCTGAATTTAAATTGACAATAACATGTACTGAGAATTCTGTGATAAGATTATTTATTCATAAAGCATTTTTGTCATTCCTATGTTGCATGCCTAGAGAATGACCCTTTTATGGTGTAATACAGGTTATAAATTAAGTTGTCCTTAAGGTGTATTTGATCAATTTTTAAAAATCATTCTTCATCCATATCTCTATTACTTTCTACAGGTGTATTATTTCGAAAAAAAGGCACGAGCTAAAATTCTTTTTCGTGTATTGTATCGAAAAAATGCACGAGCTAAGATTCCATTTACCATTTAGTTATTTTATTTATTTATTTATTGTCAAAAAAACAGTTAAAAACTGCGTATTACGTGCTATGGGGAAAAGTGAATTCTGTGCACATTTTCAAAATTCTGTGATCCCTACACTAAGTCATATACTACTTAAAATTTGAATTTTGAAAGGGAGAAAAAAAACTCCCATGTAATGAAATCTATTTTCAAGGGTGAATAAGCAATAAATTTTGGCTCTTATCATGTTGTGCTTCGGAATAATACTTCCTGCCGCGACAACAGGGAAACGAGAATTTGAATAATTGTATTTCCCACTCAATTCTAGAAGACGTACAGAAAATGAAGTTACATTTATGTCCAGAACAAAACAAGGGCCATCTCAGCATTGCTCAATGGGTCAGAAACTGGGCGAAAAACCTGATCGAGATGGGGGTCATTGACCCGGAAGCTGTAGTACTATAGTTGTTACAGGTTGTTTATACACATTTATACAGTCCAAATGGTAAATAATGCATTATGTATCATTGTTAAAATTAATGTTACTTTTCTTGTGATGCTCAGTATTGTCTCTAATTGTATAGAAACAGTTATGCAGCGAAACGATTTCACTTGGGATTTAAACTTTTCTATTGAACTTAATCGTTTAATGTCATTGGCAAAGTGTTGTAAAATAATGTACATGTATGTGAATTTTTTGTAATGAGCCGTTGATACTGTCACCTGATGAATATGATTTCTACGTCGAGAGTTATAGTAATAGATTCGGCATTTTCTGAAATATATTCCCGCCCGTAAGCAAGTCATTTTTACAAAAAACACTGATTCGTAATTAAAAAGACACGGTAATGGTAAAATTCCTAGATCAATGAAGAGAGGCTTACATGAATTACGTGCGTGGGATTTGGTTATTATTCGTACAATTCGTTTTTGTAATCTAAGTCTGGGAGATATAAGATGTATTTTCCCAGAATATTATCCATATATCCGCCATATCTCAGGCGGGAATGAACATTCGCGAAGTATACACAACGAGCAGTATGAAAGCTGACTGAATTTGCAAGAATTCTAAACGCGTAGCACAATGAACTTAATTTTGTGTTCAATTCATTTAAATGGACGTTCCACTTAAGGTTTGACTGAATTGAGAGACCTAAAAATTTTGTTGCCTTAACATCAGTCAATGGTACACCGTTCATTTTCAATGGAGCACAGAATTGTTTATTTGAAATGGAAAACTGCATGAAAACCGTTTTCTTTTCGTTGACTATTAATTTCTTTCGGAACCAATTTCAAACATCTGATATTGTACTATTTACGGTTTCTTTACTGCAAAGAATGTTCGTATCATCCGCAAAGGGAACCGTTCCTCTGTTTCGAATCGTCGAGGGCATATCGTTTACGTAAAGTAGGAACAGAATAGCGCCTAAAATCGATCCTTGAGGAACTCCAGATGCAACGGGCAAAGGGTCGGAAAGGTGCGTACGTAATGTTCCATCATTCCAGTAAGGTATTTCCCTCAAATGTATTACCATTACACTCAAATGTATTTATTTACGTACCAGAAGGTCATTGGCAATTATTAGATCTTTTGATAATTAGAAATTAGTACATGTATCTCGTAAAATAATATCTTAGTGAAATCCTAAACTATCATAATTAGACTATTTATGGAATGCTGTTTGTGCTAATTCTATCATTTCACTATTTACATTACTAAAGTACTATTTTAATACATTTTATTTCCATTTTTCAGTAGAAATTCGTAATGAAATATATTTTACCACACATTAGGTTTTCTGCGAATTTGATACTCATTAATTACATCACCATCAAGCGGCAAAAGAGAGTATTCCTGAAATCTAAAAATGCTTCTTTTAAATCTTCATAGATCTAAAAATGATTCTTTTAAATCTTCATTGCTAAAATTACTTAATTTTTCAGCGGTAGTATTAGTGATTTTTCTGCTAGTATTAAAATTCCATAAACTAAATGAAACATTATATTGTATTACCATTTACAACATCAAAATTCTTTCAAATGTTTATAATGATTTAAAACTTTACAGACATTTTCATTCTCAAATCATACCCTTTATGTTGTGTACAGTCATTACGATTTTTCCTTGATTCTACTGTATTTGAAAATAAAAATTTTTTTTTTTTTTTCTAATATTTTTTGTCATTATTATGGCTGTAATTTATATGCTTTTGCATATTTCTTTTAACAATTTAAACAATTTTTATTTCGCATATATCACCATAATTGCAAATTTCTGCATATTTATGCCATATTTGCATTATTTTGTTGCATATTCACACCTCATCTGCGAAAAGAAGCCAACTGTTAACAGTTCCGTCAGCGTGTAAGAGGATCTGGCAGTTCTTTCGCCACATACTGTGTGGTCACTAGATTTTATTATAACTGAGGAAAAATATTTTTGTTGCAATACCTATATTTTTTATTTTTGAAATGTACATTAACGCATCTTCAATTATTTTCCTCCGAAACGAGTGTTCTTGAAAATTAATCCTTTGACTTAATGTTCGTCGCCTGTAACAATTTATATGATTTCTGTATCTTTTTTGCTGTATACATATTTTCCTTTTTTTTTTTCCAAAAATTTTTGATACATAATTTTTTTTTTTTAACTTTTATACTTACATTATTTCGCAGTTTTCCTTTTTTAATTGCTATAAGTAGGCCGGCTTGTTCTCAGTAAATTTATTTGTAAGGGACAGGTGTTCTTTCTCGTGAATGGGCTCGGGGTTATTAATCAAACACCACTGTTCCGTGAACAAAATAAACTGAACTATTTATTAATTCTATACAAATCACTAATGATACAATATCTATGGTGGTCTCTACCCTTTTCTTTCATATAACCCAGAATCACTGTTAGTCTCTCGATCTTATCGATCGAAGAAATAGTTACAGTTACTTCTTCCTCTACGAGCGTCGGCGGCTTCGGGACTCTCGGGTTGCCTCGCGCTCCTTCGCTGCCTGCCGGGGTCGTTTCACTTGGGACCAGCCGAGGTGAGGCGCTGCGCTTCCGAAGTACGTTCTCCTTTCCAATTCTCCGATCCACTCGACGTCTTTTGATCTGTGTTACTCCAAATAGCAGCTATCACTTTGGCAATATGTCCGATCGACTATTGATTGTTATCACGCACAAATTGTCCGTCAATTAATCTTTCTGCACTCGTTCGTTCGCGATACTAGTTTGCTTTTCGATCGCGGAGCAGCCCCAGATACGTCCTTCCTCGCCGGCGGCCAGCCAGACACTGACTCCTCGCGGCCTCGTTCCCACGGTCGGCCAACCGACGACACCTCGCCGCCCGTAACCGTTTTTCGTGGCTAGCGAGCGCCCTCTTGCAACCGTTCTGCCGTGTTCGTGCTTGATGTCTCGCCGTTTCTTTGGGTGGAAACGCGGTGCGTTTCAATATATATATATATATATATATATATATATATATATATATATATATATATATATATATATCACAGCCCTATTCATTATCAAAACAAATCGGCTTTTTAATGCTGTATTTAAAATTCGGTACCTAAAAACTAAATTATATGAGCAGATTTTACATGCGTTTGTTCGTTTCGTCCCGTGTATATTAATTTTAAATCTATTGTATTCTCCTTAAGTTTTTTTATTTCATTTGTATCGACTTTTTGCCTATCTATTTAGTAAACAAACCTTTATAATTTGATCATCTGCAATTAGGTCTAAAATTATCTTCTCTCCAAATTCAGTTCATATTTTATTTATGGTAGAAATTGAGTATTTTTCATTTATTTTCAATTCATGGATCGTTTTTGTAATAAAATGCAGTTGACTAGGTTTGCTTAAAATCTCCATTAACTTACTACAGAAAAACGATATTCAGTGTATTTTCGACGTACAGTAATTTGCACCTATAAAAATTACGCGTTTTGGTAATTACATAAACTTCTAACGATCAAAATTTGTAAAACATTAGGTGATAACTGATTTTTAAAGCAGAATAAATTGAGGTTCTTTAAAAAATATCTTCTTAAAATTCTTGCAGAGTCAATAAATGCCTGTTATTAAAATCTGGTCATAAAAATGAAGTAATAATAACTTTTTGGATAATTTTCAATTCATTGTGTTGTTTTAGTTGTATAACAATATATTTAGTAATCAAGTTTACAAAAATAGGAATGGAAATAGTAACTTAAATACTTTTATGGAATATATTGCTAAGATTGAAATACCTGTAAAAACAATAGTAAAATTATTGTAAACACTATTGTATAAAAAGGAAAAATGGGCGGGAGTGGGTTGAGAAAGAATCAGGCTCAGTAACCCCTTTTACATACTATGTCGTCATCCAGAACAACAGTACAAGGACCAAGATGGGGCTAAGGTATAGCAAGGGGCACGTATGTGTAAGTAGTAGGCTTATGGAACGTGTGGGGAACAAGAAGGTGGACTTCACTGAGAATGTTCAGAGGAACACAAGGTCCCTTGAGAGTTTCTGTTTGGTCGATAAGGTACCAATAGATGGCAGCTAGGAAGAGGTGCGTCAAGCTGGAACAGCCAAGTCAGCACACCGACACGAAACATGTCAAATCATTTATTGCTAATTAATTGCCACGTATTTTCGTGGAGAAAATGGGTGTGTGCTAGCTTGACGCTTATTTTCAGTCTAAAATAATCAAAGTCAATGTCAGTACGCATGACGCAACCTGCAACATAATAAAAAAAATTGGAATTCGGAAAAATTGGACAGTGTTATTAACTAATTAATGAATTGATAAAGAGTAATGATGTAAAACAGAGAGAAGATGGTTACATACTTAAACACTTTTTTTTAATATGCGCAGGTAACGCTTACTCGCTTTTACGAACTACCTTCTCCCTGGAATATGGAAGCATCTGTTCACCGAGCAAATCTTCCTGTTTTGGAAAATGGCTCACGTTGTGGAAGTATAAACGTAATGACTTTCATTCCTAATGGTAATTTATCGCTTTTCGCTGAGAATTTGACTTTTAGTCCACGAACCAACCCTCTCGGTGCTTTCATAATAGCCTACTTGCATTGTGAGAATCTTACAATAAAGACTATCCACGATGTAAACAAAGAATTCTATCAAACACTTGGCACAAGCCGTGTGATTCATCTTTGCACAGAGAGGAACTTAGTGTATTTTTCAAATTCTCACAATCGAAGGAAGAACCAATGGTCTATCATAGAAAGATCTGTCTTAGAATTCTGCAATGAGCAAGTTGATGAACACACCAGGATGTTGCAAGTGGACACTGGACTTCAAAATTTGAATGGCTTTAGATTCGACTTTATAATTCGCGAACAACACGCGTGGATAGACAAAGAGGTATAGATCGTTTTGGTGGACGAGATATTCAATTTGCCCTTCTGCTACAAAAATATGGAATGCAATGGTTAAATTCTGGAAAGAGATCGGACGTCGACACAATGGATACATTGGACGTCGAGCTAATGTTGCCAGCATGGAGAATTTCCCAGCCATGGGGCTCGGAAGAAGTGAACTTTTCGGGAAGTGTTACCACTGCTGTTACACAGGTAATTATACAATGCGGTAAGTGAAAACTGAAGGGTAGGTAATGGCAGTTACCTGTCAAACATTGTGTTTACCTTTTCGTGCCATCCTTTCACATATTATCAGTAACACAATAGTAGTTGTTTCTGAATTACGGCGTCGAATTACTCTTTGGATGTGTCTGATCAAACTAGCGGGGTGAAAATTCACAGCAAATGATTTGAATGTGATTATCATGCAGGAAGGAATAGAATGAGTAAGATTAAATGTATGCTTTTTAAGATGTTTAATGAACAAAATTTAACTATATGTGTCGTTCAACTTTATTGAATACAAAGATGCGATATGCACATTTCGTTATTACTGATAATTCTTTTATAGACACATGTATGAATTGAAGTTATATGAACATGGTGGAAATACATTGTTCCTTCGACGCACCGATTTTTGCTCGTTGCCGCCATGTTGCATGGAGAGCTTGTAGTGTTGAAAAGCATTTTAAAAGAGGTACAAAACGAACATTTTCAACGGTAACCAACCAAAAATTACGTTTTGGTTGTGTACAGGATTCAATATTTTAAATACATATTGATAAATCTCTTTCAATGCCTTGTAACAATGTGATAATTTTCGAGTCTGGCTGCATTTAAAATACCCGCAAATATTGTGACGCAAACTGCTGTCTGAAAATCATTGGCTGAAGTCGGATACTTCGCACATGAGACCCCCATGAAATACTGAACATAAAATACTAACAATAGAATGAAGCTTTACTTTAAATACTATAGTGTAGCATGCATTGTTCCTTTCCACTGCTACTCACGTGCCTCACTGACACGCTAAGAATGTCAGCTTTCCTTGCCCGAGTGTGCGTTAGCAGGGGGAGCGCTGCGTGACCTTGTGTGGAGGACTATTATGCGTTCAAAATATCCGTTGAACACGAGTGCCAAGAAATCAAAATTACTTAAAAAATGCTTATCTAACATATGAGAATATGCATACCATTGGATTAGTCTTTTTACGCTTGTCATGATAGACAAAAAATATGTATTGGCACAAGCTCCTGCTTTCTACCATCAAAATTCGTAATTTTACGAATTATTTATTACGTTAGATTCATAACTCGTTTCGTTTGAATGAATCATGATATATTCATGAATTATGATAGATTCATAACGTAAATTTTTTCCGAATAATTTAGTTATTGATTTGAGCGCCAGGAAATAATTACGACTGTAACCCTGATGTTTCCTACATAATTTTAATATTTCTCATCCAAAATTATCTTGTGCTAGTTGTTGCTACTGTGACTGCTCTATATTTTCACTATATTCACTAAAAAGCCTACAGCGGGTCACTCAAGAAACCTAATAGTATTACTTGACCTGTGTCTGGTTATGACAATATCACACGAAAAATTAGAAATGGTTTTTATGTCCTAACTGCCTACAGGAGTGGGTTGGTCTTTTAACCTGCTTTTTGTAATAAATGAAACGTAGACATTTAATATTTTAACTATGAACAGAATTCTAAATATATTCTGTTAAATACTTGAATACAAATTTATCTAGTATTTACACATTGCATTGAAAAATCTATCACTTGCTCTACCTTCAGCAATTACGTGATTACCTTACAACTGCAGTTGCGTTTAACACTCGCTAAACACTTTACATAAAATTATATTATTCTTCACTTCACAAAAAAACACAATAAAATCCTGTACACAAGACAATAATACATGGAAACTCAAAATACTGAAAAAGAATCACATACCAAAATACCATTTACATACACCTTAAAATAAATTGTCACTTCAATAGTGATGAAATACATACTGTCACCGGCAGCTCTCTATCGGTTGGGCTTTTCAAGTTCTATAAATTGAGAATGCGTGGAGGAGGAAGGATGTTGCAAAAATAATTCAGAATTTGACGATAGGTTTATTTCTGGTCCAAAACCAGGGAAGTTACATGACAAAAGAAAGAAACTGGGTGAAGAAATTACTATCACCCTACCCGTTGAGCTCAACTTGTTAAATTCTTAAAATTAAACATAATTTGGGCCATGCGCGGCCTCGCTGACATTCACACAAATAAAAAAAAATTTAAAAAAATGTTACAAGTCTGCTTGAAGAGCAATCTCTTGGTTATATACCTAATCGCGTGGGTCTAGGGCATACACAATTTAGTGATTGCGAGTTGATCTCTCGCAGGCTGCTGGAAGGGTCGGCAGGCAGGTCAATGGCCCCTCTCTAGGGCGTCTGGAGACAGCTGATGGGGGCGACGTTTCCTGGGCAGGCTTGCAGGTCAATGGCCCCTCTCTAGGGCGTCTGGAGGCGGCTGATGGGGGCGAAGTTTCCTGGGCAGGTCAACGGTAGCCCCGCCGTCTTGAGTCGGCCGTCTCCTCCGCTCATTCACGAGATACTTCGCGTGACATATTGGCCCGGCCCAGACAGAAGCAGAGGGCCGCAAACACATGTGGGTGACTGGCCCCGATACACAAATGTGTAACGCTTCGCGATTGCGTCGGATTAATGTTCGTGAACGCTCACAGTTGTTCACCGCGGTTGGATAAGATCTGCCACTGTCCCTTAAGCAATCTTACGCACAGCAATCGCCTCGGTGGTCAGCCCCATTCCCAGAACACCGGTCCACTTCGCGACCCGTGGTGCTCTTTTCTACCACAATACGTCCTAACACTTTGACGTCTTTTTCCAATCTTTTTCTTCGCGTCTTCGTGCAGCGCCGCAGACTCGCCTCCCCTCCCCGAGTTACCCTTCTTAAGAAAAACGCTCCCTCCCCATGTTCCTATAATTCTAATTGGGCAAAGTATACTACGTTCTAAATTTCTCTCGCCCAATCACCATGCGAGGATCTCTGGAAATTTCCACTAGATTAAAATGTTCTGTCTCTCTCTCACGCTGGGTGCGTGCACGTGTGAGGAATCTGTCAGAGTTTGTAATTTTGAAGTTATTTCTAATGATAAACATCGGCTAAGAGGCACCCTCTCTCTGGGACGAGCGCAGGTCAGGGGGTTTGTTTATCGCCACCCCGGCGCCGGGGTGGCGAGGATCGCGCCGAGGGCCAGGCAGGCAGCTGCCTGTCGTAAATTTTCCGCGGGTCGCCGAGAAGGAAGTCCCCGGACGAGTGGCGTCTTACAAAGGCTGCATTCAGTGACCGTTGTTTCTCAAAATGTCATAATCACATTTCAATAATTCCGTCGATTCGAAAGTGCCGCCACATCAGCCTTCCCCTCCGAGTAGAGAGAAAAAGTGCGTCTTTTAATTACTTGTATAAGGCAAGATTTTTCTCTCGTCATGCAAAAATTAGTGGTGGCACAAAGATAATCAGTTTAAAAGAAATTGTGAACACTAATTAAATTAAAACTCTCTAGCTAATCTGGTCTAGTACCTGCTTTACGCAAAACCCATGGTATTACACTACGGAGGCTATGAGCTAAATATTAATTAAACTAATCTACTACTAAAACAATACATTGTTCTCAAACTATCCCGGAAGAGCCTAGGATACTGGCGAATTATGGTCAGAGATAAGTAAATATGCCGCTGATTCATTCACTCTATAAATGGTCTCAAATTGAAAAAATTAAACTTTCCTGCTGGGAGGTTGTTTTCGTCTTTAAGGCGGCGCCTCGTTTTCCGAAATGGTAACTTCATTTATCCTCCGAGCGTCCAAACATATCCTGACCCTCCGTCCTTCTTTTTAACAACAACAATAGGATTCAAATAGGCAGTCACTGACCTCTCGATGATGCCTTCAGCAATCATATTCTTAATTGTATGATCCACCTCCTCCCTTAGAGATTGTGGAATGGGATAATTTCTCAGTTTGAATGGCGAGTCGTCGGTAACGCTGATTCGAAAATAAAAATCTTTAACTGGATGAATGGGGCGCCTGAAAACATCTACGTAACTTAGTAGCACTTTCTGCAGCTGGGAGCGTTCATAATAATTCAAAACTTCACATTTCTGCACATATTGGCAGAGAACCCCGTTCACATCATTCCCCCCACCCCCCAAGTCCCAGGATACGCATGAAATGCTAAGATCTATCCTATCTTCCCCATCATCCCCAATAACAATTTCTTTACCGTCACCGAAGCTCACAATATCTTTTGAAAAATCTACAATTCCACCGTTTTCTCTCAAAAAATCAACCCCTAGGATAATATCGTGGTTAAGATCATCAATCACTAAGCAAGGCACATCAAACAAAATTTCCCTTATTTTAATCGAAATCAAAGCCTGCATTGAAATTGGCTTGCTACGTCTTCTTCCTATCCCTACAACATAACATTTTGCCGTGGGCAGAGTCGGTACAGGAATACGCTCGCTTATAAGTCGGGAATATAATTTCTTTGACACTGCGCTAATCTCGCTCCCAGTATCAATTAAGGCATGGACGCAAATGTTTCCTATGAGGAACTCAATAACAGGGCATTTTCTCGCACGTTCTTTGACAGTTGTATTTTCGTCATCATTAAGGTCGAAGAAGGCATAGTTTACCGACACAACTTCGAAAAAAGGTATCTCTGAACAAATTCGTCCGTAGCCCAGATACCCAGACAGCTCAGACGGATTCAGTTTGTCGAACTCGGCCTAGACGAATTCTGCTGTCCGTTCCTTTCATTTAAACTTCCCTGATTCTCATGTGCATTGGGTGGCGGCCGACGATCGTTCGCGCCGTTTCCTTGATTTCTATTATCACGGTGCCACGGCGGTCTTCCTTGATTGTAATCTCTGCCGCGATTCTCTTCGTGATAATTGTTACGCGTCCTATCGAATTGCGCAAGCAATTCCTGAAAACGGTCCAAGTCGTGACATCCCACGCTATTAACAAGATTCTGAACATACGTGGGAAAATGAGCGGTAAGCAGCCATATTACTTTGCGATCATTCGCCAGCGGATCACACAACTTAATAGCGGAGATTTTCTCCATGGCATAGTCTAGATATGACTGGCCATTTCGGTTTTCCCAGCGTGATTCAAGAATATCACGTTCAAATTCGTACCTCCTCTGTTCTCCCCAATAACGATTCAAAAATTTCATTTCCACGCAAAAGCTCTTGCATAAATTTTGTCTTAGGGGGGGGTACTGCATTTGTGAGGTTCATGTAATTTTCCGCCCTATCTAGGAAAACCCTAGGATTTTCTTCGTATTTCCCAGAAAATACAAGCTTTGAGGTGGCGCCCACGAGAAGCGGGGGCCTGATCCACTCGAAGTCGGGCTGGGGTTATTTTCTCGTTCTTTCTCAATTTCCCTTTAACTAGCTCAACTACACTGCGATCTATTTCTTCTTTCAGTTTCTTTTCCCTTTCCCTGATGTTATCCTCACTTACACTACCTATCTGAACGAATTTGTCGTTTATTTGGGAAACTTCGGAGTGGAGGTTCTGTCCTATTTTATTAAGTTTTTCGCCCATCTCCTGTTTGACGTCAGTAATGTTTTTATTGACTGATTCGTAACATGCTTGCAATTTCCCATCACAAGCTTGCAATTTCACGTTAATTTCTGTTTTCAGGATTTTAAAATTTTCAGTCGTTTCAACTTTCGAATGTCCTAATTCCTGGTTTAGTTTCTCACGTTCCCTTCTATTTTTGTATTTCCCTAATTTACCTGCTTGGGTTACTAAACAATTTTCCAGGCGGTCAAATCTCTCCAGACATTTATTTTCATGCATAGTAAGCCTTTCATTTAACCTCTCATCCAATTCCCTTATGCTGTTAGATACCCTTCCAATATTTTCAGAAATCTGTTCCGACTGTTCCTTGTTTCTCTGATCTAATTTGGAAATCTGTTCTGACTGTTCCTTGTTTCTCTGATCTAATTTGGAAAAATTGTTCCGACTGTTCCTTGTTTCTCTGATCTAATTTGGAAAACATTTGTTCTGACTGTTCTGTTATTATGCGCAAGATATCACATAAGGTGGGTTCTTGCGTCGACTGCTCATTGGGACTTTCGTCATCCGCCACGTCGATACCTGACTCGTCGAGCATTTTGACGTTACGTGATTTCACTCGTCTTAGTACGCGCACACGGTAACCACACAACACAACACACAGAAAAATAACACTTGTAAAGACAATACCACACAAAATTACGTCCTCAAAAGCCCACAAGTTATTAACTTCACGGCAACGTCCTTCCATCCATCATTAAATTAGAGAATTAAATGAATCAAAAAATTTAGAAAATTTATAATTTTGGAATGAGAAATCTCAGGGCGCTTATCTGGGATATAAAAGTTCACTAAATCGAGCCCCACGTTGGGCGCCAATTGTCACCGGCAGCTCTCTATCGGTTGGGCTTTTCAAGTTCTATAAATTGAGAATGCGTGGAGGAGGAAGGATGTTGCAAAAATAATTCAGAATTTGACGATAGGTTTATTTCTGGTCCAAAACCAGGGAAGTTACATGACAAAAGAAAGAAACTGGGTGAAGAAATTACTATCACCCTACCCGTTGAGCTCAACTTGTTAAATTCTTAAAATTAAACATAATTTGGGCCATGCGCGGCCTCGCTGACATTCACACAAATAAAAAAAAATTTAAAAAATGTTACAAGTCTGCTTGAAGAGCAATCTCTTGGTTATATACCCAATCGCGTGGGTCTAGGGCATACACAATTTAGTGATTGCGAGTTGATCTCTCGCAGGCTGCTGGAAGGGTCGGCAGGCAGGTCAATGGCCCCTCTCTAGGGCGTCTGGAGACAGCTGATCAGGAGACAGGAATCTGTCAGAGTTTGTAATTTTGAAGTTATTTCTAATGATAAACATCGGCTAAGAGGCACCCTCTCTCTGGGACGAGCGCAGGTCAGGGGGTTTGTTTATCGCCACCCCGACGCCGGGGTGGCGAGGATCGCGCCGAGGGCCAGGCAGGCAGCTGCCTGTCGTAAATTTTCCGCGGGTCGCCGAGAAGGGAAGTCCCCCGGACGAGTGGCGTCTTACAAAGGCTGCATTCAGTGACCGTTGTTTCTCAAAATGTCATAATCACATTTCAATAATTCCGTCGATTCGAAAGTGCCGCCACAATACAAGACGTTGTTTCACTTTCACGTAGATTATTGCTTTATACAACTTAACCAGCAAAAAAATATTGTTATGCAATTAACGTACAATCAATAATAACTCTTTTACTAGTTATTGGTTTTGAACAATTTGAAAATGATTACAGAATAAATTGAAAACACACTAAAAGAACAAATATTATCCTTAATAGAAAAATGAAAAAATAGGTTTTTACAATTCTTTACATGAATTGACTATCTGGTTTCCTTTTACGACTGCATTATTGTAAAAGATTACGTGTAAATGATTTTAATAAAATTACTCGACTATCTACGTCTGTAAGTGAGGTGAATTCTATCTCTGTAGTATAATTCTCGCCTCTTTAAACAGAGAAGTTTTTTGAGAAGTTCTAGTGAAGTTTTCTGACTCACGACACGTCGTCTCGAACAAATATTTCCACAGCTTGGAGCGGTGACGGCGACCCACATCCTTTCAAGGTCGTGGCAACCCCTTGCTTCGGCGAACACGTCCTCTGGTGAATCGCTACCACAGTCCTTCGAATTTTATACAATATGACTGCAATATCTCCGCGTAATGAATTTCTTACGTGGTAACTCCAGACGAAAGTCAAAAAAAAGCTGGAAGTAGAGAGAAACATTTCCTATAGCATATTCTTTCTACTTCTGTATACGTTCTTGAACGTTGAAATATATTACTTCCTCGTTGATAGAAAAATAGTATATTTCTACGTAATGCGTTCACGTGAATTTATTAGAATATTGATGATTTACAATTCTCAATTCCCTCATACATGGTATCGTTATTTTAACATGATGAGACGAATTACGTTTTTCAAGATTCTTATCGTCGAAATACGGCGAATTCTCCTCGCCATCCAACACGAACAATTTCGTTGCGTCCAGATCGGCGGTCGGCAGCAAAAGAGAGAGCTTTTCGTAGCGGTGCTTTGCGCAAGTGCTGATATTTCAAGGGTGTTTTGTGATTGGTTGTCGTTCCATTCTACGCGAGTGCGTTCAGAAACCTTAATAAATTCTCGCAAGGTACCATTTACTGCTGGCGCAATCTCTTGCAATTCGGTAACACTATAATTGCATCTTGTCGTGTCTTTACGTTCTCGGGTGCTTCTAAAAAATCAATGGAACCGACATGTGGGCGGTTACACTACTTACTCTGCAACCAATTACTCTATCTTCCATCGGTACGGAGTGGCGAGGAATCTGAAAATCTTATCAAAATATCTACTACTGGATTGCACCAAACGAATAATGATTATCAGCTTTCTTTTAAAGTAACAAATTGGACATTATTATAATATGAAATATTATGATTGTGATAAACGTTAAACAAGAATTGTTACATCGTTAATTAAAATGAAATTATCTTAGGTCATGACCAGTTTTCTCTATCTTGTAATAATTATAAAACAACCTTGTTATCTTCGCGCGCTCTTCATTTCTCCATTCGATGGCGCCCCGTAGAATCTTCTCCGTCATCGCAGCAGAATCTTCCTTCTTCATAAAGTCCTCCGCCTAATGTTCGCGATCAAGTTCAAATTCTCCCAGCGTTACTATTATTACCCTTACTTCCCTTACTCGCGTCACGGGTGGACGTCTATACACGTACTGACTATTACTTAGTAGAACTCCTTCGTCTCTTCCCACAAAAACATTTTACCCTAATATAAGAAACGATATACTTAATTGTAATACAAGTTATTGCATTGGATTTGGTTGTCAATGTTGTCTTTCCTCGACATGATAAAATGTCAGGAGTCGACCCGCTCATTACCGCGTTGATAGAGAGAGTTTCACTGTTCTTCATAAAACCCAAAGCATCAGAACTATATCAACCTTATTTTGTGTAACAAAAACAATACTATTTCCGCCTTCGCCTGGTCACTTCCACATCCTCTTCACCTAGCGAAAATGATCTTTAACGCCGGTTGGTTACTTGTCACGTAGCGACCCCCCCCCGCGATTGTCTATTGACATCCCTACATTCTACTTCATATAAATGACATTTTCATAAACAAAAATGGTTCGTCATTTTGGTATATCACAGTATAGTTGCATTAAAAAAAATACCTCAATATCTCGTAAAATACAAGTGATAAAATATAAATACATACACATAAATTAGCCCATTTCCTCATGCCCTTATGTGAAAACTGCATTGCAATACTACATTCGATAAAAAACTGCAGGAGGTGCTGAAGTTACGTGACTCCTCCTGTATAAAAAGGGGGTAATAAATTAACTTCACACTAGAATGACCGACGCCATCATTTTGGCTGCAACATCATATTAAAAATTTTGGATATTTTATTTATATATGGATATTTATTTATTTAGTCAAAACAGTAAAACCTGTATGTAACGTATGGGGGAGAAAAATCAACGCACGCTTTCTTGAGTTTCAGAATCCCTTCCCCACAATTTATCTATTAATAGTTAAAGGATGAAAAAAAAAATTTAAAAAAATAATAATAATAAAATTAATAAATATTTTGAAGGCACCACTGCAGCGCCTGTAACCGGGAGGTCCTATGTTCGAGTCCTGACGGCGGCAAGATTTTCGACCCTAGCTTTTCAGCTAGGTCGAATTCAGGTCCTGCTTGGGGAGAATTCTAGCGGCCGGCTGCTCTGATCGGTAGTTTTCCGTGGTTTTTCTATCAACACCAGGCGAATGCCGGAGCAGTACCCTACCAAACTGGCCACGGACCGCGCGCGATCTGTCCTTCCTCTTCCTTGTCCTATCCTCTCACCTTACACACACACTTATCCTAACATGCACTACACTACCACATATTCCGGGAGACCGGTCGGGAGCTTAGAGCTTGTTCCGACTGGGGCGGTGTCCCGTTGGTGGGAGAGTCCTAGTTAGGGGGAAACCCCACTAGCCGACGGTAGGTCGGCGCCGGATCTCGCCATCCAGCGGGGGAAGATCACCGCCATCTCCCGAGAAAAAAGCATGCACTACACTAACGGGACTAATGATCGAAGCACTATACAATACAATATACAATACATTATACAATACAAATGTAAAGTAATTAATTATACTATATCACTGTTTTGTTAAAGTAAACATTTTTCTTTTTGACGAGCAGTATAGTCTCTAATTTTATAGAAACATTTTTTAGAAAGGGTACCCCCGGATATGATGGTATAAAGTTCCCCAAACCAAATGACGTATGAGTGTTTACAATATAATTCTAACATAAAAATAATATTTTTAAAGGTTTCTTAGCCTTCGTCCCACCACCCACACCCCTCTACAGCCAAAAACGTGTTTTTTAATTTTCAATTTTGTTTTCGGTAACTTAACACTATTCTATCTGACTGAAAAAATGGTAAATTTATGCTATCAGAAAACAACAAAAAAGTTTTTGATATTTTCTCAGACCCAAATTTAAACAGAAAAAAATATTTTTGAAGAAAAATAACAAAAAATATTTTAATTGTATTTTAGAATCATGGCTTGAAAAAATCTCAAAGGTCCTTTAAAACACAAATTATGATTTTTTCAAATTTTTTAAAAAATTTGAAAACTATAAAAACTAAATATATTTTGAAAATGACTGCAAAAGTTCTGTGCATTTAATTTTAGTGTTTTTGTTCTGTACATTTGTATACATTGTTGTAGCACCCACGTATATTTTGATTTTGGAATTAGTTACAAATTATCATTTTTTTAGTTTTTAAAGAGGACAGGTTTTGACAGTTATGAGAAAATAATTTGGTCACAGTTGAAGGATAAGTGGGAGACATGTGGGAAATGATATGAAGCAGGTTGATCCCAGATTTGTCTGACCTGTTTTATTGAGTCTTAGAACAACGGCCCAGGTACGAAAAGATCTTAAAACTTCATATCTGAACATTTCTGAACTTTTTTCCTTTTTTTTAATTGCTGGGTCATATTTTAAAACTAGAGGGGCTACAGAACGGCACAAACTTTCTCGTGCCAAATGTTTCTAATTTCCATGGTGTAGTCTGGCTTTAAGGTCGTGCTCCATTCTCTGGCCAGCTACCACCTATCGACGTCAAAGTACATTTTTTTACCAGTTTCTCAACTCTTTGTTTTTCTAGTAATACAACTGAATAATTACTTCAAGAATATTAAAGAAGAGTAAAAATTAGTCCCAAATAGAAGTTTTCATTGAAAAATTCGTAGTCATTTTTAAGAAAAAGGCGATTAAGCATTACTCTAAATGAGAAATTTAAGCTCTTTTTCACAGTAATCTATTGAGTTTTCAAAACACCTTAATTTAGAGACATTTGAAGCACTCCACTCACAAATGTAATAATGCATAGAAATCGATGGAAACGTCCATATTAACGGCGTGAGAATATTTTAAGAAAATTAATTGTGTAATTTTTGAAAAACATGAATACACCAAAACGAACTTTACGTCATAACAAACAGTGCAATTATCTATCTAGTGGAAAATGTTGAAGAAAACATTTGCAGTCATTTTTCAGAAAATGGCGTTTGAGCGTTTCTGAAAATGTCGAATCTTATACTCATTTTTACAGAAAACTGTTGAGTGAACAATAATTTCATAAGAACCCGTCGACTGAGCTAGCGGGATTTACATTTATTACAATACGTTTCAATATATTATGACACACTAGATTGTCACCAAGATGAAATTCTGCCAATTTAAATAACACTTTATTAGCAAAAAGGCGCTGGTTGCCATGGAACCGGAGTGCAACATATGGACAATGCCCATTAGTTCAAAAGCGGACGAAAAGTAGCATCCGTGGTTTCGCCTACGAAGAAAGATAAACGAACTTAAGAGATGCTTAGTTACACGAATGAGAAAATTCCATTCTAATATACCGGAAGTGTCATGGGAATGTGAAAAAGTAAGTTATTGGTCAAAAATAATTACATTGATGACGCCGCGAGCTAGATCGAATAATTTTGTTTTAAACAAGAGAGTAAAAGATGTAGAAAATTGAGATGTTGAAGAAGGATACAAAATCAGGGTGCTGGATATATAGCAGTTTATTTGAACACAGAAAATTTATGCGCGTATGGACGTAATGATTTGTCGTTGTTAGTATTCAAAGGATAGAACTCGGAAATTGTTTTATCCGAAGTGAACAGTCAATGCCAAAAGTGGAACTTATTCATTTTATTGAGCGGAAAATGTTAATCGAACTTAGTCTTCGATGATCGGAACCCGGGTCCGAGGCTTATATAAGTTTCATGGACGTAATTCATAACTTGGTGAACTTATGTGCTAATGTTTTAACAGCACTTAAGATTTTGCTAAGGGAATGAACAATAAGGAATATTAGAACTTGTAGCAATTCACGCAGGTGAATGGGGATGGAAAGCCAATGGATAAACAGTATACATGGTGGTTTATGAGAAGAAACGATTCTCATGGAAAACAGGTTCTATAGCGCTATAGTAAAGCTCATGACCAAAAAGAATGTTATACTTTGTTTATTTTAAAAAAATTACAAAATTTATAAATAAATTTGTTGTTTTCTATTGATGAAAGCTTATTATCATTTGCCGTCACGTGCAATCCAGTAGGATATTTAAATTTTGCATTTCAGATTCCATGCTTTGTCGTATGGGGGCGAAGTAAGTAATCGTCAGTATTCACGATTATTTTGGTAAAGAACCCGCTGACTGAGTCAGCAACGGAGTTGTAATTAAATATAATTTGGGAGCTCATTCTCGTAATCATTTCCTCGCGTCCATATATTTATTAGCAATTAGGAAACAGGTTGCAGTAATTTGAGGGCAACAAGACGGGTATATGGAAGGGTATATTTCAATATCTATCTATGTATATCTATATATCTATATCTATATACCTATATCTATATCTGTGTGTGTGTGTGTGTGTGTGTGTGTGTGTGTGTGTGTGTGCAAAAAAGAAACAGGGATGAGTATAACGGATGCTCTCCATTCGGATGTTCCCGAAATCACTCAAATTTGAATTACTTTTAACAAATACTATAATCTCCAATCCCTCACATCCATATATGAATACACACATACATAAAAAATAATAAACATCCTAAAAATAAACAATCTTACAACTAATACACTTTTGATATATACAGGTTTGTGGCTAACTAGCAATCTGCAAGCAAAGTCCTATATTCTTAATAACATTTGACAAAATAATTTTTAAAAAAATCTTGTCTACTAGTTACTCTTCTCTAAACACATTTCCATTGATTTTATTTTTATCTGAGAACAATGTTTCGATAAAATAAGACACGCGATTTCGATTTTTCCTACGACTTTTCGTGACCTACAGAAACTCTGATCAAAACTCCAAAATTATTCCATCTGGAACGCTCTTACTTGACAATATACATATTTTCCCTACGGGGTCGTCTGGTTGAAACGGCCTCACGTCGTCTCCCAGCAGCTCCGCGGTGTCTTCTGAAGGGCCGGATCGTGTCCGTTATAAAGTGTGTAGCTGGGTCGTCGCGCGGTCGCTTGCGTATGGATTCGTCCAAGAATTTTACCCAGATGCAATGAAATCGCTCGTAACAGAAACGTAGTAACGGAACAGAACGTCAAGGCAAAGAGATAAAGAAAATCTGGAAAAGATAGTCATTCGAGTATTAGCGATCGTCTGTAAAATTCGTACGAGCTCCTCACTTCTCTGCTCTCAATAATTTATACAAATACTATTCTTGAATATATTCACAATTAGTCGTATTGCATTTAAACTAAATTGTTTACCTCTTCTATTGCCTTCTCCGAAGAGTTTTTCTGGCACTATTTAGAAACAAATGTTCGTAACGGTACTCTCTCGTAGTCCGATCTAGCTAAACGTCTTGTCAGGTCGACAGTTCGCTTCCGAAAGACTGTTGCAATCATACGGGTGAAGATGAGATTGGGAAACCGGCAACACACTGCCAGGCCACTTGGAGCGCTAGTTGAAGGAATATCAAGCAATGATTGGCTAGTGGTTTTAGTTTTTCTTTTTGTACGTCATATCCAGCATGCACGTGATTTCCACATGGCGAAGGAGTGAACCTTATTGCCGTTGGTTACGTTCATGCTGTCCTTTAATGTTCTGTGCGTTCATCTGTGTGGCTTGGGTGTTTTGCGTTTTATGTGTGGCTTGTGTAAAATAAAGGCAATCATTGATTTGTGTATGTATTTCTTTTTTTTCATTTTTATTCTTTTGTTTCTTCCATTAACATATTATTAGATGACTTCCTTCAGTTATGATCTTACTCAAGTACAATACGAAAATTGATCTATAAAATTTTAGTAAAATTACAGTAGAATATAGCGTCTTAATATTAGGAAGGCGGGCGGTTTATGAAGTTCTTTGCCAGGCCACTTGGAGGGCTGCGAGCGACTTTCGTTTCCGTCATTTAACATTGAGGGTGCACTTCTATCCTTTAGTGTTCTGTGGTTGCAATGCATTATGCCGACTTCCTTCCTTTCTGCTACATTCGGGAACTCTCCCATTACATTTTTGCACTACCTCTTTTTGGGCGCGCGTTCAAACTCGTATAAACACCCCTCTGGACACAGGGGGAGGATGTGACACGTTTTGCCTGATTGGTGGGAAAACGGATGGTCACAACACATGTGCTTTAAATAATGTCATATTAAGTTTCTTGAAAACTCAACATGTTGGTACATGGGCGGCAAAAAATTAATTCAAATTTGGCGCCATACTTTAAAATATATCATTTATAACAATTCCTAGGCGCTAATTAACAACAAAGAGAATGCATCTTGAACGTCTCGCATTGAACTTACACATTTTTGTATAAAAACCGCGGGTTAGCTTCCAGATAGAAAGACAAAGGCATCTTTAGTATGAAACTCTTTGGAAGGACAAACGGTTGAAGAGTTGAACTGCTTTCATAGACGCTCGCGAGATCGCGCCAGGTACTGTAGACACTGTGGAGTTGTCCACATTCCGAGAATTAAACGCCTTTCCCAATGAAGGCGCAATAGAACCGCATTTTTTAAAGAAGATGACCAAAACAGTTTCACGGCGATTCGCCTCGCTCCAGTAAAAAAACATTAACATGCACGAGTATACGCTACCGATTATCAATTTAATTATGTACGGTTGGTATTATAACATCGGCTGAGAGTTATTGGCGCGCAAGATCGCTCCCATTGTCGGGACTTGGAGGAAATCTCACAACGCGTCTAATCATATGACGTAACGAGAGGTAATCGTTGAAGAATTTTTCAGGCGAGCGTTTGCACAAATGAACGCCTCGTCAGTAATAAAAACCGTAGTAATTCACATCTTGGCGGCATTGAAGAAATTAGATATTTGACTGGTAGTAGCGGCAGCAGCCTTACGGCCTGTTGCAAACTGTGTAAGGAGCGTGTTGCTTAGGCGCATAAAGCTGAAAGTGAGGTGAAATTATATTACGCACAAAATACAACAGAAAATAATCTTCTGTTCGCCTAAGGAAACATTGACATTAAAATAACACTGACTCCTTCTAGAATTATCAACAATTTTCACATTCTTATCAAATAATTGCCTTTCAGAAGTTTTCCTTGTGGCAAGTTAGAACGTTGTGGCCACGCTTTGTAGGTTATCAAATCCAGCATTCTGTGGTTCTCCTAAACAATTCGCTGAAGCTATTCTGTACGTTCAACACAACATTTTTTGTGAAAATATGCCCAAAATTCCGCATTTACAAAACACGCTCAAACTCAATATTCTCAAAACTGAATCCAAATGTTTTCTTCAAATTTTCTAAAGGATAGTGCTAATTGCACTGATTAAAATGACGTAGAGTTAATTTTGGTGTATTCTTTTGTTGTTGTTTCTTCAAAAATTACCTAAATGGAATTTTTTTCAAATTTCTCTTACGCCGTTAATATGCACATTTCCTTCGATTTGGATACTGCTGTATACTACAGCATTATGCCCACGGAGATACCCCAGTTGGGCACACTGTGCCGGACAGTGTAGTCGCGGCCCACCATGGCCGCAGCGGGTTCGCGCCGGAAGCGCGAGCAATAGAAATGGAAGGTGCCGGAGGCGCCACCAGGGGCAGGGCGAGCGACGGCGCCCGCCCGGGCACCGGACCGCGACGAGAGAGCGACCACCGGAGGGGAACACCTCCCCTCCCTTTCGCGCCACGGCCGGAAGTGAAGGGACTCGCCTCGTGGCAGATATAATGGCCCCGGGCCGGTATACGTTCTGGTGACGATGTGTGATTTTTTACTCCTGGTGATTTTCTGGTGGAACGGGATTTTTGGCTTTGTTGAACGGTACATCTCCTGGAACTTGATTGACACGTCTTGTATTTTGGATTGAATTGTGAATTGTGGATTTATTTTGCAATAAACTGATTGTAAAGGACTGTTGTTTCCGCCCCGGATTTCATGTACTTAACAGATACATTATAGCATTTGTGAGTGGAAGTGCTTCACATGACTTCCATTGATGTTCTTCGAAATCTCAATAGATTCCTGACAGAAAGAGCTTCAAATTTCGCATTTATAGTAATGCTTAATCGCCATTTTCTTATAAAGGGTTTCCAATTTTTCCTATATTTACGTATATACAGATTAACATACGTACTATAAAGAAAGTTATGTAATGCTGCGCGAAAAAAGAGCGGATTTTCGGCAAACAAATTCATTGCCTGGCCCTGAAATAGAACTAATGGTGTTACAAAATGGCACAGAATTTCTCGCAGTCAAGTTTTCTAATTTCCGTCCTGTGGACAATCTTCACGGTCTTGCTTCATCGTCTTGCTGGCTGCCATCTATCGTCGCTCACAACCTATTCTTTTTCTCTTCTCGACGTTTCGGTTTCCTAATCGTACAACCGAAAAATTACTGAAGAATGTTGCAGAAGTGTACAACCTCGTCCTAAATAAATATTTTCATTAAAAAATGTAGAGCTGCTTTTATGAAAATGTCATGAAGCGCTACTGTAAATGCGAAATTTGTAGCTTTTTCACAGGAATCTATTGAGTTTTCTAAAAACTTCATTTACAATGGTATTCGAAGCACGTCAACTTACAAAAGCAAAATGTATACACATCAATAAAAATGTTCATATTAACGGTGGGAGTGATATTTAAAAAATGTATAAAGTTTAAATTTTGAAACAAATACACCAAAATGATATATTAAACTGCATTTAGCACTCACATTGGAAAAGTTTGAAGGAAAAAGTTTAAGCCATTTTCGAGAAAATGGCGTTTTGGTATTTCTGAATGCGTAATTAGTTCATGTTCACAAAAACACTACTGAGGTTTCAAGAAACTTTATATGACATTATTTAAAGTACTACATGTACTCATAAATATAATAATGTTAAGAAATAGACTTTAATGTGAATATTACCCACGTGAGAGACATATAAAATTTTAACAAAAGAATAGAGCAATATGGGTTTATTCGTGTATATGTATATTATATGCGTATATTTATGTCATCGTATCCTACCAAAAATGTAAAGAAAAAATTAGATCCGTTTTGTGAGAAAATCTTGTTTTCATTATCTTTTAAAATTGCAAATATTGCTCGCACTAATGCACGAAAACTACTAAAATTTTCACAAAAATCTACATGACCTTATTGAAAGAGCTATTTATGCACAACAAATTTCATTCGAAGGAAAAAATCTGTCTTCAAATTTGTAGTTGTAAAAGATGCCGAAAAATTAGAACGTTCAATTAAAGTAACTAGGGTGCTTCAAAATGGCACCGACTTTCTCGTAGCCAATTTTTCTAATTTCTTTGGCGTGGACTGGCTTTAAGGTTATGCTCTATTCTCTGGCCACCTGCTATCTATCATCGCCCAAAGTGCATTGTTTGACAATATCTCAACTTTTTGGTTTCTTCACAGTAGAACCGAAATATGACTTCAAAAATATTAAAGAAGAGTTAAACCGCGCCCATAACAGAAATTTTCATTGAAAAATGTAAAGCCTTTTTAAAAACAGTGGCGACTGAGCATTACAATAAATGCGAAATTTGAAGCTCTTTTTCACAGGAATATATTGAGTTTTTTAAAAATGTCTCTTGAAGTAATTTGACGCACTTCTACGCACAAAGGCTGTAATACATACAAATTGATGGAAATGTGCATATTAAAGGCGTGCGAGATATTTAAAAAAATACATTGGTCTATTTTTTAGAAAGCAAAAGAATACAACAAACTAAACTTCACGTCTTGTAAAAGAGTGTCATTACCACTATCCGTTGGAAAATGGAGAAGAAAATATTTGGAGCCATTTGGCAGAACATTACGATTGAGTGGTTCTAAAAAGTCGGAAATTCGTGCCCATTTTCACTCAAAACTGTTGGGTTTTCTAGAAACTTTATTTATGATATGTATTATGTAATATAATGATGTGAAGAAAACTCCTCTAATGAAAATATTGCCGTCGTGAGAGACATGTCAAAAAATTAGTTTTTTGTAATTTTTGCAAAAAGAAAATAAAAAGCAATAAGGCGTTTATGTCATCGCATATAGGTTCGTTTGGTATTACCCCTGCCAAAAATTTAAAGAAAAAATCTGGAGCGGTTTGTGAGAAAATTTTGAAATTGCCCGGGTGTCTTCATGTTTTTCAAAATTCCGAAACTTCAACTAGAGCCAGATTGACAGAGGTTTCTGCAATTTGAAAAAGATCGTACACATAGATTAGATGCTAGTGTTGTACACAAACACGAGATGCACAGACAGAGAGACAGACGGACGGACGTTTTGAAAAGACACTTTTTCAGTATCAGTGGATCCCAAACCCTGTATGTCCTTTGAAATCTCAAAATCGATTTTCCGCAACATTACATAAAGTTTTCTATACTACAAACATTACTTCGTATACGTAATGTACGTAATGTATTCGTACGTGTACGAGAAATCAACTAAAGCAAGTAGCTACAGAATGGCACAGACTTTCTCGTAGTAAAGGTTTCTAATTTTCTTGGTGTAGACTAGTCTTGACTTTCCTTCTTGCCTGCTACAATCAACAGCAGCCCAAATTACATTTGTTTTACATTTTCTTTACTTTTCGGGTTTTTTAATAGGGTAGAATCTAAACATTATGTAAAGAATAATAAAGAACGCAAAAACCTTGCCTAAAGAAAACTTTTCATTGAAAAAGTTTGAGCCGTCTTTAAGAAAATGGCTTTAATCGTTACTATAAATGGAAAAATTTGAAGGATTTTTCACAGGAGTCTATTGAGTTTTCGAAAAACTTCATTTGAAGTAATTTGAAGACATCAACTTCGAGATGAAATAATGTATACAAATTCACTGAAATGTGCATATTAACGGCGTGAGATATTAAAAAAATTACATTTGGTATTTTTTAAAAAACAAAGACTCACCAAAAAAATTACGATATATTAAACAGTGTCATTACCACTATCCGTTGGAAAATTTCGAAGAAAATATTTGGAGCCATTTTTGAGAAAATGGCCTTCGAGCCTCTCTGAAAATGCGGAATATTGAGTTTATTTTCACAGAAAACTGATGAGTGTTTGAGAAACATTATTTGACATTATTTAAAGCACATTTACTCATAAATATAATCATGTGAAGAAACTGCCTCTAATGTAATATTACGGCCGTGAGAGGGAAGTGAAAAAAATTACATTTTTGTAATTATTTAGTGTCTCTATTCACATTTAGAGAAATGCGTAATTTTTTCAATGAATTATTCTATTTAGGCCGAGATTTTACTCTTCTTTATATTCTTAAAGTAATACTTCGGTTCAACGATTAGGAAACCGAAAAGTAGGGATGTCAAAAAATGTATTTTAGGTGACGATAGACGGCAGCTGGCAAGAAAATTGTGCAAGACAGTAAACGAGTCCACGTCAAAGATATTAGAAAACATTATTACGAGAAAGTCTGTGCCATTCTGTAGTACTAGGTTTTATTAATTCAAGATTTTATGGTTCCTTTCGCTTTCCTAGTTTTGAAAATAGTCTTTATCAGTTTCTTAAGCATTAAGGAAAAGAACATGTTAATGATTAACCCTTGCCTTACCAAAGGAGATTGTGGCCTGGCATGCCAGTTAATGAATTTTTAATTTTTTTGCAGAAACTCTTTCGAAAAGCTGCGAACCATTTGTACGATGTTTTCATTCATTAATAAAAAATTTTCAATTTATTACAAGATTTGTTTTAGTAAGAAATAATTCTGCGTCTTCCGCTCATACAAAATTAATCAGGACTATTCACCCAAAAACGTCAGAATACATTTTGAAAATATTTAGAGTATTATATTTCTTAGTATAAAATATAACAATACATTATGTTATGAAGAATCAATTACGTTCATATGGGATAAAAATTTTGCTTTGTCATTGACGGACGAAAATCGATTTTTTTTAAAAACATATTATTTAATGTCTTTTTGTTTAAATGAATGTAGATATATTTGTAGTTTTATAATTTGATCAAATTTTCAAAAACCATCAAAATCAACATTAAACCAATAAGCCTCTATGATCTCTTCTAGTAATGCCTGGGACCTCTTTCCTTATTGAAAGGGTTAATCGACAATTTCTTGATATTTTATACGTTTCACCATTCTGTTCGCAGTCTAACAAGTACATGGTGGTGCGTAAGGCCCAACGTATTCCCTTTGGTCTCGCCTTGCTGTTGCCATTCGATTGGGAAACCTGGAGCTCGCTTGGAGGTACATTGGTGCTGTTTGTATTTGTATCGGCCCTGGTGCATAGCCATAATTTCCTAATCTTCAGCATCATTTCCTCGTTTTTCGATATAGTGAAGATATTACTAACTGGGAGTTACTCACGGACCACCCGTTGGACGTCTCAGCATATAATCGCCTTCTGCGCAATCTTTTTGCATATGCTAGCAGGAAACGCATATACGGGACTTTTACTTGGTTTTATAACAATTCCTCAATATTTTAAGGAGATAAATTTCGTAAAAAATGCAGAGTATGAGAGACTATATATGCCTAGATCGTATGATCATATAAATTTGGAAAACAAAAATAATGAATTATCATAGAAAATGTACAAGATAGAGATAAATGTGTTCGAGACATAGTTATGACGGGAAAGGCAGCAACATTAATGTCCGAAGAGATATATTGGATCACTTCGCGCTACAGAAAATACAGAGAAGAAGGTAGAATTGTGTTGCACAAGATTGAAGAGCCTCTATTCTCTACCGACTATGGGGTTACGTGGTTCCCCGGGTTCATCTTATTCTTCATGTTGTCAACAAACTTATCCTTCGCTTGTGGCAGTCTGGATTGCTCAATCACTGGAATGACATGCTTTCGTACAGTTTGGATCTAGATGGGCAAATGGACATGACACATTTAAGGGATGACTATCCTGGTGCACTGGGGATAAATCAACTGTCAGGGCCTTTCTACCTGTACGTTGGAGGTATGTCCCTGGCAGGAATCGCGTTTCTGTTGGAGCAGATTCGAAGTCGTAAAATACATGGTATCGCAGCACGCGTACTACAGGCTTTAGCTGCATTATAATGCGCTTTCACTGCAAACAACATGGTCACTGGGCTAGAAACTACCATACGGAACGCAAATCAGTCATTGAATAGAAACAAATAGCGTCAAATAATCATAAAGAATAGAACGTTCCTGGAACTATTGTAGGTTCATCATCCCTCTCAACACAAGTTACACCCTTCCTTTGCGGTATTCCAAACAAGGCACCTTCGCCTTTCCATTTCTCTTCAGCTTCACTTCCACTGTATTTCTGTGCCAATTACTTCCAAATAGTTGTCATACGTTTCATTACCTGACCGCTGAATGAACAAATGAAGTAGTATTAGTGCTGGTAGTAGTATTAGTGCTGGTAGTAGTAGATGTAATGGTAGTTGTAATGGTGGTGGTGGTGGTGGTGGTTGTAGTAGTAGTAGTAGTAGTAGTAGTAGTAGTAGTAGTGTAGTAGTAGTAGTAGTAGTAGATGTAATGGTAGTTGTAATGGTGGTGTGGTGGTGGTTGTAGTAGTAGTAGTAGTAGTAGTAGTAGTAGTAGTAGTAGTAGTAGTATTTTTTAAAATTGGAAAGGCGTTTCATTGCAGTCACGTGGCTGGAGGTGTCATTTTTGGTATCAAGCGCCGGTGCAGTGGGTTTGATTTGTTATTCCGGGCACGTCAACAGCTTTGGTCCTTGGCCCACTAAGTGTAGTGCATGTTTTATTCCTCGAGAGATGGCGGTGATCTTCGCCATCTGGATGGCGAGATCCGGCGCCGACCTACCGTCAGCTAGCTTAACTTCCCCCTAACCAGAACTCTTCTACCAGCAGGGCACCGCCCCATCGGGGACAAGCTCTAAGGTCCCGACTGGTCTCCCGGAATATGTGGTAGTGTAATGCATGTTAGTGTAAGTGTGTGTGTGTGTGTCTTTAAGGGGAGAGAATAAGATAAGAAAGAGGAAGGACAGATCGCGCGCTTGGCGTGGCCCGTTTGGTAGGGTACTGCTCCGGCATTCGCCTAGTGTCGGTAGAAGAAACCACGGAAAACTACCAATCAGTGCAGCCGACCGCTGGAATTATCCTCCAGACAGCAACTGAATTCGACCTAGCTGAAAAGCTAGTGTCAAAACTCCTGCCGCTGTCAGGACCCGAACCTAGGACCTCCCGGTCAGAGGGGCTACAGTGACATCAGTTAATGTACTGAGCTACCGTCCCGGGGCTGTGGGGAGTAGAGGGAAAATAGGAAATGCAGGAGAGTAAGGTGTTTATGAGAATCTGGTGATCTGATGGTTCCCGGCGGAAGTGTCGCCCCGTGTGTCGACATGCGCCCTGGTGACGAGGGCGATGAGCGCAGCCCAGCACAGCAGTTTGCGTAGTCTTGTGGATCGCGCTGCTGGCGATGGGCGTAGCGGAGTGGGGCGCCATCCGGGGGCGTTGCGTGGCGAGTGGCGCACTCTGTGGGCGAGCGGGCGGGTGAGCGGGCGACCGCCAGTTTTCGAAAACTTTCCTTGGGCGTCATTTAAAGCACTTCCACTCACAACTGCAATAATGTTTACAAATAGTTGGCGTGCGTATTACAGGCGCGAGAGATATAAAAAAATACATTTCTATTATTTTCGGAAAAAACAATTAATGTTAGGTCACCTCAAAAAATGAAATTTCTACCATCCGCCCAGAAAGTTTGAAGAAATAATGTAAAGCCATGTTAGAGAAAATGCCGATTCCACATTCCTGAAAATGTGGAATTTTGAGCTCATTTCACAGATAACTCTTACGTTTTCGAGAAACTTCATAAAATATCATTTAAGGTACATTTACTCATTAACGCAATAATGTGAACAAATCGCCACGAATGTAAATATTACCGACGTGAGAGACATGAGAAAAAATTACATTTTTGTAAGATTTCAGAAACCAAAAGAATAGAGCAATATGGTATGTATGTCATCCTATCACTTCTAAAATTTTAAAGACACAATTTGGAGCCATTTTCGAAAAACCTTCTAGTCATTTTTAATATTGCACATTTTGCGCGTATTGCGCATATTGCAGTAAACTACTAAAAGTCTCAAAAAACACCACACGACCTTAATGAAGGAACTATCTACGAAGAAAAACTTAATTTCAAGGAAAAATCTCTATATTTAATTTTGTAGTTTTAGGAACGCCTGAAAAATTCAAACTTTTGAAATTGTTTAAGTTAATACTGACGGATCTATCCCATGTATTTTACTCTACTACTTTAAAAATCTTAAAGCAAAAACTCACGCCACTTTTGAGAAACGTTTGAAAATGTCCCTTTGCCTTGATGTAAAGGAAAATATAATATTAAAAAATGTCTTCCAAAATCGCAAAGCTTCGAATCGAGTCAGATCGACCTTTTATATCAGATATCCTTTTGAAATAAATCCTACAAATGGTTTAGGCGCTAGTAGTGTTCACAGACGGACAGACCGACAGAGACAGACCGACAGAGACGGACCGACAGAGACAGACCGACAGAGACAGACCGAGACAGATGGACGAACAGAGCGACAGACGAACGGACGTTTTCAAAAAAAACTTTTTCGGAATCAGGGGACCCCCAAACGTTTATTTCCGTTTAAATCTCGAATCATTATCCTCAGCATTACATAACTTTCTATAACAATGTATGTTACTTCGTATAGTAGACAGTAACCATTGAGATCGTAAAAGCAATTCTTCCAGAAATTAGCGCCTAGCTCCAAAAGACTAGCCACTACATTTTCACTCAGTTTAATGAAGTTTTTATACTACAACGAACATTATCCGCTGGAATTGAAATGATTCCTATGAAAGATGACCCTTTTTAAAACTTATTTTTAATGAAATGAATCCACAAGTACTGTGCTTGCAAGAAACCGGCTTTAAGGACAATCATTTCTCCAACCCCATTGTTTAATGCATCCTTTTGTAACAGTCACAATGCTCAAATCGCTAGCAGAGGAGTGTACACTTTTGAAAAATCTGATTTTTTTGTATGCAATCCCCCTACATACTACATTATAAGCTGGTACTATAACAATTAAGCTTACTTCGATCATTTGCACCCTGCAAGATCAGAACAGTCAATACCTGTACTTTAATGATTTGTACAATATTATTTTTAGTCTTATGTGATGTTAAGTCACAATAATCTCTGGAGTCCAGTCAAAACTGACGGTATAGGTAGAATGAAGATTGGCTTTACAATCATGAAAATCTTATTCTCCTAAACCAATGCTTGGCTACTCATTTTAATATCAGTAATGGATTAGAAAGCACAATAGGCTTAAGGTTTGCTTCAATTGACACTGCAGCAAAAATGGCATTGAAATCACCAAAATGTATATGGTAGTGACAACTACCCCCTGAACTACCTTTCTTCGATAAATATTTTCTAGACAGATGACGCATCTCAGAAACACTTGAAATAAAGCAAAATGCCCAAAGGTTCAACATTCTATTAATTCAAATACTGAAATATTCAAATGAAATATTAATTCAAAAATTGAACTTCATGATCTGGACTCCTTACATTCCACCAAATCAATACAATTGTACAAGAGGATATTAATGTTATTACTACCACAGCCAAATTATCAATTCCACAAATATCTGGTATAATACGCAAACATCAAATTCCTTGGTTAATGAAACTAGTGGTGCTACAGGATGGCACAGAATTTCTAGTAGTAAGTTTTCTAATTTTCTGAGTGTGGGCTAGCATCACGGTCTTGTCCCATCCTCTTGCCAACTGCTATCTATCGCTGCCCAAAACCCATTTTTTAAAGTTTTCTCAATTTTTCCGCTTCCCAATGGCAGATTCGAAATATTATTTGAAGAATATTAAACAAGAGAAAAACCTCGTCCTACGTGGAAATTTTCATTGAAAAATTTTGTGCCGTTTTTAAGAAAATGGCGTTTAAGCGTTACTGTAAATAAAACATTTGAAGATCTTTTTCACAGGAGTTTTCGAAATCTTAATTTGAAGTCATATGAACCACTTCCTCTCACAAATGCAATAACGTATTCAAAGCAATAGAAAGTTAATGTAAATGCGAAATTAGAAGTTTTTTTTCATAGACGTATTTTCAGTTTTCGAATAGCTTCATTTGATGGCATTTGTAGCACTTCAACTCGCAAATTCAATAGTGTTTACAAATTGCTGAAAATGTGCATATAACGCGTGGGAGATATTTAAAAAAATTACATTGGTTAATTTTTGAAAAAACAAAAAAATACACCAAAATGAACTTTACTTCATTTCAAACTATGCAATTAGCACATTCAGTTGGAAAAGTTTGAAGATAAAATTTGTAGCCATTTTGTTGACTAAATGGCTTTTGAACATTTCTGAACATACGGATTTTTGAGCTCAATTTCAAAGAAAATTAATGAGTTTTCAAGAAACGTTATATGACATTACTTAAAGCACATATAATTATAAATACAATAATATGAACAAATTGCAGCTGATGCGTCGCGTCGTTAATATTTATTAACGACGCGAGAGACAAGTAAAAAACGACATGTTAGTAATTTTTGGAAAAACAAAAGAAGAGCACTGTGGAGTTTATGTGTATCTGATAGAGCACATTTAGCACTATCTCTACGAAAAGTTTGAAGAAAAATATTTAGTGCTTCTGGGAAAGTTTTTCTTTTTAATTTTTGCACATATTGAACCGAATACTGCGCGAAAACTATTATTTTCTTTTAAATACGTCATGACCTTAATGGAAGAACTAAATATTAACTACAAATTTCATTTGAAGGAAAAGTCTATCTTCAATTTTATAGTTGTAGGAAGACGCCGAAAAAAATTCAAACTTTTTAATTTTTTTGAAACTTCAGAGTTAACCCTGAAAATCGTACCTACGCCACACTGTTCCGCTCTTCCTGCTCCACCTGGCGCAGATCAGTCAGAGTTGTCTGACGAGCGTGCCGGCCAGAGTAGTTGAACATCGCGGAGAGCGTGTTGCTAAGCGCAGGTAGTGCGAGGGCAGGCATTGCCCTGTTGGAACAGCGCACCACTTTCCCGTTGCAAGACAGGCCGCAAACGTGATGGATGGTCAATGAGCCCTCCACCAACAACAACGACCAACGTGCGTTGTAGCTGATGGCAATGGTGGTGTGGGCACTATCGCTCCCGGGGTGGGCCCTACGTGACGTGGACGAACACACTCTGGACGCGCATGCTCGCCTGTGCGACGCGCACACGCACACGACCATCACGGGTGTGCAGGCAGAAGCGGCTCTCCCCACGAACACCACTGCACGCCTTTCTGTCTGCCAGCTGACTCGCACATTGCACCACGCCAACGTGCCTCATGATGGTTCGGCTTGAGTGACAGCCGGGCTAGCGGTACGCGCGATTGTAATCATGCTGCAAGGGGGGTTTGCAAACGCCGCCCTCACGATGACGTCAGTGCTCCGTGGTCGCCCCGAAGTGGGTCTACGGATATGGGAATGCTCGTCTACCCATCGTTGCTAACACCGCAGCACCGACGTCGCACCACGGCCCACGTAGGTATCAATGCGCGAAAAGGATCACCCGGCTCGCGCTGGCCGACAATCCGACCCCGCTCAAACCGGTCCACTTGCTTAAAGGACTAACGAGTGTGACGCCGTAGACCACCTTATCGCAGTGGGCAGCACCTTTTAAAGCCGCGGAGAAATGGCACGTTCGGACCATTTCGTCACGCATCCATTACCTCACGGGGCGTTAGTCATCTGTGAAATGTTAATCACGGCTTCTACGGCCCACCATCTCTAACGTCGCTTTTCGCCCTCTTGATTGCTCGTGCCCTTCTCGTTGTTGCAATACTTTTTTTTCCGCCAGTGTAGTTGAAAGGGGTCTCCTATCCTTGTATTTCCGACAGGCCGAAAAAGACCACTTCTAGAAAGGCTACATGAATATTACAATAAAATCAACATAGAAAGACTCTTCTCTCCCTGAGAACACCACTTCTCCAATTAACCTTGAGGCAAATAACCTACTTCAACAACAGCTTCCGGATCAATTCTTTGGTCATTAATATCTATTCAACATCACACACGTAATAACCATCGAAAAGTCTATACCGTACTGATGATTCAAAGCGTGACGACAGATCAAGCTAATGCAAGATTTCCTTATACTACGTTCTCCACCGTCGATCGGCGTAAGTGGCACGGTGCATGAATTGATGTCATTGCAGTGTTTCTGACCGGGACGACCTCGAGTTCGAGTTCCGACGGTGCACGTCGACACTGCAGGATTTTCGACAGTAGCTAAATACCTGGGTTGAGTTCAGCTGCTGTCTGGAGGAGAATTCTAGCGGTCGGCTGCTCTGATCGGTAGTTTCCGTGGTTTCTCCAATCAACACCAGTGCCAAAGCAGGACACTAACAAAGGGGCCACGGACCGCACGTGATCCTTCCTTCCTCTTCCTTGTCCTATCCTCTCCCCTTACACACACACTTACACTAACATGCACCACACTATCACGGAGCTTAGGACGTGTCCCTGCTGAGGCGGCGCCCTGTTGGTGGGAGATACCTGGTTGGGGATAACCCCGCAAGCCGACGCGTAGAGCGGTTCCGGATCCCGCCATTCAGCTGGTGAAGGTCACCGCTACCTCCCGAGTTAAAACATGTACTACACCTACGGGACCAATGATCTTAGCAGTTGACGTGAAATGTATAGAACTTAGTTCAAAGAGTGCAGATAGGTCGCGTATTGCCATCTTCACTGACCTCATTTCAACTCAGGCCATAAGAAAGTAGTTAATCAATCCAAAAAACAGAGTCAAAAAATGATTCAAATCTGATCCAAAAAAATCAAGAATGTTGTTATGCCCTTAAGGGCAGATGGCACTTTTTAGCTTGATTTTAGCATCAAATTATCCCATAATGTAAAGCTTTACTGCTCTGAATTGAAGAATGATCTTTTTTGTAGGCTTCTGTTAGGACAAATATTTAATAACTAAAGTTGCAAAAGGTTTTTCATAAATTATTTTATGTATACATGCTGTAACAATCTAAGATACCCACGAACAATTTAGATGCAAAGAACAAACATAACAAGGAATGGCATGAGTAGGAGATGGAAAAACAGAAGAAAGCGGTGTCGCGCACTAATAATTTTTTTATAAATTAAAGAAGACGTGACAAAATCCCAATTTGGATAGTACGAATCAATAGCATTCATTTAGAGGAACATTTCAAAAGTTATCCGAAGGAAATCGCATCAGGGGTTTAAAAGATATGAGTGATTTTGAAAGTACACTTTTGACGATATAACTAGGAATTTACAGCCATTGTTATCATAAGAAAGGTAATGTAAAGGAGCGGTTTTTTCCTAAAATTTAAGAGAACGCGTAAAGCGATTGAAATGAAACTTTCGGGATTAACGAACGAAATCACGCGGAAAATTATGACATTACTAGCAACTCTGAAAAATATCGAGGAGCTGCAGTAGAGCAAATTGAAATTGTGTATTTGGAATTTTTACGAAAGAACAATGATGCGTCGCGCTGACGTCACAACTACGTCAAGACGCCGAGCGACGGAAATTCAGCAATTTCGGCGTTAATAAACATTAGGAAATCGTAAAAGAAATAGTAATACGATGTAAATTGATAATTAAAAGTAGTAATAAAGAGAAATAGCCTGGAAAGGACAGAATTAAGTAAAATGGTATGATATTTTTGGTAAAGACACGTAAGCGATCGGTAAATGTTCCAGAAAAAAAAGTTGAAAACACAACGCAACAATGATCGGGAGCATGATGTAGCAGCTCGAAGTCAGGCGTGGGGAACAACGCTCCGAAAAAAAGATAAAATTTTAGTATGCAATTGTGCGAGAAACACGGTGAACATGAATGGATGTAGTGAGTTTAGGCAATGATGTTCCTAATAATAATGCGTAACACGGAAATATTTTATGTGTCGCAGTATATTCAATAATAAGACATTTTGGAGGAAATATAGCATGCGATAGACAGATAATCGCGTTACTAGTTGCGTAATGAAACTAGGATGAAAGGGGAATGAAAGGACATGCTAAGAAGATATTAGCGAGTTCAAGAAATGTTTGGTAATGTGGGGGGTGATGGAGAAACGCTGCGGGAGGATGGATTTGGAGGACGCTGCGTAATATACAGCGAGGACGGCGCGCAACAATGGTTTGCTGCGGATTACAGCGTTTTCGGCAAAAGGAAAGTTCATGAAACTTTGTTGTTGTTGTTGTTGTTGTTGTTGTTGTTTTTTGTTATGAAATTCACATTTGAAGGAGAAGAAAGATTAAAATTAGCTTCTGTACAAGATCAAGCTCTCTTAACGTAAAAATAGATTCAATAGATATACAGGCAGAATGCGCACTCGGGTGTGAATGAGTTTATTTATAATTGTCAGTGTGAATGGAAATATGTTGGATTTCGTGTCATGTAATTTAAGCGTATTATATCGTTGATCTGTTTGTGTATTTATTTTGTTTGTCGTTAAGTGTTTTATGTGAGTCATGGGAGAGCGACGACCCAAGTTGGTATATATTTTAACTGAAATAACGAACTAGCACAGGAATTAAAGAAAATAAAAAACAGCGAATATCACTTGGTTCCACATTAAATTAAACGAACGTAGTTTAATTGTTGCATGTAGCTAGTTAATGACCTACGCCCACGTGCCCGAATAGTTGTTAGATCCTGTACAGGTCAGCCACAACCTCACACCCAGATTTTATGTGTAAGTAAGAAAATATCGGAGGTTCTGGTGGAGCAGCTAGTCGATTGGCAACCTTGGAGCTGAGTATAGCCAAGCTGAATATAACCAGGGCAATTGATAAGAGCGGGTTTGGTTATTATATTGGCGTTGTAACGCCGGGCGATTATAAAGATTATAGTTGTTTTATAAGAGGAGGACGGTTCGTTACAATGCAGAGAGAAGTGAAATTTCTGTTTTGTATCTTTCCCTATCCAACCGTAATACACTTATAAAATGTCAAAAATCAATGTTTTCTTATAAACTGTCAAACATCGACTTCTCTCCTTAGCGTATTATTTGTACAGGGTATTGGGAATGCTTTGAGAAAAACGTGCTGAACTTAAACTCAGACAAATCACTAAAATTAAGGTTAAACAGGTGTGTTTACAGAGTTGAAGATGGTCTAGTTCAATTTCATGGTTTCTCTTATGTATCGATTATTATCTCTTGACCATGTCCTATCTCTTATGTATCGATTATGTAACCAGGTAACTATGTGAGTTGAAAGAGTTGATTTTCCCTGTTTGCAGAATTTATCTGTTGTCGTCTTGAAAAATAGCACTGAATTGCAATGTTTTGATTACACTTCATTATTTACATTTTGTGCGATGAAGGATTTGCCACAGATTCATGAAAATATAATAATTATAGGGAGGTGTTATTTTAATAGTGGTACAACTCCATTGACACTCATCTAAGTAAATATTATAAAAAATCGGGGATGGAGTTACACAAAAAAAATTGTGTTTTTCTCTAATAAGATATTTACTTGTTCGTCTGAAGATGATATGATGATACTGTGTGCTTTGCGCAATATTGGGGGTGTAAAGGAGTTATACCACCATAAAAATGTGGGTGGTGGACCAAATCGGTAGATCTTTCTAAGAAATGGTGGAAATGAAGACAATATCGATTTATTAAAATAAATTAAAAATTAATTTAATGTTACTGTTGAGGCATATTCAGTTTTCTTCATCCTTTTGAAATCATCGGGTTCCTTCCTTCAGATCAGTGAAATAAGCGTGATTAACACTGAAATGAAGGGAAACAAATCAAGCATATCCTGTTTCTTCACATTAACCTTCCTTTTTCTGTAGTTCTAGAAGCGGGACACTTTAAGTTTTCTGAAATTTCAGTTCTTCTCCATCTACTGATGGTGTGTGTGTAGTGAAGTTTACGATGTAGAAACCAATGTCTTGATTTCACGTTTACTTGTACACAATTATAAAAGACTTCCACTGGCCGTACCACTGGACTTGTACCACTATCAAAATAAATAGATTGCAATTCCTGTGATTCACTTCCATTGCGATGCACTATGTCGTCCACAAAATAACTTGGAGTTCTAGAACTATCAGAATAAATTATAACATTACGCGGAGTTAACTCAATTTCTCAAAAAAGGGGGAGTTGTACCACTGTTAAAATAACGCCTCCATATCGTCATGAATGTGACAAATGCACATATTATCGTCATTAATATGAGGCAACAATTATTGCTACCTCCGAAAAAGGTGTTTTCATGGAAAATTATGTAAAATGTATTATACCTCTTGTAGTATTATTTGTTTAATTAAAAAAAAAAAACTAACTATTTCAGCCTTGTCAAACTTCTTATTCCTCAGTCACCTTTTTCGTGATACATTGTCAAATATATTTCAATGAATTGTTGATTGATTAGATCCTTTAACATAGTTTATGTAGCACTGCATCGAATTTCAATTATTATTTTTTACGAAGTCTGCATATTCATTTTCCCTGCGAAATAACCGTTTGATATTTTGTCCACGGCACCAAACCGTCTACTTTTTACGTTTCCACAATGTTGCCAGGTTAGGGAATTTAATTAGGATGTTGTTTTTTTTCATTTTTATAGGTATTTTTGTGAGGGACGGGGGATTTCTTAATGGCTATTTTAGAGTGGTTGTTCAGGATGTCAAGCTCTATTATAATTTTAACATAATATCGATTATGTTTCATGCGAATAATAAACAATTGACGAAACTGAATAAACTGTTTGAATATCTACGGTAGATAACTTAAGATGAGCAGAAATAAAGACGAAACCATTTATTCATAATTAAGTTTTAGCAAGAAGGAACCACATCTGACTGACTGAAAACGGAATCTTACCTAAACTACATTATTATAAACCCAAAACCATATTCCTTCAAATATGAAATTGTCAGGGTGGTTCCAGATGTTCACTATATAAGTGAAATATTCAGATAAAAGAGTTGAGTTCCCGAGCTGCAACAGCACATACCTTCTCGCATTATTGGAATTTGTTACGTAATAATGAAATACGAGGGCTGGCTCTAAAGAACGCCCCTCAGGGACAACGCCGCGCGCCACGTTCGGCGCTTACTCTGCCGGTATATTCCTAAGCTATCATTCACTTTATAATGTGGCAGCTGTGCTCCATTCGGCACCACTTTTTGCGTATTTCTTGCTCCTGCCGCAAGACGTCGCATGATCGCGTGCAGTGATGTGCGTATTTGAATACCGTGCGCCCATCACGCACTTGGCCTTTACCAGAGGGGAGGAACCCTGGGGTGGGCTCCTGGGCGTTAACCCTTATTCTCACCCACCCCCCGCAGACGTAGAAGTACGCCTTTGGACTGGTATCTGGGTCCCGCCAGAACGCAATGACCCTCACGGTAACCTCCCCATACAATGCCTGGGTTGGGCCGTCCTGCCAGCTCAGAGCTACTAGCTATTCAGGCTAGTACCGTAATCACAACAATGCGCCTCTCACATGCGCCGAGAACAAGTTCCCTCCTCTTTGCCTAGAGAATTAGGTCACTGCCACGACGAAGTCAAGAGCTATCGACGTGGGTAACGCCGGAATCTGAGCAACCTGACGGATGGTATCCAGTTTCCTGTCGGTCTTTAAAGTGGGATCCGGAGTACTCCGAAAAGTATCCTTCGCCCGATCTTGCCCGAAGGTCGACGCGCCATTGGCCCAACTGGTGGGAAACCGCGCAAACCGACTACTGCGAGCTTAGCCTTCTCACTTCCTGCACCTTCAGGTTAAGGAGGTTGTCACATTACTCTCTAGTCAGCCGAACGAAAAGTTGTAATTTTGTAACGTGCTTGTTAAAAAATGAAGAACGAGTATCAAGTATATTATTTCTGTATTTCGCGACGATTGGTAAACGAGTATTTTTTAAATGATGTATTAAAAAGTGTTAATTATTTTACAAACGCAAGCTAAGAAGCTAATTTGACTCCAAATACCAACATGAAATACTGAAAATACTGGAGTAATCAAGTTTATGTATGACTGCATTTCTCTTCGAATTCTAGTTATCTTATAAGTAGGACATTTCTTACGTATTATGTAAATGTTTTCTTTCAAGAATAATACCTTTAGATCACAATTAACTCCTTCAGAGAACTGATAACTTTCAGGCAATAAACTTGGCAACGCTTTATATTTATTTTATTGGTACCAATGGTTTACGTTTTCGGGAAGGTCAAGAACGTACAGAACAGTGTGTGATTGGGATGAACGAGTTGTTTTTGTAGGCCTTATAACCTGAAAACGGTTGAGATACAAACAGTTGAGATCGAACAGTTGAGATATAAAGGGCGATATGTTACGAAACGTAAGTTATCGTGGAAAACAAATTTGTCTGTAGCCGCGAAACGAAGAAGCGGAGAAGAAAACGTTACAGAAGAAGACATGTTTCCTGTTGATGGTCGCCGCATCGTGCACGTTGAAGAACTCGCTAAACAACATTTTATCATCATTCATCATGAATGACTCCGTATACGCATGCCAGCTCACAAAGCAATGCCTACAAACCAGCCTCTCAGTTTCGCAATATTTAAAATTCCCGCCGAGTGGTATGTCCTGCAACGTTGCCGCACTTTTTCGTTCTTACGAAAACCTGATGACAGATGTTATTTTCTTTTTGCGTTTTTGTCCAAACTACACGGTAAAATCTTTTCATTTCTATTCTATTCTCTTCAGAAAGGTTCAATCTACATTTGTGATATTTTCCCCTCGTGTAATCTCATGTAGATGTGTTTCAAATTTAATTATTTACGGTCGGACGAGATCATTTTCCTATACTTTGCGTGTTAAAACGCAAGTTTTCAAATGTGATTATCTTTAAGGCTAAATGCACCGAAAAATACTTATAGGAAAAATCAATAGATCGCAGCACTATCATACGGAATTTACTAGATCGATAACGTCTGAACAAATTGTCCGATTTTCGATCTGTAAACGACATTCGACTCCTTTTTAAAATAGAATTCACGCTACGAGGCCGTTTTTCAAAAAATATTTCTAAAAAATTTTGAAACCGTTTTCTCATAGTTCCGGGAAGAAATTAAAAAATGTGGGCTTATAGCGCGATGGCGACGTGCTTCCTGAATCCAACGCCGTGTCAATCATGCAAATCGGATGAATAGGAGCGGCGTAAAGTGAAATTTCGGAAAATATACCTGATTTCCCTCCCCCCCCCCCCCCCAGCGTCACCCGACCCGCCTGGACCTCCATCGACGCCGCCGAACGGCCAAACCGCCTGCGGCACGGGAGGCCGAACTTTCAGACAGGCAAGCTGGGCAGTCAGTCCCTTTCAGTCTCAATATATTTTTCTTCACGTGTCAAACTAGTGATGCTGTAACACAGCCAAACGGTCTCGTATCATCTGTAATAGTCGTATAAAACTATATATCTTGTTCACATATTTCCGTCTTCCTTCGAATACCATCAAACAATTATTTGAGTCACTACTCAAAATATCAATTCCGATTTGGAAACTGATTTCAAAAAGAAAATTGAACTAATTGTGTAGATATCACCAATATTCCATGTCCTAACATCTTATTTTACATACATTTTACTTCTAAGATCTTCCGTTATCATTCCACTACCACAAAGAATGAGCCGAAATTACGCACGAGCTCTTTTATCCAGCGACTCGATTTTTGATCTCAAAACGGCGTTTGTCTCCTTGATAGACTTCACCTGATGAATCTGTTTTCCCAAGTAAAATTTTAAAACAGTTTTCGTACTTTCGGACAAAATTGAAGAAGTGGTAAAATAGCGCGCAGGCGAGATGCATCCTGAATCCAACACTGTAACAAACATTAAAATATAATATTAAGAATCGTGACATGTCCCAGCTTACTTAGTAAGTTATATTGATATAAAATGATTATGTTATATTTGTATAAACTTGAAGATTGGAATAAGTAATTCCCTGCGCGTCATTTTGATACAAACTACGTAAATGATAATGTAAAAGGATGTGGTGTAAATCATTGTATTGTGACACATATATATGTATTTTTTAATGCATTAAATTGTCACGAAAGCAATACAACTTTAACCCTTAGACAGGAACACCACACTAGAAGAGGAATATCCGTCTATGAGGGGGATTAATTATGTTTTGTTATACAGTTATTAATTTGGCAACTTTTACATTTCTACATTAAGATACCATTTTGTAACATTTAATCGGGTTGCAATTCAATTTATAAGATTTATATACTACTAGTAAAACGTAGCATACCAGTCACTGATAAACCTCATATTAGGGAATCAGAATTCAAACGTATTAAATCGGCGATCCTTATCTAGGTGTCGAGAATAGGGATGCAACATTAATGCTGAAACATTGATTTTGTATAGACACATGAACATATTTCGTAAAAAAATGAAACATTTATGAAACCTGATGTTTATTATCGATGTGCTTGATGAGTTGTTGTGAATGAAAAGAACCGATAATCACAATTTTATAAAAAAGTCAAAATATGAAATAATATTGCATTATTCCACTGTCAATACATGTGTTCGAATAAAGCGAACGGTGATTGTAACATCCTTATCCAGGAGACAATCTTCAACCCAAGAATTGACCCCATTTTTCTGGCATTTCCTACGTATGTCCTACCGTACGCAGAGAGGCGGCCAACGCAAGCACTCTAGGTGTAAGGTCTCTCGCCCACCTTCCGTACCCATTTGAGGAAGTTGTGACTCACTCCCATAAGACCCTCGGCGATAGTTTTCAGGTTTAGTTTCGCTGTTATTCTTTTTACTTTCTTTTGCCGTTTTGTCTAAATCGTAATTATAAATTAACAATCACGGCCACTGTCAAAACAAAATCTTCCGCACGAACTTGGTCGATGTTTCTAAACCAGGTTTTTGAAAGATGTTTTAATTTTGAACATTGATATTTGCATTCGTATTACTTGAGCATCATTCCTTCGCTTTTCTTGCTATCCGAAACTGGAGGACGCGCGATAATTCAGCGAGTTCTTCCTAATAATGGCAGAATGTATGCATGAAAGACTGAGGGTATCAAACACACTGTTCAGTGCTATGATGTCATTTGTCGGCTCCAGTCCCGGTCAAGCAGCGGCTGTGAGCATCTCTCCTTTATCTGCAGGTCCCAATTCTTCGGGGTCTCAACGCGAGAGAAATAGTACTAGAACATAGATCGTAAGCCACCCCTTTTAGACCTATCTGGATATACACAGCAATAGGATGCTAGCAATTTCTTCATTGCTCACTGGACTCGAACTGCCTTTTTCCTTTTGTTTGTGATATTTTGTATTAGCTATCAATTATGCCACTTACACCTTTTCTTCCGCTTCATTCTATTATTCCAAGCATAATATCCTTTTCTAGGGATTTTGTTCTACTCACAGTATGTCCAAAATATTTTATTTTCCATTTTTGGCTTTGGCTTTGGCTTTTAGAGAAAGTTCTGTTTTCTTTTCAAAATTTCGGCATTTATCTTTTTGCCCTCCCATTGTACGTTTAATATTTTCTTCCGTGTCCATACTTCAAAAGCATTTTTTTTCGGCTTATCTCAATGCTCAGCTTTTACACCCACACAACAGGATTAGAAATACCATTTTCTCGATTATTTGGATTTTGGTCTTACGCAGGGCTTGCTTCTGACGGAACGGCGTTCCTGTATCTCGCTGATTCATTCTCGTATTACATTATATTATAAATATATAATTATTTCTCTTAAATTAATAAATCATTTTGAGCGCGTTCCGGGACCTAAAATTTTAGAAATCAATCCCTTGATATGCCTGCATATTTTATGAATTTGTGTAATTTTCTTTCCGCTGCTTTTTCTAAAATTATTCCTCTCTTTAGTTTTTCTGTACAGTATCCAGAATTTGTTATTGTAATTCATAAGTATTTAACTTCTCCCGCCATGTATATCACTTCTCCGTTGATGTTCAGGCTTCCTTTTTTTACCAGTTGACATAAATGTTGTTTTCTTTAAATGTAAGTTCATAGAATATTTAAATTTTTCTCCGTTGATGTTAGCCTACAAGTAATTATCTTTTCTCGAAAAGAAGTAAAGTGGACATGTGACGTTTTGAATGTTTGCTCCTCATTTCGCGCTCCTTTGTATCCAAGCCCAGTGCCGCCAGGGCACGCTCTCAAGTCACCCTTCTGAGCTGGAAGCAGGGTCGCATCTCTGGCACACTGCTGTTCTGATAGCGTGACTTTTCTGACCTCTGCAGACATCTCGCCGCGTTCTTCGACGGGCTGCGTGTTACAGTAGGGCAATTCGATATGCCCAAGAGTAGGAAGAGGGCGGTGAGTAGTTTTCAGTGGGCGAGAACATTGTGCAATGACGAAGTGGAGATTATATTTACTCTATAAGAATTAGTGGAATCATTCGCGTTTCCTTAATTATTAGCGACCGAGAGTGTGTGTGTATGTGTGTGTGTGTATATATATATATATATATATATATATATATATATATATATATAAACAAAATTATAAATTAAACAATTAATAACAATTATGAAAGTATATTTGATTAATAAAAATTTTGTGAGATATTATTAACTAAAGTAACTTATTTTGTCAAGATGTATGAATGGGAAGCTATGTTTTTCATTGAAAATACCGGTATAACGTTTATTGACGTCCATTCCGGTAAAGACGTCCAATAGAGGTATTTACTAGTATATAACAATAAAGGTATTTGAGAAAGGTATGAAAAAATACCGGTATTTTCACCGGTATTCAATACCTTTTCGGTCGCTGTTCACTAGCAGAATCAAAGAAAAACAAACTATCCTTCTTATCTTCTCTTTCATTTGTATTTAAAGTATTGTAAGTATTTCTTTTTTTAAAAACATCTATTTTATGTATTTAAATATATCTTCAAAAAACATGCTAAAAACTCAAAAATAGAGTTTTAAATATAAAAATATATATTTCAAAGACAAGTATTTAAATATTGCTCAACCCTCTCTATAAACTAGTATGTGCGATCATCAGTGTACTAATCTCAGTTCCCAGCTTGAGCGTAGTACTAATACATATGCCACGAGTAAGTCCGGAAAATTTGTAGAATGAAATTGCAAAATATGGACATAAATATATAAGGAAAACAGCTAAATAAACGAATATGCAAAATCAGATTTTCCTGCAATATGCAACATTACAGGTGTACAATTACACTGTGTAAGTATCCTTACAATACGATTTCAAATAAAAGCTAGCGATGATACGACATCACACACTTTCTGGCATTATTTCTAAATTTGCAATTTTCGAAAATTGATAGAGTTCAACGAAAATTGTAATTCTTTTAAGCGTCCCTTCTATCCATGGAAAAAAAATTGTTGTGATTTTGAGATTTTAATATATACATCAATTTATTCTTAAATTACTCTAAAACTACGCGGTTTTGCAATAAACTTACATGACCTTTTGCAATCTTCGAAAATACGGCGGGTGAGCGAAAATGAGACCACCATCATATTTTGTATCGTCTTTAAACAAAAAAAATGGAGCTCTTTTTGAGAAAAAGTTACAATTGTTTTAATTGCCTATACTTCGCCCCAAATTGCACGAAAACTACTCAAATGTTTCAAAAATTAAACTTGATCTTATTTTCATATGTCAGAACAGATTTCAGTAAGGAAAAAAATATATCATCAATATTATAGTTGAAGGAAGACGCCCCCAAAAATTGCACGTTAGCAATTTTCTAAACATAAGTGATGTCAACAAGCACCATAAATCACATTTCTCTTGCGTTCTGTACGTAACACGAGGACAAAATTTAATCAAATAATTTGGTGACGGTTTGAGAAGATTTCGAAAATGATATTGAGGCTTAATGTAAGGGACCCTCAAAAATCAAAATATCCGTTTGAAACTCCCAAAGGATCGAGTTCTTTCAGGTAGATTCGGGAAGATCAATTTTGGAGAAAATTGGCAGAGCGGTTTGGGCGTTAGCGTTGACCATAAACAGACAGACATGTTTTGGTGTCAATCGATTTTTAGGTATCAAGGACACATGTATTGTATTTTTTCGCTAGACCACGAGTTAGAAGAAGTAATGTAATATTTAGCAAGAGGATTTATCCACTTTTACTTTACCAGGGCCTGTCAATAACAGTTTTCCGTATCCGATTACATAATTTGTCGGAAAGTAGTTTTAAAATTAAAACAAAGAAAACAATTTTAAAATTTAGCTTCGCGATTTTACTTGGAAAACAGATTCATCAGGTGAAGTCTATCAAGGAGACAAACGCCGTTTTGAGATCAAAAATCGAGTCGCAAGATAAAAGAGCTGCGTAATCTCGCTCATACTTCTGGTAGAGGAATGATAACGGAAGATCTTAGAAGTAAAATGTATGTAAAATAAGATGTTAGGACATGGAATATTGGTGATATCTACACAATTAATTCCATTTCTTTGAAGTCAGTTTCAAATCGAATCGATATTTTGAGTACCGCCTCAAATAATTGTTTGATGGTATTCGAAAGAAGACGGAAATATGTGAACATATATATAGTTTTATACGACTATTACAGATGATACGAGACCGTTTGGCTGTGTTAGCATCACTAGTTTGACACGTGAAGAAAATATATTGAGACTGAAAGGGACTGACTGCCCAGCTTGCCTGTCTGAAAGTTCGGCCTCTCGTGCCGCAGGCGGTTCTGGCTCGTTCGGCGGCGTCGATGGATGGTCCAGGCGGGTCGGGTGACGCTGGGAAGGGGGAGGGGAGGGAAATCAGGTATATTTTCCGAAATTTCACTTTACGCCGCTCCTATTCATCCGATTTGCATGATTGACACGGCGTTGGATTCAGGAAGCACGTCGCCATCGCGCTATAAGCCCACATTTTTAATTTCTTCCAGGAACTATGAGAAAACGGTTTCAAAATTTTTTTAGAAATATTTTTTGAAAAAACGGCCTCGTAGCGTGAATTCTATTTTAAAAAGGAGTCCAATGTCGTTTACAGATCGAAAATAGGACAATTTGTTTAGACGTTATCGGTCTAGTAAATTTTGCTTATTTTGGTGTTGCCACGTGGTGGCGACAAATGGAACTAGTGTCGGTACATTTAGCCTTAAAACTATACGGTAGAATCACTTTATATTTTGGGAAAGCATGTAAAAACATCTAATCTTGTGATAAATTTCAGTTGTGAAGTTTAATCTTATTGTTGACATAACGTGACAACCTCCTTAACGACGTGAGCGGCGCCGCGAGACTCAGGGTCCGGGTGGTCGTCTACCACACTCCACCAGAGACCACGACAACCTACAACATCGCGATCCCTCCTGCGAGTATCAAACAGTGCGGCAGACAAAGCGACTCTAGCGGCAGGACTGAAAATTACGCAAAAAGTTATGCTGAAGTCCATCTTGGAGATACCATTCACAGATGCAACGTTAGAGAAATCCAAGAATAAAAGCAGCTCTCTCCGATCTCTATCAGCTTTTTCCAGCATCACAGAGAGCTTCCGTGTCAACTGTATTTGCAGCACGTTATTCAGATAAGAAAAAATGAAATTGTAATTATTTGCTTGATGACATCAAAATGAACTAACAATTTCTGAATACCATAATCAGGATCAGAACTCCAAGTAAAAAAAAAAAAAATTGGTAGATCTTCGTTAAATTCATTATCTTCCTCTATTTTCTTTCTTCAGAAATTTATATGTATCATTCCATCATCATGACCGGCAACAATGAGAAGCATTCGAATAAAATTTAAAACCGCCTATTTGCCATTTTGCAAACTGTAAGCCTCAAACCAAAGGTAGGAAAATCGAATTTATCCTTTCTAATACTTTTACAAATTTCGAAAATACAGAAAGTACGCCGAAATGGGACCAGGTTCACTTCTTTAGTTCATTGTTACCAGCAGGTTTTTGCATCAATTTGGAGCCGTTTCTGAAAATATCATTGTTTAAAATTTATTTTGTTCAGTTTGACGCTATTACGCAAAATATACTCATATTTTCGAAAAAAATATAATGATAACGATAACCCCTAAACAATGCGTCCGATTTTATATTCCCCAATCGATCTGAATTGAAGTCGCCGTTCCTTGAATTTTAAACTGGCGTTTGTTGTTTTTTGGGGGGGTACATGACGTCCCTGGAACATTTTCAAAAAAAAAGTTTCCAAACTTTTTGGTGAAATTTTTGATGAAGTTTCTTGCGCGGTCTTCCTACAACTGAAATATTGAAGATTGTATGTCATAATTTTTTCGAAAATTTGAGTAGATTTCGCGTAATTTTGCGCGAAATATAGGCAATTTTTAATTTGTTTAAACATTTTTCTAAAAAAATGGTACGAATTTTTTTATTATTTTTCACCTAAAATAGAGTAAAGAAAATACTTAGGACAAGTGCTGGTTTCATTTTTGATAAAATCCTTGAGTTTTCGAAAATAGCGAAAATTAACGAAGATTTTTTAAATAAAATTTTGTATCGAAAACAGATCAAATAAGCTATATTCAATTTTTCGAAAATATGAGTATTTTAGGGTTATTTTGCGTCAATCATAGGCACTAGGCAATTTTTAAATTGTAAACAATTGTTTTCTCAGAAACGGGACCAAATTTCTTCTTTACAGTTTTTCCTCGTATGTAGCAAAGAACTGTAAAGATAGTGGTGATGGGACCTTTTTCGGCTCATTCTCTTCCCTTTTCCTATTCCAAACAACTTCCAATTCACAGGATATCTTATAAAATGGCAATCAAAATTCAAAAATTAATCAATGTGTTCCCAGGGTTGGCAATTATCTTCAGTAAGGAAAAAAAAAATAATAAGCACAAGTGACCAAACCAAATGAGAGCAGTGTTTACAGACAATCGTTAGCATCCCTCCTATCAATTTACACTCAATTCACAAAATTCAAAATTTACATCTGACTACCTCCATTTGCTAGTAGTAATGCACTGAACTGAATTGTTTTGAGAAATACAAAACCAGTGAAAGTCATTTAGTTGATTATCTACTAAAGTAGCAATTTATTACTAAGATAGGAATAAATGTTAATTGTTTTAAGAAAAGTACAAATTATCTTCTTGTATTATCATTGATGATGTATTAAAATATTTAAAAACTTGAATAGAGTTAAAAACATTTGTAAACTTGCCAAATGCATCTTATTATATTGGTTTCAATACATGAAGTTACAACCTTAGCAATGCATGGTGATCAGCACAAAATTCAGAACACAGGAACAATATAAAATATTAACTTACTTGTATTTTGTTTCTGATATCTTGTTGCGATATTTATTAATATTCACAATTCCAGCAACATAACATTAATCAATTCATTATACATTTCAAATGTATCAAATTATTTATGATTTTCATGGTTAAATTTCTTTGAAATTGCTTATTATAACTAAAAATTACAGCAATCAAATATTTGGAAAATATTATTTTCAATACAGCAGACATCTCACAGTACACATAGCCCACTGTTCATAAATATGATGCCAATAAAGTGAGAACCCATTTTTGTGTATTTCAATTATTATTTGCTAGAAAATTTTAACCAGATACGTCTATAAAATAGATATATAATAGACTTAAGTTATCTTTGTTGTCAATTCAAACAGGGATATCTTTCTTCAAAATTGTTTATTTGGGACTGCTGGTTATTTTATGATTTGTGTTTGAATATTAAGGAACAGTTTAGAATTTTTTTAAACGCTTTGTGTTGCCAAGAAGCACATTTCAACAATTCTACAGTTATGATTAATAAATGGATAGTTATTAGTACTAATTGAAAGCGGGTACTAAAATTACTTGAAGAAATATTTTTATCTGTTTTCCAGCAGAATGAAAAATTTTGGGAATTTATAAGAATTTTATACATTTTTGTTAATAAATGATGGTTATTATTTAAAATTCTTAAAAACAATTTATGAGATATTATATTGTCTTTTGCTAAAGTTCCATTATTTTTATGCTTTCATAGCATTATTTTTTACTTTCAATTTTAAATTGAAAAACATAAAAATGTCTTCTATTCATTGTTTTAATTAAGTCATTCTCAATTCAAGTTTATGTCAATCCACTTTACCTTCATTGCTCACAAGACATAGATGAATGAAACAAATTATGATTTTTTTGAAAAGGGTATCTGAAAATGTTTGCATTTTATTTAATTAGTTTTATAAAAATCTTATGTTCTAATTTTAAATTTACACCTATTAAAAATCTTAGGGTATGCACCTAAATTATCATATGTGCTAAAAAATAATTGAAAAGACTAAAAATTGTTTTCTAATCTAACCCACCCAAATCCTCTACTAGAAAATTGTAAACAGAGCAGAAAATGCAGTGTAAAACTATTTTAATCACACAGTTTATTTATCTATTATTTGTAATGTTGCCTAAATAATTTCTGTGTGTTGCATTTAGTCTTTTGAAAAAATCACATACAATTTTTTAAAGCTTCCCCAACACTTTTTCCAGCATAATACTATCACAAGAAATACTTGAAATTTGTATTTTGTTATCTGCCTTGCAGGCATCAATGCCACTGATTTATTTACATTAAAAGATACCAATTGCACACCAGAAGACCTCTCAAAGGTGTCTTGCTGTATATTTAATATGTGGTTGAAACATTTAAACAAAGGTCAAATGTTTTCAATGAAACATAACTTATATCATTAATTACATTATTACGTACATTAGAGTATTACATATTTTAGAATTTTTGTAATTTGACAATTGTTATGCTCAAAATTTAGTTCCATTTACTAATCTGAAGAAGTTAATGCAAACCAACATTTGTAAAACAATTTTAATAAATCACAATAATTTTTCTAATTTATAAATAAATAGCCCTAATTGTCGTTTAAAAAAAAACTTTTTAATTTAAAAATTTTTTAAAAATTTTCTTAATTATTAGTCTTGTTAGGCTCAGTATAAAAATATATTACTTACATAATTATGATTTGATCACACCACATTGAGATAAGTTTTCTTATTGGCTTTGGAACTCCAGCCTTACCACTGTTACGTATTAAGTTACTAGCAATAGTAGTTCTAGACAAAACGAATACAGAAATAGACCAGGAAAAAGTACTACTTCCCTTTTTAAACATTTACTTACTTGCTTAATTGGTTCCTTCATCAGTAACTACGAAAATCATTCAGTCAATGTATGCTGCTCTGTCTGAATGCTATAAAAGAACAGAAACTTGTTCCGGAATGGCCTTCAGGATACTATTAAAAAATTGCAACCCATCACTTCTTTGGTTGTAAATAATTTGAAGAAGCAATGCTTCATATTGTAATGCTGACGCAGACAAAACTTGCACTGGAAAGAAAGTGTTACCTATCTTCCCTTGTCTGCAGAAATGTCATTTCCTATAGACAGGAGTTCCAGGGCTGGTGGGTGCTTTCTGCAACGTCCGTGGAGCTGCGCTGGCGTCGGAGGCGCGACCGCAGCGCCGCGTGGAGACCCCACGAAAGTGGGCACAAGGCCAGAAAGCCTGCCACCACTCGGAAGCAAGCGGGGTAACTGCCCGTTACGTCGCGCACCAGGCCTACCAACCAAAAGCAAAACATAGAGATTTGAAAAAAATTGACTGTTCGGTAATTCTAACTCCTCGGTAAATTTGGATTTTCCATAACTCGAACTTGATCCGTGCAATAGCACCCAGCGAATTGACGGGAAATTTCCGTCATCTCAGAGATTAACTTGCAAGAAAATGTGACATTCCGCAAATATGAGTTAATTTAGATCTGTCGTTTGAAATGTGAATTGGTAGAATGTCAAAATGTCCTACTCTTATTAGTAATTACGTTTCTGTTATGATATGTAGCATAGAAAAATAATGTTCCGTAGTAATAATAATAATAATAATAATAATAATAATAATAATAATAATAATAATAATAAAGCGCCAGATTAGGAAGATTTGAAAAATATAAATTTTCGTTCCCGAGTTATAGAAAAACTATTTGCAACGGTAAACTAACTGCAGACTTGAACTTCAGTTGTACTATGCTGTATATTATCACAACTACACTTCAGGTAGGAAATATAATTGTAATGTAATTCAATTGTTTAAATGTAGTGATAGTATAAAATAAATAGTGAGAATTGAATTCAGGTGAGTTTTTAAATTTTAAAAAAAAATTAAATTAAAGGGGAATTAAAATTTTAAAAATTTAATTAAACTAAATTAGCCAACGCATTATTTAATTTTTACCACCTTACATTTTATTCAATTTTAAAATATTTCGTCTGATATTCGGTCTTCAAACAATTTTTGTTCTGCACGAAAATTATATTAAGGGGAAAAGAATATTCATTACGTCTGAAAAAAAAATATACTAAAATATTTTTATTATGAAGATATTGCGCACACATTAAGATGAAAATTCAGGAAGATTTTCGCATAATCGTAGACGCTATAAATAAAAAACATTTAAGTAATACAATTTTTTGCCATCCTAATCTTTATAGAAGCAAAAACTTATATATTTACATCCGTATGCTAATGCTGCCAGAACTAGCACGTTTCTATTAAAATGGTTAATTACGTTTGCTGCAAGGCCAGTAGTTATTAACATTATTCGCAATTTCTATTCGTGCAAAGGCATTGCCACAGGTAAGATCAGTCAATAGCAAGCCCTACTTTATTTCAGGCCAGCCCTCCCTATCCGCCCAACGGTCTGCCTCCTGGCTGACCCTGCTCTGGAGCTAGCGAGGCTCCTCCTACCGTATTCGATATACTTCGGTTTTGATAAGATGGCGCGTGAGGACCTTGTCTTCATGATGGAATATGGCACGGCTTTATGCGACTTTCTCGGTCGTGCCTCAAAATGTAGCATGATTACGTATCAAGAACTGCTGCAGATCAAGCAACATCTAATGACACGACCGGGAAAGACGCGAAAAGCCATGCCAAAAGTCCTCACGCGCCATCTTATCAAAACCGAAGTATAGCAGACTGATACGCTTACAAATTCTACCGCAAGGTGTCTCTGCTGTCGCAAAAGCCGCGCGAGGATCCTTCGGCACTCCCACAAAATCAAATTCCACAATTTAGTTGCTAACTAATAATACGAAAATTAATTTGTTTGCTCATCAAATGTTTGCTTAATAGTGAGCTAGCTTAAGATTAACTGGCACCACTAGAATGTTTTACCACAAAACCAAATACGCCATCGTCTAGAGCTATTTAATTGCTAATTAATTACGCAGAAATTGATTTAATTGCTCTTCAAGCTTCCGAGTAACTAATTAATTGTGAGCTGCCGGGCGCGCCCGCCGGCGAGCCGGCCGACGGGCGGCGTGATGTCACTTGGTGGGCCGCCGGACCGCCCGCCCGCCCAGCTGATTGGCAGTTTACAATCAAACACAGGAACTGGCCGAGAGCTGACATCAGTATTGTATTTTCTTCGATCAACAAACCAAAAGTAGCGGATCTAGACGTGAACGTGTCAACGCGCACTCTCGAAGTCTCGGTCACGGTCGCGCTCATGCGACATCTAGCGGCAAGCCCGGGAAAGGACGCGAATTGCCGTGACTGATTTCGACATGAAAATGAGCCTGAATAAACAAAATCTCTATCTTCAATATTATAGTTGTAGGAAAACGAAAAAAACACTGCCGTTTTCGAAAATCTGACATTTCAACGAATATGAGACCTGCACCATTGTCTTAAGCGTCCTCTAAGCTATCCGAGGACAAAGTCTTAACAAAAACATTGGGGCCATTTTTTGAAAATTATGAAAATGTTATTGAGGCTTCGTGTAAAGTACCCTCAAAAATTAATATATCTGTTTGAACCATTCAAAGACTCGAGTTGGTTTAGATTGATCGTGAAATAACGAGTCTGGAGAAAATCAGCTCAACGATTTAGGCGCTATCGTTGAACACCGACGGACAGACAGACGCTTTGCCGTCAATGGATTTTTTGGTATCAAGGGCCTACAAAACATGTATTCTCGCTAAACCAGTTAGAGAAAGTAATTTACTTTGTACATCAACAGGATTTATTCACTTTTCGTTACCAGGGCCCGACAATAAATGTTTTACTGCCGAAAATTCCCCGTTTTCCGGCGCACGATCAAAAATTTCTCTTCTTACGTAGTAAGCGTGAGAAAGTAAAATAATAGTCGCTTGTTGTCACTATCCCTGCTACAGAAAGCAACAAAAAGGAAAGTGTGTTAAATATTAAAATTTAATAGTGCATTTATATAATTTATTTTTACTCTTAGTTTTGAATATGTTCGGTTATTCGATAGCGCCTGTTTGCATGTCTATTTTAGAACATGATAGTACATGCAAAGCTTACCTGTAATAATGAGGGCGATACGTACCTAAGATGGGCGAGATAACCACAGAGCAGACGATCTGCAAGCAGAATTGCATCGCGACGGCCGCAGGAAACTTGGACACGGGCACGATCTCCGCCAGGGTGAGGAAGAAGGTGACGTACAGCACGCCCTTGAACACGCCCAGCACCACCGCCAGAGCCAGCACCGTGGCCCACGACGTCATGAACGACAGTGCTACCAACCACAAAGCCACACTACATACACTCCAAAGATATAGAATAGTTAATGTGTTAACTCTCACAACAAGGGTTGCCAACAATGTTCATGAACAAGGCTGGCCACTCGACATGTCCAAAAGACAAGAAACGAACAAAGAAATTCATCAACACATTTCTTTTGTTCAATATTTACTTTAGAGTATCATCGGTTCTATTTATTTCTCCTCTCCATTTGCGATTTAAGTGAAAAGATTTGTTTACAAAATGCCGATTCACATGATCTGAGCGTCTCTTTTTTTATTTTAGTCGCTAGACAGAGAAACGGTCATTCATGGGTGAGTCTTGTGTGTCAGCGTTCAGAAAAATTAATATTCATGTTTTCTAATCTAAATTAAACAATAAACGACACAAACTGTAACCAATGTTAGTCATGTGATATAATAAATAAAAACAAATTTTAATAATTTACTAAACGGAGGGCATTTAAAATACAAAGAAGGACGAGAGGACAATTGACGGCAGTGTCCTCCCAAATGAAGGACGGTTGGTAATCCTACTCACATCACCCACAAACACCACGTTAGAAAAACCCCAGTATAAATGAAGCATAACTTGAGGCGAACTCACCCAGCAAAGCGGCTGCGGAGGCGGCGGCCCCGGTGGCGAACACGAGACGGTTGCTGCGCGCCAGCCAGCAGCCGAGCGCCACCATCGACAGGCGGCCAGCGAAGTCGCCGGCGTTGGCGGCGGCCAGAACGCGGGCGACGTCCGCCTCGCCCAGCGCCACGCCCACCCCGCCCTCGCCCTTGCCCCCGCCCCCGCCCTCGCCCTTGCCCCCCCCCCGCCCTCGCGCAGGTGCAAGGGCAGCATGGCGAAGAAGTTGGGCTCGGCCACGTGGATGAGCGACACGCCTCCGGCCACCAGCAGCACGGCCGGGGCAGCAGGGCCGTGTCCACGCCCACCACGCGCCACGCGCGCAGCGCCGCCCCGCGCACGCCCAGATGCCACCACGTCCTGCGCACGCCCACGCATGCGCCGTCAGCAAGGTTCCATGAGAAGACCACGGGGATAGATGCTCAGGAGTAGGTCAAGCACGGATGTTGGCTAAAAGGTGAGATTTGAAGTGATGCAGCACGCCTTGCGCCAGCCTACCACACCTCTGCACGCCCACGCATGCGCCGTCACAAGGTTCCATGAGGATGACCACGGGGACAGATGCTCAGGGGAGTAGGTCAAGCACGGATGTGGCTAAAAGGGAGAGACTTGAAGCGACGCTGCATGATTCGCGCCCCCAGCCTCCACCATGCCCTTACGCACGCGCCGTCAACAAAGGTTCCATGTGGAAGACCACGGGGATAGATGCTCAGGAGAGGACAAGCACGGATGTTGGCTAAAGGTGAGCTTGAAGCGAAGCTGCATGCTAAGTGCGCCAAGCCTCCCCCATGCCTTGCGCACGCGCCGTCAACAAAGGTTCCATGTGGAAGACCACGGGGATAGATGCTCAGGGGAGTAGGACAAGCACGGATGTTGGCTAAAAGGGTGAGCCTTGAAGCGAAGCTGCATGCTAAGTGCGCCAAGCCTCCACCATGCCTTGCGCACGCGCCGTCAACAAAGGTTCCATGAGGAAGACCACGGGATAGATGCTCGGGAGTAGATCAAGCACGGATGTTGGCTAAAGGGTGAGCCTTGAAGCGAAGCTGCATGCTAAGTGCTGAAGCCTCCACCATGCCTTGCGCAGCGCCGTCAACAAAGGTTCCATGGAGGAAGACAACGGGGATAGATGCTCAGGGGAGTAGGTCAAGCACGGATGTTGGCTAAAAAGGAGAGACATGAAGCGACGCTGCATGATTCGCGCCCCCAGCCTCCACCATGCCATCCGCACGCCCCTGCACTCACTGTTTATAAAGATTTCATGAGGATGACCACGAGGATAGATGTTCAGGGGAGTAGGTCAAGCACGGATGTTGGCAGCCGCCACCACCCCGCGCACGCCCACGCATGCGCCGTCAACAAAGGTTCCATGAGGAAGACCACGGGGATAGATGCTCAGGGGAGTAGGTCAAGCACGGATGTTGGCTAAAAAGGTGAGATTTGAAGTGATGCAGCACGCCTTGCGCGCACAGCCGCCACCACACCCTCTGCACGCCCACGCATGCGCCGTCAACAAAGGTTCCATGAGGATGACCACGAGGACAGATGCTCAGGGGAGTAGGTCAGCACGGATGTGGCTAAAAGTGAGGAGTTGAAGCGACGCTGCATCAGTCGCGCCCCCAGCCTCCACCATGCCTTGCGCACGCGCCGTTAACAAAGGTTCCATGAGGAAGACCACGGGGATAGATGCTCAGGGGAGTAGGTCAAGCACGGATGTTGGCTAAAAAGGAGAGACATGAAGCGACGCTGCATGATTCGCGCCCCCAGCCTCCACCATGCCTTACGCACGCGCCGTCAACAAAGGTTCCATGGGAAGACCACGGGAAGATGCTCAGGGAGTAGGACAAGCACGGATGTTGGCTAAAGGGTGAGCCGAAGCGAAGCTGCATGCTAAGTGCGCCAAGCCTCCACTCATGCCTTGCGCACGCGCCGTCAACAAAGGTTCCATGAGGAAGACCACGGGGATAGATGCTCAGGGGAGTAGGACAAGCACGGATGTTGGCTAAAAGGGTGAGCCTTGAAGCGAAGCTGCATGCTAAGTGCGCCAAGCCTCGACCATGCCTTGCGCGCGGGCCGTCACCAAAGATTTCATGAGGATGACCACGAGGATAGATGTTCAGGGGAGTAGGTCAAGCACGGATGTTGGCTAAAAGGTGAGATTTGAAGTGATGCAGCACGCCTTGCCCGCAAACCCCCACCATGCCATCCGCACGCCCCTGCACTCACTGTTTATAAAGATTTCATGAGGATGACCACGAGGATAGATGCTCAGGGGAGTAGGTCAAGCACGGATGTTGGCTAAAAAGGTGAGATTTGAAGTGATGCAGCACGCCTTGCGCGCACAGCCGCCACCACACCCTCTGCACGCCCACGCATGCGCCGTCAACAAAGGTTCCATGAGGATGACCACGAGGACAGATGCTCAGGGGAGTAGGTCAAGCACGGATGTGGCTAAAAGGGAGAGACTTGAAGCGACGCTGCATGATTCGCGCCCCCAGCCTCCACCATGCCTTGCGCACGCGCCGTCAACAAAGGTTCCATGAGGAAGACCACGGGGATAGATGCTCAGGGGAGTAGGTCAAGCACGGATGTTGGCTAAAAGGAGAGACATGAAGCGACGCTGCATGATTCGCGCCCCCAGCCTCCACCATGCCATCCGCACGCCCCTGCACTCACTGTTTATAAAGAGGTTCCATGAGGAAGACCACGGGGATAGATGCTCAGGGGAGTAGGTCAAGCACGGATGTTGGCTAAAAAGGAGAGACATGAAGCGATGCGCAGTTCGCGCCAGCCCCACCACCCTCGCACGCCCCGCAGCGCCGTCAACAAAGGTTCCATGAGGAAGACCACGGGGATAGATGCTCAGGGGAGTAGGTCAAGCACGGATGTTGGCTAAAAAGGTGAGATTTGAAGTGATGCAGCACGCCTTGCGCGCACAGCCGCCACCACACCCTCTGCACGCCCACGCATGCGCCGTCAACAAAGGTTCCATGAGGATGACCACGAGGACAGATGCTCAGGGGAGTAGGTCAAGCACGGATGTGGCTAAAAGGGAGAGACTTGAAGCGACGCTGCATGATTCGCGCCCCCAGCCTCCACCATGCCCTACGCACGCGCCGTCAACAAAGGTTTCATGAGGATGACCACGGGGATAGATGCTCAGTGACGGAGGGTGCAGCAGGATTGTTGCCTAAAAGGCCCGCGCCGCATTTTAAAGCAGCAGAGACAATTGCTGAGAGGAGGGTGAATAGGGAGATCGAGAAAAAGGTAGAACTCAAACAACGCAGCGTCTACTGCCACCGTGCCCTGCGTACGGTATCTGCTGCCTGCTCATGAACACAGTGAGTTGTGAGCGAGCATTGATACTCTGGGAGCGGAGGAGCGGGGTGCGAATCGACAAAAGAGGAAGGAGTCACAGAGAATAAGAAATGGGGCTCCCGTACGACTAGCCCCACGTATTTGACATTGGCTAATTGACAAAAACTATTTGTGAGGTTTGTTTTGAAGTAGTAATATTTTCGTATTATTGAACAATTTCGGATATTGGCTGTGCAATTCAGGTTGTTCATTGGTAGCTAATTAAAAAGTGTTTAAACGATGAATATTTATGCTATTATTACAAAGAGAAAAAAAGAAATGAAGTGCAAAGTTAAAGTAAAAAGTTGGTAAGTTAACACGTGTATTCTGTTCTTACCTTTTAGATTCGCATACTGGTAAAGAAAGTTCGTTTGGGTTGGACTTTTCTATTTTTTCACACTGCTGAAAAAATAGGACACGTTAATTATTGTAACAATTATTATTACAAAATTGCAAAATTATTATTATAACAAATCAAATAAGACTAACAATAAGAAATCAATGTCCTTCTTTCTTAATACAAATTTAGTTTGGTGTGATAAAATTACAGATAGTTTGCTTCTAGTTAATAATCATTATCCGATATTCTTGTTATTTCGGGAAATAAGAAATTATTTCTTAGCTTTCTGGGGAATTTATCTCCTGTGCATTTAATCACGATAATTGTATTAACAAAAAGTCTACAATTAGAGAAGCTTGATTACCTTAATAATTGATTAAATGACATGAATAAATAAATGAAAACGTTCTGAAAGTTGTACTATTACCTCACACTCATTGCTTCATTACTACCAACAATCAAAACAAATTTGCGATTCCACCAGCGATAGTATTGATAAAAATGAGTTATGTTAAATTTCGCATCTATTGGAAACGCTAATTACATCGTCTTTATTGTTGGCAGTTACAATACAATTTGCGGGAGGTGAGAGTAAGGTTTTCCGCGTCTATTCATTTAGTGATTGATTTATGAATAACCTGAATCTAAGTAGAAGGAGAAAACAAAGATCTGAACAAAAAACCAAAGCCGGAAAATACATTACCCCTAATTAGGAAAAATTTTAATATAAACATAAAAATACTTGAATATTCTGCTACAAAACATTCATGTAAATATTTCTCCTCATTAAAATTTTTACCATTCATTCATTCGTTATTCTCTACAAAACATTCATGTAAATATTTCATTCATTCATTCATCAATTTTTATTCCATTCATTCATTCATCAATTTTATTCCATTCATTCATTCATCAATTTTATTTCATTCATTCATTCGTTCCATTCATTCACTTATGTCCATCATTCATTCTTCATTCATCATTCACTTGTTTTTATCATTCATTCCATAATTTACCTATTCGATTCCTTCAATCAATTCACTATTCATTCCATCCACTCGTCCATTATTTCCATTCACTTGCCCATTTATTCCATTCTCTCATACATTGATTCAATTAATCTATCCATTCACGGCTTGAGGATCTCTGCCCGGCCGCCAGGCGCCTACCGTTGCGTGCCTCAGCAGCGGTTCGGCGGGGGCGGGGGCGAGGGCGAGGGCGGCTGCGTTGCGGGCGGCGCGAGGCGAGTGGAGGCAGAGCTGCGAGACGGCAGCGGCGGCGCCCGCCCGCTCGCCCGCCGCCGCCTGCAGCGCCTGCGTCGCCAGCGGCAGCGCCAGCCCGCCCGCGCTGTTGGCGCACTGCGCCACTGCCATCGCCACCGTGCGCCGGCGCCGGAAGTGCTGGTTGAAGGACGCCAGGTTGGCGCTCATCATGAAGCCGTAGCCTATGCCTGGGCAAGCCGCAACGCACGGGAGGGGGAATGACAGTTACATTATATACTTATGTTTCAAATATTTAGTGAGATGATTTGACATTCAGATAACATGTACATTTTCAAAAGACATGGCGGAAATCAGAGGGCGGAATTTAATGAAATATCTTTTTTTTTTTACATTAGAACAATGCCGTTTAATACAGAAATTAATTTTTGGTATGAAATATTTTATGGTCTGTTTTTTAAGCATTTTTCGTCGAGTCGTTTTTACCAAATTCTAAATGCATTTCCGCTCGTTTCGTGAATCTGAAGACGATTATAAATATCATTTTAATGATTCTTTGAACAGAGACGGATCCAGAGATTTTCGGGAGAATTTTGGGAGGGGAAATTAAAAATGTTTTGGTCGAATGTGTCAATACAGATTTTGTAAAATGAGATACCTACATGAGATCACCGCCAACTGATCATGTTTCACTTGAAGACAATGACTCACTCACACTCGCGTTCAAAGCGCTGTCTAACAGAAGACCCAGGAAATACCTTCACCTCCCATCTCTCACCACTGAACCGGATGTGTATGAAATGTCTTTTTTTTTTCCCCGCATGTGATTTCGTTTCATCTCTGCAGTCACCAATCGCGGCACCCATCTTGCGCAAAGCTTATTCATACTCAATTCATGATGCAAAATAAAATGCAGTCAGTCATTTGAGATACCTGTGGCCTCTGATAACTCGCGCACTTTTTCTTGTCTGTCTGCTAAAACAATATCATGGATTTTGTCGACGTTCTCTGGCGTCACAGCTGTTGTCACAACTTGTTGAAACAACTTATATATATTTTGCTCTGTTGCGGCACACGGAAAATACAGCACCCTGGAGCTACGAAATCGAGACCCCATGGAGACACCGATCTGACATTAATATTTCACCATTTCCGTGCTGTCAATACTCTAAGTATGTCCTCTGTTCTCACGAGCGAGACGATCCGCCACTCAGATGCCTCGGCCGCTGATTTTCAAACAAAAAGCGCCTGTAGTGTCTTGAGTTGAAAGGAGCAAATTTCTGAGTAACGACAGTGGAAGGGTTTGCTGGCGCAGTCGATTCAGCCGCTAGGGAGGCATTCAGGGAGGTGGTGCGCTCTCATGGCCCTCTCTGAAATAGTTCGCGCGAGTGTTCTTGGGCCAACTTTTCTTTCACTCTGTTTTCCAGTCGAAGGTTTTTGAGAGGAAAATAACTTATCTCATGCGCGGGGCGTTTGAAGTGAACGGCCTTTGCACTTAATTCATCCCAAACAAATGTGACTTGATTTGAATGCCTATGTGTAAGCACGTAGAAAGCACTAGATGCGAAGAAGTGTTAGTTCAGTTTTGTCATTTTCTGCCACGGTCAATCGTTTCCATAAATAACTTTAGCAAGTAGAATAATCTTCATTGAGCGCCTACGGAGAAGGGGTGAATTGTGAATGTACTAGATTTTAAAAGTATATTTTCAATATAATGGTTTAAGCGACAAGATTTTGAAGATTTCGGAAATGCAACCAAAACATTTTTAAGTCATATTTATTTTCAGATTTTTTAGGCCATAAATGCTTTCGTACCTGTATTTCTAACATGTTAGATCATCAATAACCTGTCCCAAATCATGAAAGTATATGGAAATACTGTGTTTATGAAGGTGTTACGGCATGCTTCAGATAGAACTCTCGAACTCTCTTCAGGTAGAAGAACAAGCAGAAGAAGAAGAAGAAGAAGAAGAAGAAGAAAAAGAAAATGATATAGTAGGCTAGAAGTGTTATAATTGTTGATAACACATTACAATACACACATTTTACATACAGTTACACTTTAGAATACACACAATTACATATTCATATAACCTATCTTCTGTTCTCGGTGAGAAGCAGAGCAATGGCTAAGAGTTATCAAAAATATGTGGATTTTGAAGCAAAAAATGAATGTTTAACATGTTTACCTTGCATAGTGCCGTATGTTATTATTAGTAGCGACACTGAATGGACGAAAGAGGCCATTACGGAGCCCACGAAGAAGATCAGGCCTCCGGCAATTGCCACCTGCCGGAACGTGAATTTCCGGTACAATGCTGGACAGACGAGACCTGAAACACATGTTTGAGCTTACGAAGACGCAATCCGAGGTGTCCGCCTCTGAAATGGATGAATTTTAAACGCAATCTTCTTCTTCTTTTGTTTCTTTGTACGCCATAGGTCTGTTCCATTCCTTGGATTTAAAAGCATTCGTGCCATCGTCGCCTGGGTATTCCGGGATATCTTTTAAATATAATGTAGTAAATAAATAGTCATAACTAGCCCCAATCTCCGCTACAGCAGAATGGCGTTTATGTCATCTCATAGAGTACACTTAGCACTATCCGTACCAAAATTTTAAGGAAGAAACTTGTTATTTTTGAAAAAACCCTGCATTTGTTATTTTTTAATATTGCACATATTGCACGCAATATTGCGTTTATTAGAGGATTTTTTTCTACATTTAGAAACTGGATTTATCCACTTTTTTGTTACCAGAGTCCGGCAATGCGAGTTTGTATGTGGAAATCCGTTTTCAGGCAATACTATCTCTTCTTTCGTTAGTAAGTTCGAGAAGGTAAAAATATATCTTAAAATACGTACGGATGGATCAATAGGGACGTATGAATAGTGACCTGGTGAGAATGAACCAGCATCACCAATGGAATACTGCAATAATACGTCTAATATACAAGGCGGGTGTCGAATTAGAATGCCAAAACTACCATAACATTATTCTGTAATATTTAAAAAATCTATACGAATACTGAATATTTAAAAATGCACTTTTTTAACTTACAAATATTTTACAAAAATGTTTTAAAATACTCACAAATAATATTATTCAAGAAAAAATCCTGTGATGTTATTGCGTCACACATTTAATACAGAATAATTGATCCATACTTCACAACCAAAAAAGTGCACTTTTGCAATTTACGAAAAATAATTTTTACTGAAAGTGTGACCAGATCGGCTTTTTTCGCGAACTTTGCATTAAATAATGAAAATAAAACATATGGAACCATTTTTCATAAAAAAATAAAATATATGGCTTTATGGAAAGTATCCCCAAAAATTATAATATTCATTTTCAATTATCCGACTTGAAAGAGGCCAATTATATCGGGGAATTTTCTTTCTGGAGAAAATTGTGCGAGATGTTTAGATGTTTGTGTTATTCACAGGCAGGCAGACAGAGAGACACTTTTAAAAAGGTGGCTCAGTGCATCAACTGATGTCACTGCAGAGCCTCTGAACGGGAGGTCCTAGGTTCGAGTCCCGACGGCAGCAGAATTTTCCACATTACTTGTCAGCTAGGTCCAATTCAGATGCTGTGTGGAGGAGAATTCTAGAGGGCGGCTGCTCTAATCGGTAGTTTTACGTGGTTTCTCCGATCAACAGCAAGCGAATGTCGGAGCAGTACCCTAACAAACGGGCCACTGCGCGCGCGATCTTTCCTTCCTCTTCCTTGTCTTATCTTTACACACACACTAACATGCACTACACTACCACATATTCCGGGAGACTGGTCGGTGGTTTAGAGCTTGTCTCGGCTGGGGTGGTGCCCCGCAAGTGAGTGATACCTGGTTGAAGAAAACCCCGCTAGTCGACGGTAGGTCGGCGCCGGATCTTTTCATCGTGCTGAAATGAAGACATGCTGAAAACAACAGCTGTTGCTACGCAGTGTCTTCCGTTCGAATTCTGACGTAAGTTGGAATTCCGACGGTGGCTGATATTCGACACCATCTAGATTGCTAGGAGGTCGAATTGAGGCATTGTCTGGAGGAGAATTCTAGCAGCCTGCATTCCATCGCTGGAGCAGAACCCTAACAAACGGGTCACGGGCTTCGCGTGATCTTACCTTCCTCATCGTTATCCTCTCCTCTCTCATTACACACACACACACACACACACAACACTTCATCATCGCACATGTCGGGGAACCAATTGGGAGCTTAGAGCTTATCCCATCTGGGATGGTGCTCCGCTGGAGGAGATACCTAGATGGGGAAACTCCGTCAGTTGCCACCTGATCTCACATTCTAGCCTTGTCCATTAGTCCCGTAAGTGTAGTGCATATTACATCCTGTGAAGTGGCGGTGTTTTTCCAACTCGCTGGATATAATATGCACTAAACTTACGGGACTAATAACAAGTAGTGGAGTGCATATTATATCCGATGAGGTGGCGGTGTTTCTCCCCCTCGTCGGATATAATATGCACTAAACTTACGGGACTAATAAGTGGTGGTGTAGTGCATATTATATCCGGTGAGGTGGCGCTGTTTCTCCACCTCGTCAGATATAATATGCCCTAAACTTACAGGACTAATTAGTAGTGTAGTGCATATTATATCCGACGAGGTGGCGCTGTTTTTCCACCTCGCCGGATACTATTTTCACTAAACTTACGGAACTAATAGCTGTAGAAATGAACGCGTCCGACAACCCGACCCGATTAGTCAATCGATCTGAAAAGAAGGGTGTGGAGAGACGCACCGGAGGCGTCGAGGCAGATGGTGAAGATGCTCATGACGGAGGCGATGGACGCCCCCTCGCTCCCGGGCGCCGTCTGCAGCACGTCGGCGAAGACGAGCCCGAAGCACGGCAGCGTGCCCCAGAACGCCATCTGCAAGCGGGCGTTCACCTTAAACGCTTCTCGGGAAGCTTTATCCAGCTTTTAGGTTCCAAAATCTTCCATTTTAAGCGCTCAAAATGCGCCTTTAAAAGGGGAAATAAGGTTTATGTGTTTTAACATGCACTTATAAATTGACGTAAGAGTAACTTGAGTCAGGCAACTATTACGCTTTCCCGTTACTATTCTTAATGAGTCTTACTCAATATCAGTGGCAAGTTGTGGGTTGCAGAAAGCGGTTTTGGTAAGAAGTACTTTTCAGAATTCTAGCCCTCACATCCTCACACAATTTTGAGAATTCGTGTCAAAGAAAGAGCCATTGCAGCGCTACATCCCAAACGTACCCCAAACTCTTTGCTGAGAAAAGTACAGTCGACTTCGGTTATAGTGAACTTCTGCGGACAAACTCATTTGGTTAACTACATCAGGGGTACACTATATCTGATTATGTCACAATTAAATAGGATTTCTTTACAATTATTGATTTTTTAACATAGAGATACAGAAAATTCATTACAGCACGAACTGAAAATGTCAATATCATTATTTGGCTTAAAAAATCAATTATTTTCTATTGTTTGCTTCGTACATTTTTCATTAGTAATTTCTCTAGATCCTTCTTAGGGCTATGTCCCTAAGTATCGAAATGCGGTTTTGTTACCTTTCAATGGCCCTTGCACTGTTGGAACACCGTCCCAGTCTGAAGGCCCGTCAACTCGTCTAATAACATACAAGATCCAATTAATTTCCAGGACTAACAGCTATATTTTCTCTTCTTAAAGATGTCGCCTCATCATTGGATCAAAACGAGGCACCTATTGGATTATTTTTAGATCTCTCAAAAACTTTTGACGTCATTGATCATGACATTTTACTTTCCAAATTACCTTCATATGGAATTCATGGTATTGCTCTAGATTGGTTATGTTCGTACCTTAAACAACGATCTCAGAGAGTTGAAATACCTTACTGGAATGATGGAACATTACGTACGCACCTTTCCGACTCCTTGCCCGTTGCATGTGGAGTTCCTCAAGGATCGATTTTAGGCCCTATTCTGTTCCTACTTTACGTAAACGATATGCCCTCGACGATTCGAAACGGAAAAACGGTTCTCTTTGCGGATGATACGAACATCCTTTGCAATAAAGAAACAGTAAATAGTGCAATATCAGATTTTCAAATTGGTTCCGAAATAACAAATTAATAGTAAACGAAAAGAAAACGGTTTTCATGCAGTTTTCCATTTCAAATAAACAATTCTGTGCTCCATTGAAAATGAACAGTGTACCATTGACTGATGTTAAGGCAACAAAATTTGTAGGTCTCTCAATTCAGTCAAACCTTAAATGGAACGTCCAATTAAATGAATTGAACACAAAATTAAATTCATTATGCTACGCGTTCAGAATTCTTGCAAATTCAGTCAGCCTTCATACTGCTCGTTGTGTATACTTCGCGAATGTTCATTCCCGCCTGAGATATGGCATAATATTCTGGGAAATACATCTTATAGCTCCCAGACTTTTAGATTACAAAAACGGATTGTACGAATAGTAACCAAATCCCACCCACGTGATTCATGTAAGCCTCTCTTCATTAATCTAGGAATTCTACCATTACCTTGTCTTTTTATTTACGAATCAGTGGTTTTTGTAAAAAAGACTTGCTCAAGGACGGGAATATATTTTCAGAAAATGCCGAAGTCTATTACTATAACACTCGGCGTAGAAATCATATTCATCAGGTGACAGTATCAACAGCTCATTACAAAAAAATCACATACAATACATGTACATTATTTTACAACACTTTGCCAGATGACATTAAACTATTAAATTCAATACAAAAGTTAAAATCCCAAGTGAAATCGTTTCTGCTGCATAACTGTTTCTATACAATTAGAGACAATACTGAGCATCACAAGAAAAGTAACATTAATTTTAACAATGATACATAATGCATTATTTACCATTTGGACTGTATAAATGAGTATAAACAACCTGTAACAACTATTGTACTACAGCTTCCGGGTCAATGACCCCATCTCGTCCAGTTTCCCTGATCCATTGAGCAAATGCTGAGATGGCCCCTTGATTTGCTTCTGGACATAAATGTAACTTCATTTTCTGTGCACGTCTTCTAGAATTCAGTGGGAAATACAATTATTCAAATTATCGTTTCCATGTTGTCGCGGCAGGAAGTAATAAGAGCCAAAATTTATTGCTTATTTATCCTTGAAAATAGATTTTATTACATGGGAGTTTTTTGTTGTTTTTTCTCCCTTTCAAAATTCAAAATTTATTGTTATTTATCCTTGAAAATAGATTTTATTACATGGGAGTTTTTTTGTTTTTTTTTCTTCCTTTCAAAATTCAAAATTTATTGCTTATTTATCTTTGAAAATATATTTTACTACATGGGAGTTTTTGTTTTTTTTCTCCCTTTCAAAATTTAAGTAGTATATGAGTAAGTGTAGGGATCACAGAATTTTGAAAATGTGCACACAATTCACTTTTCCCCATAGCACGTCATACGCAGTTTTTAACTGTTTTTTTACGTAAAATAAATAAAATAAATAGACTTATTTCCTACGTTCACTATAACCGAATATTCTTATGCTTATTTATTATGGAAGTGAAACGGAACCAGTGACTTCAGTTCACTATTACCAAGGGTTCACTACATCCTAGTTCATTGTAACAGGAGTCGACTGTACTTGTTTTCAGCCAATAGATTTCTGCATGCTGCATACAGACACTTAGTGAAAAACGGTCCAAACAAGTATTCAATTTGCTGTAGCATCGTGGACGTTTATTACAAGTGCATTCTCGATTTACTTAAGCAGGATTCAGTCTAATATTTCCTATTTGGATGAAGCTTGTTGATTCTAACTATCCTATCGAGGTTTAAGAGTTTTAGATGTTTTATTAGTTTTCTTTCGAAATTTTTCTTCCTTTAGCAGATTATTTTTCAAACAATCCTGGAAGTGCATGTCACATTGCTGACTGAAGTTGAAATTTGCTGTTTTCAATCAAAAATGTTTTCAGTTATTATGTAAAAAATATCTACTTACTGTGTATGTGGGAACAAATTGAGATAAATGCACTTAAGATTACTAGCGACCTTTCAAGATAGGTGACGATATTTATTTATTCTTATTTATAGTCACAAGTAAAACCGTAGCATGTGTCCACACAATAAACATAAGTTAAATGTTAAAAAAATTACCTTCTCACAATGTGCTTGATGTGATCTAATGAAGGCGTAGCCTGGTAGCGTGGAAAATACCTGGCCGACAATAACTTCAATTTCTTTTGGAAAGATATAAGTTGCAGTATGATATAATAGGTAACTAATAATACAATTTACAAATAAATTAACCTACTTTTCAATTAATTTAAATGAATACTTCTTTCATTGCACCACCATTTTAGACTTAAGTTGAATAAAATGGCAATGCAAAAGAAAAAAATTGATATCGGAAATTATACTGTGTGAATATTTTACAAAAACGTCTAAAACTTCGAACAGTGTAAAATAGTAGAACTTATTGGTTGTTCTAACTGAGCAAGTGACCTCCCTTGAAAATTTACACAATAAAAACTATGTTTTATGTAATAATATAAAATTAATAATTATAACAAATTTTTTAATTTAAAAAAATAATATTTAAAACAATGAACCAAATTTAAATTCTAATAATTTTCAATGGAAAATTTACTACTAATTGAAAGTTAATTACAAGTATTCGAGAATGTTGTTCACGATCCATCTGAGGCTTTCGGATCCTCGTTAATTGAAATTTGCGATAACTTATTATCTCAATGTTTAATAATAATAATTAATATATAAAGCATACAACACATCGTTTTCCTTTCTATATTCCAGATATTAGTGTTTCGCTATATTTAGGGGTCTCACCTTACTCAAGGCAATGGAGACTACGATTAGCCAGCTCCATCCTCCTTCAGGTGCCGTTGCTTCCTCCGCCTTGGTGCTGCAAGTCTCCGGTTCCGCCCCCTGCGCTGCAGAAATCCGTCTCTTTTAAAAGTTTTACAGAACGAATTAAAGTTGGAATGATGTTTTAATCTTAATACAGTCGAACGACACTGATTAGTGCAGAAACAGTCCAGCAAAGGCTAAGTATGTTTTCTGTTTGTTTTTTTTCCAAAGCACGAGTGGTTTGGAAACTACAGAAAACATAATTCCTAGAGAGGTTTATGAATGAAAATAAATATAGGAAACTGCACATGAAATGTAGTACTTGAGGTACATCTGGAAACGGTTAAAGAGTGAAATTATGTTTATATTCTGTTTAATTTCATTCATTACCACTAAATAATAGAATGTTCGCAAGGTAATCAAAGCAAAAATTAATCTAGAGTCAAAAAAACTTTTAAACTGTCGTAGTTCACACGTATTTCAAATAGACTCGTATGAGCGAGTATTTTCATAGCACAAACATATATTCAACGTCAACGGATTCTAAGCTGTAATAGTCAAGTACATACAATCCAGGAATTTCATACAGCCATATATCTTACATCAAAGAAATATATAAGCACCTGTTAGCTCTAACTCTAAGAAATCATAAAAATCTTCCTCTCCTCTTGGAGGTGGAGAACAGCACCTTCACATATCCTGAACGTCGCATAGACCTATCTAGTTCATGTCCTTCTCCATACTTGCCCGTGGTATTCTTAGACCTTACCTTGTAATGGCTACGCAATAAACAATACGGACTTGAAAAACTGACGTGAACTTAAAAAAAAGACCTTATTCCAGCAGCAATTATTTTCTTCTCGCTGGGATTCGATCTCGGGTTCTTAAAGTTAACACGCATGACACGTTTCCCCTACACTACCAGCTACACAGCAAAACTTCGTCCTGAATAAAGGAGTAAGAATGTAAACATTGGTATTTGCAGTTTTAAAAAAATTCAGAGTGTTTAATTTACATTAATTCAATATCTAGTTTTAAAATCATATTACATGAAGGAAAAATCTCTAGCGTTAATACTGTTTTTCGACAATGTTAATATTTGTTTGAAATATTCGAAAATTCAGATCTTCCGCCCAAAGTTGAACATACGCCATTTTTAAACGTCTTCTGCTTCAAGGAATATATTTACAGAAAAAATTGGAGCTCTTTTTGAAACAAAAATTGGAAAATAAGATCGGGTTAAAGTGTACAGTACCTTCAAAATTAAAAGATTCATTTCAAATTCGAAGGTTCGAAATATTAGCCAAATTGTTCAAGAAATGCAAATCCTATTTACTTTAGGATCTAGAATTACTCATACGTAGACGGATTGACAAAAAGGGTTTTCGAAAATCACTTTTTCAGATTCAAAACACAAGCGTTTTGACAGCCGTCTATATAGTAACTATATAGAAAATAACAAGATCAACAATCAACTTTTTTCGAATAAGTGACTTACAAAACGTATTTACTGTGAAAAATGTCGACACTTCCTCCTGCAGCATTACGTTACTCTCTTTATACTAGTATACATGGAGGTAAAACTATGCCAGCGTTACTAGGATTTGAACTCGGATCCCTGTATTTCTCATCACGCTGTCCAAGCGCAGTTATTACGAAAAGAATAATGTGATATTCATCCAACTAAGTTTATTTATTAGATAAATGTACTCCCAAGTGTCAAAAATATGAAATTCACAATATGAATGCCAAGGAATAAAACACGCGCAACTACATTGCTCGTTTTAGCTAGAAATATTTTGAAACAGAAGTTGAGTTTCATAGAATTCGTTGTGCAGCCCTTTCCAGTTGTTATCTCTCGGAGACTACCGCCAAGGTTGAAGTTACGTCACAGATGAATGTTGCGATAACGCTAGGCTTTAACACGTGCAGCAATGCAGTCGTTCGCCATGGATGGATTCGATACTAAGTGCACAAGTATCCCCAGCAGTCGTCTTACCTATTCCACCACAGATACTCTAATAACACTCCTCTCTCACAAAGATTTTCAACTATCACTTATCACAGATTTGACTAAAAAGAACCTGCGGCTTTTATGTGCTTGCGTTGACTACAGACGGACAGGCAGAAGTAAGAAAAATTTGCTTTTCGTTGTTTCTATTCAACAAAAATGTACAATCAATTTCAAAGGTGAAATAATCAGTAAATAGTATAATGATATTTATTAACAATATAAAACGAAATAAATAAGAAAAGAACCTTCTGTTCTTTACTTGGTATTCTTCATAAACCAATAATAAAAACATAATAAAAGCATTATTTCAACAATATTCGAATATAATTGCTGAGGATCGATGAGAAAAGCTTATTGCCGGATCCTGATAATGAAAAAAATGCATAATTCTTGTTGTTAAATATTGAAACATGTCCACAAACTGCTCACAATTATTGGGCGTTTCGTCGTAACCCGTTTCCGAATTTATGTTAACATGGGCGCCAGGAAAAAGTTTACGATAATATTTTTAGCTACGAGTATTATTGCTTCAAAGAAAACTAAATATTTTCCCGCTAGCTGGGTCGATGGGTTGCGTCTGAAATAATCGCTATTACTTATTGATAGCTGATTACCCGATCTGCCATCCATACAGAATGGTGAGGAATCTGAAAACAAATATTTTATCTAGCTACTTCTTAGCACGAATTGGCCAATGAAAATCTTTCTTTTTTCCTTTCAAAAAGAAACTTAGGATTTATTGCTTATTGCAACAGAAAGACTCCTTTGGTCATGACCTTGTTCGAACCTTATACTGAACTACACTTCGCGCGCTCTTGATCGACCTCGCCAAGAAGGACCATCTTCTCTTCCCCCCGGTGATGCGAATTCCAGAGTCGAAGTACCGCGTTCTTCTCTACCGTTCTTCCACGCGAACGTTGAAGCCACTGATCCGCACTACTTCAAATATTCGTAGTTCTAGATCGATTGACTTGCAAAAATAGTACCCAGTTCTTTTCGATTACACAGCGGAAATGTTCTAAAGTTCCACAAATTAATTACTTGTCCAGAATGTTTCCGAGTCCTATCATATGCGACTTCTCAGGAGTTCTAATTTCCGCGTGTTGTAAAAATAATTAAAGTCCAAACTGTTCGTGAACATTCGAAATTCTCTCAGTTCAATAATTAGTAGAGCTCCCTCGCGAAAAATAACAAGTAAAGGGAAGGGGGAAAAGGGTACATACGGAGTAATATAGGTAGTATACAGAAAATAAAGTAATGCTGCGAAAAAGTAAAAGGGGAAAAGTAAAATTTAGTTCTAGGCCAACGTAATTTCACATTGCAATTCTGGAGCCGTTTTTCACAAAACACATTTCAGCGTTTCTCGTAAAGCACAATTTTGTGCTCCTTTGCACAAAAATTAAATTTGTCGAGAAATTTCGAAGGAAATCATTTACACTTGTACTTACAAAGCAAAAGTGAATAAAGAACGTCCGTAATATTAATCTTACAGACGTAAGAGATAATTTTTTTGGTGAAAAATCAAAGGAATACATTACAATGGCGTTTATTCATGATTTTCAGTACTATTCGTAAAAAAGTTTCTCTGCCATCTATCGTTGCCCAAAGTACATTTTTTTTAATTCTCTCAACTTTTTGCTTTCCTAATTGTACAACCGAAATATTACTTCAAGATCATTCAAGAAGAGCAAAAACTCGACCTAAATAAAAATTTTCATTAAAATTTTGAAGCTGTTTTTCAGAAAATGGCGATTAAGTATAACTGTAAATTTAAAATGTGAAGCTACTTTTCACAGGAATCTATTTAGTTGTGGAAAAACTTTTTTTGAAATCATTTGAAGCACTTCTAATGTATACAAATCCATAGGAATATGCTTGAGAGTTATTTGAAAAACTTAGTTGTGTCATTTAAAAAACAACAACAAAAGAATACAACAAAATTAACCTTACTTCAAAACAGTGCCAATCCGTTGGAAATGTTTCAAGAAAAAAATTTAAGCCATTTTTTAGAAAATGGCGTTTGAGCGTTTCTGAAAATGCGGAAATGAGCTCATTTTAACAAAAAACTGCTGAGTTTTTGATTAACTTTATTTGATATGATTTTTAGAACATGTACTCATAAATATAAAACTGTGAAGAAATCGCCTCTAAAGTATTACCGACGTGAGAGCCAAGTCAAAAAAAATACATTTTCGTAATTTTTGGCAAAACAAAAGAATAGAGCAATATGGCGTTTATGTTATCGTATAGGGTTTGTTTGGCACTAATCGTGGAATAAATTGAAAGAAAAAATCTGGAGTTGTTTTTTGAGAAAAATCTTGTTTTTGTAATTTTTTTGAAAATTGCAAATATTGTACGGTCCGAAAGACGGACGGACAGACAGACAGACGGACGTTTTGAAAAAAAAAAATTTTCGATATCTGGGGACCTCAAAACGTGTATTTCCATTGAAATCTCGAAATCGATTTTCCGTAATATTACATAATTTTCTCTATACTACGCATGTTACTCCGAAAATATGTATGTATACGAGAAAGTAACTAGCTAGTAAAAGCTACAGAATGTCACAGACTTTCTCGTAGCTTTTTTTTCTAATTTCCTTGGTGTGGACTGGCTTTAAGGTCTTGCTCCATTCTCTGGCCATCTGCCAGCTGCCATCTATCGTCTCCCATAGTACATTTTTTTGACATTTTCCCAACTTTTTGGTTTCTTAATAGCAGAACCGAAATATTACTTCAAGAATATTAAAGAAGAGTAAAACCTCGTTCTAAATAGAAATTTTCATTGAAAAATTTCCAGACTTTTTAAGAAAATTGCGATTAAGCATTACAGTACATGCGAAATTTGAAGCTATTTTCACTGGAATATGTTGAGTTGAAAACCTTCATTGGAAGTAATTTGCAGCATCTCTACTCGCAACCCAGTAATGTCTTCAACTCGACGGAAATATGTAAATCAACGGCGCGGGAGATATTTGGAAAAAATTCAATTGTGTAATTTTTGATAAAACAAAATGATACATGTGAGAGCGTAGGCTTCCGCGGCCGGAGTCATGGTTAACTTGGCTATCCGGGAGACGCCTGCCTACGTCTGCATGACGCCTGGAAACATCTGTTTCACCTGACCGAGACCCGGCACGGGGCCCCCTGCTCCATGCCGTCCGATCACGCGCGGTGCGCCTCCCCCACCCCGCCCGGGGAGCCCTATCCCTGATTGGCCGTTGCACTCTCTCCGCATTGGCTGATCATCCGGCCTATCAGCGGACGGAGAGAAACTGCTTATAAACCCGTGCGCAGCCCACCTCCGCGCACTTATCGAAAAGAGCAAATAAGAGCAAAAAATATAAGTGCTCACTGGCTTGGCGGTGCTGAGAATCGACGGGTTTTCAACCCGAAGCTGCACGAGAAGAAGACCCCTCACCGCTGCGACCCGACGGCAGCTCTCGTTGCCGTCGGCCGCCCACGCGGATGTGCGACCCGCAGGCGCCTTGCTGCCGACCCAGCTAGACCAGTGGTACGGCGAGAGCCGCACCTCTTCGATCACCCCATCATCCAGGAAGACATCATCGCCCCTGCGCAGACACACCACCAGCAGCTGAATCGCCCATCATTGGTGAGATACGCCGGCGGATGCGCTCTGCGGTGCAAGCTAGGATTCCATCCCCTCTTGTGCGTCAAATCCCCGAATCTCTGTCCAAAATGGCCGAAAACGCGGTTGCTAGTAGCAATAAGCCCGATCATATAATAGCTAACGTCACCGTTATAGAACGAGCAGACCAAATGGCATCTGATTCCGAAGACGAGTTAACCTCTAAGACAAAGAACACCACAAGCCAGGTTACTGACCCAGTACCTAATGAGGAACCATTTAGGCTACCCAAAAAATTCTTTCGTGCCTCTAAACAACCGGCGGCAGTAGAAAACATTGCGCTCGTAAACAGGTTTGAAGCTCTCCCTGTAGATCCAGCAGCCAAAGAAAACGTTACCAAATCTGTAAAAACAATACTAGTAACTCAAACACCCACAGATTAATACAAACCAAACTAAGTGCCAAATGCGCCACGGCCCACGAAGATCTCCTCAATTGGGAGCTTTTTTATTGAAAAGGCCGCACTGAGCGACCCTATAGGTCTCACCAACCACCTACGCGCATACTGTAAAAAAGCACTCTATGCTCAGATCAATGCCCAATCACTGATCCTTCGCCCTGGCAGTGTGGAGGATCATGGAACCATCGATCGCCTCCTCAAGGAAGCTAAACATGGTACAGAACTTAACTATTATTTTCATCGTGCTACGGCCGAAAGGCGTAAACGTCTAATTATCCGCGGACTTGAAGCCAACATGTCCTGCGATGAACTGAAATCGGCATTCCAACAACACGGCATCGTTGTCCACCACATTGGTGAGATCAAAAAGAAGCTAGGTCCCAACTCTTTCGCAGGAATCGGACTCTATTCCACTGAATTCAATCATGCTCAGCTGACAGAAGTGAAAAAGATAAAACACCTTAACTTCATCAAAATCAACCTCGAGGAGCCGAAAGATAATAACAGGATTCCTCTATGCCTAAACTGCTGCGCATGGGGTCATACAAAAAACGGATGCCGCCGACAAGCGCGATGCATGGGCTGTGCGGGCATGCACATCTCATCGCTCTGCCCCGTCACGGACAGACTTAACACCCAACCGAAGTGTGCGAATTGTGCAGGAGCGCACCCGGCGAACTATAAAGAGTGTAGCTTCCATCTAGAAGCTCCGAGTTCGCCAGCAGCAACTCGATAGGCTACGCGCCGCCCGCGATCAGCGTTCCGGCAATGCGTCCACCCCTGACTACGCGCAGACGCGTACCGACTTCCCAGTGCTCGCAGCTCCTAGCGCTAGCCCTCCTGCGTGGTGGGGACAGAACCAATCGCAGGCCGCCCTAACCGCTCAACAAACAGGGACGCAGCAAACCACGGGCACCTTCTCTGAACTAAAAGAACTTTTCAACTTGCTTAAGGAATTCAATTTAGCAAAAATAATATCTGCTGCCAAAGCAGCACTTGAAATTTTCAAAGGCGAAGGCGATCGAATCGACCAAAGCACTTCGTGCTTTTGAAGCAGTTACCCAATTCTTTTAAATGGCGCAAATAACCAACCGACTGTACAACATCGCATCTTGGAACGCGAACGGCACGCTTAGGAAAACCAAATCTTTAATAGAAAAATTCTGCGATGACTATTCAGTAGCAATCCTCCTCATTCAAGAAACCCACCTCACCCTTCCAAAATTTTCAATTACGTGGCTACCACATCTACCGCGATGATAGAACTAATAGGCACGGAGGCGGGACGGCAATAGCTCTTAGGAAATCTTTACCGCACACAAGAATCGCCACACCGCAATTAACAAGTCTTGAAGCAACTATTATAGAAATAGGAACGGCCACCGGTCCGATTAACTTCATCTCGGTGTATAACAGCCCAGCGCAACCACTCTTATCCTCCGATCTGGACCTAATCTATTCTGCAGCCACCACAGCTGTAATCGGTGGCGACTTAAACGCTAAGAGGATAGAATGGGGCTGCAGGACAAATAATCCAGCCGGAAACACCCTAAGAATCTTTATCGATTCCCACCCATCGCTAATTCTCCACCCACCCAGCGGCCCCACCCATCTCATTAATCACCTCCCACACGATATTCTTGATCTTGTTATCCATTCTTCCAACCTTCAACCTACTACCCCACGTCCACTAAACGAACTCCAATCTGACCACCTTCCAATCTATCAGCAATCTTCTCGGAGCTTACCCTACCTTTAAAATCTAAATTCAAAATTAACACCGACTGGAGGAAATATCGCGACCGTGTGGCCCATAAAGTTCACGCTTCCGCTCGCGCGCCCGAAACGCCCGAAGAAATTGACGAAGCGGTCCAAAAACTTGAAGAAAAACTCCGTCACGCCTTTTTCATAAACACATCCAAAACCAAATTAGATCATCAACGCGACGCTACTCCGGCGAACATTATCTGTCTTATCCAAGAGCGCAGACGGGCACAAAGGCGCTACTATGCTACGCGGGACCCGGTCGACAAATCTACCTTTCAAATCACACGAAGAAAAGTCTCGAAACTATTACAAGCGCACAAAGAGACCCAGTGGGAAAAATTTCTATCATCCGCTGATGTCAAAGACAGAAGTGATATATGGAAACTCCAAAAAACGTTAATCAACCCATCAACACCCATTTCAGCACTAAAAGATGGCAGCACCACCACGTACGACCCACTGCGGAAAACGGATATATTTGCTTCAACCCTGGAAAAAAGATTTAGGCCAACCGCAATAAATTCTACCGCTTCTTCAAAACCAATATATCCCGTACCGGACGTCCTCCCAAATACATATGAAGAATGCCTTTCGAAATCGACAATGCTGACGGATCCCCACTAGAAGAAACGAGACTCCAAATTAGCGAAGAACAGCTCAGAGAAAAAATTAAAGAACTATGCGACCGGAAAGCGTGTGGCCCTGATCGAATAAGCGGTAAAATGCTAAAGAACCTTCCTAAGAGTGCCGTCCTTGCTCTTGTTCAGATTATGAACGCAATTATAACAATCGGATACTTTCCAACCAACTGGAAACAAGCGGAAATCATCTTAATCAAAAAGCCGAATAAAAGTCCAACCGATCCGGAAAACTACCGGCCTATTAGTCTATTATCGCAAATTTCTAAAGTCTTCGAACGTCTTCTCCTCCTTCATCACTTCTAAATTAGACGCAGAACAAGCCATCAGAGCCACTCAATTTGGTTTCGTAAGGGTCACTCGTCGGCAATGCAAACCTTCCGCCTTGCTATGGAAATCGCTTCCTCTCTCTCTTCACTGTGCCATTCCTGCTATATTCTTCGACTTTTCCTATGCCTTTGATAAAGTCAACCACCGCATTCTCCTTCAAAATGCCGCAAATTCCTTCCAAATTATCTATGCCATCTTCTATTCAGCTACCTTAAAACAGAACCTTCTATGTTAAATTTCAATCCCACAAATCATCCGCTAAATCTATCCTAGCCGGCGTCCCGCAAGGAGCCGTGCTCTCTCCTCTACTTTTCTCATTATACATCCACGACATTCCACAAACACCTCACGTCACCGAATATCTTTTTGCCGACGACGTGGCCCTTGCAACTAAATTTGCCAAAACTGAAAGCGCCGTCCGCAGACTGCAAGATGCCTCAGACAACCTTGTCCACTGGTGCCGTTTAAACGGAATAACTATAAATGCCAACAAATGCCAAGCAATTTTGTTTAGCTGGCGTAGGGAACCACTACCCACTCCCATAACCATCAATGGTGTTCGCCTCCCCTGGAATAACCATATCAAATATTTAGGAATTCAATTTGACAATAAACTTTTGTGGCAAGCTCAATGTAAGGAAGCGGCAAAGAAGATGGGCTCCCGCATCGCCCGGCTGTCACCCATTTTACGAGCAAAAAGCATCACACATAAAACGAAAGCATTGCTCTATAAAGCATGTATTAGAAGCGCGGGCACTTACGCGTGCGTAACCTGGGCTACAGCATCCGCTGATAACATACGCAATCTCATTAGATCAGAAAACAGATTCGTTAGAGTTGCTTGCCGCCCAGAACCAGGCCAACCCTTCAGTTATTACCTAAAAAAATTAAATATCCCCCCCATCCAACAATTTATTTTGGAAACAGCCAAAAACCAAATCGAATCTATTTTTCCAATCCGATCTTATCCCAACACTTCCAAGCATATGTCCAATACTACAATAAATGCCTGCAGCTGGGCGCAAGCACTTCCCAACCGACGCCCGTTACCTCCAGCCACCATCAGCCAAACCTATCGCTTAATCAACAACTCCCCAAATGCCAATCTTTACCGCAAACGCGCAACAGCCGCACCTATATAAATGCAACCACCACTAAAAACTAACACCTTAACTCCACATCTATCTACTTGTCTCCCTTTTCAATTCTATCTTGCACCGTTCTGAGCAAATCCGCCGCGTATCACATCACAAATTCAAGAAGTTTCTCAAAACAGAGCTTTTTCCGAGGCCACGTACGCTAGCGTACGCGGCAGGGCTCTGACTGGTTCCCAGAGCCCCACCCCATGCACCCCGGCGGAAGAGCGCCAACCACGGCGCAGGCCGCCCTGTCTCCGAAGAAACCACCAAGCAGTACCTCCGCGCAGCCTTCCTTGCACGGCAAGTACCTGGCGTTCTCGTGATTGAGCTCTGCTCTCACGAGACGTTTAGTGGAACACCGTGCGGGATCGCAGCAGGAGCCGAGCTCCACCCGCGATCGAGCGCTGCTCTCGCGGGGCCAACTAAGAGCAAATACCCCTGAGCAAAATGTGCCGCCAGCCAGCGATGTCAGCGGCTAACGGGGACGACTTCACCTCACCGGCGCCTGTCGCTGAGGGGGAAAACGAGCGGTGCTCCGGCGAACGGCGATGCTCGCTTGGGGATAACGTGACTTGGTTGATTTCGACCGAGCCACAGACGCCCCGAGTGCAGCGTTGCCTGAGCCGCGAGCTTCCGGAGGATAAGACTATCACCCCTCCGGAGGATAAGATAACCGTGGTGGGCGCGGAGGGCGCTCCGGCCTCAGCGGCCGTTGCGTTCGACATCCCAGCACCACCACCACTACCGATGACGGCCCTACCCATGGCTTCGCCGGCGCCGCAGCGAAAGCTGCTACCGCTGCGCCCAAAGCAGCAGCCGCCGGCGCCGCCACTGCCCTCACCCACCCCGGGGACATGGAGACGGCGCTCTCCGGAATCCCCGCCGGCGTCATTTGCGCCTTCGCGGTGGCCAACTTAAGTAGCCTTAGGGCCTACTGGGGCACCTTCCGCGACGCCGGCGCGAGAGCAATCCCGCGCCTGGCGCCCGGCAGCGAGCTCCTTCCGCGTTAAACGCGGCGCGGGTGGCGGGGCGCCGTGTCCCGCGGCGCCTCCGCACACTCACGCGCCGGTTCCCGGCACTCCTGTGGGGCGGTCAGTGAGGGACCGCATCAGCTCGCTCGAGCAGCGTATCTCTCCACCGGCCGTCCCTTACAACCTCGCATTGTCGGGGAAACGGCGCCGCAGCAGCGGCGCCGAGCTGCAGAGCGCCCCTGGCGGCGCTTTAAACAGCGCTGCGGCTGGCGCGCCTGGCGGAGGGGAAGGAAGGCCCCCCCCGCCAGCGCGGCCGCCTGTATCGATCGGTGGCGCTGCGCCTGGATTGGCCGGCGTGCTCCCCACCGCTTCGCCCGCACCGCACACCGACTGCCGCGGTGAGCTGCGCTGAGGCCCCACCACGCCCAGCGCGCCGCCTGTATCGATCGGTGGCGCTGCGCCTGGATTGGCCCGCCCCCGCACCGTCTTGCGCGTCGCGAGGTTGAAGCAGCCCGCTCCCTCCGCTCCGCGAGGCACTTAGCCGCGTAGCCGCGCCCGCCGCGCCGCTTACGGCTTTCGTTCGCTCGTGCGTCGGCGTATCCCGCCCACGCAATAGCGCTGCATCCGACATCTTTGTCGCCCACCGCGCTTCGCAGTGTGCTTGCGTCAGCAAAGGAAATCGACTTCTTTAAAAAGAGCAAATAACAGAAAGAGCAAAATATTAAGTCGATTTTCCCGAGCGCGCTTGCTCCTGCAGATGCCGCCCACACCGCCACCCTGCGTATAAAGCAGAGGCCGCACACCGCCGGGACGGCGAAAGCCGCTCCGCGGCCCACGACATTCCTGTACGGGAAGCTCCGCCCGCCTCAGCCACGCCGCAGGGTCTTCACGATTCCGCTCCAAGACGACATCACTTCGGAAAATTACAACACATCGCCGATCATCGGAGGTAAGGCCGGCCAGCGGAAACGCGCAGTAGCGGTTTCTTTTAGAATTGCCCCTTCTTCAGCCCCTTCAATTAGTTCTGACAGACTTAATGCTGAGCCAAACGGTGACCCGCCTATCCCCGGCACCATGGCAGACCAACCAATAAACGAAACCGCTGAAACTTCAGCACATGACCCCGACAAAGGAAAGAAAACGACCCGGCAACCAACGAAAACCCATCCGACCCAAACTTAAAAGACAAAGCACTCAAAGACGACCTGGCGACGCAAGGAGAACCTTCTTGCTCCAAACAAAAAACCCGAAAGGTAACCACAATCGACGAAGACGGCTTCATCACCGTCGGTACTTTTTTCCGCCCCAAACCGATTCCAGAAGCAGCGCCCGTTGAAACATCAAACCGTTTTACGGGCCTGCAGGTTGAACAGGCAATCAAAAAGGCAACAGAACAGAACAATTTACAAGAAACAAACTTGACAACTAAAGACTCTGACAATGGCAAAGCAACTCCCACGCCGACACAGACGTCGACAACACGACCAAAACCAGGCAATATCGGCGCATTTTACGTAGACAAGACGTCCATAAAAAATCCCGTGGACTTTCTGCAATTCGTAAAGGAAAAGACCACCAAACCCATCAGAGCTCAACTGACGAGGACAGAACTCATCATCAGACCAAGCTCAATTGACGACCATCAGACAATCAAACAACTACTCCGCGACGCAAGAGCAGAAGCCGACTGCGCCTACCACTACCACAGAGCTACGACTGAAAGACGACACAGACTAATCATACGAGGACTAGACAAAGACATGCCTTGCGAGGAAATTTCGGCAGAAATCCAGAGCAGAAACATCACAGTGCACCACTTAGGCGAACTCAAGAGAAAGACAGGAGACAAACTAGAGCCGTTAGGCATCTACTCAATCGAAATCAACTATGACCAAATCACTGAATTCCGGGCCATCCGCTATCTGATGCAACTCCGCATTCAAATTGAAGAACCACACAACAAAGACAGAACTCCCCAGTGCACGCAATGCCTTCTCTGGGGCCAAAACGGCTGCGGCCGCCCTCGCGTTGCATGGGATGCGCCGGGCATCACGCCACCTCAGCATGTACTGCGGACAAAACCACCTCAAAACCGAAGTGCGCGAACTGTGACGGAGAGCACCCAGCAAACTACAGAGGATGCATTGCCTACTTACAGATACTTGAGACCAGACAGACGCAACTACAAAAGGCAAAAGACTTAAAAGACGAACGCGCAGCAGCTGCCCTAAGCAAACCCTAACAGCAAACAACAGAAACTTCCACAACTACAAAACTCCGGAGCCCCTGCCAGCAATCTCGCCTGGGTAGGCAACCCACCCAACAGGAACGCGCTGCAGACAGCCCACCGACAGGCGCTTTATCTGACATAAAAGAACTTTTCGACTACTAAAAGACCTTAACCTCCTAAGCTAATTAAAGGACTAAAGACAGCAGCAGCAATTATGAAAGGACCAGAAGACACACTCACAAAATTTTAAACGCTATCCAAGCCGTTGCAGACATTTTTTAAATGACAAACAGACTATATAACATCGCTTCCTGGAACGCACAAGGCACAATTACTAGAACTAAACGCGACATTGAACAATTCTGCACCGACTTTAACATCGCAATACTACTCATACAAGAGACATTTCTGAAACCCAAAAAACCCTTCTCTCTCCGAGGCTATCAGATTTACCGCGACGACCGACCGACAGAGCAACAAGGAGGCGGCACTGCCATCGCAATACGAAAAAACCTGCCACACGAGACTACCAACACCACAACTTCAGACAATTGAAGCGACAGTAGTCGAACTCGGAACTGCAACAGGACCTGTACTTTTCATATCGACCTACAAAAGCCCCAACAAACAACTGCATCCAACAGACCTAACTACTTTGTTCTCCTAGGACCGACAACCGTACTCGCCGGCGACTTAAACGCAAAACCCAACAAACAACTCCTTACAACCGCCATCCGGCCCCACACATCTCATCAACGACATTCCCCACGACATTCTCGATCTTGTCATCCACTCTTCTTCTCTCACACCTACAGTTCCAAATCCACTGTTTGAATTAGAATCAGATCACTCCCATTCTTGCTTATACCTCGGCGCCTACCCCCACGCAACCCACAATACATCCCAGCTAAACACCAACTGGCGCGACTACCGCGACAGATTAGCCCACAAACTCCACAGCACCCAGCACCTCCTAACTACGACAAACGAGATCGACACAGCACTAGACCGATTTAATCATCAATTACGCTACTCCTACAGCAAATTCACCGACAGACAAGACCAAAAAACAAACAGAGACGCTCTTCCGACCGAAATACTAATCAAAATTCAGGACAGACGACGAGCCCAACGACGCTACTACGCCACTCGCGACCCAAATGACAAAGCACACTTCCAACAAACGAGACGTACAGTTTCCCGATTATTAAAAGAATTCAGAGCCGACAAATGGGACAACTTCATAAAAAACGCCGACATAAAAGACCGCCATGACATATGGAAAGTACAAAAGACATTACGAACTGCCAACACCCCAGTGACCGCCCTCCGAGACCCCATAACAAAAACAGAAACCTACGACCCAGCCAGGAAAACTGAAATTTTCGCAGAGACAATACATAAAAAATTCACGCCGACTCCGACTAACAGTTACATTTACGTAAACGGAAACTACATACAGGCAAACGAAACTCGACCGCTGGAACTGAACGACGTAACTACGGTAAATCTCGATAGCCCCGAAACTCTAACCGACATCACAGAAGACGAACTAAAAGACGCAATCAAAAAACTAAACCCCAAAAAAGCAAGCGGACCAGACAAAATAAACGCAGAAATGCTCCGACACCTACCACGCAGCGCCATCGCAGCTCTCCTTCAGATACTCAACGCAAGCCTCCGACTATGTTACTTCCCAACCGCGTGGAAGCACGCCACGGTCATTCTACTAAACAAACCAGGAAAGAACCACAGAGATCCGGAAAATTACAGGCCCATTAGCTTACTATCACAAACTTCAAAACTCTTCGAAAGACTTCTACTTCCAAAAATTCAATACCACCTAGACGCAACCTCTCAGAACCGAATCACACAATTCGGGTTCAAAAAAGGCCGCTCTTCATCTCTACAAGTTTTCCGCCTAGCTATGGAGGTAACTTCAACGCTAGTACTCTCTCGAACTCTCCCCGCAATATTCTTCGACCTCACTGCCGCTTTTGACAAAGTCAACCACCGCCTACTACTAGCAAAATTGCAAAAACTTCTCCCAACAACATCTTCACCTTCTTCTAACCAGCTACCTAACAAATAGAACTTTCCAAATTCGTCACTTATCACAACTCTCCTCTCCACGCAACATTCTCGCCGGAGTCCCACAAGGAGCAGTACTCTCTCCGCTACTCTTCACTCTCTTCCTTTATGACCTTCCAACCTTTCCAAACGTGACAGAATACCTCTACGCCGACGACATAGCCTTCACTGCCAAAGCACAGACGCGCCCGCAAGCCATAAGACGACTACAAACAGCCGCAAACGGACTCACAACGTGGTGTAAGCTAAATGGGCTCACCCTAAATGCAAGCAAATGCCAAGCCATCGCATTCACGTGGAGCCGGAAAGAAAAGCCCCTCCCGTTAGAAATAAACGGATCAAGAATACCGTGGCGTGCCCACATAACTTATCTCGGCGCCATCCTCGACGAAAAACTCACCTGGACTAGCATTGCGAGCACGCAGCGAAACAGATGGGCAGCAGAATCGCGCGCCTCGCACCGCTACTACGTACGAAGACGCTACGCGACAAGACGAAAAAGATCCTGTACGACGCCTGCATTCGAAGCGCCGGAACTTACGGATGCATCGCCTGGGCCGCAGCAGCAAAACTCAACTAAATCGCCTGGAACTAGCCGAAAATAGATTCATTCGCATCGCCTACCGACCAGGACCTGGGACCGCTTACTGCACAATACGCGACAATGACAAAATGACGAACATAAAAAGACATGTATACGAGCAAGCACCAAAAGAAATAGAAAAAGCTTTCACAGACTCCACTCTAGACCCCCTTTTCGATAAATACCGCCAATATTACTGTAAAAAATCCCCTACCAGCTACAAACACATGCCAACCGACGTCCGATTTCTAAGACCACCATAAAATATTAATTATTCAAAAGCCCAGCGGAGTAGCCGCGTCTGTAATAAAAACTGTCTCCACATCTTTCTCTTCAACTCATCTTCTATAAAACAAAAATTTCTCTCCACTCTCTTTAATCAAAGAAACCGCTCTGCGCATTACGCTGCAACCGCGCCTGCAGCCCAGCGGCGACGCAACCCAACTAACATCCACCGCACAGCAGAGGGGCCGCGGCGCCGCTCGCACCCGCGCGCGGCGCATGGTCCCACGCCCACTCAAGACGACAACTCTACCTAAAGACCACAGCGGATGAGCGCCTAACGGCGTAGGCCGCTACAAACAGCAGGAAATAATTCGCACTCGAGCTCCAGCGGCTCGCCGCCCGCCGTCTCCCCTCCGCTCAAGCGCCCTTGCCAGCGCGTGGCCCCTGAGACCGGGCCAGAGCGCATGGAGACGGCCGAGGAGCAGCAACGCTCTCCCGGCCAAAGCAGCGCGCCCAAAAAGGGCCGCAAAAAGAGAAGGCGCCGGGGCAAGGGCCAGACGACGGGCGGGCCTACCCAGGCTCCCGTCGCGCCCGACGCCGCGCCACAACCCCAACACGATGCCCAACAATCCAACGGTCTGGTAAGCGCGCCCTTCCACGGATTCCGAGCTTCGTCAGCTCCCCGACCTTACAGAATCCGACTTAAAATCGGTTCTGATAAGGTCTTAGAGCACGGCAGGCAACTAGGGCCCTTAACAGGGTACAAGGCGACCATTTCGAAGGTCACCAGCCGTAGCCAGCGCACTGTGTACGAGGTACATACCTACGACCGAGTGGCGTACACAGAGGCGGAGCGCTATTGCCGCAGCGCGAAATTATTTTTGTTCGCGCATCCGCCACCGCCAGAAAACTCTAACAAGTACCTCAGAGTTTTTCTTAGAGGGCTCCCGCAAGGCTACACCGCGGAGGATGTTGAAGCTCAACTTAAAGAGCTGGGTTTTACTCCTACTGCCGTAAAGCAGATTTCTCTGCTTAAAGAATCTCCGGTCGCCAGTAGCCGGGATTCTGGTGTAGCTGAAGGTGCTTCAGGCACCGAAACTCGGCGCGTGCAAGTTCCCACGGGAACTTTCGCGGTCACCCTCAGTGACAACGCCGAGTCGCGCAAAATTTACCAATTGCGGCAACTTGAGTCGTTCGCGATCGTGGTCGAACGCGAAAAATGGGCACGACCACGTTTCTGTAATAAGTGCTGCCGCTGGGGCTACATCGCTCGCAACTGCGAGTACGATGTGCGCTGTCGGCTCTGTACGGGCGAGGATCACCCGGAAGGAGACGATAAGCGCGGCACTAAGCACTGCCCGCGACTTGGAAAATTGAACTTGCGACCGACTTGCTGCAATTGCAAGCAGGGACATGCTGCATCCTTCACAGGATGCAGCCATTGCACGCTGCCCAAGCGTCCTTCAGACGGCAGTTAACGGCGGGCCGGCCTGGAGCGAGATCGCGGGGCGCCTCGGCGCACCGCGCACCTCGGGGGCCAACGCGACGCCCCCAGGGGCGGCCGGAGCGCGGCCCACTGCACCCGCAACTGCCGCGCAAACAATTTCTAGGAGCCAGTTCCTAGAATTGTTCAATCTTTTTCTACAGTCATTGCCTCACAATGACTAACTCCATCCACATAGGTCCAAATTCAGCACCTCTCCGCGCTTGTACTTGGAACGCGCGAAGTGCTATATTCAAAGCCCAGCAAATTGAAAGTTTTACAAATGAATTTCAATTAGACATTTTGGCTTTACAAGAGACGTGGCTCGGCGGTGAACACGAATTCAAACTCCGGGGATTCGCTGTTTATCGCCGAGACCGCGTAGGCAGGCCAGGTGGCGGCGTGGCGCTTGCTCTGCGTCGCGAATTACCGCAGCTCGAAGCCGAAATCCCTGCTATTGCTCTGGCGTCTCTAGAGGCGGTCGGGGCGTACGTTTGGGTAGGAAATGGCCGACTTTTGGTCGTCCGTCTACTGCCCGGACCAAACCTTAGATCCGGCTGGAATTGATGCGCTTCTCGCATTAAATTCCAAAGTCATCCTTCTGGGTGACTTTAACGCCAGACATAGAACCTGGGCGGCCTCGGAGCCACAGAAACGGTAATAAAATTGCCAATCTTGTAGCGACAAGGCGGGCGTGGAAATCTGCGCACCGAATAGCCCGACGCATTTCCCGGAAGTACGTAACAGGAACCCGGGCGTTATTGATTTTATGATCGTGAAAGGCGTTGAGTGCGTGGTTCCCCGCTCAATTGCCACACTGGATTCCGATCATAATCCAGTAACATGTGTTGTGGCATCCCTTGTAGCGAATTGCCAAAATAGATTTCGAACCTCGCGTGACACTAACTGGGCAGGTTTCTCAGCTCAGCTGAACGCTCAGCTTGAGCAGAAACCAGTAAATACGGAGGCCGAAATCGACGAGGCAGTGGATCACTTCACTGTAACGTTGAAATCGGCCTTCAAGCAAAACTCCAGTGTCACGCGAGTAGAGAATTCTCGTCCTGAGCTCTCAGACGAGCAAAGAAGGATCTTAAGAGAACTGCAGAACTGTCAAAGTTCATCGCCGCTATGGCGATCCCGTTGACGGAGAGCGGGCGCGCGGTTTAAGCAGAGAATTCCGTTCATCTCTACGGGACGAGAGAGCTGCTAAATGGTCAGAAACCATTGCTAAATGTAACCTTCACGAGAGGCACCTTTGGGATCTTTCCCGTGCGCTGGGCCGCAAACCGGGAGTAAATAGCCCGCTTCAGAGCAACGCCGGGACGGGGGCACCCGGCGCTCCACCACCTCGGCCCGTTTACGTGGACGACGCGGCAAAAAGCGAAATCTTCGCGGATTCGCTCGCGCTGCAGTTCCGCGCGTTTGAAGCGGGCGCCGCTGCGCTGCCGCTGGCTGCCACTGTAACAGGTGGCCAGCCGGTGGCGCCGGCGGTCAGCTGCAACACCATCGGCCCTTTGCTCCCTCTCACCTCGGCCCGCCGAGTGACGAAGAGGGAGCTGGAGAACGCACTAAAACGCGTTAATCCAGTCAAGTCCGCTGGCCCAGATGGATGCACCGGCGGCCAGCTGCGTGCTCTGGCGGGCGCGGAGTCGAGTTTCTACCGAGCTCCTGAATGCGTGCCTGGCGTGCGGTTATTTTCCAAAAGCGTGGAGGGTTGCGACCATTGCACTTTACCAAAACCTGGCAAGAATAAATTAATTCCTAGCAGCCATAGACCTATCCGTCTACTCTCAGTTCTAGGGAAGACGTGTGAGCGATTAATTCTGGTGCGTTTGCAACAGGAAATACGTCGCCTCAACCTTCTCAGAGATGAACAATTTGGCTTCCGAGCTGGTCACAGCTCCGCGCAGCAGCTCACGCGGCTTTGCACCGAGATCGGCCTCGCCCTCGAGAGACGGCAGAACTTGCCAGCGGTCTTTCTCGACGTGCGATCGGCCTTCGATTCTGTGTGGCATGCGGGTTTACTCGCGTGCCTCGCGGAGTCGGGGATGAGCGATTGCTATGTGAGATTGATCGCGAGCTTTCTCTCTGACAGGCAGTTCAAAGTGCGCGTCAACAACGTATATTCGTCCCTCAGACGAGCCGAGGCGGGAGTGCCTCAGGAGCGTTCTCTCCTACTCTCTTCGGCTTATACGTAAATGATGCGCCGCTACCTGCTGAATCAAAAACAGGCATTCAACGCTGCGGGCTCCTGATGTTCGCGGATGATTTTGCATATTATGCGAAATCGGCGAACGTCAGGCAGTCGGTAAAGTACCTAAGCGACTGTCTCGCCGCCTTCCCTGAATGGCTAAGTCGGAAACGACTCGCTCTTAACCTCGACAAGTGCGTCGCCGTCAACTTCACTCGTAAGAGGGCAGACCCGATGAAACGGTGAGCTTGGCCGGCGCGCATTTGCCGTGGCGGAGCGAAGCGAATATCTGGGCGTGTTGCTTGACAGCGGCCTCCGCTGGCACGCACACGCTCGATACCTGCGGCCAAAATCAAAATAGAACCCTTCTTCTGAAACCACTTCTCCGTTCTCCTGATCTTTCTCCTTCCTTAAAGCGGCGCCTATTCACCGCATGCGTGCGCCCCCTGTGGGCGTACGCGTGCGAGGTTTTCGCCGCCGCTCCACCTTCCACTCTGCGTCCCATCCGGGTCGCAGAAAACAGACAGGCTCGCGGCGCGCCCACATCTTTAAATGTACCTCTGACCGCACTCCTCGAAACGCTGACGTGTTCGGGGTTCTGGGCGTGCGACATCAGTTCCGGCGGAGCTTCAGCGGCGGGCGGAGACGGCGCTCGAGAGGGCGCTGAGGCTGTCCGCTCCGCGCATCCTGCGCGAGACCGGCGTAGCGGCGAACAGCGGCGTGCACAGGGCCTTCCACAGAAGAAAGGGCCCAAAGCACGTCGCCTTCACCTTCCGCGCACTTCCCCCGCACAAGTTCTCTGAACTGTGCGACGCGGGGGAGCAGCTAGTGCGTGGGAGGCGGTCGCCGCTTTCTGATGCCGGAAACTGCGTGGGAGGCGCGGAAACGCGCCCCGCCGGGCCTGGGCCGCCCGGATTCGAAGGCGTCACGGCGCCACGGACGCCTGAGTAAAGTCGGCGCCGTGGCGTAAATCAAAGTGTATATAGTGTACATAGTGAAGTGCAGTGGCGTGTGGTAAGAATGTACGAGTGAATGGGTTTGTAAATATAGAATTAGTATGTATGACTGAGTGAGTGAATGAACAAATTTTAAGCAAAATAGAAGAAATGAGAACAATCTAAAGAACTATAGTACATCATCAATATTTATTGTTTAAAACAAGCAGCCCAAAGTGGCCATGTATAGTTTTAATTAGTCTAAGAGTAGTTTTAAATAGTATTTTAAGATATCGCCCTCCCACAGCTCCAGAAACCTAACGGTTGGAGCATTCTTTGTATACCAAATAATTGAATAAATTCCCACCTTGCCAGGGCAACTGGTGAGGGGAAAAAGAAAAAAACCTCCGCGCATAGCCGGGATTCTGGTGTAGCTGAAGGTGCTTCAGGCACCGAAACTCGGCGCGTGCAAGTTCCCACGGGAACTTTCGCGGTCACCCTCAGTGACAACGCCGAGTCGCGCAAAATTTACCAATTGCGGCAACTTGAGTCGTTCGCGATCGTGGTCGAACGCGAAAAATGGGCACGACCACGTTTCTGTAATAAGTGCTGCCGCTGGGGCCACATCGCTCGCAACTGCGAGTACGATGTGCGCTGTCGACTCTGTACGGGCGAGGATCACCCGGAAGGAGACGATAAGCGCGGCACGAAGAAGGCCGCCCACGTTTTTGAAAATTGAACTTGCGACCGACTTGCTGCAATTGCAAGAGGACATGCTGCATCCTTCACAGGATGCAGCCATTGCACGCCGCCCAAGCGTCCTTCAGACGCGCGTGCAATTACAGGACTGAGGATCCTCGTCGGTGTTTCTAAATTCATTAGAGACCCGGCGCCTCAGACGGCAGTTAACGGCGGGCCGGCCTGGAGCGAGATCGCGGGGCGCCTCGGCGCACCGCGCACCTCGGGGGCCAACGCGACGCCCCCAGGGGCGGCCGGAGCGCGGCCCACTGCACCCGCAACTGCCGCGCAAACAATTTCTAGGAGCCAGTTCCTAGAATTGTTCAATCTTTTTCTACAGTCATTGCCTCACAATGACTAACTCCATCCACATAGGTCCAAATTCAGCACCTCTCCGCGCTTGTACTTGGAACGCGCGAAGTGCTATATTCAAAGCCCAGCAAATTGAAAGTTTTACAAATGAATTTCAATTAGACATTTTGGCTTTACAAGAGACGTGGCTCAGCGGTGAACACGAATTCAAACTCCGGGGATTCGCTGTTTATCGCAGAGACCGCGTAGGCAGGCCAGGTGGCGGCGTGGCGCTTGCTCTGCGTCGCGAATTACCGCAGCTCGAAGCCGAAATCCCTGCTATTGCTCTGGCGTCTCTAGAGGCGGTCGGGGCGTACGTTTGGGTAGGAAAGGGCCCTGACTTTTGGTCGTGTCCGTCTACTGCCCGGACTAAACCTAGATCCGGCTGGAATTGATGCGCTTCGCATTAAATTCCAAAGTCATCCTTCTGGGTGACTTTAACGCCAGACATAGAACCTGGGGCGGCCTCGGAGCCAACAGAAACGGTAATAAATTGCAATCTTGTAGCGACAAGGCGGCGTGAAATCTGCGCACCGAATAGCCCGACGCATTTCCCGGAAGTACGTAACAGGAACCCGGGCGTTATTGATTTTATGATCGTGAAAGGCGTTGAGTGCGTGGTTCCCCGCTCAATTGCCACACTGGATTCCGATCATAATCCAGTAACATGTGTTGTGGCATCCCTTGTAGCGAATTGCCAAAATAGATTTCGAACCTCGCGTGACACTAACTGGGCAGGTTTCAGCTCAGCTGAACGCTCAGCTTGAGCAGAAACCAGTAAATACGGAGGCCGAAATCGACGAGGCAGTGGATCACTTCACTGTAACGTTGAAATCGGCCTTCAAGCAAAACTCCAGTGTCACGCGAGTAGAGAATTCTCGTCCTGAGCTCTCAGACGAGCAAAGAAGGATCTTAAGAGAACTGCGTAGAACTGTCAAAGTTCATCGCCGCTATGGCGATCCCGTTGAGGAGAGCGGGCGCGCGGTTTAAGCAGAGAATTCCGTTCATCTCTACGGGACGAGAGCTGCTAAATGGTAAATTCGAGAGGCATTTGGGTTTCCCCGCTGGGCCGCAAACCGGGAGTAAATAGCCCGCTTCAGAGCAACGCCGACGGGGCACCGGCGCTCCAACACCTCGGCCCGTTTACGTGGGACGACGCGGCAAAAGCGAAATCTTCGCGGATTCGCTCGCGCTGCAGTTCCGCGCGTTTGAAGCGGGCGCCCCTGCGCTGCCGCTGGCTGCCACTGTAACAGGTGGCCAGCCGGTGGCGCCGGCGGCGCCGGCGGTCAGCTGCAACACCATTGGCCCTTTGTTCTCCCTCTCACCTCGGCCCGCCGAGTGACGAAGAGGAGCTGGAGAACGCACTAAAACGCGTTAATCCAGCCAAGTCCGCTGGCCCAGATGGATGCACCGGCGGCCAGCTGCGTGCTCTGGGCGGGCGCGAGTCGAGTTTCTACTGAGCTCCTGAATGCGTGCCTGGCGTGCGGTTATTTTCCAAAAGCGTGGAGGGTTGCGACCATTGCGCTTTACCAAAACCTGGCAAGAATAAATTAATTCCTAGCACCCTATAGACCTATTAGTCTACTCTCAGTTCTAGGGAAGACGTTTGAGCGATTAATTTTGGTGCGTTTGCAACAGGAAATACGTCGCCTCAACCTTCTCAGAGATGAACAATTTGGCTTCCGAGCTGGTCACAGCTCCGCGCAGCAGCTCACGCGGCTTTGCACCGAGATCGGCCTCGCCTCGAGAGACGGCAGAACTTGCCAGCGGTCTTTCTCGACATGCGATCGGCCTTCGATTCTGTGTGGCATGAGGGTTTACTCTGCGTGCCTCGCGGAGTCGGGGATGAGCGATTGCTATGTGAGATTGATCGCGAGCTTTCTCTGACAGGCAGTTCAAAGTGCGCGTCAACAACGTATATTCCTCCCTCAGACGAGCCGAGGCGGAGTGCCTCAGGGAGCGTTCTCTCCTACTCTTCGGCTTATACGTAAATGATGCGCCGCTACCTGCTGAATCAAAACAGGCATTCAACGCTGCGGGCTCCTGATGTTCGCGGATGATTTTGCATATTATGCGAAATCGGCGAACGTCAGGCAGTCGGTAAAGACTAAGGCGACTGTCTCGCCGCCTTCCCTGAATGGCTAAGTCGGAAACGACTCGCCTTAACCTCGACAAGTGCGTCGCCGTCAACTTCACTCGTAAGAGGGCAGACCGATGAAACGGTGAGCTTGGCCGGCGCGCATTTGCCGTGGCGGAGCGAAGCGAAATATCTGGGCGTGTTGCTTGACAGCGGCCTCCGCTGGCACGCACACGCTCGATACCTTGCGGCCAAAATCAAAAATAGAACCCTTCTTCTGAAACCACTTCTCCGTTCTCCTGATCTTCTTCCTCAAAGCGGCGCTATTCACCGCATGCGTGCGCCCCTGTGGGCGTACGCGTGCGAGGTTTTCGCCGCCGCTCCATCCTTCCACTCTGCGTCCCATCCGGTCGCAGAAAAGACGGCTCGCGGCGCGCCCACATCTTTAAATGTACCCCTGACCGCACTCCTCGAAACGCTGACGTGTTCGGGTTCTGGGCGTGCGACATCAGTTCCCGGCGGAGCTTCAGCGGCGGGCGGAGACGGCACTCGAGAGGGCGCTGAGGCGGTCCGCTCCGCGCATCCTTCGCGAGATCGGCGTAACGGCGTGCACAGAAGAAAAGGCCCACAGCACGTCGCCATCACCTTCCGCGCACTTCCCGCACAAGTTCTCTGAACTGTGCGACGCGAGGGCGCAGCTAGTGCGTGGGAGGCGGTCGCCGCTTCCTGATGCCGGAAACTGCGTGGGAGGCGCGGAAACGCGCCCGCCAGGCCTGGGCCGCCCGGTTCCGAGAGCGTCGCGGCGCCACGGACGCTTGAGGATTTCGGCGCCGTGGCGAGCAAAGTGCAGTGTACAAAGTGTAAATAGTGTTAGTGTTAGTGGAGGAGTGTGGTATGAATGAGTGAGGAATGTGTTTGTAAATATAGCATAAGTATGACTGAGGGAGTGAATGAATAAAATTAGAAAAAAGAAGATTAATGAACAATCTTATGAACTTTGTAACCACAATCGAAGAATTTTCTTTTGTAAAACAGTCGCCCAAAGTGGCAATGCATAGTTTTAAGTTAGTTTAAGATAGTTTAAAGTAGTATTTTTAAGATGAAAGCTTCCCAAGCTCCAGAAATCGTAAGATTGGAGCAATTACTTGTAGTCCCATAATTTGAATAAATTCCGCCTCGCCAGGGATACTGGAGAGGGGAAATTAAAAAAACCTCCGCGCGACCTAAGCGACTGTCTCGCCGCCTTCCCTGAATGGCTAAGTCGGAAACGACTCGCTCTTAACCTCGACAAGTGCGTCGCCGTCAACTTCACTCGTAAGAGGGCAGACCCGATGAAACGGTGAGCTTGGCCGGCGCGCATTTGCCGTGGCGGAGCGAAGCGAAATATCTGGGCGTGTTGCTTGACAGCGGCCTCCGCTGGCACGCACACGCTCGATACCTGCGGCCAAAATCAAAAATAGAACCTTCTTCTGAAACCACTTCTCCGTTCTCCTGATCTTTCTCCGTCCAAAGCGGCGCCTATTCACCGCATGCGTGCGCCCCTGTGGGCGTACGCGGCGAGGTTTTCGCCGCCGCTCCATCTTCCACTCTGCGTCCCATCCGGTCCGCAGAAAATGGCAGCCCGCGGCGCGCCCACATCTTTTAAATGTACCCCCTGACCGCACTCCTCGAAACGCTGACGTGTTCGGGGTTCTGGGCGTGCGACATCAGTTCCCGGCGGAGCTTCAGCGGCGGGCGGAGACGGCGCTCGAGAGGGCGCTGAGGCCGTCCGCTCCGCGCATCCTGATGCCGGAAACTGCGTGGGAGGCGCGGAAAAGCGCCCCGCCAGGCCTGGGCCGCCCGGTTCCGAGAGGTCGCGGCGCCACGGACGCTTGAGTGATTTCGGCGCCGTGGCGAGCAAAGTGCAGTGTACAAAGTGTAAATAGTGTTAGTGTTAGTGGAGTGGAGTGTGGTATGAATGAGTGAGTGAATGTGTTTGTAAATATAGCATAAGTATGACTGAGGGAGTGAATGAATAAAATTAGAAAAAAGAAGATTAATGAACAATCTTATGAACTTTGTAACCACAATCGAAGAATTTTCTTTTGTAAAACAGTCGCCCAAAGTGGCAATGCATAGTTTTAAGTTAGTTTAAGATAGTTTAAAGTAGTATTTTTAAGATGAAAGCCTTCCCCAAGCTCCAGAAATCGTAAGATTGGAGCAATTACTTGTAGTCCCATAAATTTGAATAAATTCCCGCCTCGCCAGGGATACTGGAGAGGGGAAATTAAAAAAACCTCCGCGCGACCTAAGCGACTGTCTCGCCGCCTTCCCTGAATGGCTAAGTCGGAAACGACTCGCTCTTAACCTCGACAAGTGCGTCGCCGTCAACTTCACTCGTAAGAGGGCAGACCCCGATGAAACGGTGAGCTTGGCCGGCGCGCATTTGCCGTGGCGGAGCGAAGCGAAATATCTGGGCGTGTTGCTTGACAGCGGCCTCCGCTGGCACGCCCCGCTCGATACCTTGCGGCCAAAATCAAAAATAGAACCCTTCTTCTGAAACCACTTCTCCGTTCTCCTGATCTTTCTCCTTCCTTAAAGCGGCGCCTATTCACCGCATGCGTGCGCCCCCTGTGGGCGTACGCGTGCGAGGTTTTCGCCGCCGCTCCACCTTCCACTCTGCGTCCCATCCGGGTCGCAGAAAACAAACGGCGCGCCTCGCGGCGCCCCATCTTTAAATGTACCCCCTGACCGCACTCCTCGAAACGCTGACGTGTTCGGGGTTCTGGGCGTGCGACATCAGTACCCGGCGGAGCTTCAGCGGCGGGCGGAGACGGCGCTCGAGAGGGCGCTGAGGCCGTCCGCTCCGCGCATCCTGCGCGAGACCGGCGTAGCGGCGAACAGCGGCGTGCACAGGGCCTTCCACAGAAGAAAGGGCCCAAAGCACGTCGCCTTCACCTTCCGCGCACTTCCCCCGCACAAGTTCTCTGAACTGTGCGACGCGGGGGAGCAGCTAGTGCGTGGGAGGCGGTCGCCGCTTCCTGATGCCGGAAACTGCGTGGGAGGCGCGGAAACGCGCCCGCCGGGCCTGGGCCGCCCGGATTCGAAGGCGTCACGGCGCCACGGACGCCTGAGTAAAGTCGGCGCCGTGGCGTAAATCAAAGTGTATATAGTGTACATAGTGAAGTGCAGTGGCGTGTGGTAAGAATGTACGAGTGAATGGGTTTGTAAATATAGAATTAGTATGTATGACTGAGTGAGTGAATGAACAAATTTTAAGCAAAATAGAAGAAATGAGAACAATCTAAAGAACTATAGTACATCATCAATATTTATTGTTTAAAACAAGCAGCCCAAAGTGGCCATGTATAGTTTTAATTAGTCTAAGAGTAGTTTTAAATAGTATTTTAAGATATCGCCCTCCCACAGCTCCAGAAACCTAACGGTTGGAGCATTTTTTGTATACCAAATAATTGAATAAATTCCCACCTTGCCAGGGCAACTGGTGAGGGGAAAAAGAAAAAAAACCTCCGCGCGATCCCGTTGACGGAGAGCGGGCGCGCGGTTTAAGCAGAGAATTCCGTTCATCTCTACGGGACGAGAGAGCTGCTAAATGGTCAGAAACCATTGCTAAATGTAACCTTCACGAGAGGCACCTTTGGGATCTTTCCCGTGCGCTGGGCCGCAAACCGGGAGTAAATAGCCCGCTTCAGAGCAACGCCGGACGGGCACCGGCGCTTCACCACCTCGGCCCGTTTACGTGTGGGATGACGCGGCAAAAAGCGAAATCTTCGCGAATTCGCTCGCGCTGCAGTTCCGCGCGTTTGAAGCGGGCGCCGCTGCGCTGCCGCTGGCTGCCACTGTAACAGGTGGCCAGCCGGTGGCGCCGGCGGTCAGCTGCAACACCATTGGCCCTTTGCTCCCTCTCACCTCGGCCCGCCGAGTGACGAAGAGGGAGCTGGAGAACGCACTAAAACGCGTTAATCCAGCCAAGTCCGCTGGCCCAGATGGATGCACCGGTGGCCAGCTGCGTGCTCTGGGCGGGCGCGGAGTCGAGTTTCTACTCGAGCTCCTGAATGCGTGCCTGGCGTGCGGTTATTTTCCAAAAGCGTGGAGGTTGCGACCATTGCACTTTACCAAAACCTGGCAAGAATAAATTAATTCCTAGCAGCTATAGACCTATCAGTCTACTCTCAGTTCTAGGGAAGACGTTTGAGCGATTAATTCTGGTGCGTTTGCAACAGGAAATACGTCGCCTCAACCTTCTCAGAGATGAACAATTTGGCTTCCGAGCTGGTCACAGCTCCGCGCAGCAGCTCACGCGGCTTTGCACCGAGATCGGCCTCGCCCTCGAGAGACGGCAGAACTTGCCAGCGGTCTTTCTCGACATGCGATCGGCCTTCGATTCTGGGTGGCATGCGGGTTTACTCGCGTGCCTCGCGGAGTCGGGGATGAGCGATTGCTATGTGAGATTGATCGCGAGCTTTCTCCTGACAGGCAGTTCAAAGTGCGCGTCAACAACGTATATTCGTCCCCCAGACGAGCCGAGGCGGGAGTGCCTCAGGGGAGCGTTCTCTCTCCTACTCTCTTCGGCTTATACGTAAATGATGCGCCGCTACCTGCTGAATCAAAAACAGGCATTCAACGCTGCGGGCTCCTGATGTTCGCGGATGATTTTGCATATTATGCGAAATCGGCGAACGTCAGGCAGTCGGTAAAGTACCTAAGCGACTGTCTCGCCGCCTTCCCTGAATGGCTAAGTCGGAAACGACTCGCTCTTAACCTCGACAAGTGCGTCGCCGTCAACTTCACTCGTAAGAGGGCAGACCCCGATGAAACGGTGAGCTTGGCCGGCGCGCATTTGCCGTGGCGGAGCGAAGCGAAATATCTGGGCGTGTTGCTTGACAGCGGCCTCCGCTGGCACGCACACGCTCGATACCTTGCGGCCAAAATCAAAAATAGAACCCTTCTTCTGAAACCACTTCTCCGTTCTCCTGATCTTTCTCCTTCCTTAAAGCGGCGCCTATTCACCGCATGCGTGCGCCCCCTGTGGGCGTACGCGTGCGAGGTTTTCGCCGCCGCTCCACCTTCCACTCTGCGTCCCATCCGGGTCGCAGAAAACAGACGCGCGCCTCGCGGCGCGCCCACATCTTTTAAATGTACCCCCTGACCGCACTCCTCGAAACGCTGACGTGTTCGGGGTTCTGGGCGTGCGACATCAGTTCCCGGCGGAGCTTCAGCGGCGGGCGGAGACGGCGCTCGAGAGGGCGCTGAGGCCGTCCGCTCCGCGCATCCTGCGCGAGACCGGCGTAGCGGCGAACAGCGGCGTGCACAGGGCCTTCCACAGAAGAAAAGGCCCAAAGCACGTCGCCTTCCGCGCACTTCCCGTTCTCTGAACTGTGCGACGCGGGGGAGCAGCTAGTGCGTGGGAGGCGGTCGCCGCTTCCTGATGCCGGAAACTGCGTGGGAGGCGCGGAAACGCGCCCCGCCGGGCCTGGGCCGCCCGGATTCGAAGGCGTCACGGCGCCACGGACGCCTGAGTAAAGTCGGCGCCGTGGCGTAATCAAAAGTGAAGTGAAGTGCAGTGTTGTGTGGTATGAATGAGTGAGCGAATGAGTTGTATATATAAATTAAGTATGAATGAGTGAGTGAATGATCATAAAATAAAATACAAGAATATAAACAATTTAAAGAACTCATTAATATTATCCGAACAAATTTCTGTAAATAAAACGAAGAGCCCGAAGAGGCACTGTTTAGTTTTAAGTAGATTAAGATTAGTTTTAGTTAGTTTGATTAAATTACCGCCCTATCCAGCTCCAAAAACCGAAAGGTTGGAGCGTAATGTATCCCAGAATATGAATAAACTCCAGCCTCGCCAGGGCTACTGGCGAGGGGAAAATAAAAAAAAAAAACCTCCGCGCAGTACTACGCCCTGAGGAAGGTCGCAGAATGGCGACCGAAACGTTGGCACCTGTGCCCTGGACGCGGCGTCTCCCGGATAGCCAAGTTAACCAAAATGATACATCACATGATACATCTGCTACGCTGGCTCTTAAAGATCTGAAGAGAGGCGTAGCTTATTAAACAACGCACATTTAGCTCCCTGTCAATTTTAAAACGAATATGTGTTAAAGGATGAATGTCTTATATTTAATAAAGAAGAGCATTGTTTTCTTTCATAACTAGCAAAAGTCACGAGGACTTACAAGTGTATGACTCATATTTTTAGTTACAACATTCTATAACCAGAAAGTTAATAGCCCCTTGATAAATTGAATGCTGTTCTAATCTCCATATTAACTCTTAGGTGTTTCAGTCCCCTTAAAAAGTAGGTGGTATGGGTGATTGCCCATTGCAGTCATAAATACTGATTCGATAAATACATAAACGATGAAACACGGTGTTGCTTGAAAACATTCACTGTTTCGAAGTGCTGTCATTGTGATAAACATAGCTAGACGACAAAAAATCAATGATAGCGTGTTTATCTTTTTAGAGGCTTTTAGTGTGACATTGATTTTTCCTATCAGGACATGGAATGTATGCGCTACTTCATCTAACATTAGCTGATAATTACAATTTACAACCTTCCACATCCAGCTTTGACGGTTGGAAATATATTTTTCTTTTAGTATTTTTAAGCCAACTGCCAAACATTGAAATTATGCTTCAGTGCTCAGCAATTGCACAGACCTGTGATGAAAACATACAAAGCAATTGATCCTTAACCACCCCTTATATCCTGAACTTCATATATTTTTGGGTGTTGATTTAAAAAACAAATCCATCCCCGTAGGTTTTCTTGAGAAGTTCAATTTTACTTGGATTTTTTATGAATATTTACCACATTTTTCAGCGTTGAATTTCTTCCCTCCCTGCCTGGCCATCACTCTATCGACGTGAAACCAACAGAAAACGTATGTGGCACTTCGCCGTCACCATCCTTCCCCATCTCAATCGCTATTAATAACTTCACATTTTCATTTTCCCTCTGTTCAATCAATGGATTTTACTGAGATTTGCATGTCATATTACCATACCTGGGTTATAGCGTAGGCAGGTGGGTAGTTCATTTATTCCATGCTCCCTCTTAGTTGTCTTAATTTATTTGGAAATTTTAAATTTTCTTTTGTTTATTGTTACGTTTGTGTGTTTAACGAATTCCTCACTTGAATTTGTATTCTTATTGCAGCGTTTATCAATGGTGGGCGTAGTATATTCTTGGGGTATCTTGAAACCATTTTTTTATGTCTTCTGCTGAACGTCCTAGATTAAAGTTAATACAATCTTCCTTTAGTAAGTCGTCAAAAAAAATTACAGATAGTCTTCTAATAAAAGTATTCAAGTTTTCTATTTTCAGTTCGTTTCTAATGTGGCTATTAGGCGCGTATCATGGACCTTTAAGTATGCGTCTTTATTTTGAACTATTTGAATTTTCTCTACGTTACTTTTAGTGTCCGCACCCCAGACAAGGTAAGCATAAGTCAGAGATAGTCTAATAATCGATTTGAATAAATCAATTATTATCCCACATTCTATTGTTAGTCTTGTGTGCCTATTTATGTCTCTATAGCTAAATATCTCGCTGATAGATCTTTTTTCATCCATTTCAAATTTGTGTTGGTAATTTTAGGACTTCATGGTGTAAATATCCTGGGTTCTTTTTTATTTGCCATTGTGAGTACCAATTCATAAACACATCTAATGCTTTTTGTAAAATTTCTCTACCTTGATCAATATCTTTGTTTGTTGTGAACTGCACTATGTCATCCTCGAAACATGCTATTTCTGTTCTTTTCATCTGAGGATAGTATGCATCGTAAATGTTAAAAAGGGTTGGTGAGAGCTGTGACCCTTGCGGTACTACTGCTTGCGTGATTTTTTGATAAGGTATTATTAACTTTTACCGCGAAGGAGTGATTTTTCAGGAAACATTTAATTATTTCATAAAGATTATGGGATATTCCTAAATTTATCATTTTATACAATAGGCCTGCACGCCAAATTTTGTCAAAGACATTTTCTACGTCAAGGAAAATAGAAAAATTGTATTTTCGCTGGTGAAATCAGTTTGCTATATTTTCAGTTAGTTGTAAAACCTACTGAGTGGTAATGTTTGCCAAATCCTAATTGTTCTTTTGAAATTATATTGTTGTCTTTTAGGAATGTCTTTAAAATTTTTAATACATTTTTCAAATATTTTTCTTATATAAGGTAGTAAACATATTGGTCTTTAGTTTGAAGGCAAACTGTGGTCCTTGACAGGTTTGCTTATTGGTATTATTATACATTTTTCCTTGCATCCGGAAAGGAAAGGATAGGGAAGATCGCGAGCAGTCCGTGGCCCGTTTGTTAGGGTACCGCTCCGGTATTCGTCTAGTGTTGATCGGAGAAACCACGGAAAACTGCCAATCAGAGCAGCCGGCCGCTAGAATTATCCTCCAGACAGCGACTGAATTCGACGTAGCTGACAATCTAGTGTCGAAAATCCTACCGCCATAGGAACACGAGTCGCGGAAGCTTACGTTTACATTTGATTTCAATGTTGTAATTAAATAATATTGTACTCTTTAACATAGAGTAATGGGACCAAAAGTAATTGGTTTCTCAGATTTGCCACAAAAGTAAGCAATCAAAACTTTTTCCGAAATGGAATGGGGTTTCTTCCCCACACCAACCTTTAAAAATTAAATACTTATACTCACTCTCATATTTTTTCGTGATTTGTTGGGTAAAAATGTTTCTAAATAAATTACCAGTGATCTTCATAGTATATTCAACTCTTATTCGGGGCACATGAAGATTATTTAACTCCTTATCAAATGTAATTGGTAAATTGTATTTAGCAATTGAATACTCGTATATATTGTGTATCTCATGTACGAGAATTATATTAATGAGCTGTCTAAAATATAGGTATTCCATGCAATTTTGTAAACCATTGTAAATTTATATGAGCTGTATTTTTACTTTCTCTTATACGTACGTATATACGGAGTAATACACGTAGGATAGAGGAAGTTATGTAATGCAGCGCGAAAAATGGCGGATTTTCAGCAGATAAACTTCATTCCCCGGCCCTGATAACGAAAAAGTAGATAAATTCAGTTTCTAAATTAAGAAAAAACCTAACACGTGGTGTAGCCAGAATCCATCTTTTGTACGTCCTTGATTTCGAAAACAATTGAAATTCCGTTGAACAATTGAAATTGATATTCCGTCCGTCCGACGTATGTGAACAAACCTAGTGCCTAAACCTTAGGATGTTTTCCAAATTGAAGAATCCCTGTGGTTTTCGCGCGAGCTGAAGCTCTGCGATTTTGAAAAACATTCATTAATATTTGGGGGGATTTTATATGAAATCTTATTTTCAAAATTTTCCGAAAAGCGGTTTCAAATTTTTTCTTCAAATTTCTTGTAAGGATAGAGTTAAATACACGTATAAATGTGGCTTAGGTCCGATTTTCAGGATTAAGTCTGAATTTTCGAAAATTGTAAAAGTATGCATTTTTTCGGCAACTTCTTACAACTACAATATTGAAGAAAGAGACTTTTCCTTGAAACGAAATTTGTTGTCCATAAATAGTTCTTGCATTAAGATCATGTAGATATTTTGTAACTTTCAGTCGTTTTTGATCAATAATGAGTAAAATATTTGCAATTTTAAAAAATTCCATAACAAGATTTTCCCGAAAACGGCTCCTTATTTTTTTAAATTGTTGGTACTGTTAGTGGCAAATAAACCCCATACGATGACATAAACCTCAAATTACTTTGTTTTTGTTTTTCAAAAATTACAAAATGTAATTTTTTGCCTTTTCTCTCATGTCCGTAACACTTTAGAATCGATTTCTCCACAGTATTAGATTTATGAGTACATGTGCTTTAAATAATGTTAAATAAAGTTTCTAAAGAACATAACAGTTTTCTGTGAAAATTAGCTCAAAATCCCGCATTTTCAGAAACGCTCAAATGCCATTTTGTCAAAAATGGCTCCAAATTTTTCTTCAAACTTTTCCATCGGGTAGTGATAATGGCTCTGTTCAATATGACGTAAAGTTCATTTTGGGGTATTATTTTGTTTTTTCAAAAAATTACCATCTCTCACGCCGTTACTATATATGCACATTTGAACGTATTTGTATGCACTATTGAATTCGAAAGTGGAAGTTCTCCAAATGGCTTCAAATGAAAGTTTTTCGAAAACTCAATAGATTCCTGTGAAAAAGAGCTTCAAATCTCGGATTTACAGTAATGCTTAGTACTATTTTCTTAAAAATGTCACCAAAGAAAAACTGTTAATTAGGACTATGTTTTAATCTTCTTTAATATTCTTAAAATAATTGAAATGATTGAAGGCGTTGTCATTGTCAACAATAGTATTTATTTCACAAATAGCAGCTTTCGATAGCTTAGCCATCATCATCAGTTTTCTGCTGTCTGGGAGCCACAAAACGACTGCAGTCGACTTCAGAAGACTGCAGAAAAGCTAGTGTCGAAAATCCTGCCGCCGTCAGGACTCGAACCTAGGACCTCCCTTCATACCGGGAGGAAGTAGTGTTCCTTCTTAGCTGGTTGGTGAGATGCAGTGCCGACTTGGACGTCGGCTTCTGGGGGGTTCCCTCTCCAGCTATCTTTCCCAGCAAAAGCACCGCCTCAGACGCGACAAGCTCTACGTTCCCAAGTGATCTCCAGACGTGTCTGGTAGTTTAAGTGTATGATGATAGGACAAGGAAGAGGAAAGAAAGATCGCGCGTGGGCCGTCGGTCGATTCTTAGGGTACTGCTCAGTCATTCGTCTGGCAAACCGTCCTGCTCTGATACGAAAAACTGGTTTATCCGATCAGAACAGCCGGCCGCACGAGTTCTTCTCCAAACAGCGACGGAATTCTTTTACCCGATTCAGAGATTACCTAAAAGATCGAAAATCTGCTACGCTGAGCACTGGAACTCTGAAACTCCCCGGTCAAAGACGGCGCAGACAGTTGAAATGCCGACTCTGAGCTAAAGTGAAGCTGACAAAGAATAATTAGTCGTTGGGCTAGTTAGTGACGATTTAACGAAAATGAGATGATGGATAAAGCGAGTCAGAATTCATTGCTCTTATATAATCGAACAACACGTTTGTAACTCGAAAATTAAATAGGTGAAAACGATTTTTAATCATTTGTATCAGAATGATACAAATGCACGTGCTAAAGCCACGTATGATGCTACTTTCTAAGACCACGTATGATTTTCTTCTCGTGGATGCTAATACCATGTATGTATCTGACGATGGCTTTGCAACTTTCTTCTTTTAATAATGGGCTGGTCGAACAGTTATCTCCTGCATTTTATAGTATTCTTTCAGTCCTAAATGTATTGCCTTGATGTGGAGAGGCGTTTTAATTCGTAATACAACACAATATTCCAGACACGGGCAAGAAGGATGGCTAAATTGGTGACTTCTTGTAAAAATCATTAGTCATGTGAGAGATTCAAATCAATCAGTTTTAACACTATGAAAGAGTGTTGCAATAGTTACCCTGTAGCTATCATTATAATTTACTAATAATTATTAAATAATTTAAAACAATGACAGAGCGCGTAAGACATGTCGTTAATAATCATTCCACAAATTATTAATAGAATGATTCAGATGGTGACCTTGTTCCATCTGTTTTTGCTTCGTGACTTATCAATTGCATAGAACAACATTGCCTTGAACCCAAGCTTCCAATTCCGATATACAATGATAGTTGCGTGTATCAGAAAAAGAATTCGGTGATGAAAAATACCTTGAGAAAGTTCACGGTCACATGGAATGTGACAGTGTATACGTTACTATGGACAGAAAGCTAAACTAACAAACCAATATTTACCTCCCAAGAGGCAAAAAAAAACACATTTATTTTTACGTAAAATATCTATTTTTTGATTTCTTCAAAGAATATTCTAATGAATCGGTTCAGTACTATGAATCCTTCGTCCAGGACGAAAAACTGAAAATTTAACAATAAATGAAGTGAGAGTTCAATACAACGATCAACGGATAATGTGCAAGCTGTCATTCAATGAAGAGTTCCAGGAAATACCCAGTAGGCCGAAAAAATTGCCAAAAAAATGAAATGTTTGAAAATCTATAATGAAAAGCTTCGAAAGAAAGTGATATCTCCAAGAACGAGGTCAACGATTTTCAAAAGGCTTTCATGACTTCTACTAAAAATTACCACGCTAAATGTGAGTAGTGCGGTAGTGCAAATATGTAAAATAGAATACTCACTTTCGCTCTACAGTTTAATTCATTCTCATAACATACGCCTTGATATAATTCCACATATCATAAAAATATGCTTCATATTTCAGTAACCAGCCAAGAAAGTGTATATGTATTCCCAAAAAAGTATATTATTCTAACACGAGTTTCACATTTCTTTAAAAATCTTATAAGCGTTAGTGCTCTCAGATTAAAAAGGTTTTTCCGTTCGCCTGTAAATTAGTATGTAGACGACTTCCATGGCATTAAAAATAGGCCATGGATATATTTATAATTTTAAGATGTACTTTTTTTGCTTGTGTATAAATGTGAAGTGCATTTAAAAATAAACATTTATGAATTTTTCCTTGCAGGGCCGTGAAAGCATCTTAAGGGGCCCAAGACATGACCTAACATTGGAACCCCATAATATTGAAAAATTGAACACATGTGAAAATATATATGAAACAATAATTATTGCAAACTTTAAAATATTAAAATTTACTATTAAATAATAATAATAAGAAGAAGAAGAAGAAGAAGAAGAAGAAGAACCGTCTTTTTTTCTTACAAAACTTATAAACCAGACCGTACGAACCAGCACGGATTTTGAAATAGATTTAGAATTTCCTGATTTTCATTACTTAAAAAGCAAACATTACTTCTGTTTTATGAAATGCACACTTCTGTCAAAGTTCTGTATTTATGGCTCTCTTTAAATACATTATGACCCATTATCGCGAAGTTAGATTAGTTTTAGATCATCGGTTTTGAGCGTGGACCCTCGAAAACTCCGACCTTATTGATAAATACTACTGCAAATGTTTTAAGTGTGCGTTTACTAAATGCTTTATTTCGATGTAATCGACGAACGTATGAGTTTAAATAGTTAAAGGGTACAATAAATTGAAATAATTTATAATCTTTTGTAATATCTTATGGAATTTTCGAAACCTTATTTAAATATATTTATTAATTTTTCGTATAATTAATAAAATAGTAGTCCTTATTTTTTCATATTTCGCAATTGTGTATTGTTTTGTTAAGATCTCTTGTGAAAGGATGGGGTGCTAAACAGCAGCGCAGTCTGATGCACAAATACACCTCCGCCTCTACCACAGAACATCGCGAATGTCAGAAGCCCTGCGAGGCGTGCACCACTCACCCCGGAAATTGTCCGCGCCATCCTGCAGACCCTTCCGCCGCGGAGACCGTCGGCGACTGACTGTGTGCCGCCGCCGCCGCCCCGCCCCGCCGCCTCCGCCCCGCCGTCGCCGCCGCCGTGCCGCCCCCTCCGTTGCCTACTTTGCTCATTCACCGCTGCCGCCGCCTCCGCCGTCGTCAACGCCGCCGCATCTACCTTCTCCACCGCCGCCGCCGCCGCCTCCAAGGAAAGCAGCCGCGGTGCGCCGCGTTAGGAGAAGAAAGTGAAAGGGGGCGGCGCCGAGATGACGTAGCGGAACACCGCGCGTCCGTCGCCCCAGGTTCGCCTCCTTTCCGGTGCACCGGGAAGGAAAAGGCAGGCTGCTGGGGTCATACGCTGCGCCGCCGACACTCAACGGCAGTTCCTCCATAGTATCCTGGCGTGTTGCGACATCTTCCTTAATAAATAGTTTAGTTTCTCCGGCAAATACATTTGAAGTTCCTAACGGAGTGGAGGGGACAAGCGGCCACAACGCTTGCATTAATTGCCACGAAAATTGTTGCTGGTTAGATATTCCTGGTTTTCAGCTCCTTAATTTTTCATTTTATTCTAAATACTTTAAGTTCCATTTGTTTAACAATTACAGCATAAATTTTAAAATACAACTCCAGTCGGCTACCGAACAATCTTCAACTTGGGAGCAAGAAAGAGTCATCAATTGGCTTCCAGAAATACCCCCCCGGTGAAAATTGCGTCCTTCCTCCACAGGTTTCAAGGCGAAATAGCCTGAGCTTGTAAGCGTAAATCGTAACCTGGAGAGAATTTTCAAACTTTTCTTCAAAACGGATCCAAAGTTTTTCGGCCTACATATGTAACCACAGTCGAACATCCGCCAACGTCGGAACTCGAACTCTAGGGCCTCGCGGTCATTAAGGTTACAGGGAAAACTGTAACGATGCCACTGAGCTATCGCAACATTTGCAACGTGTACTTAAAAACATTGTAAATCTTTTTCCATACAAAGTTTTAATTTTTCAATATTACAAATATTCAATTGTTTCATATTATTCGTGCGCATAGTAAACTTAACTTAAAGCTTCCTTCTTGAATCGTGTGTAACAAATGGGACAAATTGTATATTTGAAAACATTATTACAATACAATTAATTAATTATTACAATTAATACAATGAAGATCTATTGAGTGACAAAATGATATTCCTCTAAAACTAAAAAATGTACCGAAACGAATGTTTGCTAAGGTTACATTTTTTATTTTGATGTTGTGCATCAGTTAAAAATTTTTGAATGTGGATTAAAATTAGTTTATTATTAGTACAAAACGATGGTAGTTTTAGTTTATCGATATCATTGATTTTCATGGGTTTTGTTGCTAACTTTACGGTAGGTGAACCCCGCAAACGTATACATTTTTTATTTTGATGTTGTTTTAATTTGGTTAAAATTTTTAATTAGTACAAAATTGTGGTATTTTTAGTTTTTCGATATTGGGTTGTTGCTAACTTTACGGTAGGTGAACCCCGCAAACGTATACATTTTTTATTTTGATGTTGTGCATCAGTTCAAAATTTTTGAATTTGGTTAAAATTAGTTTAATATTAGTACAAAATGATGGTATTTTTAGTTTTTCGATATCGATTTTCATGGGTGCTGTTGCTAACTTTACGGTAGGTGAACTCCCGCAAACGTATACATTTTTTATTTTGATGTTGTGCATCAGTTCAAAATTTTTGAATTTGGGTTAAAATTAGTTTAATATTAGTAAAAATGATGGTATTTTTAGTTTTTCGATATCATTTTCATGGGTGTGTTGCTAACTTTACGGTAGGTGAACCCCCGCAAAGGTTTACATTTTTTATTTTGATGTGCATCAGTTCAAAATTTTTGAATTTGGGTTAAAATTAGTTTAAGGGTTTTTTTAATGTTCTGCATGGTACAAATTTTTTAAATTTGGGTTAAAATTAGTTTAAAATTAGTACAAAATTATGGAATACTCTTTTTTAATTTTCTGATAAGTGGGTGTGCTAACTATACGGACATAGAGACGAGCTCATAAATATACATATCGCCATATGTTACATTACAAAATTTTCGAGAAATTAAGTTTTAAAGGCCCACGTCGACTGCTGATTTCCGTAATCTGAACGTGAAATTTCGGGTGATAAGCGGCCAGGCCATTCCTTTTCGTTGCGTCGACCCTGCGATAAATGTAGTGATGCAATGTGCAAAGTAGCTCACGAAAACCCGCGATTTGCTCTTTAAGACTACACCCTCTCATTTCTGGAGACAGTGTAATCACCCATAGCTATGTTCTGAAAATATAAATGGCACATATCAACGTAACTTTGTGCGTTTCTACCGATTTTCCCTCCCAATGAGGATTTTCCCTCTCTTGGCAGTAAATTTTAGAGATAAATATGCATTGGAAGTATAGTAATTTTGAATGTAGTTTAGCAGATAGAACTTTTTTATTCCCAAAATACACTTTTAACTTGCTATCTTGCAAATAGAACCAGCAGTTTTCTAGAGGTGCTACAAAAAATAATCATAAAATGAAAACTTATTTTTATTGAAATCGTTCCGTCAAATGTTACAGACAAACTTCTGAAATGTGATATTATTTATCGTTTACAATATTTAATTAACAATGCATGGTGGCTTTGTAATACGATTTATCTACGTCAGGCATTCATTTCATCATTGGCTTTCTACAAGTATCTGATATTTTGTCTTTTGAAAGAGTCTGAATTATTACTGATACAGAGAGGTGGATTCGGTGACCGTGATTTTCTTCCGAACATCTGGAGGGGTGGATTGATCGAACAGTTGCAGGAATGAATTGTTGACCTCCAGGCTTCATTTTGTACTGAACTACGTATATTTACTGTGTATATGTAAGTAGCACTAATTTAGTTCTTGATATTGTAGCGTCATTGCCGCAGCAATGAATAACAGACGTGAAACAGTGTGATATTAATATTTATTACAGATATCCTCCGACACCCGAATCTACTATTTACAATATCTACAGCCTATTTCTAAGAGGAACTTCACCTGGTCACCACAACCGCTTGCCAGATAAGAATTACTCCCGCGGTGCGATGCACCCTTCTCTCTAAATCACGACGAATTCACGCCGGCTCCAGACCCTTTGCCCCCGTAGCCTACCCGACGTGCCACGCGCCGCGCACCCTCACACGACATCCCACGCAGAGCTCGAGAATCAGAAGAAAGAGTCGTGTGCGAGTGCGCTTTTATACCCTCTGGGCCGGCTGACGGAACTGCGTCATCTCGCCGCTTCCGCCGAACACACTTCCGCCGAACAGCCGAACTTCGGGGTTCACAAATCTGGCCCCGTGGCAACGCAACGTCACGGCAGCCCTGGGGTTTTCTGCCTTTCGCCCTATGCGAGAGCCGGGTTTCCCGTCCCGATATACCCGATATAGCCTCCCTTTGTTCAGGGAGGCGTCCCTTGCATGCTGCCCGCTGTCGCAGCCTACTTCCTTGTGCATGAAATGCACGTAGCCAATATTTATTGTATGGGGCGACTGTATGACGCCACAATATATTATTTTATTTAATATTTCTCCACCTTGTAATAAATAAATTTAGTGGAATTTTAAAAGGAAATTCAAAATTGGAGTTAGAATATCATGTATTTTCGATTTTTGTAAATTCTCATTCAAATCAAAATAAAACAACAATAATCCTAAATGAATATGATTAACATTATTCTTTCCTTTAGTGCTTTCAGGTGTTTACATATCAATACCACTTTCAGAACTATTGGGAAAATACTCTGATCCCAAATACTCAAGACACTCTGTATCTATATCAGACATTGTTTTGCTTTGCAAGTTACACCCTATGAAACTTCTCCAAGGAGCTGTTGGCAAAATTTTACATTTCCAAGAAAAGCAATATTTCCCTAAAAGAAAATAGAATTTTAATTATGGAAGTCTGTTGAACTGTATTAAATTTGGAACTATGGTTTCAAAAAGATTTGTCAGTTTTAAAACATACTTGAAGATAAGCATTAGTCAAGAGTAATATCTTGGAAAGACATTAACCCGGTTATAGAAGATAGAACCTTTTTATTTTAAGAAAATAAGAACATGAGCAGATAGAACAAATGACATAGTCCACAAGTCAAAGATAAAATGAAATTGACATTTCAGAATAATACAGACGATATAAGTACATCAAACCATGTCGATAACTCACTTCACCAAAAGAGCTTGATCATATGCATAAGTCAGATGCGTGATTTGTTTTATTTCTCGATATTGATTTACCTCGAGGATTTGTGATACTCCATTGATCTGTACTTTTGTTCATGTACAACATGTTGAAAAGGCAAGGGGACAAACCACATCCTTGTCTTAATCCTTGTTTTTTTAGTATAGCCGAAGTTTTGCAATCATTTACCTTGATACAAATTTTGTTATTCAGATACACGTTTTTAATTTATCAAGTTTCCCAGACTGCCATAGCAGTTTTCATCTTTCTACCTCTGAGTGTGCGCCCGCGCTCACGCGTATGAACAGCGCACTCGGTCCCGAGATGGAATCTGCCGACACTGTGCACGTGGCAGCAATGATTAATTACATTTAACAACCTCAAATTCAACCGGGAGCGGTGGTTCAGTGCATCAACTGATGTCACTGCTGTGCCTCTGACCGGAAGGTCCTAGGTTCCAGTACCGACTCGCCCCCGAGTCCCGACGGCGGCAGGATTTTCGACACTAACTTTTCAGCTAGGTGGAATTCAGTCGCTGTCTGGAGGGGAATTCTAGCGGCCGGCTGCTCTGATCGGTATTTTTCCGTGGTTTCTCCGAGCAGCGTCAGGCGAATGCCGGAGTAGTGCCTTAACAAATGGGCAACGGACTGAGCGCGCTCTTTCATTCCTCTTCCTTGTTTTACCCTCACCCCTTACACACACACTTTCACTAACATTCACTACACTACCACACATGGCGGGAGACCGGTCGGGGACTTAGAATTTGTTCCTGTTGGGGCGGTGCCCGCTGGTAGGAGATACCTGGTTGGGGAAATCCCGCAAGTCGACGGCAGGTGCCCGCCGGATCTAGCCATCCCCCGGGGGAAGATCACCGCCACATCCCGATGACAAACACGTACTATATGGGACTAATGACCTCATTAGTTGACACACCCGGAATCACTAACAATCAATCAATAAACCTAAAATTAATTTAATAGGTTATAAATTTATCATAGGTAATAGCATGAGTGCTTTGGAAATTGTCGATAAATTCCCGACTCGCCAAGCGAAGAGGGATTTATCTGAGAATGTTCAAGCACGAGTGATGTTTAATAGGACTATTCAAGGGTGAAATTATGTTCAACAGAGGTCCAAAATGCGCCCAATATTGAAAATAACTGAACTACGTTAAAAGCAAAGCGGTTATGTCATAATATGCAGTTTATTGGACATCGACATAGCAATCGATCAATCTCACCTCCTAAGATAAGTCACAGTTTATGATTGGCCTGTAGGGAGAAGCGGAGAAAAGTCTGATAGAAAAAGCGATGAGATGCACCGCGTTGATTGGGGCATTTTCTGTGTACAGTTAAACACTATTGGTTTTAATTTCACGAATGGAATAGTCAACGTAATTGTAAATTATGGTATGCAAAGCTCTCTAGCAGAGAGGATCTTGTGCCCTATATCTCCGGACGAAATAATGGTTCCTATGAAGTCCTTGTTCAGTCATGCATTGTAACGCCTCAGTCGTCAAGAGTCACAGATAAGTTATCGACTTTCCATCGATCGCTTATTCTCACGAGAAATGAAAGTTATTGTTTTTTTTTAACAAGAATAACAAATTAATGACAAGATTTCCTTAAAACACGTTCACAAGACGTATTAACTTCTCCAAACACTGGAGCACAGAAAGTAACCCACCAATAAGCCGGGCTCGGATTCTGATGGCATGTCATCTTTTCACTGATGCATTCTACACATAGCTAACATGTAAATGAATGTTTATCACGACACATATGCGACATAAATGTACATTTATTGGGTCATTTTTGTAATTTTTTTGCTGTTGGTTTGCGGTTGTTTTTTTCTGTTTTCTTTGGGTTATTTTTGCTATGTGTTTTTTATAGATCGCATTAACTTTGAGGTAATTAAAGATCACATTATTGATTTTAACGTTCGGGTATCTGTGAGAGTAGTTAGTTGTCCAGAGGACCGCCAGGTAGCATTTCCGCGTACGCGCCTTTACTCGCGCTCCTGGGTCACTACACAGTGACCAGAATCGGGAAGGAATTAAGTCACTTCACAGGGGTTTGATTAGCCGCTGTGAAGCAGTCAAGCTTGTTTTGTCGGAACAAATTTCACTTGAGATTGTTCGGGAATTGAACCCAGACCTCCTTAGTGAAAGGCAAGCAACTTTCACTCTAAGCCACAAGTTGGCCATAGTATTTTTTGTTAGTGATTGTTTCATGAATTTACATCGTCACCCTCAAACAAAGTTTTTTATTGTGTCATCAGTTCATGACGAAAATAACTACTGCAGTGGGCTTTTTCAAAATCTCAAAATTACACGGTTCTTCGGTAATTAGTAGACCTTTCAAAACTGACAGTTGGAAGATCGAAGTTAAGGGTTACATTTCCTCCTCAAATAAAGACTTTATATTAAATATAATTTATATACATGCATTTTAAAATTCATTGAATGAATAAACATTTTCATACAAATTTTTTAGTGTTTTCAAAAATTAGATTATTTCCCTTTTATTGTTGAGTCATTTTGTAGGTAATTTTCCTCTTATTTTAAGTCATTTTACAGGTTATTTTCAAATAATTTATAAGTCATCAGAATTCGAGCCCTGCTAATAAGAACGCACCGTAGAGACGCAACATTTTAACGCCTCAATACACACAGATACGTCATCGACTTTCCATCGATTGCTTCTTCTCACGAGAAATAAAAGTCTTTTTCAACAAGAATAACAAATTAATGATAAGATTTCCATAATACAGGTTCACAAGATGTATACTCCTCAAACACCAAAGACATTATGTTGCACCACACATGAATACAGGAAAACACACAAACATTCGAATTTTAATCTATGTTCCGGCCAACCAACGATTATTTTGACAGATTCAAAAATAGTGGAGCGTCGTCGAAGGCTTCATCGCTTTGCGAAATGTATTTTCCGTCAGCTGATATATATTCTTATTATATATACCGTATATATTCTTTTAGAAGCTGGAAGTATATATTCTTTTAGAGAAATTAAAAAAGAAACCTACCTGGATGGCCGAGGTGGTTAAGAGCGAGTACCGACTCAACGCTTCGGTCCGAAGGGTCGCGGGTTTCAGTCCCGCCTTGGGCGTGGTTGTTTGTCCCTTAAGTTTGTATGAGTTGTCGTGGAGGGCCTCGCTTTCTGCTGACCCCAGATCAGAGGAGCCCGTAAGTGTGTTGGTCTAGTGTATGGTCGAATAATGCGTCCCATCGGGATGTAAAGGGTGACCGGCTGTTGGCTGAATAAAAGCCCTAGAAAAAAAGGAAAAGAAAAAAAACAAACGAAACCATGCATATTAAAATTAACGGAGAGCTCACTACTGCAGATGATCGAAAACCCATACTATTCACTTTTACCAAACGTTAGTTAAACCGGCAGTAGATCAATTTTTAATTAAAGAATAATTCAAGTAATAATATTTCTTTAAATAGAGTTGAGTGGCCTCCTATTTGAACTAAATTGTTTTCACGCGTACATTCTTTAGTTGGTAGAATAACAAAATAATAGGGAATACCACAGCTCCAACACAAAATAACAAACTTTAATGAAATTAATGCTAATTATTTTTACAAGTTACCACACCCCCAACATGATTTGTTTGCGAGCAGTGCCCTAACAAACGGTCCACGGACCGCACACGATATTTCCTTCCTCTTCCTTGACCTATCCTCACCCCCTCTTATATACACTTACACTTACATACACTACAATGCCTCACAATGCACTGCAATGTCGGGAAACCAAGGGGAGATTAGAGCTTGTCTTGGCTGGGGCTGTGCCTCGCTGTTGCGAGATATCAGGTTGGGGAATACATCGCAAGGAGACGTGTAGATTGGCGCTGGATCTCCCCATTCAGCTGGTAAAGATCACCTCCAACTCCCGGGATAATACACTACAATTACGGGACTAATGAACGTAGCAGTTGACGAGCCCGGAAACTCGAATTGTGAAATTTCCTGTTAAATTCGTCAAGATACTTCCTTACATTATTGTACTTTACAGGATGGTAACTCGGCTAGCGTGAAAAATCATGTGATAGTCATAGTTAAAAGGTTTGATATTTTACCAGGCAAACGCATCGACCATTTAAAACAGGTAAAATACCTTTACTAATCACGAACTTTTAACTGCAAGCGATTTGAAAAGAATGCAAAATATAACTATACCAACAAAACAAACAATATATTCATGAGACGCTAGCATTGTTTCCTTACAGTTCTCAACAACTTACCTCTTAGCAGTTTTTTTAGGCAATTTAAATGATGCTGTGGGCATGAGACGCATTGATAAACTTCTTTTGCAACCGAAATCACCACACAACTCCATTTCAGTTATAAAACGATTGCAACTACTTCACTTGAAAAATCACTATTTAATTAGGAAACTACTATGATGACAATTTTTGATTGATTGATTGATTTGTTCGTGTTTTCGGGCACGTCAACTGCTTTGGTCATTACTTCCGTTAGTGTAGTGCATGTTTTTGAGGGTACTGCTCCGGCATTCGCCTGGTGTTGATCTGAGAAACCACGGAAAAATACCGATCAGAGCAGCCGGCCGTTAGAATTCTCCTCCAGACAGCAACTGAATTCGACATAGCTGAAAAGCTAGTGTCGAAAATCCTGCCGCCGTCAGGACTCGAACCTAGGACTTCCCGGTCAGAGGCGCTGCAGTGATATCAGTTGATGTACTGAGCTGCCGCTCCCGGTATGATGACAATTATACCACACTACATGGTTCTTCAATATTCCGCACCTGAACCACATTATTAACTAAAATTAATCTCTGAAATGGGCCCCTGTCAGCCATTGACATTTAATGGCTGCAATGTTCATATACTTGACCTGATCAAAACAAATACATTGTTATCAACATTCTTGCCGTGGTAACCAATTTTAATGCAATCTAACTGCCAAATCTTAAGCGCGCGAATACAAAAAAATATTTTTGTCAATATTTACAAAAATTTGAGAAAATGTAACAAGACAAAATATTTAGAAAACGTTTTAACGTGATGGTTTACTTTTCATTTTTGTATAATAGATATTTTAATTGTTTTTTTTATTAAAAACACTTAATTTTTTAGTAGTTGTTTCTATTTTTCAGGTTCCAAATATCTCGGTCGAAATCAGGCTTTCGGAATATCTCAGGGGAAAATTGTTTGTAGTTTTTGAGAAAATTTTGATCGAACGTTTCCGAAAAATTGCCATGATTTTTCGTTTAGATGGGGCAGTAAGAACGCTATAGCATTTCGCAGTAAGTTCAGCATTTCATCTGTTCAACAATTATTTTCTCAAATACGGCTCCAATTTTATCTTTAAATTTTCTCCTCGTATGTATCAAACGACAGTAAAAAATTGGTGCTAGTCACATTTCCGGACCGGGAGCAGTAGCTCAGTGCATTAACTGATGTCACTGCAGCGCCTCTGACCGGGAGGTCCTGATGGTCAGGTTCCAGTCCTGATAGCGGCAGGATTTTCGACACTAGCTTTTCAGGTAGCAATTCAGTCGCTGTCTGGAAGAGAATTCTAGCGGCCGGCTGCTCTGATAGGTAGTTTTCCGTGGTTTCTCCGATCAACACCAGGCGAATGCCGGAGCAGGACCCTACCAAACGGGCCACGGACCGCGCGCGATCTGTCCTTCCTTTTCCTATCCTCTCCCCTTACACACATATACTTACACTAACATGCACTACACTACCACATATTCCGGGAGACCGGTCGGAAGCTTAGAGCTTTTTCCGGCTGGGACGGTGCCCCACGGGTGGGAGAGTCCTGGTTAGGGGGAAACCCCACTTGCCGACGGTAGGTTGGCGCCGGATCTCGCCATCTCCCGAAAAAAACATACACTACTCTAACGGGACTAATGACCAAAGCAGTTGACGCTCCCTGAAACACGAAAAATCAATCAATCAATTACATTTCCGGCGAACCCTGTATTTTCGAAAATTACAAAAAGTTAACATTTCAAAACATTACAAAGTTGAAGATAGATATTTTTGGAAGAAGAATTAGATATTTTTGCCTTAAACAAAATCAATTCTACAAAATCAGCTCTTTAAAAAAGTCATGTACATTTTTTTTAAAAAAGCAAGACTTTTTCTCATAATTTCTCCTTGTATTTAATGCATTTTACTAAAAACACATTTTCTCAAAAATTTACGGTTTTTTTCTTTAATTTTTTCTACGGAAAAAACAATGGACGCTTAAAAGAATTTTATTTTTTAAAGAAGAGCCAAGGTTCCATTTTCGTGAATCTCTGAATTTTTGAAAATACAAACTTCAGGATTCGTATGGGCGAGAAGGTATATGTTGTGTGCTATTTTCAATTTTTGTATTCCCAAGAGTCATTTACCGGTATCAAAACATCTTTTTTGTGTGTAGACTCACTGTTATATGAATGTGTACTAGGTTTTTGATATTTAGGAGCCCAAAAACTGGATTTTCTCGCACTTTTTTGAGCAATTAATGTAAAGCATCAAGCGGCGGGTCTTAAATGGGCGCTTAGCACTGCTTTCCAGCGCAAACCCAACCATTCGCGTGTGACAGAACTAATCGATAACTCTAACGGCTGACATTGACATTCTATTGTATTAGATGCTTTCTATGAAGGTAAGAAAAGGAAGGCTTTGTTAATTCAAAGAATTAAATGATAGATCTCTTTCATAGTAGCAGTGTATGACTGTAGACAAGGATGAATTTAATATTTTTGTTTTGGAGCTCTGAGGTTGATGTTGTCATTGTCAGTAAAATTGGTTTTCCAAGGCATATTAGAATGTTAAATATAAACGAATCCGGTGAATATTATTCACCACATAAGATATGGAGAAGGATACGAGTGTTCCAAATTCGTATAATTGCCAACATTAATCTCTTTGAAAAAAAGAAGGCAATTATTTTCCCATTGGGTTGTAATTTATTTGTTCAACAATTTCGAAACGCAGTTTATCAATGTATTGCTGACATTGCAAGAATTATAAAATGTTTCAAGAAATGTTGTTAAAATGAAGTAAATTACTTTTACAAACTTCTGTTTTGAATGAATTTTAAATGCATCAATCCAGAAATATATTTAATATTAGAGTTATAATATTTTATAACTCAAATACTATGATATGAAATTATATATTGTGAGCTTTACTCAGGCTGGGTGTGAAATGTTCATGGATTCGGGGCTCTCCCTTTTGACTATTTTGTTAAAAAAATAACACCAAGTCGTGGTCACAGAACATTTATAATTGGACGTTTCCTTGAGCATTTACCAAGATACAAAATGTCATTTCAAACACCCATAACAAAAAGAACAAACATTGTACAATATTAAAAAAGAAACAAAAAATAACCTAAGAAAAAACAATAAGTTTTCCTCAAATATAAACAAAACTTTGTTTTGTTCTGGAGACAACCATTTTATCATTTACTAGTTTTCTTATGATTAAAGCAAGAATTGATCATCTATATATATATAAAAGAAAGTCGTGTTAGTTATACTATTTATAACTCAAGAACGGCTGTACCGATTTGGCTGAAAATTGGTGAGCATGAAGCTTAGAGCCAGGAGACGGACATAGGATACTGTTTATCCCGTTCGACAGCGTTCCTGTGTGAGAACGCACGTTTTCGCGTGATTTCGCATGTTAGCGGCAAGGCCAATCCTTGAAAGTTTGTGGTTTGAATCTAGAATATCCATGTTTTTCCCATGGTCAATAATATGTGGCATGTACACGGGTCGGAAGATCATCTGCGTTGTTTGTTTTTGCACCTGATAATAAAACATCCCATCTCGATCAGGTTTTTCGTCCAGTTTCCCTGATCCATTGAGCAAATGCTGAGATGGCCCCTTGTTTTGCTTCTGGACATAAATGTAACTTCATTTTCTGTGCACGTCTTCTAGAATTCAGTGGGAAATACAATTATTCAAATTATCGTTTCCATGTTGTCGCGGCAGGAAGTAATAAGAGCCAAAATTTATTGCTTATTTATCTTTGACAATAGATTTTATTACATGGGAGTTTTTTGTTTTTTTTCTCCCTTTCAAAATTCAAAATTATTGCTTATTTATCTTTGAAAATAGATTTTATTGCATGGGAGTTTTGTTTTTTTTTCTCCCTTTCAAAAATTCAAAATTTAAGTAGTATATGAGTAAGTGTAGGGATCACAGAATTTTGAAAATGTGCACACAATTCACTTTTCCCCATAGCACGTCATACGCAGTTTTTAACTGTTTTTCTGACGTAAAATAAATAAAAAAAAAAAAAATGTCGTGTATCACAAGGTACTTAACTGAAGAGTGCAACCTATGCACCAAAATACAGGAACAATAATGAATGATTAATATACTTAATTTTTTTATTTGTATTTTATAATAAACAAATTAACTTAATAAATTCCAAAATCTGCTTATTTACTGCCTTTAACAGCCGGCCCCTATGATTACAGCTTTGTATTTCTCTCTTAAACAAAAATCAATTCAAAAAAAACGATCTGCTACGTAATAGATTTTTTAATTATCTATTTAATATCAGGGCATTTTTTAAAATTCTTCTTTGTTTGAGAGAAAAACACAAATCTGCAATTGCTTTATTATCACGAGTGCAACAAGGATGGTACAGTTTCTCATAGTGAGTGCGACGCGAGAAAAAGATGGGACCGGCTGTTAAGGCGGAACATAGTTCGCCGGGTCAGCTAGTTAGCACTAATCAGACTTCAAAAAGTAAAGAATGACATGACAGTGATGTAATGTATAATCAATATTATCACATTCCTTTTGCACTATCAAACTGGTGCTTAAGCATTAAAACACAAATTGAATTATTATTTTTTTTTTGAAGTGCAGCATTAATTGCAGGTTATTTTTCTCTTAAATGACCCTTAAAGTACATCTCACCTTGAGGACAAAAATTTAAACAAGTGAATGTCTCTTCAGAACACTGTTCAGTCTCCGTGTCAACACCACAAAGACATTTAAACTAGAAAATAAACTACAAATGACAAACACATGTTAGATCAACATGAATATTCTAAAATTACAAGTTTTAAATGTTGTGCTGAAATAAATGTAGAAATGTACATTAAAGTAACATAATAAATATAATAATCTAATAACCTTGTTTTGCTCGGAAGAAAATGGTATGCACCACGATTCGTCCAACAAAACTGCCCTACCCCGAGCTTTGAAATTGGGAAGGCTGCGCACACTTTATTGCAGATCTGGTCTACGTGCCATTGCACAAGCCAACTCGGTTTGTAAATGCATCTGCTTATCAAAAATAAACAATAGCCTCTATTGTAGAAACTATTACATCAGCACTGACATAAGCTTCTTGCACTCTGTCTTCTTTTAAACATCTCTATTGAATGTTTATAGTTTCAATTTAACAGAAGCTGTGTCTTTCCAACACAGTACATTCTATCAACAGAAGCACTGATCACAATCTATAATGAATAAACAAAATGTACAGTACAAATACTCTATTCTCAAGATAACCTCACTCCACAACGTCTGACGAACGACAAAAGTCTCTTGAATACAAGTATATTGTTCAAAATTGTTTAATTTTTATAATTAACCATTAAAATACGAACAATTAAAAAATGTAAAGGACACATTTTTTTAATTTTAAAGTAATTGTACTAAAAAAGGAACTATCTTTCTTATAAAACTTTAAAAATTATATGCTTATGGTTTACACTTACAGTTAATATTTGTATTTCATTCTCCCGATGTCAAAACTCTACATCTCCGAGAACAACACTAACTAAGCAATACCATTCAGTACAGAGAACTCTTTCTCTTTTCGATGGCTACACAACCTTCTTACAATCTGCAGCAACCTTCCTTTTAAATTGCAGGGTGAGCAGTGAGTAAGGTCGATAAAAAGATAACGAAAAGGGAAATTGAAAATCACGACAAACAGTAAATTTCAATACAATACATTCTTCAGAATTTGTCGCATATTTTCATCACTTTTTACAGTTATATAGCTATTTACTAAGTAGTACAGAAAGTGAGTCTTTGATGTACGAGTGAAAAATATAGACACACTAGACGATGAAAAGAGTAGAGTCCTGTATTTTGTTATGACTACGACAAAGACACTTTCATAGGAGTTGCTTTCAAATACATTTCTTTCTCGTAATTATATATATATATATATATATATATATATATATATATATATATATATATAAAAAAGAAAGTCGTGTTAGTTACACTATTTATAACTCAAGAACGGCTGTACCGATTTGGTGAGCAGGAAGCTTAGAGTCAGGAGACGGACATATGATACTGTTCGACAGCGTTCCTGTGTGAGAACGCACGTTTTTTCACGTTTCGCACGTTTTCGCGTGATTTCGCAGGTTTTCACACCTTTTCGAAGTTTTTCGCACGTTTTCATGCGTTATCGCACGTTTTCACGCGTTTTCGTATGTTTTCGCGCCTTTTCGCCTACGTTTTATGTGCAGAAGCGTTCTGCAGCGGAGAACAAGCAAGCAATCAAGCAAAGATACAAATGATGCTAATAAAAGCGTGTTAAAAAGTGAAGTGAAGTATAATTAACAATGCCGCGACCAAGACGATCGAATCTATCCCGACAAAGCCGTAATGCAAGAAGGATACTGTAATGAATCTATCCTCCTACTCTCTTCTTCCTACTTCTTACTTACTATTTCTCATTTGATTGCCCCTATTATTCATTGCCCCACCGTTGGGCCGCCATTTATGTAATGTCCCTACTCTCTCTCCTATTTATCTATCTTTCTCCTATTTACTCTCTGATATTATTCCACCGTTGGGTCGCCATTTAATGTAATGTAACACTCTTTCCCTGCTCTCTCCTGCTATTTTCCTCTCATTCATTAATTTTATCCTCTAACCTCTCTACGTTATCTATGCCCGGCTTTTATCAAATATATATAAGAAATCCCCTTTTTCTCTTTTCCCTTTTAACTATCTACTGCCGTGGATACGCTGGCGGTCCTATACAGGAATCGCAGTGAGGTAACTGGATTGTGCGTGCTAGGTTAAATTACTACGAACATCTCAATTGATCCAAAACGAACCGCATTTCTGGTTCGATAATTTATTTGCGTTAATAACTTTACTCTATTCTCATTTCTAGGCAATGATTCACCGTCTTTCTTTCTACGTTAACCCCAAAAACCAAAAAAACAAGATAATACAAATAAAAAAAAATCATTATACACACTAATACAAAAAAAAAACGAACCGCATTTCTGGTTCTACAGTATCAAAATCTCATTCATCCCTCGAATGCGCATTCCCTACTTTCCTTTAACTATTTCTATTTTATTCCTACTAACAAAACTTGATCTTCAACAAAAATTGTTTTTGTTTATGGAATGCGTTTTGATACGAAGCATTTCAAGTAATTCCGACACACACACACACACACACACACACACATGCATATGCGTTTCACTTCCCTTTTTTCGGCTCATCTCTCGTACTGAAGATGTCCGGTGTCCGCTGTTCGATGTTCCTCGATGTTCGGTCGCCGGCCATCCTTCCTCGCGGTCGCCTCCGAAAACCACTCTTCGTTAACAACTATATTTCACATAAATGTGAAAGTCCAGCCGCTAGCCTGTCACCGACTAACCAATTCTGTATATTTGCGGCGTACTGCTCGGCAAAATACTTAACACGAAAACAGAAACAATTTTTCGCGTATCGTCAAATACGTCACTTCTAGAAAGTTCTCTTGCTGACTTCCATTTATCTTGGAAAATAATCGTCTAAATTATACTGATGTGTATTAATTCAGTTAAGTCCCATAATAAAAATATTTACCGCGCCAAATTTCCTCACACTAGTATACAACGTAATTGATTATCCGTAATCGCTTGAAGTTTCACTAACAAAATAACATGAACTCAATGAATTTAAATTTTGCCCCCTTTTCTAATATTCCAAAATATTTATAAATCTTTCGACATTACTTCTCGCTAACTATTTTGACACTTTCCAAAAAAATTAACGACACACCGATTTCACGTACACGAAGCGTTCATTACCGTGTCCACGATACATCTCCACTCACATCTGCATTCTTTCTGAATTCTTCTATCAACTTACATTGTTACTACCTTTTTTGTCACAAATAATTGATATACGCTTGCTCTGTTGGTTCTGCAAGATTTCCTTAACTTCTCAGCATGGCGTCATTTGTTTACACTCTTGACTTCATTCTAACTTCCACATATTTTACGATTACTTCGCTTCCGAAAATGCACAAAGTTGATATTAATTTTGTCGTCTTCCCCGTATTTTATTCTATTCTTTCCCAACGTTTCAACCAAATCGGTCCGTGCGTTTGGTAATTATTCTCGAAAAACCCCTGTTTGTAATGTTTCTTTTCCAACACAACAATGGCCATATTCTGTTCATTTTATTAAAAATTCCAAATATATTTCAGTTTATAACTTCCAAATGCTTCAACCGAATTTAATGCCGTTTGTTTTATTTTGTTCTATAATTTCTGCTCTATCGGATGATTATATTCAATTTTCCCTAAATCTCACATGCTATAATTTCTTATTTTAATTTGGATTTACAAACATGTTTCTATCGGCACCGTTGCACTCCACATATTCGTTTATTCTTTGCCACCTTTTCAGCGTTGCATCTGGGGTTTTGGTTCGAAACGTTGGATCATTACAATACGAAACATTGCTAAAGATGGGGTCGGCTGTTAAGGCGGAACAGAGTTCACTGGGTTAGCTAGTACGTATATACGGAGTAATATACGTATTATAGAGAAAAATATGTAATGCTGCGGAAAATCTATTTCGAGATTTTAACGGAAATACACGTTTTGGGGTCCCCCGATACCAAAAGAGTTTTTTTTTAATGTTCGTAGGTCCGTCTGTCTGTTCATCCGTCTGTCCGTCCGTGCGTCTGTCCGTCTGTCCGTCTGTCCGTCTGTCCGTCTGTCCGTCTGTCCGTCTGTCCGTCTGTCCGTCTGTCCGTCTGTCCGTCTGTCCGTCTGTCCGTCTGTCCGTCTGTCCGTCTGTCCGTCTGTCCGTGCGTCTGTGCATGTTGCTAGCGCCTAAACCGCAAGTACGATCTTTTCCACATTGAAGAAACCCCTGTGTATCTGGCTCTAGTTGAAGCTTTGAAATTTTGAAAAACATACTTAGAAACACTTATAAAGGTGGCATATTTCACAGTTAACTATGAATTTCCGAAAACTGCAAAAGTTTTAATTTTTTTCGGCGTCTTCCTACAACTACAAAATTAATCACAGAGATTTTTCCTTCAAACGAAATTTGTTGTGCATAAATTGTTCTTTCAATATGGTAATTAACATTTTTTGGGGAATTTTCGTGCAATATTTGCAATTTTAAAAATTACAACAAAAAGAATTCTCAATAATGGCTCCAAATTTTCTCTTTAAATTTTGGTAGGTTAGTGCCAAACGAACCCTATACCATGACAAACGCCACATTGCTATTCTTTTTTTCAAAAAATTTACAAATGCATTTTTTGACATGTTTGTTTATTATATTTATGAGTATATGTGCTTTAAATAATGTCAAATAATGTTTCTCGAAAACTCAACAGCTTTTTGTACAAACGAGCTCAAAATTCCTCATTTTCAGAAACGCTCAAACGCCATATTCCCAAAATTCTCCGGCTGTCTCGTAGAGCAAGAGCGAAGTCACTCACCTTTCACCAAGGAGGTTCGGGTTCGATTTCCGGACGGTCTCATGTGAAATTTGTTTCAACAAGACGAGTTTGACTGCTTCACAATGGCTAGTACAACCGCTGTGTAGAGTTCTGAACTCTACCTCTATCCTAATCCCTTCCCAACTCTGGCCGCTGGGTAGTGTGGCACAGGAGCGCCTAAGAGAGAGGCGCGTACCCGGAGATGCTACCTGGCGGTCCTCTTGACGACTAACGGACTACGTAATGGAGGACTACTCCCATAGACATTGAATTAAGTTACGGAGGATTACTTCTAAGCGCTCAACGCCCAATGCGGGTTATGAGACGTGTTGCGTCATGACAAAAGCCCAACAAATTATTTTAAAAAAAGGCTCAAATTTTTTTCTTCAAATTTTTCAAATAATAGATAGTGATAATGACACTGTTTAAAATGACGTTAAGTTCATTTTGGTTATTCATTTGTTTTTTCAAAAATCACACAAATGTAATTTTATTGAAATACATCTCACTTGTTAATATGCACATTTTCATAGATTTGTGTGCAATATTACAATTGTAAGTGGAAGTGCTTCAAATGATTTTCAATGAACTTTTTCGAAAACTCAATAGATTCCTGTGAAAAAAGAGCTTCACATTTCGCATTTACAGTAAAGCTTAATTGCCATTTACTTAAAAACCGCTTCAAAAATTCAATGAAAGATTGTATTTAGGACGAGTTTTTATTCTTCTGTAATATTCTTTAAGTAGTAATTCGGTTGTACTAGTAGGAAAGCAAAAAGTTCAGAAAATGTACTTTGGGCGACGATAGATGGCAGCTGGCCAGAGAATTTAGCAAGATCTTAAAGCCAGACCACACCAAGGAAATTAGAAAACTAAACTACGGGAAAGCCTGTGCTATTCTGTAACACCTCTAAATTTTAAGTATGAATTCTTAGAAACTTACAAGAATACTCTTTTAATGTCATTAATATATAAAAATTCGTGGTGATAGCCATGTTGATTGCATATTTCGTTTAATTTACAGTACCCAAGGGTGTTATATGACCATGACTTCTATGCAGCATGCGTTTCGCAAAGCCTATTTTGCCCTGTGTGTACCGCAAAGTAGAATTTTACAAGCAACCAACAGTGAAAGTAAGTGCAAGTTTCTGTGCAAGTACTGAAGTAGTTACTTATGTAACAAGTGCTCTAAATTAGTCAATAATAATGAAATCAGGGCGGAGCGATAACAGAGGCGAATAGATAACCTTTAGAGAACTTAAAGACTAATAGAGGATATGTTACTACATGGAATGTTTTATCTTTTTCTCACTTATTCAAAATAAACATATAGCCCTTTCGTGAAGTTAAGAATTGACATTATTCTAGATGTTCTGTAGTGTTGTTAGTACAGGGTACTGATACCATATTTAAATAACAAACGCAGTGCGCGGAACGACCGCAGAGACAACTAGTGTTGCTACAGAATGACACAGACTTTCTCATAGTAAAGTTTCTAATGTCCTTGGTGTGGACTAGCTGTACAGTCTTGCCCCATCCTCTTGCCAGCTGCCATCTATAGTTGCCCTTAAGTACATTGTTTTTAAAAAAAAAAGTCTCAACTGTTCGGTTTTCTAATAGTAGAACCGAAATATTACTTCAAGAATATTAAAGTAGAGTAAAATCTCGTTCTAAATAGAAATTTTTATTTATAAATCTGAAGTCATTTTACGAAAATGGAGATTAAGCATTACTGTAAATGCCAAATTTGAAGATCTTTTTCTCAGGAATCTATTGAGTTTTCAAAAACCTTCATTTAAAGTCATTTGGAGCACTTCTACTTACAAATGCAATAGTGTTTACAAATCGCTGGAAATGTCCATATTAACGGCGTGAGAGGTATTTCAAGAAAATTACATTTGTATAATTTTTGAAAAAACAAAAGAATTCACCAAAATGAACTTAATGAACAAAATGAACTACGGCATATAAAACAGTGCAATGAGCAGTGACTATTGGAAAAATTGTAAGAAAAAATTTGAAGCCATTTTTGAGAAAATGGCGTTTGAGCGTTTCTGAAAATGCGGATTTTTTGTGCTAAGTTTTTCAGAAAACTGTTGAGTTTTCGAGAACCTTTATTTGATATTATTTAATACACATATGCTCATAAATAGAATACTGTGAAGAAAGTTCCTTTAATGTAAGTTTTACAGGCGTGAGGGACAAGTCAAAAATTTTCATTTTTGAAATTTTTGAAAAAATAAAAGAATACAGGAATATGGCGTTTATGCCACGGCATAGTGTTCATTTGGCACTAACCTTACCAAAAATTTAAAGAAAAAATTTGGAGCCGTTTTTGAGGAAATCTTCATTTTTTTATTTAAAAAATTGTAAATATAGCATGTACTATTGCACGAAAACTACTAAAAGTTCCGAAACAATGTACATGACCTTATTTAAAGAACTATTAAAAACTACAACATTTCATTTGAAGCAAAAATCTCTATCTTCAATTTTGGACAGGAGGACGCCGAAAAAAATCAAACTTTTGCACATTTCGAAAATTTGGAGTTAACGGTGAAAATCGGACCTATGCCACCTTTATTAATGTATTTTACCCTATTCTTACAAGAAATTTAAAGAAAAATTTGGAGCCATTTTTGAGAAAATTTTGAAAAGGTCCGGGGGTTTCATTAAAGTACTACCAAATTTTAAAGAATGATTTTCAAAATTTCGATGATCTGAAAGCTGGTAATCTGAGATAAAACATCGGTAATCTGAGAGCTTAAAAGTAGGTAAAGAAAGGTAGTGTGTGTGTTTTGAATCGAAGTGCAACTGTCTCATAATGTGATAGCGCATGTGAATCTGGAATGCAGAGCGGAAAAGGGCTCAGTCAAAACCAATGTTTTAATCATAGTCATGCTTTTTAACCAAAGTCATGCTTTATTAAATATTTTATTGAAATACCCTGAAATTATTACTAAATATTGTCATGGGAAAATACGGATATGACCTGGATAACCTGAAAAGTTAGGGAAATTCGTCCTAAAAAAGGAGTTATCCTGGTATTCTTGAAAGTGTGCAATGTAATTTATCCTGTCTTATTACCTACTATTTAGTTGTTTGCTTGTTTACTATTTCCTTGTTATACGATTTACTTTATATACTATTTAGTTGAATACAAATAAACAATTTTCTCTGAAATATATTTCGGAAGACCTGAATTCTATTGTTATCGTTATGGCAACCCTATTGAAAGGCTTCGATTATTTCCCCACACGATTATGTTTCTATTATTATTATTATTATTATTATTATTATTATTATTATTATTATTATTATTAAACAAAATTATAGTGATATTTATATTGCCTTTCATGACCCTCGCAGGGCAGTCACATGAAACGGTCTAACGGTCCCTAATTCTCCACCAACAATGAGTACAAAAAAATGAAACTATTCACCGTTCAATAAATTTATTCTAGGGTGTGAGTATGCCAAGCCCGTCCTAAACAGGAAACGGCATACTTTTCACCGATTGTTTGGAATTGGACACGTAATTTACCCTTCTCTCATTTCCAATCAAATAAAACATCAAATTTTTCAACTTAGTAGTTTGAGCCGTAAGTGCCGGTGCAACCTCTTTTATTTGTTATCAACTTAGCCCCGCCGCCGTCTCTCCTGGTTGATACAAAAAACCATATTTCACAAAACCACATGAATATATATCAAAACAAATAAATACTCTTGAAACAAGTAATATTTACACACATTGCATTCACACATAATAATTACGGAAACCATTCATCCAAAGGGCGCATTTTTTTGCCTTATTAACGGCCACGTTATCTTAGAAACTTTAAAATATTTTCCCATTTACAATACATCTCTTGGCCATAATGTCTAGTTAATAAAAGGAAAGTTTAAAATATTCACTTCCCTTGTGTCGTCTTCTGTGGTTTCATTACACACATCAGCCAACTATTTCTTGTTCCAAAATTACCATTTCCGTGTCACATCCATTTATGTTTTGACTACTACTTCAATCTGCATCAATCCTAACACCACATACGCCTGGCTTCCTTGTACCATCCGTGCCTCACAGGCATTAAGGCATTCTGAACTCACGTTTTCCATGTCATCACTAAAGGTTCTAAAAAAATCTGCCGTCATTTTCCATTCGTCATTTTCTTTTCTACTCAGATGATATTATTTTCGTCTCAATTTCCTTCGCGCCTGATTGTATCCCCTTTTATAAATGAATTACACATTTTTCTGAACATTTGTTAATGTTTTAGTTATATTTTAGTATATTTATTAGATCTGACATATTTACTTACGTAGGGTTCACTCGTTTTGCCACAAAGTGATGTTTTTCTTTAATTCTCTTGAAAAACCTAATGTACACTTGTTTCTTGTCATCCGAAAATATATCTTATTTACTTATTTATACCGGTCTGATTGGATTTCAACAGTTCGTCAGCACCGGCATGATAAATAAACTAATACCCCTACACTCCTAAGCCCGTCACTTGTCTTTTCAAGTATGTCCTTTTCGTTTCTATTAAAACATAAGAAATTATTGTATTTGGCAAGTCCATCTGGATCGTCACACTATTTGCAGTTAATATTAAGTTTAATTAATAATAATGGACACTGTCAAATTAAATTTTATTTTGTTCGAATTTAATATTAGAAGTTACAAAGCCAGATATAAAATATCAATGTTTAAAAACATCGATGGTTTTTAGTCCTTGTATTATTAACATCAATGTTTTAATTTTTGAACATCGATGTTTGGTAACATCGATGTCGCATCACTACTTCCGACGGGCCATGGTGGAAAGAGATGGATGAGCTCCTTCGGTGAACCGATTTTTGCTCGATCTGAACCACGTGACCACAACTCATGAACCACGTGACCACAACACGGGCACTTCGTCTGAAAAGCCAGACCAGATGTTGGCCGCCATGTTGCATGGACAGCGAGAAGTGTTGAGAAAGTGCCATAAAGTAACAATTTTCGTAGGTGATCAACAAAAATAACACGGTGAATGTGTAATTACAATAAAAGATTCAATTTTTTAAAAATCCAATGAGTAGGTGATAATTTTACTATAACTGTGTGACTGTAACTAGGTGACTAGGTGAATATTACTAGGTGATAATTTTGGGATTTGGCTGCATTTAAAATCCACGCAAATTGGTGCCTGAAGCTCATTGGCTGATGTCGGACACGATGCGCAAGAACCTAGCCATCTCTTTCCGCCGTGGGACGGGTTCGTGCAGCCCCGGCGATGACGGCGGCGACGAGCAGCTCTGCGCCGAGGAGCCCCGCCGCGCCGCCGGCGGCCGCCACCAGGAGCAGCAGCAGCGGCGCGTGGTCGCGCAGGGCGGCGCCGGCCGGCGGCTCGGGCGCCTCCTCGTGGGGGCGACGCTGCGCGGCCTCTCGCTGCGCGATGCGGCGCAGCACCCCGCGCTCGCGCAGACGCATCACGCTGCGCACAGGGCCGCAATTAGCCCCACACCCCACCCATTCGAAAAAAAAATAGAAAAAAAGAAAAAAAAGAAAGAAAAAAGAAAAAAGAAAGAAAGAAAAAAGAAAGAAAGAAAAAAGAAAGAAAGAAAAAGAGAAAAAAGAAGAAAAAGAAAAAAGGGAAAAAATTAAAAATATGAAAGTAGTTTCAGTTACTATACGAGCTATTTTATCTAGTTTAACAAATGACAAAAATTGCAACGTTTAAGCTAGAAAAAAGGTTTGGAATATATATTCTAAATAATATTTGTAAGTAGAAGTATCTAGTGGCGAAATCAAATAATTTCTACTGTGAGTTTACACTAAAAAAAATTGTTGAATTTAGATAGTGTACATGAAATAATAAATAAGAATTTCAGTAGCTCCTATTTTAATGTTAGCATCATTTTGATTCATTTCACAGAGTCCTACCTTACAAATAGTGTTTATATTTAAAGTACACATTTAATTGAAAATTGAATAAAATATCAGAATTCTGTACCGCGACTTATAAAATCAAGATGACGACTTTCTCGAGTTCCACAATTCTGGGCGCGGGGCATTGCTGAAATGTATCCGCCCTCCCCATCGAAAAAAAAATTAAAAATATGAAAGATGAATCAAGAACTTCATGAGTTATTATATCTACTCCAACAAATCACAAAAATTGCAGCGTTTAAGCTAGAAAAAGTTTTGGGAAATGTCTTCCAAATTATATATGTAAGTAAAAGTATCTAGTGACCAAATAAAACAAAAAATGTTGTATTTGTTTGTTAAATATAATCACTCGTTAAATACATGAAATAATAAATAAGAATTTCAGTAGCTCATATTTTAATTTTTTTCATTTCATGAGTCTTCATAAGTAGTGTGTGTATTTAAAGTACAGTTTAATTAAAAATTTAATAAAATATTAGTCTTCGGTACCCCGACTTATAAAATGACTTATATTACGCTTTTTTCAAGTTCCTGTTTTTTTTACTTAATTTTCCCCATCATCAGGCCCCTTGACTCGCGGATACGGGCGATCGCCCGGTCTGCCCACGCCTAGCGCCGACACTGACTGCGCACAAACGCTTCTTATGCTGGCTTTACACTAGCAATAGGTTGCCGCAACATCTTTCAGCAATTTGTTGCTGTTTCTTGCGGTCATCTTCACACTAGCAAGAACAAGACGAGGCGATATGTTGCCAGAAAGTTGGGAGGAAGATCTTTCCGACAAGATATTGCTGATCGTTTTACATTAGAGCTTTTTCTTGCTGTGCTTGGTGATGCCACGAAGAAAATGGCGCGCCAACTTAAGTGAGGTTACATCTCACTCCGACATGACTAGTAGAAGGGAGAAGATGCGAGTCGTGGTCGCAGTTATTGTGCTCAATGAAGAGACAAAGAAACGACAACGTTTTGTGAAGACATGTGACTGTATTTTAAGACTATAGGAAAAGGGGCTTGTGCAAATTCTGTTCAGGAGCCTCAATATTTTTTCGTGGACTACGATTCACGTGGGTTCTAAGTAATTTTCTATTTATAAAAAGCGCAATTATTAATTCGGTAAAAAGTTTTAAAATGTCCTTTACCTACTGTTGATGTATTATAGTTTAATCTTATAATCTCTAACTCTTAGATTAGGAATCTTGATAATTTTTAACGTAACAAAATTAATAATTAGGGAGCATCTATAGCTAAACCAAAACCATTTGAACCATTCGATAATCAATAATCGAAGATTTGTGATATTTATTACTTCATTTATTTTATTAAACCTTTTTCACACACCCATTTTGCGAAAAAACGCATATAACAATTCAAAATAATGCGTCTTTTTTTACTTAATTTTACCCATCATCAGGCCCCTTGACTCGCGGATATGGGTGATCGCCTGACACCTTCACCGTACTTCCTGCGCATCTGACCATGGCCATCATTGGCTTCTTCCAGCAATATCTTGCTCAGACTTCAATCCAATTCCAGTTCCAGCAACAGTCGGCAATATCTTTCCGAGGACGGAAACACGCGTGTTTACATTGCGAGCGGAATATCTAGCACGAAATATTGCCAACATCAGAAATATTTATTGCCGCAATGTTTACATTGGCATCTTTTCTTGCCAAAATAATATTGGTCGCCATTTTATTGCAAGTGTAAAGCCAGCTTTGTTTACTTATGACTAGACCCGGATATGTTATGACCTCGAAATATTAGAAATATGTAATCAATTACCTAAAAATATGAAAATATGACCATAAATATGACTTTTTCGTTACATTTTCAATATCTTCAAAATATTTCCGCTGAACAAATTACCATTATGTTGAAAATGTACTTTTAAAATCTAGCACATTCACAATTCACCTCTTCTCCTTTGACGCTCCGAGAAGACAATTACACTTGCTGAAGGCATTAAATAAATTTTATAAAAGTGGTTGACCTTGGCACAAAACTTGACAAAACTAAACTAACACTTCCTTCGCATCTGGTGCTTTCTACGCTTTCTTTTTCTCTTTCTATGCGGCTTACCCTCCTCATTCACAGACATATATATTTATAGGAAAGACAGACAACAATAATAAATAAAAATTGCAAGAAATTACATAACAATTAGGTGATATAAAAAATCTCTTTGAGACGACCGCAAGCAAATATGCGAAAATGGAATAAAAAAGATAAAACAAAGTGACAAAAAATACGAACATTCATGTAAAGATATGACCATAATATGGAATGGATGATTAATGGAAAACGACCAAAGGGTTAAAGCCAAAATATGACTGAATATGACACGTGAAAATTGCATAATAACTAATGCCACTTGCCACAAATTGGCCAATGTAGATAAACCCAACTTATCTGCATTTTCTATGGAAATAACACAAAGAAGAAATATGACATGTCATAAACATCGGTGCCCTACTTATTTATTTATTTATTTATTTATTTATTTGCGTCAAAAAAACAGTTAAAAACTGCGTATGACGTGCTATGGGGAAAAGTGAAATGTGTGCACATTTTCAAAATTCTGCGATCTCTACACCAAGTCATATACTACTTAAATTTTGAATTTTGAAAGGAAAAAAAAAAAAAAAACTCCCATGTAATAAAACCTATTTTCAAGGATAAACAAGCAATAAATTTTGAATTTTGAAAAGGAGAAAAAACAACAAAAAACTCCCATGTAATAAAATCTATTTTCAAAGAAAATAAGCAATAAATTTTGGCTCTTATTACTTCCTGCCGCGACAACATGGAAACGATAATTTGAATAAATGTATTTCCCACTGAATTCTAGAAGACGTGCACAGAAATGAAGTTACATTTATGTCCAGAAGCAAAACAAGGGGCCATCTCAGCATTTGCTCAATGGATCAGGAAACTGGACGAAAAACCTGATCGAGATGGGGTCATTGACCCGGAAGCTGTAGTACAATAGTTGTTACAGGTTGTTTATACTCATTTATACAGTCCTAATGGTAAATAATGCATTATGTATCATTGTTAAAATTAATGTTCCTTTTCTTGTGATGCTCAGTATAGTCTCTAATTGTATAGAAACAGTTATGCAGCAGAAACGATTTCACTTGGGATTTAAACTTTTCTATTGAATTTAATCGTTTAATGTCATCTGGCAAAGTGTTGTAAAATAATGTACATGTATTGTATGTGAATTTTTTGTAATGAGCTGTTGATACTGTCACCTGATGAATATGATTTCTACGTCGAGTGTTATAGTAATAGACTTCGGCATTTTCTGAAAATATATTTCCGCCCTTGAGCAAGTCATTTTTACAAAAACCACTGATTCGTAAATAAAAGACACGGTAATGGTAAAATTCCTAGATTAATGAAGAGAGGCTACATGAATCACGTGGGTGGGATTTGGTTATTATTCGTACAATTCGTTTTTGTAATCTAAAAGTCTGGGAGCTATAAGATGTATTTCCCAGAATATTATGCCATATCTCAGGTGGAATGAACATTCGCGAAGTATACACAACGAGCAGTATGAAGGCTGACTGAATTTGCAAGAATTCTGAACGCGTAGCATAATGAACTTAATTTTGTGTTCAATTCATTTAAATGGACGTTCCATTTAAGGTTTGACTGAATTGAGAGACCTAAAAATTTTGTTACCTTAACATCAGTCAATGGTACACTGTTCATTTTCAATGGAGCACAGAATTGTTTATTTGAAATAGAAAACTGCATTAAAACCGTTTTCTTTTCGTTTACTATTAATTTGTTATTTCGGAACCAATTTGAAACATCTGATATTGTACTATTTACGGTTTCTTTATTGCAAAGGATGTTCGTATCATCCGCAAAGAGAACCGTTCTTCCGTTTCGAATCGTCGAGGGCATATCGTTTACGTAAAGTAGGAACAGAATAGGGCCTAAAATCGATCCTTGAGGAACTCCACATGCAACGGCCAAAGAGTCGGAAAGGTGCGTACGTAATGTTCCATCATTCCAGTAAGGTATTTCAACTCTCTGAGATCGTTGTTTAAGGTACGAACATAACCAATCTAGAGCAATACCACGAATTCCATATGAAGGTAATTTGGAAAGTAAAATGTCATGATCAATGACGTCAAAAGCTTTTGAGAGATCTAAAAATAATCCAATAGGTGCCTCGTTTTGATCCAATGATGAGGCGACATCTTTAAGAAAGAAAATATAGCTGTTTCCGTTGATTTTGATTTTCTAAATCCATGTTGGCAATCTGAAAGCGCGTCGTGTTTAGTGAGAAAGGTTTCCATTCGTACGTAAAAAGTCTCTCTAATATTTTTGAAAAAACTGATAGAAGAGAAATGGGCCGATAATTTTGAATTTCATGTTTGTTGCCTTTTTTGAAAAGCGGCTTAATTTTAGCTGTTTTGAAAATATCTGGAAACGTTCCAGTGCATAAAGATGCATTAAATATGTGAGTTAACGGGTGTATAATGGCATACGCACAAGTCTTTAACAAAGAATCCGGGAATTCATCTAAACATACATACATACATACATTTATTTGAACTGCAATTGGGTATGACCCGGTGGCAGTTAATTAACAATAATTACAATAATAATAACACTTAACATTAATAATAACAACAATATTAATAATAATATTAATTAAATTTAAAATTATATGTCGGTGATGCTAAAATTTAATACAAGCTACATAAATATTGGCTAAATTTATTGTTTTTAATTCATTGATCGCGTTCACTACAATTAACTGCACGACACTGCACTGCACAACACTACACTACACTACTCTACACTACACTACTACACTACACTGTTTTTGCTTTGAGTTACACTGACCAGCACTACATCGCACTTCACCGCACTTCACAGCACTTCACCGCACTTCACCGCACTTCACAGCACTTACTCATTTAATGTCTATTACTATCATATTGTTCTAACTTATTTCTAAAACTTCGGACACTTAGAGGAAAGGCTTTGAAAATTTCTGCGGGTAAACTGTTCCAATCTTTAATTGTTCTGTTACAAAGGAAAATTTCCCAAGATCTGAATTTTGTTTCCTTGTTCGAATTTTGTGAGTGTGATCGCTTCGGCCGAAATAATTTGGTTTTTCTAGTCTAACCTGAATTTCCTTCCAAGCTGTTTGACCTACGTATGATTTATAAAGAGCGCAAAGCCTCGCCCTTGTTCTTCTCATTTCTAGAGGTTCCATGCCTTTTTATCGCGTTAGTTCTGTAGGTAAACTTATTCGCTTTTCTCTGTATTCTATCTAGATTTTTCCGGTGCGACTTTCTGTATGGATCCCAACATGCCACTCCGTATTCCATGAGAGGGCGAACCAGCGAAAAATATGCTAATTCTTTTGCGTTTGCAGAGCTTTTCTTTAGAATTCGCATTACAAAATGCAAAGACTTCCACGTTTTCCTAACTACCTGATTTATATGCTTCTCCCACCCTAATTTACTATCTATATGAATGCCTAAATACTTGCATGATGAGACTCTTGGGATGATGACCTCACCTAAACGATAGTCTGGTTCCTCATAATTTCGTCCCCGCCCGAACGTTATTGTTTTGCTTTTCGATCCGTTAATTCCCATGTCATTTTTTTCAGCCCAATCACGTAAATGTTCTAAATCCTGCTGTAATATTTGTTCGTCAGCGCTACTTTTGATTTTTCGGTATATAACACAATCGTCTGCAAATAAACGTACCTTTGATTGTATGTTAACGTGGAGATCATTTACGTACGCTAAGAAAAGTAATGGCCCTATGACACTTCCTGTGGAACCCTGAAGTAACAATAACCGTAGTCGAAAACTGAGTGCCAATTCGAACTTTTTGTTTCCTGTCTCTAAGAAATTCGCTTACCCACTTCACAACTCTAGCATCAATTCCTGAAGTTAATAATTTCCTGATAAGTAGGTTATGCGGTACTACGTCGAATGCTTTCGCAAAGTCGATTACGATTGTATCCACCCTCCCACCCGCGTCAACTTCGTCAGCTAGATCTTGCAAAAGAGAAACGATTTGGCTTTCGCACGAATATTTACTTCTAAACCCATGCTGTCCGTAGAAAAATCCAGTTCGCTTTTTCCCATTCGCGGCGAATGTACCCGGCTATTAAATGCTCCATTATTTTGCATACTACTGATGTGAGCGATACTGGTCTATAATTACAAACTTTCGTTTTATCACCTTTTTTGAAAATAGGGACCACTATAGCTGTCTTCCAATCGTCTGGTAGACTTGCATTATTGATTGAAACATTGAATAATCTTAACAAATACGGCAATACTGCCTCCCCACCGAGTTTAATAAAATCTGTCGAGATGCCGTCTGGTCCGCGTGATTTACCGTTTTTCAGTGATTTTATACGTTTGCGGAGTTCCCATGCATGAAGCTTGAACTGGTTTTCTATTGGAAAATAATGAACTTGCTCCTGCGCCCGTTTTGGTTTGAATATTGATACAAAATACGCGTTGAACGCATTTGCTTTCGCTTGGTCGCCGTGCAATGGCGCGTTATCTGCGTCTAGAATTTCCTGAATTTCTTCCTTATTCCCCCGGCGTCTGCGGACATATTTGTAAAAGTCTGACCAATTATTTCTTCCTGTCTCCAAAATATTTCTTAAAAATAATTCATGCGCAATTTTCTTTTCTTTTTCTAATTCCCTGTAGAATTTTTTAAAAGTTATCATGTTTCTACGATTGTTTTAAAAGCCCCCCATTGTTCCTCCATACCCCCTTCTGTTCTTAGAAAGTAGTCGTATTTTTCCCTTAAGAAACTACGTAAACCTTCGACGTTTGCTTTTCTATATTGCCTGACTATCGTTCCTTTCACCTTAGGTCGCGTAATTACATTTGTTTGTACTTCTACCATCACTGCAACCGCAACCGGACGAATATTTATTTTTTAGTTTACCGATTATTTTGAGAATTTCATAGGAAGAAGTTTCGGAAACGAACATTGTGTCTAAAATTTTGGGTGAACTGTCTGTTTTTGAGTTTTGTGCCTGAAGACCCTTAGTGAGATCGGCAGCAATTCTCGAAAAGTATTGGTTAAAGAGATTAGCCACTGTTGCCGGATCGTTCACATTTATATCGTTATATTTTAAAACAACATTCTCTACGGGTTTTCTAGTTGATTTGGTGGTATTATTATTAGAGCTTATACTTATGTAGAGCCCGGAAGTTCCGGCATTTATTTTACCTCAAATATAGTCATCACATAAAATGGCGATATCATCGAACAAACAATCACTGCAGCGTGTATCATTCTTATTGAAGTGTTTTACACGTCGGCTATGGCCAAAGTTCCTCCGAAATTAAGGTTAATGGTCGTGAAAAGTGGCATCAGTGATACTTTTCACACCTACAATTCACCTAAGTAGGAAAAAATGGTGTTCTTTAAAAAAAACTTCCTTTCACAACAAATGTAATAATAAAATTGAAGGAAATTGGTAAAAGATATATTTTGTGAAAAGGAAAAGGTAATATACCACTAAATATATAAAAATAAGAAACAAAAAATGTATATTGAAATAAACTGTAATATATTCAAAATAAACTCGGTCGAGGAACCTCAAAAGCGAATATTTTTCTATCTTGCTACATCAATGCTAGAATTGGCTCAATGAAAAAGTCATATATTTATTTCACAAAAACATGGAAATTTACTAAACAATTTAAAACAACTGTTTATATTGTATAACTTTACCTATATAAAATTAAACGTTTGTCATGACCGTTCCAACCTTATGTCTTCGCGCGCTTTTGGACCATCTTTATCCATCTCCGACGCCGCCGTCCTCAGGTCCAGACACCATCTTCTCTCTTCTTTTCTCGGAAGCACACTTCAATCACCGTTCATCAGATCAATAAACTATTTGCTGCTAACATTCCAGTCCAACACTGCAACTTCGCCCAAGCCCTCAATGTCCCTCCAACTCGTTCACATGAAATATTTTAAGCTCCACTGTCACACTTAGTGTTCAAATTTTTATGTACTTTCAATATCCATTCCCTAGTAGATGCTTACAAGTTCCCAAAGAATAAAAAAACTCCTAACATTAATTGGAGCACGATCCGTTCATGAGCACGGCATCAGTCAGAATGAATGTCTCTCGTATTCTTTCAGCCCTACAAAGCTCGGTCCATTTTTTCGATTGTTTATTTGCAGATAACACTTCGTACCTAGCCAATCTCAAAATTTCTTGCAAAACGAACTAGCCGTCTTCACGACTGTCACTGCTTTTTCGGCCAATCCCTGAATTCTATACAGAATTAACTAGACGTCTCCGCGATTGTCACTGCATGAATATGTTGACCTTGACGGCGGCTCGCTTACCGTTGCTATGCTAGCATATTCACATAATTTATCCCCTTTAATTGACGCCATTTATAATAAATGTTGTACAATATTCAGTGACATATTGGTATGTCACAATATTATGTTGGAACAGCGACGATTCACCAACATTACAATTTGAGGAGAAGGGTAGATTGTTATCCAATCGGGAGCTCCAAAACCAAACATTTAAGTCCTAACAAAGCTCCCGATTCGATGTCAGTGTCGCCCTCTTCGTCTAGTTTGTGACCTTGAATTGCCACTACGTTTAAATTGGATCCGGCAATGCTTCACTAGAGCTGTGCGAGGTACTTACACGCTACTGGTCACGTGATTGTTAATCACGTTTTACGTTATGCTCTGCCAAAATTCTAATAGATAAAAGACTGTCTCGTGAGTATGGGTTTATTCCACGTCCGAGTTTTGGACATGGTTCAGAAGTATCCTCTTGTTTAAATGTTCTCCCTCATATTTGGGGGGGAGGGACCGGGAGCGATAGCTGAGTGTATCGACTGATGTCACTGCAGCGCCCCTGACCGAGAGGTCCTGGGTTCGATTCCTGACAGCGGCAGGATTTTCGATGCTAGCTTTTCAGCTCGGTCGAATTCAGTCGCTGTCTGGAGGAGACGTCTAGCGGCCGGCTGCTCTAATCGGTATTTTTCCGTGGTTTCTGCGATCAACACTAGGCGAATGCCGGAGCAGTACCCTACCAAACGGGTCACGGACCGCGCGCGATCTGTCCTTCCTCTTCCTTGTCCTATCCTCTCCCCCTTAAACACACACTTACACTAACATGCACTACACTACCATATATTCCAGGAAACCGGTCGGGAGCTTAGAGCTTCTCGCGGCTGGGGCGGTGCCCCGCTGGTGGGAGAGTCCTGCTTAAGGGGAAACCCCACTAGCCGACGGTAGGTCGGCGCCGGATCTCACCATCCACCGGGGGAAGATCACCGCCATCTCCCGAGAAAAAAAACATCCCCTACACTAACGGGACTAATGACCAAAGCAGTTGACGCGCCCGGAAACACGAAAAAATCAATCAATCTATTATATTTGGGCATGCGCTCGCTATGACACTGCCTTGACGAAATTTGATACACTTGCCTGCAATAACGTTAACGAAATGATTCGCCAATATTTCACTATAGAAGAGGTAGAATATGCAGCCACAAAGGATTAAAACTTGGTGGGGGCGGGGGTTGCCTAGAGCTTCTGTTCAGGGGCACGTGAGTCATAAACGCACAAATCATTAACAACGCCAACATATGTCCGATTTAATTCTAATCACTCTTTAAACGCTCCCGATACTTAAAAGAACAAAGTGAAAATTTCAGCGAGTACTTTTTGCGTCTGAATACGACTGACATACTCACATTCACTTTTATTTATAAATAAACTAGCTGACCTGGCAACGCATCGCTATTGCTGTGTATTAAATAAATACAATTCAATTGCAAAATCCATTGAAACAATGAAGATTAACTATGTATTAACTACACTTTGCTATATTTCACTACACTTTAAATTTTTTGCATTATGTTGTACCCAGCATTTGGTTCAAACTTCCTGCAATTTTGATGAAATTCGATATTATGAGTCGAAACGAGGCGTGTAGTTCAAAAAGATAACCCTTGGATCACATTTCAAACAAGATCCTATGGGAGCGGCGTAGAGTCCACCCCGTCGATTAACTTTACAAAAACTACTCCCCATGCCCGATTTAATCAAAAATACTCTTTAAATACCCCCGAAGTTAATAAGTTCTAAGTGTGAAAATGATAAGAAAATAAAAGGTTGTTATTGCAGAAGATACTGGCAATTTGAGTTTCATGATCGAAATGGATCATGAAACTCAAATGGACAAATCTTAATACATGACAGTTGGCAACAATGAAGTAGATCATCATCTTCTGGATATTCGAGGTAGAATGAAAAGAGTAAACAAATATAAATATTAAATGTAATATTTAACAAAAAGGGAAATAGTCAAGAAGAAATCCAGATACGAAATACTGGGGAGAAATGTGACAAGAAATGAACTCTGTCTTACGAAACAAAACTATCCTTAACACCACTAAAAGACTTGTTAACTCCACACTAGTCAAAAGTGTTACAACGTACGATTTAACATTCTAGGAGGTTGATAAATGGTCCCTTCAATTTAAATGGCGGCTCACCCAGACGCGGAAGATAGAAAGCGTTGGTTTCAGATAAATTATTGTAAGATGAACAATGCCAAATAAGTATTCAAATTTGAACCTTTTCATTTTATACGTCAATTGGCACTAAAACATGTGTATAATTACGTATCTATATGAAATTCCATCGCGTTTGCTGCGCCCGCGTCACAGCTTTCTCGAAAAGTGTGCTGAGTGCTGCTCTCTGCGGGATCTTGTCGCTGGCGCGCAGAATACGCCCAAGCGAGGTGACGGCCGCTCACCTTTTGAAGAAATAAATCTCTGAAAGTCTTCCAACTTTTGCCGAAAGCAGCGTCACTGATGATGACGCCAAAGCCGGCGAAACCTGGCTATCTCAATAAATACACTAAGTTGATGGGGATGACCTCCTTTATTTGCCTGTCTGTTAATTTATGTGTCTTTTTATTTACGAATCAGTGGTTTTTATCACAAATGACTTGCTTATGGGCGGGAATATATTTTCAGAAAATGCCGAAGTCTATTACTATAACACTCGATGTAGAAATCATATTCATCAGGTGACAGCATCAACAGCTCATTACAAAAAATTCACATACAATACATGTACATTATTTTACAACACTTTGCCAGATGACATTAAACGATAAAATTCAATACAAAAGTTTAAATCCCAAGTGAAATCGTTTCCGCTGCATAACTGTTTCTATACAATTAGAGACTATACTGAGCATCACAAGAAAAGTAACATTAATTTTAACAATGATACATAATGCATTATTTACCATTTGGACTGTATAAATGTGTATAAACAACCTGTAACAACTATTGTACTACAGCTTCCGGGTCAATGACCCCCATCTCGATCAGGTTTTTTGTCCAGTTTCCCTGATCCATTGAGCAAATGCTGAGATGGCCGCTAGTTTTGCTTCTGGACATAAATGTAACTTCATTTTCTGTGCACGTCTTCTAGAATTCAATTGAATTCAGTGGGAAATACAATTATTCAAATTATCGTTTCCATGTTGTCGCGGCAGGAAGTATTATTCCGAAGCACAACATGATAAGAGCCAAAATTTATTGCTTATTTATCCTTGAAAATAGATTTTATTACATGGGAGTTTTTTTTCTCCCTTTCAAAATTCAAAATTGAAGTAGTATATGACTTAGTGTAGGGAACCCAGAATTTTAAAAATGTGCACACAAAATTCACTTTTCCCCATAGCACGTCATACGCAGTTTTTAACTGTTTTTTTTACGTAAAATAAATAAATAAATAAATTTCTTTTTATATTAACATCAACACCACCACATCAGAATTCCCACAGCCCATATTCACCTACTTCTTTGTCTGAAGGCTGAGATCCATTTCCCAGGTCTTTGATTGACTGATTGTTTTTTTCATGTTTCCGGGCGCGTCAACTGCTCTGGTCATTAGTTCCGTTAGTGTAGTGCTTTTTTTTCTCGGGAGATGGCGGTGATCGTCCCCCGGTAGATGGCGAGATCCGGCGCCGACCTACCGTCGGCTAGTGGGGTTTCTCCCTAACCAGGACTCTCCCACCAGCGGGGCACCGCCCCAGCCGGGCCAAACTCTAAGCTCCCGACCGATCTCCCGGAATATGTGGTAGTGTAATGAATGTTAGTGTAAGTGTGAGTGTGTGTGGTATGTGTAAGGGGGTGAGGATAGGACAAGGAAGAGGAAGGAAAGATCGCGCGCGGTCCGTGGCCCGTTTGGTAGGGTACTGCTCCGGCATTCGCCAGGTGTTGACCGGAGACCACGGAAAACTACCGATCAGAGCAGTCGGCCACTAGAATTCTTCTCCAGACAGCGACTGAATTCGACTTAGCTGAAATGCTAGTGTCGAAAATCCTGCCGCCGTCCGGAATCGAACCTAGGACCTCCCGGTCCGAGGCACTGTCCAGGTCTTTGAGATTATTGGCGAACATTATTGATTGAGTGACTGATCGTGGTTTAAATGGCGCTCCAACAGCTAATGTTTTTCTCGTCAAATTGAAAAAACATTATAGATTTAATAAACGTACTTGCGATTGCAATTCTTGCGATGATAAAAAAAAGCATCACGAATATCATGGAACTAAACACCTATGTGCTCTCTGCTGGCAGCAGTCGCGACAGTTTTTATTAAAACGAATAATCGGTTTAAAACACGAATAATTTCTCGTTTCGTGAGCAGTTAATCACATTATTCGGCGGAATGTGGCTTTAAATTCTTAAAAGAAGGTATGTATACACATCAATATTTTGTAATGGATAACAAAGCCGGTTTTAAAATACTTTGTTTGGCTGGGTTCAACTCGCCTTGTCCCAGACACCAGTGAGTTCAAAATGTTTTCCGTACATGGCATAGCTCATTTTGGCCTCCTTTTTCTTTTTGACCATTTGATTTTGTTTTCCAAATGGATCCCAATTATAAACTTGATGGATTTTATTGATACGTAATTATTGATACGTTTACTTACTTGTATTATGTGCTTGCATAAGAGACATTTTTTCTTCGAATAAAGGAAATTATATTTTTAAAACAAACTGTTATTTTAATGCTTTTAAAAATGAACTGTTATTTTAATGTATTTAAAACTATCTTTGTTATCTATGACACAATTTTATTCGTTTGCATGTAGTGTTTTATTATATTTTAAAAACATTTCTCCTGAACATGCGAGTAACCACTCACGAAACGTTGTGAAGTTATTCATGTCTTTACATTTTCGTAAATGTTATTGAAAATACTGGATGTATCGGGTATCTGTCTTAAAACGCAATAAGTCCTGCTTCATTAAAAAAAAGAATTCCATCTGTAGTGTAAAATGAAATTAATTTTATTTTACTACTTCGCTCCGCCCCACTGTACTTGTCACCTTCGTCAACCTCCGTTCTTGATTGAGCGGTGATTCTGGGCGCATCAACTGCTAAGGTCATTAGTGCGGTAAGTGTAGCGTATGTTTTTGCTCGTGAGGATTTTTATTATTTATTTATTTTTGAATAATTTACATAGCTCAGTAAAAATAACTATACATATGTATTTACATACTTATATGCTAACCTTAAATATAATCTTACTAACAAGGGGGAGGAAATCCCTTTTCGGGTTCTCAGTGCGGATCTAAATCTGCAAATTTTTGTTTTAGGAATATGTGATATGGATATTTGTTTTTGATTCGTGTTTGGTAATTGGGGTTTTGGCTAGTTTGAATGGTGATAGGGCTGGGATTTGAGGTAGGATATGATAAAAGTTGGTGGCCAGATATGTGATGTATTGTTCAATGGGTTCCAAATTAACTTCGTTAAGTTGATTGTTGGTTATATACCATGGGGCATGAGCAACTATTCTTAAGAATTTATTTTTCAGGACTTGTAGTTTATGGATGTTAGTTTTAGCAGAATTCTACTAGAAGAGAATGCTAGAAAACGGGCACTGCACTGAATTTGCTGGTAATATCGGACTTTGGCCTTTCAACGATATTTAATAATATCGTTAATACACAAAAATATAGAAGCATTTAGAGTATATTTAGCTTTCTAAACAGTGTTCGAACTGCTAAGTGTAATAATATTTGCGTCAACGGTGTCGCTCTTCCCCAAAGAGATAACAAGATGCGGCGCGACTACACAACTCGTAAGAACTCAACAAGCATCTGTTAACAGGCACAGTTGACACTTTCTCCGCAGGTCCCGGACCTCACATTACACTAAAATTTGAATGGTTATGTAACACATTGTGAAATACGTGGGATGTTAAATAATGTTTGTACAAAAATGTTAAAGGCCTTTGTAATCTTATATTGTTATCGCTAGGGGGAGGATTTTTATGACCCCAAAAATCTTGAAATAAGCTTTTAAAAATATGTATTTATGACGTAATATTTCTCAAACATACACTTTAATATGCACTTAAAATTGTCAATATTTTATTTCATCCATAAACCTTTCTGGATAAAATTAAGGAAAACCTTGCTCGTAATGAAAATATATATTTTTGTGAAAACATAATATAATCTGCCCTTCTTCACATGCAATCCTTTCTAACGATATGTTATGAGCAATCATGAGGTTATTATCGGCTCTGTTAAATGCAAAGGGCTTAATCTTTTTATTCGATGTCATGATGATGAATGATTATGAATAAATGTAAATATTGACCTTAGTGAAGTACAGTGTGTCTTGTTGAATTTCTTCGTAGTGGTTTAAAAAATATTTTATCAAGAAATATTCTTCATTTGCACAAGTATTTTATCACATATAGAAATAAAAAGAAACGCGAACTGTGACAAGCTCTTTCGAATCAATGAACGCTCAAAAATAAATAAGATTCCATGAAAAGATGAAACTTTTCGTAGATAAGTCTCTATTTTAACGAAATATGCAAAATATGCTCCTATAACTATTCGAGTATGCATCAACAAGAAAAATCGGCCAAATGTCCACAAATAGGCACTAACATATTTATCTACTCAGCATCATATTCTAACCAAATATCAAGAAATGTCCTCTAGCTCTGCACTGAAACAAGGGACAAAAATATGCAAAATTCATAGAAATCCGCTCCCTAGTTATCACGCAACCTGCGTCCATCCGTCACTCACGTTAGACCACTTCCGGTCCACCAATCGAGACAAGTGAGACAAGTGTCTTTCCTGTCGCTGAACCTGAAACGTTTTTGGACGTATCCTTCTAGAAAATTTTAAGAAATTAATTTTTAAAAAATTGTTTTCTGTTTATGAAGTAACTAAAACGCGCTTTGGTAACTTACGGGACCTATAAAGGAGATCAGTAGTTTATTCTATTCATATCGTCAGGACAAATTGAGAGGCACAGCTCTAATTCGGATATTTCTAATCAAATATTCTGAAAGAAAATTCTGAGAGGATATTCTAAAAGAATTCTAGAAAACACGAATTTTATATGGTTTCAATGCACCTACAAGTACGTTGGTGAAACGCTGTAAATTAATATACCACCCTTTATTTTACCTTTCGACTTCCTCTAAAATCTGTTTTGTGACAAAAATTTGCCTACTGTACTTAATGAGAGCAATCTGTCACAACAATATTGACATAAAAACGAAATTTTCCCCATTGTGAATCTGAGTAAGTGGTACCAACGAGCAAACCTTTCTAACGATATGTTATGGGCATCATGAGGTTATTATCCGTCCTGTTAAATGCAAAGGGCTTAATCTTTTTATACGATGTCATAAATGATTATGAACAAATAATGTTTTTTGACTTCATATTAGAAATATATAATTAATCTTACCAGAAATTTTATTAGAACATAAAGTGATCATGATTTTTTAAAAATAAGATTTGTTAGTGAAAGAAGTCGTATCTAATTACACATAGTTAATGAAAAAATAGTTTATTACTGTCTTCATCAAACAAAAACGATTCAGTACTCTAATTTTGTGTTTAGCATTACAATAATGTGACATACCAATATGTCACTGAATATTGTACAATATTTATTATAATTGGCGTCAATTAAAGGGGATAAATTATGTGAATATGCTAGCATAGCAACGGTAAGCGAGCCGTCGTCAAGGGCAACATATTCATGCAGTGACAATTGCGGAGACGGCTAGTTAATTTTGCATAGAATTCAGGGATTGGCCGAAAAAGCAGTGACAGTCGTGAGGACGGCTAATTCGTTTTGCAAGAAATTTAGGATTGGCTAGGTACGAAGTGTTATCTGCAAATAAACAATCGAAAAATGGACCGAGCTTTGCAGGGCTGAAAGAATACGAGAGACATTCATTCTGACTGATGCCGTGCTCATGAACGGATCGTGCTCCAATTAATGTTAGGAGTTTTTTTTCTTTGGGGACTTGTAAGCATCTACTAGGGAATGGATATTGAGAGAACATCAAAATTTGAATACTAAGTGTGACAGTGGAGCTTAAAATATTTCATGTGAACGAGTTGGAGGGACATTGAGGGCTTGGGCGAAGTTGTCAGTGATTGGACTGGAATGTTAGCAGCAAATAGTTTATTGATCTGATGAACGGTGATTGAATGTGCTTCCGAGAAAAAAGAGAAGATGGTGTTGGACCGAGGCGGCGGCGTCGGAGATGGATAAAGATGGTCCAAAAGCGCGCGAAGACATAAGGTTGGAACGGTCATGACAAACGTTTAATTTTATATTGGGTAAAGTTATACAAAAAGTTAACGGATGAATGGAAGATATACAATATAAACAATTGTTTAATAAATTTCCATGTTTTTGTGATATGAATATATGATTTTTCATTGAGCTAATTCTAGCAATGAAGTAGCAAGATAGAAAGATATTTGCTTTTCAGGTTCCTCGACCGAGTTTGTTTGAATAAATTGCAGTTTATTTCAATAAATTTGTGATTACATTGTTACAGAATTTCATCATCAGCCCCATAAGAATTATAATTTTTGTTGTCCAAATCAACATGTATGTCTAATTCGTTTTAGGTTCATATTTCACATTGTCATCTGTCGACAATAAACATTTCCAAAATAATATAAGAGGCAATATTACTTCAAATGTTCGTCACGTCAATTATCGCCTTCAGCTCTTTCAATTTACGCGCTATGGTTTGAATTACGCATTCTCATAGGTGGTTCTTATTCCTAGAATGAGTTTTATCTCCACCCTTCTTCATTGCTCGCAATTGCTATTAAATATCTCGGGTGCGGCTACTCAGGTCAGTGAAAGTTTAAAATTCTTTGCACCCCACAAAAGGGCAGACGTATCTCATAGCCGCAGAGTAGGCATGCGTCTCAGATGTAGGAGACGCAGAAGTGCGTCTAGGGTGAGCAACCCAAAATAATTGCCGTGCAAATTTGAAGACATAGATGTGACACCCCTATGTGACACAATGAATATCAAATTTTTAACCGTCCTTTACGCTATCCGAGGACAAAGTTTAATCTGAAATGTTGAAACCATTTTTGAGAAAATGTTGAATATGTAATTGATACTTCATGTAAAGTGTAGCCTAAAATCAATGTATGTTTCAAACTTGCAGGGCGTTGAGTTCCTTTAAATCAAACACTCTCTTTTCTTACAAAGTAAGGCGAGAAAGTAACAATTGCCACCAACTGTCAGAAGGCGAGTGGTGACTTTTGTACAATGAATTATTTACACACTAATAAATGTTTTTGTCAATAGTTTATTGACTCACGGAAATTGAAATGTATTAGTTCACATTAACTTAAGTGGCATAAAAATGTCAATGCCCTGCTATAGCCTCAAAAATGCGCGGCGGATAAGCTCAATAATTCATTAAAAGCCTCTAAAAAGGTTTTAAGTCCAGTGTGATATTTTGTCACCATGCAATCGTTCTCACATTGAAAGTACTACGAACCAGTGAATGTTTACAAAGCCATATTTAATCATTTATGTGTTTATGAAATCATTATTTATGGCATCATTGGACAATCGCCCAAGCCACTCGCTTGTCAGGGAACAAAAGACACAAGTGTCAATATGAATTTTAAAACAGGATTAAATAGACCTTATCAAGGGTTATTTTTTCCTCATTGTCATGGAGTGTTTCAATTTAAAAAAATATTGTTATACATCGTACTTATTTTCTATACTCTTCCACCGGTAGTGGTAGCTCTGTGCATCAACTGATGCCACTGCAACGCCTCTGCCCGGGGGGAGTCCTAGGTTCGAGTCCTGATGGCGGCAGGATTTTCGACACTAGCTTTTCAGCTAGGTCGAATTCAGTCGCTGTCTGGAGGAGGATTTTACCGCCCGGCTGCTCTAAACGGTAGTTTTCCGTGGTTTCTCCGATCAACACTAGGCGAATGCCGGAGCAGTACCCTAACAAACGGGCCACGGACCGCGCGCGATCTGTCCTTCCTCTTCCTTGTCCTACCTCTCCCCTTACACACACACACACACACACACACACACTTACACTAACATGCACTACACTACCACGTATTCCGGGAGACCGGTCGGGAGCTTAGAGCTTGTCCCGACTGGGGCGGTGCCCCGCTGGCGGGAGAGTCCTGGTTAGGGGGAAATCCCACTAGCCGACGGTAGGTCGGCGCCGGATCTCGCCATCCAGCAGGGGAAGATCACCGCCATCTCCCGAGAGAAAACATGCACTACACTAACGGGACTAATGACCGAAGCGGTTGACGAGCCCGGAAACACGAAAAATCAATCAATCAATCTATACTCTTCCATTTCAAAATGATTTTTATGCAAGGAAACGCAAATCATTACTGAAAGTTAGCACACCAGTTATGTTACCCGTCCACCACCAGCTACAATACTCAATCTTTTACACAATAAACAGGAAATTGTCTGTCATTATTAAATTCAATTACATTTGATGAATTTAGACAGATTTAAAACGTTCAAAATAACTCAGAATCATATGACGTTAATTATAAAAGGTTTTATTTTTCTTGAGTAGGGTTGCTAACATTTTATTAAACCCTTCAGCACAGTTTTCACACACATATTTGGACACTTATACACTTGAAGTTTTCACAGATTCTTTGTCCTACCACATTTCGTTACCTATTTCTGAGTGTTACAATTGCAGTTATCATACTGTTTCTTTATCCTATGACAGTCTACAAACTATCAACCTCAAATAAGAGCCTAATTAATGTATTTGTGAAATATCAAATAATGCATCAAATTGTCCTTAGTCATATGTCCTTAGTACGTTTACATATCAAGTTCTCTTAAAATGCGAAATACAATACAAATGAGGATAATTTGAGAAAATAAAAAAACCTGCAATTTTTGATATGTTAAAGAATAATCTTACCTTTAATTTCCCAAACTTAAGTCAAATTAAAATGGAGTATTTTGGGAATGAATTTTTGAAGAAAAAACAAGAATTTTGATCTATGACCTCTTTTTTCAGTATGGTCATGCCCAAAATCACTAGGAATGATTTAAATTAAAAGCTTATGTGTCTATACATTCGAAATTTCGAAATATCTATTGTTTTATTAATTTTCCAGTTTTACAATTTTTTTTTTTAAAAAAACAAATTTTTAAAATATAAATGAAAATACAATGAACTAAAACAAATCAGCTCATTTCTGCTTATTTTTAAATGAAAATGAAAAAGTATGAGCGTATTCATGTAATTTGGAGAGGGCCGATAAAATTTTGGCCGATTTTACTTAAAATAACCCAACAGGAAATGTAAAATGGACTTTATTTCTTCAGTGAATGACCAAATGTCCAAAAATCGTCCCAACGGTTACGCTAGTTATTCATTTACCAGATGGAGTGCAGAAGCCTCGCCCACAATCCCAAGGGAAATTTGCCCCGCTCAACCTTATCATTGATGTAATGTAAACTGGCCATATTATCAGACGCTAGTTACACATCAACCTCCACTGTCATTACTCCGAAGTACGCAGGAAATCGACAGCGCCATTTAATCACTTACTCATACTATATTAGATGGCCTAGACTTAATATCCCTCACAGCCCATTCTCGCACTTAGCTTCCAACAATACCACCTGTAGTGAAGAAACTTTTAGATTTAAAACGATATATTCGAAATCACTGGTTGAGACATCGGTCTCCGCTGCTGAAATCTGATTTAAATCTCCTAACTAAAATTGTGAGACAACTTTTGGCCTTCGCTCACATGCAAAAGATTCATCTCCATACTCAAACGGCAAACCTATCTGATCATACACTGTGGAACTTAACCCCATGTCTTCTACACAAACCTCCCCACCCTTGTTACTCAACTGGAGAACCATCTTCTCCTTCTGATAAATACGATGTGTTGGGTAATTACTTTGCATAAATATTACTTCTAACCCTTCTCAAAATTGGGAACACGATCATTATATTCAAGAAGAAATTGCACGACCAGAAATAACAGTTCCTGAATGCCCTTAATTTATTTCACCATCCAAATTATCAAATATATTTCACTAGCAACCCCAAAATTATCAAATGGCCATTATCAAATATAAACTGTTTAATTAAAACACCTTCCCACATATTACAGCAACACTTAATGTCGGCTTGAGAGAAACGTACTTCCGTGACAAATGGAATCACGGCCACATAATTCCCATTCTTAAGCCTGAAAAAGTACGAAATGATCCAACTAGCTATCGCCCGATTAGCTTGCTACTGTAGCGTTGTGTCGCTAAAACAGCTTGGGCACATGGCGTGTGGTGTGCACCGGATGCGTAGGCAAAGGCAGAAGCTATGACGCACGGGGTTTTTCTGATAGGGTGTGCGCGTCGTTAGAGCGGAGGCAATGGAGGCGGCGGGCAGCGTCGCGAGGGCTATTTAAGGGCCGTGAGAACAATAGCTCGCCCTTCTTGTGATCCTGGCAGCAGCAGCCTAGGTCGTCCGTGAGAGGTGCGATCGTGCACGCGGCGCAAGAAGCCTGCAGTTATTATCGTGACTAGTGAGACATGTAGTCGGTCTCAGGGCAGGCGGTACTACGCACGGCGAAACATTAGGTAGTATGTTGCGGTGTGGTAGCCGTTGTAAATATCTCTCCTAGCAGTGGGGTCTATTTAGTTAGTTAATTGTATACAGTGCATTGGTTATTTGTGACTACGGTCTAAATTGTGAATAAACCTGCTGTTATTACAACCCACTCTCGTCTGTGTACTAATTAAACCCGTATGACGCCACACTACCCACAATGGGAAAGCTATTTGAGAAATGTATACTCTCTAGGCTAAATTCTCACCTCAGATCAGACAATGCCATATCACATCATCAGTTTGGATTCCAACCCATTTTTTCTACGTATCATCAAATCTTACGCCTAACCGAAGATAACATCAAAGGATTCCATGACCACAAGCATACCGCAGACGTTTTTCTAGATGTAGCTGAAGTTTCAAAACCTTTGGGCACCCAGGGTTAATTTTCAAACTCCGCAGTGTAGATACTCTATTATATCTCTCTCGCGTTTCTTACCAAGCGAACTTTTTCTGTACGACTCCCTGAAGCTCTCTCAGCACCTTTCACCATCAAAACAGGAGTACCCAAGGATCCACCCTCCCCTCCACTTTATTTAATGTGTACATATTGGATATACCAATAACCCCAAATACTGCAATAGCTCTATTTGTGACGATACAGTACTTTATTCCTCTAATATAAATCATGAATCTGCCATGAAAGCTCTGCAACATCACCTCACATGGTTTTCCCAATTGGACCAAAAAATGGCACATAGAAATAAATCCAAATAAAAGCCAGGAAAAAAACTATCCTCCGTAGACCAGACGTCCCCCCAAATCTCAGATTCCAATCACAAAACATCACCTGGCTCCCTCCCAAAAAAAAGTCAAATATCTAGGAGTTCTGTTTGATAAGGCCTTAAATGGCGACAAAATATAACGCACGTAGTAGCTGTAGCGACTAGTAAAGTCCACCAGTCTCAGAAAAGCATCCCCTCTACAAGTTCATGTTGCAATTCGTCTCTATAAAATAATGATATGACCCATACTTCCTATGCTTCCGCAGTCTGGGCTGTCGCAGTCAAAACAAACATGAGCAAAATGCAAATTTTCCAAAATAGATTCCTATTTTATTTGTATTTGTTTATTTATTTTACGTCAAAAACAGTTAAAACTGCGTATGACGTGCTATGGGGAAAAGTGAATTGTGTGCACATTTTCAAAATTCTGTGATCCCTACACTAAGTCATATACTACTTAAATTTTGAAGAAAAAAAAGCTCCCAAGTAATAAAATCTATTTTCAAGGATAAAAAGGCAATAAATATTGGCTCTTATCCATGTTGTCGTTCGGAATAATACTTCCTGCCGCGACAACATGGAAACGATAATTTGAATAATTGTATTTCCCACTGAATTCTAGAAGACGTGCACAGAAAATGAAGTTACATTTATGTCCAGAAGCAAAACAAGGGGCCATCTCAGCATTTGCTCAATGGATCAGGGAAACTGGACGAAAAACCTGATCGAGATGGGGGTCATTGACCCGGAGGCTGCAATACAATACTTGTTACAGGTTGTTTATACACATTTATACAGTTCAAACGGTAAATAATGCATTTTGTATCATTGTTAAAATTAATGTTACTTTTCTTGTGATGCTCAGTATAGTCTCTAATTGAATAGAAACAGTTATGCAGCAGAAACGATTTCACTTGGGATTTAAACTTTGCTATTGAATTTAATCGTTTAATGTCATCTGGCAAAGTGTTGTAAAATAATGTACATGTATTGGATGTGAATTTTTTGTAATGAGCTGTTGTTACTGTCACCTGATGAGTATGATTTCTACGTCGAGTGTTAGTAATAGACTTCGGCATTTTCTGAAAATAAATTCCCGCCCTTAAGCCACTGATTATTTGACAAAAACCACTGATCCTACGCACCATCTCAAAAGCTCCCTGATACATTCCGAATGCGCAGTTACATACTGAACTGGGCATTGCACCCATCCCCTTCCACTTCTCCCTCTTAGTCGTAAAATGCTTTTCCAAAATAGTAAAGATCTCTTTAGCCATTCATTTCACATAGGTAAGCAAAATCCTCATTGCAAAAAATTAAAAAGAAAGCCACCAAAATAACTTTTCGATCTCCATGAAAATGAACATGACATGAACTGATGAGTCTTTTCTCATTATAAACTATCCATTACCACTATATTGTATTATATCTAAAGGTAGAATTCTGTTTATAATGTATCAAATGATTCTTGCATATATCTTGTATCAATGTATCTATCTTATGCGACAGCAGAGGGCCAATAGCCAAACTAGGATAAATTTTAAAAAAAAAGTATCGTCGAGTAATCACGTCGGGAAAACAGACTAAAAACGTCACTATCAAGTCAGAAATAACACTGCTGGACTCCAGTAGAAAGAAAAACATTTATACGCAGGCGGCGGAGGGATCTGAGACCGCGGTGACATAGGTGGAGGGGAGGGGTTGCAAATGAAGGGGTTGCAAATGTGGCTCACACGTCAGCGCTTTGACACCTCTGATCAACGCCTTGTACACTCCTTTTCTCGACATATTGACTTTTCTCTCTTTCTTTTCTCGACAGACGAGATCTCGACGATCTCCCTGACGATTGGAATTACCGCCTCCTACGAACGCGTTTCCTCTTAATGCGCGCCGTTTCAATAATCGTACCTGGCGACGACAAAAACAATGCCGGCTCACGCCAGTTGCACCAAACGTGTGTACTATTACAAAAAATGTTCGCTATTTAAATGTAATGTAGTATAATATGCGTATACGTTATTTGGTCAGACAACCTAGTAAGAAAATTGGAAGACTATGGACCAGAACAGCAGCAGACCGCATAAAATGAAGAGAAGTCATGTCACACTCGATGAAGTCCATAGAGGAAAAGATTAAACAAATAAAAAGGAACAGTGACACAAATAATACAATAATAAATAATACAACGATAAGTGAAGTGATAGTGACGTGATGATAACTGACGTGATAACTAACAGTGAAGTGATAACTGTTAAGTGAAATGCTAGTTTATTTAGAACTTTACAATGTAAGAGGCCTCTACCATACTAAGGGATGTAAACGGGCTAATAATAATAATAATAATAATAATAATAATAATAATAGTAATAATAATATGTTATTGTGACTCTTGTGAGACAAAATTACAACACAATTTCCTTGCATTGACTTTAAAGCAGATACGAGAGAGCAATCCGCGTGTACTGCTGGGTGGAAGGTAACGAGATACCATCTTCTTTCCACGGAGGTACAGCATAGGCAATAACAAATGATAGCATCAGACGAATTTCCTTCAGGTCTTTTTCGCGCATGCCGTTTGCCATGCGAACCAATAATATGATTTCAGTGGGGGGGGGGAGAAAAACTGATAAACGTAAGCACACTTGCGAGTTGGAAGCAGCAAACGCATTGCTTTTTCATAAAGTAAATCGCATTCATGTATACAATTTTCCCTCTTAGTGCGAAATTGCGTTACAAGAAAAAACGTACAAAAACTTTGGTAGGATTGAGAGCCTCAGAGAAGACGATTTCGAAAAATTCCAACAAAACAGCAAACGACATGTGCGAGGGGGTGCTTTTGAGAGTAAGAACAATTGTCAAGTTTTCGAGACTGCAGGCAATATGTAAATTCACGACACAAAAGACCTGCATAATGAAATATTTAGAAAAATGATATGCAGAGGTTGTGCGTAGCATTACTCTAAATTCAACTTCGGCACCTGCCAAAAATGGAATTTATAATTTGGCCCCAAAGTGTTAAACTTTGTAATTTCCTAGCAATTGTCTCAGGTTGTCAAAATCTCATAGTTCCAGAGTGACCTAAGTTCACTTAATTATGTGACCTAGGTCCCTTTGTCATTGAAACCCCTGGTATTCCGCAAATTCCAAAAGACAAATATTTTATTTCCTTCAGTTTTAAAGCTACATATTTATTTCACAATACATTCCTCAGTTTTAGAACTTGAAATAATTTCATGAATATTTATCAAAAATATTTTAGTTACATCGTTTTATTTTTTCGTGTAATGGAAAGCGTTAATAAGATAAAGGGTGCATTATAATACCACATAAACGATGCCAAGAATACGAGAAAGTGTGTGCTTTCATAGCACCACGAGTTGTAACTAGGTGCAGTCTTCTAGTGGAAAGGGGTTGTATTTTTATACAGTTAAATTAAACAAACACTGAAAAGAAATATCGTTATTCTAAATAACTATCTTGCCGATGTGACAGTCTACGCACGTTTCCTCTACAATGTCTGCCTTCAAATGATTCCGCGACAGCAACGCTCTCAATGCGTCTAGTTCATTTCTATTCCGACGCCTTCGCGCTGTGCCGTGCGGGCGGAGGCGCGCTCACTTGTAGGCGAGGATGGCGCGCAGCGGGCTGCGGCGGGGCGTGGCGAAGCCCCGTGGTTGCGCAGCGTGTCCTTGCGCAGGCGCAAACGCCCGCAACCCCTCGCCGTCCGTCCGCGGCAGCTGCGCGCGCGCAGGCACCAGGCGCCCCAAAGCGCGCAGCGACGGATCCTGTGCATGCTGCGCGCGCCGCCAATAGGAATGTGTCTACTGGGGAAAAGATTGATTGATTGATTTTTTCGTGTTTCCGGGCGCTTTGGTCATTAGTCCCGTTAGTGAAGTGCATGTTTTTTCTCGGGAGATGGCGGTGATCTTCCCTCGCTGGATGGCGAGATCCGGCGCCGACCTACCGTCGGCTAATGGGGTTTCCCCCTAACCAGGACTCTCCCACCAGCGAGGCACCGCCCCAGCCGGGACAAGCTCTAAGCTCCCGACCGATCTCCCGGAATATGTGGTAGTGTAGTGCATGTTAGTGTAAGTGTGTGGGTGTAAGGGGAAAGGATAGGACAAGGAAGAGGAAGGACAGATCGCGCGCGGTCCGTGGCCCGTTTGTTAGGGTACTGCTCCGGCATTCGCCTGGTGTTGATCGGAGAAACCACGGAAAACTACCGATCAGAGCAGCCGGCCGCTAGAATTCTCCTCCAGACAGCGATTGAATTCGTGGCGCCTACGTAATCATAGCGACTGAATTCGATCTAGCTGAAAAGCTAGTGTTGAAAATTCTGCCGCCATGAGGACTCGAACCTAGGACTTCCCGGACTGAGACGCTGCAGTGACATCAGTTGATGCACTGAGCTACCGCTCCCGGTTGGGGAGAAGAGTGTTTACGAGAAGCTGCGCACGAATGGGAGGTTCGCGATAGCCCGCGTTTCTATAACAGGAGCAGGTACAAGTTCTTCGTCCACGTAATACGCTTTTATATTTTCCCTTTACTGCTATTAGTTGATGTCGTCGTCATCACCCCCGTTCTCATTCCAGTTCCCATACCATTCATTATACCAGTCCTTACCCATGTTCTCTTCCCTGTCAATACCCCAGCCATCTTCCCAACTATAATAATAATAATAATAATAATAATAATAATAATAATAATAATAATAATAATAATGTCTTTATTAATGGCGAGGCTCAGGCCATAGGGCCTGCTCTTCCGCCTAACCACTGAGTTTACATTTATACAGAGTAGTAACATATAAGAGGGGAGGGAAATCTGTACATTTACGTCTGGGAGTGCAAAACTAGGGACCATCCCGGCATACGCCTTAAGCGATTGAGTAAACCCAGAAAACCTCAATCAGGATGGCGGCTTAGGGCCGAACAGCATTATGATATAGAAATGGAAGAGAAGAGAAAATGAGAGAAGGGAATCATAAATGAAAATGAAGTAGAAAATACGAACGAGAAAGAAGAAAGGAGAGAGACTAAAGGGGGGACTGTACATTTATGACTGGGAGTGCAAAGCAAGGGACCATCCCGGCGTACGCCTTAAGCAATTGAGTAAACCCAGAAAACCTCAATCAGGATGGCGGCTTATGGCCGAACATTAATATAGAAGAATATGGTATGGATAGTAGTGAAGGTGAAGAGATGAGGCGTTTAGGGGAAAGGGTCGTAATGACATAAATGGGGAAGACTGTGAAGGAAAAGGAAGGGAGTAATAGCGAAGAAAAGGAGGAAGAAGTAGGTGGAAAAGTAAAATTTATCCAGAAGGGTACAGAAATGTTACGTTTGGTATACATTAGCACTTTACATAAATATACAAACATTTGTAACAGCAGAGAAGCACAATAGGCTCTAAGTTAATAGTACCAGTAATTTATAATATAATATTAACAGTATTAAGAAACAATGTAAAAGTACAATAGGATATAAACATCAATTGTAATTATTATTAAGACCTATATATTGTAGATATGACAATGATGACAGTACAAAAATAGCTGTAAGTATTTTAGCATTTTTTGGAGCGTGGAATTTTGAATTTAAAGAGTGAGGAAAGTGGCGTTTAGGGGCGGTGACTGGGTACTTGGTAGTGGGAAAAGTCTGAGGATGAAGAGGACATTAATACCATTCTATATGTCGTTATATCTTACCCAAGTATTTAATTCGTTTTGAATTTACGGAAAGTATTCGAATGTTTTTGACTCGCTGGTAGTTTATTCCAGGCTCGGATAGCTGTAATGGTGAAAGATTTACTGAAAGAAGTCGTGCTGTGACGTGGTACACAGAGCAGAGCTGAACTACGAGCTCGGTTTAATTTCAGAGGATTGAAATTACTTATTAGACGTGTTACATGAGAACCGTGTAAAATTTTATAGAGAAGAAGTAGAGAGTGAAGTTGTCTTTTGTCTAGAGTAAGCATACGAAGTGAGTCAAAAAAGTGCGATACATGGTCGTATTTTCTTAGATCAAAAATAAACCGTACGCATGCGTTCTGTGCTACTTGAAGTTTACGTTGTAATTTAGATGTCATGTTTGTCAGAAGAAAGTCGCAATAGTCAAAATGTGGCATAATAAGTGATTTTCAACTCGCAAAATTTGATGTGATTTAATTGTGATTTATGAGTGTCTCACGTGTACTAATTGGTAAAAGCGTTCGGAGGCGTTTCAGCGAATGCATTGCGGCAAAAACTTTACGGCATGTTGAATCTACTTGCGAGTTCCAGCTGAGGGTGTTGTCAATAAACACTCCTAGGTTCTTGACTTCGGAACACCAAGGTAGAACGGTGTCATTTATATAAATTTTAGGCTAGGTAGAAGATGATATTTTATTCACAGTGCTTTTTGAACTGATAATCATGCACTGTGATTTATTTGAGTTTAATTGTAGGCCTAATAACGCTGCCCATTTGTTTAAGTTTATCAAATCTTCGTTAATTTTATGCGCGAGTGAGAAGAGTTCAGACGGGTGGCCACTTAGATATATCTGACAATCATCCGCGTACATTTGATGACTGCAATATTTAAGTGCATTTCCCACATCGTTTACATACATTAAGAATACTAGTGGTCCTAATACAGTGCCTTGGGCAACTCCGCGGTTAAGTTTTAAGGCCCTTGAGCTGCGACTACCGGACACCACTCTTTGGGTTCTGGAAGTTAAATAGTTAAGAAACCATGTACGCGTAGGCTGTGCAAATCCCATGATTTTTAGTTTTGCAAGTAAGATGTCGTGATCTACTGAATCGAACGCTTTGCTGAAATCCAGAAGAATTAACATAGTTATATTACTGTGATCTATAGCTGTTCTCGCATCTTCAATAACATTCAGTAGCATTCCTGCCGGAACGGAAACCTGATTGCTGATCGTTTAAAAGTGATTGGTTTTGGAGATACAGTTCAGTTTGCTTACGGACGACTTTTTCGAGTACTTTAGAAATAGTTGGGAGGATGCTAATTGGGCGGTATTCAATAGGGTTTCTGGTTGATGCTGTCTTGAGAATAGGATGCACGAGCGCACTTTTCCAAGATATAGGATATTGTCCGCTCATTAGCGAGAAATTTACTATTTCGGTAATGATTGGATAGGTCACATCTAGGCTATTTTTTAGCAGTTTGGCATTTATATCATCGGTACCTGAAGCATTAGATTTGAGACTTTGAACTATTTTATTATATCCTCATGTTCCACGGATGAAAAGAAAATTCGTCGTTGAATTTTGTTTCTGAGTTTTGGAGAAGCGCGAGGGATTGACTCTTCAAGTTACAGTCAAATGAAGGAACGTTACTTACAAAATTATGATTTAGAGATTCTAGGGGAATATTCATTTCAATTTGGGGAGGAGCTTTACCTATTCCTAGATTTTTCAAATTTTTCCAAATCGTTTTCGAGTCGCGGACTCTGCCAAAGGTGGTGTGGTAATATTTTATTTTAGCGTTGCGGCATTTCTGCGTAACTAAATTTCTGAGCATTTTGTACTGTTTTTTAAGTAGTTCGCATTTAGTTTTCCGGAAAATAGCATGCACTGCATCTCGTTCTTTCATTAAATTCCGAATTTCATCAGTTAACCATGGTGCAGGAGGACGAGTTACGCGTGATATTTTAAAGGCGCGTGCCGGTCATAGAGTTGTATTATTAGTTACTGAAAATCGCCACTTTGCTTCCAGCGATTCTTCTTCGTGGACAAGGTGCCATGGAAGTGTCAATCCATCTACATTAAATGCTTGTTTATCGAATTTTGAAAAATCGCGGTATTTGATTAAGTGCGGTGTGTATTTAGGACATTTCAGATTGTAAACGAGATAAATTAGATCGTGTTTTGAAATCCCGGGAACTGGAAATTGACCGTGATTTCGAACTTTGTTTTTATTAGACACTATTATATGATCGATCCAAGTTTCCGTGCTCTTTGAGTGGTGTGTAGGTGCTAGAGGTAAAATTTCGAGGCACATGCTGTCGAAAAAACGCGTAAACTGCTCTGCAGAAGGAGAGGCTTTTAATAAGTTATGATTAAAGTCACCCATTACAATAATATGTTCATAAGAATGGATCACAGATGCAAAGGTTTCGTCCAATATGCTGCCTGACTTAGGAGGTAAATATATGACAGCCAAGAGACATTTTTTCCTAAAAGTCCGACTTCGATAAAAGATATTCACTTCGTTGGCAATCCGTATTTGTTGAAGAGAGTCAAGTTTATGTCTAAGATCGTCGCGAATGTATATACCGACACCTCCACCATGTGCGGCGACACTGGCTTTTCGATCAGCTCTTATCAAGCGGTACCCTGGAATTGCTACTAGCGCGGAATTGAGAGAATTTTTCAACCAGGTTTCGCTTAAGAGAAGCGCATGAAAACGGTGTTTAGATATTATTTCCGTTACTTCATCGAAATGGCAGGCAGAGACTGAGCATTTAAGTGTGCAACGTGCAGACAGAAAGAGCGAGGATTAGGCTTATTTCTAGCATCAGACGCTTGTACCGTCGGAGAAAGGTGCCGGTCACCCACAGGTAAAGGATTTACAGGATGTGAGGGAAAAAGAAAAGATAGCATTAACTGAGGGTTTGAAAGCGTTCGCAGAAGACGAGAGGAAGGAGAATTCTCGGAAATATCCGAAAGTGGTTGTGAAAGAGGGGTGTGGAGGGGAGGTGGATGGGTGGGGCGCTCCTACGCTGCTTGAACTGCTCCAGCTGGTCCCTGGTTTGCACCCGGCACGACTATTACCATGTTTGATGACGATCACCCCAACTATCACCCCATATCAACCCTCACCCCAGCCATCACCACAGCCATAACCCCAGCCATCACCCAGCCATCACTCCACCATCACCCAGCCATCACTCCATCCATCACTCCAGCCATCACTCCAGACATCACTCCAGACATCACTCCAGACATCACTCCAGACATCACTCCAGACATCACTCCAGACATCACTCCAGACATCATTCCAGACATCACTATTACACTCAAGTTATTAATGTCCAGAGTAGTTGTCGCGCCCGGCAACGCAAAATACTCACTTATTCACCTGAGATTCCATTCTTCGTATGTCGGAAGTATTGAATACAACCGAAAGAACTGAGAAATCGCAAACTCTGTCTGAAGCGCTACCGCTGGACGCATCCCTGGGAATCGCCCGACCGCATCCCGCGGTCAGTTTTTCCAAGCCCCTGCTTCCCAGCTAATCCCATTTCCCTTTTCGTTACCTTAGAAGGCGTGTTCCGATTGCATTCCGTTTCGTTCATCCGGTGTATCTTTAGGAGTAAAAATTTCAATTTAGTTTCCTTCCTTAAGTAGCGCAAATAGATGTTCTCGCAGTAATCCAATGAAAACATGGCAGAATCTTCGGAATTGTGTACGTTAAGCCAGCGGGGTTAAGAGATTCTCATGATAGGAGGTTTCAAGTTTTGTCTCACAAATTTTTAAATGTGATTTTCAACGTTGGTAGCGCACCAAAATAACATGCAACTGTTTCTTGAAAACACAAAAATGGATAAATTATAATCGATCAGTACAATACAAAGTATACCTCGGTGAACGTAGAAATTAATCCTTACACAAAGGTTGATTGATTATTAGGTGTTTCCGGGAACGTCAACTGCGATATTCATTACTCCCGTAAGTGTGGCGTATGTTTCTCCCTCAAAAAGTGGCGGTAATTTTGCTCCGCTGGATGGCGAGATCCGGTGCCGATCTACACGTAGCAAGCGGGGTTTACCCCAAGCAGATATCTCCCACCAGCGAGGCACCGCCCCAGCCGTGCCAAGTTGCAAGTTCCCGACAGTTCTCCCGGCATGTGTGGTGGTTCAGTGTATGCAGGTGTAAGTATATGTAAGCACGGGGCGATGATACAAGGAAGAGGAAGAAAAGATCGCGCGTGGTCCATGACCCATTTGTTACGGTACTGACTGCTCTGGCATTCGGCTAACGTTGATCGGAGAAATCAGAGAAAATTACCGATCAGAACAGTCGGCCTTCTAGAATTCCCTAGACTGATATATTATGCAAATTCTTTGTCCAACGCTTGAAATGTTTTTTTTTTGTTATAATCCATAACGCAACGTCGCAATTGCTAAAACTCTTCTGAACGTTGTTCATTATGACAGTAAAAAGTCGTTAGACATGTGATCAATAGAGTTTAAGGATGTGTCCTTACGCATGGCGCAAAAACTCTCTATTATATAGAAATACAATGCAGGCAATGCAGTATAATATAATGCAATGCAACTGCAGGTTTCCCCGTATAGAAAACCCCGAGCCACGACTCGATCGGGATGTAGTCGGGCTACGCCTATTTGGGAAGGCTGGTGAAGGGCTCAGGAGCGCGGGCAGCAGAGGTTGGCATGCGCACCTGGAGGTAGTCGAGGAAGGCGGCGTTGGCCTGGGTGAGCAGCGGCCAGCGCGCCGCCGCGGCGCCCGCCCAGTCCTCGAAGGGCGGCCGCACGCGCGGCACGGCGAGGCGCGCCGCCCGCGCCGGCCGCGCGCCCCGCCCCCGCTCTGGCCTGCGTTGCTCAAAATGAACATCCTTGTTCCAAATGAATTATATATATATATATATATATATATTATATATAATATATTATATATATATATATATATATATATATATATATATATATATTAATGCCTTATTTTACGTGGCGAGACTCGGGCCATCAGGCCCGCTCTTCCGTCTAACCACGCAAATTTCGATACGCTCCTTTCACCACGTAGCGGAGAAAGGAGGTACTATCCTGGGCGACGAAACTGGCGGATCTCAATTTTGCTCAGAGGCTTCTTTTAGGCTTGAGGCTCTTTTACATGCAGTAAATCTACTACATGGGACAGCCGGCTTTACTTCCCCTTCGAAGGAAGGCGAACTAGGGATTTTTTCGCCCCGAAAAATCCACGGTACGCTGACCGTTATACCACCGAATCCGCATGTGTGTTTATGTAATATATATATATATATATATATATATATATATATATATATATATATATATATATAAACAATAAAATATGAAAAAAATATAAAATAAAATAAATAAAAATGGTCTTTATTTGTGGCGTATGTTACAATATTTAATAATATAAAATAATAATTAACCATGGATGTTATAAAAACACTGCGTTTCCAAACCGTGAATATTTGCAGCCTTAGGTAGCTAGGGTATTCATTGCAGTCGCCGCGGTGCCTGTGACGGCAGGTGCAGGGGTTCGAGACCCGAGGTGACAGGGTTTTCGACACTACCTAGATAGGTCGAATTCAGCCGCTGTCTGGAGGAAAATACTAGCTGCTCTGATCGGTAGTTTTCCGCGATTTCTCCGAACGACACTAGGTGAATGCTGGAGTTGTACCTTAACCAACGGGCCACGGGCGATCTTTCCTTTCCATTTCGTGTCCTATCCCTATTTTACTTACAACACACTTACACTTATTCATGCATTACACTACCAACAGGAAGGGAGACAGTTCGAGTGCTGAGAGCTTGTCCCGGCTGGGGCGGTGCTCCGCTGATGGGAGACAGTTGGGGTAAACCCGTAAGCTGACGTGTAGGCCGGCGCCGGAGCTCACCATCCAACGGGAGAAGATCACCGCCACCCCTCTCGATAAAAATATTTACTACACTGACGGGACTAATAACCTTTACAGTTCACATTCCCGGAAACAACAATCAATATACTTTCGACAGATATAGTTATATTGGAACCGATACTCCACCAGAAATGATCTGTATTCACGTGACTTGAATCGTGCACGATATCAGAGGCGCCAAGATAAAGCTGAGATTCTGGTACAAAAAAGGGAGTACGTGTGATTTATCCCTTTCAGACCCACATTTTTGACTTTTTAATTTCTTATAGCCGTAAGAAATATCCCGGACATTCCGAATCAATTAAAACCACATGGTCTCGAAATGCCAGTTCACACAAGAAAAACATTTTCTGCGGATTTTCAACAACCTACATAACTGATGTGCACAGACTGAACGCCAAAAAACAAACTCGTTTACGAACAAAAACGAGAAATCCTGAAATTCACAACTGCATAGATTCCGGGAGAAACCACGGAAAACTACCGCACCCGGCTACTGTCAAATGATCGGTCAGGCACCTAAGCCGGTAAACCAGTTTTCATTGATTGATTATTGATTCCGGACGCATTGCTGTCATTATGCCCGTAAGTGTAGTGATTTTTTCCTTCGATACGTGACTGTGCTATTTCTCCGTTTGACGATGAGATCCGGCTCCGACCTACCCGTCGACTTGCCCTCAACCAGGTATCTCCCATCAGCGGGGCACCGCCCCAGCCAGCAGAAGCTTTAAGCTCCCTAGCGGTCTCCCGGAATATGTGGTAGTGAAGTGCATGTAAGTGTAAGAGTGTGTAAGTAAGGGGTGAGGATAGATCGAAGAAGATAAAGAAAAGATAATTCGCTTTCGGTGGCCCGTATGTTAGGGTACTGCTCCGGCATTCCCTTGGAGTTGATCGGAGAAACAACGGAAAACTACCGATCTGTTCCACGGAAAACTACCGCTAGAATTATCCCCCAGTCAGCGGCTGAATGCGACCTAGCTATGTAGCGAAAATCCTGCCACCGTCGGGACTGGAACCCTAGAACCTCTTGATCAGTCACTGCAGTGTCACGAATTGACGCCCTGAGCAACGCCACTTGTATAAACATCGACGACTTTTGAGAAAAACCCTGTTAACACCACGGATTTTTATTTTAAACCTCGATGTTCTGGTTGAGGCATGCGGCTGGCTCACCCTGCTGCAGGAGCAGCGCCAGCGCGCAGAAGGCGGCGTCGGCCGCCCGCACTCCGGCGGCGAGGAGCCCCGCGGCGGCGCCCAGCGTCGCGGCGCCCACCGCCGCCCACATCGAAGGCGCTTGTCAGGTCGCGCGTGCGCACCGCCGCCGCGCCCGGCCGCCGCACCAGCAGCCCCGCCCTCGCGCAACAAGGCACGCGCGCCGCTGCAGCCACACCGCACGCCAAACAACTGCACGCACTTTCTAATGGATTTTTTAAACTTAAGAAATATTATACAGATGAGTCGAAGTCAGTGTGAAAAAAATAACTTTCTTCTCTTCAATTAAGTAGTTCTAAATAAACTGAAAATTAAACCTATAAAACGTGCGTTGTTGCCTTTCAAACATGCGTGTGCCACAGCCACCAAAATCGCCGACCCGTCATTTTGACGGCATTTTTACATTTAATGAGCTCTTCCCACAATGATATTTGTTTAATTGTAATACGAGTTTTCCTCGCAAAATAACTGCACGCACTTTATAGTGGACTTTGTAACTTAAGTAATATTATACAAAATGAATCGAAGCAAGTAGAATAGAATAGAAGTAGAATAGAATCTTCTCCTCAATTAAGGAGTCTAAATAAACGGGAATAACCGCCACCACAACCGCAGAGCGATCATTTTGACCAGATTTTTATATTTTATATGAGATCTTACCACAATGATGTCTGTTTAATTGTAATGGAGTTCTTCTAATGCGTTTTATAGATCATCTATGAGGCCGGTTGACGCACCCTGCCCTCGCGCAACAAGGCACGCGCGCCGCTGCAGCCCCACCGCTCGCCAAACAACTGCACGCACTTTCTAATGGATTTTTTTAACTTAAGAAATATTATACAGGATGAGTCAAAGCAAGTAGAATAAAAGTCATCATCTTCTCCTCAATTAAGGAGTCCTAAATAAACGGGAATAACCGCCACCACAACCGCCAAGCGGTCATTTTCATTGCACTGTTATATTTCAAATGTGCTCTTACTACAATGGTATCTGTTTAATTGTACTACGAGTTGCCCTAACGCGTTTTAGGGATCATCTATGAGGCCGGCCGACGCACCAGCAGCCCCGCCCTCGGCAACAACGCAAGTGCGCCACTGCAGCCCCAACGCTCCCAAAATAACTGCACGCACTTTCTAGTGGGCTTTGTAACTCTTATGTAATATTATACAGAATGACTTGAAGCAAGTGGGAAAAAAGGCATCATCTTCTCCTCATACAAGGAGTCTTAAATAAGCAGAAATAACTGCCACCAGAACCGCCCAGCGGTCATTTTGACCGCATTTTTATATTTTAAATGAGTTCTTTCCACAATGATATCTGTTTAATTGTAATACGAATTCTCCTAACTCGTTTTGTATATCATCTATGAGGCCGGCCAACGCACCAGCAGCCCCTCCCCGCGCCACAACGCACGTCGCTGCTGCTCCACCGCTCGCAAAATAACTACACGCACTTTCTAAAGCAGGGATTCTAACATGCAAGGCCACAAGGGCCGCCATTGAAACCTTTAATATGGTTGCGGGCCAAATTTTCATTACTCGCGTAATCCACACGTTGACCCTATATTGTTGACCACGGAAGTTTGCCCGGCTGCTTTCAAACGAGGGGGGGGAGAGGAATGGAACCACGAGTGATATCAGACAGTACCATGGATAATGCAGTGAAACATATTGGGATGATTTTGAATTTCTGAATTTACTTTAAAATATCTATAAATCTATCATGGATTAATCCTTAACCTATTTTTAAATTACAAGGTGCGTTGACCTCTTACAGAGAGCATATTCTAGACGCGGAATGTTCTCGCCCGACATTGATGCAAGGAACTTTCGCGTTTGACTAATTATAACCTTTCACGGGCGACAATAATTGGCACCGCGGGCTGCCAGTTGGACAACCCTGCTCTAGAGAGGTTTGTAATGGTTACGTAATATACGGAGTCAGTAAGTAGGAAGCAAGTGGGGGAAAAATCTTCATCTTCTCCCCAATTAAGTAGTCCTAAATAAACAGGAATAACCGCCACCAGAACTGCCGAGCGGTCATTTTGATCGCATTTTTATATTTTAAATGAGCTCTTCCCACAATGATATCTGTTCAATTTTAATACGAATTCTCCTAAGTCATTTTGTAGATCATCTAGGAGCCCGCCCAACACACCAGCAGCCCCGCCCTCGGCAACAGCTGCAATTCCACCACTCGCCAAATGACTGCATGCACTTTCTAGTGGGGTTTGTAATGGTTGTGTAATGCTATGCAAGTAGAGAAAAAACACCTCCGTCTTCTTCATAATTAGATGAACATGTTGTCATGTTCAGAAACAAGCAGGAATAACAATTAAGAATAGGTTATTTTACAAGGGTTTTGAATTATTAATCTCCAGAAATTTGGGGCCATTTTTTTAGAACACTTTGAAACTGGTAAGGTTTTATGTAAAGTACCACCTACAAGCAAAATATTAGTTTAAAATTTACAGGGCGTCGATTTCGGCCTGGTCGATCGGAGAAAGTTCTGTTAGTAGAATTTTTTTAACAGTGTAGGGCGCTTGGGTTCATTAAGACGGACGGACAAACGGACGGATGCACAGGTCGTTTTGTCATAAACAAATTTCGTGATCGATCAAGGACCAACAAAAGTATATTCGAACTACAGAACGTATTTGAAGAAGTAATTTACTATATAAAGGCAAGAGTTTTGCATTATTGTATATTATATATATATATATATATATATATATATATATATATATATAATAATTTACAATAATATTCAAATTTTTTTTATTTTCTTTTCTTTACATTGTACACTGATGATGACGGCAAAACCGTCGAAAGCCGGCTATCTCAATAAATATACGAAGTTGACGGAGATGACCTTTATTTCTTCAAGAGTTGTGCCCTTCTTTCTATCAGAGCCTCACAATATGAGATTTTCTGGCGTAAAACGCTGCTATCTACTGCAGCACAACACTTCTTTCTTTTTACTACGCCAGAAATAGTAGTCGAAATTGGGGTGCAAATTTCGATTGTTCTGTATCCCGGCTGTCCTGCCATTGCGTCCGCCGTCAGAACCTCATCTCTTGCTGTGAGGAATCGCTAATACTGTTTTGTTTTCTTTTAATTTGTTGCACCGACGCAACGCGTCTCTTTACCCCTTGTTGGGCGTTGAGCGCATTCTCTGGAGTAATCCTCCGTTACTGAGTAATTACTATTTTTACTGTTACTGAGTAATAACAGTAAGTCAAGTCTCGTCACGTCACGTCGCAGTCAGTCACTCAGTGCCTTTTATCCCTTTGGCCAGGGGCTCAACAGCGTTAGATCTCAGAGTTCCTAGCCGGTCACCCAACTAGGAACCTGCGAGTCTCGAATTCGCTTAACCTCCGTGACTTCACGGAGCGTAATAAACGAATTCGGCTAGCGGTGCACGCTTGTTGAATGAATAATAAATGAAAAAACTGATTTTATTATTGTACTACATCATAACTACAAAAAGATCTGACGAACTATCAACGTAACTTATATGCTAACAAACTAACTATGCTAAGAATGAAATTAGAATGTAGTTGACATTTGGATGTGGAGGAGGACGGCTTTGCCGCATATTGCACGCTCTACCACATTCTCTCAAGAATAATTGGACAGACAGCATAAAGAAATGTTGAAAAACTCGTAACAAGTTTGTTCCTAACATTTGTTACATTTGTTTGTAACATTTCTAACATTTGTTTCCTCGTAACATTTGTTTCTCAATTTTCAAGATTCTGATTCGCTGTTCTCAAAGTTACGGTGCTGGCATCATCACGTGAACACGAAATGTCAACCATATTCTAATTTTGTTCGGACCATAATTTCAAGGCAAAAAAGTAGTTAGCTACTTAGTAGTTAGCCTAAGTAGCTACTTTCACTCAATAATTAACTAATTATCTATCAAACTAAATAGATAGCTAAGTAACTGAAGTAAATAGCTAATAACTAGCATACAACTATTTAATTCCACTCTCCAACTCTTATGCCATAACGCGCTATGCTCTTTCAACCGCACGTGCGCGCGACTCATGAGTAGCGTATACTTGTTTTTTTACCCTGGCCAATGACACTTCATCAGCTGTTAGGTGTCATCCAATCGCGAGCTAAAACGTCATCACGATGACATCACAGTGGTGACGTTTAAGCTCCGACTGGACGAAACCGTAACAGCTGATCCGCTGTCAGGTTACAGAAAGCCAAGTACAGAGGGACGTACTGCGAGGCGCGCACGTGCACGAAGTCGAGCACGCGCATGCGCTGCAGGGTCATGCTGAGGCCGGCCACGCCCACGTCGGCGTCGCCGCGCTGCAGCTCGCCCACCAGCCCCGTCCACGCGCCGCCCGCGCCCTCCGCGCCGTACGCGCGCCCCGCCGGCACGTGGAACACAGACCTGCGCGCGCGCGCGGCGCGGCCAACGAAGGGCAAGAAGAAGGACAGATCGCGCGCGGTCCGTGGCCCGTTTGGTAGGGAACTGCTCCGGCATTCGCCTGGTGTTGATCGGAGAAACCACGGAAAACTACCGATCAGAGCAGTCGGCCGCTAGAATTCTCTTCCAGACAGCGCCTGAATTCGACCTAGCTGAAAAGCTAGTGTCGAAAATCCTGCCGCCGTCAGGACTAGAACCCAGGACCTCCCGGTCAGTGACACTGCAGTGACATCAGTTGATGCATTGACCTCCAACTGCTATGGTCATTAGTAGGGGCGGATTTTAATGAAATGTCATTTTTTTCTTTTCACTTTAGAACAATGCTTTTTTTGCATTTTTCATTTTTTTGAATTTTTTTGTCGATTTCGGCTAAGTCATTTTTTACCTTTTTCGTCATTTTTAATTCATTTTCTGCTGGTTTTATCGATTTTAATGTCATTTTTAATGATACTTGCTTCAAATAATATTTACGAGATGTAACAAATGTTCTTCACAGTATTACTCAGTGGCCTATTCGATTTGTTCGCACACAAATTGTTTGATAGCTGTTGAATGTATTTTTGTGACGTATATCAGCACCATTGCTTGTTGGACCAATTTCGGGATAACTACACAGATATTTCCTGGTAAAGAACAGCCCAAACCAAAAGCTTGCAAGCTGAGTTCACTCGAACGGGTGGAAAAAAGACTCGATTACATCACTAACGTATCCAACAGCTTAAGTTATTCGTTCGAACTGGTTTAGATAAGATTTTTCTACGGCAATTTTCTTTGGTTTTAGGGCATTTTTAATGCATTTTAAGAGCATTTTATTGATATTTTTAGCTGCTTTTTGGTCATCAAAATCCGCCCCCTAATCATTAGTCCCGTAAGTGTATTGAATGTTTTACCACGGAAGTGACCGGCTTACGGGTCATCAAGTGATGTCACTGCAGTGTCTGTGACCGGGAGATCCTTGGGTTCGAGTCCCAGGTGGCAGGATTTTCGACACTAGTTAGATAGCTGGGTCGAATTCAGCTGCTGTTGGGTGGAGAATTCCAGCGACCGGCTGCTCTGATAGGGAGTTTCCTGTGGTTACTTCGATTAACACCAGGTGAATGCCGGAGCAGTACCCTAACAAACGGGCCACAGACCATGCGATATCTTTCTTTCCTCTTCCTTGTTCCATCCTCTCTCCTTTCTTACCCTCACACTCACTATCTCACTCTTAGTGAGATCCGACGACGGCCTACACGTCAGATGGTGGGTTTTAAGCAATCAGGCATCTCCCACCAGCGCGGTGCTGCCCTAGCCCGAACAAGCTGCAAGCTGCCAGCTGCAAGTCTTCCTCCATGTGTGGTAGTGTAGTGCAAGTGAGGGTAAGAGTGTATAAGTAAGGGGAGAGGAGAGATCAAGAAAGACATCACGCGCGCCCCAGGCACGTTTGTTAGGGCACTTCTGCTTTCGTCTCATGTTGCTCGGAGAAACCATGGAAAACCACCGATGAAAGAGCCGGTCCCTAAACTTTCCTACAAACAGCGACTGTATTGGACTTATCAATCGATTGATTCAGTGGTGAGTTGTAGTAGACAATTACATAATTGAAATGATTGAAGGCGTTGTCATTGTCAACAATAGTAGTATTGTTGACAATGGCAACGCCTTCAATCATTTCACTTAGCAATCGAGCTAGAGTTGAAAATCCTTTCACCTTCGGGACTCAAATCCTAGGATGTCCCGGATGGAGGCACTGCAGTGACATCCAGTTTCGGAATTAAATCTATTCTGGAAGAGTGGGGAGTGTACTAATTTAACGAACACAACTGTTACAACAACCTCAATGCCTGAAGGTATAAGGAAATAAAGGCATATTAAAAGGAGGAAGAAAAAGTGAGGTAACAAGTTAAAGAAGAAGAAAAAGAGAGCAAGAGGAGTGCGAAAGACGAAAGAGAGAAAAGGCGAAGAACAAAAGTGGAAGCAAAGGAGAAATGTGTTGAGGAAAAGGCGATAAGAAATAAGGATTAGAGAAAAAATTATAAGAGAAGGGGAGAAAGAGAGAAAGAATGGAGAAGAAGAAGGCGAGAAGGAAAAAAAGGGAAAAAAGAAAGGAGAGGGAAAAGGTCAGGAGGACACAGAGCAGGAAGAGATAGAAGAGAAAGGAGAGGAGAAAGAGGGAGAAAAGGAAAGAGCGAGAACCCGAAGCGGAGAGTTGAACTCACGTGACGTTGGTGAGGTTGGCGAGGTCGGCCCACAGCTCGCCCAGCTCCCCCTCCGGGACGTCGCTGATGTTGACGGAGCCGGCCTTCCGCTGCAAGCAGTTTTTGCTGCCGTCGCGTGCCTCCAAAGCGACACAGCGGCTCGCAGAGCGCATGCAATTGCTCACAAAATGAAACCCGAAAAAGCGGCTTCCGGCCGCCCCTTACGAAACGGTGTAGTCAACATTCGGACACGTACTAGTCGATTATCAGTGATAACAGATTTGTATCGCGAAAATAAAGTGTATCAGGAAATTTACATTAAAAAATGCAAACAATGATCGAAGTCTTTGCAAAAACAAATTAATAAAAAACAGTGTACTCGTGCGAACTTTCAGCAGTTTATATACCATTGTTATGGTCATGAATGTAGTTTCATGTTGAGAACGAACTTCTATTAATCAGGCCGTGAACTGTCCTATTTATCATATAGACAGAAATAGGCGTCGGCAATAGTTATGTATGCATCAAGGCCGGTGTAAGGATTCTAATGATCGAGCGTCAGCAAAAACCCCGAGGTCATTTTTTTCGCCCGAGATCATTAGAACCAGTTAACGTCCGTGATACAAGATTTTTTTTACCCAATTTTACTTATTCAGATTTATTTATTTATTTATTTATTTATTTATTTATTTATTTATTTATTTATTTATTTATTTATTTATTTATTTATTTATTTATTTATTTATTTATTTATTTATTTATTTATTTATTTATTTATTTATTTATTTATTTATTTATTTATTTATTTATTTATTTATTTATTTATTTATTTATTTATTTATTTATTTATTTATTTATTTATTTATTTATTTATTTATTTACTTATTTATTTATTTATTTATTTACTAACTAGGTGTTTATGTGTCTCGGTTTTTTATATTTCCATCCCATAATTTTTTTCATTCTGTCTGAAAGGTCGCGGGTTCAATGGAACGGATGTTTGTCCCTTGTCTCTCTTATACGTGTTGTCGCGAAGGGCATCACGATCTGGTGACCCCTGATCAGAGGAGCTCGTACGTGGATTGGTGTCTAGAGTATGGTGGAACATGCGTCCCATCGGGACGTAAAGTGTAACCGGCTATATGCTGGAAAAAGCCCTATGGAAAAAAAAATCTTTCATAATTCTCTCTTATAATTTCCTCCATAAGAAAACAAGTATCGTCATTCAACTGTTTTCATATTTCCCTCGTAATCACGATTCTCTCGATCCAAGAAGTTATGCAGTGTATATTGAGATCCGTTCTAATATTAAGAGGAAAATTATTGTGAGAGATCGTGTATTAGAAGGAAACTACTTCGACCTGTCGTATAGAATATGATATTTTGATTGTACTTCCGATGCAGGATTTTGTTCTATTTCGATTCTAGATGCTACAGAATAGAGGTATCTATGATCTAAAACCTAAAAGTATAATAAGTGTCCCAGGAGGCTTTGATTTTCTATATTACGTCACAAAAAACAATTTATAAGTGTTTACGACGCACCGTTTTCAAGTAAAACAATAAAATGCCCAGGAGAAGAAAAGGCTAGAACGCACAGGAGCTTTTAACTTTAATGTTTAGAAAATATTCAACAATTTACGAACGAAGTACGTAAAAAGTACATGCAACGAAACAAATGAAAAATAATTTCAAAGAACGAATAACATGTTAACGAAATATGTGTGCTTCGTGTGATTTTATCTACTGCAGGAAGCGTTACTTATTACTTTGGATATAATAATGATCCAATTAATCTACTCTGAACGGTTAAATAAACATAACCTGAAGGTGATCCAATATGACAAAATATATCAGTGTACTCTCTTGTACCATACACCTATTTAAATAATTTCCATTGTGCGCAAAAATTAAAAGAAAACCATTAATTAAATTAATTGAATTAAAAGTAAAAGGACCCTGGCAAAATTAAATCCCTTCGACATTCGCTCTAACGAGATCTTCCTTTCCCCGAGACAGTTCTGGTATAGTAACTGAGACCAACATCTGGTGGAGAAAGAGAGTCATATCTCAGGCGCATTAGGGGACGGCCCGCGAGGCGCCCCTGCTCGATAAGGTCCCCAGATCCGTTTCGGAGGCAGGCTTCAAAAAAGTCTAAAACTCGTGGAAGGTAACGGGAAACCACCCTGAGTATTCCCTCCCAAGAAAACCCATCAAGGGTCACCTCGATTTCCGCAAATGAAAGATAGGACCAAAGAAGATAGTTATATTTTTTTATAAAAAAATCTTTAACAAAGACATTTGCCTCTGGTATGGCTCATGGGCAGTGTAATAGCTTCCCATGTGTGATCCCGGATTCGATTCCCGGGCGAGGCAAAAATATAGTTGTAGTTTTCCTTTAAAGTCGACCCAATTTCTGTAGCTGTGTGTCGAACAAAAGCTCAAGCAGGCGGATCTTGCTAGTTACGGTGAAGAGAATACTGCGACCCACCCCTCCGCCGGCTAGCTCAGAATGGGTTTTCAAGGTGGGCGCAAAATAAAAAAATACAATTAGAATAGCGGGGATCAGGGTCATGTGGGCCGTTGTGGATTGAATGCATTTAAACAGAAACTCAAGTCGAATCACTTTCCACTTACTTAAGTATATTCTAATTAAATTGCTGTTACAGTCAATGAACATAAAACACTTTACATATACAAGAGTTTTGTCCTGCTGAAAAAAAGAAAACAACTTACACTCTCAATAATTAACTACACTGTTTCCTTTCTCTCATTTAAATCAATTTCACAGAATACTTAAAACTTTGCCTAATCATTCCAGTCGTAAATTCCCTAGTTGCAACTTTACAATTAGCTAAGTTTTTCTTGAAAGAAAAGATTGATTCTATTTTTCACAGAATATCGGTATAAAGAACCTGTACTAATACTTTCTTTCCGAAACAAATTATTCCTTCTAATATCTACAAATTGTTCAAGTTGGCACGACCTTACTGTGTCTTTTCACGGCGTAGAGAAATCTACGGCGTCGACTCTTCCAGTCGCTCGGTGTCCTTGTCCTTGCAGCTCGGTCGGAGCAAAGCCGCCCTCTGCAGAACCGCACGGTCGCCCTTTCCAGTACCGTTGTTATTCTTTTCGTATTCTTTTATAGAATGTAACTAGCTTTTAATTCCATATTTAAAAGAATCTACAATACGACAACTGAGTCTATCGTATAAGAAGAATAAATATAAAATAAGAAAAAACTGCAAAGAAAAGAAATGAATGGCCTCGTTAGTTTCATGCTATTCACACTCCTCTCTCTTACAAAGATTTTAAATGCGTCACTTATACTTTCATCCTTTTCCTGATGAATCGTTTTAATGCCTTGTAATATGATAATTACCTCCTCGAATGTCTTGAAGAGTTTTTATCGTAGATGCAGTCCTGAAGTCCGTAGCAGTACGAGGTGCCGCCTTCTCGTGATCGGTAGGTCCTCACTCTCCAGCTGTTACTTCAGAAAAGAAAGCTTTCTTTCTCCCGACTCGGTGTCGCATACTCTACCGAGACGCTCCTTACGGATATAGTTCGTAGTTTTCATTTTCGGATTGTATTCATGCGCGTTGGCGCGCGTTCAAACAGCTCATCTTATTCTTGAATATTGATGTGCTCCGTTTTCCGAGACCTCGGCAAACGGATGGTCACAATACATCATGTTCGCTTCATGTCGCTCTTACCCCCAAGCATGGGAATTTAACTAGGCCCAGGCAAGGAGGACCCCGGTAGCTAGCCGGCGAAGTCGGACTACCGACTCAAAACGCCAACTACATCACATACATGAATTAATTAAATGAAAAGTAATAAAATAATATCCTTGTAGCCCGTCCGTATAGCCGAGACCGCTAAGGAAGTAGTGCCGTGGCGATCTCGGACGGAAGGATCGCGGGTTCGAGTCCCGCCTCAGGCATGGGTGTGTTTGTGTAGGTTTGTGTGTGCCGTCCATTCATCCTTCATTATCATCAAAATTTCATCTTCCATCCCCCCAGGACTAACAACCCATAAAAATCGGCTTCAGCCTAATGCTGATCCCCCTAATTAGTTACATGCAAGACTTGCAACGTGATAAAATGATACTGAGCCCGTGCAAGTGCATGTCTTACATGGTCCAAGATGGTCTATTCGCGAACAAAAAATATGCTTGTAGTAACTTTCTTTTTGTTATTTACGTTAGTAAACACGCACTTAGCCCCTTAGCAACCAACCATCTAAATACTGCTTTAGGAGCGCGTCCGTAGCAACAGCCGCTAAAATATTTTTAATGGACTCTTAATCATTTTAGCGGCCGTTGCTATGAATACTATGGACTCTCGGGTTTAGATTCTGCTTGCATTAGTAGAAAAAACATTCAACTGTCTGATCACAAACAAAGCATCCAGTACCACCAACCCTTGCTACAGAAAATCAAGAGTAATGACAATTCTGAACTCGCGAAAGTGATAAAAGTTTATTTTTAATAAGCGATAAACTAAAATAACAAAAAATAACAAAAATCATTGTATGTAACTCGTCCTCTATTAGCCTTTAAGGACTTAGCCGGAAAGTAAAGGCTAAGCTCTCGGTTTCGCTATCGCTCCGCCTCGCAGTTAACCTTCCGGCTGCGTCCTTAAAGACTCGTTTAGAGGACTCGTGACATAAATATCTATAAATGTACAAGGACGTTTGACAGGGGACTTGATGCTGCGGTCGTACCGTGAGGAAGGCGGCGCGCACGCGGTGGCCGCGGAGGTCGGCGCGCCGGCGCAGCAGCGGCTGGGCCGCCAGCGGGCGCACCACCAGCGAGGCGGAGGGTCCGGCGCGGAAGGCCTCCAGCAACCCCGGGTCGCCGACCCCCGCCTCGGCCGGCAGCAGCAGCAGCTCGCAGTCGAGCGGCACGTCGCTGGGCGCCAGCACCTCCCGCGCGCCGCCCGCCCCCGCCACCGGCAGCAGCCAGCGCGGCGCGCCCGCCCCGCACGCCCGCAGCGCCTGCCACGCCCACGCCCACGCCCACAGACAATCACAAGCCAACTACCATTCCATTCCGAAATTAAAGGCTAATAAACTGCTCTATTCCCTAATTTTGAGCTTAGGCGCCACGCCCACGGACAATCACACCTAGCGGATAGGCTAGCGGCGCCCAGAGCCAACTACCATTCCATGCCGAAATTAAAGGCTAATAAACTCCTCTAGTCCCTACTTAAGCTTAGGCGCCACGCCCACGCCCACGGACAATCACACCCAGCGGATAGGCTAGCGGCGCCCAGAAGCCAACTACCATTCCATGCCAAATTAAAGGCTAATAAACTCTCTATCCCTATTTTAAGCTTAGGCGCCACGCCCAAATCTTGGGCGCTAAACTAAGCTTTATATTTTGAATAGAATGTCGTATTTGTTTCGAATTTGAAAGATTTCATGAATATTAATTCCTAACAACCTATGTTACCTATTTCAATTTGTACAATTCTGAATTTTCGAATATCAAGGACGGAATAATTGTCTTTCTCGAGTAGAAAATTAGACGTAAATTTTGGGTAGAATGTCGTATTTTTTCTGTTTTTTTTTAGTTTTCGTGTATATTTGCCAATTAGAATATGTATTTGTTTATGTAAAATTTTTTATTTTAATTAGCTTTTATATGGTTTGGTTTAGTTTGTTTTCGGGTTGCTGTTAGTTTTAGGTGAATGGATAAAGGGGAAGTAGCGCAAGAAGAAGACTTGTGAAGGGATTCAGTTGCGGACATATCGACTCCTTAAAATCACAGGGTTCCCATAAACATTGAAGTCGTTTCGAGTAAATTGTCGTCGAAGTTTCGTTAACTGGATATCCAGCCATCTTTCCACCTACAGGATTTATTACCGTAAGTATTTGTTCACAAACTGCGACAAGTTCTGTAGCAGACGTCAGTAATTTTCTTCAATTTTATCAGTTTGAAGCCTGCCAATTGAAAGGGTCAAATTTAAATTTCGAAAGGAAGATGATTTCGGGTAACGTATGAATTGCAGTTAACGATTAATTCGATTCGAAATGTATAGCAAGGAGGAATAATGTTTGTATCGTACCGAAAAACGCACACTTGTTTCGCCATTACGATCAGTTAATTTTAGTTCAGCACCGCGGATTTGTTGATAGATTGAAGATTAAGGTCTAGGGGCACTTCAACATCTAAGATCATTAGCACCCGTGTCAAATTAGCGTAAGATCGTGTATGCACTGTGACACTACTAGGATAAAACATTTTTAAATACACAGGAAAAACAACAGTATTTTATATTCTTCAGTATTGTATTCTCTATAGAAAATAAAAATTTGGTAAGTACAAAAACATGTGAATTTGCATTATCTATTTCTCTCAGATTAGTCTACAAATTCTATTTTCCAGTAGAAAGCTGAAGAGCTTACAAGAGATGATTCTCGTGACCTGTCCTAGATCTGTCCGCGATCTATCCTAGAGAGACGGCATGGCGATGCCTTCGGATGCTGATCGGGGGCTGATATTTGTGCGTTCGCTTTTGCTTTCGAGAGCAGTAACCCCTACAATCATCATGCCTCATTAATATTAGCTAAGTATTGAGGAGAAGAAAAAGAAGAAAAGCCGTTTTCCTGCGCACGATTACGTAATTTTCTCTTCTTACGAAGAACATCAACACTTTCTCGCATTATTTGTAACTTATGCAATTGTCTAAAAATAGATAGTTCAACGAAAATAGTACCTGCGACAATGTTACAGGCGTACTTTTATGTATCCAAGAAAATGTTTAGAAAATATTTGCTGCTGTTTTTGAGAAAATTTTAATTTCCTTTATTCCAAGCAAATTTTACAAAACTACTCATCTTTCCAGAAATTGTACATGATCTTTTTTTATCATTTATGTTTGGAAAACATAATTCATTAAGGAAAGTCTCTCTCTTTAATATTGTAGTTGTAGAAAGATGCCGTAAAAAGTTTAAACTCTGGCAATTTTCGAAAATTCAGAAAGCTGAATGAAAATAAGACCTCCGCAGATTTGAAGTGCCCTTTGCTCTAACGGAGAAAAATGCGAGTATTTAATCCAAAAATGTGTGCTATTTTTGAGAAAATTTAGATAATGTTCTCAAGGCTTCACGTTAAGTACTCCGAAAATCAAAATATCCTTTGCAAACTCGCAGAGCCTCGAATTCGGCCAGGTCAATCGGGGAATATCAATTTTGGAGAAAATCGTCTGAAATGCTCGGGCGCCAGTGTTGACTGCAGACGGACGGTCACATTTTATGGTGTAAAGTATTTTTCGTTTTCAGGAATCTACGAAACGTAAATTCTGACTACTCAGCGTATTAGAGGAAGTAATTTATTACATATATGGACATGATTTATCCACATTTTCGATATCAGGACCCCACAATACGAGTTTTTCTCAAGAAAAATCCCCACTTTCTGCAAGTGCATTACATGGTCTCTCTAGTACATAAGTACGTTGTAGGCGACAAAAGTAAGAGGAGGAGAATATTATAATAATATTTTACGAGTATTACAAGTTTATATTCTAAACTACTGTTAAACATGCAGCTCCGATGTAGTCAGCAAATCATCGAAATGTCTGATGACCTAATCCTCTCTCTTTTCGTTTCTCAAAATTTCTCTCCTACATCTAACGATTCGGCGAAAAACCTTTGAATAAAATTATTTTTTACTTACTTGTCGCCCAATACTGTGTTAACTTCGAATCACGTATATTTCACATTATTTTTCTTTTATTCAGCCTGGGTGTAGAGAGTATTACGTAATAGTAGAGGCGCGACCACTCATTAAATGATATCTTCTTATTCTCCTTTGCCCGAGCCGCTGAACACTAGCTAGATATATAGGTCGAATTCGGCCGCAGTCTGGAGAATCGGTAATTTTGCATCGTTTCTCCGATAAATAACAGGTGAATGTCGGAGCAGTACCTCAACAAACGGGCCACAGACCGCGTGCGATCTTTCCTTCCCCTTCCTTTTTCTACCCTCGCCCTTTACTTATACACACACTCACATGCACAACTACTACACATCGGGAGCTCACAGCTTGACTCGGCTGGGGCGATACCTCGCTGGTGAGAGATACCTGGTTGAGGAAAACCCACTTGCCTGCATTTGTGTCAGCACCAGTCCTACGGGAGAGATAACCGCCACCTCTGAAGGACGCAACATGCACAACATTTACGGGCCTTATGATCTTAGTTGTCACGGCTGCAAATTTGCCGCTTAGTTAGTTGTCACGGCCGCAAACGTGAAATAATCTATCAGTCAACCGAACCGATGAGCTGGTAGCGAAGGGGGAATGAGGTGTACCTGGCCCAGGTGCGCGATGGCGGCGCGGCGTTGGAGGTCGCCCAGGGCGAGGGCGAGCGCGGGCCCGCGGGCGCAGGGGGCGTGGCCCGCGGGCGGGAGCGGGGGCTGGATGGCAGCGGCGAGCCGCCCGCGTCGCCCCAACCGCCCCCACAGCGCGCGCGCCCGCCCCGCGGCCAGCAGCGACCCTGCAAGACACGCACGCCCCTCCCCCTCGTCATATAACATGCCATCTCTCTCTTTCTCTTCCGAACGCTAAAACAAAAGCCGACCTCACACGATATACATTTGTCTAGTACTGCGTCACAACAGAACACACACGTCATCAAGAAAACGCTCTGAAATACTCAAAGGCTGTCAATAAAAGTAATAAATCATTTGCCTATTTAAGCACCAAGGGCGTTATAAGGATTATATAATGATTGAGCAGCGACAAAAAAACGAGAGTCTTTGACATTGTTTTGTTGCCGTTCGATCATTGGAACCAGTTAAAACCCATGGTACCTACTAATTTTATTTGCTACCTAATTTTAATGATGCAGATTTTCTGATTTTCTAACTATTTGTTAACTTGACTCGGCTTGTCTTTTCATATTACCCTCCCATAATTTCCTTTCATAATGCCCTCCATATGAGAAAATGTAGCATCATTTACCTGTTTCCATATTTTCCTCGTAACCAAGATCCTATCGATCCAGATAAGTAATACAGTGTATATTTAACGCCGTATTGAATGTAATAACAAGCAATAGCGTGTCAGTAAAAAATTAATTTTATTTTTTGTATACTGTGGTCAAACTCTGTTTTTTTTAACCACGTAACTCACTAAACAATAGTAATTGAAAGCTATTCTCTTGTAATGGAAGTATTGCTTCTTGTAACAAACTGTATTTTGTTTGGCAGGAACTGTAAAATACTGGATGGTATTTACAAAATGAAATAGTCTAATCTGAACGAAAAATGGATTGCTTTGCAATGTATGTGACTAAAGTATTAAAGGCTTTCACGGCCGGAGTCAATATTATTCATGTCTTCCGGGCTGATGGGCTGTGGTCCAATTGGCTTTGAACTGCCAAATTACTGCCGCATTATTGGCAGTTCAAAACCAAATGGACCACGGCCCATCAGCCCGGAAGACATGAATAATAATGTATGTGACTAATGTTCTTGTCACTGTAATATATATTAGTCGCTAATGTCTTCAGAGGTCAATGCAACTTTAATTAAATAAATTTTTAAAAACATGAAACACCAGCTGAGTTGGCCCAGATCAAGAGCTGTTGACACTACAGCGTTCTAGGAATCGGGTCGCGAGAGAGTTATTTTATGAAAATCTAAATTTATATGCATAATTTTATTCTAGTAATTATAGAAACCTGATGATTGGATACAATTGAATCCCGAAACGTGGTTATTATTGTTGAAATCAAGAATGTATTTATAATAAAAACATGTGTAGTGTGTTCTTCAATTGTCTGTAAAAATATTATCGTCAGAAATAATATCTTTTAGCGATCTTTACTTTCAGTATACAGAATCCTTCATACACTTTTGTTTATGTTGTCGTATGGTTGTGCATTGAGTTCTAAGTGCATTATGTTAATGAAATCTGATGGATGTCGTTGCTTATTGTACTCAGTATTTGTGAATATTGTATCTGTATGAGTGCGTGTGCAAGTGCATTTACAAGAGTGATTGAATTTAATTACAGTTCAATTATTAAATTACCTTTCGGCAGAGGAACCAATAACACACAACTGGGACCAAACCTGTTTTCAGCCCTCCAAAGTAATTCATCTTCAAGGGTGTTGTTGGCAGAACACGATATTGTTGCCAGACTCATGCCAGATATCATAATAATAAACTGAATTACCGCCATTATTTGAAGGGGTAAATTCGCACGTGTGTAACTGTTGGAATCAATTTTTTCTTACATTTAATTTCTTCTAATGTGAGAGTAGTGAAACAAATACGACCATTCAGTCAAAACTCGCTTATTCAGGATACACAAAGAATCACTGTAATATGCATCCTGTACGAATAAATAGTACGTTGATGCCTCATATAGCAGCCTCAAGTCTTCTTGAGAGTGTAACTAAAACATTTAAAACGCACAGCGGTAATATTTGAAGAGATTGGTCAGTTCCATGCACTGATAACGAAGAGACAATTCCTCTTACTTGCGACTTATCTGCCTTCATCTCGTACGTCACTACGTGAACGAAGTATCCAAATACAAACCGCAATGTAACTATCGCATGTCAAAATTTGTCATGGTAAAGTTTATTGTTCATTACAGCAGAAAACAAGAGGAGGATTACTGTCAGAAACCTACGAACTCATTCTTGTCCCAGATTTAATCTTGTGAGACAGCATTTGCTAGAGGCGATAGTGCAATTTTCGCAAAATAACATCCTCGCGACAGCGATGATAAACAGAATTCAATAACTCAAAATTGGACAGGGACCAGAGCTATCAACTCGTTGGCGTAATAATAGATCACAGTACAATCCACGAACCTGTCTGCGTGTACAATTTACGAGATTGGGATCTGGATAGGTGGTTCCAACTGTCCTATTTGAGTCTAATATCGACAAGCGCACGTACAGTGCGGCGTAAAAGGCTATTGAAAAACGAAAAGACCCAATGTCGGATACTTCTGACTCCGCCAGCTGAGCCACGATTATTGTAACAATTATTGTAAGACGCAAAATTAAAGATGCCACTAAGTTGAAACGTCTACACAAGGAGTACAAATTATGTGAAAAAGTGGGAATGAAAAATGTAGTTTAACCTTGACTGGTGGACATAGATTTGTTTGTATCCTTCCTGTAAATTCAGTTAGTACAAAATAAGAGAACTGATAGATATTTTTCAGAAAAAAATGAAAAAAATTGATTCTGAGAGAATGATTGACATTCTCGGCATGGAAAAGAAATCTGTATAATTATTCATTAATTACACTTCCTTATCATTCAGTTAGTTTATTTGTGGTATAATATAAAAGTATACTTAGTTTATATGTAGTTATAATAAAATTGGAAGAAAAGATCATGTTTATTGCTTAGGTAGTTCTTTAACTCTATCGCACATGTCATGTCTCCTAGGCATTCCTCAAGGGGAAGCGAAGCCATCAGAGCCGTGGCTCAGATTGAGAATGGGCCCACCGCGAGCGCCGGGCGCTGGAATTCTCAGCGCTCGAGAATGAAAGGCTCAAGCGAGTCAATGGATCACCATTCAGAACTCTCATGCACATTTTTTTACGTATCTTACATCGTGCATGACGGCCCAAGGTAACAAATACATGTGCATGGAAAACAGACTAATATTAATGAAATCGTAGATGAGATACACACCTAATCCATCTACATAAATAAAAATGAATCGCCGAAATGTATGTACATGTATGACTTCCGAACGACATCATCAAATTGGATAATTCTTGAATGTGTTCGTTATTGTCTGGAGAAAGTTTGTATAGAAGAAAATTTTAAAACATCGAACAGAATTTTTTTTAATGTCAAACACAACCCGGATTTTTTGAATTTATATCATTAAATAACTCCTAAATTATGCGCTCTAATGCATTAAAATCTAAAATTGAGACCAAAGGCCTCAAAGAAACGTTTTTCACATCGTAATCTACAGGATGAGATCTTGAATTTTCTCTTACATTTTTGCTGATCCGGTGCTTATCGATATTATCCCACCTATCGAGAAACCTCCACAATGTGCAACTAAATGTGAATGAGAGGGAGAGGTACAGTTGCAGAGACAGGGAGAGAGAGAGCGAGAGCGACTCAGACAGGCACAGGGACAGGGACGGAGTGGAAAGGGGGGGGACAGAGGGGGAGGCGGAAAGAAGGGAAGACGGTGAGAGCGGAGACGGCAGGGGTGACGGAGAGAGAGACGGAGGCGAGAGAGAGAGAAGGCGAGAGAGAGAGAGAGGGAGAGAGAGAGAAACGGCGAGAGAGAGAGAGAGACGGCGAGAGAGAGATAAACGGCGAGAGAGAGAAAGAGAGAGAGAGACGGCGAGAGAGAGAGGGGGAGCAGAACAACACCTGCCGAGTTTCGGAAGTAGTTAAATAAATAAAAAAGGTGTGTTAGCAGAGCCCTGTTAACAGACTACCGTTCATCCCGACCATTCCCGATATGATTGTGCGAATAAGTGAGAGAAAAGCGTTTTGCGACCTCTAAGATATAGAATTGGTCATGCATACGCAAGTGACATATTGAAGCTACTCTTGTGAATTCGATATCCAGAAAACTACAACTGAAAATAATTTAGGTTTATTTTTAATTAAAAAAGGTATGAATATTTTTCTAAAACACATTTCAATATACATGAAATATATGAAAAAGCATTTACGACAAAACAGTAGAAAAAAGTTACATAAAACTTCATGAAATGTTTTATTTTCCTTAATTCAAGACCAGTAAAAGTCTTAAATGTGGTTGAATTTTATTCATGAGAATACATGAATGACAAGATGACATTCTTAAAGTAGGATGTCCAGTAATAGTAGACCATTATTTTTTGCTTTTTAAAAAAGACTTCTCCAAATAAGCAACCATTCCTCCAAAAAAACATTTTTAATGGAACCATCAGTGGTCACTTATTGCAGTGTTCAGGGTGTTGGCCATTCAATTAACAATTTATCACATTGTTTTTTAAAACCTTAAAACCATGAAAATTATTCACTAAAATTCATTAAATATGTGAAGAATTACTTCAGAAGAGTAAGTAAAGTGATTTCGTTCATTATCAATAAGGTTTCTTCACAATTTCTAAGTTTTACTAAGTTTCTTTATTTCAATTATTTACGTCACACCAATAATTGAAGTCATTGGACAATATTTACCATTAAATGTAACATTTTATGCATTACATTTCTTTTTTATTGTTACATATTCGTTGAATTTTGTGTAAAAAGTACCCCTTTGAATTGTAATACACAACGAATACATATAATCTTAATGTTCTTAAAACTGGCGCCGCCAATAACGAAACAAAGTTGAAAATATAATCCTCCAAATACAAACTATATTTGAAAATAATTGTAACATCAAATAGTATTCAATTACTACCAAACCAAATGTTTTATAATTGTATAGTAATTACAATTTGAAATATTTTTTTACGCTTATTTCTAAACATTAAATTCAGTTTTAATAAATAATATTCAAATCGCTTTGTAGACAACGTTGGATGCATATATTTTATTATTTATTCCTCCTTGAGTACTAGACAAGACTCAATCTACTCAAAGGCTATTATATTACTTCGAATTTTTGTTATGTTAGTAAATATCAGCTCTTAATAAATATGAAGAAATTGCAATAAATTTAATCGTACATGTAAAATTGTATACTCTTTCCTTCAGAAACATTTAGTTCCACGTTTGCCGTCCAATAACTAATTACGAAAACTTAAATTTTTTACCATTAGGTTAGATAGGTAGTTGAAATAACAAATTCGAGATTTACTTTCTGCAATCATAAATACAAACAAAGTCTGATTTTGAGAAAAAATATCAATGCGCACTCTCTATGTATTGACAATGGTCACCACAGAAAAGAGATAAACGAATTGGTACAATAAACGTATTCATACAGCAGAAATGGAGTCAGAATAGATTGACAATTGGGTAAGATTAGGTCAGATTGTGTAGTTGGAAAAAGTTATACAATTCAAACACGAAACATGAAATCATGATTGCATTGCATTCATACTTGACACATGCACACTTCACTCATCTACCTTCAGAAGCAACATGTACTATATATTTGTGTTGTGTAAATGCCATTTTCTTCCAAGTTCTTCAGTAGATAATTCCAATTTCACTCGTTGCCTTTCTATGCATGATGCAGGTCTTTATGACGTTCTAGGCGATTCGAGAGTCAATATTGAAGAGCGGCAAACATGATAATCGATACACACCTAGTTACTCTCTCAGGAAAAGCAAAGTCTTGTTTTCTTTCAAATATTAATTGTTTTTATATCCAATAAATCGAAAAAATTAATATAATTAAATATACAAAAGTACTGTGATATAAGCTTTCAGAAAACTTCTTGGCAGACTGTAATGATTGTGTTAATTTATTAGTAAATTCGCACTAATCGAGTGCAGGTTTCCCTGATACTATGGTTTTTCCTTTTCCTAAGATTTCTACAAAGCTTTCAATGTGTCTCAAATTACATGTTTGTCTGAGTCCAATAATGACATCCTATGTTGATGAACAGCAAATAAGTGCGAAGTATATGGATTTACCTTTATGAAAATATAGCATTAGCAGCATACTACTCTGCTTTCACAGTGCAGAACTACTTCTTATACTTCCTATAGATTACTATCGTTGTTTTAAAACGAATGTAACAATTACAAGGAAGTGGAAGAAACTTAATTCAGTGAAAATATGTTGTTGTTTTTTTAAATTTATATTACTACAAGACCATGGGAGATACTAAAATATGTATCCTATTACAACTAAGTAAGCAATGTGAATGTGTATGTAAATTGATAACTGAATACTCTAGACGGCTAAGTTACTTCGACATTTCAATCAAGTAGTTACTTTCTTAAACTTTCACATTGATTTAACGGACGTACAATCCTATCGCGTAGATGGTTTGAAAACTGTAGACATACGCCATAAAACTACAACCCTACGCTTCAATACTCAGCAGCCCTTCTTCAGGGCATCCAGCGATGGCGGGCGGGTGGAGAGGGCGACGGCGGCGGAGGGGGTGGCGACGCCCCCGTGGAGCGCGGCGGTCGCCCCTGGTGGAGCCCCGCTGGCGCCCACCGCTGGGCACTCCCGCCGTCGCCGCCCACAAACGCAGCCGCTCCCCGCTGACGTGACAGCTGCGCAGGGCCGTTTATTTCAAACACTCTTGGGGAGTTTCTTTACGAAGGTTAAATTTGTTAATATTATTAATAGGACTGCCTTTTTTTATATTTTTGTCATTCTTGGAAGGTCTATTGGCTTTGTAGGCAGACATTTACATTTTATCAATTTGTATTATAATTTTTTTATATTTGTTTAGAGACCAACGTTTCGAAGGTCATTGGTCTTCTTCTTGGAGATCTAATGAAATTAAATGTATACATAAATTCAAAAAATATCATTGATTGTTTAGTGTTTCCCGACGCGTCAACTATTATGGTCGTCAGTCCCGTAAGTGTGGTGTATCTTATGTCTCGTGGAGTGGAGGTGCTCCGTGCCATCTTGAATGTAAATTTAAGGTGCCGTTCTACATCTCGGATTGCAGAGGTGACCTTCTCCACGTATCTTCCAAGCAGGGCACCGCCCCAATCGGGACAAGCTCTACGGTCTCTGGCCAGGAGGTCCTAGGATTAGAAACTCGACGGTGACGGATATTTCGCCAGTAACTACCTATTTAGTCGAATTCAGCTGCAAACTCGAGGAGAATTCTAGGGGCCGGCCGCTGTGATTGCTAGTTTTCCGAGGTTTCTCCGATCAATTCTAAGTGAATCGCGGATCAGCACCCTAACAAACGGGCCTCGGACCGCGCAAGATCTTTCCATCTCTATACTTGTCTCCATCTCTCTTCTTGCACACCACGTTCTTACTTACATTCCACTACTGTATACGTTGTGTAACGTCGTAGACTCTCACATCTCTTTGTGAGAGACGGTTCCGCCTGACGACCGTGACAAACATTGCCATGGTGCGTATGAACACCTGAAGGTTGTTATAAGAATCATCTTCTGTTTTTCCGCAAGCGACACGCGGATGATATACGTTCTGAAATTTTTAATCTATCCGTGTATATTACGTACAAAATAAACGTACATACATTGAAAATCCTGTCGTCTTACTCATCACGACGCTACAGACGGAAGTTGAGAGATTTTCCCGTCTGATTCGGTGACTCGCTGGGCGAGAAACCTGGTTGGGGAAAACCTCACAAGCCGATGTGTATACTTGTTCTTTTAACGTGACATCTCAAGGTCACGCGCAAACAAGGGAGAGGGAATGCAGACTCCAAAGGGGAGCAGCAACATCACTACAGCTCCAACTTTATCGGCTCCCTATTGGAGTTTGCCTACCCTCTCCTTCTTTCGCGCGTGACCTTGAGATGCCACGTTAAATAAATCCAAGTATAGTTCGATGACAAATCTCATTTTCCAATAGGGCCGCCACGTCCTGGAATATCTGCATATAATGCTCTGCACATACAGAACGAACGACAACCGTTGACGCGCTCGTAAGTGTGAATCAATCACACAAACAAGCTCTAATATCCCGATTGGTCTCCCGACATACCAGCAAAGGTGGCTCAGGGAATCAAGGACCTAGAGTCCGAATCCCGACGGTGGTAGGATTTTGATCTCTGGCTGCATAGCTTGGTCGAGATCAGACGCTGTTTGGAAGACAATTCTAGCGGTCGGCTGCTCTGACCGGAATATATCAGCGATTGCTCCGATCAACACCAGGCGAATGCCGGGGAAGTACCCTAACAGAGGGACCAGAGACCGCAGGCGATCTTTCCTTCCCGTCTTTGTCCTATTCTCTCCCCTTATATACAAATCCAAATACACTCCCACACAGTCGGAAGTTTAGAGCTTGTCCCGGCTGGGGCAGTGCCCCGCTGGTGGGAGATACCTGGTTGGGGAAAATGCTTGGAATCCGACGTATGTCGGCGTCGGATCACGCCATCCAGCGGTTACGACCACGATAAAAACATGCATTATACTGCCAGGACTAGTAATGTCCTTAGCAGTTGACGTGCCCGGAATAATCAATTGATTAATCCATCTGCCGGGACCGGAGCGGTGGGTAAGCGCATCAACTGATGTTACTGCAGCGCCTCTGACCAGGAGATCCTAGGTTCGAGTTCCGACGACGACGGGATTTTCGACACTAGCTTTCAGCTAGGACGGATTCAGTCGCTCTCTGGAGGAGAATTCTAGTGGCCGGCTGCCCTGATCGATAGTTTTCCGTGGTTTCTGCGATCAACACCAGGCGAATGCCGGAGCAGTACCCTACCAAACAGGCCACGGACCGCGCGCGATCTGTCCTTCCTCTTCCTTGTCCTATCCTCTCCCCATGCACACATGCACTTGCACTAATATACGTTACACTACCACACATACCGTGAGACCGGTCGGAGACTTAGAACTTGTCCCGGCTGGGGCGGTGCCCTGCTGCTGGGAGATACCTGGTGGGGGGAAACCACGCTAGTCGACGGTAGGTCGGCGCCGGATCGCACCATCCAGCGCAGGAAGATCACCTCCACCCCATCACCGATGAAAAACTACTACACTTACGGGACTAATGTCCTCAGTAGTTGACGCGCCCGGAATTACCAACAATGAATCAATCCATCTCCAGGCACTTGTGGAAGAGCGGTGCGCGTATCTACCTGCATGGAGGAGAGGCGGCGGCGCGTGGGCGGGGGCGTGGCCGGGGGCGTGGCAGCGAGTGCGGGGCGCCGCCCGAGGCGCTGCGCCGCCAGCTCCCCTGCGCCCACGAGCAGCGCCAGCGCGGCGCCCGAGCTGAGCAGCCACAGCAGCGGCACCACGTCCTCCAGGTACACGTGCACGAACGGCTCCTCCGCCGGCGCCGCGATGCGCCAGATCTTGCGGTACTGCAGCCGCAGCACGCCCGACCGCCGCAGCGCCTGGATCCTGCACGCGCCGCCGACCCTTAAACGCACTCCCCCGCTATGGAAAGCAACTAGATAATAATCTTAAGCTTTAGTATGTGAGAATATGTTTTGAAAGTGACAGACGTTAGGGACGAGTTTTCAAATGTATGTGCTTGCATTAAAGCAACGTTATAAACGATTTTTTTGTTTTACTGAAATTGTTTTATAACAGATAACACATGTGCTATTTTTGTATAATAATATTATAAATTTACAAAGGAACCGAAGAAAATACCAATAATAAAATTGGTAAGTAAAGTTTTCCGGTTTGCAAATTCGAAGTAACGAAACGTCGAGATTATTTCACAATTTTGAGGCAAACAGTGATCAGCAGTGCGGATTACCGCCATCACCACTAGATCGACTGCTGCGATTCGATGTGTCCGTAAGATTGGACTTCTTCGTGCCATAAACCGATAATACTGCATAAAGTATTTCTTGCAAACAAAAAGGACATTTGTAATGCTGATAAGTATAGTAGTTTATGCAATTAGTTTATAATGTTAAACTTCATTGCATGAGTTCATGTTTTGAAAACGAGCGACGTTAGGAACGAGTTATCAAATTTGTACGAATGCAATAAAGCAACATTATAAACGAGTTGCATACGCTGTTTTTTGTATGTCAGCATTATAAATTTATAAGAGAATCAAATTTAATTGTGCGAAACAACCTTCTTGTGACATCTCGTGTATTTGATATCTTTGCGAGAAAACTGTAGATGACTGTTGCGTTTACCGCTACCACCCCACGATTCTCGATGCGATAGGCTCAATGTGTAAAAACGCAATCATTTGTGCCATAAAATCTTATACGTCATCATTTGTGCCCTAAAACGTCCATTTATGAACGATTTCTTGCAACAGAAAATGTCGTTTATAATGGTGGTATATAAAAATTGTATTGCACAATTTCCGTATACCACACCAGATTACCGCTCTAAAAGAGTGATTTTAGAAAAGCATTACATAGCTAACTTAAAATCGATGTTATCCACTGCGATGAACGACTAGGGGCTGGTCTTCGGCAACACCATGGTCAGTGCCATGGATTGTTGAGCGGGAAGGAAGTACTCGCACGTTGTTGAAGAGGAAGGCGTAGGGGCTGCTCTTGGGCAATGCCATGGATTATTGAGCGGGAAGGAAGTACTCACACGTTGTTGAGCAAGGCGTAGGTGCTGCTCTTGGGCACCACCATGGCGTTGTTGAGCGGGAAGCAAGTACACGTTGTTGAAGGGGGGGGAGGCCATGGCGTTGTTGAGCGGGAAGCAAATACTCACACGTCGTTGAAGAGGAAGGCGTAGGGGCTCTCCTGGGCAGCACCACGTCGTTGAAGAGGAAAACAGGGGCAACACCATGGCCCTATTGAGCGGGAAGCAAGTACTCACACGTCGTTGAAGAGGAAGACAGGGGCAACACCATGGCGTTGTTGAGCCACGGTGAAGAGGAGGGTAGGGGCTGCTCCTGGGCAGCACCATGGCTTGTGAGCGGGAAGCAAGTACTCACACGTTGTTGAAGAGGAAGGCGTAGGGGCTGCTCCTGGGCAGCACCATGGCGTTGTTGAGCGGGAAGGAGGAGCCGTGCAGCAGCGACAGCGGGCAGGGTGCCAGCTCGCGTGTGATGTCCTCGTTGCCCATGAAGGCGTCGCGGTGCGTGCACATGTGCTCTACGGCCGCCTCGTCGCTTAGCGGCAGGCTGTCCGCGTGCGGCTTCAGGTGCAGCTTGAACGCCAGGCGCATCACCTCGTCCTGAGCACTCTGCAACAACACGTGGGCACTTCTTGACGCGGACATTTGGTGACATCAAATTGCTTCCTGATTCGGCAATGGGCTGGATCAAGGCTGGATTGACATACGTGAAATAGAGTCAATTTTGTGGGGATCTGTGCCCCGAAAAAAAACATTAAACTCTTCGCGAAATGCTTGCGTTTTGCTACAAAACGCAAATATAATAAGTTCTCGGAGCAGTAACAAGCTATGCCATTATACGAAATTTTGAGACAAAGGGAAGGAAAGGTTCATACATTTCCATAAATCAGTAAGAAAATCCATGCATATGATATTTATTTTTTACTATCTTTCAACAAACACAAGATGAAATATCCACTTTATGGCTAATAATCTGTAAACTGATTTCTAAACCGAAAAACATCTCTATTTCAATTTCATCAGAAATGTGGCCTATCATGGTTTTGCTCCAAGGTCTTTATATTTATTTGATTTAATAGTAAAATAAGTGTGAAAACTATGTGTTGTCTGAGGGACAATTGACAGTTGATAAGAAGTATTATTGGTACGAGCTGTCTGAATTCGTAGAAAAGAACAATTTAGGGAAGGAGGATCCGTTACTAGAGTTTGTTAGAAGGAGACTCAAGAAGCGTTCGATAGACAATGGACGCCTGAATGTAGGCCGATAATATTAACGTGACATTCTGGTTTTAATACCCAATTGGCGGCGACTTCAGGATATTGGAAGTTTGGCAAAGGTACTTTAACCAATTAATCGGTGGTTCTCAAGAAAGGAACAAGATATCCGCGGAGTGGATGAGGTTACATTTGCCGATTGATTCTGGTTTCATGAATTTACGAATAATATATTTATTTTATGTTTGAGCTAAAGTGTTCGTATTTAAATTACATCAAGAGGAAGGCTAACTGGCAGCGACGTCTGTCGAGTGACAACACAGCTGCAAATGAATTAGTGGCTGAATTTTTGGCGTTACAAACGATCGCGGGCAAGCGTAATACGCTTTTGCGAGAACACAATTCAGTGGATTCGTAACAGTTTTCACCTCTGCACACCGGGATATTGTACACACCTTGGTTCTCGGGCACTATTCTATTTTGTGGCAATTCAAATTTTGAGTATTCCAGTTTATTTGGAATTATAGACACTAATTAGATTTAGAGCTACAAACAGCACCACATTCTTCCATTATTTCTAAGTGCCCCGTTTTTTTATTCTAACATATAAACCTGCAAAAGTGCTTCGAACCAGCAATATTTTTTTCGCACCGAGACTCTAATTCAAGCCCTCAGAATTAATTCGCCTTGAGTTTTACCTCTACGCTGAAGAAACGCTGTGAGTTTCGAACTCGAGCCGACGCTTAAAAATGTAATTGTCTCGATTTTTTTAAAATTTACATTACCTTTTTTTAAGAGCTGATATTTTAGAACAGATTTTGTTTCAGGCAATAACCACTATCTTCAATTTAAATTGTGAAATATTAAATTTTAGCAATTTTCGAAAATACAGAGTTCGTCGAGAATGAAATTAGAACCTCCATTTTGCATACGAGGAAAAAATGATATAAAAATGTCAGCAGTTTTTGAGCTTTTTTAAAATTGCCTAAATTGTAGTCGAAAATCTTACGAAATCAACAGTGTTTTTTTTTTCAAAATTCTCATTCTAAATGCTGAGAATTTGGAATGCCCGTTCTGAGCTAACTCAGCGTATGTATCCAATTGGGATTAAAACCGCTACATCCTCCCAATCAACGGAACGTTTAACCCCATGGCGTTGCCTTCATGCTCGCTACAATCAAACATACACACATGTGCAACACGAACACACACACACACACACATCTTCATCAGCACACCACAAATGGCTGGAGAATCAAGCTTAACTAACAATTAATAAATAATTCAAAATGTTAATTGAAACAGAATGGAAACCCAATAGCTATTATCGCTGTTGTGGCTTGCATTTTATGTGACACATATAATTCATGACGAATTAAAATTCTTATATTTCATTCATCCAAAAGAAGTGATACAATTTTATTTCCAGAATAAGTCTATGGAAGTTATTTATTATCTTTTTTTCACCTTGTTAGAAGAAGATAAAAACTAGAATTTTCGTGACATATTTTATGATTAATGTAATATTTGTAGTTAAGAATGAAATAATGGAGTTGGTAAACGTTCGAAACAGAAAAAAAGACTCTATACAAATTTTGAGTATTCAACTCCCATTTTATTTTGTGGTATTCTGGAATTTGAATGTTTTATTGTTAAAACCTTTGCTTGTAGCCACTGAGATTGGGGTTAATACATCCAATCATAAGGATGTTCCAAAACATAAATTCTTAGTGTAAGATAGTCTCTTTTCTAAAAAAAAAAAAACAACCTAAAACTCGCTAATAACTTACGAGAGGTACTAGTGTGTTGAAGCGTACCTGGAAATTAGTGAACAACCCCGACTTGCCGATGACCGTGAAGGAGTAGGAGCGGTCCTTGAGCATGCCCTCGAGGTCGGTGAAGGGCAGCGGGTAGTGGGGCGCGGTGAGGTAGGCCATGAAGTTGGCCGTGTAGCCCGCCAGCAGCACCAGCGCCGTCAGGAAGGACGACAGGAACACCACGCGCGCCCAGCGGCCCGGGGCTGTCCGAGTGCCCTGCGCGCGCCACGCGCCAAGCAAGCACCACACTTCACTAGGCGCCATTCCACAGGGATGCAATTGCTTTTATTTATTGTAGTCGCATCAACCGAAGGTTCTTAGCGACTCTACAATATTTTACATATTCATCATTTGTTTTAACATTGATTTTATATATACAGTACAGGATTACAATAAAAGCCACGCTCGTGGCACAGAGCGAAGTCGCTAGCCTTCACCACTGAGGTCCGGGTTCGATTCCCGTCGAATCTCATGTGAAATTGTTCCAACAAAACGAGTTTGGCTGCTTCACCAGGTCTATATCAACCCCTGTGAAGTGTCCTAAACCCTATCTCTTATTCCTTCCCAATTCTGGCCGATGGGTAGTGACGCGTGCGCGGAGATGCTACCTGGCGGTTCTCATGACACCTGACTGCGACATGACGTGACATGACTTGAGGTAATGGAAGATTACTCTCGCGCAAGTTAATGGAGGATTACTCCCCAGCGCAAAGTGCTCAACGCCCCTGAAGGGTTTTGGAGACGCGTTGCGTCAATTTGTAAGACTCAACAAATAAATTTATAAAAACAGTTAAATTATTTCAAAATTTCATAATTTGGCACTAATCTTGGTTAGTATGATAAAATGTACGGATTCATTTATATTTTATTAATACATTAGTATTCTGGCAAAAATTTATAATATGCTCTTGGTAGGGCTTGGAATGATTGTTTCGAATTGTTTACTCTGGGAGTAGGTTCTCTCTTGCATCCTGAAACTCAGGGCAGATGTTCACTACCGTGCGGCCCACCTAAGATGTTCCCTTCAATTTTCTCCTGAACCGTTGCAGATACTGAGATGCTGTTTTCACTAAAACTACTATATGCAAGGGGCACATATAATCATGCATAATATTATTCTATTGCATTTTTTATTGCAGAGATATGGACCCAAATTTGATTTTTTAAATGGAACCCTATAGATTTTTTTAGCTCATCATAACAAGCGTGAAGAGACGAGTTCATAAATATGCATATCGCCATATGTTACATAACAAAAATTTTGAGAAATTACGAGTTAATTACGATTAAAGACGCACGCCGACTGCTGGTTTCCGTAATCTGAACGAGAAATTCCGGGTGATTTGCGGCTAGGCCATTCCCTTCCGTTGCGTCGACCCTGCGGTAAATGTAGTGATGCAATGTGCAAAGGAGCTCACGAAAACCCGCGATTTGCTCTTTAAGAGTACACCCTCTCAGTCCTGGAGACAATGTATTCACCCATAACCATGTTCTGAGCAAATCTGTACGCCAGAAGGTACTATTTTTCAATTAATGAAATACTACAAGATTTGAGAAAATATTTGAATTATTAACCATAAAGAAAGCAAGGGAAGATTGGAGAGTGAACATGTTCTGAATTAATAAATGCGTGTGTTGTCAGAAACAAAACGTTTACACTTTGAAAGACTGAAAACCTTTACCGCAGGGTGCACGCAACGGAAGGGAATGGCCTCGGTGCATATCACCCGGAATTTCTCGTTCAGATTAGGGAAACTAGCAGTCAGCGTACGTCTTTAAAACTCGTAATTTCTCTGGTGACTTAGTCAATATTGTGTGGAACTCTATAATATTGTTTAAAGAGCAATAAATACTAAATGATGGCAACTTTATACGATAGTGTAACCTACTTCCAGGGCGAAAAGTCAAATATTCAGCATTCGACATTTATTATCTATCAATGAAAAAATATCAAAATAGCTTTCCTCATGACAAGTTAGGACTAAACATGTAAAAATGCTCTTTACATTTTAAACAATATAGATCACATGCTTTTCCTCAATTGGCTCCATATTGATGGCTCACTGCCCTTACATGGAATGTCCAGAATTCAAAGTTACAAGAAAACCAAGTTTGAAAGTTTGTAAAACCTGTAATTACTTACGGAGCGACAATGTTTGCTTTCTGAAAAAAAGTAAGACCCTCGTATGATGGTCATACAATCTTCGCACACGAATGCTTCCCTTTTACCGCAAACAAAATTTCTTTTTCTCCCGGTTGTGGAAAAAAATAATAATACAAATTAAAAAACAGATCCCAACAGTAAAAGAACAAATCAACAAGACCAGTGCAAAATACCTACAAAACCATCCCAATATTCTAGCCATCAACTTACTAGACAATAGTGACACCACCAAACGCCTTCAATGACATCATACTTTAAACCTTGCATATCGACTGTAAATTGTTCATTTCAGAAATTTTGTATGAATATATATTTTATGAATTTATTGTATATACTATATATATATATATATATATATATATATATATATATATACAATAAATTCATAAAATACAAAATTTCTGATTTCTGAAATTCATAAAATACTGAATTTCTTCATATATATATATATATATATATATATATATATATATATATATTATATGTAATATATGTAATATTAGTGGTGTACGGTCAATGGACTTTACTACTCTCAAGTACTAGTATGCTCAAATTTATGCAACTTTGCCAAATGTTCGTTCACAAACAAATCGCAAAATAAAATGATTTAAGCAAATGAGAAAAGACCTTGCGCGCAGAAGACGCCCCACAGGCAGAGGGCGCAGTGGCCGGCGGAGAAGGCGGCGGCGGGCGCGGGGCGGTGCGCGGCCCAAGCAGGGCTGCCAACAGCGCGGGCGCCGGCACGAGCGCCAGCCACAGCGAGCGCTGGAACGGCTGCACGAACACCTCCCACTTGGCCGGCGCCTCGCTCGGCGTGCGGATGAACAGGCTCGCCCTGCGCCACACACACACTACACTCGCGTCACCGCCTCTAACAGAGAGCAAAAAGGGGGCGGTAGCTCAGTGCATCAACTGATGTCACTGCAGCACCTCTGACCGGGAGGTCCTAGGTTCCCACTCCCCACGGCGGCAGGATTTTCGACACTAGCTTTTCAGCTAGGTCGAATTCAGCTGCTGTCTGGAGGAGAATTCTAGCGGCCGGCTGCTCTGACCGGTAGTTTTCTGTGGTTTCAACACCAGGCGAATGCCGGAGCAGTACCCTACCAAACGGGCCACGGACCGCGCGCGATCTGTCTTTCCCATTCCTTGTCCTATCCTCTCCCCTTTACACACACTTACACTAACATGCACTACACTACCACATATTCCGGAAGACCGGTCGGGAGCTTAGAGCTTGTCCCGGCTGGGGCGGTGCCCCGCTCGTGGGAGAGTCCTGGTTAGGGGGAAACCCCACTAGTCTACGGTAGGTCGGCGCCGATCCCGCCATCCAGCGGGGGAAGATCACCGCCATCTCCCGAGAAACAAACATGCAGTACACTGACGGGACTAATGACCAAAGTAGTTGACGCGCCTGGAAACACGATAAAAACAAACCAATCCAAACAGAAACGTAATACGGTAAAATCGTCTAAACCGGAAATCGTCGGGACACAAAAAAGTTCCGGTTTAGGGAGGTTTCCGTTTTATGCAGGGTTTCTCCATTTTATGACACTTGCGATATTCATGTTTCTGCACTGAAAGTAGTAAATTGCATGACTTTATTTTAATTATCAAAAGACGTTAACATATTGTGACGCCCCCTCCTATGCGAATGCTGTTATCGAGCGTAATTCACATAGGAGAGGTTGTCACGGTAAAATGATCAGAGTGACCGGAAGGGGAAGGGGGCTTAGATTGGGGGAATAAATAGATCCGTAGTAGTAGGGGATCGAAATATACTTTAATTATCTAGCTCAACTACCCCAAGATCACTGTATCCTGCCGAAGGCATAGGGCTGAGGAAGGGAGAGAGTAATGCGAGTGACGGGGAGAGAGAATCAGTGGAGCAATGACGAGGATGAGGATGTCGAGCGCACTCATGACGGCGTTTTGCTCCTTACCATCGCCTCCAACTCTCCGGCGGGCACCTGGTTGTTGGTGGCTGTCATGGTGGTCACAAGAGCGGCTGCAACGCGGGCGTCGTCACACACTGCAGACGGGAACTGCCTGGTGTTTTGGGAGGTCCCTTTAAATACCCTCCCGCTCAGTGTGGAACCTACCCGAGAACGTTGTTTTGGAGAGGCAAAGATCCAAGCGGATGTTTTTCCGGAACTTTCCCCGCTCGTTACGTTCGGGCTGCATGGTGATGAATTTATCTTGTGATAATTTTTTATGTTTCCTCCGTGATGGCGAAAGGCCGTATGACATTTCTCAACGCGTATCTGGTAATGATTTTCAACGCGGGGCAGGATGTCGCGTGAATAAAAGCCATGCCCGTACACCTTTCCCACGCCCAGAGAGTCAGGAGAGAGGAAATTCCCCTACGGCCTACGTTTTGAGAGATACGCGACCCTCAAGTCAAATTCTACGCTGAGCTGAAGTTCCTCTCCTTCAATATCCGGCTGCCACGCATAAATCGCGTGTCACGTGGATAGAGAATTTAATATAAGCTTACAAATGCATTCATTTCATTAAGAACATCTCTTGTTTCTCTGTCAATTGTATTAAATTCACAGGAATTCCGTTTTATAAAGATTTCTTCCTGCAGATGAAAAACCGTTCAGTTTCCACATTGGAGAGGTCCCGTTGTATGCTGTGTAAAATGCCATTTAACTTCACGGATTGGAGACATTTTCCGGTTAAGACAGGTTTAGGCTTATACAGGGACCGATTTAGGCAGATTTTACTGTATAGACATCTCGGATGGAATTAAAATAGATTTAAGCGGCGCGCTAGGGCGGAGCACGAAAAGGGGTGGAGCAGGGAGGGGGGGGGGAGAGGAGCTGTGATGCGAGTATTTACATGAAGTTACATCAATCCCTCAACATTCGCAAGGGCTTAATTCCCAAAAATACACCGGGAATGTTAAATCCGCGAATGCCGACTCTACCTTCTAATGGAGAAAGGTGGGTTAGATTTCTGTACATAGGAAAAGCGTTTAAAAAGGATAAAAATCTGACAATCAATTGCAGTAGTACTAAGTAGGCATTACAACAAAAAAATTACAATAAACGTCTTTTAAAGAAGAAATAAAACATTTCACAGTTAAAAGCGATTGAACATAGTATTTGATAATTGTTGTTTCTTTCACACATTATTCCTATTCTGAAACCATCCAAGCCAAAAAACGACTCATCAAGATCGATGAGTCGTTTACCTCTCATCTCAGTTAGTACAAACCACACCTCCCCACCAATTCATTGTCAACCATCCCTTTCCCCAAACCATCAAGTATTGACTAGCCTAAGATATACTCGAAGGCTTTCATGAAAAGAGACATACTGTAGCAATCTTCCTCCATGTAGCTAAAGCTTTTGACCATCTAGCATCCAATTCTATTATACAAACTGATTCACATCGGAACTACCTCTTATCTTACTCATATTATCAAAAGCTTTCATGCAGATCGCACATTTTCAGTTCTCCTCCCTGGAGCTCTCGCGGAATGACATATCCAAATAAATCCAGCAAAAGACCCAATCCAAATCTTTACGTTCCACAAACCAAATAATCCTCCTCCTCTGAAATATCAAGAACAAAATATTACTTGTCTCCCACACAACAAGCCAGTCTCGGTATCTATTTGACAGAAGACTCACTTGTAAATCAAATATCCTTCACAGAATAACCCTGAGCACTCGTAGAGCCCATCAATTACATCTCATACTCAGAACATCATCTCTCCTGCCATTTCATGTTGCTACTCACCTATACCAATCAATGATCCGTCTACACTTCTCCTATCTGGACTTCGACCAGCGAAACAAATATACAAAAAAATTAAAAAAGGTAACGGCGTTCTGGCAGGACACAGATACCAGCCAGAATGTGTTCTTGCAGTGGATGGGGGTGCGGATAAAGGCCAAAACCTAGGTCCCTACCTCGGGGAGCAATCCTCCTGGTAGAACATGTATTAATGTGAAGTGGTAGACCACGCAAGGTATATACTGTTGAGAGATTTCCGTCCTTGGAATTTACATAATAGTCCTCGCCCTGCCTGTGACTGTGATCAATAGACCTCGGATTTTAGGACAATTGCCATTACTTCATTTAAAAAGTTGTGGAAAATAATTGCAGATGTTTACGAATCTTGAAAAGTAAATGTACTGAAATCATCTAATGGTGCCTAAAATGTCCTAAAACGGCGATTGGTACCCATTTTATGAGTTCTTTGCGCCTAAAACAAGTAATTTTGATGAATCATCATATCTTAATTACTTTTTTTTTAATTTTATCGAAACGCAAATATTTTTCCGAATTTCCGGAAACGTGAATATTCCCTGCGCAAATACACAATCGACCACGCATCGAAATCTCCTACCCAACACACCGAACATAAGGAGCTCTGCACTCAATACAAAGAGGATGTATCATGCTTGTCTCCGATAACAAGCACTTCTTAAGGGGGGAAATACAGCCCACAGCATTAAATTTTTTAACTCTCTTTTTCTCCTTTTTTACTTTTTCTCTTTTTTACACCTCCCACCTTATAAAATGAATCTTTATAACAGTGATAAGCACATATCTGAGGCCATGAGCTCCGTTGAGAAGGACGTTCGCGAATTAATTAAAAAGATTTATTTTATATGGCGGGAGGTGTAAAAGGACCTAATGTCATCCACCACGTCACGAAAACCCAAGTATATACTTGGGTTTTCTAACGTGGCGGCTGAGAGTATCTCCAAGATAGAATTCGGCACGACTTTTTGAGTCATTCTGCGTCCTGCTGTTAGAGTAGCTTGATCTGCAGCACCGCTTCATCCCGTCGCGATCATGCGACATCTTGCGGCAGGGCCACGAAAGACGCAAAAAGTCGTGCCGATTTCCATCTTTGAGATACTACCCTCAGCCGCCGCGTTAGAAAAACCCCAAGAATATACTTGGGTTTTCGTGACGTGGTGAATGACATTCGGTCATTTTTACACCTCTTACCTTATAAAATGAATCTTTATAACAGTCTGAGGCCATGAGCCAGCTTTATAACAGTCTGGGCACATGTCTGAGGCCATGAGCCCCGTTGAGAAGGATGGTTGGTTGGTTGGTTGGTTAGTGATTCGGGGCGCGTTAACAGCTTAGATCATTAGTCCCGTATGTGTAGTGCATGTTTTTCCTCGGGAGATGGCGGTGATCTTCCCCCGCTGGATGGCGAGATCCGGCGCCGATCTACCGTCGGCTAGCGGGGTTTCCCCCTCACCAGGACTCTCTCACCAGCAGGGCACCGCCCCACCCGGGACAAGCTCTAAACTTTCGACCGGTCTCCCGGAATGTGTGGTAGTGTAGTGCATGTTAGTGTAAGTGTGTGTGTGTGTGTGTGTGTGTGTAACGGGAGAGGATACGACAAGGAAGAGAAAGGAAAGATCGCGCGCGGTCCTTGGCCCTTGTGTTAGGGTACTGTTCCGGCATTCGCCTGGTGATGATAGGAGACACCATGGAAAACTACCAATCAGAGCAGTCTGCCGTTAGAATTCTCCTCCAGACAGTGACTGAATTTGACCTAGCTGAAAAGCTAGTGTCGAAAATCCTGCCGCTGTCTAGTCTCGAACCTAAGACCTCCAGGTCAGAGGCGCTGCAGTGACATCAGTTGATGCACTGAGCTACCGTTCCCAGTTTGAAAAGGATGTTTGCGAATTAATTAAAACGATTCGTTTTATAAGGCGGGAGGCGTAAAAATGACCAAATGTCATCCGCCACGTAACGAAAACCAAAGTGTAAGAACGATTTTCCTAAGGATGAGCCAAAGTGACAGTTCGCGAAAACAAGTGAACATCACATGTATTTCAGAAAAGTATCCCTCCGCCGCGACACCTGTTCAGTAACGTCTCTTCGTAGTGTTAGGTTATGGCTCCTGTGAAAACACCCCTATGCAGAAGTCTAAGAGTTTCGCTGAGGTATATGCACGTACGCGAGTCCGGGAAATAATTAAATTTAATTACATAAGTGGAAAATCTCTTAACATGCTCTCATAACCATTAAAAGAAAACTGCCACGAATGTAAATAGAAAGCTCTCAATCACAGCTCGCCACACAATAGCACAAAGGCCGGAACGCATTTCGTATTCAAATCTCGGTTTTAAAATAAACATAATATTTATCACACAAAAAGTAAACTCAATGTAATATACAAAGGAAAAAAGAGTTTTTATAGAATAGCACATAACACTGCACTTCCTAATTTCAATTATTTCTCGGGGCGCACTATATTTTTGTCGAACGAGGACGTCACAAAAGGAAGTGTTGAAGCCATTTTCAAGTTAGCTAACTGCAAACGAACAAATGCAGAAAGGGAGTTCATTGGGCTCGAGGGCACGACGACCACAGAACCTTCAGTTATGTTGCCAGCACTAGCTGTCATTTTGGCTCAACCTTAGGAAAATCGCTCTATAGGGATGAACCAAGGCGCGGCGCTTGAGCGAGCCGGAGGGGGCGTGGCCCCGCGCACCTGGTGCTGGCGAGCGGCGCCGTGTAGCGCACCACCTCGGCGCGCAGCGACGTCATCATGAAGGGGCAGATGGAGAGGTCGATGCGGTCCTCCAGCAGCATGCGGATCATGCCGTTCCACTCGCCGTTGGGCCGCTTCGAGCCGAACGCGCCGTCCGGCGGCACGTGCCACTCCGAGCTGCGCACCACGCCATCGCCCAACTGTTAGACTGGAACCCTTTCCTCAAAGCTTGAGCAACTTTAAAAAGAAAATACTTTTCTCTACGACTATAGCAGAATGTATTCATTTCTCCATGTTATCGGATTCAGTAATCATGCCAATTCCACAAGCCGTGCGAGAATATTATTCTAACACACCTGTCGAACAATCGCATTCGTCCTAGTTCATTACACAACGACTTAGGGTGATCTGGGCTGTCCGGGTGACGCCGCGTCGAAGGCTGGGGTGCCGACGTTTCGACCGACATATCGCGGTCCTCTTCAGGGCTGTACAGCTTCATATTCTGTCACCACATTACTAGACTTAATTGCAGAATTAACAATAAAATCTAATCTACTCGCTTTTCACTTTCTCGCTACCGCTTACACACTACAGAAGGTTATGTAATTCTGTGGGAAAAAGCGACGAATTTTCCGCCCAAAACAATTCATTGCCGGGCCCTGAAAATGAAAAAGTGGATCAATCCAGTTGCTAGATTTAAAAAAAATTCTCTATCACGTAGTGCGGCCTGCATCCATGTTTTGTGAGTCCTTCCTAAAAATTGATTGACGGTAAAACGTCTGCCCCTCTGACTGTGAACAACGCTAACAGCTAAACCGTTCAGCCTCTTTTCTCCCAAATTGATACTTCCTGATCGATCTGACTGATGTCGCGGCCCCTTGAATTTGAAACCGATATTTTATTTGGATGGGAGGTACTTCATATGAATCCGCTGGGACATATTCAAAATTTTCAAAAATAATTGCTCCATCGTTTTTTATTAAATTGTGTTGTAGGATAGCGTGAAAGTCGTTTAAGAGAATAAGGCATTTCTCATTTTCGTTGAAATCCGTTTTTTTCGAAAATTGCAAAAATTCAAAATTTTTTCAGCGTTTTCCTACAACTACAATTATGAACATAAAGATTTTTCCCTTAATGAAATATGTTCCTCAAGGATAGATTTTGAAGTAAGTCCTGTAAATGTAGTACATGCTGTACGCCGGGAGGTGGCGGTGTCCCTCCCCCGCAACAACGTGAGGTCAGGTGCCGACCTATACGTTGGGCTGCAAGGAGCACTGGGTATTACAGCCAACGGAGCACCGCCCCAGCCGGGTCAAAGCTCTAAGCTCTCGATTGGTTTCCCAACTTGTGTGGTAGTGCATGTAAGTCAGTGTATCTGATGGACCATGATACTAGGTAGAGTAAAAATGATCGCGCGCGGTGCGTCGACCGTTTGAAGGATACTCCTCCGCTATGTGTAGTATATATGTGTGTCTTTGTGTAAAGTAAGAGATGAGGAAGGGACAAAGGAGTGAAAAGAAAGATGGCTCGCGGTCCGTGGCCCGTTTTTAAGGTACTGCGCCGGCATTCGCCTGGTATTGATCGGAGAAAAAACAGAAAGCTACCGATCAGAGCAGCGGACCGCTGCAATTCTCCTCTAGACAGTAACTGAAAGCGGCCTAACTATATAGTAAGCATGGAAAATCCGCCACAGTTGGGACTCAACCAGGACTTGCCAGTCAGAGCTCTCTAGAAGTTGATCTTAAAGGTGTAGTACGAATGAGCGATTGTGCTAAAGAAGAAAGTTTAAAAAAAGACATTTAACATATTAAAGTTTGTCAATAATTGACTGGTCCTGTTATGGTACCAACTTCATGACGCATTTTATAACGAAGTTCTTGAACTTTGACTCTCTTCGCCTGTTCAATTCAAGACAATGTGGAGGTTCCGGCTTTCAGCCTCCGTGAATTACGTTTACAAAAATTCGATAAAGAAATAATATAATGTGTTCCTAGTAAGCGTGGAAATTAATTTTGCAGATCAAATGAATATACACAAGTATGGTTTCGGGCATATTAAAGTGAAATGTTGCGACACAACTTCTGATTACATTATCAATTACCGCTTATTGATTACCACATGAAATTAAAATTTTCAATTAACTGTAACAAATAAAGTATACGCGAAAGTAGTATATGTTTATCTAGCAGTAATGTTGAACAGCGATCTTGCTAATTTATGTTTAAATTTTCCGACCAAATATTTGGTTTAATTGAAAAACATACTGACGCATTAGCTCAAACATTTTTCTTTTAATCGTGAAACAATCAATTGTTCTTTAAAGTATTATGTTTGTAATTTAGTATAATGAAGAGAACGGCGACAATAATTTACGAGCAACATTTCTCTTCAGTAATTGTGTTCTCTAGACGTCGAATCGTTGTATTTATTTATTTTATTTTATTTTATTTATTTTATTTTACGTCAAAAAACAGTTAAAAACTGCGTATGACGTGCTATGGGGAAAAGTGAATTGTGTGCACATTTTCAAAATGCTGTGATCCCTACACTAAGTCATATACTACTTAAATTTTGAATTTTTGAAAGGGAGAAAAAAAAAACAAAAAACTCCCATGTAATAAAATATTGGATGCAAATGATATAATAAACAGAAGAGGTTGTGTAAGCACTTACGTGAAATTCAGAACTTCCGCCAGGTAGCCCCAGATGACGGGAAAGAAGCCTCCTACTTCCGTTACAATGCCAGTTTCTTTATCATGCTCCATAGTGATTAACGGAGGATCCTGCAGGAAGAGAACAACATAAAATCGTTCACTGGCAGCAATGTGTGTGTGTGTGTGTGTGTGTGTGTGTGAGAGAGAGAGAGAGAGAGAGAGAGAGTCACTGAAGGGAAGGATAAAAAGAGGAGGAAGGAAAGATCGCGCGCGGTCTTTGGCACGTTTTTAAAGTTTGATTGATTACTGTTTCCAAGCGCGTCACGTGCTAAGGTCATTGAAATGCAGAAACGCCATTGGAAAATGTTTCTTCAAAACAATTGCCTTATCAAATCACACTCTCACAAAATTAGCCGCTCACAAGAGCTAAATATATTCTGTAAAAAAAAAAATTCGCCACAGCACAATTAGCCAATATAATCAATATTGAAACCCAGAAATGCTGTCTGCCTTCCAAGTGTCTTCGGAGAAAAAGAATATCGTTCCTTCTAAACTATTACTGGTATCAAATCATATTTCGGAAACTTTACCGCTTATAAATGCTAAATATATTAAGTCTTATGTCTTGCAATCTTAAACAAAAATCAAGAAATGCTATTTTGAATTAATACTTTTAATCAATGAACATTATTATGACAGTATTATAAATAATCATACAGTAACTTTGTTGATACAAATGTATGGAGCTTCTCTTGCTGAGATCAGGAGAATACGTCCGTCATGACATAACTGTAACTAATAAACATGTTTATAGGTTTACATGCAATACTATTAACAAAGTAAATATTGATTTGAATGCGTCCATTGTACTGGTATAGTACATATATTTAAGAAAAAATATTTATGAAATATTTAGCACTTTTTTGCGGAAAATTTTATCATAGAGTGTTTTTACGAGCAGTAGTTTAGAAGCATTGGTTTCTCCTTTCTCCGAATACGCTCACAGGATGACAACGTTTCTGGAATTCAATGCCGGTGAATTTTAATTCATCCTCCCCGGCAACTTTTTATTACAGAATAAATTTGTCACTAGTTAGAATCAAATTATGCCATACACTCTTATTTGACACGAGTAACGGTTTAGAAGTATCGGTTTCTCCTTTCTCCAAATACGCTCACAGGATGAGCAACGTTTCTGAGATTCAATACAAGTTAATTTAAATTAATCGTGCTCAGGCAATTATTTTTAATACAGTTTATTTGGCATTAGTTAGAGGCAAAGTTTGAAATGTGTGTTCTGACACAGGCAATGGTTAAGAGGTGGTTAAGAGTCTCTCCGATCTCTCCGAAGAGAAGTGGCTTTGCTAACTTCCATTGGAAGTTAATAATCACCGATTTTTTTAATTTTTAAGAAAATTATTATTAAGCAAATTTTGTGTTTTCACATCTTAAGAACGTCATAAAGCCAACAACTTATGCGTAATTCAATTCTGAGTTTGCATAAAATGATTTTTCTAACTTTAGAGTACATGTCTGTCGTATTTTCGAATTTATTTTAAAGCCTTCGCCGCCAATAAAATAATTTTTGGTGTTCTTAATGTATGGTGAAAGGCGTGCTTACTATCCGTGTGTAGTTAAAATTATTCTGTATTAACAAAACTGAAAAAACTTTATTTCCATTTTTAAACAAATCAGATATGATATAGTTTCGCACAAGAATAAAAAATATTATGAATAACAGTTCCACAGCATATCACATAATTCAGTATTGTTGGGTGAAAACACCATTCGACAGAAAACTGCATACAAGTTACTGAAAGTGTTTACTTAGACTCGTCTACCTGAATAATGAAAAGTATTTTATATAAAAGAACATACAATGTGCATTTATTCATATTATTATTTCAAACAATGGTCATGTTTTGACAACTTATACGCGTTGCCCTGGATGCAAAAGAACCAGCCACTCTCTTCTAGCGACTGTGGACGAACGTCTTGGATTATTTTCACGTGATCAAGGTACATCTTTCGTTACATTCAGAAATATTTTAGTTCATTTCCTTGTCAGTCCTCATTCGATCTGGAGAAACAATGCATTTTACACGGATAAATATCCATAAAGTCTGGATTTATATCTCAATATTTTTTTTTTTTTTTGTTATCAAGTCTAAAATTACCGCTAAGAAGTAAAATGTTTACAACCTAATAAAACTATATTCCTAATAACCTGCATTATCTTAGGCTTGAATATTCCTACTACAGTGTAGCTTAACGTTCTCCGAGAAGTACCCCTAGTTCACCATTGCACATCCCTGTTTCATATTCTTCACTGCTCTTTATCATATGAATTTATACATTTGGGCACTTCGCAACTATTATTTCGTTTTTATGGAACTACATTAAACTAATAATACAATACTATTACATGAATTAATTCTACTATATTTAGATTAAATATTAGTATTAATAACGGCAATGAATTTAAAAAATTTCATAATGTCATAATATATAATTTATCAAAATATGATTTTAAAAATGCATAAAAAACAAAATTGGTTGTCACTACAATAAGCGTGTGTCGGTGAAAAAATCATATTCTCGACGTTTTCCCATTCCGTCTTCCTTTTCGTCTTTTTCCACCTGTTTGCCTTTTCATTTCTTTTTTCTCCTTCTCAATGTACATCAGATTCTTTTTGTTTCTTTCTATATTTCACCCCCTTTCGTCTTTCTCTTTTCCTTCTCTAACACTGTCTTCCTCCAACCAATCTCTCCCTTTCCATTTTCCACCTCGCCAACCTCTCCTACAACTCGCCCAATTCTCCTCCTCCTCCCGCATCTGCCCATTTTCTCCTCCTCCTCCTCCAACTCGTCCACATCCTCTTCGAATTCGCCCATCCCTCCAGTTTCGCGCCCCCGTTGCGGTGGCTTGCGGGGGAGGGGGCCGGGGCGGGGTGGGGTGGCGTGCGGGCGGCTGCCGCTGCTGGCGAAGGCGACGGAGTGGGGGAGCGAGAGCGCCCGCGGCCTCCCGTCGCCGTCGCCGCCGCCCGTCAGCGCCGAGGGGCGCGCGCCGGGGCTGCCAGCGCTCCCGCGGCCGGCGGCCGGCGCTACTGGACGCGGCGCCGCCTGGACGACTGGCTGCGCGCCGCCTCGCGCTCGCCCCGGCGGCGCGGCCCCGCCGACGACGACGCCGCCCTCGCGCACGCGCCCCGCACGCCCACGCACTCGCCCGCGCGCTCGCCCGCGCGCTCGCCCGCGGACGCCTTTGCCGACGACGAGTGAGCGAGCCTCCACACGTAGTCACTCCGCATGAGCGTCGATGGTTTCAAAGCGCGCCAAGGGGCTGCTCGTTCGGAAGGCAAAGGTTTTGAAATCGGTTGCGTTTGTAAGATGTTTTATCGTGATCGATATTTTATCTTTGAACGAAAAACCTACACTAACAAAAACTATAATAATTTTCAGTTACGTATGATATGAACACTCTTCAGAACACAGTCACCAGGGTAAAAAATAAGTTAGTCGAATCACATATTTCCTCAACGGACCTGAGTCAAATTTTATGACTGCCGGCAAATTGAAAAAAAACTTTCTTGACACTTCAATATTCGTTGTATATATATATATATATATATATATATATATATATATATATATATATATATATATATATATATATATTAGTCTTAAACAATTAAAAACAAAATCTGGCACAAGTCTGTTTTGACACAACCCCGTATACTTTGTAAGTACTGTTTTAGGATATAATTAAAATTCACCAAATTTTATTCTTATTATTGTACGTATGGTTTTGTCAATCACTGTATTTTCTCTGTTGGTACTTGTCAAACACTGTAATTCTATGTTAGATTTTGTCAAACACTGCATATTCTATGTTAGATTTTGTCAAACACTGTCTTAATCTTCATTTTCGTCAGCGTTGTCTGTTGTCTCCCATTGCAAGATTTCATTGTAAAATCCCTTGCGTTCATGTAGCACACAGTCACATGGATATTCTTTCTGCTATTTTAAAACAATGAGATCAATTTTTCTGAAGTTGAATGTTTCCAGTGTGTTTAATTCACAAAATGTGATAATGAGCTGGCTTGTACACAATTTCATTCGCAAGTTGCATATTTCAGATAGTGAGGTTTTTCCATTGGATAGTATTTTTCTTTCTTCTGAGACAACATATTTTTTTTTTATATATATTGGGCCACCAACTGGCAAAATCTACAACCATAACGGATTCAGCAAATGTTACAATTCCTGGATATTTTCTTGAGGCATTCACAATCAATGAATACAAAAACGAATCAGCCTGATAAGCAAAATTCAGTTTAGTAGTAAATACACATGATGGAAATAACTCACCTGTTTCAAAATTTCCAATTAACAACTGTCGATACCTACAAGGTTCATCAACCGTTGTGAGTCAAAAGTACCAAAGTCACTGAGATACCTTTTGCCTCTCAACAACAAAACTTCACGGGTTTGTTCACCAATTTAGAAGGTCAACCAGAAGCCCATTGTTGCAATCAAATGTCCGTCTACCATCGCAGATCACAAATTTCACCTACACTCAAAGCCGTAAATTTTTTACTCGGGTCTCTAATGTAAATCAGCGATTCAATTATTTTTGTATTATCCAATCAGATAGGGCTCAATAAATATTACGATGCTACGTAACCGTTGCAAAAAATTAAAAGAGTATGTGCTGTTGGAACACGTCTACCTTTTTTCTTTCGAGTCAATTTTATTTTCCTCCACAAACGATCCACTAAACTTCGAAATTTTCTGAAACATATTTCTTCGTCAACACAATCAAATAACAGTAAATGTGTTAATAGCAATTATTATTTTAAAAATATTAATTATTTCAAAGGTTCAAAAACAGAAGAAAATTGTGAGAAGACTACAAACATAAACCTCATCATCGCCTGTTACTCAATTGCCTGATTCGGGTGTCTTAATGTTGTTAGGATGGAGTCTCCTGATTGGCCGGAATACCCGTACTCACGCCACGTGTACAAAACCTCGCGAGCACGAGAAATTAGACCAGCGCTCAAACCTCGAAAGGTACTACATTTTTATTTACAACACTTTATTTTACAACACTTTGCCAGATGACATTAAACGATTAAATTCGATAGAAAAGTTTAAATCCCAAGTGAAATCGTTTCTGCTGCATAACTGTTTCTATACAATTAGAGAATATACTGAGCACCACAAGAAAAGTAATATTAATTTTAACAATGATACGTAATGCATTATTTACCATTTGAACTGTATAAATGTGTATAAACAACCTGTAACAAGTATTGCATTGCAGCCTCAGGGTCAATGACCCCCATCTCGATCAGGTTTTTCGCCCAGTTTCCCTGATCCATTGAGCAAATGCTGAGATGGCCCCTTGTTTTGCTTCTGGACATAAATGTAACTTCATTTTCTGTGCACGTCTTCTAGAAATCAGTGGTAAATACAATTATTCAAATTATCCTTTCCATGTAGTCACGCCAGGAAGTATTATTCTGAAGGACAACATGGATAAGAGCCAAAATTTATTGCCTTTTTATCCTTGAAAATAGGAGTTTTTTTCTTTTTTTCTCCCTTTCAAAATTCAAAATTTAAGTAGTATATGACTTAGGGATCACAGAGTTTTGAAAATGTGCACACAATTCACTTTTCCCCATAGCACGTCATACGCAGTTTTTAACTTTTTTGACGTAAATAAATAAATACTAATCGTAGCTTGCACACTTGGACTTTACTTATTCGTTTTGCTTCAATTTGCAAATGGAGTAAACGTAGGGGCTTAAAGGTGCTACAGAATGGCACGGACTTGCTGGTAGAAAAATTTTCAAATTTCTTTGGTGTGGTCTGGCTTTAAGGACTTGCTTTATATTCTGGCCAGCTGTCATCTATAGTCGTCCAAAGTACATTTTTTGGCATTATCTCAATTTTTTGCTTTCCTAATAGTACAACCGAAATATAACTTCAAGAATGTTAAAAAGAAACTACAACATTGTTCTAAATTGAAATTTTGATTGAAAAATTTGAAGCCGTTTTTAAGAAAATGGCGATTAAGAATTACTGAAAGTGCGAAATTTAAAGCTCCTTCTCATAGAAATCTATTGTGTTTACGAAAATAATTTAAAGTAATTGGAAATACTTCCACTCGCAAATGAAATAATGTATTCAATTTGATGAAATGTGCATATAACATGAGAGATACTTTAAAAAAGTACATTTGTGCAGTTTTTCAAAAAACAAAAGACTACTCCAAAATGAACATTACCTCATATTAAACAGTGCATTTAGCATTATTCATTGAAAAATTGAGAAAAAAAATTCGAGCATTTTTAGAGAAAATCGCGTTTGAGCGTTCCTAAAAATGCGGGAATTTTGAGCTCATTTTCACGGAAAACGTTAATTTTGAAAATTGCAAAATATTGCACGCACTATTGCACGCAGACTACTTATACTTTCATTTTCAAAAAATGTACATGACCTTAAAGGAAAACCTATTTATGGACAAAAAATTTAATTCGAAGGAAAAACCTCAATCTTCAATTAACCGTTAATCGTGAAAAGCCGCGAGTTAACCCTTGAAATCGGATCTAAGTCAACCTTATAAGTGTATTTTACTCTATTCTTCCGAGAAATTGGAAGAAAAAATTTCGAGCCGTTTTTGAGAGAATATTGAAAATGTCCGGGGAGATTCAAGTAAAATACCCCAAATTTTAAAGAATGTGTTTTCAAAAGTTCGAAACTTCAACTACAGCCGGATGGAAAGAGGTTTCTTCAATTTGGAAACGCCGTTTAGTGAGGTGTGATTTAGTAGCCTGTGATTTAGTAGTGTTTACAGAGGGACGGACTGTCAGACTGACAGACAGACGGGGAAAGACAGACAGAAGCAGGCACAGGCAGAGGCAGACAGAGACAAAGAGAAAGACAGACACAGAGACAAAGAGAAAGACAGACACAGGCAGGGAAATACAGACAGAGAGACAAGGGGAAAGACAGACAAAGACGGACAGAGAGACAAAGAGAAAAACAGAGACAGACAGAAGAGAGAGACAGACAGATAGCGAGACAGGCAGAAAGACAGACGTACGTTTGAAAGAAACACTTTTTCGGTATCACGAGATCCTAAAAGGCCTTTTTACCGTTGAAATCGATTTTCCTCAGCATAACATAAATTTCTCTATACTACGTATATTACTCCGTATGTATACAAGAAAGTAAACGGAAGGTAACTTAGAAATATTTGCTTTGCTGGAGATGGTGACATAATAAATGGGGAATCATCTCCAAATTTAGCATAAAAAATATTTTAAAATACAATATAAAAGTATTAATTAAAACCGAAAAATCTTCATTATCATTGATAATATTATTTATTACTTACAATAAGTATGTACTAATTTGAAAAATGGATAATGTAATAGTATTACACTTAATAATTTGTTATAATTTTGTTTTTATTTAAGAGAGTTTAACTCTTCATCTTGATAATAACTTGAATATTACAAAAACATTAAATTAAATTACAAAATCATAAATTTTTGGTAATAAAATGAAAAATACAATCTTTAATGAAAATTACCAAACTATATAGTTTTAAATTAAAAATTTCAGGAGGTTTCATGTACCCAAAATCATCAACCAGAATGGTTTTGGAACGTCATTTGCCTGCCAAGCATCAGTGTATGATGTGTTGCCTAGTAGTCAGGGAGCAAATGTCGTTTGGGGGCCCCTTCTCCCACCTACCAACGCCACTCCTTCGGAGTCGATTGCAATTAGACAAACGGACAGACAGACAAACGGACAGACGTTTGAAAAAACACTTTTTTGGTTTAAGGGGACCCCAAAACGTTTGTTTTTGTTGAAATCTCGAAATTGATTTTCCGTAGTATTACATAAATTATGAAGTTATGAAAAACAAGATCTAATGGGGACAGGTATGGGACATGACACCTCATTTTTATAAGTTTTTATACCTTTCTCAAATTAACCAAGTTTTCTTTAGACCTAGTGTCCTCCACTAAATACCTTTCCTTATTAGGAATATAAGAAAATATGAAATTTGTCTTTAGAAATCAGTGATCAGCCGTCTCAGTTTACAAAATGTTTGTGCACGAAAGTAAAATTATCTTTTCTGCAAATATTTAATTCCAATTGTTCATATCCCACATGCACCTTGTACAACTTACTTTTTTCTCCATACCTACTGTGATAAGCCAAGAACCCTGGATTTATTTGAATGATAAAATCGGCATAATGACGGATAATGACGGAAAATAGGAATAATGACGTATGTCAATTCGATGTCAAAGAAAACGAGTTGTTAGGACAACTGATCAACAAAATGTAATAGTCTATGCTTGGTGTCATAGCTCTGTGCTGATCAACACCGCCCCGAACACATTATATGCAAAAGGTGTAGAGGGGGCTTTGACAAGTCGTAATCTTGTGGAAGGACGTAAGGTATCAGTCTCGAAAAAAATATTGAAAAGAATGCACGTATGCATTTGGTGAATTGGGATGGCATTTTCTATATTGGTTGGGTATTATTTAAATGATAGTGAGGCGGGAATTTATAATTATTATTTAATAAGCCGCGACCGCGTATTAATTTTGTGGAAAATATTAAGCCCTATTAATAGCAAATCGTTGAGGACATTCTGGAACATTATTAATTTAGCCAAGGACGCGGGAATTGGATACCAAGGATTTCAAGGACAACATTCTGCTAGTCAGCCGAGAAGCCATCTAACAAGATATTGTAGTAAGCTTACGAACTATATTGAAACTCGAATGGTGTTTTAATGTTAAATTTTTATTGTTTGACAATGGCAGATATTTTATATTAGTTGCAATCAATCTAATAATTGGTTTCAAGGAATAGAATTTCTAGGAAGCGTGATTCTGTATAGAATTACACGTCCACATGAACAGGAAGGAGTAATATGTTGCACGTCGAACCCATGATAAAATTGAAAGTAAATTTAATAAACTAGTGTTAACATTGAGAGAATTTGGGAGCATAGCAAGGCAACGGTAGAAATAACAATAGCAGTGGAAGTAATCAGCTTCGTAGTATTAGACGTTCATGTAAGTAGTATCCAAATTTGGCAATAATAAAATATCAGAAGATAAATAATTTCACACTACCAAACATGTTTCACCAGGTCATGACTAGTGAGGAAGTTAAGGTAAATTCCAATGCAGAGGGTTGGCTCTCTCACTAGAAATCCGTCATGTTAAAGACTTCATAGTTAATTTATCTTCTATTTGATGGCTTCCAGTCGAGAAGTCGCCAAACAGCGAAGAAAGAAATTACGTTGGGAGACCTGAGCACAAACGCTCGCATACGCAGTACATCAGAAGAATCTGGTCGTGAACGCCTCAGAAAGTAAGACTTTACTAAGTTAGACTAAGAAACTGTCACTCACGTGAGTACACCATGTATTATTAACATACATTTAGCGGTGGAACGCATCAATCGATAAACAAAATACATACCTCAAGTGATCCATTTTAAGTTAATTCGTCACTTTGAATTGAGATGACGAATAAGAAACCCGCGGTATGCCACGTAAATTCGTAAGTATTCCTCACTCGGGCTCCTTTTAATCAGTTCTATGAAATGTCAACTTATATAAACTACTATTTCCAATAGCACCTTATTTCCTTATTCCCAACGTGTCAGCATCAAATTTGATCATCATATTTCATTCAAGAAGTGCACATACACACTATTAGGGAGAAGCACTTTGTATTTTAAGGAAGAGGTATTGGATTAATTTAATTGAACTGTAAGTAACGGAAAAGTGTACCTACACTACAAAAATAAGTGTTGAATGGAAAAGTGTCTCGGAAACACGTTTTATCGAGAAATGCTATATTATATTTATTTTCTTTGCTTTAAACACCGTTTAATTTTGTATTACAATCCTCGTTACATTTTTGTGATTCTGTCAATTCTAAATAGATAGGAGAAGGATTGTACGTACTTTTGAGGGAGTAGAAGATCTTTGTACGAAATTGAACGAATAGAGGAGGGGTAAATTTGGTTTTGTGTCCGTATTTGTTGAATGAACCTTAAGTTTTGTGTAGAGCAAAACTGAAAAGTTTCATGATTATATGGCGACAACGTGATAATTCGTAAGATTTCAAATATAATTAATTACTAGACATCGAATGTTTATGCACTAAAAAACCGTCTTTTAGGCGCCTAAAAAGGCACTGAAAAAGTTAAGAATAAGGATAAAAAAGGCACTGTCATAAGTTACATACACAATAAAATGGAAAAATTGTATTTTTTGTCTGCATTATTTTGTAAACTTAAATGCACAAAACCAGTTCGTATATTTTAATGTAACACTAGATTTACATATTTACAACTCTTCTACATTTTATTCTTAATAGTTTCCATTAACCAGTAATATTTACATATTATCAGTATCTTTTCAAGGATCACAATTTCAGATTTGCGACGACAGGGAGACAAAATCAGTTTGAATGCGAAGAAGGATATCTGAACGATGTGTCTGGCATATATTTTAGCAGTCCAACACTAGCAACACTGAAACCTCCTGAGAATTTTTATTTATTTCCACTTAAAATTTCGGTTCCCTCGGTGTATTGTCAATCGTCCATGTTCTCAGATCATGACTGGTATTTATGAGATAGGAAAATGGAGAAATATCAGTTGGTATACTTTCAGGAATTTTCTCGTAATTGTAAATTTCAAGACGTGAATTGATGGTTTCGTAATGAATGGTCACGCTGGACCATCGCCAATTATCCGATATCTTAGCATTGTATATAAATATATTAAATAAAAGGCAAAAAAGTTATAAAAAAGGTATTTATGCAAAAAATATGCATTTATGCTAAAATAAGAAAAAATAAGCATTATAAAACTTCTTCATATGTCATCATTTGTCAAGATTCGTGGACATATATTATCAGCCTTTAAATAAGTTCTCTAGAAAAAAAATAGGCATTTCCCTAAACATCCGATGTCTACTAATTACGTACAGTGAATTTACCGTTTACATTGTATTTTAAATTTAATTGGGGGTTATTTACATTCTGATTAATTTGGTTCTAAACGGAATAATACTTTCATTTTGTAGTACCCATTGCGTACCTCCACTCCTCCCGCATTTCTTCAATCCATCGTTCAAGAAAACTTGCGCGAGTAGTGTATTGTCTCGGTACCACACTCGTGTATATCGTAATATCACACCCATCATTGCATGATCGTTTCATAATCTACTGTTGAGTGCAGTGCAATGTGGCTCCCAGGAAGGCGCGGGGCGACGAGGGCAGCGTGGGCGGGGGCGCCCCGGCCAACGTCAACCCACGCGCGCGCGTGCGCTTCGTGGCGGAGGCGAAGAAAGAGGAGCAGAAGGTGCGAAAGGGAAGAAGTGGACACTTTCTTTTAGTCACCTGCCAGGCATTGCTGCCGTTCAGAGGCATTAATAAATACGTTTTATTCATTTTTAGATCATTCCTAATTATTGGTGCCATGTGGCTACTCCTACATATTCGTAATTGAAGATATCTAATTGCCAGTTGTTTCTTTTTTTCTTTCTTTTATATTTAACCAAATTTTTGGAACTTTTTGAAATGATTTAGATTTACTTGATTGGAGTGGGATAATGTTATCCGATTCTTTTGGAGTTATGGTACGTTTTTTCTAATGAAAATAGAGCGCCACAGGGGGTATTATTAAGGGATTCAAAGAATGAAATTCTTGTAATGAAATCTTTGATTGGTTCTAGTTTTAATTCTCTGCAAAGTTGGTTATTGCTGATATGCCATGGGACTTTGGTTTTTCTGTGTATTTGTTTTGTATTACTTATAGTGTTTTTATATGGTTCATAGTTGCATTGAACCATATAGGGCAGGCGTAGGTTGGTGATGGTCGTAAGATTGACTTGTATAATAATGTTTCGCATTCTATAATTAAGGAAGATTTTGAACACAGTAGGGGATATAGTTTCGACATTTTAATACATGTTTTATCTGTAATTGTTTTATATGGTCTTTCCACGTTAATTAAGTACCAAAAGTGATTCCTATGTATTTAACTGGAACATTTCTGTGTAACCATTCTATAACTAAGCACGCACTGGATCGGAACGGTTTACATCAGGGATTCCCAACGGGGTCGGCATAGACCCCTTGGGTGTGGATGAAATTTTGATGGGAGTCAATGATTATCAAGCGGTCGATATGGGGTCAATAGCCGAACATGAACCGGCGCCTTATCGAGATAATCAAGATTCCGTTGTTTACAAAAACTAATAAACTTAATTGTCATCTGATATGCAGCGAAAAACCTACAATAATAAATTACACATTACCTCCTCTTCTTTCGTATCCGTCGTTCACTCTTAGGAGATAGGACGCTCAGAAAACACAAGGAAAATTACTATTCACAAGAACACCCTGTCACGCAAGAAAGTACTCTCCGCAATATGTCCTGGACAAAATGCATGAACCAGTTCTTAAAAAAAATTGAACATTTCCATTGCATTAAAATGAATTTTAGAAACTCAGTTACTCAAAGGTGAAATATTTACGAGAATACTGGTGTACGAATTTGTTAGCTTTAAGGCATTTACGTGCAATTCATTATGTCATGATTAAGGACGCTATATATTAAAGAGAAAACGTCAGGGAGTCGAAAACCAAACAATTGTTTTAAAAACGTTGAGAATCTCGGGTTAAGAACAACTGGCATGGGATTATAGGCAGTACAGTACTGACACAGGGAAACTTACAGATCAGTTTTGCAGAGTTGTCTGGTGTTGATTGATAGATTCATTGATTGATTCATGTTTCCGGGCGCGTCAACTGCTCTGGTCATTAGTCCCGTTAGTGTAGTGCATGTTGTTTTCTCGGGAGATGGCGGTGATCTTCCCCCACTGGATGGCGAAATTCGGCGCCGTCCTACTATTGGCTAGTGGGGTTTCCCCCTAACCAGACTCTCCCACCAGCGGGGCTCCAGTCGGGAGAAGCTCTAAGCTCCCGACCGGTCTCCCGGAATATGTGGTAGTGTTGTGCATGTTAGTGTAAGTGTGTGTGTAAGGGGGAGAGGATATGACAAGGAAGAGGAAGGACAAATCGCGCGCGGTCCGTGGCCCGTTTGTTAGGGTACTGCTCCGGCATTCGCCTGGTGTTGATCGGAGAAATCACGGAAAACTACCGATCAGAGCAGCCGGCCGCTAGAATTCTCCTCCAGACGGCGACTGAATTCGACATAGCTGAAAAGCTAGTGTCGAAAATCGTGCCGCCGTCAGGACTCGAACCAAGGACCTCCCGGTCAGAGGCGCTGCAGTGACATCAGTTGATGCACTGAGCTACCGCTCCCGGTTTGTCTGGCGTTACGCGTTATGTGAAGGCTAATGTGATAAAAAAGGAAGTAATGCAAGTTTTTTAGGTAATCATCTTTAGTAAATTCTAACAATTTAATTCATGTAGTATTTTTTTGTTTACCGTTAAGAATAACTTACAGTTATCTCGGAGGTTCATTTTCGGTTCCAGCTATATAGCCGGGACAGATACGTTTTGTCATTATTCGATTTTTTCATATCAATGACCCACAACACATGGGTGTACCATGAACATTTTATGTATCGTATTTATTATATCTTAAAGCACCATTTTTCATATAAACCAACATCATGAATTGATCATCACGAATGAATCATTAAAGAAATTTCAAAATACAATAAAGCAATGTTGAAAGTTTTGAGTGCGTGCAGTGCAATTTAATTAAAAGCATTAATTTAAAAAAATATTACATCGCTTTTTGCAGAAACAGTCAAACAACAAACGTGAACTTTCACATTTCTGTATTGCATTCGTACTGATTGTTAATGATGCATTGTGCACTCATCTCCTCTTTGAACATTCCAGATTCAACCTGAAGTAAAGAAGAAGAAGAATATGAACGAAGGATTTAAGGAGATATATTTATTATCCATGAAGCGTCTCGAAGATGGAAATAAGAACTGTCCCAAAAGGTTAATTTCCAATTAAATTGCAAACTTGCGTTTACGATATTTCCATTTACCATCGAAAAACATTCAGCAAACATACATGGAACTTCATGTTTTATACAGCCACATCTCACAACATTATAACCCGCTTTCACGATTCTTTAAAATGCGCATGCACTGAATTACACGACATAAAATTAAAATCAATGAACTTCCAAAAATTACATGACACTTAATCAATGGCCTTTTTTACACCTCATTCTTTTCAAATCTATCTCGTGCTCGTAATATTTATATAATGAATTATTTCATGATTTAGTGCATTATGGGGCATAAATGCTTCAAGTGTTCTCGCGTTTCTTAAATTGCAAGAATAAGGGTACTGGAAATTAAGTAGTGTCTCAAAGACTCAAACGACATTTTCTCAACAGTGGCTGCATTTTTCCCAAACAATTGAGTTTTTATCTTCTATGTTTTCTGACACCGTCATTTTTACTCAAACTTTGACTTTTCATTCCATTAAGTGTTAACGGTAAGTGTTAACCTTTCAAAGTAAACTACCCCCCACCGGACCTCTAAAGCAAAAGTATGTACGACCTTTCTTCCCAGACCAAGGGGCATCGAATTGCCATGGCCGGATCTTCCAATTTCTGGGTTCGAATCGAAAATCCACAATTCATTTCATTAACTGCTTGCGCATTCTCTTAAAATTGCCGTAAAATGAATCGGAAGTGTACTGTTTGCAAATCCTAATCGAACACCGCAAACTAGAACTCGATCGATGTAGTACGTCCGGAGTATTATTTCTGTCCTGTTTCGCTTAATCAAGTTCCCCTTACCTTCCTCGCATGTTCACGCATCAGAAACGTATAATTCTGTATGTTCTAAAACGGCCTCTCCTAACGCGTAACTGCAAAACGTTTCTAGGGACAAAGAGAAGCGTGGACCGGAGATAAAATTTTTCTTCATTGAAGGCACTAAAAGTATTCAGGCCTTTACAGTACATAACGGACAGGATTCAGTTTTGTTGGATTTTAAATAGGTCCGTTATTTGTAATATTTAGTGCGTGCCGTTTCATAATTATATAATACCGTCGTGTACGATAAATGATTTTAAAAAAATATAAAAGCAGAGAGGAACCGAAATTTATTTTCAGTCGGTTTTATTTAGTGAGCACTGCCAAGAAGACCACTCCTCGGCAGAAATCGTAAAAGAATCCGCGGACGCGTTCATTCAGACTAGGTTGATTGATTTTTTCGTGTTTCCGGGCGCGTCAACTGCTTTGGTCATTAGTTCCGTTAGTGTACTGCATGTTTTTTCTCGGGAAATGGCGGTAATCTACCCCGCTGGATGGCGAGATCTGGCGCCGACATAGCGTCGGCTAGTGGGGTTTCCCCCTAACCAGGACTCTCCCACCAGCGGGGCACCGCCCCAGCCGGAACAAGCTCTAAGCTTCCGACCGGTCTCTCAGAATATGTGGTGGTGTAGTGCATGTTAGTCTAGGTATGTGTGTGTAAAGGGAGAGGATAGGACAAGGAAGAGGAAGGACAGATCGCGCGCGGTCCGTGGCCCGTTTGGTAGGGTACTGCTCCGGCATTCGCCCGGTGTTGATCGGAGAAACCACGGAAAACTACCGATCAGAGCAGCCGGCCGCTAGAATTCTCCTCCAGACAGCGGCTGAATTCGACGTAGCTGAAAAGCTAGTGTCGAAAATCCTGCTGCCGTCAGGACTCGAACCTAGGACCTCCCGGTCAGAGGCGCTGCAGGCACATCAGTTGATGCACTGAGCTACCGCTCCCAGACCGCTCATTCAGACTAGGAAGAGTTGCCCCACATAAGGTATTTGAGAGCCAGCAGAGCAGCGCGTGCAGGGAAAAGGCAGTGAGCGATTGTCAACTCTCGACCAAAAGCAACCGGTCCGCCGCGGGCGATTTTCCACAGAATTCAGAGCTATATTTAATGCGATTTTCAATACGTCCCTAAACTTTAAAAAATATATGTTCCTCAACGATGTGCATATAGAAATTACTACTTCAGTTATTTAAAATGACTACTTAAATTAGATAATTAATATTATAAATGTTATTAATTAAACAATTATTATATAAATTATAATTATATGATTGTCAAAATTCAAGTAGTATATGGCTTAGTGTAGGGATCACAGAACTTTGAAAAGTGCACAGAATTCACTTCTCCCCACAGCACGTCTTACACAGTTTTTAACTATTTTCGACGTAAAATAAATAAAAAATAAATTATATAAGCGCGTACCCGAACAACCAAATTAAAAATTACCTTCATGGATATTAAGCGTTTCCTGCGATAAAATTAATTATAATTTCAGTTACGGAATGGACAATGTTGACTTCTACAGACTAAATGTTTTTTTTAAATAAATGACTAAAGGAGATGTGAATGAAAAAAAATATTTAATGTAAAAAATAAAATAAATTTGACACTACTAAAGAATTTTCTTTAAATCCTTGTCTAACCCTCTCAGAAAGTAATGCATGTAATTGTCTAATTCCAAATGTAGATCAAATGCAGAAGAGGAACCTGCTCTCCCACAGATTTGTGTGTCTACAACGCAAGGAGACGGCGGTCCAATTTCCAAAATACGCAAGGTATGTGTCAATCATTTTCTAGATATTTATAATATGTTTTGTATAATATATTTAATATATACCCAACATAATATATTTATAATATATTATGTTGTGTATATTTTACAACTATTTAGTTGTTTATACACTTCTCTAAAAGCAGACCAGTAAGATGTGAAAAAATTACCAAATCTAAATGACCACAATCTTCATCCAAATAGATCAATCCCTCCCCCTTTTTTAAAAAAAAAAAAATTTCTTCTCGTTCGACATACTTGTCTTTCGAGGAGGTTAAATTATGAAATACACTTTTTTACTTTTGGGGAATGGCCATCCATAAGCATTGGTTTATATTACTCGGAATAACGTAAACATTGGACTAAAGTAAATGAAGCGAGGTTGAAGACTGTTTCAGTTTGATCTATTGACAGTTATAAGAGGATTACGGTGGTTTTAATCGGTCTTTGGGATACCTGGATTTAATACGTGAGTATGCAGCATTGAGACCTAAGCTGAAGATTAAGGAGCATGGGGAAGTGTGAAGGTTTTGGTAAAAGTTTTGAGCTATTTGAGTTATGTGATCGCTTAATGAAGGCACTTTAAATTCTCTGAGAATCTGGGTGTTCGGAATGAACCAGGGGGCATTTAAAGTTCTTCTTAAAAATACATTCTGAATGGCTGTTAATTTTTGGAGATGCTCCCTCCCCCTGAATGATGTACGTGCTACCTTTGTTTCGGAGAAAACTCAATTCACCCCTCCGCAAATCTCGCTCGCACACAGATACTAAACGTTATTTTTAATTGAACAAAACGTGAGTATCAAACTTTCGCTATCTATATATTTAAAAATTAAGTATTTTCGTTTAGACAGAAGTTTGAACCTTGCAGTTAGCGAAATTTTGTTATTTTAAATGCAATAATCCCTATATGCGATATCTTTCACTCTTACTAACAGTGTATAACTTATTAACGAAATATGCTCATTTTTTCATAAAAAATATTTATTATCTCCATGCTAATAGCACGCATGAAATTAAAATCCAAAAAGGTGCGATTAAAACGACACACCTACCAATCAGAATTCAGAAACGGATCCAAATCGTGTAATTAAGAAAATATACACATTCTTGTTTGTTTGTTTTTTTTGGGGGGGAGAGACCGCGAATATTTAAGATTCCGATATTTGTAAGTTCCAATATTCCCTTTCGTTTATCATTTAAACGTTTTGCTTGGCTCGTATAAGTTACAGGTCGGCTATTACTTATGAGAGTACCAGTCAGTAGAATCTCCCCTGGCCGCGTTACGGGCGCTGCGCAGGGAAAGCCCGGTGGAAGGGCTGCTTCCTCGCTGCTCCCAGACTTGCAGAATTTGTATCGGGTTGTTTCCCTTAGACGAGTTGGTTCCTCTACACCTGCGGAGTCTCATCTATCCCTGAATATAAGGGAAATCGAGAATAAGAAAGGTGGAAGAGGGAAAGAGAAAAAAGAGCAGAGACGTCGTAAAGAGAAGGCTCAGAAAAGAATAACACCCTAGCCCTCGAGACCTAATAGTGTCGGGGTCGAAAACAACAAGGGGTCAAGAGAGACCATATAGGAAAGATAAAAGAAGTGTAGCATAAGTAAGTGGAAGAAGGGCTACACTAGGTTGTGAACCTTTAGCGTTACCCAGGGGAGCGTTCCCCGCCACGTGGAGGCGGTTCATCGATTGCCCCCCGTACGTACTAAGAGTATAAAATGACCGTGACAGTTATTTATGATACCAGTCTTTAAGTGAACGTTAAAGACCACTACTTAACTTCGCAACGTAGCGATAGCGAAGCATTAATACCAATCCTAGCATCAAACCCAAAAGTTAGCTCCACTAAACGACCACAGAACAACGTCCGTTGCAAGGTCTGCAGACTTAATTCTTTGTTTAGATGGTATGTCTCTATGGGCCTAAGAACGTGTATATTTATGTGAATAGGTTGAGAGAATGCCAGTGAAAAAACTAGATTAATAAATTTTAGGGAAATAAAATCCATAGCCAGCTTCCAAATTCGTGTGTTTAATTAAAAATATTTTATTTTTGTGACGGAACAACGAGAGTGCGAAGGGTGTGAGTATTTTTTTCCCGAAACAGTTCCATCTTTCAAGTAAGAAATGTTCATTTTGGAGCCAATTCAATTTACTGATCAAATTATCAATTGAGTTTGATTCATTTTCTTCAATTTTTGTGTGGCCTTCTTGAACTACTATAGACCTGCCGCATACGGCAAGCCACGCATGTGAGCAATGCACGTAGCACACGGTCTGGATATACCTCACAAAGGGGGGGGGGGAACACCGTCACACCGAAGTGTGTCGGTAATTAGATGACAGGTGTGCGCGTTAAATTTATAAATAAAGGGCGCCAAACGGGCACTTACACCTGACACCGGCATATGAGCACCTCAGGGGTGAGCACTCTGTGAATGAGGGCATGCACTGGGTCCACAACTACTAAGTTATAATAACTACAAAGTCATGTTCCTTTTTAAGTGTTAATCGCCTGAATGGCGAGAACACGTTTATTGCTTGTTAGAATACATTTTGGTCTGAAAGTTTCTTAAATTAAATTCTAATATTACTTTTACAATAGATGACTCTTTTTTGAATGTCTTTAGAATAATTACAAAATGATAGTCGTTGATTCTACCTCTTTCGATGATTGCACACCTGTGGTCGCCGTCAAATCAAACGCTGTCGCGAACCGCGTTGCAGCAAGGGGCAGCCAGCCGGAAGCAACAGTTCAATCGGCACCGGCGTTCATTCCCGTTCCAGTACTTCGCAGATCCGACGCCCGTAGTCAGGAAATTGATGAAATGAGCCGCAATCGGTGGATAGCGGAAAGGGCCGTCAATACGCCACCCTATCTGTATCAGATCAGCCTCGATAACTCGGCTGTACTATCAATCCTTACGGATCTACGCCGGCCCGTTGAAACGGAATAAATTCCAGTTTGTGATTTCAAACGGGGCGGCCTGCACTCCGTTGGTCGGCCAACACTAATCGCTGGCTCCAACTCTCCTCAACACATCAGCCTGTTTGCTATGCTGTTCTCTCGCCTTCTATCCGTCTTCTCTTCAAACTCCTACTCTCGAGCTTTCTGCTTCGCATCCCCACTCTCTTTTCTAACTTCGCACATCGCTCCTTCACGTGATCAGAATTTCAAATGCTATTGGTCGAAATCTCAATTTCTAGAATATTCGACGCGAGTCGGAAGCCGATAGGGCATTTCCTAACTAACGTCATTTTCTGGACGCCTGATTGGTGGTCATTGTTGTGCGTGTGTTTTGGCCAGTACACCAGAGATGAACAAAGCAGTCCTTTCTGCTGTCTCCGTGATGATTGTATGAGTCCTACGGGATTACGTAAACAGTAGCCGGGATCTCTATAATTCACTTGTTCCGGTGCCTAGTGTGAACATTGGAGGGCAGCCGCCCGCTCATTGCCTGAGGGGCTGCCCCGGGAGGCGATCCCACCCTAGTCGCAAATCTGTGAATAGAACGACAGGCGCGTGTTCGCGCGTCTTGCGCTGAGCCGTGTCGAATCAGGGGCTGTCCTAATTGGCGTGACAGAGGGGGAAGTTTGGGTCCGGCGACAGCAATGGCCTCATTGCAGTATGAAGACTAAATTTCATGTTCATTCATTACATTTACCTATCACTCGTTTAATCCAGGATTTGTATTCTCTTTGAGAATTTCAATCATAATTGAGGGGGTTTGATGTAAGGAGGAGGCCGCTCCACTTTTGTTCGTTTCAGAGATACACGAGTACCTGGTTTGTCATGAAAAATCGCTCTTTTGTTTGGTGCTGGAAGGGTGCAGTTGAAAGCAATCTATCTCTTGGCATCCAACAGAGGAGCAACCACAATCAAACAAGGCAGTTTTCAGTTGAATTTATCCCCAAACACGATACGTAATTTTGTGAAGAGTTTAAGATTCTTCTTTAAATATCCTAGTGATCAGAGGCAATGAAAATATCAAATGTTATAATACAAAGTATAGATTGTCTACAATACTAACTCCGATAACCACTGAAGAAATGATTCTTTCTGATCAATGAAAGTTATGGGTTAGCGGTTATTAAGGAAATGAACATGGTAGACTTTCAAGATAACAGTAAAGCCATTGAACCAATTACGGTCTGTTTATCAACACTCATTACCTCTCAAGGTTGACATACTGAAAGATTTATAGAGCTGGCGGGTGGGGCGCCACGAAATGTTTCTACAATGCTTTAGAACAGAACGACGTGGCAGATAAAAGGCTACAGGTTACTAAACGAAAATATTGTAATGCCAAAGTGTAGATTATTAAATGTTGCAGCAAGATTTATGAGACTATATATTGGTTTTTAATTTTTGTAATAATGTTTTACCGCATGTGCAGTGTTTGAATGGCAATGTAGTAACTACAGTTGTGTTTCCATTTCTAGCAATCATAAAAAAATGTCTTTGTTACGAAACGTTGTCCTATCAATACAATTCAAACTTCCACAAGTATGGCGCAAAAGAGGACAGCTCTAATTTCAGCAACGCGTTTATTTATTTATTTATTTATTTATTTTATTTATTTTACGTCAAAAAAACAGTTAAAAACTGCGTATGACGTGCTATGGGGAAAAGTGGATTGTGTGCACATTTTCAAAATTCTGTGATCCCTACACTAAGTCATATACTACTTAAATTTTGAATTTTGAAAGGGAGAAAAAAAAACAAAAAAACTCCCATGTAATAAAATCTATTTTCAAGGATAAATAAGCAATAAAATTTTGAATTTTGAAAGGGAAAAAAAAAACAAAAAAACTCCCATGTAATAAAATCTATTTTCAAGGATAAATAAGCAATAAATTTTCGCTCTTATTAATTCCTGCCGCGACAACATGGAAACGATAATTTGAATAATTGTATTTCCCACTGAATTCTAGAAGACGTCACAAAAAATGAAGTTACATTTATGTCCAGAAGCAAACAAGGGGCCATCTCAGCATTTGCTCAATGGATCAGGGAAACTGGACGAAAAACCTGATCGAGATGGGGGTCATTGACCCGGAAGTTGTAGTACAATAGTTGTTACAGGTTGTTTATACTCATTTATATAGAGTCCAAATGGTAAATAATGCATTATGTATAATTGTTAAAATTAATGTTACTTTTCTTGTGATGCTCAGTATAGTCTCTAATTGTATAGAAACAGTTATGCAGCAGAAACGATTTCACTTGGGATTTAAACTTTTCTATTGAATTTAATCGTTTAATGTCATCTGGCAAAGTGTTGTAAAATAATGTACATGTATTGTATGTGAATTTTTTGTAATGAGCTGTTGATACTGTCACCTGATGAATATGATTTCTACGTCGAGTGTTATAGTAATAGACTTCGGCATTTTCTGAAAATATATTCCCGCCCTTGAGCAAGTCATTTTTTACAAAAATCACTGATTCGTAAATAAGAAGACACGGTAATGGTAGAATTCCTAGATTAATGAAGAGAGCTTACATGAATCACGTGGGTGGGATTTGGTTATTATTCGTATAATTCGTTTTTGTAATCTAAAAGTCTGGGAGCTATAAGATGTATTTCCCCAGAATATTATGCCATATCTCAGGCGGGAATGAACATTCGCGAAGTATACACAACGAGCAGTATGAAGGCTGACTGAATTTGCAAGAATTCTGAACGCGTAGCATAATGAACTTAATTTTGTGTTCAATTCATTTAAATGGACGTTCCATTTAAGGTTTGACTGAATTGAGAGACCTAAAAATTTTGTTGCCTTAACATCAGTCAATGGTACACTGTTCATTTTCAATGGGGCACAGAATTGTTTATTTGAAATGGAAAACTGCATTAAAACCGTTTTCTTTTCGTTTACTATTAATTTGTTATTTCGGAACCAATTTGAAACATCTGATATTGTACTATTTACGGTTTCTTTATTGCAAAGGATGTTCGTATCATCTGCAAAGAGAACCGTTCTTCCGTTTCGAATCGTCGAGGGCATATCGTTTACGTAAAGTAGGAACAGAATAGGGCCTAAAATCGATCCTTGAGGAACTCCACATGCAACGAGCAAAGAGTCGGAAAGGTGCGTACGTAATGTTCCATCATTCCAGTAAGGTATTTCAACTCTCTGAGATCGTTGTTTAAGGTACGAACATAACCAATCTAGAGCAATACCACGAATTCCATATGAAGGTAATTTGGAAAGTAAAATGTCATGATCAATGACGTCAAAAGCTTTTGAGAGATCTAAAAATAATCCAATAGGTGCCTCGTTTTGATCCAATGATGAGGCGACATCTTTAAGAAAAGAAAATATGGCTGTTTCCGTTGATTTTGATTTTCTAAATCCATGTTGGCAATCTGAAAGCGCGTCGTGTTTAGTGAGAAAGGTTTCCATTCGTACGTAGAAAAGTCTCTAATATTTTTGAAAAGACTGATAGAAGAGAAATGGGCCGATAATTTTGAATTTCATTTTTGTTGCCTTTTTTGAAAAGCGGCTTAATTTTAGCTGTTTTGAAAATATCTGGAAACGTTCCAGTGCATAGAGATGCATTAAATATGTGGGTTAACGGGTGTATAATGGCATACGCACAAGTTTTTAACAAAGAATCCGGGAATTCATCTAAACCGGACGAATATTTATTTTTTAGTTTACCGATTATTTTGAGAATTTCATAGGAAGAAGTTTCGGAAACGAACATTGTGTCTAAAATTTTGGGTGAACTATCTGTTTTTGAATTTTGTGCCTGAAGACCCTTAGTGAGATCGGCAGCAATTCTCGAAAAGTATTGGTTAAAGAGATTAGCCACTGTTGCCGGATCGTTCACATTTATGTCGTTATATTTTAAAACAACATTCTCTACGGGTTTTCTAGTTGATTTGGTAGTATGTTTTATTATATTCCACATTGCTTTTGTTTTATTATTTGAGTTCAAAATATCCTGATCGTTTTTCATGATTTTGTTCTATCGTACTCACGCGATATACAGTAAACCCGCTTTAGTACGAACTCGCTTAACACGAATTTTGTCGTAACAGAAACAAAACTTCGGTCCCTGTAAGTACTACGGTAATACGACCACTTATACTACTCAGATAACACGATTATTTATAACAGGAATTCCGAGTATTCCGGTGCCTTAGAATTTGTGTTAATGAGGGTTTTTATTGTATTTGCTGCTTCATAAATCTCTATGAAATATCAACAGACTCCTCGTAACAAAGCGTACAATTAAAAATATTGTCTGAAAAGACTTTTAAATCGCGTTTTCCTCTTTCTGAACATTGTTTTTTGCCTTTTCATAGTATATCCACATTGCCTTCCTGAAAAGGGATATAGATGCGTAACCATTTTATCTTGGTTACATGGATTCATGGTGTTGTTTTTCTTAAAACTATCCTTAAGTTAAATGAATTATTTATAGGTGGATTATAGTATTTACATAAATTTGAACTCATGAACGAGGTGCAGTATTTATAATGAACTAGCATCTACCCAGCGCGTTGCTACTGCAGAAGAAATAATTGTAGAAATATCGTTTGAAATTTGAAAGAGCTATCTTGTTCTTTAAGAGTTATTTTATATCTTTTTCTCTCTCCTCTGTCTCTTTCCCACCCCTCACTCTCTCTCTCTCTCTCTCTCTCTCTCTCTCTCTCTTCACTCTTTCTCCTCCTTTACTCTCTATCTTTCTCTCTCTTCCTCCCCCCTTTTTGTTTTACTTCTTTATTTTCTTCCCTTCTCTTTTCCCCTCCTTTCCTCTCTTTCTCCCCCCTCTTTTTCCTCTTTCTCTTTTCTCTCTTTATCTCTCGCTCCCTTTTCCCTCCGTTTCTCTCTCACTCTTTCCTTCACTTTTTCCTCTTTCTTCTTTCTCTTTTCCCTCTCCTCTCTCCATCTTGTGCGTCGCTCCTCCTGTCCTTCTCGACTTTTCCCACGTCACACAGCAACGCTCAGCAACAATGAAGTTCAGGCGAATTGGAAATTGCATTTAAATAAAGCGAAATTTTGTGCTACAGCGCCATCTAGCGGAGTAACAATAACTGTCTTATGCCTATATCCTTCCTACAAGTGCAAGCAATAAGTTGACAAAGTTTTATCCAATCGGTGAACGGTACGGCTATGCATACACTGGAGTTCTACCGCATCGCTGCTGGCCTCTGGCGGTTTCTAATATATTAGAAACCTGTCTCACAGCGACAGGCGAAAAATTATGATCGTGGTGCATCTACCAGAATATTATTTAAATTATTTATTTTCTGTATGTGCGTTGAATTAATCGTTACCAAACTTTGCAAGGACACTGCGTCAAATTCGACAGAAGAGCCTGTAAACTTTTCGTATAAATTCATACACTCCTTTTTGTGGAATCAATGTCGATTACATGTCGTTGAATTCACTTTTATTAGTATAGATTAGTCTATTGATTACAGTCCCCTGTTTATCCTTGCTCAAATTTGCAATACTTATCCTTTTTAGAGGAATTTACACACGGTTACATCCCTCTATCAGCAAACCACTCAATGGTTGTTGAAGTCGTTCATTACAAGACTAGAGTTTAAGAGAATTGTGGAAAGGTGCATAAAAAATGGAAAATCCGGTGAAAACACACCAAATGTTCCTTTCTGCAACCATAAATTAACATGAAAAGCTTCTGTCGAATTTCTAATAAAATTGCATGTTATATTCGAGCTTATCATCAAGTCTCGTTATTTCTAATATCAAAGTATCCACTCATAACGTGCTCTAGACTTCAGCAGAAGTGCAGAGGAAGACTTCAGCAGAACATGCAAACAAACTTGCGATGACTACAAAACTGCCTTGCATAGAGCACAAAAAGCATACGAAAAAAGAAATAAAGAGTAAAAGAAATCGTTTGGACCGGAAAAGGTAAGGGAATAATATGATCCACCAAAAGCGAAAATCTACCAAATATTATCTGGTACAGTGAACTCTTCTTAATTCAAATTTCTAATGTAATTCTGAAGACATCAATTTATCATAAATTAGAATGAGCCAATCAAACAATACTTTAAAAATAGCAGCTAAAAATTATATTTCATCAAATGAATTTCATAAACATATCCTAATTGGCTTAATGCTGTAAACTGTAAGGACGTTGCTCGTATTGTTTAATTTTCTTTCAATTGTTACGTTTTACTTTTGACCCTCTTTTCGCTTCACAAAAAACTTTTCCCTAAAATGGCTTAAAATTTTAAAAAATCGACAAACACTGCCTTTTGTTACCAAGTTTTGAAGCTTTCTTACTTCATCAGATCTATCAGAAAATGCTTTCACGTAATCAGTTAAGGAATACATGGGACTCTCTCTCAACTAAAACAAATATTTGTTTAAAATATTTGCATCTACAAAATCTATTTCGAATTACACGAATTTAACACTCAAAACCTCTTATCTAATCGGAACGTTTAATATGTATTTACATGGATACAACAGAAATAAACGTTTGTTCAAATTATGTAGAGTTCATGTATTCCAAAGTGTGATTTGTTTCACCTTGTGAATTATGATTTGCGAAGTTCCGCCACACCTGGCAAGGAGAAAGCCGTTGTCTCCCTACCACCCGTCAATGTCAATCCGACTCCTCCCGAAGTGAAGCTGCAAAGAGATAACCATCGCCTACGATTGGAAGTGGCCATTACAAAGGCTCTGGAGAAGACTGTCAACAACACTACATGCCGCTGGCCATCTATTAACGCTGGGCGTACGTTCAAATGCTTGCCAGAGAGCGAGACAACCTTTTTGTCCGGCCGCGTGTGTCTGTCTGCGTGTGTCTGTCTGCGTGTGTCTGTCTGCGTGTGTCTGTCTGCGTGTGTCTGTCTGCGTGTGTCTGTCTGCGTGTGTCTGTCTGCGTGTGTCTGTCTGCGTGTGTCTGTCTGCGTGTGTCTGTCTGCGTGTGTCTGTCTGCGTGTCTGTCCGCATGTCGTCCTCATGTCTTGGTTTGATGGACATTATCAGAAGTCTTAAATCGTATTCTATAATCCTCTGGGAAATCCCAGAGCCACGAACCTCCACTGCACCACATTTGATCCATTACTCTGAAATTCGTAATCCGTGATACATTAATTTGAGTTGTGTTCAGGATGATAAGCAGAAAAAGTAATTTTATATTAGGTTTCATTGCGCTATTTTACTTTCTCGCTATGGAGTAGAGGTAAAGTAATGTAATGCTGTGCGAAAAAAACGACAAATTTTTGGCGAAACTCTTATTACCCTGATAACGAAAAAGTTGATAAATCCTGTTGCTAAATTCAAAAAAAGAAATCCTCTATCACGTGGTGTATCCAGAATTCATGTTTTGTGGGTGCTTGATACGGAAAAATCGAATGGCGGCAAAATGTCTATCTGTGCGTCCGTCTGTAAACAACGATAGGGGTCAAAGTATTCAGCCATTTTTTTCCAAAATACATATTCCTCAAGCGATCTGGCTGATGTCACAGCCCCTTGAATTTGAAACCGACATTTCAATTTTGGGGGACACTTTACATGAATACCTTGGTACATTTTCCATATTCAGAAAATGACTGCATGGTTTATATTAAAGTTCGTTGTTGGATCGTGTGAAGGACGTTTAAGGGAATGGTGCAGGTCTCACGATCGTCGAAAACGCTAATTTTTTGAAAATTGCAACAGTTCAAAATTTTTTCGGAGTTTGCTTACAAGTAAAACATTAAAGAACGATATCTTTACCATATGTTTTGAAATAAGGTCATGTACAAGTTTTCGAAAAATTGAGCACTTTTCGCGTAATTTCGTGCAAAAATATGGATGAAAAAGTACGTGGTGTTTTAGCGCTACTTGTTTAATACAAAATGTATTTCAGATAATGTTTATAATGTTTACGGTTTTCAGATATCTCACAAACTCATGGATATGTTTACGGTTTTCAGATATCTCACAAGCTCATGGAAGGAGACTCCCGTATTGCAAGATGAAACTTTAAAATAAAGAAACTACTCTCATCTCCAATGAAGTTTAAAGTAAGTAATTGGTCAGAACTACAGGGAGAATTGATTGATACTCACTTAGTGCATTCTTTACTCCCTTTGTACACTTCAAATGTTATTGAATTTGTACTTTGTTTTCGCCACCTCAGTTGTCAAGAAATTATGTATCAAAAGGTATGTAGACGGAGAAAAGGAGGGAGAGGTAGAGGAGTAAGTAAATGTCAGGAGATAGAATATTTAATCTGCAGAGATTGCATAAGAGATGGGTATCTGATTGAAGGGATGTGAAAAAGTGGAAGAAATCCTGACGAAAGAAGGGGAGAGGAATGTATTAGGATGAGGATTTTGGAATGATAAGACGTTCGAAATGCTGCATCTGTATTTAAAATCTGTGTCTAAAAAGTAAGATTGTAATGGAAAACTACAGCTCAATATTCTTCCGCTCAATCTCAATATTCTCAACGCTCCAACCGGGAATCGAACCCGGGATCGCACAAAGGAAAACTAGCACGGTGTCCATAAGTCACCCGAAGGGTTATAAATAAATAAAGATAAACATGGTGAGTCACGTAACTTTACCCTCCTGTAATTTTTGAACGGTGGAAGCTGTTGCAATGCAGTTTTCAAAAAAATACAAGTAATAAAATGAAAACGAATACATACATCAATTACCCCCCTCTGCACTGAAAATTGCATCGCAATAATTTCAAACATTCAAAAATAACAGGAAGTGCTAAAATTACAAAACTCATCCTGTATAGCAAATGACCTTATAAGCTAAGAAGACAAAGCTGTCCGCATCACATATGTGGTCTTTTAATACATACATTTTGTATTAAATACTAATTTAACCCCTTATTTTTTAACTCACATAATAATTTATTTTAATTATCTATTTTGCAATGCATTATGCTAATACCTCTCAGTCCAACATTTTGATAAATGAATATTCAGTCTACATATTCACAAGAACAGCAGAGGTCACCGAAGTGTTCGAGTTCCATAACATCAATATTCAAGTAGTATGAGAAAATGGAAACTTCATGAAAACAAAATAATATTTAAAAGCAATATAAATAATATTCCATTACGTTATTTTGTAGCTTTTGGACTTCATTCTCTCATCTATGTGATTTATCCTTCTTGAAGGATATCAAATGTAATTATTTTAGAATTTGCTACTAGCAATCAATGCCATATAATCTATTCCATTTTGTAGGCAAGACAAGTCGGACTTCTAAAGAGCATTGTTTAAAATATATGAAGACATATAATTAAATAAATGCATCAAGATTGACTGGCCATCTGCGATACTCAAGATTCTGTCAACTGAAGACCCTAACAAATCCGCACAAACAAATCAAATCACTTTTGAAGTTATTTATTTTACGTTATGTGTTATATTTTATTACAATGTATTTAATTTGATACGTAATGTTAATTGATAATGTAGAAGGTTTAATAAAACAGTAGACAATGTTATTTTATATCATTAAATCCATAGGAAAATTATGGGAGTAGTTCACGGGTGTTAGCTACTTAATTAAAATTCTAGTTTGCTATCGTTTCGGAACTTCATTGTTCCATCATCAGGGCTATGGAACTCATAAATTACACTATCATTTGAAAGGTTATGTTACAGAATTAGAGAGAGCACTACAAACAAAAAATACTGAGTTATCGTACATGAAAAAGAAAAGGAATCACCATAAATAAACACTCAAAACTCTGTCACGAATTGGCCGGCGATCGGACGCTTTCTCCGGGTTTCGTCTCCGGTCACGTTGTTCCGGAGCCCCGGTGTCGTGGAGCACTGTACAACGCCAGTCTCGGTTCAGTCGTGCACGGTATCCTCGGTGACAGCGCTTCGGCCGTCGCCGCACAAATCACTTGGTGGCCAGTACTTCGTCGGTGCATTCCGACCAGGTGTAACCGGGACAACATTATGCAACGGAAAGTAACGAGGGAGTAAGGAGGTCACCCACCAGGCCGCTTCACGGGCAAGGCGTAAGTTGTCTCGTGAACAATGAGAATTTCGTTCGCCAACGACCGTTTTCAACCCAAACATTATATTCGACATTTTATCAAAACCTAATTCCAAATTTTACCTCAAATAGAGAATTGTTTCCGAACTGTCGCACCTGTTTAGGTAGCTCAGTAACTTTGACTGGGTGGTCCTAGAGTTCGAGTCCTGATGGTGTCAGGGCACACGAGCTACAGAGCTAGGTCGCATTCAACCGCTGTCTCGAGGAGAGGCCGGCTGCTCTGATCGGTGGTTTTCCGTGGTTTCTCTGTTAAACGCCAGGCAAATGCCGCAGAGCACCTTAACAAACAGGACACGGACCGTTCGCGGTCTCTCCTTCCTCTTCCTTGTCCTATCCTCACCCCCTTTCCGCACATGCCGGGAGACCATGGGCTTTAGAGCTTGTCCCGGCTCCGGCAGTATCATGCAGGTGGGAGATACCTGGTTGGGGAAAACTATACAAGGCGACGGGTAGATGGGCGCCAGATTTCGCCATCTAGCGGGGGAATACTACAGCCACCTCCACTGAAAAAATTATGCTCTACACTTATGGGACCTTAGATTGATTGATTTTTTCGTGTTTCCGGGCACGTCAAGTGCTTTGGTCATTAGTCCCGTTAGTGTAGTGCATGTTTTTTTCTCGGGAGATGGCTGTTATCTTCCCCCGCTGGATGGCGAGATCCGGCGCCGACATACCGTCGACTACTGGGGTTTCCCCCTAACCAGGACTCTCCCACCAGCAGGGCACCGCCCCAGACGGAACTAGCTCTAAGCTCCCGACCGGTCTCCCGGAATATGTGGTAGTGTAGTGCATGTTAGTGTAAGTGTGTGTGTAAGGGGAGAGGATAGGACAAGGAATGGGAAGGAAAGATCGCCCGCGGTCCGTGGCCCGTTTGGTAAGGTACTGCTCCGGCATTCGCCTGGTGTTGATCGGAGAAACACGGAAAACTACCGATCAGAGCAGCCGGCCGCTAGAATTCGCCTCCAGACAGCGACTGAATTCGACCAAGCTGAAAAGCTAGTGTCGAAAATCCTGCCGCCGTCAGGACTCGCACCTAGGACCTCCCGGTCAGAGGCGCTGCAGTGACATCAGTAGATGCACTGAGCTACCGCTACCGGTAGGGGATCTTAGCATTTAAGGCGCCCAGAATATATCAATCTACCCATTTCCTTTAAAACCTCTGAATCTCCTAAGGGGTTGTCCATAAATTACGCAACACTAAAGAGAGGGGAGGGGGTTTGAAGCAACGTTACGCTGCGTTACATAGGGGTATTTGATAAGTGTTAATTTTTTTTACATTTTTTAACATTAGTTGCAATACTTCCTCTTTTAGTCTTATTGAAATAATTGAAACATTGAAATATTGAAATATTGAAATAATTGAACTATTGAAATATTATCTAATTAATTTGTTTTAAAACATGAATAATTTAAAGTTATTAGAAGTTGCTACAATAAATAGAAATATTTTTTCATCAATTACACATTGACTCTGTTATAAAGAAAATATTCGAAACTGATCCGTATGTATCAACTGTATGTTGTAGAATACAATTGAATAGGCGCAGTAGACTCCCGCCCATGCGCCATCCACAACGGCGGCGTTGGCTCGAGTTGGGAACAGAAATTTTCTCGCCAGTGCGTGCTTTCTTCACGCAAAATTTGCCCCCAATCTTATGTTCAGATGGTGCAGTCAGCATCGACAACGAATTCTGATTTTAATTATAAATTTGCATTCTTAGTATAAGGAATATAATATTTTTATTGAGCTGAGCTGTAGTTTATTTTCACTTCTTGCATTTACAAAGGGGGTCGCAAGGGTTACGTAATTACTTAGACGTTCAATCGCGCGTTACATGTGCGTTACGGGGGGAGAGGGGGTATTCAAAATACTCCAAATTTGCGATACGTGATTTATTGGCGGTCCCTAAAATCCCAGTTTATTGTTATTGTTAGGTGCAGTCAGCTTCGACAACTAGTTCTAATTTTAATTATCATAAATGTTCATACATAACACAAAATGAATACAAATTTTTTATCGAGCTGATTACAGCTTGTCCCGTCTGGGGTGATGCCCAGCTGGTGGAAGTGTCTTGGTTAGGTGGAAACCCCACTAGCCGACGGTAGGTCGGCGACGGATCTCGCCATCCAGCGGGGGAAGATCACTGCCATCTTCCGACAAAAACATGCACTACACTAACGGGACTAATGACCAAAGCAGTTGACGCGCTCGGAAACATGAAAAATCAATCAATTTATTGAGCTGAGCTATTATTTATTTATAGATTTATAGATTTTTATAGATATTTATAGATTTATTTTCACTTCTTGCATTTACAAGGGGGCGTAAGGGTTACGTAATTGTGTAGGTGAGTTGGGGGTTAGAGGGGGAGAAGGGGTTTTCAAAATATTCCAAATTGGCGTTACGTGATTCACGGGCGGCCCCTAAAATCCCGGAAGCGCCCGGCGCAGGCGTACTCACGTGCACGACGGCGGCGCGGAAGTGCATGCCGCGCAGGCCCCGGCACCACGCGAGGGCCCGGCCCCGCGCACGCGGAACGCCTCGCTCAGCAGCGCGCCTGCGGCACAGGGCGCGCCCCACGCCACTAGGCCTCGTTCTCTCAACTTTTCGCTTTCAAATAGTAGAACAGAAATATTATTTTAAGAATGTTAAAGAAGACTAAAACCTTATTCTAAATGCAATTTTAATTGAAAAATTTGGAGCCGTCTTTATGAAAATGGCGTTAAACGATACTGTAAATGCGAAATTTGAAGCTCTTTTTTGCAGGAGTTTTCGGAAAACTACATTCGAAGTGATTTGAAGAAATTTCTCTCGTTTCACACGCACTCGCGTTAACCTGGAAAATCGGACCTATGCCACCTTTAGAAGTGAATTATACTTCTATTTTTACAAGAAATTTAAAGAAAAATATGGATCTGTTTTTGAGAAAATTTTGGAAATGTCTCGAGGACTTCATGTAAAGTACCCCCAAAGTTTAAAGAATGTTTTCCAAAGCTTCAACTAGAGCCAGATGGACAGGGGTTTCTTCAATTTGGAAAAGATCGTACGTGTAGTTTACGCGCTAATAGTGTTCACAGACGGAGAGACAGATGGATAGACAGACGGACAGACAGACAGACAGACGAAGACAGGAGAAGACGGACGGACAGACAGACAGACGACAAACAGACTGACGGACAAACAGACGGACGGACAAACAGACGGACGGACAAACAGACGGACGGACAAACAGACGGACGGACAAACAGACGGACGGACAAACAGACTGACGGACAAACAGACGGACGGACAAACAGACGGACGGACAAACAGACGGACGGACAAACAGACGGACGGACAAACAGACGGACGGACAAACAGACGGACGGACAAACAGACGGACGGACAAACAGACGGACGGACAAACAGACGGACGGACAAACAGACGGACGGACAAACAGACGGACGGACGGACAAACAGACGGACGGACGTGGCTGTAGAACGATTTTCCTAAGGATGAGCAAAAATGACAGCTAGTGCTGGCAACATAACTGAAGGTTCTGTGGTCGTCGTGCCCTTGAGCTCATTACACGCATTCGTTCGTTTGCAGTTGGCTGACTTGTAAATGGCTTCGACTCTTCCTTCTGTGATGTCCTCATCCGACAAAAATATAGTACGCCACGAGAAAAAAATTGAAATTAGGAAGTACTGTGTTATGTGCTCTTCTGTAATTTTTTTTCTTTATATATTACATTGAATTTACTTTTTGTGTGGTAAATATTATGTTTATTTTAAAACCGATACTTGAATGCGAGATGCGTACCCATGCATGTGGTTCCGGCATTTGTGCTGTTGTGTGGCGAGCTGTGATTGAGAGCTTTCTATTTACATGCGTGGCAGTTTTCTTTTACTGATTGTGAGAGCATGTTAAGAGATTTTCGTTATACATATTTAAATTTAAATATTTCCCGGACTCATATACGTGCATATACCTTAGCGAAACTCTTAGACTTCATAGGGATGTTTTCACAGGAGCCATTAGCACTTTACGAAGGGGGTGACTGAACAGCTGTCACGGCGGAGGGAGACCTCTAAAATACATGTGATGTTCACTTGTTTTCGCGAACTGTCACTTTGGCTCATCCTTAGGAAAATCGTTCTATAAAAGCGCGCTTTAAGGCCAAGAGCTTTCCGCGAGGCCAAGAGCTTTCCGCGAGGGTTCTCTCGATTCGAGTGGATATAAATGTATGTGATAAGTAGCGGGCGAATTTTCATGAACATCGCTAAAAATGATCAATAAAATGTTCTTGAAATGTTTTTAAAATACTCAAAAAGCAAAGAAAAATGTTGTAAAAATTCTTATCAAAACAGGACAACTCCAGCTGTTGGGTATTTTACTGATGTAATCGAGGCTTCTTCTTTTCGTTCAAGTTAACTCAGCTTGAAAACTTTTGGTTTCGACTGTTCTTTATCAGCGTATCTGTCTTTAGTTATCCCAAAATTAGCCGTACAGACAATGGCGCAGTGAGGTGTCACAGGAACCTTATTAACCTATTGCTTACTGAGCGAAGACATCGAATAGGCAGGCTACTCAAGAATTTTGTGTAGAACATTTCAGACGAAATGACGATGACCGAAATCGACGAAGTCATATAAAAATGGGTCATTTCCCTTTGTGGTAACATAAAATTATAGTATTCACTAAAAGGAATTGTTCTAAAGTGAAAAGAAAAATAATGATATTTCATTAAAAATACGCCCTCTGATAACGAGAAGGTATTGTGGGAATGCTGAACAGGTGTTAACATTATTCAAATAAAAAATAATGGAACTCACCTTTGTACACTTATATTTATTATGTTTTAGAATGTGTGTGTAATAGTGCAGGGAAAAGAGCCAATTTCTTGACAGAAAAACATGTTTTGTGGTTCCATGATATCTAAATACAAACGTGATGCACTCAGAAGGAATGGTTCAATATTATCCTTTTCGTTATACATGTATACTGTTGATGTGTAAGTAAAAGATTAAATACACACGTATCTGAAATGTGAGAAACCAGAGTGTTTTCGTGACGTCACCGCCCTGTTGTTACCCTGTTGTTATCTGTCAACTTCTGTGAGTCAGATAGTGAAGAACGACGTTTACGTGCAGTACGAAGCTCCCGCAATGCCGCGTAGACGCGTTCGATAGCTTATTCACCAACTGACTGCATTTGACAGAGGGACATCGTAAGGTAGGTTGGTTGATTTGATTTGATTTTTTCGTGTTTCTGAGCACGTCAACTGCTTTGGTCATTAGTCACGTTAGTGTAGTGTATGTTTTTTCACGGGATATGCGCGGTGATCTTTCCTCGCTGGATGGCGAGATCCGGCGCCGACCTACCGTCAGCTAGTGGGGTTTCCCCCTAACCAGGATTCTCCCACCAGCGGGGCATCATCCCAGCCGGGACAAGCTCTACGCACCCGACCGGCCTCCCGGAATATGTGGTAGTGTAGTGCATGTTAGTATAAGTGTGCGTAAGGTGAGAGGGACAAGGAAGGGGAAGGACAGATCGCGCGCGGTCCGTGGCCCGTTTCGTAGGGTACTGCTCCGGCATTCGCCTGGTGTTGATCGGAGAAACCACGGAAAACTACCGATCAGAGCAGCCGGCCGCTAGAATTCTCCTCCAGCGACTGAATTCGACCTAGCTGAAAAGCTAGAGTCGATAATACTGCCGCCATCAGGACTCGAACCTAGGACCTCCCGATCAGAAGCGCTGCAGCGACATCAGTTGATGCACTGAGCTACCGCTCCCGGTAGGTTGGTTGGTCGTATCGTGTAATTGCCATGACATGCGGGCTATTCAGATGTAACAGTGTCCCCCCGTTGGAATCAATGGGCACGAGAGAGCCCCCATGGACGACGTGCAGGCTCGGGCCGACCAAGAAACCTCTCCGAGAGAGGACCGTCGTATGGTGCGCCAAGCAGTGCAGAATCCCATGACGTAGGTACCCGCCATCCGCGAACATGTACTGGCGACTCTACAACATCCTGTGAGTTATCGCACAGTGACGCGACGACTCGCATCTGTGGGACTACGGTCTTACCGCCCCTTGCGTCAATTGCCATCAAGGCCCACTACTCCAATGGTGGGAAATGAGCACTAGCGTAACAAATTGAACATTGCGCTCTCCGCCATATTGTAGGCAAATGTGGGAGCGGTCATTTAAAATTGTGTCTTAACGCTATTTTCACGGGATATTGCAGATTTCAAACTTCGAAAATCACATTGTTATTGTTCCTATACACTATGATAAATAAATTACGAAAAATTTAAATGTGTTTTAAAAATAACGTAATTGGAAATAGCTCGAATCGTTTGACTTTCAATTCAGGGAAGATAATTTTATCATTTGCACGTTTTGTTGCCCTCCATAGCTAATGCATAGTTTTTTGAAGAAGAGATTCAAATTATACTTCAAAGTGAAAATGATTTAAGTAAAGATTGGCGCACAAAAATCTTCATTCTCAAGAATGCTAAGAAATTACCAAAACCCATGTAATATGTCGTCTAATTTTTACTTTCTCGTATACGTACGGAGTATTATACGTAGTATAAAGAAAGTTATGTAATGCTGCGGAAAAAACGGTGATTTTTGGTCAGAAAAACTCGTACTGTGGGGCCCGCAGAAAAGGTGGATAAATTCTGTTCTAAACTGTAGTAAATTACTCCTTTTAACATGTTATGTAGTTAGATGTTTAATATTACGAACAAGTTTTCAAATTCATAAAATACTTTGGGTATATAAATAATATATTTCATATTCCGTGGGCAGGTATGCTAGGACCAAATTAAAGTATACGTTTCAATTAGATTAAAAATGCTCCTGTTACTAAATGAAACATGTTTTGGTTGTATCATTTGGGTTATTGAAAATTGCTTCTTGCAACCCTAATCGGCGTTTGGATTGGTGCCGTGCCCGGAAAGCATGGACAGAGGACGAATGGCGTCACCTCGTGTTCAGTGTTGAGTCCCGCCATCGCCATAACCTCCGATGACCATCGTGTTCGAATGTGACGGGGTGAAGAGCAGAGGACACGTCCTGCTAATATTGTGGAGAGACACAGGTGTAACCCCAGACCTTCACGGTATGAAAAGCCATCGGATACGCATTCAAATAACCTTTAATTATGCTTCGGGAGACTTTGATGGCTCAACGATACGTCACAGACATTCTGCGTCCGCAGTCCTATTCCTGCACAGTACTATCCATGCACAGCACCCTGAGCCTCTGTTCCAGCAAAACAATTTACGCCCATAAACAGCACGCGGGTCTATAGACTTCCTAGAGCATGTTGAGATCCTCTCGTGGGCAGCAAAATCCCCGGACCTCTCCATCATTAAGCACATGTGGGATTGCATTGAAAGGGGACTCTGTCGCAGTACCAACTAGCAGGATCTGGAGACACTGCTGCAACAACTACAGACAAACACGTCTAGAGAGAATCTAAAGGATATATGACACCATTTTGAACCGCATAAGGGCATGCATTGCAGCCAGAGGAGGTGCGACACCTATTGAGCTGATGCCAACTTTCCACCCGTAACTGCCAACTGCCTTGTCTCTTTCATCCCTTATTATAATCAGTTCAATAACTTCACACGTTATTTCAGCATCCGTAGTTTTATTCACTTCCAACCACTCCTGGGTGCATTACATTCCTGTCAGGCAGTGTATAAAATAATGAATTCACCTTCGTCAACTTAGGTTTATTATGTTGTAGAAAGCATGTTTAGTGGTGCAGGAAAAAGGACCAATGGGTTGAGAGAACAACATGTTTTGTGGACCCATGACATCTGAATAGTTATATATGAAAATAGTACAGAAAGTAAAGCTTTGACGTTCAAATGAAATGTTGAAATGAAAATGCAAAGACACTTTCGTGCAATCTGTTTACAAAATTGTTTATTATAAATTCATGGACACTTACGAGAACATACTCTTAGATTCGTTTTCAAAATGCGAGTCGGCAGCCATGATTGTATCTCTCCAGTGTTTTGTCTACTTTGCAACACCCAGTTATTTTATATGGCCATGACATGTTTGCGGTATGCACACGCGTACGGCAAACTAATACTGTTCAATCATGGAGGGGGATGGGGAGTGAAGGGTAATCATAATTTCCAAGCTGAAGTGCTGAAAGAGTGATGTTTTCTTTCTCAAAGTAAAAATTAGTAAATTACTTCCTAGAATTCTTAACGCATTTAGTATCTAATATGTAATGTATTCGAGGCGGCATATATTGAGCGATAGCTTCTCAATTGCTGGAAAAGAATTATTTTGTCTTTTCTTGGTGCACTCGTGCCTCATGCACAACCACGCGCATTTGAACTACAAAACAGACTCCCACCTCACTCCCAAGTTACCATATCTCCTCTTCATTTCACCGATCCCGCGGAGTCCGACGTCGGGCATCAATGTAGGTGAACTATGACCTGATTTCTCTAAGTTGACCCACGACTCCAACCGGGAGCGGTAGCTCAGAGCATCAACTGATGTCACTGCAGCGCCTCTGACCGGGAGGTCCTAGGTTTCCACACCCAACGGTGGCAGGATTTTGACACTACTTTTCAGCCAGGTCGAATTCAATCGCTCTCTGGAGGAGAATTCTAGCGGCCGGCTGCTCTAATCGGTAGTTTTCCGTGGTTTCTCCGATCAACACCAGGGGAATGCCGGAGCAGTGCCTACGAAACGGGTCGCGGACCGCGCGCGATCTTCCCTTCCTCTTCCTTGTCCTCTCCCCCTTACACACACACTTACACTAACATGTACTACACTACCATATATTCCGGAGACCGGTCGGGAGCTTAGAGCTTAACCCGGCTTGGGCTGTTCCCCGCTGGTGAGAGAGTCCTGGTTAGGGGGAAACCCCACTAGCTGACGGTAGGTCGGCGCTGGATCTCGCCATCCAGCGGGGAAAGATCACCTCCAAACATGCACTCCTCTAACGGGACTAATGACTAAAGCAGTTGACGCGCCCGGAAACACAAAAAAAAACAACCAAACCAACAACTCCGCAGTTTTAACGAACATTAGGGTTCTCGAAGTCGCGTTCGCCCGGAGGAAGCGCGTAAATGGGGACCCCCGTGCTGTGGCGCGCGCTCGCGCTCGTACCTGGGCCTTGGGCATCGCTGTGCTCGCGCGCCAGCAGCAGCTGCGCGTGGAAGGGCGCCGGTGCCGCGCCCACCAGCTGCGCGTCGCCCCTCGCGCCCAGCGCCGCCCCGGCCAGCAGCAGCCAGCGCGCGCGCGCCCACCACGCCGCCCCGGCCTCCTGCGCGCGCACTTTCATACAGCGGGGAATACAACAGGCAAGTACTGAGGAGACCAGTAGAGTGGAGGTTGGGGGGACATTGGAGGACATTACAGTGGAGTAGAGTACAGCGCAGGCCAGAATCGTGGAGGGCAGTACAATGGAGGGCAATACAGTGAACTATAGAACAGTGGAGTAGAGAACAGTGGCATATAGCACAGGGGAGTATATTACCTCCGAGGTGTAATGCAGCGAAGTATACTACAGCGAAGTAGAATCAAATAAAAAAATTATTAATAAGTATTTACAAATAAATAGTTTAATCCGTTATTTACAGCTTTGATAGACCCTATACCCCGATCGCAGGGGCGATCCTTAAGTGATGCAAATCTGCCAGACTCGTAGCCCTCGCCACTCCTCAGCGAGCTTATGCGCACAGCGCAGAGCCCCGACGACCGCAGTCACCCGTGGAAAAAATGTTCCACAGCGGTGTCCCAACACATGAGTTGCTCTACGAGCAAAGCTCGTCTCCGCACCACCTGGGGCGCAAGATTTGAGCGTTTGCACGAGGTTTTCACTCAGCTCAAAACCCCACCCCCGCGCTTTGCGCTCTTGGTTATATACTTCCCAGACCACGTGACACGCAACATCATCTCGCTTTCGCGGGGCACTTCATGCCACGTGACTGTCGCGCCGCCACACATTTTGGGCATCCCTTCCCCTGGATTCCTGGAAGTTCTCAAAATACCTCAGGGTGCCTCCGCCCCTAGCTACCGTCTATACATTTAACTTCTTTTCTCTACCCAGTATTCTCTGGCGCCTAATCCTGCGACGCGGTGCCTGCAAGGCGCCGTCTTCTTACTTGCTTATACAATACGTTACAGTACAGTATATTGGAGAGTACTAATTGTGAGAATCCAGTCATGTTCCCAATAGCTTTGAATTTGTTCCCAATAGCTTTCTTCGCCTTTTCTCTGTTTCCCAACCGAGATTAGATATAATGTTATTTTTTTTTTTTTGCATAAAACGAACTTCACTCTCTTTTTTTTATTGCGGCCAATACTGTGAATTTCCCCGGTTATATAACACAGGTCACCAGGAAAGTCTTTCCGCAGTGAACCGAATCGGGGCCTCCTATTCAAAAATGCATTTAAGTTGGTAGCAACGCGATCACTGGGAAACAAGTGAAGGGGACAACACTGCTAGCATCTATTATGATTATGGTAGGTAAACAATTTACGTTTTCAAGCCGCATCTCGTACTACATGTCTGTTGCACACAGCATGTTGGAGCATTACGGAGTGACTTCCTAAGAGCACTGTACTAGCGGGTTCCGATACCTAGCGAAATATTCAAATAATGGCCTAAATAATAATATAGTGTATATAATAATATGTACTAATTCTTTTGATTTGTAAATTCCTTTTAAATGTTACAAAATAAAGTTTTCGCCAAGCTTTATTTAACGCTGAATTCATCTGCTCTTTCGAAGTTAACTTTCTGTTAGAATGATCCCCAGGGGAATAAATAATCTACAAACAGTATCAATAAATGGAATTACCTGATTCGCGAGAGAATAATTGCATTTTTAAGAGTGTTTCCGAGTAAAATTTATAAAAGCATTAATTTTCGAGAATGATTTTCATATGCCCGTTTTTAAAGTGTCGACATCATTCTGGAGACACTCTTGATCTTTCTTGTCCTTAATTTTTCTGAAGAGAACGCAAGTATCGGCAAAGAGTTTGACGGGATTTAATATTTTTTTGTAATGTCGTTCATAAACATGAGCGTCTGTATCACACTCTCCGGCGTCACGTTATACTTGTGACCCCTGAGTAGGAGTGCTCTATCGTGATATATAGCATACGACCTTTCATAAGTGCATTAATCCAATTCCATTCTGGTTTACCTATACCCCATAATACTACTTAGTGCAAGAGAGTAGCACGCAGAACAATATGCAAAGGCAATATGCGTAGGCTACACGCAAAGGCTTTTGCGAATTTTATTCTGCCATTTCTATCTATTGAAACACAGATTTCTTGTGAAAATGCCAATAATTGGCTCTCGCAAAAATTCTCCTTCCGGAAATCATGGTGCTATCTGATATCCAATGTGATTTACTCCACTCCTTCCTCATGTAGTTCGTAATAAAACGATTCTCTTCTTTGCATACTACGGATGTTAAGCTAACTGGACAGTAATTATCCACAGCAAATCTATCATCCCCTTTAAAGATCGGTACAACTAATGATTGTTTTCAGTCGTACGGAATGCTTTTATTGTTGATAGATATTTGAAATATACGTACAAGATATTGAATAATTTCTTCATCCCGTAATTTATGGATTACCTCAGTGATATTATCGTGACCCCTAGGTTTCTTATCTCTTAAATTTTGAACTATTTTTCGAACTTTCTGTGATAAATTGGGAGCTATCACAGTTGATGCGACATTGATTCCTTCAACTCTAATTTTTGCCGATGCGAAGACATATTGCAAATATAGCATTAAAACATTCTGATTTTTAGTTGAATGAAATAGTAAGTAGTTGAAGTAGAATAGATGAACGAAGAATAAAGGTACCAACGAAGCATGATTAGAATCATTAGAAACTTTAAACTTTCTATCCTGGGTAATAGAAAAGGTATTTCCATCGACAAACTCCAGATTTGAATTGTGTCGCTGTACAGCTGATAAAATTACAAACCCATATCCCTAGCCCATACCTCTGCCGTAATGAGATGAAAGGGCGCCAAAGTAAACGTGTGCAGATACTTCAACAACATCCTTCTTTAAAAGCAAACATGGGGGATAACTAAGCATATGCTCAAGGGATCCATTTCAGCACAGAATACCTTTCTTATTTGCTCTACATTGTTAGACATTCCAACACTCTGCTTCCTTTCAGATTAAATTCCATAGAATCCACTCATATCAATTAAATAGCACATAACAACAGGACATTAATGACAATGTGATCCAAAGAATTTTTTTTCTTTGATCATGGTCAACTGAGGTTTCCAAGCTTACTTCTTGTAGTAGGTTTTGTGCATCCGAAATACCCGAGCTGTTGGCGATGATAAGCAGAAACAGAGGCTGCCCACGACATCTTTCAGCCTGCAATGGAAATCATTTATTTTGTTAACTACAATAAAAAATGTGTGTTGTTTAATATTTATGTTGTAAAACCTCAATGACAATAATAATTTATCATAATCAGTTAATTATTGATCACACGTTATGACTGTTAATGACTTCGATACTGCAATTTAATATCCTGGATCTATTAATGTGTGGTTGAAGAATAGTTGCAGTATTATTTATATGCATCTCTATTATGTGATACGTCAGTTTGAACTAAAGGGCGAGAATGAATTGAACAGTAGAGTGACTTATTTTGGCGAAAACTAATTATTTTTACTTTATTGCAATTATTACAATGCTACAAAAAAAAGAAAGGGAGTTCAAAAAAACGATTTCGAACTACATTGGCTCCGTGTTGGTACTAGGTTGAAATTTTGTATAATTGCGTTTACGCATGGTTGTCGCAGTTTTTATGTTGTATTCCTACTTTTACATTGTCCATCACTTCACCGTAAATACTGTTATGAACATGAAAAAACTTTTTGTAATTCGTTCTTTGTAAATATTAAAAAGGTCAACCACTTCCCGGGCACAGGTAAAAGTGTTTCAAATTTTTAGAGCAGCTCCATTTTGTAGCATGATTTGGAGGTCAAGAACAAAAAATTTGACTTTGCCTAAGTGTTAGCCACTCCACCAAATAGCAGAGCTTGGTTGAGTGCTATGTTTGAAGTGAAAATTCCGAGAAAAATTCCGGCATAGAGATTCCTGCTTTTGAATGTAATTGTTGCTATCACGTTTGTTAGTGTAGCTCCCTGCGGGGTATATTTGTATTTCCGCTTAGGTATTAATGATCAAACTGAAACCTACCTTAAAAAAAGTTAATGAAATATATATCATGTAGTCACGGTACTCTACATGATGTATGGAAATTATTTTCTATTACACAAAGTTGAATGTCATCTGGGTTTCAAGAGAAGCTCAAAAATACGAGAGCTGAGAGCGGACGTTGGTTTCAATCTCCGCTAATAACATTCTAAGCAGGTTGTGACGCACGGTCCAGGTAGTGTGGATTAGCAAGGTATGTACCAAATATCAGTGGCGCTCACAAGCGGTGAAGGCGGAGGGGGACAGCTGTGGCAAATTGGTCAGGCCCCGACTGAACTGGGATCCCCTAACGATTCTCATTCAAAACAAATGAGTGTATTATCTAATAATTCGACTTATAAGGTGCATGGAAAAATAAATTCCGTTTATGCATTAAGGGAGCAACATTTGTTTCAAATAAGGGACCCCCGTGTATCTACTGCCCTAGGTCTCTTGATTTCTCTGAGCGCCCCTCCCTAATACACGCATGCCACATCGGGATGTTGGAATGGGAGAATCATGGTAAGAACCAAAGTGATCGCACCTGAAGGTCTACCCAGCCTCAGATGGGAGAGAAGCGTATACACTTGTACAGCATTCAAAAGGATAGAAGGCATAAAATGTGTGTGACATTCGAATGTATTTAAGACAGAATTAGAAATTAGATTGCAGAAACGATCCTACCTTCCTATTTGTCTAGAAGGATATAGAACATTCAAAATTACTAAATAAACGTGTATCTTCACAACAAAGAACGCTCTGCCATCAACGGACACTTAATAATTTTTAAATTATTTTTATACTTCGCTCAGTTCGTAGTATAATAATTTATTTTTGGAAATTTTGTAACTATGTGCAATGTTTTGTGGGGACAAATCAACGGTTGGAACTTTGAAAGCAGACCGAAGATATTCTGTAAAGCACACTCATCTTTCTAAACGGTTTAAGTGACATTTTCCCACTATGTTTCATTTTAAAATCATATATTCTCTCGCAGACGCATATTTCAATTGAAGTAACTCGATTTTTACAAAAATATATATTATAAAACTGACCACAAAAGCAGTATATTCGTATTGTATTATAATTTATATTTAATGTGCATCAATTACCTGAACGGTTCCGTTGAAACTCTGGAAGTACATAATTGTGGAAATAGCTCCCCGTGCACCAACGTCACGCCACAGAGCTTGCAGTTCTGCCTCAGCCTGAAGGCCTACGCACAAAAGAGAAAATCTAAATCGGGTCAACACATCAATTTTCATCACCATCATCATCATTGATTAGTTACACCAGGCGCGTCAACTGCTAAGGTCATTAGTTCCATGAATGCACTACTTTTAAATGAAGAAAAACAGTGTGCATCTATTGTGGACGCTACATTCTTAAAAGAGTTTTCGAAAAAACAGAAAACCGCTGATTTTGTTTTAATCAGAAGTACGACAATTTTCGTAATTTTTACTTTGTATTTGATTTCCATGGACATATTTTTGAAATACGATATTATGTTTTGAAATTGTTATCCCCTCATAACAATAAATAGTAAACTGCACAAAAATGTACAGTTTTTACACACAAAAAAACAGTTTGTAATTGCGTTTGCTGAAAAATATTGCATTTGTCTATATCACACTAGAATCATCTAATTACAGTCTCACTATTGGAGATAATTTCATTCCTTAATAACATTTAATTTATTCCTTACTTCTAATGTAACCCCTTAACAGCCCCCATAAAAACCGTTTATCTCACTTCTTCATTCTTATTAACAAAACGAAAATTAAACAAAATGAGATAAGAACATGGGAAGTTTTCTCGTTTAGAATGTAGATTATAGAGGATGTGTACAGAGAACATGAGAAATACAATAAATTAGAATATTTGTAAATTAGAGTTGGAAAGTCTGATGGTTAAAATTTTACGACCATCGCTAAATCAGCATTTACTGATTTAGCGATGTTCGAAAAATTCAACCGGCATCAGCAGGCATTTGCAGCATTCCAAACGTTTGCAGCATCCCAGACATTTTTAATCTCAAGGGGTTCGCAACTTCTCCAGCGTTCGCAATCCCCTCCAGGCGTTCAAAACCTCTAGGCATTATTCGCAACCAGCATTAACTCAGGTTCGCAACCTCCAGGCATTCGCACCTCCAGGCATTCGCAACCTCCAGGCATTCGCAACCTCCAGGCATTCGCAACCTCCAGGCATTCGCAACCTCCAGGCATTCGCAACCTCCAGGCATTCACAACCTCCAGGCATTCGCAACCTCCAGGCATTCGCAACCTCCAGGCATTCGTAACCTCCAGGCATTCGCAACCTCCAGGCATTCGCAACCTCCAGGCATTCGCAACCTCCAGGCATTCGCAACCTCCAGGCATTCGCAACCTCCAGGCACTCGCAGCACCCAGGCACTCGCAGCCCCCAGGCATTCGCAGCACCCAGGCACTCGCAGCACCCAGGCATTCGCAGCTCCCAGGCTTTGGTGGCGTCCAGGGCTCACCGCGCAGGTGCGGGGGCGCGATTAGCAGGGCCCCCAGCGCCCCGCGCCGCTCGCCCCCAGCGCAGCGCCGGCCCCGCCCACGCGCGCCCACTCGCCCCCACGCCAACGCCCACGCCAGCGCCCACGCCGCCCGCATGGCACAGCCTCAGCGCTCGCCTCTGCAAAGAGAGCAAAGCCACTCAGCGAGGAAGAGTGTTTAACGCGATTGTCGTCACAATTAGAATGTCGGCAAGAGAGAACTAAAATCTATGTAACCAAAATCTATTAATGGTCAATTTGGTTGATTGATTTTTTTTTTCGTGTTTCCGGGCGCGTCAACTGCTTTGATCATTAGTCCCATTAGTGTAAAGCATGTTTTCCCCGGGATATGGCGGTGATCTACCCCCGCTGGATGGCGAGATCCGGCGCCGACATACCGTCGGCTAGTGGGGTTTCCCCCTAACCAGGACTCTCCCACCAGCGGGGCACCGCCCCAGCCAGAACAAGCTCTATGCTCCCGACAGGTCTCCCGGAATATGTGGTCGTGTAGTGCGTGTTTGTGTGTGTGTGTGTGTGTGTAACGGGAGAGGATAGGACAAGGAAGAGGAAGAACAGATCCCGGGCGGTCCGTGGCCCGATTGGTAGGGTACTGCTCCGGCATTCGCCTGGTGTTGATCGGAGAAACCACGGAAAACTACCGATCAGAGCAGCCGGCCGCTAGAATTCTCCTCCAGACAGGGACTGAATGCGACGTAGCTGAAAAGCTAGTGTCGAAAATCCTGCTGCCGTCAATTTGGTCATTTTCAAAGGTGTATAAAAGATTTTAATCATAACATATTACTTTAATTGCATGTTTCATAGTTCAGTAACAAAATCCTTTAGATTCACAATGACAAAATCACATCTTTACAAACACATCAGCAGAAAATCTTAATCTTTCCTCTCATCGATCCTAAGTAACGGTTTGCTTCATCGACCTCCTTACGTTTTTCTCAAAAATATACAGAACACTACGTATTCATATCACAAATAACTATACAAATTACTTAAGATAATTTAACTTATATTATATATATGTGTATATATATATATATATATATATATATATATATATATTTATGTATATATATATATATTATAAATATCAGAAAACAAATAACTTACTTTATTAATATTTTTATAATCAATGATATCCTAGTTCGACTGATCAGCCGCCGGAATTATCGGCTCTCGACTCATAAACGCCCTTTTAATCATCTTTAATCCTGTTTAGTATATCATCAACTCCTAGGGAGTCAATATTGATCCCGTTGGAAAACCCTACTCCATAGGATCAATCGACAGTCCCTGTAAAAGAGGTCCGGTAAATGTCCGTATCTAAATATAGCTGAATTAATATGGCAAAATCCTGTGTTTATTTTTCTAAATGTATCGCTGTTTCTAATGGAAATGATCTGCCTTAATCAATGGAAATTAGAGTACAATTTATCACAATTTGACTTCCACACAATCGCTAAACCACAAAACCGTTCATTCTATCCGAAAACAACTTACATTTAGATTTCAATAATAAATGTAACAAAACTTTCATTACATGAAATTAACTGAATTAGAACAACTTCACCTACGCATGGGTGAAACATTAGAAAATGGTTCTTTTGATACTAGGTAAAAAGTATTGCCAAAGATGAAATATATTAGTACTTATAGAGACGAATCAGAAGTGATAATACAGAAACGTTTAAAATTTTGAAAGGATACTATAACATTTCTGAATTTAACAACTACTTCACAAAGGCCACGGCTTCTAGACTTAAGAGGACAAACGATGAAGCTAGTGAAAGAACAAGGACAGGACAACGTTCTCATTTCATTGTAAACCATGAAGTAAATACATGGAATGCACTTCCCGCACGCTGTATAGGAAACGAAACACTGAATGCCTTGAAGGCTTGTCTGGACAATTATAAATTTATGATTATAAATAAATTATATTATAATTAATTATTATAATAATAAGTGATGATAATACTCGTATATACATATACATTATATTTCTATACGTATGATCTATAGTTGTGATTTAATTATAATTTTGTAAGTCTATTTAAGTGAATTGTAATATAACTTATCATACCATTGTAAGATATGTGTACAACAGCTTCTTGTTGCCACCATTAATTAATAAAATAAAATAAAGAAAATAAATTGTACCTATGGCCTTTTTCTCTTCTACAAGAAACGAAAATGTACTTATCAAGGAAATGAACTGGGATTGGTAAAGTAAGACATATTACGATTATGGAATGTGGCAGCTTGAGGCATAGAATTTTCTATATTTAAAAAATGTATTTACTGACAGAAAAATGTTTTAGTTGGTTCAAGAACATAAATAACAATGTTTAGACGAATTGGAAGCAGTCAATACGTAGGTAAGGAAAATTGTGTTTTTATAATAACTAATTTAATGATTTTTAACAAAGCGCTTTTAAAGAATATACTTTTTAAGACGGAAAGTAAATGAATAAGAATAATTTAAACAGAAGGGAATGAAACTATCTTCAGAATAACAACATCGAATTCGCAGATTTGTAATATAATTTAACCTTTCTTTTGGAACTCCCGATCTTATGATTGGTTTGTTGTAAAATATTTCGCATAATTGGAATTAATTAAGAGTACTAACTCAAATATTTCAGGTCAGGGGATGCGAAAGCACGTTCTCGCACCCGCTCGCAGTTGTTCTAGCATAAATACCTAGTCAGCTGCGGAGGCTCCTCTTCGAGATTAAAAGGCACACGGTTCACGTAACAACGAAATATATAAACGTGCTTTCTAGTATTCAAACGGGTTCGCATGACATCTAGTCGTAAACAAACCTGAGTCGATTTCACAAGTCAAAAATTAAACGAATTTCCGTGTAACGATAGGTAATTACCATTTCGTTACAATATCACACCTTTGTAGCACCAGCAAGCTTTTTTCAGTCTTTTGTTACCTTCGACGTTGCCCATTAGCGTTCTGGTTTTGTGACGCAACGTTTCGAGTTTACCTTGAAAAAGTGCCATTCAGTGGTCAGGAATATGTTTGCTTTGAGCTTCATACTACGTCGTTTGCTTCCAACACTGGAACACAAGCACCATGATCATTGTTCTGCTGAACTCGTAAATTACGATTCTGAGAGATAAAACATTCGACATGTGCGTTAATTTCAAATACTAATGGAAATATGTTGTATCTTGTGATCTGTAGCAGCAAATATTCTGCCGAACAAAGACAAAAGCAGACCACAAACAACACAAGAACAATAAATAAAATATTATTGTTTAACACTGAAATACATTATTTTAACAAAAACTTCATGAATACTGCAATAACATATTGTAGTACGGATACACAGTACATCAGATCTTTACATAAAAAATATAAAAAAGGTTCCATAAAGCAACACATGAAATGGTGGGCGGCCTCTTCTTTGGAACCTTGGTGTCTCACGACGTTAGCTGCATCGCAAACACTGACATACTAAGAATACATTCAGAAAGCGCAATATATAGATGGAATAGCCACAACTGCATATTTACATTTTTCTTTCAGTTTTTCAGAAATCGAAACTGTTTCATAGTTTTTGGATTTTCTCAGAGTTCTTGGGTATCTAACAAAACATAGACACCTATCACATGGCAAGAGCTTGAAGAATTTTTTATCAATTGCAACCGTCATTGGAAAGTAGTAATATAGATATCCTTAATATCTGCTTATAAGAAAGTTATCAGGACACATTTTACACCCCGAAGAATTCTGAAACAATTACTTTAATTCTCATCACGCATTACAGTGAGGTGGCAAAAGTCATTGAATACCTCGTAATATCGTGTCCCTTTGCCCGGTGAAGTGCAGCAAATCGACGTGACATGGACTCAATAAGTCGATGGAAGTCTGCAGAAGTACTGAGCCATGCTGCCTCTATAGCCGTCTATAATCGCGTAAGTGATGCCGATGCAGAATTTTGTGCAAGAACTGACCTGTCGATACCGTCCGGAAAACGTTCGATGGAATTCATGCCGGGCGATCTGGATGGCCAAATCATTCGCTCGAATTGTCCAGAGCGTTCTTCATAGCAATCGCGAACTATTGAGGCCTGTGACAAGGCTCATTGTCACCCATAAAAATAACATTGTTGTTTGGGAACATGAACTCCATGAATTGCTCCAAATTGTGGTACATACCTCCCAGCGAACATAATCATTTCCAGTCAATGATCAGTTCAATTGGACCAAAGTAACCAGTCCATTGAAAGAGTTTTTTAAAATTTCAAATATTGCAAGAACTATTGCACGAAAAATACTAAATTTGTCAAAAAATCTACTTGACCTTTATGAAGTAACTATTTTTGCACAACAAATTTCATTTGAAGGGAAAATTTCTGTCTTGTTTTTTGTTGTAGAAAGACGCCGAAAAAATTCAAACTTTTGCAATTTTCGAAAATTTAGATTTAATCTTGAAAATCTGACCTATACCACCTCTATAAATGCATTTTACTCTATTATTACAAGTAATTTAAAGAAAAAATTGGAGCTGTTTTTGAGAAAATTTTTAAAATGTCGGGGGGGATTCATGTTAAGTACCCCCAAATTTTAAAGAATGTTTTTCAAAATTTCGAAGCTTCAACTAGAACGAGATCGACAGGGATTTCTTCAATTTGGAAAAAATCCTACGCAGGGTTTAGGCGCTAGTGGTGTTCATAGAGAGACAGAGATAGACAGACGGACGTTTAAAAAAACACTTTTGCGGTATCAGAGAACCCCAAAACGTTTATTTCCGTTGAAATCTCGAAATCAATTTTCCGCAGCATTATATAAATTTCTCTATACTAAGTATATTTCTCTGTATATACGTAGGTATACGAGAAAGTATAAATAAAATGGTGCTGGCACAATTTCCGGCGCAGAGTTGTATTACAAGATACAGAATTGTGTTTTCGAAAATCGTAAATTCGAATTTACCGCGCTTCGTTTGAGGCGCTGTCAATCTGTGAAAATAATTTGAGAGGTAAGCTTGGTGGCAGTTGAATATTCTCAGAATTCCTTATCATTGTTCGAATATGAATGGCCCGTCGTTTTACTTTTCGAATTTGTGTTGATATTTGCTTTAAAAGAATCATTTTTAGGAACTAATATTCTAAGATGTAATGAGTAGAGGCAGAATTTCCATGCAAATTCAGGTTTTTCATAAACCTTCGTAGAGCTTCCTACCATTATCATTAGGGTAAACGGTACAGTGATTGGCCACTCCAAATACAAATGGAATTATCGTTTGTTCTAACGCCGTTTTCTAATATTTTACTTGTAAATGGCGCGAAGGGACTCTTTCCAAGTATTATGTAATATTTACTTAGACTCCAAGAGTACAACTGTTGCCAATATGGCGGAAACTTGTTGATAGTGCGGTGTATGTTCATTGTACGTGTAGATTTCTTAAGATTTTCCTTAGAAACCTGATATCCAAAAGTGCTGTTTGTTTATCACGGTGGTAAGCAAATCACAATTATGTGTCAGAAAGCACAAATCTTATTGAATGACAATGATATCAGAAGAAAATGAGAAGTCTGGCTTTGTGTATTTAGTGGCGTAGCGAGGTGGCCAATCTCTGTGCTTCGATAGTGTGTGGATTGTGTTATTGACCATTCTGCTAATGATTGTTGTCACATTGTTTTTAATCGTCGTTTAATATTATTGCACACAGAAAATACTGCGTGGGCCAAAAATAAGTGATCTTATAATGACGAAGAAGCCAAAACACGTTTATGATGGAGGAGTCTTCTTTTATCACCACTAGTTTTTTATTTAAAATTTGTTTGACCTTGATCACAATTTGAATACCTTTTTTTCTAGTAGATCCGGTGAATATTGAATTGCTCAGCGAAATCTAAATGGAACCAATAGCGATACACTGCAATACAAAATGAAGAACCCACCCTGGCTCTAATTTTTAATTTGATTAAAGTTTCTCTTAAGATTCCACCAAGATTCCTCCAGGTTTTCTCCAAGTTTCCGCTACGATTCAGTTGCGATTCCGTAACGGTCCCTTCGTCAGCAGCGTAACTTTCCGCTGCGTGGTAGCCGTTTTATAGCGCGGACACTACGCTAACGCAAAGCCTGTGTCACGCTGTCGATTTTTGCGGTGTCACTTGTATTTGCGTCCCTGGCTGACACCTCGCCACTCCTATTCCTTGCTCTTTCGGCGCACCCAGCACGGACCTATGGCAAACCGTCGGCCTGCGGAAGGCAGAGGAGTGTTAAGAGGCGTGTAGCTGCGTCATCCATCTCAAAGGTCTGGGAAAGGGATGAGGCTCATCTTTCCATGGAACACGCGAAAGATCTTCGCGAACTTGGCATCGTGCCCACTGTCTAGAGTCGGCAGAGGTGGGCAACCACTATGAGAAAGCTCGCTTTGGGCGCAGGGAACTGTTTGATATTTCATAATGAGAAATGTTTTAAATTTTAAAAACTATTCATGCCAATACATGTTTAAACTGTAAACTTCCACACTTCAATGATTATGGAAGCAAGCAATATTCTTACAATAATATACGAGTAGTTCAGCTAATGCTTTATGTGTTCGTGGCAAGGTGTGCGCCATCGGTCTCGTAAAATCGTCAAGGAGTTAAATCTTGATTAAAGCATCGCGGATGGCTGGGTTGTTAACGGAGATCACTGCGCAATCTCGCCACATTCTTGTAAGCCAACTCAGTATGATTGAACCACCGACTTCAACTGTACATTACAATTTTTTGCCAAATTTTGGCATTTTTAAAAACATTGAAAAACTAATAAGCTATTACTGATGGGGTGGACGGGGAAGTCAAAGGTCCCTCAGGAGCATGTCAGTGCGGTTTCCTCCAAAGAACGTATTTCAGTGAGCAGGCAAGGAAGGCAAATGCGTGATTTCCCGCAGGGTCACTCACCCACATGGCCTCCGTTCCGTCGACCAAAGTCCTCGCTGCGAAACAAAGGCAGACGTGCGCCGCCGCAGAGCTTCTGCAGAGCTCTCACAATGCATGCAGGGGAGATCCATTATCCGCCGCGCTCACAATTGCCTGGGCCTGTCACCCGCCCAGTATTTCCCGACCGTCTGAATGGGGACGGCAGTGCTTTCGTGACCTCCGGACGTTGAGTGTACATTTACCCATTAATCTCCCATCTCAATCAGGTTTTTTGTCCAGTATCCCTGATCCCTTGAGCAAATGCTGAGATGTTAAGTTAAGTTAATGCCTTATTTTACGTGGCGAGCCTCGGGCCATCAGGCCCGCTCTTCCGTCTGTCCACGAAAATTTCGCTACGCTCCTTTCACCATCTAGCGGAGAAAGAATGTATTGTTGGGCGATGAAACAGGCGATTTGAATTTAGTTCAGAGGCTTCTTTTAGGCTTGAGGATCTTTTACATGCAGTAAATCTACTACATGGGACAGCCGCATTTGCTTCCCCTCTGAAGGAAGGCGTACGAAGGATTTTTTCGCCGTTAAAAATCCGTTCGATCGGGTTTGAACTCGCAACCTTGGGAACAACAGTCCGGTACGCTAACCGTTATACCACCGAATCCGCGAGGGCCGAAATGGCCGTTGTTTTGCTTCTCAATTTCAATTGTAACTTCATTATCTGTACACGTCTTCTAGTGTTCAGTGAGGAATATAGTTGTTCAAATTATCGTTCTGGATGTTGGTGCGGAAGAAATATATTCCTTCACAAAGGACATGATGAAGGATAAGAACCCAAATTTGTAGCTGATTTGCCTTTAAAAATAGATTTTATTACATCGAAACGAATATTTTTTAACATGTCTTGGCAAAAACGCTCATTTCTTCCTGTATTCAGAATTTAACTTGTATTTGGTTTATGGTAGATATCCCAGAATTAAGAAAATGTGCACAGAATACATTTCTCCCCGAAGCACGGCGCCCACAGTTCTTGAGTGTTTATGACGTAAAATAAATTTAAAAAATCATTTAAGATCGATGGCAGAGACAGCGGGGCTACAATTTGTTAAATGAAATGTAATTCGCTGTCCACTACAAATTATCTCGTTCATGTTTATTTTCCTTTTAAAATCTGCCTCGGGGCAGACATTTGAATTGCGAATTCTTTGCGTGTTTTCATTTTCTTAACACATTATGTTGTTGTATAAATCAACAATATGCTATAAAATAACAATTGTCAATAAGTTATCCCGTCTCTCTTAAGGGCTGACAGCTCTTTAACAGAAAATAATATTTGAGAGTGAAGGTTGGGCAGGTGAAGAGGGCCTGGGTGGCAGACTGGAGCATGGGGAGACAGACCACCGCTGAAGAGAAAGCAATTTGTCTTCAGGAGCAAACCTTCAGCAAATCCTGCTGGCTTGGAAGCAGTGAGGTAGCAGACCCACCACCAAACTTTCCCTGCGTAGCGCTCGTAGCGGGTCCAGAGAAGCATTTTGTTACTGGACCACTCAATGATCATGAACGGAACCAATTGGAAACGTCATCTGGATAAAGGACAAACGACTTGAAATATCGGAACATGAAAATACAGGGACCTGGAATGTACGTGATCTAGCTCACAAAGACCATGAATGAATGAAAGAAGCCAAGGAAGAGAAATTGGTAATGCTATCTGACACAAACGAAACCAGAAAGGAATCAGTAAATTTGGGTTCTATACAATCGTCTCCTACATTATTTCAGTAATAAGCATACCTTTTGCGGCTCTCACAGATAACCAACCTTTACAAATGAGGTCTCTAAAGAAAGAGAATTCCACGGAGACGTGACGAATTGACGCATTTTGACTTTTAAAATGTGAAGAAGTTGTTTTAAAAAAACTAAATATTAATTTAAATGCAACCCGCGACACTCAATAGCATTGTCAAAATCTATATATTTAAATAACTCCTAACGGAAGCGTTCAAGGGCCTTAAAACTTACAATTTTCCGGCCAATGGCCTCAAAGTCCTCAAAGTCCTCAAAGCCAAAGCCTCAAAGGCCAAAGGCCTCAAGGTCGCGTTTCTCACACCGTAATCTACAGGATAAGATACTTTTGGACATTCTATTACATTTCCCCTGGTCCCGTGTTTATCGATATTATCCTATACCAACTATATAATTCGGCGCTGGACGCGATCTTTTTTTAAATTTATTTATTTAGGGCCACTTTATAACTTTGAGGTCATCAGCGATCACTATCATTAAACAATTTTATGGAAAAACATAATAGTTACAATTTTACAACAATATCCAATCTAAGGTAATACAATATTCTTAACTATACAAGGTTTTTCCGTATTGTAATTTCTAAACGTTTTATTACTTTGGAACACCCGTCTGTGTAACTGAGTATAGATTTTAGGGTTCCTTCCATTTTCATAAATGTTCTTACATTCTTTGTAGTAGGGCTTTCAAGAATGAGGTAGAAGATGGAGACCTCTGCACAAAACGCTGGAGACGATCTTTGTTTGTGCCGTCACGTTTAGAAGTCTTAGATTTCTCCAACTGATACGTACTACTCGAGCAACTTTTCTTCAACGATGACCTTGCTTCCCCCTCCCTTGAGCAAAAAACAGTTTATTTGCATAATCATTAATTCAAGATTTTGCAAATTAATATTTTTGCAGCAACAATTAAAGTATTAATAGTTACTTGATACCGATGAAGATTGCTTTTTATGTGTATAGTGCAACGTTCATTTATCGAATGTGAGTATTGACATTCTAGTTTCTGTGAAAAGTTCATGATATAACCTACAGTACTCATGCACTTGGTATCGTACCACTCCATATCTACTACTCACTAAAACGCTCATTTTTTATTATTCTAAAAATGTTACCCGATTTTATCACTCACCCCTCAAAGTTCAAATTCTGCTAATTTAAGTCAATAAACATTCTTGGACATAGCAGTTCAAAAGGGGAATTTTTTTATATGAATTAAAAATCAAATTTGATGAAAGCATAGGCCTATATTTCTTTCACAATATTGTTTACTTTTTCTGGAGCGGTTTATTTTAAAGACCTAACTTACGTCATTGAAGAGAAATAATTGTTTTACCTTGTTTATTCGATCTCATTTCTTTGAAGGTGGGTGCATTTCACTTTGATAAAAGGGAATTTCGCGGCAAGTCTTTATGCTATGATGAAAAGTCACTAAAGGCGCTACAGTGCACTATGGGACAACCGAGACTCAAGGAAGGAACCATCTTCACGACATTGCCAGGATTTTCTGTGTGTGAATCCAAAGATAAGGCAGAAGGCTAAAGGATTTGAAAAAAGAGCATTATCAGAGAGCTTAGAAACTAAATCAAACTACGATGGAAATGGAACTCTTACATCTTTTAATGTTCTTTAAAGAAGAACAAAGGAGGTTAGACAAAGGTGTTGTATTTCACCAATACTTTTTAATATACACCTTGACAACGTTGCAAGGGAATGGAAGCAATGGCTTGTACATTTTAATATTGAAGACAACTTCAAAGGAACAAATTTTATTAAAATCCTTTTGTTTGTAGACGACCAGGTTTTAGTTTCTGATAATGAAGACAATCTACAGAACGCCCTGTACGAATTGCACAAAACAGTAAAGCACTACAATCTGCTTATATCATCCAGCAAAACCAAGTCCATGGCTTTCCAAAGTTCTCACTCTTCAAGATGTAAGCTCCTTCTAGAAGATTAGATAATTGAACAAGGTAAATACTTTTAGATTGCTAGGATGTGAATTATCATACCTCGGAGAAGTTGATATTAAAAGAAAGATCCAGAGATTTAACCTTATGTGTGACACCATTAAAAGGACTCTTAAAGGTAAAGTACAAAAAGACACAATCCCAAAATTTTATAAAGTTATGTCAGTGCCTTGGGGCCTATATGAGAATCAAAATTTGGTTATAAATTCCAAATCCTATAGCACAGTCCGGGCTGCTGAAATGAGATTTTTGAGGTCGATCCTAGGAGTAACAAGACGAGATCGACAGAAAAACGAGACCCTCTGGGACAACTTTGGAATTTACAATCTAAACGACAAAATCGAAGAAAATAAAAGAAATGGGAAGGCCACGTACCAAGGATGGAAAATAGTCTTTATTTAAACATATCCTATTCTGCACACCTCGAGGAGAAAAAAGGATTGCTAGACCCAAAAGATTATGGAGTGATCAACGAGTCGAAACAGGCCAACCTGTCTAGTGGCTGAGGGAGAAGAAGAATATTTGGATGTTCAACCTCAGTTTTAGTGTCCATACACTAACACAGCTCAGTCCCTTTTTGGGGGAGGGGGAGGAAGGGGTAGTTAGGGATTCGCGCGCATACAGCTAGCGATCCTGGTGGAGGTAAAGTGAAAAACTGAGGACAGCTGCTACAGCTATACAAATTTTTGTGAAATTGTGTTTATTTAGAGCTAGTTAAACTTTTTTTTTAAATCGAGGTGTTTCTTGATCCCGTGGTTTTGTATACGTAGGATTACAAGGGCAAGACATTAAATAACACGTAAAATTACATAGAACTGAAGTTTCAACCCTACTTTTGGCATGTAAAGCTAAGCATTTGATCTGCACCAACTGATTCTTACACTTTTGCAGTTAACACATTAATAAGATTACGTGTGTCGAAAGGGGCGCACTGTTCTGCAATTAAATGTGCAATAATTAACGAAAGAACCCTGAGATATATTGGTTTTTACAAGTTCAAAAAACCTAGAAAGGAAAGACGGAAAGCTGTTATTATCTCTTAACAGAAATGTTATTACATATTTGATACCCTTATTTATTACTTAGATTATTGACATTTCTGGATATTTCCATGAAAAATACAGAAATACTTCATTTCCTCATGATTCCACTATTCACTTTCAATGGACAATATTTATTAGATTTAAATCATTTCCTTTCTTAAAAATTGTTCAAAACTTCTACTTCACATGAATTATGGATGTTCTATGGATAAAGAAATTAAAGTATATTAAACTAGTAGTGGTACAGAATGACATAGACTTTCTTGGGCTAGTTTTCTAATTTCTTTTGTCTCGGCTAGCTTCTCGGTCTTGCCCCGTTCTCTTGCCAGCGGTCACCTACCATAGCCCAAAGTACATTTTTTTTTAATTTTTTAGAATTTTTCGTTTGCTAATAGTAAAACCGAATATTACTTTAAGAGTATTAAGGAACAAAAGCTACTCGTCACATATGAAAATTTTCGTTAAAAAATTTGCAGCCCTTTTAAAGAAAATGTTTAAGCGTCACTGTAAATGCAAAATTTGAAGCTCTTTTTCACTGGATTTTTTTGAGTATTCGAAAAACTTCATTGAGAGTCATTTGAAGCACTTTTACTCACAAATACAATCATGTTTACTAATCGCTGGGAAGTGCATATTTAGGACGTGAGAAATTCAGAAAATTACTTTTGAGTAATTTTTAAAAAAAACAACAACAAAAGAATACACCAAAATTAATTTAATCCCATTAAACAGTGCAATTACCACTACCCGTATGAAGAAATTCGTTTGAAGAAAAAATTTGGAACCGTTTTTTAGAAAATGACGTTTGAGCGTTTCCGAAAACGCGGAATAAACCTAATTTTCACAGAAAACATTCGATTTTCCAAGAAATTTTATGTGACATCATTTATAGCACATAAATGTAATAATGTGAACAGATTGACTCTAATGTAAATATTAACGATGTGAGAGAGATTTTAAAACAATAACATTTGTGTAATTTAAAAAAAACAAAAGAATATAGCAAAATAGCATTGATGTCATCTTATAGAGTATAATTAGCATTACCAATAGTTTTAAAAATCGAGCCCTTTCCGAGAAAATCTTGTTTTTGTATTTTTTTTAATAATCCACATATTGCATGCAACATTGCTCGAAATATACTAAAATGTTTAAAAAATACACATGACCTTAATGAAAAAACTATGGAGAAGAAAATTTACTAGAAGGGAAAATCTCTATCTTCAATTTTGTAATAGAAGGAATAATCCGAAAACACTTCAAACGTTTAGCAAAATCATGGAAAATTCAGAGCTAACTATGAAATATAGACCTCTGTAATCTTTGTAGGTGCTTTTTACTCTATTCTTTCAAAAAAAATTAATGAAAAAATTTGAAGCCATTTGAAGAAAAGTTTGAAAATGTCCCTGGCACTTCATGTAAAGAACACCCCAATTGGATATGCGATTTTTGCTTTAAGCAATGTCAGTTGTAAATTATGAGCTCTTTAAAAAATATAATTTTCAAATTTTGGGGAAAACGCTGATTTCGCTTAATTAGTGTCTAAAATTTATGCAATTTCTAAAAGACTTTTTCTCAAAAACTGCTCCAAACTTTTTCTTTAAATTTTCTCCTCACATGTAGAGGAGAAAGACTAAATACATGCCAGGATCTAAAAACAGGCTAGTTTCTGTTGTGAAGCCGAAGGGTGTGGAATTCAAGCCGGAATGGCGTGAAACTAGTCCTCTCGGTCCCGTTGAAGAGTGACGAACAGTTGGTGCCCATCAGTCAATGCGTTCAGTAGCTATGCGTAAAAACCATCGATTGTGGTGTTTTTTCTATCGTCAAATCTTCAGCAGGTATGTACAATATTGTTTTTCACTATTAGCCAGTTGGCTGTAAATGTTATTTGGCAGCAGGGCTTTCTTAACGTTGAGTAGGTGAACGGTTTCAATGTCTCATTCAACCTTCTACTTCATACCAGTAATGACAGCCATGATGGCTTTGTAAAAGGGGAATTGGTCTCAATATGGGGTAGTGAGTGAGGTCTAAAAACGGGCAACTCTCCGGAGTAGCCCATATTTGGACCAGACCAAAACCATTTTCATATGAGTTACAAATGATGTACCTAATTACTTTGTATCTACTATTTATGTAACTAATTATAATTATTCCATTTAATGAACTAAGGGGAACATAATAGCTTTGGTTATATTGTCTTTAAATTATGGTCACTGGAACATTTTACCGTGAGAAGCTACAACGGTTCTTGGACCGCTCCAAATTGCCAAAAAGGAAGCTTCCATTTACTGCTGATGGAGTGAAAGAAAAATTTTGAAAATTGACTTTCAAAACTTCAATGAATGTGTCACTAATTTTTCTTTCTGGCATATACTAAAAGTAAAATTACTATCGACTTAATAAAAAATCTGGCAGTTAATAGGTTAAGCGCTGTTAGTTTTAACCAGATACGAAAACAAATTTGACCACTCTGTGACATCACAGCTGAGCCAAAATAAACTTATTTTCAGTTGATTTTTTATACAAAACTCTTCTAAAAATAACATAAATTTTCACATTTAAAATGTAATCATATACTCTTTTTCACAATGAATTGTATTAAGGATCTCCAGTTTCATAGCGTGAAACAGCTTGACGCCTTGACACGAGAAATTTAGTGCAATGACTCCTATTATTTTTAATGTATCGCTGATGGATAAGGGGCTGTTCATCAGCATACATTATGCAGGCGGCATCACGGAAAGCGTGTCCCTTGTCAATGAGATTAAATCTTAACAGCCCGGTCAACACGGCGGTCTGTGCGTCCGGTGCGGCCATTAATGGACGTTGTCCTAATCAGGTTCAACGGAATCTGCCTTAACGTCTCACCCAAGTAAGCCGTGTCACTCAATCCACGGTGATTTCCAGATACTTATCCTGAGTTCAAATTATTTTTGCATGGGCAAAATTGGTGTTCACATTATCGAAAAATGCACCTCAATAAAGGACATCAAAGGCTCCATTATGGTTTAGACACTGATTATATTGATCTGTGGCGAAAGTTTGCGCCTGGCCATACATAAGCATTTCTATTGAAAACATTTCTCTTGATTAAGAAGAAAATATATTACAATCATAATCTAAGTGATAACACTTTTCCTAAAGTATTTATAAATAATTTGGCAATTTCAAATTTGTTTTTAATTGCTTTATCATAATTTTTATAATAGCACGTAAAAATCATTCACATACATCAATTGCAATCCTCGCGCTAATGGCTATTTCTGTGAAACATCCTTTCTTGAAAAATTGTTGCATAATAAACGCACGATGGCATACAAGGCAATTGCCTTATTTTCCCAAGGTAAACCTGCCCCTGGCATCGATCAAGTACATTTTCACAGCTCGAACTCCCTTTTTCCTGTCTGCGAAAACACCCTTCATCAAAGACGCCATTCTACTCCGCCAATAACCAGATCACACTCTCAGGACTACAAAGACGCGCATCTAAGTTTTAATATTTATCCACGTTCTTCCGTGGGGTCTGCATACAAGCATAAGCCCCTCAAAGAAGACCAGTTTCTTGCCTGCTGCGGATGTATTCTTCCAGAGTCACGCATAACCATAAAGTCTCGACCTAGAAGTTCTCGTAATGAATGTACGCAACGTATTTGTTGCTCTGTTATTTATAGTGATATCAGACATTTCGGATCTCGCATTTTCCAGAGACACTGGCAAATTACGAAGATACACTAACGACCTCGATGTTGATGCTCACTTGGCTGCAGATATCATTGCTCATATACAGTCAACTTGCGTGTTTGTCCTGAACTGGGATGCTGAAGAACGAAAAACAGGTAAAACAAGTTTTACTTTCAAGGAGATTATGTTATGTTATATATAATTTTATCTCAAGGAGATTAAAATTATTAAGATACCCGTCATATTTTAGTAGATGAGATTTATAACATAAATTATAAAAATTTAAAAGAAGAGCATTTATTATAAATAAAATATTAACACTAATATTAGTATAGTCTGACAGTATGTTATTATAATATGTTTACAGTTTTTTTAATATTGATTTATATATTGATATAAAATAAATTGAACAGTGTAATTTGTTAGATTACAAAATATCATTTTCTACAAATTTACTTCGAATTTTCGTTTAAAGAAATATAAACTTAGGATTCTTTGGAAATTTGATTTTAACGGCTGAATTTGAATTTTAACAAAGGAGACAATAGTTTCAAGTAACCGTCAAAAGCTAAAACTGAACTATACTTTGCAATTTTTTTGTTTCTTATTAAACTCACTTAAACAGTCGCATAGCAATGGGGACAGGGGGTGTACACTTCGGGCCCCAGCATAGATTTTACTTCTATCATTTTTACTTTCTCGCTACGCAGTACAAAAAAGTTTATGTAATGCTGCGCGAAAAACGGCTAATTTTCGACACAAAAATTCTTATTACAGAGCCCTGGAAACGCGAAAGTGGATAAAACCAGTTGCTAAATTTAGGGGGAAACATCGTCTATCACATGGTGTGGCCAGAATCCATGTTTTGTGGGACCTTGTTACCGAAAAATCGAATGACGGCTAACCTCTCTGTCTGAATTATGCTAGCAGCTAAACCGTTCAGCCGATTTTCTCCAAAATTGACATTCCCCAACGATCTGAATGGTACCGCAGCCCCTTCAATTTGAAACCGACGTTTTAATTTTGGGGAATACTTTACATGAAACCCCTGAGGCATTTTCGCAATTTTCAAGAGAATTTTTCCATCGTTTTTTATTAAATTTTGTTGTTAGATAGCGTGAAGGACGTTTAAGGGAGTGCTGCATGTCTCATGTTCGTTAAAATCCAGAATTTTCGAAAATTGCAAACTTTTTTCGAAGTCTTCCTACAACTAAAATATTAGATAGTTTTTCCCTTAATAAACTGTTTCTGAAGATAGATTTTGAAATAAGGTCGTGTACAATTTTTCAAAATTTGAGTTCTTTTCGTAATTTATACTGAAAAAACGGGCGAGAACGTATGTGCTGTATTAGCAACACTAGTTTTGTTTTTACTTAAGATCGCTTTTCAACTGCCATGGTTATTTAGTGAACACTGTAATTTAACATCGGTTTTATGAATTTGAGTAAAGATAACGGAACACGCCTACGGACACCCGTAATCATCCCTGTCCGGGACGAGATTAGAACCCACGACCCTTCAAGCCACGCCAGCCACAGCCGTTCAGCCTTAGCGACCTCGGCTGCGGACGGAATTTTCTTCAGAAAAAGAATCCTAGCAATGTAAAAGTGGATAAATCTAGTTCCAATTTGAAATCCTATAACAAATTGTGTACTATTGTCAGAATCAACATTTTGTGGACCCTTAATGAGGAAAAATCGATCGATGGCAAAACCGTTCGTCCGACCGTCCGACCGTCCGACCGTCCGACCGTCCGACCGTCCGACCGTCCGACCGTCCGACCGTCCGACCGTCCGACCGTCCGACCGTCCGACCGTCCGACCGTCCGACCGTCCGACCGTCCGACCGTCCGACCGTCCGACCGTCCGACCGTCCGACCGTCCGACCGTCCGACCGTCCGACCGTCCGACCGTCCGACCGTCCGACCGTCCGACCGTCCGACCGTCCGACCGTCCGACCGTCCGACCGTCCGACCGTCCGACCGTCCGACCGTCCGACCGTCCGACCGTCCGACCGTCCGACCGTCCGACCGTCCGACCGTCCGACCGTCCGACCGTCCGACGGACCGCCCATGTAAGTGACTAAACTCAGATGATTTTCTCCAAAATTTATATTCTCCAATCGATCTAAATGAACACAAGGCCCTACGTGTTTGACACGATTATTTTGATTTTCGGGGCAACTTTACATGAATCCTCAACAACATTCAATTTTTTTTTCAAAAATGCCTCTAAATTGTTTGATTAAACTTTGTCCTCGGATAGTGTAAATGATGTTAAAAATGAGGCAGGTGACATTTATTTTGAAATCTCTGATATTTCGAAAATTGCACAAGTTCCACACTTTTTCGGAGTGTTCCTTCAACTACAATATTGAAGAAAAAGATTTTTCCTTTCAAAGTATTTTGTTCAAAGACAAATCTTGAAATAACAAGTACAATTTTTTGAAAATATGGGTAGTTTTTGCATAATTTTGTCTGTATAGTACCGTAGTGTAGGCAATTTTTAAACAATTTTTTTAAAGGCTTCAATTTTTTCTTTAAACGTTCTCGTCGTATGAGTCAAAAGACGGTAAAAAGTGGTGTTAGTCCTATTTTCGGTAACTCTGTATTTTCTTAAGACTGCAAAAAAATTAACATGCCAAAAGTACTATGATAAGCCAAAAGACCACCCCACATTAATATAAATATTAAATAAAACGTTCGTTACAACTTATTTGTTCGTACAGAATGTTTATGTGAGCAAGATGGACGAATTGCTATGGTAACGAATGTAAATAAACAGCCCGGAAAAAAATGCTTCCATTTTCGTATACAAAAATTCAGATACACAGAAAGGCAAAGTCCTTGCAGATGAAAAAAAACTACGTACACAGACGGCATAGCCATGACCAGACGACAGAAAATCTCCCGTTTATGTCAATAGCCGTCGAAAATAACGGATCAGAGTTAAATATGCTCAGGTCTTTGCGTTAGACGGAAACGCATTAGTAGATGTGGGCGTGATTCATTAGGAAGGATCCGATGTCAACTTTAGGAGGGGAATAATATTATTCATTGGTAATTTAGAAACATACGGGAATAACATTCGATATTATGATAATAATGTTAATAATCGAATAGTGGACAAAGAATCCGATTTAAAATTATTAAGATTCATTCACAAATCTTTGGATATAACGTATTCATCTGAGATGGATTGTTAGGGAAGTGTAATTTATAACGGACATGTTAATCAGTTATCATTCGATAAACTGGTTTACGAATTAAATAGTACTATGCGGTACTTATTTTCAGTAAAGTTCCTCAGACAGTAAGGTTAGATAATAGATAGTAGATAATAGCGGTGAAGTAGGAGATAATTAGACGACGACAGAAGACACAAGATACCACTTGGGAACTTTGGACATTTTCCTACGATCCGGAGAATCGGAGAAGCTACCAAGAGCGCGCAAAGAATTATGGTGGAAGCAAAAAAAGAACTATTTATTTCACCACGATAAAGAACTTAATAATCAAAAAAATTACAATTTAACTGAAATTGCACCAGCACCGATTATCATAGAAACGATATAAATTCATAAAAATGAGCTCATAGTTTAATATCTTACTTAATTTGCTTATTGAATAAATGGTAAAGTGTTTATTTGATAGGACGCTGATCAATTGGTAGTGAGTTACAATCATCCAAACAAATTATATTTAGATCAGATTTCCAAAAATCGTCGTTTCGTACGAACGACCCATAGGCACACGGCAACTAAGTATCAATCGTTTGTCGATACCCATGTGTCAGAATATGTTGAATATTTAAATATCATTAAATGTTAGTCGGCAATACAATAATATTTTTAATAAAGAATAATTGTTATACTATTGAATTTACGTAGAGAAACGCAGGGCAATAGTAGCAAGAAAAGGAATTTTCTTTTACGTACAAATTAAAACATAAATAATAAACTTTTATTATCTATGTTGTGCATGTTGGCAGATTATATTAAATATTCCTGCTTGTAGATTTGTGAGAATCGTCACAGTACAATATTGATGATAAAGACGGTTCTAAAAAATTAGATCTAGATAAAAAAATTAAATAAGGTGAACCCTTTTTTTCAAACTAGTAGTTTTCGCGCAAATTATTCTTGACGTTAAGGCTATTAAAAAATTCTCAATCAAAAATGGCTCTAACTTTTTTTCTGTAATTTTTTTCCACAGACGGAGCGAAGGACGTTAAAAAATGGCGCAGGACTCATTGTCGTTGAACTCCCTAGATTTTCGAAAACTGCAATTAGAAATGATGCGAGAAAGGATGTGCTGAAGTAACACTACGAATTTGAGTGCGAACCCTGGTCGAGCGGAAGGTGTCGGGCGAGTAGCTTGATTGCGATGGCTGTAAACAGGCGGACGCGCTGTGGATACCCCTCTCTCGATCAGTGGCCATCGAGTATTCTTTTTGTTGTTGTTGTTGTTGTTGGTTCTTGAAATATTTTTTCCGCATTCAATCGCAGCAATATGGAATCACCTTAATTAAATATTATGATGACGCGTAATTTGTTAGACTATTCCACTCATGAAATTTCAGCCAATAGCGTGCAAGAACTGGGACCCTACCAGCCAATTAGAGACGCCTTTACCATGCATATTTATCAGTTATTGATTTTCAACTCCTGGGAGATTATAAATTTTATGCCTTGTTTTGTGTACAGATAGAGGTTATGTATGTAATCGTCACTCAAGACATATCTCCAAATGAATAAGGAACACCATTCTTCAATTATTAATAAATTAAGACATAGTAGCGCTCAAACTGAACATCTTCCTTAAAAATAAGCGAACAAAACACGTTTCCTTCGAATTTAAACTTTAAAGATTATGTATTCAATAACTGTGTTTTCAAGTAATTTCGCTCTTAGTTTGTCTTATGTTTATTTTGTTGTTTATAATTGCCCTTATGTATATATTTCTGTTCATGTAAAAATATTTGAATAAAACAATTTAATTATTATTGTCTTATGTTTATTTTGTTGTTTATAATTGCCCTTATGTATAATACGCGAGTCGGGGATTTATCGACAATTTCCAAACCACTCGTGGAAATACCTTTGATAAATTTTACAACGAGATTCCTTCAACATGCTGTTGAACACGAAACGCATTTGGGTGAATTCGCATTTATTGTATTATTGATAAAGTGATAGAGAAAGTTATAGCCATTGATTATTATGTGACAAGTTGGCCATCATTCGATATAGGAGACCTAATTTGTTTAATATTAGAATCATTTGTTTTAAATATTTGTTCCTCCAGTTTCTACCAGTTGATTGTCGAATTTCTATCTACATGAGAACTTTATTAATACCTTGTGCTTTATAATTGGTTATCCATTAATGATTATTTTATATTATACAGCACTATTCATCTCACAAATTGAAAAGAAAATACATTGTTATTCATAATTAAAATCAATGTCATTTCCTGATAGCGAATGAAACTCATAATATTTGGATCCCAACTTCTAAATGACCTCCCTTGTATTGATATTGCCTCCAATTATCTGCAGTTGACTTTAACTAGTATTTGGTGATTTGTTGTAATCAAACTCCTTTCTTGATAATCCATCCTAAACTTGTACGTAATCACCACTATGTTGATTTTGTCAATTATTTAGTATTTAATTAGCATTCATTATCCCTTTGTGTCATTTACGATCTCACATATCGCTTTGTTCCATTAAACAAAGTTAATTACAATTTTGTTCAGAAATCATTGATTATAACGTGTACCATTATTTTTTAAATATAACGTTTAATGAATATAGGTATTTCAGTGTTCAGGGTTTTGTACTACTTGTCAGTGATTACCCGTTTGGTTTGTATCTTCTTAGTATTTTAAGTTTTGATAAGAGTAAACACAACTCTTATTTCATAGCATTCATCATGTGTTTGTATATTCAATACTAGTTACATGTCCTGTTTTGTGACCAACATGTCAACATGATCTTACAATCATTTTTTTATTTATCATTTCTTCACTTGCTTGAATTCTGCTACCTAATTTAGATGAAAAAATGTCCCATTTTGTATCTCATTTTATGGGGAGGGGCAATGCAATGATTCTCATCGCCTCCTGCATGTCGCGACCCCTGCGACACGCCAATTAACCCAGCGCGGAGCGCTGTTCATAACACGTATGTGCGGCCATGTGCGTTTCAGCGCGCGGGCGCTTCGGAGAACTTGTGCCAGGAGGAACCGGCGCGTAGCCGCGCGTCATTGCGCGCTTGTCAAGGGCGAAATCTACCACTGGCAGTTTAGTCAGTGGTCGCCAAACCATCGATCGAGAGCTACTAGTAGCTGGCGGGTCAGTTTTCGATAGAATGCGATCATGCTCATGGTTGGCTATCCTGGACTTGTTCAACTGAGCACAAACAAGAATAGAAACAAACTTGCTGATGAACATTTTGGACAACTGCATTCGAATGGAAGTCATGATCTACTCTCCCAACATAAAAACAAAAGTGTTAAGGCTAAATGTACCGAAAAATACTCACAGGAAAAATTAATAGATCGCAGCACTATCACGGAATTTACATGACCGATCACGTCTGAAAAAAATTTGTCCGATTTTCGATCCGTAAACGGCATTGGATTCCTTTCTAAAATAGAATTTAGGCTACGAAGCCGTTTTTTCAAAACAGATTTCCAAAAAAGTTTGTTTTAATTTGTCTCATAGTTGCGGGAAGAAATTAAAAAATGTGGGCTTATAGCGCGATGACGTGCTTCCTGAATCCAAAGCCGCGTCAATCATGCCAATCGGCTGAATAGGAGCGGCGTAAAGTCAAATTTGGAACACACCTCCTCCCCCCCCCTTTCCCGCTCCACGCCGTTGCGTCACCCGACCCTTGTGGTCCCTCCTTCGACGCGGCCGAACGGCCAAACCCCGTGGCCTGCGGCGCGAGAGGAGGCCGAACTTTCAGGCAGGCAAGCAGGGAAGTCGGTTTATGCTTTCGTCTCTTTCAATCTCAATATACTTTTCTCCACATATCAAACTAGTGATGCTGTAACACAACCAAACGGTCTCGTATCATCTGTAATAGTCGTATAAAACTCTCTTATATATATATATATATATATATATATATATATATATATATATATATATATATTGAAACGCACCGCGTTTCCACACAAAGAAACGGCGAGACATCAAGCAAGAACACGGCAGAACGGTTGCAAGAGGCGCAAGCTATCCACGAAAAACGGTTACGAGCGGCGAAGGGTGGTCGGTTGGCCCGGAGCGTGGAACGACGCCGCGAGGAGTGAGTGCTCTGGCCGCCGGCGAGGAAGGACGTATCGGAGCTGCTCCGCGAGCGAAAAGCAAAATAGTATCGCGAACGAACGAGTGCAGAAAGATTAATTGACGGACAATTTGTGCTTGATAACCATCAATAGTCGATCGGACATATTGCCAAAGTGATAGCTGCCATCTGAGTAAACAGATCAGAAGATTACGCCAGTGCAGGCAACCCGATAGTCCCAGAAGCCGCGACGCTCGTAGAGAAGAAGTAAACGGTAAATATTTCTTCGATCGATAAGATCGAGAGACTAACAGTGATTCTGGGTTATATGAAAGAAAAGGTAAAGACCTACCATAGATATTGTATCATTAGTGATTTGTATAGAATTAATAAATAGTTCAGTTTATTTTGTTCACGGAACAGTGGTGTTTGATTAATAACCCTGAGCCCATTCACGAGAAAGAACACCTGTCCCTTACAAATAAATTTACTGAGAACAAGCCGGCCTACCCGGTACGTCACAGTTAGCGCCGAACAGTATGGACTCGTGTATTTAAGAAATGTGGCTCAGGGGGATTAATTTAACAAGGGGAATAAAACTAATGACTCTTGAATTAACAAACTTGTGTAATAATTTTAAGAAACATAACAGTTTGAACAGGAAATATTGAAATAAAACAGTGTGCATGTGCAGTTGTTTACTAGGAAAAAGTAGTAATGTAAATATTTAGTTAAATATGTGGTCAGTCAATCCAGAAAACAGTATGCAGAGTACCTATTATGTATGTGTAAAGGGAAAACAGTGTGTATAAGTATTGTGTTTGTTAGAATAATTATTTGTGTACATGATAACATATACCACAGTTAAGTGAATTGTTTTTCAATATTGATAAAGCAAAGAAATTAGTAGAATTTGTAGGAAAGTTTAATGAATACAAGAGAAATTAATGTCATTTTGGTGTACATTGTATATGCTAATTATTTTGAGCATATGGGCATGAATCTTACAAGATAATTGTCAGAATCATCTAAAAGGAGTATAGCCCAGGTGTGGAGGGGCATTGTTTATTAGCAGTGAATGGAAAGTAATTAATAGTGAAGGAATTAATATTGATTTGTTGGAATTTTGGGGGTAATGTTCGAAAACTGCATACAGTATATTTTTTGTGTCATTATTGAGGAAGCTGTAGAAGTGTGTGAAATGAGACTGTGGATTATTGTTGTGAATTTGAATTGAAGTTGTGTATGCTAATGTTTTCAGGAATTTTCCAGAAGTGTTATTTGTTTTATTTTGATATGTGATGTGTTTTATGAAGGGTATTTTTGTGTAGTGAATTTATGTGCATAGGTGATGTTAAAATTTATTTGCAGAGAGTGGATAATTGTATGTCATATGTGGTAACTGTGTAGTGAAAATTGGGTTGGTCATATAGTAGACTATACAATTGTGGTTTCATGCAAAATTTAAAACGAATAGTGTATTCAGCTAATGCCTAGAATCACTGATAGGTCATTGTTTCAATACAATTACTTGGGAATTAGACTAATTAAATCAGGGAACAATTGCAGTAGTATTGCGAGCGTAGACGAGCTGAGGGCGGCATTACAAGCGCGGAAGCAGTAAAAGCGATTGAGAAAAATGAGGAACGATACGAAGCAGCTGAAGACAAGAAACTAGATTGCGACAGCAAAATGAAGGCTCAAAAGGCGATGTTGGAACGGAATGAGAAGATAGAGCGTGTAGAAGACTCGGATGAAGGAATCGGCGGAAGTACGTTCCTGGATAGTAGGAATCCTGGAGTTGGAAGTAAATTAGATGACACGTCGGGCGATTGTTTTGATGAAGAAGTAAAAGTCACATCAACGCCGATGGACCAGGTAGCAGGGAACCCAAGTCAGGAGCACCAAGCAAAGATATCATCGGATTTGATGTTAATAATGAAAATGATTAACGACCGACTTGATAAAACGGCAGAGGAACAAGAGAAAAGATCAGAGAAGCAGCTTATGGCGATTGAAGAACGAATTGAGAAATCGGCAGAAGAACAAAAGAAGGCAATCAGGAACAGAACGGAAGGTTAATGGAGGAAATTAAAAACAAATAGGACCTCTTAACAAGCAAATCGAGGAAACCCAGCAGAAAATGAAGAAGATAGCGGAACAGGTCGAGATTCAAAACCAATCTATCGCCAGTAAATTTGTAGAGCAGGATCAGAAGATAGAATCCCAGATCGACAAATTGGGCGGGGAGTTGAAAACCGACCTACATCAACAACTTGAGGAGAAGATTACCGCACAAAGTAAGGAGGTACAAAACCAGATTCGGAATGAAATCCAGATGGCGGAGAGCAAGAGGGCGAACATCCAGGATCAAATCACGAACGAGGTGCGCAAAAGGGAAGAAGACACCAAAATACTACAGCAATCAATCAAAGAAGAAATACAGGGGAATATACGAATGTGCGAAGAAAAGGTATCATCCCTGCAATCCGATATGGAGCTAATCAAAGAATACCGGACGACGCCGATCATTGCGGGCGGAATACCAACTTTTACGCCTCCAAAATCATTGAAGTTTTCGGGAGATGGTCGAGAAAACCCATGCGCCTTCATGCGGGCAGCGGAACGACACCTAGCCGTGATCAACACATCGGAAAGATGCAAGGTCCAGTTTTTGTATTTGATGTTGGAGGGGAACGCCCGGACGTGGGCCGACACATTTGATGTATTTCCGGAGACGCTGAAGGAATTTCAAGACCGGTTCTATGAGCGGTATTGGAACGATGAGATTCAAATGAATGTGAAGTTAAATCTAATGAATGGTTATTATACTCAGTCGATGGGAACTCTGCGGGAATATGCGACGCAACGTGTTGGAGATTGTAGGACACTACGTCCCCCAATGAATGATCAAGAAATTATGTGTTTATTGACACGTCAGTTTCCCGTGTCGATCCAAAATAATTTGAGAAGTTCGAACCATACCAATTTAGAGAGCTTTATGAACGGCTTAGGAGGATATGACTAACATTTGCCAATGCCCGAAGAATAAGAGGGAAGGAAACGTGAACGCGTTAAGAACGGAACCAGTCAATAGACAAGGGAATGGTGGTGGGGCAGGCAACCAGTGGACGCGACACGAGACAGGAAGCCGGTGGCAATCGGAACCGAGTAACCAAAGACCGGATTGGGGTGGACAAAACCCAAACCGTCGAGAAAAGAGAGAGGAGGTGCGCCCAATCAATCAACACGGCCTGGTCCAAGTGGAGGACAGGGAACATCTTTAAACAGATAGAGTCCGTGATGATAGGCGACCCATGACGGACACAAGGGAGAAGAGCTGAATGTGGTCCTATCAATACGATTCAGTCGGTGTCCTATGAATCACAACCGTGGCAGAGAAAAAGTTCGGAAGTTCGCATGAGAAAATGTCCACGATCAAGTAGAATGCGAAGGGTGGTAAGGAAGCACTGGTTGATACTGGATGTACTGCAACAGTTATATCAGAGGAATTTTATAATGAGTTGATTGCGAAAGGAAAGCAAGTAATGTGCTTGCCCATGAATAGGGCGTACGTGATAGGAGCCACTCAGAAGAAGTCAAGCCCTATCACGAAACAAATAATGTTTAATGCTGAAATTGGCGATCAGAAGTACGAAGTGGTAGCTCTAGTAGTAAAGAGGTTGTTGTATCCGATGATTATACGGACAGATTTTTATCCGAACGACGCGCGATTATTGATCTTGACCACGGAGTGGTAGAACTAGGAAGCCAGAGAATCGAGATGGACATGGGAATGGGAGAGGAATTAGAAATATGTACGGGCGTGTTATCGGAGGAGGGGATAGAAAAAGATTGAAACAACAGGTTGACCAGATAGAAGTATTGGAAGCCCAGCAGAAAACTAGGCTGGTAGACCTACTGATAGAAAACAAAAGGGTATTTCAGAAGAATCGGGCACCGATCAAGGGATTTGAATTCCGTATACAACTTACAGATTACACTCCCTTTAGGCAGCGAAACTACCTGATACCGGTAGTATTGAAGCAAAAAGTAGCAGAGTTGCTGGCATCCATGGTGAGCGACGGCATTATCAAGAAAGCAAAGACGTCGTACACGAATCCCATTGTAATCGTAAAGAAGAAGGACGGAGGATTGCGATTATGCTTAGATGCTCGGCGGTTAAATGCAGTGACGCTCCCATTTAGGGATGCACCCCTGTCAGTGGAAGAAGCATTACAAAGATTTGGGGGTAGTATGATCTTTTCGAGTACAGATTTCAGTAAGGCTTATTGGCAAATGCAGGTTGCTGAAGAAGACCAGAAATATACGGGGTTTTCATTCGAGGGAATATGCTATGTATTTTGTAGAGTACCGTTTGGGCTACGGAATAGCGGAGCGGCACTGATTCAGTGCATAGATCAAATATTACAAGGAAAGATGCAGAACCGAGTCACAACGTACGTGGATGATATTGTCCTGCAGGCAAAATCCATCGAGCAACACTTCCAAGATTTGCAAGAACTGCTCCAGATTCTACAAGAGAATAACCTGGTGTTAAATCTGAAGAAATCAACGTGGTTCACCAAGAAGATTGAATTCCTTGGGTACGTCAGATCAACCGAAGGGATAAGCATTAGACCAGAAACCGCTGAAGAAATCCGAAACTTACCGCCACCGAGAACGAATAAGCAAGTGCGCAGGTTCATTGGCACATGCAATTATTACTCGAGATTCTGTCCAAAATTTGCGGACGTTATGTATCCGTTCTACCAACAGCTAAAAAAGGGTCAAAAATGGAAATGGGATGACGCCTACCAGGAGGCATTCGATAGAGTAAAAGACATGTTTATAACAGCTGCTGTATAGCCCACCCGATTTTTCAAAAGCATGTATCGTCCAAACTGACAGCAGCGACTTTGGGATTGGGGCGATGCTTTACCAAGTTATCGATGGCCAAGAGAAAATCGTGTCTATTATCAGCCGAACCCTGAAGGGACCCGAGTTACGATTTTCGGCGACGGGAAAGGAAGCTAACGCTATAGTGTGGGCAATATCCAAATTTAAGCCGTATTTGAAAGGACGACATTTCAAAGTACGTACTGACCATCAAGCATTAACGTTTTTAAGTAGATGCCACTTACAAAACGATCGGCTACATCGATGGGTGATGGCATTGCAAGAGTACTCATTCGATATAGAACATTGCAAAGGAACTAATAACCATTTGCCGGACTTATTAAGCCGCAAAGAGCCAGGTAGGGAAGCCAGATACGCCAATGCGAGTGAATTTCAGGTAATGGTGATCGATTTGGGCATATCAAGATCACCATTATTTGATTGGGAGGACTTAGTAACATTACAAGAAAGGGATGATGAAATCTACAAGGTGAAGAGATTTAAGCAAGGACAACTAGCCGAGAACGACATGGACGTAGCGGCACTTAGAAGAAATCAACACCGCTGGAAAGTAGTACAAGAAGCAGTACTGATCAAGACCAAAGAAAATCCAGACACATGGAGGATTTGGGTTCCACGAAATTGCACTGGTGAATTTAGCGGCACTTAGAAGAAATCAGCACGTTGGACATTTCAGTGCCAAGAAGACATTCCAAACAATACAAGCTTTATGCTATTGGAAGGAATGAGGAGGCAAATTGGAGAACAGTAAGCTCATGCATTACGTGTCTCAAAGCTAAATACCCCAACCGCAAATATGACGGGCCGATGCATTACATTATACCAAAAGAGAAAAACGAGTTGGCTGCGTTGGATGCATACGGACCTTTGCCTCGAACGACGAACGGGAATAAATACATTTTTGTAATCATGGATGTCTTCTCGAAGTTTGTGCAAGTATATCCAGTAAACAAAATTAACTCAAATAATTGCTTGAAACTCGTGAAAAGATTTATTCAATGTGCGGGGACGTTCAAACAGATATTATCTGACCACGGAAAGATGTTCACCAGTGAAAGGTGGATAGAGGCATACAGGGCATGGGGCGATACGATTCATTCTACTGTGAGACACCTCAATCAAATCCGTCAGAACGGATAATGAAAGAATTATCCAGACTATTTAGAACATATTGTAATGAGAATCATGGGAAGTGGAATGAGTTAATACCGGACATCAATCGCTGGCTGAATCAAATTCCTCATGACAGTATTGGCATGACACCATGGGAAGCTCATTTCCAAAGGAAACCGCCTCACATACTATACGCTCTGGAGAGAGAAGTCACCAGGAAGGACCACCGAAGACATCGGAACAGATACGTCAGAACTTAGTGCAAGCGGGTAAGGACAGGAAGGCAAAGTTAAAGAAGAGAACATATGAGTTTCACGAGGGGCAGACAGTATTGTTGCGTGTCCCCAAAGTGTCTAACCCTAAACTAAGGTTATACGCAAAATTTTTTCCATTATATGAGGGGCCGTACATCATTGAACAGATAACAAACCCGAACGTGGCTAAACTAGTCAACGATAACAGAGAAGTGGTGGGACATTATAATTTTTACAATTTAAGACCTTGCCCAACAAGAGAAGGCAATGGACAAGAATAGACCATTAAGTCATTGAATTTTCCGGAGAAAAATCCACAAACAAGGGGGGAGGGGGTAATGAAACGCACCGCGTTTCCACCCAAAGAAACGGCGAGACATCAAGCAAGAACACGACAGAACGGTTGCAAGAGGGCGCAAGCTAGCCACGAAAAACGGTTACGAGCGGCGAAGGGTGGTCGGTTGGCCCGGAGCGTGGGAACGACGCCGCGAGGAGTGTCTGGCTGGCCGCCGGCGAGGAAGGACGTATCTGGAGCTGCTCCGCGAGCGAAAAGCAAAATAGTATCGCGAACGAACGAGTGCAGAAAGATTAATTGACGGACAATTTGTGCTTGATAACCATCAATAGTCGATCGGACATATTGCCAAAGTGATAGCTGCTATCTGGAGTAACACAGATCAGGAAGATTACGCCAGTGCGAGGTAACCCGAGAGTCCCCGAAGCCGCCGACGCTCGTAGAGGAAGAAGTAAACGGTAAATATTTCTTCGATCGATAAGATCGAGAGACTAACAGTGATTCTGGGTTATATGAAAGAAAAGGGTAAAGACCACCATAGATATTGTATCATTAGTGATTTGTATAGAATTAATAAATAGTTCAGTTTATTTTGTTCACGGAACAGTGGTGTTTGATTAATAACCCCGAGCCCATTCACGAGAAAGGGCACATATATATATATATATATATATATATATATATATATATATATATATATATATGTAAGGGAGGTATCCCTAACCTAATTGAGTTTGGCGCTTAAATCGAATGATGAGCGGATCGATAGCGCAGATCTCGAACGAGACGCACGCGTAGATGTTGAAAAAAGTGATTGATTCAGACATATGACAATCACGACATAAGGTCGCAAAGATATTATCAAGAAACTGCAAATTGAATAATAACATTGAATGTTGTTTCTTTGTTATTGCAGGTAAGATTAATGATTAGAATAAATGATTGTGTTATACCTTTTTGTATGAAGCAATAAAAAGAAAGTTTGTTATTGCAGAGCAACAAATTCGTGTTACTATTTCTAACTAATAGAAAAACAGATACATTACATATATATTGTTCACATATTTCCGTCTTCCTTCAAATACCATCAACAAATTATTTGAGCCATTACTCAAAAAATTGATTCCGATTTGGAAACTGATTTCAAAAAGAAAATTGAACTAATTGTGTACATATCACCAATATTCCATGTCCTAATATCTTATTTTAAATACATTTTAATTCTAAGATCTTCTGTTATCATTCCACTACCAGAAAGAATGAGTCGAGATTACGCACGAGCTCTTTTATCCTGAGACTAGATTTTTGATCTCAAAACGGCGTTTGTCTCCTTGATAGATTTCACCTGATGACTCCCAAATTAAATGGTTTTTCCCAAATAAAATGGCCGAAGCTAATTTTAAAACTGTTTTCGTACTTTCGGACAAATTTTAAGAAGTGGCAAAATAGCGCGCAGGCGAGAGGCATCCTGAATCCAACGCTGTAACGAACATTGAAATCTAATATTAAGAATCATGACATGTCACAGCTTACTTGGTAAGTTATATTGATATACGAGTAAAATGAATCTGTTATATTTGTATAAACTTGAAGATGGGAATAAGTAATTCCCGGCGCGTCATTTTGGTACAAATTACGTAAATGATAATGTAAAAGAATGTAGTGTAAATCATTGTACACTACACATGACACATTTATGTATTTTTTAATGCATTAAATTGTCATAAAAGCAATAAAACGTTAACCTTCAGAAAGGAACCACATAAATTATGTTTTGTTATGCATAGTTATTAATTCGGCAATTTTTACATTTCTACATTGAGATACTATTTCTAAACATCGTACACGCTTTTCAGTAACATTTAATGGGGTAGCAATTCAATTTATAAGATTTAATATACTACTAGTAAAACGTGGTTTACCAGACTCACTTATAAATCTCCTATTAGGGAACGTGAATCAGAATGCAAAAGTCGGCGATCCTCATCTAGGTGTCGAGAATAGGGATGCAGCATTGATGCTGAAATTTTCAAAACATTGATTTTGTATAGACACATGAACATATTTCGTAAAACATGAAACATTTATGAAACCTGATGTTTATTATCCATGTTTTAAGCTTGATGAGTTGTTTGTGAATGAAAAGAATCGATAATCACAATTTTATAGGAGTTATAATATGAAATAATATTTCATCATACCACTGTCAGTTCATGTGTTCGAATAAAGGGAACGCTGATTTTAACATCTTCATCCAGTAGACTATCTTCAGCCCAAGAGATGATCCTATTTTTCTGGCATTTCCTACATATGTCTTCCCGTACCCGGAGAGGCGGCCAATGCAAGCACTCTACGTGTAAGGCCTCTCGCCCACCTTCCTGTACCCATTTGAGGAAGTTGTGACTCCTTGAGATGACCCTGAGCGCTAGTTTTCAGGCTTAGGTTCGCTGTTATTATTTTTCCTATCTTCTGCCATTTTGTCTAAATCGAAATTATAAATTAACAATCACGGCCAGTGTCAAAACAAATTATCTTCCACGAACTTGTTCGAGGTTCCTAAACCAGGTTTTTCAGAATTGTTTTAATTTTGTACATCGATGTTTGCATTTGCATTATTTGAGCATAAAGCCTTCGCTTATCTTGCTATCCTAATCTGGGAGGGGACGCGTCGATAATTCGGCGAGTTCTACCCTAATAATGGCAGAATGCACGCATGAAAGACTGCGGGTATCAAACACACTGTTCAGTGCGATGATGTCTATTTTTCGGATAGAGTCCCGGCCAAGCAGCGTCTGTGAGAATCTCTCCTTGCATCTGCTGGTCCCAATTCTTCGCGGCGTCTGGACACGCAGAGAAATAGTCCTAGAACATAGACCGCAAGTCATCCCACGTTAGCGTATCTGGATATACACAGCAATAGGATGCCAGCATTTTTGTTCATTGCTCACTCGGACTCGAACTGTCTTTTCCTTTTGTTTGTGATATTGTGTATTAGTATTCTCGACTACTTCCGTCTTGAACACACTTATGTCTGGCGATGTGTGGTTGGTAGCCTTAATTATTTCATTGTGCCACCTACAAACTTTTTCTTCCGCTCTTTACTCTTCGTTCTACCATTCCAAGCATAATATCCTTTTCTAGAATTTTTTTCGACTCATAGTATGTCCAAAATATTTTATTTTCAATTTTTTGGCTTTGGCTTTTAGAGAAAGTTCTGTTTTCTTTTCAAAATTTCGGCATTTCTCTTTTTGTCCTCCCATTGTTCGTTCAATATTTTCTTTCGTGTCCATACGTCAAAAGCCTTTCTCAATGTCCAGCTTTCACACCCACACAACACGATTAGAAATACCATTTTCTCGATTATTTGGATTTTGGTCTTACGCAGGGCTTGATTTCTGACGGAACACGACGGAACGGCGGTCCTGTACCTCGGTGATAATTATTAAATGATATTATAAATATATAACCTTTCTATTAAATTAATAAATAATTTGGAGCACGTTCCAGGACCTAAAATTCTACAAATCAAGCACTGGTCTTACGTGATATGCCTGGATATTTTATGAATTTGTGTAATTGTCTTTCCGCAGCTTTCCCTAAAATTATTTCTCTCTCTAGTTCTTCTCTACAGTATCCAGAGTTGTAATTCATAAGTATTGAACTTCGTCTGCAATGTATACCACTTCTCCGTTGATGTCCAGGCTTCCATTTGACATAAATGTTGTTTTCTTTAAATGTGATTTAAGCCCCGCTTTCTTATTCTCTTCCGCTACTTTGATTACTAATCTTTCAAGATCTTCCCTGTTATCAGTAATGAGCGTGGTGTCATCAGCATATCTCACTTCCTCTAATTCTGATGCCTATGTCCATTTCCTCTATGTTTGCCATTCTCAAAAAATATTCTGTATGCCTCGTTGGTCCTGTATCCCCTCAATCCTGGGGCATTACCCATCCTTGTCTCACTTTTTGTTGAGAGGGAACTAGCTGTTTGCCTACGCTTGTTCGTGATTTTGTATCTTGATTTGTATATAGTGACTTCATAAGTACAATGAAGTGTACTTATACACTCCCATCTTTTATAGCTACAGCCACGTTAATTCATGGTCAAGGCAGTCAAACATGCTTGAGAAGTCGCGAAAGCACGTGTATACTTCTTTTTTTAATTAAATACTTTTCTGATAGAGCGTACATAGTCACTTTATAGGATTGTTTGGTTGATATACGGTACATATGTATACAATAATACACAGTAAAAATGAGGGTAACCTCTCTGGGCTATTTAAAGGGAAATCGGGGTTGGGCGATTAGGTGTTATTGCTGGTGATTTGTGAATAGTTCTTTTTGAAATTCCCCGGGTTCCTTCCATGATTCATTTCAGGTTAGCTATTTGATATGGTGTTCTTTGTTAATTGGCAGAATTACGGCAGAATCAAAGAAAAACAAACTATCCTTGTTATCTTCTCTTTCATTTGTATTTACAGTACTTGAAGTATGTCTTCAAGTAAAAAAACCATATATTTTATGTATTTAAATATATCTCCAAATTACATGCTCGAAAAACTCAAAAATACAGTTTTTAAATACAAAAATACACATTTCAAATACAAGTATTTAAATATTGCTCAACCCTGCACAGATGATACGAGACCGTTTGGTTGTGTTACAGCATCACTAGATTGATATGTGGAGAAAATATATTGAGATTGAAAGGGACGAAAGCATAAACCGACTTCCCGGCTTGCCTGCCTGAACGTTCGGCCTCCTCTCGCGCCGCAGGCCACCGGGTTTGGCCGTTGGGCCGTGTCGAGGGAGGGCCCACAAGGGACGGGTGACGCAACGGTGTGGAGCGGTAAAGGGGGGGGGGAGGCGTGTTCCAAATTTCACTTTACGCCGCTCCTATTCATCCGATTTGCATGATTGACACGGCGTTAGATTCAGGAAGCACGTCGTCATCGCGCTATAAGCCCACATTTTTTAAATTTCTTCCCAGAACTGTGAAAAATTAAAAAAAACTTTTTGGAAATTTTTTTTTGAAAAAACGGCTTCGTAGCGTAAATTATATTTTAGAAAGGAATCCAATGCAGTTTACAGATCGAATCTCTGACAATTTGTTCAGACGTTATCAGTCGAGTAAATTTTGCTTATTTTGGTGCGGCCACGTGGTGGCGACAAATTGAACTAGTGACGGAACATTTAGCCTTAATGACAAAAATGAGTACCATCCTTCTCATTATCAAGTCTGATAGATTACATTCACTATAATGATGTTCCTACGTTTATAATTCGTTAATTATTTAAGTTTTTTTATAACGTGCAATTCCATTTCAATTTATTTTCATTGTGTATAGTTTTCTTAAAATTGGTTTTGTATTGAAGTGTATGTTTTCAGGCAATAAAAATTGTTAAAATTTGAAAAAAATCTAACTTGGTATCTTTGTAACTCACAGTAGAACTGAAAAATATATGATAGCTCACAAGCTTCTTAAGTTTGGCGACCATTGCCCTAAGTAGATCAAATCTATTTCCGTCATTCGTATTGCCCAGCAGAATTAAATCCCTCCCACAACATCCCGCCATAACACGATATCACTTTCTCCCCAGACAGATCGGATATAGTTAGGTGGCCCGACATCTGGCGGAGAAAGTGAGAGTCAAATCGCAGGCGCATTAGGGGACCGCCCGCGAGGAGCGCCTGCTCGATAAAGGTGCCCACACCCGCGTCGGGGCTGGGCTTCCAAGGAAGCCTAGGTCGAAAAAATGCGGGAGCAGAACAAGTGCGTAGGGGCAGTTGGATTAATTTCCGCACCTAATAACAGAATAACTATTAAAATAACAGAAAAAGTCACGAAAAAAATATAGTGCTGTAGAACAAAACAACATATTCATGTAAAATGCAACTAGCAACACTCGACTTTTGAATCTATATCTATCAATAGCTCCCAAACGAAGCGTCCTAGGACTAAAATTTTGAGGTCACTGGCGTCAAAGAAACGTTATTTTCACACCGTAATGTACAGGATAAAGTCTTCTTGATCGTTCTATTACGAATTTTGCTGGTCCGAAGCTTCTCGATATTACCTCACAATCTCAGAGACGTGCAGAATCTGTAACTAAATGTGAATGAGAGAGGAAGATACAGAGACAGATTCAGAGACGAGGGAGAGAGAGACGGAGGAGGAAGAGAGGGAGACGGAGGAGGAGAGAGAGGGAGACGGAGGAGGAGAGAGAGACGGAGGAGAGAGAGGGAGTGAGGGGGCGGGAGAGAGAGATGGAGGGAGGGAGAGAGACGGAGGAGAGAGATCGAGAGATGGGGAGAGATAGACGGGGAGAGAGAGAAAGGGGAGAGAGAGAGAAACGGGGAGAGAGAGAGAAACGGGGACAGAGAGAGAAACGGGGAGAGATAGAGAGACGGGGAGAGATAGAGAAACGGGGAGAGAGTACGGAGTGACAGACAGAGAGAGGGACGGAGTGACAGACGGAAGAGACAGAGAGAATTGAAAGAGAGGTGCAATCTCTCTTCACTCTTTGAAATACCGCACACCACATTTGTCTAGTAAATGATACGATAATTAAAGGAGTTGATTGTGCTGCCATTCCCGCTAGGCAACGCGAGCGGAAGCGCCCGCGCCAACGCGTGGGCGGAGCGCGCGAGGGCGCTGCTGGTGCGTTGCTGCGCCTGGAGGGCCGAGAGGGCCGAAGGACGCTGCGAGCGGCGCTGCTCGGGCCAAGCAACTGGACCACGTGACCGCGCTCTCTGCGCACTGCGCCGGCCGCCGCTCGTGCTGCTTCCGCCCCACTCCGCCCTGCTGCGCCACCTGCGCCAGGTAACGCGACCGCCCTCGCCATGCAGATACGAAGGTTACACATCAAGTCGCTGCCATAAGAATCTACGGGTACCGACAGGTCGCCTTAAATGACGACGCCCGTAGGCCCACCATTCATACTGTATATTTCCATACATACTCCATTTTTTTCGATCGCTGACTATTCTTGTACACCAATGAAGTACCAAAATACACCACTACATTTGATTTGCTTTTATTTAATTGGTAATAAATAACAGTGGAATGCACGCATTAGGGACCCATCAGCTGTGACGCCTAAGGAGCGCTGTATAAAAATTTACACACAAAAGCCAATTTTTAGGAATAAAATGTAATGTTTTTTTCTTTATTGCAATAGACACTAATGTATTATTATGTTTAATATCCTAATATTAACCTATTTTCTAGGAACTTAATTAAAAAACGTTAAATTTCTTTTTCGACAAAACGTTTTGCTTATTTGCATTAAAAAATCTTTTAAATGATTAATGTAAATATAAAAATTGGAAGGTCATAAATGCACAAGGTTATGCATGTCCTTATTTAAAGATTTAATTTAGTGAATATACGAGTTTTTCATTAAGTAATTCTAAGTGGAAAATCCAAAGTTCAGAAATGAACCGAATGAAATCAGAAATGAACCGAAAATGAAACTTGTGATATTTATATAATTGTACTTTGCTCTTTTAAAGAAAAATTAAAGAAAAAATCTGGAACCGTTTTTGAGAAATTTGACAAATTTTGCGAAATTTGAAAATATTTTTTCAAATTTGAAAAACTTTGAAATGGAGGGTCTTCATGTTATGTACCCCAAAAATTTCAAGAATTAGTTTCAAATACACGGGAAATCGACCTAGATCCGTCACAGAATATTTGTTTTGGAAAAATGCTTACAAAGAGTTTAGGTGCTTGTACGTATTGTTTATAGTCCGACACACGGATGCACTTTTTGGAAAATAACACTTTTTCGATATCAGGGGACCGCAAAACGTGCAATGCCCTATGGGCCGGTTTCACCAATGCTTGTTAACACGCTAACTAGAAGTTAGGAAATTTTAACGGTCCGTTATAGAAAATACGTGTTTCACCAAGCTTTAACGCTTGTTAACTTTCCGTTAAAGTTAACGCACGATCTCAGCTCCGTTAGCAGCACTTAAAGCCTGGTTAAGCTGATTGCAGCGCAGCGTTCGAACACACAGTAGAGAAAAATGGAGAAAGCTCTGCAATATATTGGATGACGACGATATTTTAGAAAGCCTGGAAATGTCTGTGCTCCCGCATGTATTCAGGGACTTTTCAAACAGATTCAGTGGTACCAAAAATCGACACTAGAAATCCTGGAATTTAATTGAGCAGGATCTGAAGTTTTCATCAAACAGGTCCGAAAATATTACATGTAATAGTTACATACCATTTATCACAACCAAACGATGTAAGTAACAGTTTTGCATGCACTTTGAAAACTACCTTATTATATAACCTTCATGAATGCGAATTGGGTTATGAATGGTTTCGTTCATTACGTATATTATACATGAAATTGTGTCACTATTCATTCTTATCAGAAGATAGGCTACAGTGTTCTTCAGACACAAGTCATTCAAAAACTTTAGAAACTAAATCACAAAATCATAAAGTTCAAAGTATGATATGAATTAATTACATAATATTTTAATTAAGTTCGTTATTTATTAAAAAATTAAAACTCATTATTAGAAATTTGTTTCAATTTATATTAATTTCCAGGAACGAGTCAATCGCACCAATTAACCAGTTACTTATGACTCTACGTTATTTTGCAACTGGCAGCTACCAGCAGGTTGGGTGACTATGTTGAGGCCAGCAAATCTACGGCTAACCGTATTGTCCATAGAGTTAGCTGCGCTTTGGCTAGACTGTTGTTTTATTCTCTGTAAGCAGAGTAAACTTACTCATCACAGAGTTTCCAGTTCACGGCCTTCTAAAAACAAATACTAACGCATTGTGTACACCCATTAAAGTTAACAGGCGATTAGCTAATGAAGCCGCGGAAGCGTTGGTGAAACGGAACAAATCTTAACGGAGACGTTCATTTTAACGATTCTTTTACTAACGTCACGTTAGGTGTGTGTTGGTGAAACCGGGCCTATATATCTTAGCATACAGTTAAATAAATCGGAGCAAAATTTTGCTGTTATTGAAAAGGAGTGTTTAGCAATATATTGGGGACTATCTAAATTAAAATATTATGTAGACAGGATGGTCCCTTTCAAAATTGTTACGGATCATAACCCTTTGGTTTGTTTAAAACGTAAAATGTGTGTGAACTCCAGAATAACCAGATGGATTCTTAGTATCCAAAGTTAAGACTTTGAAGTAATACATAGAAAAGGTAAGAAACATACAAATGTTGAGTTTTTAAGTAGAGCTTTGCCAGAGTAGAATTATAAAATTTCAGCACAGAAATCTGGTGACTGAATAAGTCAAAATGTATTATAAATAATGTAATTAATCCAAATGTGAATTATTTTGTATTAATTAGTATTGCTGAATCGGTATCTCTCCAACAAACCTCTTGAAGGGTCGGGGCAGTCCGTAACGTTTCCAGTTACAGGTTGATTTTTTCCTGCCTAGCAACACGAGACGTTGTGGGGGAACATGAAAGTAAGTAACCAGAATTCTTTGAGATGTCGAGGTAAGCAGACGTGCTTGGCAGATCCACGAGGCTGTGGCTGCGGATAGTTTCTAAATTATGTACTAGAGCACAAATAATAAAAGCGTGTTGTTCTGAAAGATATTTCATTTCAGGGAAAGAGTTGACTGGTGGTCAGTTGGCCCATGACTGATCTTAGCAGCGCGAACGATTACGATGCTACACACAGCGTTATCGTTCTACCATGCTACGATAGCCAAATAATCAAACACAACTGCTGTCACTGCAGCGCCTCTGACCGGGAGGTCCTAGGTTCGAGTCCTGACGGCGTCAGGATTTTTGACACTAGCTTTTCAGCTACGTCGAATTCAGTCGCTGTCTGGAGAAGAATTCTAGCGGCCGGCTGCTCTGATTGGTACTTTTCCGTGGTTTCTCCGATCAACACCACGCGAATGCCGGAGCAGTACTCTACCAAACAGGCCACGGACCGCGCGCGATCTTTCCTTCCTCTTTCTTGTCCTATCCTATCCCTTACACACACATACACACACACTAACATGTACTACACTACCACATATTCCGGGAGACCGGTCGGGAGCTTAGAGCTTGTCCCAACTGGGGCGGTGCCCTGCTGGTGGGAGAGTCCTGGTTAGGAGGAAACTCCGCTAGCCGACGGTAGGTCTGCGCTGGATCTCGCCATCCAGCGGAGGTAGATCACCGCCATCTCCCGAGGAAAAAAGCATGCACTACACTTCCGGCACTAATGACCAAAGCAGTTGACGCGCCCGGAAACACGAAAAAGCAATCAATCACTGAACAAATCCTCACTTTCGAGACTTTCTATGAAGCTTGGCTGATTAACTACACCAGACGGGCATTGTGATTAAATGTTTCCAAGATTTTATTTGACACTACCGCGGCAATTTCGACACTTTTAAAGAAATTTCTCAAGCTCCGTAGTCACCATCGATGCGAATGTGAACAATGCTTCGAAGCACTGAAAGGGAGCGAATTTGCCATCACGAGGAGCTCACTCTCACTGGAACCACGGCGTCTTCATTCCATATATGTCCGGACATGGGACAACATAGTGTAACCAAACGACGACGCTCAACTTAACATTGCGACAGAATACCGGCACCGTCGACGATAGAGACGTATCGTACGTGTAACAGGACACACACGAACGAAAATTTTCGCAACACCACACCGTTCCTCCTTTCCATCCTTTCCTCCTTTCGTCCCTTCCATCCATACCCCCATCCATCCATACCACCCATCCATCCTTCCCTTACATCCTTCCCTAACATCCTTCCCTTACATCCTTCCCTTACATCCTTCCCTACATCCTTCCCTAACATCCTTCCCTTACATCCTTCCCTTACATCCTTCCCTAACATCCTTCCCTTACATCCATCCATCCATCCACCCTCCATCCATCCACCATCCATTCCTCCCATAAATCCATTCAGACATTGCATATTGCGAAAATCACTGGTTTTGGAAGGTCCATTCCCGACTTTCTAAGACTCTGCGCATTTCACAGCATCCCTTCGATGCGACTCTTAATAGTGAAAATAGCTGATGTTTAACAGAATAATTTCCTTTTAAATTAGGAAATCTCTTAGTGACGATGCCCTAAATAAGAACTGTATTAAAAATACTCATAAAATTACTTACTGTTGCTGATGATGCACAAGGTGTGAGAATGGGCTAAAAATAAATTTAACCAACTCAGTGAGCATAGGCAAATAAGTAATATAAGCAAAACTCGCAGCAGTCTTTAAGCTGTTACTGTCAACCTCATATGTAGGTTACTTAAGAGGCCGTAAAGTGCATAGTGAAGTTTTAATGGAGAATGGGAGATCGTATCACTATTACGCTGCGTGTGAAGAATAATCAATGGCTATCGGTAGATCAACAAGTTGGCATTAAGTTTTACTTTCTCTAGATGCACGCAATAGCTATCAGTATTTTTGTGAAAGCCGTCAGAAAAACGGAACCATTATTCGGATTGGTTTTTATATTCCCCGCGTTTTGTAAATGAATTCTTGAAATTTTGGGTGTACTTTATGTGAAGATACTGGAATATTTTCGAATTTCTCGAAAACGGCTCTATTGTTTTAAACCTTTTCTCCCTAAAAAAGGAAAGTACGCTTCCATGAATAGCGTAAGTCCCGTTTCGGCCAACTCTCTGAACTTTCGGAATTTGCACTTTGAATTAATGAAATACTAGTGTGTTCACTAAATTAGATCTTTAAATAAGGCCATGTACAATTTCTGGTGAATGTGAGTAGTTTTCTGTAATTTTGAAAATTTCAAAATTGAACAAAATCAAATTTCCCTCTTTTGCAGAAAAATGTCCTTCATGTGACAGCTGAAGAATTAGCTTGATGTAATTTACAGTCTTATAAAACAAATATTACGCATAGAAAAAACGAGAGTATGCTGTTGTAATTGTGCTGTTGTAGCTTCTTTGAAAATTGTAGCTTTCTTGTTAATATAGTAATCGCCGCTACGTTCAGATCAGGTGGTAAAACGAGAATGTCTACGTCACGTCACGGCAGTTGAAAATTCACAGAATTAATTCTCGCTATTAGGCGATAATGTTTCACGCTGTATGGAACGCAGATTTGGATCGCGGGATTTGTGTTGATGTATTATCATTCAAAGAATTAGCTTTCGCTCCTCGTGCGCTATATTTGCTGCTGAGTTTACAAGTGACTGTTGAAATGTATTTAATAACGACAGAAGTTCGTGTTCGAATGTTGTGTGACTGTGACTCATGCGACAAAGCACGTGCTGTTGCAGCGCCGCTAGCCTCGTCTCTAGTTCCTTATGTAGTGTTAAAAAGTACTGTAATGCTGCGGCAAAATTGACGTTTCGCCCGGAAAACTCATTGTGGGTTCGTTTGGTTTGGTTTTTTCGTGTTTCCGGGCGCGTCAACTGCTTCGGTCATTAGTCCCGTTAGTGTAATGCATGTTTTTTCTCGGGAGATGGCGGTGATCTTCCCCCGCTGGATGGCGAGATCCGGCGCCGACCTACCGTCGGCTAGTGGGGTTTCCCCCTAACCAGGACTCTCCCACCAGCGGGGCACCGCCCCAGCCGGGACAAGCTCAAAGCTCCCGACCGGTCTCCCGAAATATGTGGTAGTGTAGTGCATGTTAGTGTAAGTGTGTGTTAGGGAAGAGGATAGGACAAAGAAGAGGAAGGGCAGATCGCGCGCGGTCCATGGCTCGTTTGTTAGGGTACTGCTCCGGCATTCGCCTGGTGTTGATCGGAGAAACCACGGAAAACTACCGATCAGAGCACCCGGCCGCTAGAATTCTCCTCCAGGCAGCGACTGAATTCGACCTAGCTGAAAAGCTAGTGTCGAAAATCCTGCCGCCGTCAGGACTCGAACCTAGGACCTCCCGGTCAGAGGCGCTGCAGTGACATCAGTTGATGCACAGAGCTCTCGGTAAAGCTACCGCTCATTGTGGGGCACAAGGTAAATCCGTGTGGTCATTGTAGATAAATCCTGTTACACGAATTTTAGATGAAGCCTTTTTTAAATAAACTAGTGGTTTTAGAATTTTTGCTAGTAGTATAGAAAATTATTTTTTCTCAATACGGCTCTAAATTTTATTTATTTACTTTTTATCAGATGGAGAAAAGAACGCTTAAAAATGGCACAAGCTTCATTTTTCCCTGAATTTTCGAAAATTTCAAAAGTAAAAAATAATGCGAGAAAGTATGTGCTGTCATAACACCAGTAGTTTTAAACAGTGACAAACTACTAGGAAACTGAGAGAATCAGGAACAATAAGTTGTCTGAAAAACAAGAGTTCGGAAACGTAAGGATTATTTAGTGAATGGTGGTATTAACTCCCGTTGTCAGCGCATCCCCCAAATATCTCCCACCCGAGGAGCACCCTCCAGATTGAACAAGGTCTAAACTCTCCACTGGTCTCCCGACATGTGTGCGAGTGTAGTGCATGTTACTGTGTGAGTGTGTGTGTGTGTAAGGGAGAGGATAGGACAAGGAAGAGGAAGGAAAGATCGCGCGCGATCTGGCCGATTTGTTAGGGTACTGCTTCCATTCGTCCGTTGTTGCACGGAGAAAATACGGGAAGCTACCGATCAGAGCAGCCGGCTGCTAGAATTCTCCTCCAGACAGCGACTGAATTCGACGTAGCTGAGAAGCTAGTGTCAAAATTACTGCCGCCGTCAGGACTCGAGCTGAGGACCTCCCAGTCAGAGGGACTTCAGTGACATCAGTTGATGCCCTGAGACACTTAAGCCAGTCCGATATTTGGCGCCGTTAATATTATACTATTACCATTTGTAAGAAATTATCTTATGAACGCAGTCTTCATGAGTTTTGTACATTTTGATAAACGTCGTTTTGTTTCAGAAGATTGCAATGGTTTGCACAAGTGAATGTTTGCATAGAAGTTTAACCACCTACATTCAAACTATGGAACAGAAATGACCTCGCTCCCAATACTCGTTCTTCGCTTTCGTTCTCCGGTCTCGCGTCGCGTCTTCGTCTGTCGATTCGTGAACGGTGGCAGGTTCGAAATCAGAGCCAACTATCCTTTTAATAACATTTTATAGGTTTCGTCTAACAAACGTCAATGAATAATATGCGCGTTATTTAATAAAAAGAAAAGAATTGAGGAACACGTGGCAAACATTAATCCCGAAAAAGTCCATAGGGCGAAATTAGTACGCACAAATTGAAAATGGTGTGAGGAACAAATATATCTAATTACTTTAACAGAAGATGCAATGAAATTTGATTTATAGAGTGACATAAGAACGACAATAGAGTGACACATACATTACTCACGTGCGAAGCAGCAATGAAAACATTCCTTACAAATTTCACAACAGTAACCACAAATAATAAACGAGTGTTCTTACATCTTCAACCAGACGGTAATCCATCACAATGTGTGATGGATGACGTGACACCGATCACAGCACAAACATCACGTCGCTATCACCAGGCTGACAGAGACTGTTTCACCCCAAAGGGTGAAAACGTTGCCAACTGAATGCTTTGTGACGTCACCGACTACTGCTTCCCAGCACCGTGACTGGCAGCGCTTCTACGGTGACGAAAGCAAGTAGACGATGAAGGGCAGTGAATCCTAGCGGCTAACCTCTACCACACCACACTGATGTACATGTTGCTCCTCGGGGATTACCAAACGTCCTCTTGTCCCCGGGTATGTCCTCTTTTTAAGTAAGAAAAACTGTCCGGATGGATTTTACAAGAAAGGATAAAATGTTCTTTTTTTATATTAAAAGGGTGCTCTGTGCTAATACTGTTCTGCTGGCTTTTGGAGTAAATGGGGCTCTAGGGTGTTTATTTTTCAAGCAGAATACCTAAAACAAAAGACTTGCTTCAAGATGTACTGAAAAAAGTTCAAAGCAAGTAAAAGCAAACTTCTAATTGCTGAGGGAGAAATCACCAAATACTTCTCAGTGTCACAGTGGAAAAGACAGAAAAGATAATGAAGTATGCCTATTGTGTGATCGTGAAAGTGATGACTGTTCGAAATATTTCTTTTGTTAGTAACAAATATTTGGTCTTTAAGAAAAATATAGTATTATATTAAATTATTTTATATGAAGATATTATCTTCTTTTTGTGTAAGAAATGCCCTCTTTATCCTTAATGAAAATATGGTAATCCTGTGCTCCTCAAACTTCTTTTCACCGTTAGCGGTAGCTCAGTGCATCAACTGATGTCACTGCAGCGCCTCTGACCGGGAGGTCCTGGTTCGAGTCCTGGGCGGCGGTTTTGACACAGCTTTTCAGCAAGGCGAATTCGTGCTGTCTGGAGGAGAATTCTAACGCCGGCGCTCTGATCGGTAGTTTTCCGTGGTTTCTTCTACCAACACCAGGCGAATGCCGGAGCAGTACCCTACCAAACGGGCCACGGAACGCGCGCGATCTGTTCTTCCTCTTTCTTCCCTATCCTCACCCCTTACACACACACACACACTAACATGCACTACACTACCACATATCCCGGGAGACAGGTCGGGAGCTTAGAGCTTGTCCCGGCTGGGGCGGGCCCCGTTGGTGGGAGAGTCCTGGTTAGGGGGAAACCCCACTAGCCGACGGTAGGTCGGCACCGGATCTCGCCATCCAGCGGGGGAAGATCACCGCCATCTCCCGAGAAAAAAACATGCACTACACTAACGGGACTAATGACCAAGCAGTTGACGCGCCCGGAACCACGAAGAAATCAATCAAACGTTTTAATAAACCGTTGCGTGATGCACCAATCTCTAATGGGTAGTTGCATTTCGTAGATCAAAATAATCGAATTTGCTGGTCACTTGTTCTCCATACTGATCTTTATTTTCTGCAATCGACCGAAAGATATTTGCTCTATGGTTTCTTTGATAAATAATTAAATTTCATCATGCAGACTGAATTTAATTTTTTTCCTTCCAGCTGCTGTCTTAAAACAAGACAATTATTGCTGAAAATCCAAAAGTTTAGGCTAAAATAGGAGGTCCCATTGTTATCGGTAATTGAGAATAGATTATTAGGTTAATTAAATGTGGTCATCACTGAGAACTTTTCTATGGACATACAATAAATACTGAATAAAAATTGCAATCGAAATAAGATATGTACGGCATTGATATGAAATGGCGGTACTGCCGTACGTCAGCATAAACATATATTAACATCATATGTTGCCAAAGCATCAATTAACTGATTTCCTTCCATCGTATAAGTAGCAGCAAATACAGATACAAAACAACTGGAAGCAACATTATGCCAAGACTACTCAAGTCGAATAAAGCAAACTAAACTAGACCATTACTACACATTTCTAGTCCATTTACAAACAATTCAGCACATTGCACAAATCATTGAAGCAAAAATAAGATCGTTACTTTATAAACCTGTCCTATTCGGTTAAATGAAACAGAATCCAACCAAAACAAACGGCAAATAGTTCAATCTAATTCCACAGAATGTTTCGATTGCCCTGTGATATGGCAACAATAATCAACTGCTATTCTTTAGAATTTAGCGTAGACAAAGGCATGCGCAGACGAACACTACACGGGGACTCTGCAGTTTTGGGTCCCCTATCTACTTCGCGTTTTAATTTATATACATTTTACTTGTACCAGTCAGTTTCTCGCCCTTAAGAAGGTACTTCTTAAGAAGAAAGAGTAATGTAATGCAAAGTGAAAAAACGACGAAATTTCATGTGTTTACTATCGCAGTAATGTAAATTTCTGCATAATTCGTGAGATTTTATGGTGACCCATAAATTGCTGATGATACCACGAAGTGTTACAGGGTTAGTACTGCCTCGACCAAATTAAAATCTCGGCTCCGCTACTCTCCGACTCGATTTTTAACGTTTGGCCTCGGCAGTATTAACACTCATAACATTTCTAGGTATATTAATAGCTATTAACTTATATCTAACAAACACACTTCTATACTTCAAGAAGTTTTAATTGCTGATTATGATATTAAAAAATTGAAAGCTCTCTTCAAATGTACTCAAGATAGGCTTGTGTGAAATTATTCTGGCATTTCTGTATAATGTTCTGTAAATACTGTAAAATTTAAATTTATTCATGTTCGTTTCATTTCTAAAAGTAGGAAATGACTACTATTCGTGGCAATGGAAATAAATACAGATAAAACCTAGAGGCGATTCATTTGAATAAGACATTTTCATGTTATACCTGAGTTATTAGTATGGCTGTAATTACAATATTTTAATATTACGTAACTATTTTCAGTCATCCGAGAAAGTCTGTGCTATTGTAGCACCTCTATACCTTTTTTTTTAATGTGGCATGTGTTGGTAGTATCTCAAGATGGAATTTTTCGTCTTTCTTGATCCTGCCGTAAGATGCCGCATGATCGCTACCGTATCAAGCAATGCTGCAGATCAAGTTACTCTAGCGGCAGAACTGAGAATGACGCAAAAAGTTGTGCTGAACTCCATCTTGGAGATACTACCTATAGATGCCACGTTAGAAAAACCCAAGTATAGTTGTATTTTGAAATGTATTTTTGGGGGTTGTAGGAGGGATCGACTCCAATTTACCGAATATTTTCAACGCAAACGCATTCACAGTGATCATCCTTGCACTCCCCGAACTCGGACTATGGACTATGTCGGTCCTGTACCAACCATCCCATACACAGTGCGACCAATTTATAAATATGCCGGTCGCGCGGGGATTTGGCCTCGGGGAACGGGGCCGCGGATGCCGGGAAACTGGAGAAGGTAATCGCCGAAGATTGAAGGTGGCTTTTCGCTACTGGAAAGTTTAAATTGTAATCACGTTATAGAAGATGCTGCATTTGTTCGTCGCCGCTCTGATACATTTTTTGACATCCAAATAAGATCTGGTTCACTCGGTAAAGAATGACCTGCGGTATTGCAGTAATCTGTTCTTGTATATTGTGCCTTGTTTTCTCTTCCGCGTAGGGATTTGTCGGTTATATGCGAACTTTCAGAAACCCTCAAAGAAAGAAATCGCACGGAGTCTGATAAGGTGAGCGTCTAGGCCATAAACCACGTGTGAAAATTTTGTCTCCATAAACGGCATGTAAATTCAATCAGGATAGCGGCGGCAGGACTTTCAACACTAGCTTTGCAGCTACGTCGAAATCAGTCGCTGCCTGGAGGAGAATTCTAGCGGCCGGCTGCTCTGATCGGTAGTTTTACGTGGTTGCTCCGATCAACACCAGGCGAATGTCGGAGCAGTACCCTACCAAACGGGGCACGGACCGCGCGCGATCTTTCCTTCCTCTTCCCTGTCCTAACCTCTCCCCTGACACACACACTTACACTAACATGCACTACACTACCACATATTCCGGGAGACCGATCGGGAGCTTAGAGCTTGTCCCGGCTGGGGCGGTGCCCCGCTGGTGGGAGAATCCTGGGTAGGGGGAAACCCCACTAGCCGAGAGTAGGTCGGCGCCGGATCTCGCCATCCATCTGGGGAAGACCACCTACATTAACGGGGTTACTGACCAAAGCAGTTGACGCGTCCGGAAACACGAAAAAAACAAACCAATCAATAAGGATAGTAAATTCCTTGAAAATGATAGTAATTACGCTCATTTGTCAAAATTCAGAAGAATGGCTCCAGGATGCGATGTACATTCTATCTACGTGTCATAGACTAACCTTTTCTGTTTGAGAGTGTTTGTAGCGAGCCATCACAAACCGACTACTCAAGAAGACTGGAAAGCATGCCTTTTGCAGGGCGAGGCCTTGAAACGCTCCCGTGCGCAGGGGAGTTCAGCGCACTTTCCCCGGTGAGGAGTGGCCAGTCCGCCGAGCAGAATTGCCCACGATCGCCGCACACTAATAAAATAGTGGACTGTTTTACCCGCGCACGTTTTCTTGAGCTGTCGCCACGCTGGTTGCGAGGGGAATGGGAATTTTGGGTATTTTGATAAAAGGAATTTTACATCCAATTTGTAGTTTGTTTTTCGGTGCAAAATAGTTTCTATTACACGGAAGCAAACATATCTGGTTGTCAGATTTTGTCTACAACGCTCGCTGCTATCATTTATTCTTAATTCAAATAAAGTTGGCAAAGCTCTCAACAACCAATTTTTTTCTTTGATCGAAACCTATTTATTGCATGCAAATAACAGCCCTGTTCATAAACCACCCCTCATCAGCCTCTTAATAGCAATTTACTTATTTACGCTTTCTAAGCGACCGCTTTTAGAAAAATTGTAAGAATCCCAAACACCGGATTCACAATGCCTCAGCTTCATTCACCCTCATTTACCTAGGTTTCAAGTCCCTACGGTGACAGGATTTTCGATACTATCTAGATAGCTAAGTCGAATTCACCCGCTAAATGCAGGAAAAATCTAGCGGCCGGCTGCTCTAGTCGGTACTTTTCCGTAGTTTCTCCGATCAACACCAGGCGAATACCGAAGCAAAACACTAACAAATGAGCCACGAAGCGCGCACGCTCTTTCCTATCTCTTCCTACCTCACCCCATTCTTACATACGCATCTACATGCACTACACTACCGTACACATCTGCCGCCTTACTAATAAAGGTCTGATTTAAGTCAGGAGTAACATATTTACTTCGGAAGTAACTACTTTCAGTGTAAGCGTGGAGTAAGCGATGAGTAATTTTCTACTAATAATCGCGGAGTAAGCGATGAGTAACTACGCCAGCGTTACTCCACAAACAACGTTTGGCAACGTCTAAAACCCCGTGTCGACTTCTCAAATCGAATGTTCAATCGATAGTTTCGTTCGTTTGGCGTCTGTCCTGGCAGTTTGTTGTTGTGAATCAGCTGTGAGTGATCGTAAGTCAGCATGGATTTCTTCAACGAAATTGAAGACATTGAAGCTGTGGAGGAAGTTGAACTCATTGAGATGATTTGTGAAGACCGTCTGAGGAAGCGGAAAGTATATCGCCTCAGACGGAATCCTTTCGAGGAATATTCGGCGGAGGAATTCCGGAGGAAATATAGATTTTCGAAGGAAGGAGCGATGGAGCTCATAGATATATTCGGGGAGAGTTTGTCTTCTGAAAGTGCCGAGGTGGTAAACTTTCACCGGAGATTCAAATACTTACAGCACTCAGGTGCTGGGGGCGAAATATGGTAACGTATTCGTGGAGTGCAATTGCTGTATACTGCTGCATGGTTACATAACCTAAATTTTAATGCATATCCTTTCAGATGCAAGACGACTGTGCGGACTTGCATGGCATTAGCCAACAGTCAGTCCCCAATATTTGCAGGAGGGTGGCTCTTAGCATTGCCAGAGCTAGGCCAAATTATATTTACATGCCGCGAACAATTGAAGAGGAAACACAAGCCGCCCATTTATTCTCTTCAGTAGCCGGATTCAGAAATGTAATTGGGTCCATAGACTGTACCCACATCCGTATTCCCAACATGAGAACGGATGCGGGGCAACACTTCTTCAATAGGAAAGGCTTTCCATCCTTGAATGTGCAGGTACTTCTTACAAATATTGACTGTAGTAAATGTTTATTTGAAAAAAATTGTAAAAATATGAAGTAATTGCAAAACATGAACTCTACATGAAATATATTTTCAGGGCGTTTGCAACGCCAAATTGAAATTTGTTGATATTGTGGCGAGATGGCATGGAAGTGTCCACGATGCCAGGATTTTTAATGAATCCCGACTGCGGCGGAGATACGAGGCAGGGGAGTTCAGAGGAAGGTTGCTTGGGGATTCTGGCTATCCCTGCACTCCGTATTTATTTACCCCTGTGCGGAATCCTAGGCGTGCAAACGAGCAGGCATATAACGCCAGCACAAAAGTACGCGCAACACCATAGAAAGGTGCTTTGGCCTTTGGAAAAGCCGCTTCAGGTGTTTGCTAACAGGTATTTCATCTGTGATCAGCCTTTTAATAACATTTATTACATTCTCATCTCAGTTGCTTCTACATGATTGTGAAGTAATAGCCAACATGTTTTCTCACAGGATTTAGAACATCTCTGGAGCAAACAAAATTGACAATTGTAGCTCTGGCAGTGCTACACAATATTGCCATTGAGCTGAAAGAAAGAGAATTTCCAATAGACCCAGAAATTGAAGAGGATGAGGATGAGCTAGAGCCTATGGTTTTTGAAAACAATCTGCGGGGAGCTGCTGTGCGTGCTGCATTTATTCAAAATAATTTTTAAATTTTCTCCGCTTAATTGAATCATAGCTGGCACAGCAAAGTCCCGATTAGTCTAAAGGGTTTAACTAAGTGTCATTTAATAAAAACGTCTGAAAATTATTGTTTATGTTTATTTTTATTTTGTGATTCTTTTAACATTTCTAACAAAACTTTGTTTTGTTCCATTATAATGGCATGTTGCTCCCGCATGCACTGAAATTGCTCCCTAATGAATTCCAATTTTAAGGAGTGAAGTTGTTCCTGCCTGGCGTCCTCTTTCTGCCTGTATTTTTCATGAGTCATGAATGTCTCCATTCGTAAATTGAATTCCTGTAAAAAATGCAAATTATTAATATTGTGAATTTGACAATAAAATTTCGCATTGTATTATTTAAATGAATCAATTTCACACCTCTGAGGTAGTCTTTTTCTGAGCAGGGTTCTCTTCTGTTGAACAAAATTAAAAAAAAAGGCGTCCTCTTTCTCCCTGTATTTTTCATAAAGAGTCAAGCTTTTTAATAACACTAAATGATAATGCGTAGCTACTCTTCTCTAATCGCAATTTAATGGTAGAATTAAAAAATGATTAGACAGATCAAGTCCTTTTCCCACCTTTCGGCCATTGGCAATTGGTGTGCCAGGTATGTCAGCACAGAGGCTCCTGCTGCTTGTCGCAATAGGTTGCGGACTCTGGAAAAATATTTAGAAAAAAAATAAAGTCACAAGCTTTAGAATAACACTGCATTATTATTTCGAGTTACTCTCCTCTAATTGCAATGCATATAATAGCAATTTGATGGTAGAATTAAAAAATGATTAGACAGATCAAGTCCTTTTCCCACCTTTCGGCCATTGGCAATTGGTGTGCCAGGTATGTCTGCACAGAGGCTCCTGCTGTCTGCTGGTTGCGGACTCTGGAAATATATTTAGAAAAAATAAAGTCACAAGCTTTAGAATAACACTGCATTATTATTTCGAGTTACTCTCCTCTAATTGCAATGCATATAATAGCAATTTGATGGTAGAATTAAAAAATGATTAGACAGATCAAGTCCTTTTCCCACCTTTCGGCCATTGGCTATTGGTGTGCCAGGTATGTCTGCACAGAGGCTCCTGCTGTCTGCTGGTTGCGGACTCTGGAAATATATTTAGAAAAATCAAGCCTCAACCTTTTAAACAACATTATTTGATTCCATATATAATTGCTTATTCAACAATGAAATGGTAGCATTTCACTTATACATTTTCACTGCTTTTTTCCAGGGCACTTTGAATTACATACAGGTGTACAAATATTTGAATCAGTTATTACATATTATATATTTGATGCATCATATAAATATATACTGAATTTATTAGTTTATTCATCTGTGCGTTCAAGAAATTTCTACTTTAGAAGATACACTGAACAAAAAAATAATGGCAAAATATTATCACAATATTCTAGCAATATGCTTAGCAAGAATCCTTACAATTAATTACTTGTCAACATCAAAATTTGACTAATTACAAAATTAATCGCTAACCAAGAAACTTCAGAATTTTGGTTAGAATTCACATTTTAGGACATTAATCAAGCAGCAACTTTGAATTCACAAAGTCTTGTGCAGATCTAGTAATTCCCTATATAACAAATTCTCTCATAAAACCAATAATATTAATTAACTTACCACGTTATGCAAGTTGCCACCATCTATAATTAGTATTTCGTGATTATCAGGTTCCGTCTGTGAAAACAGCAGATAATGATTTTTTTAAATTATTTTATACTTTACATATAAGTTTGGCTTGGTTATCTCAGAAGGAAAGATACTTACGTCGCAATCCATTTCATTTGTGCCTTCGGAAAAATCCAGAGGCAGCATGGATAGTATATCCATGGCTTGTTGAGATGGTTGTGCCGGCATTGGTCCACCACCGGTTTTCTTCGTGCCCTGTTTATGGGCACTAATTTCCTTTTTTGAGGCAATTTTCATTCCTCTCCACTGAATTTTGATCTGTTTCAGGTCTCGCTTCCGCGAGTTATGGGCATTGAATCTGAACAAATGGACAATATAAACATTTTGAACGAGTAAAATACACCGAAGCGAATACACATTGCACTTCTGTACATACTCATCAGTGAGATCCTTCCACGCTTGCGTCTTCGCTTTGTTCACCGAAGTGGAATTCTCTTTTTTATTTAATACGGGAATGAACTTTTTTACAAGTTCCAAAAGCAGCTCCTGTAGCAAAATCAGTCATGTTAAATACGCACCGCATACGAAATCTGTTCTCGATTTTTAAAACCAGATACCGTTTTTATAAAAATGATTTGTACAATATGATATACATACCTTCTCTTCCCTCTCCCAATTTTCGCTTCTTTTACGCTCCATTTTAATATTCAAAGCAAAAGCACCAAACACAACACAGAAGCACAATTCCCAACACACCGCTACACACCACCACACGAGACGCACGAGACGATAATAAAGTTTGTACTTTCGAATACACCCGACTATTTCCTCCTTACTCAAAGCTTAAACAAGGTACGACTGTGAGTAGCGGTTGCCATGGAAACTACGACACTCTTACTTCCAGCTTACTCTACGCTTTCGTTACTCCATGTTTATTAGTAAAGATTTTGGCTACTTCAAGCTTACGCTAGAAGTAAATTTTACTCAACGTTTATTAGTAAGGCGGCTGGAGTTTAGAGATTGTCCCGGCTGGGGCGGTGCACCGCTGGCGGCAGATACCTGGTTAGGGAAAACACGAACGCCCACGAGTAGGTCGACGCCGCATCTCATCATCCAGTGGAGAAAATCACCGCCACTTTCCGCGATAGAAAACAAACACTACACTTACGGGATTAATTACTCTAGCAGTTGACGCACCCGGAATAATCAATCAAGGAAACCGGAGAGCGGGGAGATTTCGGGGATTAGGAACCGTGGCCATATGGTGTTAACGGTCCTCGCTCCATTTCAGTTGCATTTCTTCTAGTGATATGAGGGATATGAAAGTGTCGTGATGATTTTTTAAAACTTTATTTTATAAACAGAGCCTTCCTTACCTTCCTGGAAGAGCATCTGGTGCGGTAGAATACCAATGTCGGAAATGAGGGTTATCGACTTGCCTCGTAAAAAGCGAGTGTTTGGGTTGTGACCGGAATGTGAACCCAGCGCTCACGCAAGACCCATTGCTTGATGTTTTTTATCCTGCGAAGAAACGGGAGAAAAGCGAGGTTTTGAGCTCCGATGACGTAGAATGCATCAGGCATACACAAATGACATATTGCGTCTAAACAAGAAAATAGAGGTTCGTTACCGGTAGACAACTCCTGAGAGTAATATAGCTGAAAATGGTTTAAAAAATTAATTTAACCCAAAAGAAGGAAATATAAATATGTTCAATGCATTTAAAATATTGTAAATAATTCTTAAAAAAGTCATTTACGTCAAAAAGACAATATTAATAAAATACCATTTTTTTGTATATAAAAAAACATTCCCCCATTAACTGACATTCCTCTAAAACACCACTTTTTTCACGGGGCAAACACTGGTTGCTTAATGCAGGTTTCACTGGAGTTAGCAGCTTCCTCTGACGCCACAATTGGGAACAAATTGAATATAGCGTGCTCAGGAGGTTCCTTTAGCGTGCGACGCATGTCCCGTTATTACTCTCGGGGATTCTGGTGGAGTAGCCTTTTCCCTAACGTTGGAGTTTGCGCATGCGCAGTAGCTCTGAAGTGAGTTATCAGCGCATGGGTAACGAGTTGCACACTGTGGAAGAACTCTCTGAACTTCTTTACTTTTTGCAAGTTTTTACTTATTTGGGACAACCAGGATTGGAATAACTGTTTTTATAAAACTATTACTTTAGTATTATGTCTGTTTATTCATCCTTAACCTCTTTAACGACGTTTTGAATATGTGAATTCATCCTTAAGCAACTTTTAACTGTGTGATCAATGTTCTTAAATATAATGTGGCAAATATGGTATTGTCAATAAATTTAACATTGTGTAATCAATGATTAACACAAGTAGAATCGAGTTTTGACAAACACATGAACTGAATTAATAACATTAATACATGTGTGAATTTTGTCTGTACTATTAAAATTTAACATTTTAATTTTTTTCAGATGTCCCTTCATCGGTAACCTTGGGAGGAATTTATTCATATTAGAAGCTCACAATTATTACAGCCGGTTAAACTTATGTAATGAATGGGAATTAAATAAACTTCTTACATCTACGCTATATCTAACTTATAACTATTTTACAATAGCCGCTTTGGATTATTAATAGTTTAACAAAATCTAGATAATAGTGTTTGGAAAGTTCTCCTTACAGTTCTTTTTACTATTATTACTTCCATTCATACTCACATTCGCTCATAAACATAACACATTCACTCAATCCTACACACTTCACTGCAGTATTTATACATTTTTACTTTCTCGCTTCCGCTTACGCAATAGTAAGTTGTGTAATGCTGCGCGAAAAAAAAAACGAATTTTCGGCAGAAAAACTTTCATTACAGGGCGCTGTTAACAAAAAAAAGGATAAATGCAGCTAAATTTAGAAAAAAAAAGGTGTAACCAGAATCCCTTGTCGCCACAATCCCACATGTTTCGTCGCAATTTAGAAATTTTCGAACAAACCTGCATGTGTTTAAGATGATCAATTTTTGCATAATTTTCTAGGTATATTTTGGCATTTGAAAAAGTTTCAGATTTTTATGGATGTTGTTTGGTATAACCCCTGTGCACGAAATGACCAGAGGAACAATATAACCTTTTTGGAGATGCCATAGTGTCTTGACTTCAGCTGCTAGTTTGTGTACTTTGTTATTTTTTTCTGGATGTTTTCTTGAAGATTAGCTGTTTGTGAAACAGTTATGTCAATCAGGTAGCCAATCTTTTGTCGTTTGTCTACAAAAGTTATATCTGGTCTGTAATGATGAATAGTTTTATCTGTAATCATTTCCCTGTCATGGTACAACAAATAGTTTGCATTTTCAAGTACAATATCGGGAACATACTTGTATTATGGGCAAGCCCTCTCTTGTAGGTTGGATTTCGCCGCCAGTTTCTGGTGAATAATATTTGTAACTTGATTGTGCCTATAGGTGTAATCTGTATGGGTCATTAATTTGCATCCTGATGTGCTAATGCTTTCAACTGTTGTATGGAATTTTCTACATTTGTCATCTATTGTTTGTTTGAGGATATGTTTTCTGTTTATTATTATTATTATTATTATTATTATTATTATTATTATTAAACACCTCGGGAATGCTCATGGTCAGCGTAATAGCTTCGCGTGCTGTGGTCCTGGGTTCGAGTCCCGGTCGAGAGAAAAATATAGTTGTAGCTTTCTTTTAAAATCGTTCCAATTTCTGTAGCTGTGTAACGAAGAAAAGCTCAAGCAGGCGGATCCTGCTAGTTACGGTGAAGAGAATACGTCATGTTCGCCTCATGACGCTCATACATCCCAGTATGGGAATTTAATAGGCCCATGCATGGGTAACTGGTACCGTGGGTACATGGGGACATCGGTAGCTGGCCGGCGAAGACGCATCACCGACCCAATAACGCCAAATAGAGTCGAATCTTATTATAGTGAACTTCTGGGGACTAACACAGTTCACTATATCCGACGATGTCAAAATTAAACAGAATTTCTCCATTGAGATGAATTTTATTAACAACAACACCGCAAAACACATTAACAGGACGAACTGAAAATTTCAATATATACTTTGCCTTTAAAAAGTCAACTTCTTTTCAATTGTTTTCTTCGTACTTTTTCATTGGTATTTTCTCTAGATCCTTCTCCAAAATTCGTGTTCTTTCCATAATTGATTCTACATTGACCTCTGTGTCTATGTATCGTCATGCAGTCTTGATCCGTTTGGCACCGTTGGAAATCAAGCTGCCTACTGTTGAAATTTGTGGCACTGAGGCGATAAATTCTTTTCATGAGAGAATTGATTTCCACGTTGTATTTACTAGGTTCACTATAGCCGAGCCTATTCTTAAGCTTATTTGTTATGTAAGTGAAACGGGACCAGTGACTTAAGTTCACTATAACCCAGGGTTCACTGTATCCGAGTTCACTATAACCGCAGTCGACTGTACTACTCGCGCAACTTTTCTTGAACGATGGATTGAAGAAATGCGGGCGGAGTGGAGGTATTAGTTACACAGTCGGCCACTAGAGTATTTACAACAATGCCAACCTCTGGAAAATGAAAGTCAAATCCACTACGTGTACGGCGATATCATTGCTCTGGGTAAGCAACGACAGACACTAGATATAAGTTTTAGGTGCTTTCCTTGAAAGACGTGGACCTACCTCAGCCATTTCTTTAGGTAATAATAAGAAAGCTAAACAGAAATTCTCGACTATGATAGCAACTAGCTTTGGCTAGCTTATGTTTCGGCCAACGAAGTTTTAATGCTTAGAACGTTGTCGTCAGTGCTCGTTGCGAGCTTTTCCCTTCAACTGTTTATTGCTCAAGGGAGGGGGAAGCAAGGTCATCGTTCAAGGAAAGTTGCGCGAGTAGTACACGAGTGTGATATTACGATACGAGCTAGTATCGTAATCTTCACAAGAGTGTATGACCCATTACATCGAGTTTCATACGGTACTTTTTCTACGACTTTTATAAGTGAAACATTTACACTGAACCGTTTCGTCGCAGTAGACATGCAGGATTCAGCCAAGGCCACCTAGTGGGCAGCAACCTTACCTACCGCAGGTGGCATTGGTTTACCAGCCCGCCTGCGAGAGAGTACGAAAGTTGCTGCAATTATTCCGAGGTCACCATTTTCCCTTTTTCTCTCATTTCTGGTGGCTCCAACTCATCCTCTAATTCACTATACATTTCAAACTAAACAATTAGCCGGTTTTTAAGGACAAACACCCTTCAACTGTTTATTGCTCAAGGGAGGGGGAAGCAAGGTCATCGTTCAAGAAAAGTTGCGCGAGTAGTACATACAGTATTATCATCATTGTTGTTTTTGTTGCTTCTCGGTAGCGGTAGCTCAGTGCATCAACTGCAGCGCCTCTAACCGGGAGGTCCTCGGTTCGAGTCCTGACGGAGGCAGGATTTTCGACACTAGCTTTTCAGCTAGGTCGAATTCAGTCGCTGTCTGGAGGAGAATTCTAGCGACCGGCTGCTCTGATCGGTAGTTTTCCGTGGTTTCTCCGATCAACACCAGGCGAATGCCGGAGCAGTACCCTACCAAACGGGCCACGGACCGCGCGCGATCTGTCCTTCCTCTTCCTTGTCCTATCCTCTACCCTTACACACACACTTACACTAACATGTACTACACTATCACATATTTCGGGAGACCGGTCGGAGCTTTTGGGGGGCCGTTCGTGGGAGAGTCCTGGTTGGGGGAAACCCCACTAGTCCGGTAGGTCGGCGCCGGATCTCGCCATCCAGCTGGGGACGATCACCGCCATCTCCCGAGAAAAAATATGCACTACACGAACGGGACTAATGACCGAAGCAGTTGACGCGCCCGGAAACACGAAAAAATCAATAAATAATGTGTGGCAGCACCCGGCCCTGGGCGAGGCGGACTGGCTGGTGCTGCCGCGGGGCGAGGGGGGCGTGGCGGGCGAGCGGGCGTGGAGCGCGCGTTGGCGGGCGTGGCGGCGCGCGGGGCGGGGCGGGCGCGTGGAGCTGGAGGCGCTGCACCGGCCGGCGCCCGCCGCCGCCACCGCCCGCGCGCCCTTCGCCCTGTGGACGCCTGGCGAGCGCCTGCGCGGCGCGCCCTCCGTGGCGCAGCTGCTGCGCGCGCGCCTCGACCTGGCCGGCGCCCCCGTGCGCTGCATCCTGCCCTTCGTGAGTGCGCACGGCCACCGCATTAGCGAACGTATTTTCATTTAAAGACATTTGTTTAACGAACAGCATTCGGTAATATTTTATAGAATTTATGAGATATTTTGAATGACAATTTTGTATTACAACTATTTTTATTTTACATATTTTTAAATATTTTGTCCTAATTTCATGTTTTTACGTATTTTTCCTATTACTATATATTTTGTAACAGATTAATATATTTATACCTTCAAACGGAGCATTTGAGATACGAGTTCGCAATGTATGTTACTGAAATCATCTTTATTACAAAGCGAGGTAATGCCCTTCAGTGTCTACCGGACCTACTTCACGAATTGTAAAACTTACTCTCCCACCTCTACTTTTTTTAGAAAAGGGTATTCCGTGTTATACTACGGTTTTTACAGACGTGCGTTTGAAGTAAATCAGCTTTTACGGTGTCATCCAATCGGAAAGCCGAATGCCACCATTATGACGTCACTGTACTGACGTGGAAGATCCCGATTGGACGGCACCGTCACAGCTGATCAAATGTCAATCGCAGCACGTTGAAAATTGCAGTATAAGGAGGAAGGGATGTGCTTGCTGATGTTTCATAGATCCCGTGCGTAACTCGATCAAAAACTAACAAATATTTGTACAAATCATTGTTTTATCGTGATGTTGGAGTAGGCTTTGGGGGTATATGTTCCCCTCAAACTAACGGACCCATTACAGACACTACGGAACTACTATTCAGGAGAACAGTAACTCCTCTGAAACAACATTGTGTATACTATCAACATATTTTATATTTCAGAAGAATCTTGTTTACAATAACTTCTATAGAAGTGGAACCCTCCTTCAGTCTCTCCGAATCCGTGTTAAGATGTGATCAACGACATTCTGCACTCGTAAAATGTTTATTATATAGAGGAATTTTAAACACTATTATAATTTTTATTTTCTATATCTTCTATTTTTTCTTACATATTTTGGAAAAAAAATTACATACACATACACATATTTTATCATTTTATTATAATAAATTCCTAAACATAATACAGGGCTCAGAAACAATCTAGTGTTTAAAACATGGTTTAGTAACCTCCCACAAAAATGAAGACGCGGGGGGGGCAGTGGTATTTTTTATTAACCCGTTGACTCTGTTTCTCCAATACTTACGTGGATTCTGGTTGGAGCCAGGCAGCTTAAGGTCTTAAGTTACCTAGGCGCGAGCTCACCAGATAGCATTACTAAGCACCTAAGCGAGAAGCATTGTGCATCAACTAATTTTCCCAATATGAGGTAGGAGCGTTACTCCTTTTTACCTGTATCGAAAGATTTGTAGGCCTTCAGAAATATGTACAATACACGCAATGCAATGCATTTGTAGTCTTCTTCATTTAGAAAACCATGGGCCGCGACTGCACCAGTCCCTTGTGGTCTTCCGCACCGCTACTCCACTACAACAAAAATTATAGGGAAAACAATAATCTCATATTTCTTCTACGAAGGCTCTCCAGCCCCCAACCGAGTCTTGGCCTCCTCAAGCCATTTCTTCCATCAATGTCTATTCCTGTCCTTTATTTTCAACACTTATCCCCTTGATGTTTTTGCATCTCATTGAACAGACTTCCCGTGATTGGTCCGGTATTCTTATGTAAGACGTATTCCTAGACGATCCGGTAGTTTCCAGTTTTCTCGTCGTTTTGGTTTCAGGATATAAAGGATCCACAAAATAAACGACCGGCAGCCAGATTCATCATGGCAGTATGGGAGATTCTCGTTGAAACGATGAATTTTACGTGAGTAAAAAGCCATCTGCAAGCTGAAAAACGCCAGGCTCGGTAACACGAACCATGTGACTATCAATTAGCACACTTGCACTACCCCTAGGTAACTGCTTTTTGTTTTCTCCTCCTCAGTATTCCTGGAAAGGTGGGAATTTATTCATAAATTTATGGATTCATAAACTGACACCGATTAGACTTGAACAGTAGGGGCAGGGTTGTTCTAAAGATAAAAGCGGCCGGCCCGCTTTAACATACATAACGTATGACACGTATGCGACAATCTACTGACTTTTGATTTTGAGGCGATTTATCTAGGTTTCTTTTTCAAACCACAGCACAGCTTCTATGTAGCCTTCCACAAAGATTAGCTGACAGTGCACCCGATTTCACTGCGGTCAAACCAGGCACCGCAGTGCCGAACCATGTGGAAACATGCACTTAACCTGACCAAGACCGCATTCCCCCAACTGCACTTCAGAAGCGGCTGTAATGGCATTGGCCGTTTACGAATGGATCCATAATCTATTTCAAGAACTTTTGGAGATGGTGGTAAATGTAATAAAAGCTATAGTCACGTGATAATATTTGTGAACTGATGATCATCCTGAAATGAAGAAAGAAAATGCATGTAATGTTGCTTTTCACAGTAATGTTCATGATATTTCATTATTTAGCAGGCTTACACAATGTACACGCTTTAGTAAAATATTATGTATATTTTTATACCTCCATATATTCCGTCGTAAGCTTTATTTTCTTATTTATTACATCAGGCACGTTGTTGTTATTGTGGAAAGTGGCGAGAAATAGAGTGTTTTCTGATGCTTGCTGAGTGTTGTGTAACTTATGTATTTTTGTATAGTTCTTCCATTCTTGAGTTACATGATCACAATGACTTTTGTGTTTGCAACTTATTCAGTTTTGGAAGGAAAACTGAGGCGAATTAATTAAACCATCAGAAAACTTACTCGAATTGTACTCGAAGTGTATGAAAAAAAGATACTCCGAGTTCATTCTATTAACCACCACCCCCACTCGATGAGAGACATTTTCGGTCAACCCTAATTTGCTTTCTTTCCACTAATTTGAGAATTTAACATTCAACAGACGACATCTTAAACGAAACATTTAAGCAATTTTTCAAATTCCTGAATACTAATTTGATTTAGCCTAGACCATTGAAGCATTCTTCTTAACTACCGCTACTAGATATATTGTTTCTAAGTCGTCATTAATATATTAATAAATCTCTCGACGTAGCTTTTGAAGACAGAATTATTCAGTTTATTAAAACGATTTTTATGTAAAACTGAAAATGTGTGACTATTGAGGTTACAGAAAGAAAATAAGTTGATTTCAGAAAACTCAGTAGTAGGATGGTGAGACTGTAATCTATGTTATGTAAAAATTTTGCGATTAATAAACTTAATTTTTTTATTTGAATAGTATTTTCATTGTATGCACAAAGGTAAAATTTGTGAACCTAATTTCGATCTTGCGAAGATCTTTTATATTTTTATGTAAATAAATATTCTACTAATAAAACATACTACAAAATCACTACGTTACTGATCATATTTTCATTTAAATACTTCTGCATTCTCTGAGACTAACTATTACTTACAACTTCTAGTATAAGACGCTAAAAACTAGTGGAAAGTGTCTCCTGAATATTTCTATTCCCTGATTAAACATTAACGTATTTTAAATGTAACTATTTTAAATGTTTATTTATGACTACAGCTTCACTTTTATGCTGCAACAGTACCAGATTAATTAATTCATTCATTCATTGCCATTTTTATATTATTTGCACGTATCTTATCTTTTATGTAATTAACTGCCACCCAATTGCAGTTTCAATAAATGTATCTTTAAGTGCCAATGTCGGAAGGCCGCGCCGTCGCACTGGTCCTACCGCAGGTGCAGTATTGCAAGCAACGAAGGACGAGCCCACAAGCAGTGTTCAGTGCCTTGCCCGAAGATTTGGCGTCCCGAGGACGACTGTGCATAGAGTTTTGCATGACGACGCCCAGCACCCGTTTCATTTCACGCCGGTGCAAGGGCTGCGGGATGACGACCTTCCCTCGACGAATAGCATTCTGCGAGTGGTTGCTGCAACGCGACAGAAACGATGTCGAATTCATTGCACGCGTGCTGTGGACCGGCGAGGCCATATTTACATTAGATGGCCTCTCCAATGCACATAATTGCGATTGGAGAGCACCCGAAAACGGTCGTGTGACGTGGCCGCGCTGCCACAAGTTTCGGTGGAAAATAAATCTCTGGACCGGAGTTCACGCGGTATATCACGAGGCATGCAATTGCCAATTATGTGCTACTCGTACACTAGCGTGGCGAAATATGAAAGACTGCGTGTCATCGTGATTCCCGGCCTTACGATCGCAGTGGTACTCTCCGTATGCGGGTGTTAAGGGACATCTGTATACATCAATGGTTCGAAGGCCCTGATTAGATTGTATTCTACCAAACGCCCGGTGAAAGCACGATTTCATAAAATGTATAAAACTGATATCACTGCAGTGCCTGACTCGGAGGACTAGAGTTCGAGTCCCAACGATGAGAGGATTTTCGGTACTAACTAGATAGCTAGGTCGAATTCAGACGCTGTCTGGAGGAGAAATCTAGCGGACGGCTGCTCTGATCGGTAGTTTTCCTTGGTTTCTCTGATCAACACCATGCAAATGCCGCAGCAGTAACCTACCAAACAGGCCACGTACCGCGCGCGATCTTTCCTTCCTCTTCCTTCTCCTATCCTCTCCTCTTACTTACATACACTTGCACTTATATGCACTGTACCACCACACATGCCGGGAGATCGGTCGGGAGCTTAGAGCTTGTCCCTGCTGGTGGGAGATACCTTCTTAGGAAAATACGCAAACCGACTGGTAGGTCGGCGCCGGATCTCGCCATCCACTGTGGGAAGATCCCCGCGACCTCTCGAGGAAAACACATGCACTTCACTTACGTGACTAATGACCTTAGCCGTTCACACGCACCGGGAGCGGTAGCTCAGTGCATCAACTGATGTCACTGCAGCGCCTCTGACCGGGAGGTCCTAGGTTCGAGTCTTGACGGTGACAGGATTTTCGACGCTAGCTTTTCAGCTAAGTTGAATTCAGTCGCTGTCTGGAGGAGAATTCTAGCGGCTGGCTGCTCTGATCGATAGTTTTCCGTGGTTTCTCCGATCAACACCAGGCGAATGCCGGAGCAGTACCCTACCAAACGGGCCACGGACCGCGCGCGATCTGTCATTCCCATTCCTTTTCCTATCCTCCCCCTTACACACACCACTTCCGAACATGCACTACACTCCACATATCCCGGGAGACCGGTCGGGAGCTTAGAGCTTGTCCCGACTGGGACGGTGCCCCGCTGGTGGGAGAGTCCTGGTTAGGGGGAAACCCCGCTAGCCGACGGTAGGTCGGCGCCGGATCTCGCCATCCAGCGGGGGAAGATCACCGCCATCTCCCGAGGAAAAACACGCACTACACTAACGGGACTAATGAGCAAAGCAGTTGACGCGCCCGGGAAACATGAAAAAATGAATCAATCAACCGTTCAATCAACAGAGAGCCTGAGGGCTGGGCGTGCGCAGGGCGCGGTGCCGCGTGGTGGCGTCGGAGACGTGGGGGTCGCCGCGGGCGGACGGCCGGGGCCGGCCACGGGCGTGCGGTGGGCGACGTCACGCAGACGGAGGCGCGCGCCGCCGCCGTCCGCTTCACGCAGCCGCTCGCCTCCTCGCGGTGAGGATTAGGTCACCAGGCATTACGTCTTTCTGTAATACTCTTTGTTTTTGACACGGATTGTTGTGTAAGGTTGCCCAGAAGGTAGGTCATTCTGTAATACTGTTTGTTTTGTTATGTATATTCTTTGTTTTATCAGCTTAGGTCATAAGGAAATTAGATTTACGTTATATTGTAAAATAGCAAATTGGTGATGGGTTAGCATTAGGGAAATTTAAAGTAGATTAACATTCAGGTGACGGGTTATTAGTAGTAGAAATTATAGTTAGATCAAAACTGTACAAAATAAATATATAAATAATAATAATAATAATAATAATAATAAATGAATACTAAACAAAAAAGTTCGGTAGCGGGTGTGAAACGGGAATGACAAAACAAATAAAAGGAGCAGCCGAAACAAAATCAGGAGAAGCGCAAGGTGCAAAAGGACTGAGCAAGCAACAAATGACAGAACTGTATTCGCGAGTGAGTGATTACCAAAAAACTCCGTGGGCGCCATAAATGAGACTGTCATCAGGGCGCCCGCGAAAACTTAAAATTACAAAACTTCCTACAACGAAATGAAAGAGCTCCACCGCGGAGCAGCCCGTCAGAGAAGTTTCAAAGCAATTCACACGCGCCGCCCCGCCACGCTACGTCCCCAATGCCCCATGGCCCTAGATTGCTCACGGACATCAGTTTTTAAATTTATTTTACGCCAAAAACAGTTAAAACTGCGTATGACGTGCTATGGGGAAAGTGATTTGTGTGCACAGTTTCAAAATTCTGTGATCCCTACACTAAATCATATACTACTTAAATTTTGAAAAAAAAAAGCAGCTCCCATGTAATAAAATCTATTTTCAAGGATAAAAAGGCAATAAATTTTGGCTCTTATCCATGTTGTCCTTCGGAATAATACTTCCTGCCGCGACAACATGGAAACGATAATTTGAATAATTGTATTTCCCACTGAATTCTAGAAGACGTGCACAGAAAATGAAGTTACATTTATGTCCAGAAGCAAAACAAGGGCCATCTCAGCATTTGCTCAATGGATCAGGAAACTGGACGAAAAACCTGATCGAGATGGGTCATTGACCCGGAGGCTGCAATACAATACTTGTTACAGGTTGTTTATACACATTTATACAGTTCAAATGGTAAATAATGCATTATGTATCATTGTTAAAATTAATGTTACTTTTCTTGTGATGCTCAGTATAGTCTCTAATTGTATAGAAACAGTTATGCAGCAGAAACGATTTCACTTGGGAATTTAAACTTTTCTATCGAATTTAATCGTTTAATGTCATCTGGCAAAGTGTTGTAAAATAATGTACATGTATTGTATGTGAATTTTTTGTAATGAGCTGTTGATACTGTCACCTGATGAGTTGTCATCAGTTGCCAGTCACCAGTTGCCCCAGTAGTGTGTCTCACAGGGAGGTTCTTGGGTTCAACTCTCGATTGCGGTAAATTTTCGACACAAGCCATACAGCTAGGATTATTCAGCCGAAGAGTACAAAAGAATTCAAGCGGCCGGCAGCTCTGATAAGTAATTCTGCATCGTTTTTTTGATAAATACATAAACGGGCCGTGGACCAAGCTCGATCTCTCCTTCCTCATTATTTTCCCCTCCTCTCTCCTTACACACGCGTACATGCACTTCAATACCAGAGAAGTCGGAGGTTAGAACTTGTCCCGACTGAGGTGGTGAAGAGGAAACCCAGCAAGTCGACGGGTAGGTCAGGACGAGGACCATCGCCTCCTCCCGTTATAATGAGTACCACACTTAAGGAACTAACTACCATACCTGAAACAAAAATTATCAATCAATCAATATAATGTTGAACTATAAGGCTAAATTAGAATACAACTCCCTTCCTGATGAAAAATTATATTTATTTTTTACTGATACGTTATTGCTTGTCATGGCCTTTGATGCGGACCTCGATATGCACTGCACAGCTTACCTTGATCGAGATGACCGTAGTTACGATGGGAATATGAAAGCAGTTCAATGATACTACATCTTTTTTATGGAGGGAATTATGGGAGAGAATAACGAAAGAGAATTGTCTGAGGGACATTTGAAAACACAAATATAGTCAAGTTAACATTAGTTAATTAATGAGTAAATATGAATAATTAAAATGATGTAAAGAATAAAATATTGTATGTTTCACTAGCTCTTATCATACCTGGCCCAAAACGTCCTCTGGCAAAAGGCCCTCGCATTTTTTGTTGCCGCTGGGTCATCAGAACCGTTACAATGCCCTTGGTACAGAAATAACTGTTCTTGGAGATTTTTCACTTTCAAACAAACCTATGGACAGGCGGAGGCTTATTCTTCCATTTATTTATAAAGCCACTTGGCGTTTAATCAACTGCTACGGTACTATTCATTCGGGAGCTTGAACGTCGCCATAATGACGCCTCAATGGTGGCGTTGAAACTTCCAACTGGATGACACCGTAATAGCTGACTTACGTAAAGAGCCACTACAAATGATCTAGGGGCAATAATGTGCTATGCCACAATTCTGATGAAATTGAGATATTCCTGTAGTTATTAGTATTGATAGATATTGGTATAGTATAGATCGATATTGGAGTAGTAATAGTAGTGATAGTATTGGAGTGGTATAGTATTAGATATTGGTTTAGTAATCAATTTACATATTCTTGGACGTAATGCGGATAGTTCATCTTCTGAATGTTGACAGATTGTAAATAATAAACATCATATGCATGGCTTTATGCTACTTGTTTGTGGAAATGTTTAAACTTTTACTTTCATTTTCTCAAAACTTCGTGTAGTGGCATGGCGTGTTCTTGCTCCGGGCCTTCAAATAAATCGAAGAACAGTCCACTTCGATTATAGTAAACTCGAATATAGTGAATTCTTGGTTATAGTGAACCAAAATCACTGGTTCCGATTCACTTACATTACAAATAAGAATCAGAAGACTCTGAATTTCGGCTATAGTGAATGTAGGAAATTCATCCTGTAAAATACCGCAAGGATCTCGTAGTTTCACTAGTTAGGCGAGTAAAAGGGCCTTCGGAGACTGGTTCCAACAGTGCAAGAGGTATTGAAGGGCGACAACACTGCATTACGATACTTAAAGACAGTAGACAATGCAGAATCAATTTTGGAGAGAGCACGGAGTCGAGGATATAGAGAAATACTAACAAAAAATTTACAAAGCCAACCATAATTTATTTTTATGGTCAAATAAAGATATTGAAATGTTCAGTTGGTGCTGTTAGGGCATTTTGGTGTATCTCTATATTAATAAAATTAATAATTTTGGAGAAATTCTATTTAATTTTGACACCAACGGATATAGCGAACCGAAAATGTTAGTCCCCAGTAGTTCGCTATAACCGGTGTGGGCTGTGTAACGGTGCGCAGGCTGGGCGTGTTCGCGCGTGCGGCGGCGGGCGCGGACGCGCGTCCGGCGCTGCTGCGCGTGCTGTCGGGCGCCCTGCGCGACTGCCTGCTGCTGCCCGTGCGCGCGCTCTGCAACCAAGGTCACTACTAGGGAGCGGATGTCTCTTGCTTCAGGGCGTAGTTAAGTGAAATTTCTTGACAATTAGACACACTACAGTGAGAAGAGTGAGTCACTAGTTAGAAATGAGATGCTGCTGGTATGCCTGTTCGGTCTTGATAGAAATTGTGTGATGTATGGACTATTTGATTTATTATTGTATTGAAGTTTAATTTGGAATGGAGTGGTTTGTTACTTATGAGCCAGGGGGATTTGCGATTAATAGGGGACGGATTTTAATGAAATATCTTTTTTTCTTTTTCACCTTTTCACCACACAATTCATTTTAGTATTGACATTCATTTTGTTATGAAAAAAGGAAATTACCCATTTTTACATAATTTTTTTGCAGTTTTCATCGATTTCGACTGAGTCATTTTTTACCTTTTTCCGTCATTTTTAAAGCATTTTCCCTTCATCGATTTTAATATAATTTTAATAGTAATTGCTTCAAATAATATTTCCAAGATGTAACAAATGTTCTCCACATGCGATTTCTTCGCTCAGAAATTGTAATATCAAAAGTTATAAAAATATAATCTAAGGTTCCTGTGACGCCTATCAGCGCCATTGTCGGTTCAGCCGATTTCGCGATAACAAAAACCGAGATTTCCTGGTAAAGAACAGTCGAAACCACAAGTTTGCAAGCTGAGTTCACTTGAACGAAAGAAAGAAGCCTCGATTACATCAGCAACATATCCCACACCTTGAATTGTGCATATGAATTCCTATTGATAAAATGTTTTACATCATTTTTCGTTGCTTTTAGCGTAAATTAAAACAAATTTAAGAGCATTTGATTGATCAATTGATTGTTGCAGCAATTTGATTGATGCGGAAATTTGATTGATGTAGCAATTTGATTGATGCAGCAATTTGATTGATCCAGCAATTTTATTGATGCAGTCATTTTATTGCTCAATTGTGGCGATGTTTTGGGTCATCCAAAGCCGCCTCCTATTGATTAATGTGAGATATTTGTTTTAAATGACGTCCTATTCGGGGTGGTGGCGGGTGCGCAGGTAGCGACGTGACGCCCGATGCGTGGTCTGCGCGCGCGGCCTTCCTGCTGCTGTACCTGCTGTCGCTGGTGCTGGCGGCGCAGCTGGGCGGGGCGCTGGCGTCGCTGGCGGCCGTGCGGCCCCCGCCGCGCGCGCCCTTCCACGGCCTCCGCGGCCTCCTGCGGGGCGGCTTCCGGCTCGACCTCCTGCACGACGGCGGCGCCTACAACATCTTCCAGGTGCACTCGCACACACCCCCGGGGCCACCGCCCATGATAGCACCAAACACCCGTCAACACCCACGCGCCCAAACACACACATGCTCCCCATGGACAGCCACTCACATTTATCCATTCAGTCACCAATAGCCACACCAACGCACCATGTTGGTGCATTGCCACCGATTTATCACATTTACTCTTCCAGTCACAATCATCCGACCACTCACATTAACTCATCCAGCCCCCGACATAGGTAATTCTCCGTGGGGTCTTTGATAATTACACACAAACAAACGAGAACAATGGGCTGTGCAATCTTTCCTTGCTCATTGTTCTCCCCTCCTCTACCCTCACACACACGTACATGTACGTCAGTATTATACACGTCGGGAAGTCAGCTTGTCCCGGCTGAGGAGATGACCTGTCGGTGGAGTCAGGTGGGGATGAAACCTCACAAACAAACGTGTAGGTCGGCTCAACTAGCGGACCATCGCCACCTCCCGTTGTATGTACTACACCTACGGAGTATAATGACTATACCAGATGATTCGCCTGGAAATAAAAAAAATATCGATCAATCTAAACTTAAACTAAAAGTTACCGGCTTATGTGGCTCAGGGTATCAATTGATTTCACTGCAGTGCATCTGACCGGGAGGAAGTAGGGTTGGGAGGATTTCGAACTAGCTGCATAGATAGGTCGAGAAGGCCACTGCCTGGAGGTGAATTCCGGCTGCCGGCTGTTCTGATCGATAGATTTCCATGGTTTCTACGATTAACACCAGGCGAATGCACTCTAACAAACGAGCCACGGAACTTCTCGATCTTTCTTCTTCCTTGAGCTATCCTCACCCCGTACTTACACACACCTACACTCATATACACTACACAACCACTCTTGCCAGGAGACTATTCGCGAGCCTAGAGCTTGTCCCTGCTGCCGACTTGTAGGTCGCCGCCCGATCTCGTCATCCAGAAGGGGAAGAATATCGCCACCACGGAGAGCGCTAAGGCAGTAGTGGCGTAGTGATCTCGGACCGAAGGGCCGCGGGTTCGATTCCCGCCTCAGACACGGTTGTATTTGTGTTCGACCCTTATCATCACCATTTCATCTTCACAGTTACCATTACGTTAACACCAACAGTGGTCGCTAATGACCTAGACGTTGATGCGACCTTAAATAACTAAAAAACAACAACATGCGAGACTAATGACCTTAGCAGCTGACGTGCCCGGAAACACGAAGCATGAAGCCGCGCGTGACGGTGCGCGTGCGCGTGCGCAGGCGAGCCGCGAGCCGCTGATGCCGCGTGTGGGCGTGGCAGCTGGCGCCGGCGTCGCGCTGCGCGACCACATGGGGCTGGCGCTGCGCCCCGCCGCCCCGCGACCGCTGCCGCTCGCCCTGCTGCGCCTCAAGTACGCCACGCCCCCGCCCCGCCCCACCCGCACCCCGCGCCCCGCGCCCGCTGCCGCTCGCCCTGCTGCGCCTCAAGTACGCCACGCCCACGCCCCGCCCCACCCGCACCCGCGCCCCGCGCCCGCTGCCGCTCGACCTGCTGCGCCTCAAGTACGCCACGCCCCGCCCCGCCCCACCGCACCCCGCGCCCCGCGCCCGCTGCCGCTCGACCTGCTGCGCCTCGTACGCCACGCCCCGCCCCGCCCCACCGCACCCGCGCCCGCGCCCGCTGCCGCTCGACCTGCTGCGCCTCAGTACGCCACGCTCACGCCACGCCCCACCCGCACCCCGCGCCCGCGCCCGCTGCCGCTCGCCCTGCTGCGCCTCAGTACGCCACGCCCCGCCCCACCCGCACCCCGCTTCCGCTCGCCGTGCTGCGCCACTAGAACGCCACGCCCCCTCTCCCGCTCCACCTTCGCCCTCATCCTCCGCCCCGCGCCCGCTTCCGCTCGCTCTGCTGCGCGTCAAGTACGCCACGCCCCCCACCCCACGCCCGCTGCCGCTCGCCCTGCTGCGTCTCAAGTACGCCACGCTCCTGCACCCACCACCCCCACCGTGCGCCGCTACCACTCGCCCTGCTGCACCTCTAGAACACCACGCCCTCACCCACAACTCCACTCGGTGTCCTCAGCTGCTCGCCCTGTTGCGCCTCAAGTACGCCACGCCCCCGCCTTCATTAAAGCGTTTAGAGTAGTGATGTTTCATCCCAACCATGTAACTGAACATCGATGTTCAAAATAAGGCGTTTTTGCACCTTACAGCGTGCAGCAATGGACTGCAATCTCTGTCTTCTGCGCATGCATAGATCGATAGTGGTGTCGATTGCTTTAACGCTTCGACATGCACGACTTGCAAAAACCTCGTAATTACACCATCGATGTTAATAATACGTCGATAAAAAAACATCTGTGTTTTAAAGGTGGTTTCATTATTTCTACCATTACATTCGGGTGCCACGAAATTCAAATTGACAATGACGGTGTTTATTAATGTATATTTAAGATTTCATAGTAAAAAATATATATAATGTAATAAGAAGGTTGAACGCTAGATGAAGGTAGTATTGTGTTTGTTTGGTTTGTAAACAATGTGGCAGTGGTACCGCAAGTTATAATTTCATGTGAACCTTTGCGTAATTGTGAATATGAACATTTTATATCTCGATCAGGTTTTTCGTCTACTTTCCATAATCCTTTAAACAAATGCTGAGACAGCCACTCGTTTTTTTCTGGCCATAAATGTAGCGTTTCTATCTACGCACAATTTTTAGAGCTCAGCGGGGAACATAATTATTCAAAAAATAATTTTCCACGATCTCTCGGCATTAAGTAGATTCCTTTAAGAATGGCACGATAAGGGATAAAAGGGCAAAATCTGTAGTTGATTTGCTTTTGCAAATTATTTTTATTCCACGGGAGCGTTATATCGCTGCCTTAGGACACTTAAGATTGTTTATCCAGAATTCTTTGTTTCGAGAAAAGCAAGTTAGAAAATTTGTAAAGGTGCAGTTACTTATGGAGCGACGTTTGCTTTCTGAAGGAGAGAAAAAAAAAAGAAAAAAAAACAAACATAATCCCTCTTTTACGAGCATACAATCTTTATACACTACATAGATATGAATGAGAGGTCTCCAAAAATGATATAATCTCAAAGAGAGCATGAGTGGACATGTAATGTTTGTGCACTAAGCCATATATATTTTCTCATCAATTCTTGCCAAAAACACTCGGTGCTACTTTTATTGAAAATTCCACGTCATTTGTACATATGATCACAGAGGTCAAGAAAACTTGTTGTATTTCACGTCACCCACTACTCCGTCACACTCATAGCGTTTTCCATTCGTTGCACTGAAACCCACCACAGTGCAGGGCAAAAACGTCATCGCTCCGCAACGGTGCTGCCCCACACCAGTGAAGGGAGGCTACGAATGAAACGGATTCCGGACATGAGTCAGTGCGTGTTAGCTACGCAGTGAGATTGTAGATAGCTGTTCTTGATCTGTCACACTGATGGAACTCGAAAATCAATTTGTCACTGAAGTGCCTCTGACCGGGAGGTCCTAGGTTCCCAAAGCCGGCAAGATTTTCGGCATTGGCTTGTGACCTAGGTCGAATTCAGTGCTGTCTGGAGGAGAATTCTAGCGGCCGGCTGCTGTGATCGGTAGTTTTCCTTCGTTTCTTCGATCAACACCGTGAATGCCGGAGCAGTACCCCCTTCTACACCTTACCTACCACACGCCGTACCCTAACAAACGGGCCACTGACCGCGCGCGATGTTCCCTTCATCTTCCTTGTCCTATCTTCACCCCTTATGCACACCCTTACACTACCACACATGCCGGGAGACTGGCCGGAGACTTAGAACTTGTCCCGGCAAGGGCGGTGCCCCGCTGGTTGGAGATACCTGTGTAGCGAAATCCCCGCTAGTCGACGGTAGGTCGGCGCCGGATCTCGCCATCCAGTGGGGGAAGATCACCGGCACCGCACGATGAAAAACATGCACTACACTTTCGGAATTAATGACCTAATGAGGTCATTTTGTTGCCGCGCCGGGAATCAGTTATCAATTAACTGTTTCGTGCCGTTAAATGAACAAGAGTGTAACGTATTGTAGGGCTACACAGAGCGACCGGCGGGGCGTCACAAAGTCGCTGCGTCAGGGGTTAGACGCCAGGGACCAGGCAAGATTTGAGAACAATGAGGCAGCTGGCAGAAGCAGAGATACGTCGAGGTATTTTGAGAATTCTAAGAGCTAGGGAAATGGATGTCCAAAATTCCTGGCAACGCGACTAGCGCGGGCCGTGTGCAAAACCCAGAGACGTTTCAGATCACGTGGGTGAGAGCTATATAAGAGTGAACGCAGAGCGCGGGGGCGGGGTTTGTCGAGCTGAGTGGAACCCTCGTGCGAACGCACCAAACTTGCGCCAGAGCGGTGCGGAGCCGAGCTAGGCTCGTACGGCAACCCATGTGTTGGGACGCCGTTGTGGACACTATTTCCACGGGTGACCGAGGTCGCCGGAGCTGTATGCTGTGTGCACAAGGCTCGCTGAGGAGTGACGCGGGCCACGAGTCAAACATAACATTTTTAAGGATCGCTCCTGCGATCAGGGGAGTAAACGTCTACCAGAGCTAAGAGTAATTTTCATTATTTACTGTGCATATTGTGAATAAATCTGTACATATTTATTATTGAAGCTCGTGTCTGTGATTACTGTGTATTCCCACGACGTCACAAGAGACCACCCCCTGCCTGCCTGCGCGCGCAGGGTGGAGCAGCTGCGCGGCGCGGGCGTGCTGAGCCGCCTGCCCCGTCGTCGCCTTCGGCGTCGCCGGCGCCCGTGGGGCTGGCGGACGCCGCGCCCGCGCTGCTCGCCCTCGCCGCCGGCGCCGCCGCCGCGCTGCTGCTGCTGTTGCTCGAGCGCCGATGCCGCCGCCCGCGGAACTCCCCCGTACATCCACGGCACACGCTGCAGCCGAGAAGAGTTTGGCGCGTGAACGCGAGACAAACACTCGTTCAGATATGAATAAAGAAATAATCAAAACACAAAGTGGAGTATTACGGAGCACTGTCACACAATTTATGCTGTCACCACTGAATTTAAAATGATAGATCAGACATTTTATTTTATTACTAGTGGGCCGGTTTGCGAGTTCAAAACCTGTTAAAGTCGGGGGATTTTCGAGGTGCTAAAAGTCGACTGCATGCACGCGGACGTTTGTCAGCATGTAAAACAGATTCTAGAAAAGGCTCTTGGTCGATCCTATCAATATTAAATCCTCTAACAATTTAGCATCAATCAGAGTATTGAATTACTCGATAAGATTCCCGATATTGTATCTTGGCCTGCGCTATCTGGTATTCAAATCAAATGTCAAAATTGGCCCCTGGGGAAAGAAATGGCAAACTACCCTAGGTTAACTTGCTTAAAATAAGTCTAACAAGAAGGTGCTAGGGACTTCTGGAGACTAGCGTACGCACTAATAAGTATTTTGCACTAAAATAAGAAGCCTAGTGGAACCGGAAATGCTTCGCTATTGCAGCATACACTTGACACGCTACTGGTCACGTGATTGTTAATCATATTTTACGCCACGCTCTGCAAAAATTCTAATATATGAAGCACTTTATGGGTTTGTTCTTCGTCCTGGTTGGGACATGGTTGTTAAGTATCCTATTGTTAAAACGTTCTCCCTCAAGTTTGCGCGTGCTTTCGCTTTGACGCTCTTGGTGAAATTTGATTTACTTGCCCAAGATAACGTTTTAGTAATAATTCTGGCCGATATTTCATAATCGCAGGGGCATAATACACCGCCACAGACACGCTTAATACTCGGTGATGCGGCGGTTTGCCTCGAACTTCTGTTCGGGGGCGATTGAGTCATCATCAACGCCTGATCACACACGTCTGATTTAATTAGAAACAAGATTTAAACACTCCCAATGCAAGTAAGAACAAAGTGTGAAAATTTCAGCAAATCGGGGGAGTAGTCTTTGCGTCTATGTGCGACAGACATACGCTCATGTCCTTTTATTCATATATAAATATACGTCACGTCTGAAGTCCGAAATACGGATAATTAGTGAATTAGCCGATCAATTAGCAGATTAGCCAAATGGGTTAAAACTGTGGAAATGCCAAACACATTCATGATTTCATGGTTTAGGACCAGAGAATTAGAATTTGCCCCTTTATTCTCACTAACAATTACCTTAGTTTTCTGTAATAATATCAACAAGTCAAAACACTTCAATAGAATTGAATATGATCCTAATCAGTGGAGACTTTCCACAGATTCATCCCAGAGGAGTCTCAAAAGTACGTTACCGCATAATAGGATAAATACTGATAAGTTGTCGCAACTATTGCAAACTCCAGATCTCTCAAATAGCCTCAAGCCCTAAATACCGTTCTTGATCTTGACTGACTAGCCTGACGCTCACTGCTGCATCGATACACTGATAGCTGACACAGAGTTAGCGATTGTGTTGCATTGGAACGAAACATATAAAAGAAAAGAGAAGGATTTGGTTGGTCCATCACTTTAATAGTGAGCATATTTTAAAGGAAACATTGAACATCCTCTTTCAGAAATCATGCAAAGAGGAGGTGAGAATTTTAATTTTCTTTTCAAATATCCGATTCATTTGTTCAGAAAATTGCTTTGATCACACAATAAGGCTTGTGATGTGTTCTATATCACCAGAAGAAATACTTGCATGTATTCTTCAAAACTTAGCCTTTTAATGTCGAATCTATTCATTTTATGAATGAGAAAACGCATTCATCACTTGTTTCAACTCGCCGTTTCAACGTACGTATAATGTATGTCGCTAGTTCTACGTATGTTGGAAGCTGTATCTTAAGCACTCGGGAGGTCATTCACTCACTCTCGTTTGTTAAGAGGGACTACAATGCAGTACTGACGGTTGGCAAGCGGGTTAAGGTCCTGAGGGCCGAAAATTGGGCAGGATCGCAGGGCCGTCGCAACACAGGACTGTCGTAATTTACACCTAAATTCCGTCAATTCATCAATTTGCGTTTTTCGTCATTTCTACTATAAAAAAGTACATTTCTTCTTCAGCAATAGTGAAAACTATCCTCGGAGCATCGACTCACTATGCGCACAACGTTTTGATCAGTACAGACGATTGATTGATTGATTGATTGATTTTTCGTGTTTCCGGGCGCGTCAACTGCTGTAGTCATTAGTCTCGTGAGTGTAGTGCATGTTTTTTCTAGGGAGATGGCGGTGATCTTCCTCCGCTGGATGGCGAGATCCGGCGCCGACCTACCGTCGGCTAGTGGGGTTTCCCCCAAACCAGGACTCTCCCACCAGCGGGGCACCGCCCCAGTCAGGACAAGCTCTAAGCTCCAACCGGTCTCCCGGAATATGTGGTAGTGTAATGCATGTTAATGTAAGTGTGTGTGTGTAAGGGGAGAGGATAGGACAAGGAAGAGGAAGAACAGATCGCGCGTTTGGTCCGTGGCCCGTTTGGTAGGGTACTGCTCCAGCATTCGCCTGGTGTTGATCGGAGAAACCACGGAAAACTACCGATCTGAGCAGCCGGCCGCTAGAATTCTCCTCCAGACAGCGATTGAATTCGACCTAGCTGAAGAGCTAGTGTCGAAAATCCTGCCGCCGTCAGGACTCGAACCTAGGACCTCCCGGTGAGAGGCGCTGCAGTGACATCAGTTGATATACTGAGCTACCGCTCTTGGTTGTACAGACGAGACGAGAAATGGGCAGAAAACTACTGTATAGAAATGAAACATAACAGAATGACAATAAAAGCATTTGTCTAATTGAGAAGACGGTGGTGAATTTTGTTCCACGTGAAATGACTTATTCTATATAGCAGACTAATATCGCGCAAACCGCCATGGCACCCTTCATTGACACGCGCCATTCATCGACACCTTTCGCTGTTGGCGTCCTCAATTGCAAGGAATGCTCTATGCAGCCACTATGTCTCTGACTCCGGGTTTGAGCGGGCGATTTGAAACATAGCCTTGTCTAAGGACAATGTGCATTGTTATTTTAGAGACACTATCGTCTATTGTAACAGATCAGAACGTCACCAATAAAATCTTTATTTGTTTACTGTTCAGTGTCAACCTCACCTTGTTACATAGCGCACTGCCTTGATTTCTTGCGACCGGGAGCTCAGTGCATCAACTGATGTCACTGCAGCGCTTCTGTCCGGGAGGTCCTAGGTTCGAGTCCTGGCAGCGGCAGGAATTTCCACACTAGCATTTCAGCTAGGTCGAATTCAGTCGCTGTCTGGAGAAGAATTCTAGCGGCCGGCTGCTCTAATCGGCAGTTTTGCGTGGTTTCTCCGATCAACACCAGGCGAATGCCGGAGCAGTACCCTACCAAACGGGCAACGGATCGCGCGCGATCTGTCCTTCCTCTTCCTTGTCCTATTTTCCGCTGGTGGGAAAGTCCTGATTAGGGGGAAACCCCACAAGCCGACGGTAGGTCGGCGCTGGATCTCGCCATCCAGCGAGGGAAGATCACCGCCATCCCCCTAGAAAAAACATGCACTACAGTTACGGGACTAATGAGCAAGGCAGTTCACGCACCCTGAAACACGAAAAAATCAATTGATTTCTTGCAGGCTTCTAGAGTTTCTTTGGGGCCGTCTATTACCCGCCCAAATATTGTAAAAGGAAAGTGAATCCCGCGCCCTGCGCCGCTAGGTTTCCGGTAGGGGTCCAGCGTGTTCAAAGGACTCTAGATGACATCTACTTAAAGGGTACTTGGAAAGTCCTTCCTATTATGGCAATGACAAATATTTCAGTATATTTCTCCAAACCTACTGAAGTGAGACATGAATTTTTTGCGAGTGGTACTATATTAACACTGAAATAAGGAGTTCGAAAAATAGTAGATATTTGGGAAGATAAAATATTTTAGCATTAAAATTGCAAGTAAATAGTTATTAATATCGATAATACTAAAACATTCAGTAAAAATGTCAGTAAATACAGAAAGCTTCCATTACAAATTCTTACAAATTTCCACCACTTACGATAAACGTAAGTTGAGCAAAGGTCCATTATCATTTTTTTCTGTTAGGAAAGTTAAATACACTACGAAAGTTTGAAATATTCAATTTTAAAAATACGTTGTAGGGGAGTCTGAGGCTAAGTTATCACTGCACTCTATTTCCATTACTATACTGACATACGTAGTAAAGTGTATTGTAATTATGTAACATTGTAATCTAAAGCATAAGTATTGTAGCAATGGATATATTTTATTTTCCATTATTGTGTGCTTATTTTAAGGAAGTAGTAATATATTGTGTATTAGTATTCTAGTCAATTTTATGACACGTTTTCAGTTTGAAACTTAATAAAATTATTCATTTATTTATCGTCACTCATTGTCTTTTTCCCACGCTCTCCGGAATCAGTGACGCTAAGGGAGGGATGTCTACCCTACATCGAAACCATTGAACCAATTCGAAGAGAAACAAGTGACATCTGAGAGATGAACCGTATCTTTAGAATGGTGAACTTCGCCCTGATTGTACAAATAAAACTTATCACTTCGGTTATTGTAGTAACTCATTGAAATCTGAAAATAACAGAAAATCCCGAATTTTTCCCCGGTTCTTCCAGGCTTTTTCAAATTCCCGGTTTTCAAGGATTTCAGGTTCGCTGGCCACCCTGTATTTAAATAAATAAGACAAGTGTATTTAAAAAAGGAAATACAATGTAGATGAAGATAACGAGGATAATTTCTTTTTAATTCGGCTAATGAATGAACCTCCTTGAAACAAAAATAAAAGCCTCTTTCACCTGTTGAATTCTCTTCATTTTTTAATTATAAATCCAAATCATTAAAAATGCTGGATATTTATCTGACAACAAAAAATGTATTTATTCCTTACAACTACTCCCGGCAATGCCCCTTTAACCTATTTTATTTCTTTGAATGTATGTTAGGTAACTTACCCCATGATCATTGTTCACCTCAGAAATGACTTTTGCGAGGGTTTTATAATCCTTATTTTCGAGATAATTGCTAATCGACCGTTAAGTGCCTATATTGAATTTTCCGCATTATTAATCATTTTTGTTCACTATATTTTGTTTTCTACAATCATTTTTTGAGAAATCACTGATGGGTAATTTTTTACCAAACAAGTAACTCCCGCGTAAAATCTGCCAGGGCGTCTTCCGATCGAGAAGCGTGCATGTAACGCGTCGAGCAGGGACACCGCTTAGAGACGTATGAGAATTTGACACCGAGCGGGTAGCCTTATCTACTTCGCCGAAGCACACCAGGGCACTCCAGAGAGCAGGAAAATGCTCTCTCTTTCCGATCTTCGCAATGATTAGTGAGCTATCTGTTCCTTACCAAGAACACAGCTGCCTTCGAAAATAGCGCCCCGGCATCTTTCATTTTCAGAAGGTAGAATTACACAAGATAGGCGGAGTTTTCTTAGACTATTTCACTCATGTCTGTCCGTGTCGTAAGTAACCAATGCTAAGCAAGAATCTATTCAAATTCAACCAATCCCAGATGTCTATCGCCATGTGATTATCACTTTGTTTACCTTTTGCACTCCGCTGTAATCACTTTTTTACCTTTTTAAGATAAAGATATCAATTTTTTTAGGCACCATAATAGTATGTGGGCATCAATATTGTAATGAACCCATCCTGCCGCCACGGCAACACACGCATGCGCGCAATGCGCGCAGCTCGCGGTCTGGGTACCTCACAAAAGGGGGGGGGGCAAATACCGTCACACCGAAGTGCGTCGGTAATCAGCTGACAGGTGTGCGCGTTAAATTTATCGATGAAGGGCGCCAAACGGGCACTTACCTGGCACCTGGCACCGGCATTCGAGAACCTCAAGGGGTAGGCACTCTTGAATGAGGGCATGCACGGGGTTTGCTATTACTACCACTACTTTACAATAATCACAAAGTTTTGTAACTTTAAGTGTTAATCACCTGAATGGCAAGAACACATTTATTGCTTTTGTTTCTATAATACAGTTTGGGTAAGGAATCCCCTTAAACTAAATTATATGTTATTTACATTAAATGACACCTTTCCTATTTTTTACTGTCTTTGGAATAATTACAAAATAAAAGTCTTTCGTTCACCTCTTTCGATGATTGCACAATCCGTAGTCGTCCCCGAAGAAGTCGCTGTCGCGAGCCGCACCACGGCAAGGCGCAGCCAACCGGAAGCAGCAGTGCGTGCGGTGCTAGTGCTCCTGGCTCCGATCGGTGATTATTGGAGGAAGTCGTCTGACGCCACCCACTCCTCACCAGGCCAGCCTCAATGACTCGGCTGCACAATCATTCCTTCCGGAGGCGCCGGCCCGTTGAAATCGGAATAAATTCCTGATTGTCTTTTTATACTGGGCGGCCTGCACTATGTTGGTCGACCCCCAAGTCACTGCTCCCACTACCTCTCATCAACACTGCAGTCTCAATTCTGTGTCGTTCTCTCGCCTTCTATCCGTCTTCCCTCAAAAATCCGCCGCTCTCGAGCTTCCTGCGTCGCATCCCCACCCTTTTTCCAAGTTTCGCCCATCGCTCCTTCACGTGATTGGAATTTTGAATATTATTGGCCGAAATCTTAGTTTCCAAAATATTCGACGCGAGTCGGAAGCCGATAGGGTATTTTCAAATTAACCTCATTTTCTGGGCGCCTGATTGGCGGTCTTTGTTGTGCGTGTGTTTTGGCCAGTACACCGGAGATGAACAAAGCAGTCCTTTCTGCTGTCTTCGTGACGCTTATATGGGTCCTACGGGATAACTTCAACAGTAGCCGGGATCTCTATAATTTGCTTGTTCCGGTGCCTAGCCGTGCACGTGGACTGGCCGCCGTTTGCCAGAAAGGCTGTCCCCGGGAGACAATTGCACCCTAATCGTAAATCTTTTGAATCTTCTGGCACGCGTTCGCGCGTCTTGCGCTGAGCCGTGTCAAATCAGGGACCTTCCTAATCGGCGTGACAGAGGGGGAAGTTTTGGGTCCGGCGACTAGCAATGACCTCATTGCAATATAATATTTGTCATTTTATTAAATGTCAATTATGTCATTTTGGTAATGTTCAAAACTCTGAAATGGAATCTATTATTAAAGATTCAGTGGCTAAAAACAGCAAAAGCGTTGATCGCTAGTTTAAGGTGGCACCACGATGTAAGATATAAGAACTCTAAATTTCGCATTTACAGTAATGCTTAATTACAATTTTCAACGGCTTCAAATTTTTCAATGAAAATTTCTATTTAGGACAAGGTTTTACTCTTCATTAATATTCTTGAAGTAATATTTCGGTTCTGCTATTAGGAAATAGAAAAGTTTAGAAAATGTAAAAAAAGTTCTTTGGGCGACGATAGGTGGCAGCTGGCAAGAGGATGGGGCAAAACCGTAAAGCCAGCCCACACCAAGGAAATTTGAAAACTTTGCTACAAGAAAGTTGATTTTTTAATATTACAGTAGGAGGTTTCGGGGGCGATAGCCCCCCCCAATAATAAAAGTGTAAGTAGAATGTGCTTGTGAAATACAATTTATTTTAAATATTTACATTTATGGTGTCAACATTATGAACTTTACTACACGCGACTAGTACGTATAAACAAGAATTCAGTTCATGGAGTCGATTCTCCTTTAATGAACCGAATCAGTGAATCAAAGAAAACGTGCCACCCGAAACTCGGGTTTTACCCAGGAAATGAAACAAAGAAAGTGCGTGGAAGCAATTTCAAGAATTTTGTGAAGAAAATACAAATGGACAGCACACACTACAAATGAAGAAATGTCACATATTTTAGACAATTAATATACGAAGATTAGATGATGAGAACAAAGAATATCTATCTATGTGGAATGTGGATCAAAACTATGTGGAACATTACAACCAAAATTATTCAGAAAAATACTTTAATGAGTACACACTGTGCTCAACCCATTTGCCGCGAATCCCGCTGCTAATTCAGCCTGTACATCTTTCATTTCAAATATTTTCATGGAATACAAGACATGGAAAACTCAACTTCTTGCAACTTTAATAATTGTGTTTTAATACATAATCTTGTAAGTTGCTTGTTATAATTGTTTTTTGAAAGTTTTATTACCATAAAATAAAACATATTTTCTGCATTAAACTGTTATTCATATTTTACTTGATTATAAGTTATTCCAGCAGACAGTGATAACTCGGAGCTGAATGAAAGTTTCAGATATTTCGGTAGCAATTTTGAGTAATATTTCTCTTTTTCCTAAATCTTTGATTTTAATTAGGCATTCGAATTAATTAAAAAATCACTCGAATTGCTGTGATATTTCTAAAATTTTTTGGTTTTTTTTTTAATTCATGTTAATTTAACCAAAGGAAAAAAATTTTAATTGCGGAAAATGAATTTGTATGCCAGTATTATGAAAAGGTGGTAAACTGTGCAAAAAATATTTCTTACATCAGAAAAACAATGCAACTCTTGCAAAAAATAAGTGACAAAAACGATTCAAACCTCCTTCAGCAAGTGCGGTCAAAGGATGAAGACAAAGAATTTAAACACTGATTTGTGCCATGCCGCAAACATTCCATTTTCAAAACTTGAAAATCCAACATTTAACCAGTTTAACCAACAAAGTACAAAATTCCACACGAGTCAACTCTTGGGAAATGTTATCAAACACTGTAATATGTTTTCACAATCGAAGAAATTCGATTTATTTTTAGAAAATTGTGTTCACCTTTTATGTAATACGTATACATTTTAATATTATTCAAGCCCATTTCCAAGTTTTTACTTCTTAAGTGCCTACCTATTGTCAAATTATAATGCCAAATAACCTGCTTATTTTCGAACTTTTTAGTGCCTACATGTCCGAACTTACTTATCACACTAGTTTACGTTCATTGCTGCCAGTTGAACGACCGTTTTCCTTTCAGGTTTTATACATTCGCCAAATAGGGGTTTATTGTCTGATGATTTGTTTGACAAGCTGGTGGCTTTAAAAGGAAATTCTGCTTATTTGAGTTAAGACTAAAAAAAATTATTTTCCGAAAAATAACTTATATTTTTCACAAATTTCATCAATTAGTAACAAGTTGCAATTGATAATTGCAATAAATTGTTGCAATAAATTTATTGTATTTTGAGTATTTGAAATACGTATGTATTTAGATATTCAAAACCTAATATAATTTGGGTATTTGAATTTTTATTTACGAAGTATTTTGGCGAAGTATTTAAATACTGAATTTAAAATATTTTGCCCAACTCTGCAAATAAAGTATATACGAATAGAGAGATCGTAGTTAAGGAAGATTAGTTTTCAGATCTTACGACTATTTATGGGGAACTGAATTCGAGGCAGCCTTAGAACAAAAAGAAAGAGATGCCAGGGAATTCTTTAATGTCACTAAGCACTTCTTAGGAAACGAGAAATCCGAAGACTTTAAAAGTTACGTGGAAAAAAATGTTGCAGGAAGGTAAGCATTTTGTAACGTAATTTAATGCTACCATGATTCACCAAAATGTATAAATCGTGCAGCAGTCAATTTTTCAAACAATATGTGATAGTAAAATAAAACTGAAAACTATGAAGGTCCAGCATTTCATTTTCTGTAATACTCACCTACTGCCATCCAGGAACAAGAAGAAAAAAAAAGGTGAAATTGTGTTGTCCAGTGTTATTAGGAGGGTCGCCATACTATTATCACACTACCGCATCCTGCTCATATTTCACGAATCCATGATCGATGAATATGCGACTCATCACTCATTCGTTTTACTTTCCCGTGTATAGTTATAAATTATGCGAAAAAATTAATGACGATACTTGACATTATGAACCACTTGACCACGAACTATACATGTTGTGGGTCCTTGATATTGAAAACGTGTTGCTTTTTTCATCTGCCTGTATGTTACTATATAATTCATTCACCGCGAGACTACCAAGAAAAGGGCGTGATAGGAGAAAAGATAGGAAAAAGGGCAACAGTTTAAAATCATCTTTTTCCAATTCAAAAATTCCGAGAGTTCGCCTAACATTCACAATTTTTATAAGAGCACTTTGCTGCATCTGAATAAAAAATGGAGTAATCTTTGAGAAAACTGAAAATGTCCATGGGCTTGATGTAAAGTACCCAAAAAATAAGAATATCCGCTTCAAACTCAAGGGACCGCGACATCTGCCAGATCAATCGTGAAATAATTTTGGTGAAAATCCAGCCTGACCCTGAATTATTCACTTCTTCGTATCAGGGACCTACAATGCGCATTTTCCTACCGAAAAATTACTGTTTTTCTCTGCAGCATTACAAAACATTCTCTATACAACGTAAGTAGTATGTGAGAAAGTAATACTCTTCCAATACTTTGAAAAAATATGGATAATGGAAATACAATGTTAAAATATGTACCAATATGTGAATTTTCCTTCAGTATGTGTAAATTTGTATTAAGAATGAAAAAATGAACAGATATCGATAATCAAGTTGGTTTCAAACCACTTCAAATTGCCTAAATCATAAACATGCCAGAAATGTTTGCTCTATCTAATGAACAAAAATGTAATTACATACGAATCCTAACCCTAATTATAAGGAAGGTGTGCATATAGTGTGGTTTATATTTCCTGTTCGGAAAGAACTGAATTGTAATGACTAGGGAGCGATGCATATTTAATTCAATTATATCTCTCGCGAAGTAAGAGGTTACGTATTCCTAAATCAATCTGCTTTATGTCGCGGCGCCGTGAGTTTGTGTTAAATTTGGAAAATTTAAGTGAATCACAGTTCTTGAAACTTGTGCTACGACATCATCTAGAAGCCAACATTCATCCGAGAAGGTTTGGTACTCATAGTTTGTAAGGACTTATCCTGTTAGACTTATCCTAATTAGGTTAAGCATGTTAATATATGGGTAATTTTTTGTCATCAATTTTCTCAAAAATGGTAAATTGAAAAATTCAAACTGATCTCATGGCCATGAGAAGGTTCCAAAAACCTAAGATTTTGTTATAAACTTCAATTTTTTTGGTTGGTTTGACTCTGAGGAAAAATTGGTAATTTGTGTAATGTTTCTTATTACTTTCAAAACAGGTTTTTATTTATTACAAGGAAATGACTGGTTGTAGCGGGTTCTACCAACAAAATCTGCATAGAGTAAATTTGGGGTTGTACAGACACCTTGTTTGCCTTTATAGCCGCAAAATTAAGGGTTTTATAGCAAAATAAAAAATGATTTCATATCCACCAACTTTAGTTCTGGCATTACCGCCAGGGGGCTCCACCATCGACCCGGCCCTGTCGTTCCGCCATGCTGCAATGTACTGCTGATTGCCTACCCTCTAAGGGGTAAACGGAACCTTTACGAACAAGGAGTTTGTTTGTGAATCGATATTTTCCCGCTACGCCTCGCTGGCTCTTGAGTGACCCCCCTCCCCTTCTGGGAGGCCTATATAAGTCGGTGCGCGACCAGCGCACCTCGCCTTATGCCATGGCCTTATGCCACAGCCTTTTGCAGTTTTGTTGTTGTAACTTTGTTTGTACGTGCCTGGAGCGCGTCTTTTCCATAGTCATGCTACGAGCCATTGTTCATGTGTAATAAGGCCCGGCTCCTGAGTCGTTAGTTTGTGTTTTATGTATGTATGAGTGCTTTTTAGCCTGATTTAGGCAATAATGATTTTAATATTATGGAATTAGATCTTGTGTTTGGTATTTTCGTTGTTCATTGATGGTCGTGTAAACTAGCCTTTGTTGTGAGCAGGTTTTTTTTTTTTTTTTTTCAGCTTTTGGCAGCGTCTTTGTGTGCTTTGTGGCGATTCTGCTGGCCTTTGAGTAAGACGGCATTGGTCGCATTCGCCAGTTCTGAGCTTCGTTGGAAGGCGTCAGCTCAGCCCGTACGGCATTCTGGCCGTGGCCATTTGAATAGCTGCGTCAAATCTGGTCCCGAAGCCGGCAAACGAGTCGGCTGGGCAACGGCACGCCGCCGGCATGCACTGGCTCGAACACATGCGGGCGTTGTAAGGCCGTATGTACGTCGGCAGTCGTGAGGCCGTGGCCTGTTGGAGCAAGGACGGGCAGCTGCATGGCCGTTCTGCTTCATTCCAGAGTATTCCTGTTTCGTTAATAAACCTGGTAAAAAGGTATAAGTTTTGGTAAAAGGTCCATTTCCATACAACTTTGTATTTACGCACTCATACTAAATTTGGTTTTAACTTTTGAATGACTCGTTTGTAATAGTTCTGTATATCACCCCTTTTTTGTATTGAAAGATAGCCGAGGTCGGCTTCTTTGTCACTTTTGTCTATTTGCGTATTCGACTTCGTCCTAAAGTGGACATTGTTGAGGTTGTTCTGAATACAATAATTAAGGGTGTCACCCGACCCTTTTGGGGGCTCCCTCGACGCGGCCGAACGGCCAAACCCGGCGGCCTGCGGCACGGGAGGAGGCCGTGCTCTCAGGCAGCAAGCCGGGCAGTCAGGTAGCCTGACTGAGGCGGATGGTATCTGAACAAATTGACAACTAGAGTGAAAGCAACCCTGTATGTTTTCATGTAGCATTTGTCAGTGATCGCAGATGACAATACAGTGTGAGGAATAATACGTAATAATATAGAACATATTTTAGCACGAATAAATAAATTAATTTTTGCTCGGATAATTTGAAGTTAACTGATATAATGAAGCATGTTCGATTTGTGTTCAAATACAAAATAATTATGTAGCGACGACGTCCTTGGGGCAATCACGATGTGAGGACTTTCAAAACATTACCAAAATTTAATTGGCAAAGCTTACCTATTAAATTTATTTCATTTCATTAAAAGAATAGTAGATAGTATACTGAAATGAACGTTGACAATATAAAATAGTCATGGTCAAGATCTATCCATTTATTAAAATTGATGGTTATGTACAACAGAATACTGTATAATTAATAATTATAAAGCATAATTGTATCTCACAATTGCTAATTTCCTTTTGGTCTCCTCTGTGACCAAACTCAAGGTGTTTAGGCATATCTGACACCTGCGAAACTGTGTAATGAGTACACTGTCTAATCTGCCAAAATTTTTCTCGCGTCTTGAGCGAGACTTATCAAACATACATAAAGGACAGATGACAAGCATACTCGCTATGAGCGTCTCACAGAAAGGACGGAAGAACGATCGGTAATAGAAATATAGTTTCTTGAAATCTATTTTGAAAAAACGGCTTCGTAGCGTAAAATTCTATTTTAAAAAGGCGTCCAATGCCGTTTACAGATCGAAAATCGGACCATTTCTCCAGACGTTATCGATCTATTAAATTCCCTGTGATAGTGCTGCGATCTATTGATTTTTCCTATAAGTATTTTTCGACACATTTAGCCATAATGAAATCCTTTCCTGTAAGGTTTTGAAATAAGGTGAAGTACAATTTTTTTGAAAATTCGAGTAATTTTGCGTGTAAGTACGCGCTGTTTTGCACTAGTTCCTATTACTTTATTCGTAGGATTATACTTCGGTTTTTATAACATGGCGCGCCAGGGCCTGTCATTTCGGGACCTTCGCAAGCACTGCTTGCTACGGTCGTGATCATGCGACCACGCCACGTTTTTAAAAACGGAAGTATACATTATTTCTTACCCACTCCAGGATGGCTGAAGGCCCTTATTGACACACGCTTGGAACATTGGTTGGTTGTTTAGTGATTCCGGGCGCGTCAACGGCGTAAGTCATTAGTCCCGTAAGTGTGGTGCATGTTTTTCCTCGGGAGATGGCGGTGAACTTCCTCCGCTGGATCCCGAGATCCGGCACCGACCTACCGTCGGCTAGCGGGGTTTCCCCTCTAACCAGGAATCTCCCACCAGCGGGGCACCGCCCCAGCCGAGACAAGCTCTAAGCTCCCGACCGGTCTCCCGGAATATGTGGTAGAGTAGTTCATGTTAGTGTTTGTGTAATGGGAGAGGATATGACAAGGAAGAGGAAGGAAAGATCGCGCGAGGTCCGTGGCCCGTTGGTTCGGGAATTGCTCCGGTATTCGCCTGGTGTTGATCGGAGAAACCACGGAAAACTACCGATCAGAGCAGCCGGCCGCTAGAATTCTCCTCCAAGCAGCGACTGAACGCTTGAAACGATGCTTACGCGGCCGGAGTACTTAAACCAGACTTCTACCTACCATCCTTGTGCAGCTCATCCCGGCTCCGTCATCAGCGTCCGTCAGCTAGTCCTCTTCAAAGAAGTGGGCCGATTCAGCGGAGGCTAGAGATCGTCTCGGGTAGCGCAGTTTTAACAGCTTTGGGGGGTCTCTACTCGACTTCCATCGATCTCCTCCCTCGCCCCAATTTAAAAAAATCTCATCACCGAGTGACATTCTCACATAAACCAGCAACATTTTTAATTATAAATATTATCCAATGATGCGCGACACATCACTCGGTTATGCCAATTTTTTGCGTATAGTTTAATCATTCACACTTTTATGCGTTATTTCAGTTCTGAAAAATTCATTATTAATTTTTTTTAAGAACCGTCGGGGTCTTGGTCTTTCGGACCCGTGCGATAACACAGGTCTGGTCTCTGATCTCGTGACGGTTAGGCTATGCTCATGCGTTTCAGGTCAACGCGGCGCGAGGACGAGCGGTGGTCATCGCTCTACAATTCTATGGAGACTTCCCCAGAGTTGTGTCTGCGTCCGGTAAGTTTTGCGGATTTAGTAGCTTGGACTTCTCACTCACGTCATAACCCCATGACATATCGCATTTCTTATGTGTATCGAACCCCTCTCATGGCAATCTATGCATGTTTTCTTCAGCTCCGAAATTCCGGCCCTAGCTAAGTTACTGCATTAATATGATCTAATATTATTAAACTACATTAAAACTATACTATCTAATGTTATTTTGCCTTTTTTCATTCTGCGTGTACAGACTGAATTCGTGTTGCAACATGGAACAGCAATTTTTGTTCTGGATATTCTTAGTATGTAAACAACTATTGAACTGTGTATTCGTGTATACCAGTGCAGTATCATGAAGACCGTTTTTGTTAAAATATAATAAAATGACATACGAGAGTACATAGTTTGTGTTTCTTTTCATTCACTTTGTTATTCTTGGGCAGAGTGCATGCTGTTTTTAGGAAAACCATTTTGTACGGTCTTGTTCTGCACTTTTGCTGCTGCAGGACAGCAGTTAAAACCATTTGTAAAGATAAATCAACAGCAAATATAGATCTTATTTCTTGTCGTGTCCCACGTAAAGGAATCGACTTATTAGCGAGAGCATGCGGACAAAGATTTGTACAACTTTGTATATTCTCTACTAACACGCCCACAAATCTCAGTACACAGAAAACGGTTAGAGAAACTTTATGCCGGGAAGCAAAACAATGCCTTCTCGCATTTACTCTATGGATCAAGGGTATCAGGGCGAAAAACATGCCATTGGATCCACTGCCACTGATTGATGCCAAACTTTGCCACTGATCCACACCGTAGAGTACAATACTTGTTACAGGTAATTCAGAATTTTAGAATTACACAATGCAAATAACTAATGCATTAAACTGGTTTATGAAGATAAATATTATTTTCTACTTTGATACTGAGTATACTATCTAACTGTATAGAACCAGTTACGCAGCGAGAAATAGATTACTTGGCACAAACTTGTGAGTCCAGAGGGATCATGCTTTTCCCCAGAAAATAAATATTGTCGCTCGGTAAGTGATGGCACTTTTCAAACTCTCAGTCCTAGTTTCCTCGAAATCAGGAGTTTTAGGCCGACAATATGTGTCAACTAAGCCATCGATGTATTGTGTGAATTTATAGTTCTTTTGTAATTCTGCCAGTGAAGTAATTTTATTTACAGTTCCCGACATAACCCCCATGACAAAGGCAACAATTAATAATCAATGAATTGTAACAAACATCTATTTTATTGTGAGATGTACATTATTACAAACATAGGAATACAACAGATCACAAAACATAATACACATAGAAAAATTACTTAATACAATCAAGTAATGAAAAAATAACACATAGAAATTACTTTCAATACACAAGTCCTCTCACATAATGTGTTACTCTGTAAACATCAAATGGACATTTTTGCTGTATTTCCTTACAATACAAGAACAAATACCGTTTTACTTACAAAACAACCATCTGAATTACTTTAAATTTGTCAAAAGTGGTTACAATAACTTCTTTGTTTTGTTAGCTCAAGCTGCAAATTGACCAACGTCCACAGTACTTCAAATGATAAAAAATGTACAGTCAGTATTTTCAGATTTTTCTGCAAGTTCTGAGAAGATACTTTAATATTTCCACACCACATAATGTTTATGAATTTATTTTTGAAGGTACAACTAGACGCGAGTCAATTCACAACTCCAGAAGTCTTGAGATACAGTCACAAAAAGAAAATGAGCTTTCCTCATCAACTGACTTTTAATAAGTTGTTTTATTTTATACACAACACTTGAAGGTAGAATTTTATAGAACTTGTCCACCAATTACTTTGTTTCATTTCTTGTTAATTCCAATTATATAGGCAAGATGGCTGGCCATGGCCATTTATGAACTTTGTCAATGAATGCACGTTAAACGGGAAGAACGGTGTTGCCATCTGCCAAGTCAATCGCAAACTACGAGTAAAAAAACATGTTTTCAGCAATATTATTAGATTCTTGGAAGAAAAACTTTCGCAGAGCAGGTGAGACTTTGAATATTGATGTAATGTGCGGAAATTGGAACTTAGAAATATTTCGAGTGCAGCAGCTAGAATTTAAACTGTGAACTTAGGTGAATTTGTCGGGAACAGGACTGGGAGTATTTAAAGCAGATAATAGTTTACTGAACTTTAATATTTTAAGCATACGCGTAGAAAGAACTGGGAACTTTTAAAAGGCAAATTAATTAAGACTTATCAACTTACGAGGCGGTGAGGATCAGTGACTCGAGTACACTTGTGCCAGAACGGAAGAAAAGAAGATGGTATTTGGACCTGGAGCTATCGACACCGGGAAAAAATGAAAATGGTTCTACGCGGCGACATCGGCCAAGAGTGCGCGAAGACGTGTACTGCAGTTTAAGGTTTGAAACTGGTCATGACCGAAAGTACGTTTCGTATTGTTACCAAGTTGAAATTTCATGGACAATGAATAAACTTACAAGTTTCTGTGAATAGAAAAGATGATTTTCATTTAGCCAATTCCAGCAAATGAGTAGCTAGAAATGTATATTTGCTTTTCAGATTCCTCGTCCACTCTGTACAGATGGAAAATCGAATAATCGTCTATTAGTAGGCAATAGCGATTATTTCTTATAAGACCCAGTTAGCCGGACATTAATTTATTGGAAATAGCAGTTGAAGATTAATTTAATAATAGAATTAACGTAATCTTTTCCTCGAACCCATATTCTTATATAAATTTGGAACGAGTTACGTTAAATTAATATTTAATAATATTAGAAGGGCAGAAGAGATATTAAATTTAAAAAAATTAAATTAGACAGTTTGTTTCAATATCGCGTCTAATCATGGACTGCAAAAATCTTAACGATAACACGAATTTATCTTTGCGTTATGTTATAAAGTAGACGCCACGTTATGCTGCAATGAAAATACGCGTAGTGTGTAGCATTTTTCTTTCTGTTCTCGGTACAATAAACAAATTTTGCCTATTTTTTACCTCCCTCAGATAAAATCGCTCTTTTCAGACGCGGCGCGCCAGATTTCGATAAGAGCTCTTTTCGAAGTCTGCTGCAAAAGTCAGCCCAACAGTAGAAATGAAGCAGTTTATAAACATGCAACTGTCATTCACCACTTTCAATAGCAAAATTCCTCTGAAGACGTCTCCAGATCCGTTCGGAACCTAGAAGGTGGCATCTGTCACAAAATTAATACCAGATGGTTGCAGTGTGGCAGATGGAAGAAGCGCTTTCTTGATAGTACGCTTCTTGGCTAGAAACGAAAGTGAAATTTGAAGATGAGCTGCTAGTTTCCCTACTGAACCCACACCATTAGTTCCAGAAGCATCCACGTCGTCAAAGACGGCGCCCTCGTAAATTATTGGCTGACAGTAGTGTTTCAATCAAAAGGAAGTAAGGCGAGAGCGTTACTTGAAGAGTTCTCACAAGAACAGTTAATTTCCGCCACGCAGAGGAATTTACGTGGTAAAAGGGATTCTGCAAATATTGTGGGGGAAGTCGCTACAGCTTCACCTCAACATGCGACTGAATTGAAGGCCAGGGCAAAATCTAATGTTGTAAGACAGGATTGCAGATGCTGCTCTCGCTCTTATGATTGATTTACATCTTCATCTTCAAATCAATATAAAGAGTTACGTGACAATACGAGGGGATATGGGTATAATATTTATCGTCCCTATTAGCTGGTTCAGGAAGCCAAAGTCGTTGCTACCCGCCACAAGAGATCATAAACATTACTGATTTTGAAGCAAAAATTCAAGTGCCGGCTCTACTGCATACATACAACTCTCCTACATCTCATACATCATGTACATCTAACATACATTTAATCTTCTGTGCGAAATGCAAAAGGAAGTTTTCCAAAAATTCTCCACAATGAAATTCATTGCAAGGTAGTGTGTAAGTGGGGTTGCGATGGCAGCTCAGAGCAAAATTGTTTCATTTTGTTGATGAAGGTAGAAGCGATGAGTGTTTGTCATGTCCTTAGTACCTCTACTGCTCGTTTTGGAATCATCGGACGGAAATAAAATAGTCGGGAAGAATCCGAGACTGTATTCAACGAGATATTGTAGACCTCTGAAACTACTTTTCTCTAAAGAAACGTCGGATGTAATTAGAGTGGAAGTTGCAAACATCAAGGAAGCCATAGAATGTTTAATTGAGACAAGAGTGATTGTGAATGAAATTCAGACAATTATAATTAAACATGAGCTTTATTTAACTATGGTTGATGGCAAGGTTTGTGTGGTATTATCGCCTTATGAATCCTCGCAAAGGTGCTTCACCAAAAGAAATGAATGGCGTCCTTCCTGAAAAAGAAATAAATTATGAAGCTTTATCTTTCGGTATGTCACCACTTCACATATGGATCCGCTTCTTCGAATGTCTGCTTCATAGAGCTTATAGACTTGAAGTAAAGAAGTGGGCAATTAGAAGCAAAGAAGACAATGAGAAGATAGTAGGGGAAATATGCGGGTCCTGGACCAGGAAATGACGTCACAGATAAGCACATCCGGTCTGACGTCACATCCTGGTCCAGGACCCGCATATGTTCTGACGGTGGTGGTCCAGGACCCGCCTATGTTCTGACGGTGGTGGTCCAGGACCCGCATACGTGTGAGGGTGGTGACGTGGGTGTGGCCGTCACATCCTGGTCCAGGCCCCTGCTGACGTGTGAGGGTGGTGACGTGAGCGTTGCCGTCACATCCTGGTCCAGGCCCGTGCTGACGTGTGAGGGGGTGCTGCCGTGGGGGCCCCGTCTGCCGTCCCGGTGACGTCAGCGTGACGTGTGATGAGGGGTCCAGCCGGCGGCGTCTGCCGGTGGGTGTGGGAGGGGTAGTGGTGTGTCGCGCGCGCTCTGGTGGCGAAGGCTGGCCCTGTGTGCGAGGTGGTGGTGGTGGGGGCGAGGCGCGCGCGGTCTGGCGGCGAAGCGTGGAAGTGCGGGAGCGCTCTGGCGGCGAAGTGTGGTAGGTGTGTGTGAGACGTGTGGTGTTGGTGGTGTTTCAAAATGCCGTCGGCCCGAGGCGGATTCGAACCAGGCCGAGTCCGTTTCCTGTTGGGGTTGGTGGGCGCGAGCGCTTTGGCACTGAGCTACGGCGACATCCGCCTTGGAGTGGTGTGTTGCGAGGTACTGATAGTACACGGGCGCGCGGCGGCGGCGGCGGCGGCTGGCGAGGCCGCGGCGGGCGCTAGCGCGCTCAACCGCAACCGCATCCGGTCTTTGCGCGAACGCAGCGCGTGCGCCAAGGCCGGCGGATGCGGTCTGCGGTTGTGATAAGAGTACACGCGCGCGCCCGCTGTCTGTGAGCGTCGGCTGGAAGGAAGGAGAGAGAGAGAGGCGTTCCTATATTGAAAACTAAATATTTTTTTTTAATTTCATAATAGAAAATGAATGATTGTTGCTAGTTTGAGAAAAGGAAAAACCCTACAAGGTGATGACAGGGGGAAAAACAAATGAAAAAACAGTGCACATTGAATGAATGCTTTTTATTATAATCAATGAAACGATACAAATCAATATAGAAAAATTGACATTCATGTTTGTGTGCTGGCTAGAAATTTAGCGATTTCCTTTGATTTTCTCATCCACATACCCCTTCGTTGCACCGTCTTCCTTTTGATGGGCGCCACGTTGACGAGACGTTTTTCATCACGTTAACGTTTCCCAGTTTGCTGCATCGGAGTTTTGGAATTTTTTCAAGTTGCGACTTGATGTTTTTGATGTTGTGGTCGACGTACGCTTTGTTGGCGACGTCTTTTTCGAGTTGAGGAGAAGCCGTATTCGAAATGCGGTAATGATCGGCGTTGAAGGAGGTATCGTTGACGTTCCACTGGCGGAGACATCTGGATTGAGTGTCGGTCACGAGTTGCAATGATGTCTTTAGCGGTTGAAGATGTTCCGTGATTGCGCAATCGGCATCACGTGCTGCAATTTGACGAGCGTATTCCAGTCTTTCGTTCACGTACTCTTTGGTGGCAACGTGCGCTGGTATATCGCAAGTTTCTTTTTCATCACCCTCCTCCTCTTCATCGTGCGAATTCTCTTCGTCATCGTACACGCCACCGTCCTCCTCCTCATCCTCTATCGAGTCGTAGAAGACCATGGTGTTTGCTTGACTGTCGCTCATGATGAACTGACGTGCGTCATGTTCCGTCGCGTCTTTTTACAAAAACGGTGTCGCAGACAATGATGGCGGTGGATGTGATAAGCTTATCAGATGTGACGTCACACGCACTGCATGTTCGAGATGAACTCTCTCTCTCTTCTTTCGTTCTTCCATTCCCTCTTCTTCTCATCGCACGATTCATCCTCGTGAGGTGTGACGCATTTCCTCTTCTTCGTCACGTCACGTGAGGCTGGTGTGACACTCGCTTCCGGTTGCGGTGATGTTGTGACGTTTGGAGACGGAAGAGCTGAACGTCTTTCCAGATGAAACTCATACGTCTCCGCAGTTGCTTTTCTGACAGGGTTTTGAATTATTTTTTTTGTTTTGTTTCGATGAATCCGGCAGGCGGTCGATGACTTGATTCATGACCTTGAGAACTTCTGCTTGCATGAAAACGGCTAGCTCATACAGGTTTTTTTCTTTTTCATCGCTAAAACGATAGGTTTGCTCTTCACGAAGACGTTTTGCGGTGTAGGCGACGTTCCACACGGATTCGGAGATGTCCCACAGTTTAGGAATTTTCCAAGCGTCGTTCGTTTCCTGACACACGATATCGGAGAGATCGTCTGCGGCCTTTGCGATGTTGGTCCACAACTTGGCCGCTTCGCCCTTCATCATCGTCTTTTCCACGCCATAAGGCCGTCACGTTCACGACGGGCAGCGTCACCGATTGTTGAACAACGTTCATCGTCATGCGAAGACAGAGAGAGACTGTTTGTGTGAAACCGAAGGAAACTGTTTTAAAAAAATCGTCAAAGAGAGAGGAAGGGATAAGAAATGAAAACAAAAACAAATAGAAATACATTTTATTGATCGTTTAAAAAATACAAAGGTATTACACATGATTGTTAGGGTTGTCGGTGCTCGTCATCGATGCAATCGCCATCTGCACTGCTCTCGCTAACCATTCCGCTGCGTTGCGTGCGCATCCGCTGACGTCCAGTCCGGGAAGAAGAAAAAGATCGCAGCAGACCGCAGCATCCGGTGAGGCGGATGTCGATCGTTCTGACGTTGTCGTCTTGCAGCGTCGCGATGGTACTGTTGTTTTTGTTTATTTTTTCTAATCTTTCGCTCTTTTGTTTTTGTGTCCTTTCTGCTTTTTCGTCTTTTCTTTTCGATGTGCAATGCATCGGACAGGGATGTCCGCATGCAGAAGGAAAATCGGTTAGTGGTGGAGACGTCGATTTCTCCTCCTCCCCGCCTGCTCCCCTTCCTCCATGTTTTCTTTGATATCGTCAAAAACGTTGACGAGTTGCGAATCGCAAGAAGAAACCGAACCGTCTTCGACTTCACCGAACGAAGCAGATGGAAGTTCTTCGTTCATCATCATCATCATCATCTCGTGAAGGAAAGACACGGAATGAATGCAGCGAGCGAAACACGCGACTTCTTATACGATCACGTTTTTCTTCACCACAAAGTCGTCGATCGGTGCGTATTGCACTTCCGTTTTGTAGATAATAAGACAATACGCTACGACGTCAGCTGGCATATTTGTACCTGTTTCCCACGTGATCTTGATGTCGGTTTGCGAGGGGAGTACGGCAGACACTCTGGCGGAAACGTCCCAAACGATAACAGGAAACCAAAGAGTCATAAACCAAAATTCATTGCCGATACGGGTTCGCGATTGTAATAAGAACGTTCCGCTTTTTGTATCATTTCATAGAGATACGGCTGCCAGGGTTCGGTTCCTCCGGTATAATATTTTACATTACATTGAAGTTCGGAATAAGGGTAAAACTCGTCGTTTAAATACAGTTTTGCTCTTGTCATATCGTTACCGTTGAATCCACCCGAATTCTGTTTCAGGTCCTTGTCTTTCGCCTTTTGCATTCCAAAGAAAATGTACAGGGGATGGTCCTCTTTTGCTGCGGTCTTCACCGTCCACTGAAAAGGTCCCTTTCCTCCACTCGGAACGTTGGGGTATTCGTGCAGTTCCCATCGTCTGAATTGCAACGGGATCGGTCGCCGACTGTCCAGCGTTCTCGTCACTGTGAGGGAAGCAGCATCGCTCAGTGTCAAATGAGGCATTCTCCAAATCACGTCCTTCAAGGTAATCGTTGTTGCGTCTGGTGTTGCGACCTTCGTCACGAGACATCGGTTATCGTGACGACCTCGAATGAGAACGAGGTCGTGTTTCACACCGGTCATGATACGCGTGTGATCTTCGAAAAATCCCATCCACAACCGCAACGGCACGATACCGTAAAATTTCCCGCCGCTCGAACTGAGCATGTCTTTGGTCTTGGCTATATCTCCAGTTCCATAGAGCGGATCATCTTCGGTCCAACACGCAGTTCTGAGCGATCTTCTTTCTGCGGTAGAAAGGAAACAATGGTTCTTCATCGTGCTCGTGATGCCCGGATTTTTCACAACGTCGACGATCACGTTGTTGATTTCGTAACGAATTTCACTAAAAGGAATGCGAAAGCGTTGTTAATCAATTCGCAGTTGGTGCGATCTTCCGTGCCCGTCTTGACCGCAGATCCCGCGATGACGAGCGAACTCTCGCAAGGTAAGAGAACGGCGTCCTTGTTCATGATAGTAATACGAATTTCATCGTTATTCCCAAACGATTTAATGTACGGAAAATGTTCGTGAATAGCTTCTTTGACGATGTGGTGTTTTATGTTCTCCTTGCGGAGAATGTCGATCGCGTGTTCGTCCACAAATTCCGTAAAAGTATGATAATAATTGGTCTTCAATTTCTTCGACATTTTTCGGGTTTTCTTCTTCTTCTTCTTCTTTAGAAAATACTGTAACCCAACACACGTAAGGTTTGTCGACTGGACGGTGTTAACGTGGTGAGCGGACAAAGCACTCTGTGTCTCGGTCGCGACACGACCTGCATTTTATAGTGTTTTTTAGACGAAATCGGCATTGTTGTTTTGTTGTGTGATTTAATTCTGGGGCGTAAGAGTAAGGTGCACATCAACGGCGTTTCCCAGTGCAACGGAATCGGTTGTCCTTCCGCGTTCTCTAGTCGAATCGCAATCTCGTCGATCCAACGTCGCTGACGCGGTGAAAGATTCTTTCGGCCGGCCTTTCTTCGATGACGGCTGCAGGTAAATCGTTCACGTGAAACTGATACAGCACGTGCGCTATTCGATTGTTTATATATCCGCTTTCGATGACGTTACACGTCGCGAACACTTCAAAATCCTTGACGATCGTCGGCGAATCATCGGCCGTCACGAACACCCCGAAAGGTGTGGGGGACACGGTCTTTGAAAATCCGAGGAGAGGACCGATGGACTCGGGGTGCTCGAAACGTAGTGTGAATGACGTATTGACACGCACTTTGTTTGTATGCGGGTCCGCCGCCAAATCGAAAAAGTGCTTCTTCGCCGCAAAGTCCTTGGGAAACTGTTTGCTTAAAAAGTTCGATATATGTTGATTGATGTCTTCTAAGGTATACGTACCCGGAGGGACGGTCAACACAAAGCTTGTCGGAGATCCTGCTCCTCCTCCTCCTCCTCCACCACCCCCCTCGACTACTTCGTAGTGGAGTTGGTTGTGTCCGTCCTTCACGTTGCGAATGGTGTGAACGGTGCTGAGATGCACGAGCGCGAGCTCGTACACGTCGTTCGACAGGTCGACACCCGGCTCAAACTTCACCGAGATCTCCGGCCCCTTCCCGATGATTGTGTACGTGCGCATGACACGACCGTCGCAATCGAAATGACAACGTCCGGTGTTTAATCTTCCTTTTTCTTCTTCTTCATCTTCCATTCGTGAAAGAGAAATTGCAAACATAACTTGCCGCAATTACTGGCGTTGTATTTTGAACTCGACGCGTGTTGTACGTCACCGGTGCCCGCGCGCGTATCGAAGAAATTCTGGAGGGTGGAAGTCCGAACGAATCGAAATAACGCATCGATCGACCTCGTTTCACGTACGCGACGAAATGAGTACCGTCACCGCTGCTGTCGTCGAGGTTGACGACGCCGCACTCACGCTCCGACGCCCTAGGTCTTTCGGGCAGCGCATCCCGCGTAAACACACCGCGAAAATAAGGAATGTTCAAGAAATCCTTCTTCGCAAAACGTGTCATTTCCTCGTGCGTGAGCGCTCGACGCGGTACTCCGCTCAATAGTTTTTTCGAGTCGTCCTCCTCCTTCCCTCCTCCTCCTCCCTTGCTTCGAATCATTTTCGCGGCCCTTAGCAACACGCCCGATCCTTTTTTGCTCTCTTCCATGACCTTGTTATGACGCATCATTTCCGCTAATTCTTGAGATTTGTTTTTGGCGTTTTTCACAGCGTTCGCGATAGCGGAAGCGCCGCCTGCGACGGACCCGACGGCGCTCAGAGCGCCAAAAATGGCCGGCAGGAGAGGAAGGAGGGCAGGCAGAAACCCGCCTCTCTTACTCCTCTTCTTCTTCCACGGCGCCCTTCCTTTTTCCTCCCTCGTACACCCCTCCGAGTTTTCTACTCCTATTCCTACAGGGTCCACCGACGCACCGACCTCGCAATATGCCGCGACCCATCGGGGACGGGGGGGAGGGAGCGATCACAGCACCCGCCGGTGAATCGTCGGTGTCGACGTCAGCTCTCCTTATCCTCCTCCTCCTCCTTTGCCTCCTCTCTCTCCTTGCCGTCCGTAACTCTCGGTCGGATTGACGAGTGCAGTCTCTCGTCGTTGTCGTTGTACACACGGTGCGAACCATGACTGTACTAAACCGCGAGAACACAAGATAACAAAATATATACCCTTGTCAAAATATAAATCCAAAATATATACTCTTGTTAATGATATCTTTCTTCTTCACATCCATCTCCACAACTACATTCAACTTTTTTTCCAATTCGCTTAGTAGACCGCTTACTCGCCTTTCGCTCGTATGAATAAGATCCTCCGTGTGTTTTTTCGCATTCTTCAGCATATTTGCTACCTGTGCATCCGTGTGTTTTTTCGCATCCTTCAACAAATTTGCTACCTGTGCATCCGTGTGTTTTTCGCATCCTTTAGGGTGTTATCTAATTGCGACTTAATCACCGCGTCCGAGCCGCTCGTGCCGGCACCTACTCTGCGAATAAGCCTGTCGTGAAAGTTGAAATTACCGGACTTACCGACTTGCGGTAAAATTTCCAAAAGCCCGGGCGGAATTTTCTTTTCGTGCTCGCTCATGGCTGATTGCAATTCGCTCTTCACAAAGACTTCAAAGTCCGTTCTGTGTAGTGAAACGACTCGTCACATCCGAAACCCGCCTATCGAGTTCGTTGCGTAATACTTTCTCAACTTCCGCGACGCGTTCCTCCGTGTTTTTTGTCGCTTGCGGTAAAAGCGAGAAAAGTCCGGACTTGATTTTCTCGTCGTGCGCGTTCGCGCTTGTTTGCAATTCGCTTCTCACAAAATCCTTCACGTCTTTTCCGATTTCCATTTTACTTTTTTTTATTTCCTCCGTGCAGTCTTTTACGAATTTATCGAAATCATCTCGATAAACGAATCGATCGTTCTCCACCGTGCGTCGTCGTCGCTTCAACTCGCTCCGGCGCTCTTGCGTGCTGTGACCGAACGTATCCATCGTGGCGAGTGTACTAACACTAGTGTTATATGCATACGTTGTTTTATATTCATCTTTTTTTATTTTTTATTTTATTTTAACATACCGCACGCGCGCGCTCTCTTATATCAAAAATCATTGACCTTCACTCGAAAGTGCCGACCTCTAGTATTCAAAACCGAAAGGAAAGTTAATCTCGTGAATTACGCATGCAAAGCACAGCGCGCTCGCTCCGCGTTGCGCTAATAAGCACGCGCGCCTCTCATAGCAAAATCATTAAACGTCGCTCGAAAGTGCTGGCCTCTAGTAGCGAAAACCGAAAGAAAAGTTAATCTCGTGAATTGCGCAATTGCAAAAGCACACGCGCGCTCGCTCCGCGCTGCGCTAATGAGCACAACAGGATGTTGCGGTAGAGCAGAGCCGCGGGTCGGAGGATGCGTGGAGGATGTTGGGGTTGATTCGCGCTCGCGCGCTGCGCTAATGAACACAACAGGATGTTGCGGTAGAGCGGCGCCGGGTCGACATAAGGATGTTGTGGTATAGCGATAACTTGGTACTCCTCACGCGCGAGCGCTTTTTGCATCAGTCAGCTTTTTATTCGCATTGAAAGTGAGACGTGTTTTTTTCTTATATTCGAGATGGCGAATGAAAATATTTTTCATTTAGACGTTATGGATATATGAACGACTCGCGATTTTTTCCAATTGACGTTTACGGGCGCAGCATAATTCATTATGCTGCGGCCTTTAAGATGTTGAGGGATTATTTTTTGTTGAATCGCGGAGACAACAAGAACAGACTGGACAGTTATAATAAAACACCGCTCCACTATGCCTACAGGTCGCACGCGAGTGCGGCCTTTAACTTCTTGCAGTATATCGGGGCCGACTTAAACATTATCGATGTGTTAGGTCGTGTCCCGCAGGACATGTGGTTTATCACAGAAGTTGGTTGTACTGCCCTCCAAATTGCGACCGTGTGCGCAAGCGCCGAGGCACTGTGTGCGGATATCCCTGAATGTATTCGAGAAGAGTAAGACGCCTGCAGACAGGCAACGCAGTCGCTGCCGGGCCAACAACAACACCCATCACCACCACCACCACCTTCGACCCGTGATGGTGCTACATCACCACCATCACCGCCGTCGACCCGTGATGTTGGTACATCAACAGCCACCACCACCACCCCCGACGACACTTCGTCGTTGGCACGGTGTGGTGGATATACCCTCGAATCGAGAAGGAGTCTGCAGGCAGCCGCCGCCGCGGGGTCAACACATCACCATCACCACCACCACCGTCCTTGACCCGTTATGATGCACCATCACCACCACTGGTCCTGGTCCACCACCGTCGGAACATATGCGGGTCCTGGACCAGGATGTGACGTCAGACCGGATGTGCTTATCTGTGACGTCATTTCCTGGTCCAGGACCCGCATATTTCCCCTACTGAAGATGGAATTACGTAAAAAGAAGATTCAGAAAGAGTTCCGTGAAGAAACAGGGTTAAGCATCGATAGCCGAAGAAAGTATCAAGAAATTCAAATGATGGCAACACTGTTAGAACATTCTTTCGGGACAGTAGCACCAGTGCAAGAATCACGGGGAATGATGAACCACTGATGAGCAATTTTAGAATTATTTTGGAAACCATTTCACGTGGCTATGCTCATTCCGTCGCCGACCGTCGCACAGTGCACATCGCTCCGCAGCCTTCTCAGCTGACTTCGTTCTGCGCTGACAGCGGTCTAGGTCTTGGACAGTGCTTGTTCTATGTTATCAGTGTTCAGTGTTACAAACAAAAGTGAATTTACAGAAGTAAACAACCCGAAGAATAGGGTTAACGTGTGACTTAAGTCTGCGTTGGCCCCTGGCAGTGCGCTGTGGCGACTTCGCGCAGCAAGGTTACCTGTGTAACCCAATCATGAACACATCCTTCACCCTTGGGGGGCCGCTCTTCCACCCTCAACGGCGCTCAGCCTCAGTGGTACCCGCAACATGAACAACTTCATCCTCAACAACATCTACAACATAACCAGCAGCAGCAGCTTCAACAGAACTTTCGTAGTTACGATCAAAAGCAACATCACCTGCCGCAGCAACAACCGGCACCTATTCATCACTACCAAATGCCGTCACCAAGTAAGTCCAACCATCTGAACTATATATATTCACCACAGCACAACATGGATAATGTCGTAAATTACTCAAATTTTCAAACAACGAATGAACTTAACTCTCTAAAAAGGAAAAGAAGCGATAATAATAATGCTGAACATTCTAGTGTTCAAATAAATGTTCCAACGGAAAACAGATTTGACCCGCTAGCCTCTTTACCTGACGACCAACCTATCCCGGACCAAGAAGTTCAACAACCGAGTAAGGAATCTAAACCACCCCGTTTTCATACACAACATCAACCCACCAGACTTTAAATCGTTGATCAACAATATTCAAAATACGTGTGAAAACGATTTCTCTACCTCGTCTCGCGGGCAAGCTGTAAAAGTCAACACAACTACAAGCAGTGACTTCGGGAAAATAGTTTCCTTCCTTAATGAACAGAAAGTAGAGTATCATACTTATAGTGATCCAAAGTCCACAAAGCGCGATAATAAGAGGAATTCACACTTCCTTCACAGTCGCAGAAATTCATCCCGCTCTTGTTGAAAAATGCATAACATCTGCCAAAGTTTCAAGATTATATAAGTCCGACCGCTCCCGTATGCCATTGAGCGCGGTAGAAATAACTTCAGACAGTGAATTTGAAAAACTCTTCAAAACTGACCTCCTACTTCATTGCGTTGTAAAAGTTGAACTCAGAAAGAAAAAACAAAATATAGTGCAATGCAAAAACTGTCAAGACCTCAACTATACCCGCAACTACTGTAAAAAACACTCAATGTGAAAAATGTGGTGAACCTCATCCTTCTAGCAACTGCAAACTTGCACTTAATGCATTATTAACTTGCGCAAACTGCGGAGGAAACCACCTTGCCTCCGACAAGAGTTGTAGTTACTTAAAAAAAAAGACAAGATTCCTTCCATAAATTCCCAACACCCCTACCAAACCAGAATTTCCATTTATTACCTCAAATGAACTCACAGTACAATCCAGTCCTAAACTTGCCCCGCAACAATGTCCTCCCATATCAACTTCAGAATTCCCACATCTCCCAAAAGTCCCCCACCCCCCAAACTTCGGCTACTTCTCCGCAAACCATAATCACCAAAATCAGTTTCTTGCAAATATAGTAAACCAAATTATTTCTGCCTTAGGGCCGGTTTCACCTAACTCGTTTAAATATCTCGTAGTCGCGTTTAAAGTAATCTCGATTAAAATTAAACTCTCAATATAATAGCGTTTACATGTGCATCCGTTTCACCAGGGATATTTAAACTCGATTAAGTTAATCGAGTTTTCGTGCTGAAAATGATAAGTTGGTACTAGTCACGGAGCATTGTGGGACTCAGATTTTCTGATGCATGTTCTTTGCGTGCTGAGAAGCGCATGTTTGAATTGTTGTGTTCATTCCCTCGTGTTAAGTCGTCTCGTGTGGCTGTATATGTTGTAGTGTATGAAAATATATATTATTGGGAATAAAAAATTTACTTGTATGTTTTTAACAGTGACTGTTATTTACAGTTGGATCTCAGTGGCATTTCCTAATATAAACGCAAAGTGTAATAAATACTCCACTTATACATTTTACATGCAGTGCACTTAAAAAGATAGACTAGACAAACGCGTGTAGAACGTTTTGTAATAATCCATGCAGTTGTTTTCGAGAAAATGAATTTCGTGCGCCTAGCCGCGGCTCAAAGATGTGCGCCTTCCGCGACGCGAGGGAGCAACTAGTGCGTGGGAGGCGGTCGCCGCTCTCAGATGCCGAAATCCTCGTTGGAGGCGCGGAAACGTGCCCAGTCGGGCCTGTGTCGGCTAGTGACGAAGACGTCGAGGCGCAACGGAAGCTTGATCGAGGTCGGCGCCGTGGCGAAAATGAAAATGCGTGTAGTGCAGTGTACATAGTGTATATACTCGTAGTACAATGTGTGGTATGAATGTAATGTGTGGTTTGTGGTATGAATGTAATGTGTGGTTTGTAAATATAGATTGAGTATGAAAGAGGGAGTGAATAGTTTTCGCTTATCAATAGTGTTTTTGCTTAATATTTTTATTTACTACTAGATCAGGTACCGAGGAAGAGTATTCAGAAAAAGAGCAGCTCCTACAGGAGCTGAGTGACTTAAAAAAGGAGTACACAAATAGAAAGATTGAAAAGGACAACCCTTCGAATAGATGCAAGGATACAGCTTTAGAAGTTGTTAAATCTGATAGCCTGGATTCACCCAGTCAGAGTATAGGGATCCTGTCGCCTTCTACATTAGGTAGTACCTACCGAAAGAGGAAAGAAGGGCCAGTTTCAAAAGAATGTTTGCAGTTTCAAGAAAAACAAAGGAATGAAAATGAACAGATTGAACTACAGATAGCATGAGAGAGAGAGAGAGAGAGAGAGAGAGAGAGGGAGGGAGGGAAGGAGGGAGAAAAAAACGACAAAGCGGAGGTAAATTGAATTTGAAGAGAATGAATTTGAATTCGAAAAACAAGAAAGACTGGCAAGATTGCAGGTAGAAAAAGATGAGAGCATCGCAAGGAGATGGAAAAAAGACAGCAAACCATGTTTGAAAAGTTAATTGACATGTTAAAAAAGGAGAAATAAAATTAAAAAAACATTTAGCAATGCTCTTATTTTTTTCAATTGTTACCTTCATACAATATTTTTTCTAGTAATAAAAGAACAATTCAAAGAGCCGATAATAAAGAAATCAGTAATAATTAATTAAAACTGCAATCGCACAAAGTGTCACATTGTATTTAGTTTTATGTTAGGTTACGTTTGTTTAAGACAAAGCCCGCCCCTCCGCTACGTAAGTAGACTGCTGGCCAGCTAAAAAGCCGAACTAACGGGACAACTTTTGAAAAATGTCACTGTCGGATGAGAACATACATTTATACTCGATTTAGGGTAGTTTCGTTTCGTTTTACGTTGGCAAAAGTTGTTGCCAACCGTCACACAAATACCCTGTATATATTACCTTCAAGCGGTAGGGACATTTTTTAAAATTTAAGTTTGCAATGAAACAATGACTACTTCCGTAGATTCCGCCAACATTCAAAGCCATCCAAGTGAAGTTGTATTAGTTTACGAGTGTTCCTAGAGATTTGAATTTTGCGTTTCGGTGTTCTTCGTTATTTGCGTGTTATCGTTCAATTTATTTTATTTAGTAGTACTAGGCGTTTTGAGTTTTATTTATTATTTTCCAATTGTTTTCTTTAGTAATAATAATAAAGTTAATTGAAATAGTTATAGTAGTTCATTATTTGTTGTTGTTAAGTGTCCCTCTAGTATTTCTTGTTTTAAATTAATTATATTATATTTATTATTATATTTTTCTGAATTCATTTTAATTATAACTGGAAAATAATGGATAGCCCAACAACATCTGGGTCTATACTTGATATTGAACCTTTGAAGATAACACGTATTCAAAGTTCTCTTCAAAAGGGAATTATAAATTTATATTGTGGACTGTGGAAGGAAGCAGTTGAAGAAAAGGTCCATCTTACCCACTCTTGTTTAATAATGCGAGTGGCAAAATTATTACAGGTAAGATTGATTTTTCTTTTTTCTTTTCTACGTCTTATCTTTTAAAACGTACAAGTGTAATTTTCTTAATTAAAATTGGGATGAGTATAGTTATTAATTATCTTTACCATTACTCATTTATTAATTACCATTACTCATGTATTAATCGTAATAAACTAATTTTCTTTTTTTCAAGATATTGTGTTTACAGGTGGGTGTAAAGTCAGTTGATAATATTATCAACAAATATAAAAAAAAAGCACTGACCACACCCAAAAAGACCCGTAAAAGATCCCGTCCAGTCACAGATATTGACAATTTCACTAAGGATGCAATTGCCAATAAAATTTATTGTAGATTGAATTCAGGTAATCAATGAGACTTTTTAATTAGTTTGTTAGTGTACAGTTTTATTAATATAAACAATTATCATTTTGTGTTGTTTTATGTATTATTTAACAAGTACCAAGGATTATATTTTATGTAGGTTGTGGTATTTCTGTAAGAAACCTGTACACAGAGATTGTGGGAGATGAAACATTAAATTTTGAAGACTCTCAGACCTCCCTAAAGCGAATACTGAAGAACATGGGTTTTACTTGGGGAAAGGGAGACAGGTATGCCCATGTGAGGGAGAACGAAATTATAATTTTTAAAAGAGAGTGCTTCCTGAGGAATTACTATAGAAATACAAACTCCAACACACCAAAGACAGTACTTTTTTTGGATGAAACATGGATATACATGAATGGTAATTTCTTATGCTTATCTTCTGGGACATTAACTTTAATATTGTTGCCCATTATAATGAAAGTATAAAGAACATAATGGGGAGTGCATAAAATAAAGCAATATAAATTTTGATTTAAGTTGGATAGGTAAATGTTACCATAGGTTTCTTACAATAGGAGGGTCTTCAAAAACGTGGTTGAAAAAGGATGAGGTAAGGGGCCATCCAAAAAAAAACAGATGAGGGGAGCAGATTTGTGGTTGTTCATGCAGGAAGTAAGCATGGGTTTGTACAAGGTGAGTCGCAATATTCTGAATGTATAATAATAAACATTGCATAATGGTGCCGTACAGTATGTTTCCCTAACTTTATAATCACCTATAACAATAATTTATTCTGGGTGTTTATAGACTGTTAATAATTTTTTTAACATAATTTCCTCTGCATGGAGGTTGAAGTGAAATAATTTATGTTCATTAGGGGCAAGTTTAATTTTTAGCACCAATTTGAAGAGGGGCCAAGATTACCATGGTTCTATGAACAGTGAAAATTTTGAAAGGAAAGTTCATCATTAATTTTCATTATGGTCAAACAATCAAGTCATTCTTAAAGCAATATTTATAGTGTTTTTTATTATTTTTTTATTTTTTCAAATTTCCACAGATGGATCCAAACACAGTTAATTCCTGGGATGAAAAATTTGGGGCCTTGCTTAATTGTAATGGACAATGCTTCATACCATAGTAGATTGGTGGAAGAAAATCCTTCTTCAAAGTGGAAAAAAAATGAATTAGTGGTAAGTAATTAGTAAAGATTATAGGTTGAATTTGAAATGTAAATAATTTTAACAATAAATGTTTTTATAGAGATGGTTACAACAACATGGTGTGGTGCCACCAAATAATGCCACTGTTGTCCTTTTGAGGCAACTATGCAAGCTTTATTGTACTCAACTAAAAAGGTTTGCTTTCATATAAAATTTGCATTTTCAAAATGTTAATGAAGAAAATATTTTTGAGATGGGTTGTTGTTTTTCTAGATATGTTGTTGACAAACTTTTGGAAGATGAAGGACATGAAGTATTACGCCTTCCTCCATACCATTGTTTCTTCAATGCAATTGGGCAAGTATGGTCCGAGACAAAACGTTATTATTCTAAAGTAGTAGTTTCAAGGCCAGGCAGTGGCACTGAAAGAACTAAACAGGTTTGGGAGGAAGCATTAAATCAGGTATAACTTACTTTTCTAAGCGAATATTTAACTTTTAACACAAATAGCAGCTTAATGATAAAATTTGAATATTCTTATAATATTGATACAAGGCCATAATTACCATCCCAGAAACTTCAACAAAAATAATAATAATTTTTAAAATTAATTGCTTCACATTAAAAATAGTTATAATAAATAGTTAAATTATTAAAAATAGTTAAATATTAACTTATTATAATAATTATTATTATTATTGTTATGCTTTATTATTAGTTATTTGCACATCTGAGTGGATGAATTTTATAACATTTCATTTTAGCGTTTGCTTTTCTTTGTGTAACCCATATTGCATACTATTAATATTTATTATTTTCAATATTTATATCAGTTATTTTAATTGTAATGTGGAATCTGGTATCATCTTTTTTCTTTTTGGCACATATCCTTGTAGGTGACTCCACAAAAATGGAACAATTATGTGGAACACACTGAAAAAATTATAAATGAATATTGGAGGAAAGAAATTCAAGATGTTCCAGAAGTTGAAGAACTGACAATAAATTTGGAAAACAGTTCTGAAGAAGAGGATGACAATGACATTGAGGAATTATAGGTAACATGTTCATTACAACAAGGTTTCATATCTTTATGAAACATTTTGTGACTGTAAGTCATCCTTTATGAAGAACAACATGGAATAAGCTATTTATTTATATTATACATTTACAGAAGAACGCTCTACATATTGCATCTGAACTGTCATATTGTAACTATTTGGAATAACAAATTTAATGTGATGTTACCTGTTAAAATTTCAGGTTAGATATAAACCTTATGGTTCTGTTGCATGAAGTAGATGCATGATTGATGTAATAATAACTTTTTATTCCCCAGCTTACAAAATGTGTCGGGACTATCACTTCGTAATCTTTTTATTGAAGCAAGTTTTGTTGACACAACTTTATATTAAATGTATTTCTTTAATCATCAATAGAAATTGATTTTGTAATAATCAAAACATGTTTTTTTTGTCTCCAGACATTGTGTTATAATAATAATAATAATAATAATAATAATAATTTTATTATTATTATTATTACTATTATTATTATTACTATTATTATTATTATTATTATTAGGGAGTGCATATCCATGATTTTGCATATTTTTGTCTTGGCATAGCTAAATGAAATTCCTTGACATGTGGTTAGAATTGGATGCTATGTAGATTAATATGTTAGTGCATTTTGGCAAAGTTTTCAGACAATCACGGCCCCCAGCGACGCCCCTGCCATGACTGAAAACGCGCAAAGCTCCGTATTCAGGATTTGAAAGATTTACCCGATATCTTCAAATCAATAAACCTAAAAAAATTCATTAGCGCTGCCAAGGCTATTATTTTCGCGCTTAAAGGACCTGAAGACATTTTTACGAAGATATCTACCATTCTCAGCGCCACAGCAACCGCATTCTAATGGCCCGACCAATTCAGGAAATAATATAAAAAACTGTCTTCTGAGACGCGGGAGGCACACTCTCAACCACCGCTAATAAAGAACTTTTTAAACAATTCCTAAAGCACTACTCAATCGACATTTGCTTGCTTCAGGAGACGTGGTTCACTACAACTTCAAACTTCAATATCTCCGGCTACAATATACGAAGTGCGGCTAGAAAAAAACGGGACTGGTTTTCTGTGAGATAAACCGTGCGAGCCTCAAGGTCAAATGCCATATTGCCGAGTCGCCCGACATCTCCTCTCCACATTCCTGCCAGTTGGACGAGCTTAGCTTGCTCAGTCGGGTCTCAGCCTTCGTTCCTATTGGACCGTGTGTATGCCGCTCGTCGGAAAAATGGTAGGCGTAATTGAGCAACGTGTCAACGTGAAATGTTTAGTGAAGCTGGGTAAATCCGCAACAGAGATTTATTCTCTCTTACAAGTGTATAGGGAAGAATGTATGTCACGTTCACGCGTTTTTGAATTGTGTAAGCGTTTCAAAGAAGGGAGAGAAGAGATTGAAGATGATCCGCGCCCAGGACGTCCTTCAACCTCGAAGACGGATGAAAACATCGAGAAAATAGGCAAAGTAATCCGTCAAGATCGCCGATTGAGTATCCGTGCAGTTGCCGAAGATTGTGGGAATTGACAAAGAATCGGTTCGGCAAATATTACATGAAAATTTTAATATGAGAAAAGTGTGTTCCAAAATGGTGCCAAGAATCCTCACGCCGGAACAAAAGGAGTCACGAATGGGAATCTGTTCTGACATCTTAAAAACATTAGGGAAGATCCTGAACTGTTGGAAAGAGTTGTTACGTGTGACGAATCATGGTTTTTTACCTATGACCCAGAAAATAAAGCGACAATCAATGCACTGGAAGAGTCCGAATTCACCACGAAAGAAGAAAGCTCGAATGTCCAAATCAAAATTCAAGGCCATGATGATTGTTTTTTTTTATATCCATGGAATTCTGTATGTAAATTGGGTTCCTGAAGGGCAAACCGTGAATAAAGAATACTACCTTGGGGTTTTGGCCACCCTCCGTGAGCGAGTGCGAAGAAAGCGACCAGAGATGTGGAAGAACAAGTCGTGGCTTCTTCATCAGGACAACGCCCCAGCCCACACTGCACTGGTGGTTAAGACATTTTTGGCCAAGCATGGGATCCCTGTGTTGGATCATCCACCCTACTCACCAGACCTATCTCCGTGTGATTTGTTTATGTTCCCAAAAGTGAAGGAAGTGTTGAAGGGGACCAGATTCGAGACTGTGGAAGCTGTGAAGCAAAAAGCGACGGAGACTATGAACATGCTAACAGAAAATGACTTCAAACACTGTTTTGAACAGTGGAAAATTCGGATGGAAAAGTGTAGGGATAGTGGAGGGGAGTATATTGAAGGTGATAAGGTAAAAGTTGTAAAGGAAACAAAATAAAGAGTTACACTAAAAATCCCGTTTTTTTCTAGCTGCACCTCTTATACCGATATGATCGACTAACACACGGAGGAGGTACAGCAATAATCACCAGGAAATCTCTACCGCACGCCACAATTACAACTCCCACACTGACTGACTGCGAAGCGACGGCTAATGAACTGGCCACTGCGACAGGAGCAATAGTTTTCACTTCTATTTACAAACGACCAGACGCCACGCTACACGACTCTTGACATCGACGCACTCACTACATCGACGCTCGGCACCACCACGTTCATCGCAGGCGATTTCAACGCAGAAAGAAGAGAGTGGGGGTGCGGCGGCAGCAACAACATCGCAGGAGGACGACTGACTTACATCAACAACGCGACTAACCTAACAATCACGCCACCCTCGAAGCACCTACATCGCGGCGTTCCCCACATCCTAGATGTTGCGGCGGTGTCCGCCACACCAAAAAGGGCCGCGGAGTCGGCACGCAGTGACGTCAGCGAGCATAAGCTGGGCAGCCGAGCAAAGGAGCCGGCCAATAAGGACGGAACGGCCGGCTCGCGAAGCCTCTACTGGGAGACGAGTCTTCGGCGCGCAGCTGGATAAAACGGGCAGCCGCCGGGGCAGCGGCAGAACAGTGTACCGAGTGTAATCTGAGCTGCGATAGTGTTCAGTATTGTGATTGTGACCCGGCAGTGATTAGGTGATTTCTTCGGATTAACTGTGTGACTTCGGCTTTGGACTTGGACATCTACGGAACATCTGGTGACTCGGCTATGTTATATTGGTTTCTCTCTCTTTTGGATTTTGGTACATTTTTGTAAAGAAAGTGAAACTGTAATAAAAATCTTGTTATTGTTAATTTGCTGATTTCCATACATAATACTAGACATTTTAGTCCATAGCACCTCCCTCTCGCCGTCAGTCCCGCAACCACTATTTGAACTACATTTAGACCATTTACCGCTCCACCGCTTTCGCACTTCATCTTCGAGCTTTTCTTTACCGCCATCCTCAACGCCAAAACATCACCACAGAATGGAAAGAGTACAGTAATCGACTAGCCAACAAAATTAACCAAAAACATCGAAATAAGTTCTGACAAAGAAATAGATGAACTTGACATAACGAACCAAATACATCTCTCCTATGAACGCTACACCACCAAAACCGCCATTCAACTAATCAGTCACTTCTAGTCAACATTCCCCATGCTACCGAAGAAAAACGAATAGCCCAGCGCAGTTATTACCGCAACACGACAGACAAAACTCTACTGAACTACAACAAAAAACTAATTCCCATACTACTCGACTACAGACCAACAATGGAAAGGTTATTTACTATGATCCAACGTAAAAGACAGACAAGACATTTGGTAACTACAAAAAACTCTCCGCAACCCCGCACCAGCCATCACAGCACTAGAAGATCCGACATCAAGACACGCGACATTTGACCCCGACTAAAAGCGTCAATATTTACAAACTTACTAGAAAAACGATTCACTCCGCTGCAAACTTCAACCTACGCGAGCGTCAGCTCAGCGCCCGACGCACTTTACATCTCCGCCAATCACAAGCTACCAAGTTGGGAATCCCACACTGAACTCATTGCCGCCCGATCTCTTCCGACCATCACAGAAGACGTGGCGAATGAAATAAAAAAGTGTGTGAAGGCGTAGAAATAAAGTGTGTGAAGGTGCGTAGGCGTCGAAGTAGAAGCACCTCCCGCTCCTCTCGCACCAAACTCTCCGGTGCGTCTCGCACCTCGCGTGAGGTGCGAGCGCCTGCTCCCTCCGCGCCGGAGTGCCTTTTTAATTGAAGATAAATGTTTGCCTGTGTTTTGTGTGTCAATATCTCTTTATATTGGAGATCCTTCTCCACCTGGTGAAGTTCGTGAAGAATGTGTGGAAGGGGACATATTGTATATCCTACATATCCTCCTGGTGAGTGCAAATGCCTTTTTAATTGAAAATAAATGTTTGCCCTGTGTTTTGTGTGTCAATAATACCATGTCTCTTTGTATTGCAGATCCTTCTCCACCTGGTGGAGAAGTTCACAAAGAGCATGTGGAGGGGGATTTCATTGCCATTGCCGACAAAGATGAATCTTCCAGTCACTTGAATTCAGGTAAATATATTTATAATTTTAATATTTTCTTTTTTTATAGTTTGTGGTGTATATTAATAAATTTTTGTATTTCATAGATATTGCTGTACCACTTGGTACAGCTTTACCTTGTATAAATACTGGTGAATTTCAACTTCGTTCGTGCTTGGGTAAGAGGAGAGCTTGTGAAGTGCCCAGCGATGTTCCGGCTAAAAAGCAGTCTCCGGGGATCCTCTTGTGAGTACAGTAAAACTTCAGTCATACGTTTTTCAGGGGACTGAAGAAAAAATGTATAAGTGAGAAAAACGCATAACTGAAGTTGAATTTTATGACCAAAATAAAAACTATTTTTACTCTGAGTTATTACCAAAGAACAACTTAATATACAGTTTAAAAGATTAGTTATGAAAAAAGTCTTATCTTGGTCTGTTTAACATTATAAGCCCCCAAGGTATACACTTCCCCCTCCAAACGTGATAGCTGTCCCATCACCTCATCTGCGACACTGTGTTACATAATGAACTTTTTAACAATTTCTAATGCTGCAATGGCTTCACTGAAACCTAAATTTATTTCATTACCATCCACTTCATCATCACTGTCTTCACACGATACAACAGTTCCACCGTCTGGCGACGCCCGCCCCGCCGCGCCACGGCACGCTTCACGAAAGGGATCGGCTTCATGAGTCGCTTGTGCCATCCGCTTCCGAAGGGAACTCGTGTTATTACGGCGAGCCAAAGGCACCTTTGGAGAGCGGGACAGTCAGTACACAAACATTATTATTGGTCATCTATGCCATTACTGTCTCCTGGGGACTCCTTTGACCTTCCCTCGGAGCTGGCTGTCGCCTCCTGAGATCCTTAGAGTTCCCATGCGCACACTACTGAAATTTTTCCTGAAATTTTTCGTTTTCGAAGTCCCGCTGCCGGAGGTGGCCCGGGAGCCGACTTTCGCTACCACCTGCGGCCCCTCAGCTAGGTCGAGACAAGCTTCTATATTACAAGTTTCATGAACGGGAGGTCGCCACAGAGGACGAGAGTCTGCTCCGCGGGAGCGAGAGCGCTCTGGAGCGTGCCGACTTGAGCATACTTCCAGGCACTCGACGCTGATCGTCCCGCGCCTCTGTGGGATCATATCAACGTTATACGGCCTTAAAGAGACTTTTATCTTGAACGTATAAGTGTGAAAAACTTATAAACGTAAAACATATCTGAAATAATTTGCATGGGAATTATAGGAATTTATTCAGGACCTAACAAAAAAAAACGTATAAGTGAGAAACGTATAAACGGAGTTTCACTGTTATTGTTTTTGTACTCGGATGCTCTTTATCAAAATGAAGTAAATGAAATCTCTACCCATAAACATTATAAATAAATTACAATATTTATCACTTAATACTTAGTTTTGGCTGTCATTCATTTCTTTGTATTTCTCTTTTTCGGTGCCTTAATTTTTTGGACCGGTGTACGTGTTTTCATACATGTAAAACACTGCTTACTTTGTCACAAGTGTAAATGTACATTGAAAAATTTGATTTCATTAATTTGTAATGAAGAAAAAAAAAAACTTTTTTCAGGATCTTCAAAGTCACGGAGAAAGATTCTCGTGGAAGCCGGGCATCCACACGCCGCAATTACGCCAATTAAAGGCCGTTTGATATCTGAGACAATTAAGTTAAAGCGTAGGCTGAAACGGCTGAAGGAATCGAACAATCATTAGGCAACACTTGCTCAGACTGGAAACTTAGATGCAATGCTTCAGGGTGTTGTGTCCCCCGAGTTGCGTTCCTTTATCCACGGAAATTTTCGTAATTTCCGTCGGGAGGGTACTGCAAGGCGGTAGACGCATCAGGAGAAGGTATTGGCTTTATCAATCTTCAAACGCAGTCCAAAGGCATATCGGCTGCTTTGTTGTTACTTGACACTACCTTCTGTGCGAACATTGTTGCGTGACCTTGAACGTGTGGATATTGAAATTAATGATCGTGTCCTTGAGATGATGCAAAAAGTAGCCAGTTCTATGACTGATCAGGACAAGTATTGTACCCTAATGTTCGACGAGGTGTGTCTCAGAAAACGTCTTATCTATAATGATAAGAAGGGCCTGATCGAAGGTTTTGTTGATTTTGGCTAGCGGGGACGCTCGTACATTGTTGCAATTCACGCACTGGTTTTGATTCAGGGTGTGCATCGGAAATGTAAACAGCCAATTTGTTGTTTTTTTTGTTTTGTTTTTCAAGTAAAAACACGCCCTCCGAAGTTCTTGCTAACATAATCAAAGAAGCGATAGTGAAACTACAGCTGGTTGGTTTCACTGTCAAAGCCACTGTGTTTGACCAAGCATCGAACAATAAGAGGTGCAATGAAAATCCTCATTCGTGCCAGCCAGACTGGGGAAAGGAATGAGAGCATAAATAATCGAGATACAGTGGCACACCTCACTCATGCCAGCACTGCTGGGGAAGAGGGTGAGAGGCAAGAAGCCCCTAATGCTCACAGTGAAACTCTTGGTGATGCAAATCCACCTTCACGCTCCCGAAGGGGGTGGGAGGCAGATGACCTTCAAGCATTTTTCTTTGTGGGAGGACACAAGATTATTTGGTTGTATGATGTACCCCATCTCTTCAAACGTGTGCGCAGCAATTTTATGAATTGTGCAAAGATTGAATGGGATTGGAAAGTTACTCGTTGGGACAACATAGTTCGTCTACGGAGTCTTAACAAGGAACTTTTTAAAGTACAAACCTTGACCAAAAATCATGTGAATCCCATAGGAAAAGCAACGATGAAGGTAAAGTATGCTGCCCAAGTTTTGAGCCGTAGGTGTGCGGGGCATATGCGAACTGTAGGAGTTCTTGATAAGGAGACGCCTACTGACCAACAGTTGTTAGTGGATGGGGAAGCTACTGCAGATGTCATTCTTGACTTCGATACGCTGTTTGATTATTCGAATGACTCAGAGAAGCGAGATGACCACAGTATTGAGTATAAGGGAAAAAAGAAAAGGTATGTGGTGCGAGAAGGGTCTGTGCATATTGCTGTTTGGAAGGAAATGCGTCAAAAACTCAGGAGAATGAGGTGTTGGTTCTGGGAGAAGGCGTCTGTGAATGGCATCGAAGTGAGATGGGCTGGAAAGGAAGTTAGGTACTTCCCCATTTCGAAATGGCTACATATCCACCCTTCTCGCCTTGGAATATCTGTGGAATGATACCAAGGACACCTTCAAATCTTTGCATTTAAGGCGGCTAAACCAGGACCCACTGGAGAATTTGTTTGCTGTTATAAGACAGAATGGCGTGACTAATGATAATCCAACATGTAGCCACTTCATTTCTGCTTTGAAATAAATAATTGTGAATAATCTTGTCAGTGCCAGAATCCGGGATTCCAATTGTGAGGATGACAATTAAGGTATTCTGTGTGATCTGAATGAATTTGTCAGAACACATGGAAGAGTCACTGACAGCATTCAGTTACAGAATGAGGATGATGCTATGGAGGGGGAACCCGACATGGCTCATCCCCTTACTGTAGCTGCGCTGATGATGACACTTTTCAGCTGTTCTGCATATTCCAAATGATGCAGCAGAGCCAAGTCGACGGAGAGGACATGGCAGACCTGAAAACATTGGGGCCTACTATGTTGCTGGCAAGTGCACGGTAAGGGTTTTGAAGGATTTGCTCAATATGCCGAACTGCGATTAAGAGTGATGAGCCATCCCTGGGGCAGATGTACACTCAAAGTCTGGAATACGATCCTCATAATCCAGCTTTGATATATGCAAATAAGCAGTTGTGGAGTGCGGTCCAAATGGCCCGAAATCTTTTTGTGTCAAATATTGTTGAAACTCGAAGTTTGCACTCAAGAAGCATAAAGGGTGGTGATGTTAGTTTCCTAACAGCAAATTTGGACTATAGCTGGCTTAATTGTCCAGATCACAGCTGCAAAATGGTATCCATCATGATAGAAACCATATCTAGATTGGTAATCAGGGCGTATTGCCGTAATGTAAATATGCGGTTATTGGAAGAGCATGAATTTTTGTAGATATTTTTTACCTTTTTTTCAATTTATTATTTTTTTTTTGGGTTCAGTGTTTGTATACATTTAATTTTTGTTTGTATATATTCGTATTATCAGAGTATATCATTAGTATTATGAGGTTCAGTGTTTGTATATATTTAATTTTTGTTTGTTTGTATATATTAGTATTATGAGACAGTATCATTAGTATTAGTTTGTATATATTTTGTGTTTCTATATATTTTGCATCATTTGCCTTTGGATTTTCATCTAGGATCCATTGAGCAACTAGCCATGCTTTTGAACAAATATGTAGCCTGTGATATCGAAATATTCGTGAAACCTACTAAATCCAAAAACTCAGCTTTGAGATAAATGAAGTTGAAGTAGAATCACGTAATATTTTTTACTTAGTTCATCACTTGTACTAGGTAGGAGGTAAAACATGTTTCTTGTAATGCAGTTTAATGTGTAATATTGCTTTTTTTGAAGAAAACAAGGGAAAAAAAGATTTTGTGGACTGTTTGTGCAGATGCAAGTTTCTTGTTTATTTATAAAATTTATTAATAATATTCATTTGTATTGTACCTTAGTATCAATTTTGATAATAGGCTGAAATTTGACAGGTGTTGATAGCGGGAATGTCATTTTAATAATGATGCAATTTAAAGAAGTAATAGTCACTAGTTATATTTGGACAATTGTCTAATAGCGTTTTCCATTCGTCGCACTAGTGCGCACTCTGGGCAGCTTTCGTGTTCCATTCCACCGCTAGGGCGCACCAGTGCGAAGAACTGCGTGTTCCATTCGCACATCGACACGGACTCGGGGCGCCCTAAACTGCACTATCGCGTCAGTGCAGTCCAGTGCACCAGGCCATTGTGAGGTTAGGTGCGGAATTTATCCTTGCTGATTTAGATTCGTGGTGAAATTATGAAGGCAATTGAGGATCTTCTGTCACGCAGGGATACTTCGAATGATGGAGTATATTATGTTTTCCAAGAAATGTCGTGATTTACACGAAGTTCGGAAAATGAGATTGTGTTCTCCGAAAATTTAACCTTGAATAACTTCATATTAACAAATCCAGTGCTATTTAGAAACTAGTGTTTTAGGTACGACTTAATTTCGAAACTCTAATAAAGTGAAATTAAAAATAGTGACCCTTTCTATCTTCTCTAACATTAACACACACATCCTTTTTCGCCCCTACATCCAATACTACAATAAAAAATTCCGCCTTAAAAGCAAAAAACTCCCCTCCGACGTCATATTTCTCAAACCTCCATAATCTTTCTTAAATCACAATATAACAGCAATCGCCCTCGCCCCTCCCACGTCAGCTGCGACGCGGCCAAGGAATAGATCCCGAAACCAAAAAAAAAAAAAAAAAAAAAAAAATTCTCAAACTGTACAGCGTACTCCTTGTGTTTCCTTTTATGTCCTATTTGTGAACTATTGTTCTATTGATGTTTTTATTATTTATGTGCCATTTATGATTTATTGTCTTTCATTGCTGTACTTAACTTTACTTATGTACTACTTATGATCTATCGTCTTTCATTGCTGTATTTAACTTCATATCTCAAGCTCTTCATCGAATCTCTTACTATTACCATTAATTAAATTCTACTGTTACTATGTGTGCTCTCATTCGGTTTATTTTATCTGTGTTTTATTTGTATAATTTAATGTATCTCTATCTAAATTCCACTTATGTTTTATTTGTTTAAAATTCTTATGTAAACAATATGTAGTATTAGATCTAGAAATTAAGAAATGGTTATGGGTCATATAAGAAATGGTATGGGTATTAGAATAAAACTAGGTGACGGGTAGGATTAAGTATTATTGATAGGAAAAACAATTAAATGTATGAATAAATAAATAATAAATTATAATAAAAAAAATTAAAAACCGCCAAGCGTGAGCGAAACGGGAAATGACAAACATGAACTTCAAACTTGGGAGCAGCTAAAGGCAGAAATGACGAATGTGAGTGAGACAGTGATGGTGATAAATGTGATAGTGACATAAGAATAGTGACAAAACAAAACAATCGACCGCGGGAGCCAAAAATGAGACAATCATAACGGCGCCCGCAAACAACGATAAAAGAATTATCAAACAGAAAGCAACAAAACGGAAGAGCTACACACCGGAGCAGGCCGTAAACACTGGAAAACTCCACGCTGGTTTAAAAAAAGCCGCGAGAAGGAAAGCAAGCGGCCACGATAAAATTAACGTGGAAATGCTCAAGCAACACCCCCGCAAAGTGACCGGCACGCTAGCTATCTTAATGAATACGTGCATCGACAGCGCATATTTTCCAAAAATAAATAAATAAATAAATAAATAAAATTCATGATGCCGAAACCCGGGAAATCGCATAAGACCCAAACAAGTTTCACAGGTTCCAACATTTCTAAATTAAATATTTATGTGAGAGCGTAGGCTTCACATAATCACAAAACGTAGGCTTCACGTAGGCAACGAGCGTAGGCTTCACAATCAACAACACACACCGCAAGATCAAGTTCACCATGGAGATGGAAAAAGAGGGAAAACTGCCTTTCCTGGACGTCCTGGTGAGTCGTAAAGCCAATGGAAGACTGGAACACAGTGTTTACAGGAAACCAACTCACACCAACCGCTACTTGCACGCCGGTTCTCACCATCACACGGCAACGAAACGAGGGGTCCTGAAAACTCACGCCATCAGAGCAATTAGGGTATGTGACAAGGAATCGTTAGACTCCGAAATAGAGCTCTTAAAAAACACATTTCGAGCTAATGGATATAGTGCCAACGCTGCCAACCAAGCTGTACGGCAGGCAACGACCACCTCTAGCACTGCTGATATCACATCTAATGATGATTCCAACCGCAGGACAGCCATTCTACCGTATATACGAGGGATTACTGATAAAATTGGAAAGCTTTTGAGCCGCTTCGACATCAAGACCGCCTACCGCCTCTCATGTCATCAGGGGTATATGAGATCCCATGCAGCTGCGGCAGCAGTTACATCGGCGAGACAGGACGGACCATAGAGGAACGGCTCCGAGAGCATATCCGCCACTACAAGTACAACTACACTCATAAGTCGGCCGTAGCCCTCCACGCATTGGAAACTGGCCACGCCATTTTATTTGATGACACCCGACTCCTAGCCAGAGAAGACCGCTGGGGAACGAGAAGAGTAAAAGAGGCAATATAAATTATTAAACATCCCCAAAATCTAAACGCTGATAAAGGCCTACGTCTGCTAGCTCTGCTATACAGCACAGTTCCGTGTGGCCGCTAAGTGCAATGCAGCCACACTTCCCTGCTGTGGAGCCATCCCTATCCTTGCGGACATCTATGGCTGATCTGAAAAATGGAGAAAAACATGGTCAGAAATGACAATAGCCGTTCGGCGCGCTTGTGGCGTTGTTTACCGCAATTTTCTTGCCAGTATTGGCGTTAAGCCCGTTTTATTCTATCATATCTCGCGGGCGTTTGTACGTTGCCGAAGTGTCCGGCTCGTACAGGGCTAAGTTAGCAATTAATTGATTGTTTGATTGGTCTAATTTTGAAAAGAAATTTTTTGCTAGTTCTTTAAAATGATCTTCTAAGAATTGGATTTTTAAAACTGAGTGAATTTCTGTATTTTTAATGAAAAGTGGTGCGCAAAGAAGTTTTCGTAGGCACGCATTTTGAACTATTTGCAGCTTCTGTAGATGCGCATGCGCCGCGATTCCCCAACTTGGGCAGGCGTAGTCCATAATGGGCCTAATCATTTCTTATCTGTTCACAGGTTTTATCTGTTCACAGATAGCGGACTTGCTGTACGCATTGTAGCAGATATGAGCCTCGTCAAAGCAAAAACGGATGACGGCGCTCAGCCACAATTATCCCTTACCGGTCCTGGGAAGAAAGATCGTCGCGGAAAAGGTGCCAAGCAGAAGCAAAGTGATGCTTTTCGAGCTAAACAGAATGCTGCTGCGCAAGCAGAGATACAAGCTGGCATCCTGAAACGACTGAAGATTTCTGACCCAACTGACCTAGCAGATGTAGTTCCGAAGCCGCTCGTGGAGCCTGAAACGGTTCCCGTGACGTTTGCTGGTGTACCACGGTTTGTCAAACAGCTGTGGAGTGAAATGAAAGCCCTTGGGGCGAGTAATTTTGGTAGACTTGCCTCAGATGAAAAGTATGCTATTTTCTTAAAGTGCTGCATGTGTATGATGGATGTTAAAATCAGTTATGCACAACGCGCTTGCTCAGGCACGAGTATACCTCTACCGTGTCGAGATTGGTTTACTCTTGACGAGTTAGCCAATTTAAGGCAATCTTTTACCACCTTGCCTATAGCACTAGCAATTTTCGTCGAGTGCATTGGTGTCTTCAACTATCAACACCAGGTAGTTGTTCCCACTCCAGCTATGGTAACTCCACCAAACGCTACTGGCGCGGTGAATTTCTCGTTAAACTTAGTTCACACCCTAGTGCGGGAGTTACGTGAGCCAGTGAGAGATTCATCACTGCTATACTCTATAGCACTCGGACTAAATCAGCTGCCAAACATTGTGTGGGTACAGACAACAGTTAATGATCCTGCACCAGCTGAGGGGCCTCCGCCCCCACCTGCTCATTTGCACCACCTGAGTCCAGCGAGCGTTGCCTTTTGGTCGAACCGACCTACGTCGGCTGAGCTAACTATCTTTCGACAATTGATATTCGCTTACGGCACAAAGCCTGGTCGAAATATCGTTTGCGATTTGTCCAGCGGTCTTGGATCACCAGTCCAACTAGTTCGATTTCCAGATGAGATCGACTTGGAAGAGACTTCAACTCTCTTCTACACAAACGCAACTATACCCAGCTTTGAACTGTCTCTGGCTCCTGCCCTGCTCCTAGGCGCTGATTACTCTTATGATGTATCAGGTAAGTCCTGGTTTGTATCAAGCTACGAGCATTGCTATCAGAAAGGGCAAGCAAATCAGACAGCTGCATTAACTGCTGTTCTGTGGCCTTCCAAACAGTGAGCCCTCCTTGAATGCCGGGGTATATAAATAGCTCTAACACCTACGTCTGCATGACGCCTGGAAACATCTTTTTCACCTGACCGAGACCCGGCACGGGGCCCCCTGCTCCATGCCGTCCGATCACGCGCGGTGCGCCTCCCCCACCCCGCCCGGGGAGCCCTTTCCCTGATTGGCCGTTGCACTCTTCGCATTGGCTGATCATCCGGCCTATCAGCGGACGGAGAGAAACTGCATATAAACCCGTGCGCGCCCATCTCCACGGTCAGACATGATGTGCGCGTTAGCTACCAAGTTTAATGCCGCTTAGACGTACCAGGAACCAACCGCGACAACCGCGTCAACCGCGAACGCAGCCACGCCAGCCGCCGCCGCCACCGCAGCCCTCTACGTCTTCGGAGGAGATTCTCGCCGCGTCCCCCACACCGCGTCAAGCTACGCTCACCGAGTTTGTCGGCCACAAAGAGCCACACAAACTATGGACGACGCGAGCCAGGCGGCCTGCTGGCCGCCCTCAGCGCGGCCCCCCCCCCCCCCCCCCGGACTTCGTCGCTGCCCAGGCGGGCAACCCGGCGGTCGGGAAGCGGGACCAGGTGGAGTGCCGCTACCTGGCACTCCTCCGGCCCGTTCTCCCTCACCTGGAGGATGCGGATCGCTCCTTTATCAATGAGCGCATCCGCATCATGACAATCGCCTTGAAGAAAGGCTGGCGCACCGCGGTCCACAACGCGGAGGACTCCGACCTCTTCGGCCTGCAGATCTCGGAGCCTCCGCCGCCCCCGCCAGCGCGACGCACCTACAAGCAGGAGCCCCAGCGCTTTCCGCGGGGCCGCGGCCGCGGGCGCGGGGCGTCGGCCGCGGCGGCGACCAACACGACGCCGTCGGCGTAAGTACGCCACGGTGTCGTGCGAGGAAGCGGCCGCGCCGGTGCCACCGCGCACCGCCCCCGCGCGCCCCGCGGACGACGGGGCTCCTCGCCCCCCCTGCAGCCTGGGATCCCGGCGAATTCCTGTTCGACCAGCTCCTGGATGTTGTTCAGCCTCCGCCGCCCACCGATGTTGAACCTGTTCCCATCGATTGGAATTTTTGGCGGCCCATCATCCAGGAGCTGAGCGAGCAGCAGCGGGACGACACGCGCGACAACGAGCGCCGTGACGACCAACACGACTCCGACCAGGACACCACTTCGGAGCCTCCCAGGACGCCAGCGTCCTCCCCAGGGCCCCAAGACACGCGTCGACCCGGACCGTGCCTCCTCTCATCTTTACGAAGCGCCAGACTCCTCTATTGATCACCCGATTTTCACCCAAGGTGTTCACACGTGCCTCCCGCGAGCACCTCGCCGCCGGCGCCCACCTGCCGGGCCCTGGCCAAAACCTTGTCCAACATGGCGGCCGCGGGCATCATAGAGGAGGTGGCGTCCGCTCCCGCGAATTCCTTCGCGTGCTTCCTTGTACCGAAGGGAAGCGGGCGCCACCGCCTCATTTGTGACATTTCACCATGGACCCCGGCATACGCCCACTCGCCGTCCGTCACACTTCCGTCGGCCTTGTCGGTGCTGGCGGACGTCGAACTTTCGTACGCCGTCCGCATCGACTTGACCGACGGATTTTATCACGTCCCCATGGCCAGCGGGACGAGGGATCACTTCTCGATAGAGTGTGCGGGGCGGTTTTACCGCTTCGCCGCTCTGCCGATGGGGTGGTCCCTCTCCCCGCTGATCATGCAGATCGCGATGACGGCGGCGACACGGCAGATCTGCACCAGCAAGGTACATGTGTATTATGATGACTTTCTTTTGTTGTCAAACAACAAAGAAGAGCTGGAAGCGGACGTCGCAGCATTCCGTTCGCACGGGTTTCTCATCAATGAAAACAAATCCCAACTTTCTCCAACATCTGTGCTCAAGTATCTGGGTGTTATTTTGAACTTGTGTGATAAGACTGTGAGTGTCGACCCAGCCTATCTGCAAGCAGTTAGAAACGTACCTGTGTTGTGGCTACGTGACCCCCATTTTCGTTTATCCCTGGCAGGGATGGTAGGGTGGCTGTCGATAGCCTCCACGGCTTCCTACCCCCTAGCTCGCCTCATTCGTCTGTGGCCCGACCTTGCTGAGCCATGGTTAAGGCGACTCCATCTCTCACGCCCTGCCACGCCACCGGACTTACCTGCAATGTCGTTTATTCCGACGCTACTCTTTCCAAGTGCGCCTGGACAACCGACTACAACACGCGTGTGTGGGACGCTCCTCCGGGGGGCGATATATATCACGCAGAAACTTATGCCGCTCTCGGCGCCCTATTAGACCATAGTGAATTTTATGTTACTTTGTATGTAGATAACCTTAGTGTACTTTTTAATCTTAAGCGTAAAATTACGCATACTTATGATCCTATGTTATGCCTGATGGCACACATTGTTTATAATTTCTGCCATTTCGATGTACTCTATGTACCTTCCATTGAAAATAAAGCGGACGCCCCGTCGCGCTTGGCCTCCGGCGGATCTGCGGACCCCTGACCAATCAGGAGCCGCCGTTGCGCGTCCCTACGCAACGGCGAGCTCTTGATCGGTTGGGGGCTCCGTCAGTCTTGGTCCGGAGCCCAGTGCGAGCGGGTGCGCCCAAAGAGAACTCTAGCCCTTTGCTCCCTCTCACCTCGGCCCGCCGAGTGACGAAGAGGGAGCTGGAGAACGCACTAAAACGCGTTAATCCAGCCAAGTCCGCTGGCCCAGATGGATGTACCGGCGGCCAGCTGCGAGCTCTGGGCGGGCGCGGAGTCGAGTTTCTACTCGAGCTCCTGAATGCGTGCCTGGCGTGCGGTTATTTTCCAAAAGCGTGGAGGGTTGCGACCATTGCGCTTTTACCAAAACCTGGCAAGAATAAATTAATTCCTAGCAGCTATAGACCTATCAGTCTACTCTCAGTTCTAGGAAGACGTTTGAGCGATTAATTCTGGTGCGTTTGCAACAGGAAATACGTCGCCTCAACCTTCTCAGAGATGAACAATTTGGCTTCCGAGCTGGTCACAGCTCCGCGCAGCAGCTCACGCGGCTTTGCACCGAGATCGGCCTCGCCCTCGAGAGACGGCAGAACTTGCCAGCGGTCTTTCTCGACATGCGATCGGCCTTCGATTCTGTGTGGCATGAGGGTTTACTCGCGTGCCTCGCGGAGTCGGGGATGAGCGATTGCTATGTGAGATTGATCGCGAGCTTTCTCTGACAGGCAGTTCAAAGTGCGCGTCAACAACGTATATTCGTCCCTCAGACGAGCCGAGGCGGGAGTGCCTCAGGGGAGCGTTCTCTCTCCTACTCTCTTCGGCTTATACGTAAATGATGCGCCGCTACCTGCTGAATCAAAACAGGCATTCAACGCTGCGGGCTCCTGATGTTCGCGGATGATTTTGCATATTATGCGAAATCGGCGAACGTCAGGCAGTCAGTAAAGTACCTAAGCGACTGTCTCGCCGCCTTCCTGAATGGCTAAGTCGGAAACGACTCGCTCTTAACCTCGACAAGTGCGTCGCCGTCAACTTCACTCGTAAGAGGGCAGACCCCGATGAAACGGTGAGCTTGGCCGGCGCGCATTTGCCGTGGCGGAGCGAAGCGAAATATCTGGGCGTGTTGCTTGACAGCGGCCTCCGCTGGCACGCACACGCTCGATACCTTGCGGCCAAAATCAAAAATAGAACCCTTCTTCTGAAACCACTTCTCCGTTCTCCTGATCTTTCTCCTTCCTTAAAGCGGCGCCTATTCACCGCATGCGTGCGCCCCTGTGGGCGTACGCGTGCGAGGTTTTCGCCGCCGCTCCACCTTCCACTCTGCGTCCCATCCGGGTCGCAGAAAACAGAGCGGCGCGCCTCGCGGCGCGCCCACATCTTTTAAATGTACCCCCTGACCGCACTCCTCGAAACGCTGACGTGTTCGGGGTTCTGGGCGTGCGACATCAGTTCCCGGCGGAGCTTCAGCGGCGGGCGGAGACGGCGCTCGAGAGGGCGCTGAGGCCGTCCGCTCCGCGCATCCTGCGCGAGACCGGCGTAGCGGCGAACAGCGGCGTGCACAGGGCCTTCCACAGAAGAAAAGGCCCAAAGCACGTCGCCTTCACCTTCCGCGCACTTCCCCCGCACAAGTTCTCTGAACTGTGCGACGCGGGGGAGCAGCTAGTGCGTGGGAGGCGGTCGCCGCTTCCTGATGCCGGAAACTGCGTGGGAGGCGCGGAAACGCGCCCCGCCGGGCCTAGGCCGCCCGGATTCGAAGGCGTCACGGCGCCACGGACGCCTGAGTAAAGTCGGCGCCGTGGCGTAATCAAAACGTGTAAATAAGTGAAGTGCAGTGTTGTGTGGTATGAATGAGTGAGCGAATGAGTTGTATATATAATTTAAGTATGAATGAGCGTGTAAATGCCAAAACAAGAAGATATACGAACAATTCTATGAACTTCAATTTAATAAAAATTTATCAATAACTATATTTTAAAACTCACTGCCCAAAGCGGCCATGTCATAGTTTTAAGTTAGATGTAAGTTAGTTTGTTTAAGTATAAAAGCCCTACCTCCGCTCCATAAGCTTAACAGCTGGAGCCTATGTATCCCACAAGTTGAATAAATTCCCGCCTCGCCATAGACATTGGCGAGGGGAAAATTGAAAAAAATCTCCACGGTGCACACAGACAGTTCGAGCGTGGGCGTAGAAGTAGAAGCATCTCCCGCCCCTTCCGCCCCGCTCCGAACGTCTAGGCGCGTCGCGTCGTGAGGTCGCAGCGAAAGCTCCTCCGCGCTCAAGTGTGGCGTCGGCCCGTGCCGAGCCTTCGCCGCGCCGTTTCTTTTACCTGCGCCGGCCCGAGTCGCGCGCTACTCGAGTGACTTATTAAAACTCGTATAACGATTGCCTGTGCCCGGTTACAAACCCGGAAAATCGTGTGCAAAAGTGAATTCAATATTTTTCACTGAACAAAACAATGCCTGTCCGCCGGCAATGAACGCGGGTGAACAGAACACCGATCATCCTGCAGCCAGCCCGGTCCAGACGCGCGCCCGCGCGCAGCAGAAATCACATCGCTCGCTCTCTCTCCCGCGGCGAAATCGGTGCCGTGCTTGTCAGTACCTGGACAACAACCTGGGTCACACCTGCCTGATAGTACGGAGCACCGATCCAGCCCTCCAGGAAGAAATCCGCGCGCTGCGGCGAGCCGCAGCGGAGGAAGCCGCCGCCAAACGCAGCGCACGACCCGCCCACACGCAGAGCGAGATCGGTGAGTCTGTTCCGTGCGCCGCTGCCGCTGACGAACCTTCCCCCCGCCCCTGCACGCCTCAGCCCACATGCCAGTCGGACGAGTCCGCTAGCTCGCGCGAGACCAGCCCTATCAAATGCCCGGCCCGTCGCCCTCGCACGAGCCGCCCCCGCATCGCCGCCCCCCGCACCGCCGTCACCTGCAGAAACCGCACCGGCAGCAATATCTTAACAGAACAGGAGCGCAATGAAGGATGGGAGCTGGTCGGAAGGGCCTTCAGCGCTCCGAAACCGCTCCCAACGAAGCGCCCCGGAGCCCCGCCCCGAGCCGCCGCGCACTCCCGCCCCGACGCCCGCCGGCCCCTCTGCCGCCCCTCAGACCGCATGCGCCCCCGCCCTCCGCCCCCGCGAAGTGGTAGGGGAGATATGTATCCAAATGCCAGTGGATACCCAGGCCATCTTAAATCTCCTAAAGCCCAAGCTCACAAAAATGTTGCGAGGCACGGTTACTCCAGCCTTCTTTACTTTAAAACCCGCCTGCATCAAGGACCACCAAACTATCATCCAGGTCCTTGAGAAAATGCAGAGTTTGAACAGGCACGCTCAATACTTTTTCCGCCGGGCCACGGAGGAGCGCCGCCACAAACTTGTAATCAGAGGACTAGACGGCGGAAATGATCTCAATTCCCTTAAGGAAGAGATCGAAGGGCACGGCGTGACGGTCCACTACATATCCGAGATGAAGCGTCCCAGGATCGACATAGACGGCAAAAAGGTCTTTGATCCGCTAGGTCTGTACCTAGTGGAAGTGAACTTTGCCCAGATTAACAAAGTTAAAACGATCAACGCCCTGCAAAATTATTTGATTAGGTGGGAGGAATACAAGGGAGCGGGGCGCGCCCCGCACTGTAAGCGGTGCCAGATGTGGGGCCACTCACAGAGCGGGTGCCGCCGCAACCCCATCTGTTTATATTGCGGCGAAGGCCACTCTTTCGACGACTGCCCCCGCAGCGGGGAGCCCAAATGCGCAAACTGCGGCAGCCCCCCGCTGCACGCGTACAGAGACGCGCGCGCACGCCAACTCCAGGGAGCGCGCAACACGCGCTCCGTCGCCGACGCGCTCCGCCGGCAGAATACCTTCGCGGCGCCGCGCGCCGCCCTAGTCACTGCCAGCGCACCCGGGCTCGCCCAGGGCGTCCGACCAGCCTTCCCGCCTCTCTCATTGGCCCCCGTCGCCCCCACTCCCATCGGCACCGGATTCGCCGACGCCACAGCCGGCCGACCAATCGAAGCCCCCGCTGAAACTGCGCCCAGTTCAAATCTCACCTCTTCGTCTTTCTCTGGTCTCGCCGAGCTCCGCGATCTTTTAAGCTTCTGCAGGGCTCAGAAGTAAAAAGATCATTCATCTAATAAAATCAGCAGTAGAAATTTTCAAATCTGAGGGAGACATATTCGATAAACTCACGCGAATTGCCCCTCTTATCGAGCAGGCATTCCCGTGAATCACCTTATTAAATTTGTCTTTTGGAATGCAAACGGGGGGCTAAGCAGGAAGAAGGAAGAAATACTCCAATTTCTCTCCGACTACTCTCCCCACCTCCTCTTAATACAGGAGAGTCACCTGCTACCAAGCGACAGCTTCTCCCTCCGCAACTATCTAATTTATCGTTCCGATCGCCCTGGCCCTCACCGCGGCGGTGGCACTTTAATAGCAATTGACGTACGATCCCACACACGCTTCTCGTGACCCCGCCTCTCACCAACATCGAGGCCACAGCGGTGGAGATTGGAACGCCGCGTGGGCCGATCGTAGTCGTCTCCGCCTACAAGCGGCCTCAGGAACCACTCGCGGAACTCGACCTCGATGCGCTGCTGACCCTCGGGACGCCGATCATAATAGCGGGTGACCTCAACGCGAAGCATCCGGATTGGGGATGTCGCGCTGGAAACTCTTCGGGCGCCCGCCTATTAACGTACCTAAATCAAAGCAATCAGCTCAGCATCGCCCCGCCCTCTTCTTTCACCCACCTTCGCACGAACCCTATCACCAACACAATTGATTGTGATATTCTTGACATCCTCTTCCTCCCTCTTTCTCTCTCAACTCCAAAGCCGCTTCACGACCTCACCTCCGATCATCTCCCTGTCATCTTCGCTCTTCATCACATCTTCCCGCCCCCGCTTCCGCTAAAATCATATCTGAAACTTCCTGGAAATCATACCAATCTAAATTAAACAGCAAACTGCTATCAAATCCTTACTTTCTTCCCCTCATGACATCGACCGCGCTATAAATCATCTGAACTATCAAATCAAAACTGCTTTCTCTGAATTACAGCCAAACTTTCTGAAACACCGTCCCTACTTCACAAACCCCAGTTGAGCTGATTTGCCTTATACAGGAACGCCGAAAGGCGCAACGTAACTTTCATCGATCGCGCGACCCCGTCGCTAAGGCAGAGTACCAGCGCATAAGGAGGAAAACAACTCGCCTCCTGAGAGCACACAGAAACGCGATGTGGGAAACGTATGTCGAAAAATCCCAAATAAGAAATGCTGAAGACCTCTGGAAACTGCAGCGACCCATCAGGTGGTGGAGTAAGTTTCAAGGAAAATCTAATCCTAGAGAAAGTTATGGAGATAATGGGTGCATCTGCACAAGGTGCTACGAGTCAGTTCGACAGCGATGCCCCATCTTTCCAAATGTAAAATGTCGATGAAGGAGGGGTGTCCATCGTTATGATGGAACCATTGGAAACGATTTCAATGGAAGCTGCTCCAATGGATGAAGAGAATGCAAGCCAGGTGTCGTGGGAGCGACACACTCCTGCCATGCTAAGAAATCCGCTCCACCCTGTGTTGACTGCTCAGATTCAGTCCACAGAAAGTGGAGAAATATTAGAAATGGAAGGTTGCAGTTCCCAGGTTTCTGGTCCTCAAAACAGGACGCCAAAGAGGAGGAGGAATAATCCTCAACTGTCTGCATCTGGGAGGAGTTTGGAGCCTTGGGTGAAAAGCAAGACCCTGCTCACTCAAGTCTCTCTAGAGAATAATAATAATAAAAAAAAACACATGGAAATAAATTATATGCACGACTTGTACCTGTTACAAAAAAAGGTGGAAGAAGAGAAGTTAAGGACAATTGAAGAAGAAAGACGGAAAAGGGAAGAAAGGGAAGAATCTCTCTACCAGCTGCAGAGAGAAAGTTTGTTGCTGGACATTGAAATTAAAAGAGAGACTTTAAAAAAATTAAAAAATTAATTTATTGTATTTTATAAGAAACTATTAAAGTAAGCAATAAACTGTTCCCTTGTAGTGTTATTCTCCACATTCTCCATTCTACCATTTTCCCGTTCATTTTGTAACCCATTTTCTATTAAAATGTTGATTTCGTCCGAGACTGAAGGTTCCAGATCGTTGTATTTGATAGCAATGTTGTGTAGGACTGCACATGCCTCTATGACAGCCTCAGTCCGGAAACCAGTGTACAGAGATCTTCCTCAGATCCATCTGCTAAAAAAATGTTTGCACGGTAAGACCCAGAATGCAAATGAAAGCCTCAACAATTTTACATGGGGACGGATACCCAAAACTACTTTTGTTTGAGTCACGTTAGTGCCGTGGCGAACAGAAGACTAGTGCTGTGGGAATGAAAAAATAAATAAATAAAAAAAGAATCACCTAGCAAACCGTACCACAAAAACATTATTTAGAATTAAGAAAACAATAACAATCATTTTTGTGTTAGTTAAGTATGCCAAAGAGCTACTAAATAACTATTAAATTAGATTTAAGCTAGAATTAAGTTAGCTTTAGTTAGTATTAGCTGTTTTACCTCTCCCTGTTAGCTGCTTAAGTCGCAAGGCTGCAGTGCAATTTGTATGCCACTACGTAAATAAATTCCCGCCTCCTCAGGGTTACTGTGGAGGGGAAACTAAAAAAGCAACTACTGTTGGATTTCAAGCATTAAAAATTTGAGTTCTAGATGCTGTTCTAACTTTTAATGAAGGTGCAGTAGCAAGAAAAAGTTCTGAAAGAAATGGGAGTAAAAATTAGATTCAAGTGTAGTAAGGGGCTGAAGTCTATTGACAGTGAGAGGTTGTACTATGGAAATAGAGCCAATGAAGCCATAACAAAAGAAGCGTCCGAGCCAATAGAGAGCAATTCGCTGCATTTCAAGAAAGAAATGTTGAAGCTACACAAGTGTAGGGTTGTAGGATATAGTCAATTATTTTTTAACGAAATACTTCATGTATACAAACATCATTAAATACTTATTATCTTATCTTTACAAATGCAGGTCAAAAATGGCAAAATTGAAATTTATGACAGAATTTTTAATTAATCATTTCATTAATCACATATAATAAAGTATTATGGTACAATTTGTTTTAGTAATGGTGAATCTTCATTTATGTAAATGGCCATTTTGTAACATTAATGGAATACTTCACTTTCAAATGCATTGCGTTTTTCAGATGTTGAGGGAGTCAATAAAAAACTTCAAGCTGAAGCTGCGGAAAGAGCAGCAGCTGGCAGGGAGAGAAATGCAATAAAAAAACAGAGGATTGCCATAGAAGAAAATAAAGCTGTTGCTCTTATGAGCATGGCAACCTCGTTACAGGAAAAGAATACAAATGAAAAAAAAATATAGAATTATTACAAGTACTAACATCTCTTCATAAATGAAGTTTTAAATAATTGGAGTTTTTTTTTTGGAAAAACCTTTCACATGTCATTATTCATACATTATTAGAAACAAGAAAATTATGTAAGTTAATGCCGTTAGGGTTGGTAGTGTTACAACCCTAAATTGGATGTTTACAATATCTGATGTGAGATGTATAATTTCATTAATGAAGTTTGTGAAAAGTCCAAAATGCATTCGATTATACCACAGCAGAGCCGGGCATGCCAGCAAACTATTAACTCATTCTTTGGGTTTACAATATAGTTTAATGGTACCAATCCAGGAGTGGAGTTTTCAAGAAGTCCAAGAGAAAGTGCTGGAGCTAACAGGTGACCCAGAAACAGTGAATATTTTGAAAGGTATTTTAATTCCACAAAAACTTCTGTAATACTGATTTATTTTGATCAATGCTCCTTACGTTCCTTCGTCAATAAACACATATTTCCCTCATTTACATTCATATTCTTGAATTCCATTGTTAATGTAGTAATATCCAACAATTTCACAAACTGTTTCTCAAAAACATGAGTGAAATACGAGGGCTATCCAGAAATTAGATTACGTTTTCGTCTGTGTCCGCTAGGGGCGGGACTAGCGCGGCCATCTTGGGGTCAGAGCGTTGCGCAGCTCAGTCGGCATCTAGCCGTGCTAGTGAGAGGTTCGTGCTGTGCTCCGTTAAGATACTGTGACGGTTTGAAATGTCTGCGTTAATTGAAAATCCCGCGAGCTGCGAGGTGCGTGCAGTAATAAGGTTTCTGACTGCAAAAAACTGTAAACCGATAGAAATCTATCGGCAGCTTTGCGAAGTGTATGGGGACAACATTATCACGGAAGGTGGAGTGCGTCAGTGGGTCATAAGATCTAAAAATGACCGAACCAATGTTCACGACGAACATCGAAGTGGGAGACCCAGCATAGTGACTGCCGAACTTGTGGAAAAAGTCGATGCTGAAGTCCGTGAAAATCGAAAGTTCACAATAACGAAACTTTCTTTGAGTTTTCCACAAATTTCGCGAAGTTTGTTGCACGAAATCATCAGCGAAAAGCTTGGTTACCACAAGTTTTGTGCAAGATGGATTCCAAAAATCTTGACAGAGGACCACAAAAATCAGCGAATGGCTGCAGCGTTGAACTTTTTGGACGCTTACGATAAGGATGGTGACTCTTTACTCGATCGCATCGTTACTGGTGACGAAACATGGGTGAAACACGTAAACTGTGAAACGAAATTGCAATCAATGCAGTGGGGGCACACAAGTTCTCCCCAAAAAACCCAAGAAATGCATGCAAACAATGTCGGCAAGGAAGATGATGGCGACTGTTTTTTGGGACAGAAAAGGTGTGATTTTGGTGGACTTCCTGGAAAGAGGCACTACAATAAACTCTCAAAGGTATTGCCAAACTCTCCAAAACCTCAGAAGAGCAATTCAAAACAAGCGCAGAGGAATGTTGAGCTCTAAGATCTTGTTGATTCACAACGCCCGGCCCCACACGGCAAATGTCACTCGTGAAGTTCTTGAATCTTTTAAGTGGGAGTTGTTTCCCCATCCGCCGTACAGTCCCGACCTAGCACCGAGCGACTTCCACCTATTCCCAGCAATGAAGAAGTGGCTGGCTATGCAGCGTTTTGATGACGACGCACAGCTGCAAGAAGAGGTAACAAAGTGGTTGAAGGCGCAGGCGGCCGAATTTTTCGACGAAGGAATTTCCAAGCTCGTACATCGCTACGATAAATGCCTTAATTTGAATGGTGACTATGTAGAAAAGTAGAATTTGAGTGTGGCTTTCATCTGTATATAATAAAATATTTGTTTCCAATACTTTGTTTATTTTTTATTCCAAAACGTAATCTACTTTCTGGGTACCCTTCGTATTCAGTTTAGTGGCTAAGAAATATAACATTTTTTCTTAATAAGAGTTCCAATAATTACTTTTTATAGACTCGCAAATCCATTTATTAAAACAAAATGATTTTTACATTACAATGATATTGTAACGGTACGTCATCCGAGAAAGTATGGCCGATCTTATGACGATGTCCGAGCAGACAGATGCAAAATTCGTGCAGATAAATGCGAAATTAGATGAAAGCATGGAGCAAGTGTCGGGGAAATGTTCGGAGCTCGCGAACTGTATCGAGGATCAGGGGGCAAAATCCGCAGGTGAAATTCGGAGACTAGAATCTCGTTTCGATAAGCACGTCGCGGTATGCAACGAATCAAACACGGCTCTGGTGCAGCGCATTGATGCTGTTGCTACAAAATTAGATGCGAACAGCAATGCAACAAACGCAAAATTAACGGAAATGCAAAACGATCTTGAGGGACAGATCGCGGAGCAGGGCGGCCGTTTCACTGAATTCGAGGGTACAATCAAGGCTAGATTAAGGGGACAAGAGGAAAAAATGGATAGCATCCACGAGTCAATAAAGTCATCGATTTCGGAAATAGGAAGCAAGGGTGAAGCGGTCTGTAGGCGGTTATCAAAATTAGAGACAAAGGTGATTACCGATATGCAGTGTCACTAATGAAATGTCAGAAATTAAAACGGGTGCCACAAACGCCAATAATGAAAGGGAAAAGCAGATCAAACAAATGATCAGCGATTCGATGAACGTCTTGCGCGAGGAAAGGCGGCAAGAAATCGCGGATATTTGTGATCAAATACCACGACAAAGCAACGGGGAACGGGGCGCCGCGTCACTCCCATGGACACCGCCGTCCAACCTGAACTTTTCGGGGAACATCAACGAAAATCCATGTGAATTCATTCGCCGGGTTGATGACTACATGGAGCTCACGAAAGCTATTCCGAATCAGTTAAAAACAAAATTTGTACAGCAATTGTTACGAGGGAGCGCCGCGAGCTGGCTCCTCGCCATACATCCATTTCCCCGATTTCAAGGCCCGGTTCCTGGAGCGCTATTGGGGAGAGCAGGTCCGGTATGATTACGAAAGGAGAGTGCTGGAAGGTAGATGGGAGGAAAGATTGGGCATCTCACTATTAGATTATCGACAAGATTGCGGCACTAAGATTATGCGATCCGCAAATCTCAGATGCACAACTGATTTGGATCATTACTTCCCACTTTCCCTTTCAAATTCAAAACCTGCTGGATAGTGTAGACTCGCTCGATCTCGAGAAAATGCAGTTACTTCTCGCCAGGTATGATAGAACACGCATGTGTCAAGGGTCAGGGGGAGGTCGATCAAATAGGCAGGACAGAGGGGGAGAAAATCAAGGACGCGGACAATGGCGGCGAGAGCATAATGATTTCCCGCCAGGAAACGGTGGAAGCCCGCCATCGCATCAGGTAGCGAACCGAGACCCACCGCCGTCGGCGCCGCGTGATAGAGCACAGGACGAACGTACGGACAATCGGGGAGGTCCCGGTCCGTCAAACTAATGTCGTTCGGTGTCGTGGGGTGCCGGGACGCAGAACGAGTGCAGGTGCGAGAGCTACAGGTGCCTATACGGGAAACAGCGAATGTGAACTTTGCCATCAACGATGTAGAGGATGAGGAGCAGGACTTTCTCCGGGCGCGAAAATGCCTATTATCAATTTTATATGTGAAGGGATCGAGGCGAGGGCCCTCATTGATTCAGGAAGCGAAGTTTCGGCCATTTCGGAAGAATACTACTTGAAATTAAAGAACTGTCGCATTACTCTACCCGAACTTCCCATTAATAAATGTTTTGTTGTCGGCGTGGGCAACAAGAAAAGCAACACCATTACTAGGCAGGTCCTATTAACTTCATCGTTTAGCACAGATCAATTCAATGCCACATGTCTCATTGTGAAAGATTTAGGATATGACGATTTAAGTGTCGATTTTTCAAGAGAATATAGCGGTAAGATAGATTTTGAACGGGGAGCAATTATTCTGAATCCAGGGAGACTGATGGTGTTTGAGGAAGGTGATGCCGGCTTTCACGAGCCGAATGAGGCTAGTATGTTTTCGATTACGCGGGAAGAAGCTCTCGGTCTAATTAACGAGAAAATGCGGGAAAATAGGAATCTCAAGAGCACTTCCGCCTGCAGGAATTGCTTCAAAATTATAAGGACGTTTTTATCAGGCCGACCGACCCCATCCCTGACTTTCAATTCCGGATCCAGGTCACAACCCTCGAATCTTTTAAGTGTAGAAATTACCCTATACCACAGGCCCTTAAGGCGGACGTAGACCGCGTCATTTCAGAAATGATCAGAGACGGCATTATCGAAAGAAAACCGACCGCCTATATTAACCCCCTCGTGATCGTAAGAAAAAAGATAGAGGCGTTCGAATCTGCCTCGACGCCAGGAGATTAAATGAGATCACTGTGCCCGATTATGATGCGCCGATTGCAATAGATGAAATGTTGTGGAAGTTCCGGGAGACCAACTTATTTTCGGCGGTAGATTTCACAGCCTCGTATTGGCAAATTGCAATCCACCGAGATGATCAAAAGTATACGGGATTTATTTACGATGGTCTGAGCTACGTGTGAAAAAGATGCCCGTTCGGACTTCGCAACTCAGGCGCGTATTTTATCCGATGCCTGGATACAAAATTACCGCCGTCAATAAAAATGTTCCTCACCCCATACGTGGATGATCTTGTAATTTCCTCTCAGGACTTCGACCAGCATTTAGAAAACTTAGAGGAGTTATTCAAATGCCTGACCATTAACAATATGCATTTGAACCTAGAGAAATCGCAGTTCTGTAAGAGGGAAATTAAATTCCTGAGGTACATAATTGACGACAAATGGACGAGAATCGATCCGGAAAAGGCACAGTCAATTGCAAGGATCAAGCCGCCCCGCAATTTAAAGCAGTTGAGAGGGTTCCTCGGCATATCAGTCTCAATTTATCCCCGGTTACGCAACACTCGCTGCGCCTAGTGCAACTATTGAAGGAAGGGAATAGATGGTCGTGGACGCCCGAAAAAGAAGCCGCGCTCTCCAGACTTAAGAGTGCGTTTGAACAAACCATTTTCATCCACTACCCAGATTTCAACAAAACCTTTTACCTGCAGACAGATAGTAGTGGTATCGGGTTAGGGTGTGTATTATTTCAAAAGGGGGAGAGCGATGAAGAGAAAATTGTGTGTTGCGAGCCGTGTCCTGCGTGGGAGTGAACTCCGGTTCTCAGTAACAGAACAGGAAGCTTCGGGCGTAATTTGGGCCTTACAGAAACTACGGGGATACCTGCTCCATCGAAAATGCATTATCATCACTGATCATCAATCACTGACCTTCCTAAACAGATGCCACTGCACCAACGCCCGGCTTCTTCGGTGGGTTATGTGGCTCCAACAATTCGATTTCGAGATCAGATACTGCGAGGGTGTGAAGAATATTATTCCCGATTATCTAAGCCGCCTCCCTTATCAGACCGAGGACGGGAAGCCCGGAGGAGCTGTGTACCAGATGAATGCGCTGAACTTCGACGTGGAGCCCATCCCGGAAATGCGGCCTTCGAGTCTACGAACGTTGCAGGAGCAAGACCCCGTGATTGGTGCCGCGAAGAAATTCCTTAATGGCGAGCTCGAACAGCAGCATCGTTTGTTTGACCGTTTCGGTAAGGACCAGTCACAATACATCTAGCAACCTTGTGCTATTTCGAGCCCGGCGAGATCCCGATTTCTTTAAAGTGTGGATTCCCGCAGCTGTCACAGAGAAATTGATTAGTCATATGCACCAGAAGTACGGATAATTTGGAGGGGGGGGGGCAAGATTATCAAGGTCATTCAGACTTTTGCATATTGGCGCGACATGGCTCGGCAAGTCAGAACCACTATTTCTAAACGTGTTATATGCCAAAAATGCAAGTTCCCGAACCGCCATTATGAAGGTGAAATGAACCACGTCAGTCCGACAGCCCCGAACGAGTTAGCCTGTTTAGACCTGAATGGCCCGCTACCGACGGCAAGATACGGATATAAACACGTGATGGTAATTGTGGATGCCTTTTCTAAATTCACACAGGTCTATCCGATTACCAGGCCGAACGCTCGGAATTGCCTCAGGAGGTTGACGCGGGACTACTTCAAAACGGCCCGCCAATGCAAGCGGGTTCTGAGCGACCACGCCACGCAATTCTCTGGCAGAGTTTGGCGAAACGCACTCGAGACACTCGGCGTTCGGGCGGTGTTCTCATCAGTCAGACACCCGCAATCAAACATGTCAGAACGCATTATGCGGGAGCTGTCACGGTTGTTTCGCGTGTATGTCGCGTCACAGCACAAGGCATGGCCGGAGGTCCTTCCACACATTAACGTATGGCTAAACTACGTGCCACACTACTCGACGGGAATGGCACCGTATTGTAGCGTCATGCACAAACGCAATTGTGGCCGCGTGGCAGGCGCGCTAAGGCACCACGCGGCAGCCTTTGTTACGAGCGGATGTGACGTCGGCGGGAAACCCTAGGAGGCAGCGTGGTGGGGAGAAGGGCGAGCGGCGGAACGCTCTCTTTGGTTACTGGACGCGGTGCGACACGGACGGTCTGGGTGGGCGCGGGCCGCGAGCTGTTCCAGAGCCGGCAATGTGTTGCCGTACAGAGGCTGACTCGATGTGGAGTCGTAGGTGGGTTGCGGCGCTTCACGCCATCTAATGTTTGAGATTAGTGCGTAGTGGTGTGGTAGCCGTAACGGGAAATTACTCCATGTAGGGATATTAGTAATTACGTTATTTTGTAATAAGGTGGTGGTCTGTTAATAAACCTCTAAATTACTAACCCACACTCGTCTGTGTTATTATTGCAAATGCATGACGCCACAGTATGAGGTACACTTTGGCAGGAAGCCGCCTCCAGATTTCCCGTTGTCCCGCTTGGCGACGCAAGAGATCCTGAACTTTGAGGAACGCTGTCGTACTGTCTTTAGCAATTTGAATGCCGCGGCTAACAAGCGCATGAGGCTAGTAAAGAACCCATACGACTTCAAAGTGGGCGAGAAAGTGCTGGTGAGAACGCCACGACCGTCTGACCAGGCAGCCGGGTTGTACAGCAAGTTCTTTCCTTTGTTCACGGGGCCATATGTGGTCACTAATAAACCACACCCAAAAGTTTGTGAATTAAACGACGAGAACGGAGTTCCCATTGGAAAATTTAATCATTACAACATGGTTCCCTTTAATGAGTGATGACCATAATCACGTCGGTCGCATCTCGCACTTGTCGGAAGTTCCCGCCAATACGAGTTATCTAGCAGTAGGTTTGATTAGTTTTAACGAAAATGAATTTTAATACTTACTTTATCGGTCTGTTGCATTTTCGTATGGGGTTTTTAGTTGTTAAGGGCAATTCTGTATTTCTCAACTAATCATAGTTTATTGTCTAGGTTAATTTCATTGTCATAATTGGTTAGATTGGATCAGATAATTATTGCGGTTAATGTTTCTATGTCGTTGCTTTTGTGATCACGGAGGCCGTTTCCGTTAGTTTTCTAAGAAAATCCATCGCCGTGCTCAGAATTTTCTTGGTGGGAGGGGATTGCCAATGTAACGTACGTCCTCCGAGAAAGAATAATTAAAAATAAATGGAATATTGGTCACAATAGGGAGACCCGCGCCCCGCGTGCCGCCCCACAACTCGACCGCGCCCAGTCGCCCGCGTCCCGTTAACGTCCCCCCCACAATGAGGACAGGTCCCCCCGCCGCCGGGACGGACGCCACCGCCCCCGCAGCAGAACCGTCTTCTAAAGGGTTCCTTGTTTACAACCGTCAGGCCGTACACGAGCTTCCCCCAGCTCCGCCCGCGTACTCAATAGCCTCTCCACGCTAAACGGCAATTATCGACGTCTATTCTAACACCGGCCTCCGCCCAACCTTCGGCTCACTCCCTCGGCAAAACTCGTAGACACATTTACGACCGCCAGGGCGCTTTGTGCTATCGAGACGCCCGGCGCATGCCAAGCCGGAGGCCCGCGACCGCCGGAGACACCCGTACATTTCGATCCGCGGATGTGGTAGCATAATAAGCACCAAAATTAGTCACGCACAAGTGTTCATCCGTGAAAAGGACAGACCGGGCCCGGCACCCGAAAGAAAGGAGTAAAACGCTGTGACCAGGGTGGAAGGCGGGGAAATGCACATGTCACTGACGCGGACGTGCCGCGTGGATACGACCACCCTTTAGTCACGCACAAGTGTTCATCCGTGGAATGCGCGGCTTACCGTCGAACAGGCTACACATTGATCGAACTAGCGAGCAATTGGCTCAAGCGTCGCCCCGTTAGCAAAGGGCGAGCGAATCAGGAAGAGGCCCGCCGATTCGGGAGCGGAAAGGCGTGCCTTCGTCCGTGGGCGCGTGTTGCCCAAGATTCACTTCACTTTTGAGACTTCGCTAGAGAACTTGACTAGAGAACTTTAGAAGAGTCACTTGACTAGAGAACTTTTACTAGAGAACTTCACTTGAGACTTCACTAAAGAACTGTGTCGGAATGACTACTTTTCGACACTCGTAAGAATCACTCACGGCTAGAACTCGTCAGATACTAATTCTTTCGAAAGCAGTTTCCAAATTCGGCTTCGCTGATCTTACATGCTCCGAGAACTGTTAAAAGACTCGATACCGGAAGGAGCTTCCTTTTCGATTGACGAGCTGTTGTGGCCGGGGGCGCGTGTCGAGGAATGTGTGCGACGACGAGCAGCAGTGGGCCCAGAGGGAGCGTGCTGTCGCTGGTTTCCCGCCTGTGAGTACGCCAAGCCGCCAGACGCCAGCTCTGGGGTACAATCCCCGCCACCGCTGACATCACGCCGCAGAAGACTGCAAGCTAAGTAATTCTGCGCACTAAACTACGCTCAGCCCGATACCGCGTAAGTGCGGACGGACTCTAAGCGGGCGTGCCGGTAACCAGGCACGAGAGTAGCGGCCAAGTGCTTGCCATTTGTATTGTTAATCTGTTTAAGAAAATCAAAAGCCGCAGTAAGCAAACAAATATGTTAAATTCCCTTGTAAGAAAACCATTGTTGCATGCAAACATCATAAACTTTTAAGTAAATGTCATTTTTGAAATTGTATCCATTGAGTATTTATTGAATTTGCAGACCCCCGGATTCGTCAGGTGTGTTACAGTATCTTGAAACAAGAAACAGCATGGCAACGTTTCAGAGGTCAAGTTGTGCCTCTGAAATATAACATTTATCGAAATAAATTTTAATTGGTAATTTGCTCTAGCACTTTTATTGGTTATTTGATTTCTGTCTTGTATTCCAGCTGCTATTTGTTTCTGTGTATATTTTTAAATGGAGAAATTGGTGCATTATTTGTGTCGCCAAAGAGTACAAGGAGGACTGGATGGTTTAGGGCGTCACTTACGCATGAGCCATGGTCTATCAGTGAATCGAGGCGTGGGCAACAGTGGTTTTGAGTGCGGGCAAATTGATTGTGAAAGTGTGTGTACAAAGCGATTTTATCATTTTTCTAGTCTAAGAAGGCATATAAGGTTAAGACACAAATAGATGCGGGAAACATATTGATGAACATTCTAGAGATGATCCACAATTAGAGCCTGCAATAGTTACAAATACAGGGGAAACAATAGGAGATACAGAGGAAGATGCAGAAGAGGTGAAATAAACAGATTTAAGATTGTCAGTCGTGAGAATGATTGCAAGACTGCAGTCGAAAGGATCTATTATGGCGGAGGTTATAGATGAATGTGAGATATTTATTGAAACTTTAAATTATGTCACTTCAAAGGTTCAAAATTTTTTGTCTCGCAAAAATATGAATCAGGATCAGGATCAGGATGCAGTGGACCTTATTCAAACTTTGAAAGTTAAAAGCCAGTTTGAAGGCCTGCGTACATTAGATCAACAGGTAGCAGCATTGGTTGAGAAATGCAATTATATAGAACCATTAGAAATACCTCTAGGCTATAGAATGGACAACATGACTGATCGGAAATCAGGTGTGTCTGTCCTCCATATGACTTTAGAGACTTTTCAGTATGTTCCCATAATTGAAACGTTAAAGCTTGTGATGTGTAACAAAGAAGTATTTCAGGCTGTGCAAACTGAGAAGCCCTCACCTGATGGTGAACTGAGTTCCTTTATTGATGGAGATTATTTTAAAACACACACCTTACTTCAAGTTCATAAGCATGCCCTTCGGATTAAATTGTATTATGATGAGTTGGAAATAGTTAATCCTTTAGGCACTAAAGCAAGTATTCACGAATTAGGTGCATTTTATTACACCATTCAAAATGTTCCTGCTAAAATAAATTCAGAACTGAGTAGCATTCATGTCCTTGCTTTATGCTCTAATGTTGATGCTAAAAAGTATGGGTTCAACAAAATATGGTCTCCTTTTTTGCAAGATTTAAAAAAACTAGAGAGCCATGAAGGCGTTCTAATGGAGATTGAAGGGAATCCCTTCATATTGCGTGCCACTTTGGTCACATTGTGTGGTGACAGTCTGGCAATGCATGAAGTGTATAATTATAGGAGTCCAAGCTCCAATTTATTTTGGCGCCAGTGTCTCTATTCAAGAGATGACTTACATAATGGTCAGACAGTGTGGCAGGGAACGGACTGTTGAGGTGCACAAGGAACTCCTCGATTATCTCAAGACTAATAGGTATTCAGAAAGGGCAATGACAGTAACTGGCATGAAAGGTGATTGCTGTCTGCATGATTTACATTTTCATGTCTCGAGAAACAACGTTTGGGATGGGATGCATGATATCCTTTGTCATGGCACTGGAGCAACCATTTTAAGACTAGTAATTAATCAATTTGTTTGCATTGATAAATTATTTTCAGTTCAGTGGCTAAATGCTAAGATCCAGTCATTTAATTATGGTTATGTAGAGAAGAAAAATAAGTCATCATCTAATATTAATCCAGCTAACCTTCACAAACTTTATTATTCGCTCTGTCAGAAGGCCATGAAAATGTGGGTACTGCTCAGGTCTTTTCCATTCTTGGTAGCTGAAAAAGTTGGCCGAGATAATGAATACATGAGGCTCATATCATTGCAGCTCAGAGTAATGGACATTGTGTTCGCACCAAAACTAACAAGATCTTCAATTCCGTACCTAAAAGCCTTGGTTAGAGATCTAATTATACTTTTCTCCAAACTGTTCCCAAGTGCGAATCTTATAAATAAATTTCATCATTTGGTTCACTATGCAGAGAGTATGTTATGGGTCGCCCCTATGTCACTATACACGTTTGAGATATGAGGCAAAACATGCGCAAATCAAGCTAAGAGCTCAAAATGTGCTAAACTTCCAAAATCCCGCTAAGACTTTAATTAGAGTAGCTCAGTGTACTGTGACATACCAATATGTCACTGAATATTGTAGAATATTTATTATAAAAATGGCGTCAATTAAAGGGGATAAATTATGTGAATATGCTAGCATAGCAACGGTAAGCGAGCCGTCGTCAAGGTCAACATCTTCATACAGTGACAATCGCGGAGACGGCTGGTTTTTTGTATAGAATTCAGGGATTGGCCGAAAAAGCAGTGACAGTCGTGAAGACGGCTAGTTCGTTTTGCAAGAAATTTTGAGATTGGCTAGGTACGAAAGTACATCAAATGTTATCTGCAAATAAACAATCGAAAAATGGACCGAGCTTTGCAGGGCTGAAAGAATACGAGAGACATTCATTCTGACTGATGTCGTGCTCATGAACGGATCGTCCTCCAATTAATGTTAGTTTTTTTTTCTTTGGGGACTTGTAAGCATCTACTAGGGAATGGATATTGAGAGAACATCAAAATTTGAATACTAAGTGTGACAGTGGAGTTTAAAATATTTCATGTGAGCGAGTTGGAGGGACATTGAGGGCTTGCGCGAATTTGTCAGTGATTGGACTGGAATGTTAGCGGCAAATAGTTTATTGATCTGATGAACGGTGATTGAAGTGTGCTTCCGAGAAAAGAAGAGAGAAGATGGTGTCAGGACCTGAGGACGGCGGCGTCGGAGATGGATAAAGATGGTCCAAAAGCGCGCGAAGACATAAGGTTGGAATTGTCATGACAAAGATTTAATTTTATATAGGTAAAGTTATACAATATAAACAGTTGTTTTAAATTGTTTAATAAATTTCCATGTTTTTGTGAAATGAATATATGATTTTTCATTGAGCCAATTCTAACAATAAAGTAACAAGATAGATATTTGCTTTTCAGGTTCCTTGACCGAGTTTGTTTGAATAGATATATTCAGTTTATTTCAGTACACAGGGTTCAAAATGGGGGAATGGAGATTAAAAATCAATAGAGTAAAGGTAGTGAGTGGAAGTCTTACAGTTGTAGAAGGGATGTGCTGTGCTCCAGCCCTGGCAAAACTGGGATATGTGGTAGCAGACACCATTTTCAAAGTAAAGTCTGTGAGAGTAAATGGTGTTGAATTTAGAGTGGGTTTGTTTGTCTGTTTGGAAGAGCTGGCAGTAAAAATGATGACAATTTGCCAAGATTTGGAGAGATAAAAGAAAGTGTGGTTCTTGCTGAAAAGGATATACGTTTCTTCATAAATCAATGGGTGACAGTTGATTTTGATTCTTTTTTTTTCATGCTTTTGTGATTCAAGAGAACATTGGTGTTAAGTCTCCTCATCTAATCACAGTTGAATCTCTATAAGCCATTGTGTCCATGGGCAGATCCTGTGCACGGTTCTTCGTACATCAGTCTGAGGCACATTATTTTGTAATATGGCACATTGTTTTGTAAATATGGCACATTGTTTTGTAAATATGGCACATTGTTTTGTAAATATGGCACATTGTTTTGTAAATATGGCACATTGTTTTGTAAATATGGCACATTGTTTTGTAAATATGGCACATTGTTTTGTAAATATGGCACATTGTTTTGTAAATTTTTAAATTTTATGGAACATTTTTTTGTAAGTATAGGACAGTGTTTTTTCAAATTTGGAGTTTCAATCAGTCTGTTAGCTTTCTTTTAGAAGCCAAGAGGTCAGCTAGTTTTTGAAAGTGGTGTGCGTTATGTGATTCACATTTAAAAGCATCCAGCCCTCTACTCTGGCAGAACACAAATTATGCATTTAATTTTTTGAAAATACCGGCATGAGACATGGGGGCTTCTGGTGACACTCATGTCATGTGTCACACAGACAGGTGCAGAAATGCACAGGAACTTCTGGTAACTTTTCACCAACGGCCCAGTTGAGAAAAGCTAAAAAAAATGCCACAAAATGGTTCGTGCTTTTCTCTGCTAAGAATAATTGGAATATTTTCTTAAAAAAATATTGAAAACATTATCTTCAAGTTACATTATCAGTATTAAAAAACATTAGTAATTATTTTGATTGTTTTCATAGATGAGCAAATTGATGGATCCACGTTGTTGGAACTTACTGAACAAGATTTAAGAGAAATGAAGTTAAAGATGGGTGCGATTAAAAAGATCATGAAGTTTTTGAATGAATTAGCTGAAGTGGTAAGGCACATCATTCACAACTTTTTTTTAAACTTCAAAAGCCTCGTAATGATGTGATATATAAATATTATTGCTGTGCTTTAGATTATGTTAGATGTGAGGAGTGTTGACCTAGCCAATCCTGACCAGGGAAATGGAGAGGTGTTAGAATCAGAGCCAGCAACTGCTGCTGATGCCCCACCTCTGAAACCTATATATCGTCGCTGTGAAATCAAACCGTCATAAATGCAAAAACTGAGTTTTTGAGTTGTTTGTGCCAAAAATTTCTTCTTTTTTTTCCCCGTCTATTTTTATGTCGAACCGGCATATCGTATAGCTGAATAAAAATCCGTCAGATGGCGTTGGACCGGTATGCATTTACGCGGGAATAGCCACTTTAACAGAAGACAGATCTATTGCGTAGTACGCCAGTCGCTTCAAAACCTTCAGGGAGGAAAGACGTCCATCATGTAAGTAAAAGTGAAATATGTCACAATAGTAGGTTCTTACTATTATCCAGATACGACTTATTGACAGATAATCCGGTTTGCACTTAACATCATTGCGTTGATAGCAGCCTCCACTGAAACAAATCGGCATATATGCCAAAATGTCGCTTTCCGGGCAAAATTTTTCCTGGTGAATAAAGCATAATGTTAATTAAAACCGAAATATGTTGCAATATTTCAGTTTGAATTGTATCCAAACAAAGTTTCATGTGATGTTTTTGAAAATATGCCGGTTTATTTTATTCTTGCATATCGTTTGGCAAGATGTTTTACGGTTTACAAGGCTCAAAATCCACCATTGTAGATACTTAAACTACCACATATTTATAACATTGTTGTTTGTTGAAGGAAACGGCGTACAGGTTTTCTATTAAAACTTGCGGTTAACAGTGAAAGGCGGTGGCAAGTGATTCCGCCAGATGCTTTGCCTCCGACACGAGTCAAGTTAGAATGTTGAAGATGTTCTGAAGATGTTCCTGAAACTAGCAAGACAGTTATACAAAGAGAGAGTGAAAACTACTTTTCCGCTCCTGCTGGTAAGTTTAGGTTTTGTAGTTTGATTTAAATAAATCAATACTGTTGGTCACAAGCACTCGTGTAGTCAATACTAATATAGGAAGAACTCAATCACACATTGCTCAACATTTTCAAACTTTACCCCATAATAGAACTATAATAGCATATATCTATAATATATTTTTTAGGATGCGAAGTTACTGCATCAACGAACGCTGATCTGACTAATATAGATACAGTAAAAGATCCTATAGGGCTAATGGATGAAAAAGCTTGTGTTAAGAAGCTGCCTGATCCGTTGCTTCCAACATTTATGAATATAGAAAGCGCTACTAAAAATGTTCCAAAAACTAGCAAGACAGATTTGACTGAACTACAAGCACCCTCTAATGATGAGTGGGTGGAATGTGAACCTGTACAAGAAGAGACTGAAAACCACATTTCCCCTTCGACTGGTAAGTTCAGACTATTGCCATTTTGATTTATATATAATTTTATATCAATACTGTTCGGCATTTGTATAATTATTGGTGGCTTATAGATACAGGGTGCTTCAAAAAAATGTATACACAATTTAAACTATCATAGTTTTCCCGCTCTACAAGGCTAATGTTATATTTCTTCGCCAGGTGCCAGCATAATCGTCCCTCTATGTTATATTGTCAGTTGGAATTTGTAATATCAACATGGCGGACGTACGTTTGAGTTTTGAAGAACGTAAGCAGGTTATTAAGTGGTACTGGAAGTTTGAGAATGTAAATGAAGTTCAAAGACAGTGGAGAAGGGAGTATGATACAGAACCACCTTCAAGATTAACAATTACACGCATACGAGACAAATTCGAAGTTCATGGAACAGTGTGTGATGTGCATAAAGGTCATTCAGGTCGACCTCGAACAGCTACAGTGATGAGTCATCAACGGCAGTCTTGGAACGTTTCAACGCTCTCCTAATAAATCTTCAAGGCAAGGGGCACGTGAAAGTGATGGCAGTAGCAGCGTGCTACGCATTCTGAAGAGACGCAAATCGTGTTTACATTCCAAGGCTGGTGCAACAGCTAAGTGACGACGATCCAGATCGAAGGTTGCAATTTTGTGAATGGATTCAGGAGATGGTGATACGTGAACCGGGATTTATGGGTAGCATCATTTGGTCGGATGAAGCCCAATTCAAACTTAATGGAACTGTCAATAGCACAATTGTACTGGGGTGAAGAAAATCCTCACATTACAATTGAAAAGCGTAAATTTGCCTGGTAAATGTGTGAGTGCGGTTTATCTTCAAGGGACTCATTGACCTTTTCGATTTGAAGGCACTGTAACTGGTATTAATTACCTAACAATGCTTGCTGATTCCATATTTCCTGCCATTCGTGCATTATACGGTAATGATAAATTTTATTTTCAACAAGATGGTGCCCCGCCGCACTATCACAGGGACGTACGAGCTTACCTGGATCAAAATTTGCTGGGCCAGTGGATAGGACGCAGGGGGCCAATCGAGTTTCCAGCACGCTCTCCAGACCTTACACCACTGGATTTCTTCTTATGGGGCACAGTAAAAGATGAGGTGTACAAACGTAAACCACGTAACCTAGACATTCTTTGGAATGAGATTCAAGCCGTGTGTAGAGAAATCTCATTGGACGTTTTGATACGATGTACAGAATCAGTGGTGACTCGTACTCAGAATTGTATTGATGCTGAAGGTCACCAATTTGAACACTATTAACATTTGTTATTTATGTTTCATTTACATTGGACTTTCAGCTTTCTAATTTCCTGAAATTTAACTTTGTAGAACAGTAAATAAATTTTCTATGGAAGTTCAAAGTGTGTATACATTTTTTTGAAGGACCCTGTGTATACGAAGTACGTCCAGAAAGTAAGTTCCGTTTCAATTTATCTCCGTTGCAGCACTGAGATCGCAGTTCCGCACATGCGCGGTAGACGCTCTGTATCAAGGAGAAGAAACGTGCGCCATTTGGAGATCGCTGTCAGTCACGTACGCTTTGTTGTGCTTATTTACAATGTCGGTGTTGAATTGAAAATCCCGCCGCTTGTGAAATCAGATCTGTGATTCGTTTTCTGAATGCGAGGAAAGTGAAACTAAGTGAAATTTATCGGCAAATTTGCGATGTTTACGGACCAAATGCGATGAGTGATTCAATGGTGAGAAGATGAGTCCGACAGTTCAATGACGGACGTAGTGATGTGCACGATGAAGAACGAAGTGGGCGTCCATCTTTGGTTACAGAAGAACTGATTCACGCGATTGATGACAAGATCCAGGAAAACCGAAGGTTTACAATTAGTGCTCTCGCTATGGAATTTCCCCAAATTTCACGATCACTATTGCATGAAATTGTTACCGAGTAACTGAAATTTCGTAAACTTTGCTCACGTTGGGTAGTGCACTTCAGTTTTTGACCTGTTATGCTGAAAGCGGCGAAGAATTTCTGACACAGATAGTCACAGGAGACGAAACTTGGGTTTCTTACGACACCCCTGAAAGTATGCAATCAATGGAATGGAGGCACCCTTCATCCCCACCAAAGGTTAAGCCCAAGCAAATCTTCACACCTCGAAAAATGATGTGCATAGTGTTCTGGGACTGGAAAGGCATCTTACTCATTGATTTCTCACCGCGTGGTCAAACAATCACAGCAGATGCTTATTGCGAGACACTTCGGAAATTGCGCCGCGCAATACAGAATAAGCGCTGAGGGTTGCTGTTAAAAGGTGTTTTTCTTCGCGACAACGCACGACCACACACTGCAAATGTGACGAAAAACCTCCTACAGGGATTTGGCTGGGACGTGTTTCACCATCCTCCGTACATCCCTGACCTCGCTCCTAGTGACTTTCATCTGTTCTTACTGTGACCATCCGTTTGCCGAGGTCTCGGAAAACGGAGCACATCAATATTCAAGAATAAGATGAGCTGTTTGAACGCGCGCCAACGCGCATGAATACAATCCGAAAATGAAAACTACGAACTATATCCGTAAGGAGCGTCTCGGTAGAGTATGCGACACCGAGAGTCGGAGAAAGAAAGCTTTCTTTTCTGAAGTAACAGCTGGAGAGTGAGGACCTACCGATCACGAGAAGGCGGCACCTCGTACTGCTACGGACTTCAGGACTGCATCTACGATAAAAACTCTTCAAGACATTCGAGGAGGTAATTATCATATTACAAGGCATTAAAACAATTCATCAGGAAAAGGATGAAAGTATAAGTGACGCATTTAAAATCTTTGTAAGAGAGAGGAGTGTGAATAGCATGAAACTAACGAGGCCATTCATTTCTTTCTTTGCAGTTTTTTTATTTTTATATTTATTCTTCTTATACGATAGACTCAGTTGTCGTATTGTAGATTCTTTTAAATATGGAATTAAAAGCTAGTTACATTCTATAAAAGAATACGAAAAGAGTATCAACGGAAAACGAGACGGAGGCCACATCGTGAGTTGAACAACGGTACTGGAAAGGGCGACCGTGCGGTTCTGCAGAGGGGCGGCTTTGCTCCCGACCGAGCTGCAAGGACAAGGACACCGAGCGACTGGAAGAGTCGACGCCGTAGATTTCTCTACGCCGTGAAAAGACACAGTAAGGTGGTGCCAACTTGAACAATTTGTAGATATTAGAAGGAATAATTTGTTTCGGAAAGAAAGTATTAGTACACGTTCTTTATACCGATATTCTGTAAAAAATAGAATCAATCTTTTCTTTCAAGAAAAACTTAGCTAATTGTAAAGTTGCAACTAGGGAATTTACGACTGGAATGATTAGGCAAAGTTTTAAGTATTCTTTGAAATTGATTTAAATGAGAAAGGAAACAGTGTAGTTAATTATTGAGAGTGTAAGTTGTTTTTTTTTTCAGCAAGACAAAATTCTTGTATATGTAAAGTGTTTTATGTTCATTGACTGTAACAGCAATTTAATTAGAATATACTTAAGTAAGTGGAAAGTGATTCGACTTGAGTTTCTGTGTAAATGCATTCAATCCACAACGGCCCACATGACCCTGATCCCCGCTATTCTAATTGTATTTTTTTATTTTGCGCCCACCTTGAAAACCCATTCTGAGCTAGCCGGCGGAGGGGTGGGTCGCATTACATCTCAAGTCTTTCCTTGGCGGTCATTTCAACGATGATGACGAGCTGAAAGAAACTGTTTCCAACTGGTTGAAGACACAGGTGGCAAATTTCTATGAAGAAGGTATACAAAAACTTGTGCCACGCTATGACAAAAGCCTGCAAAATTTCGGCAGTTATGTTGAAAAGTAGTTTAAGAGTTGTAGAATGTTGTGCAATAAATAACTTTTCTGTATCTGTACACAATTTAATATTATTACCAAACGGAACTTACTTTCTGGACGTGCCTCGTATATATATATATATATATATATATATATATAAACGCGCCGCGTTTCAGGACAAAATGCGAGGTGTTCCCGGCAGTTGAAATGGCGCGGCAGGTGGCGGGTCCGCCTAGTGCGAGAAAGGGTCCCGTGGCGTGCGAGAGCCAACGGGCAGGGAGACGCGAGCGAGCGGCAGTTGGAGGGAATGCGTGGAAGGATACGGAAGTATTGCACGTTGGAATGAAAGAAAGGAGAAGTACGCAGGTTACGAGAGGTGAGAGGACTGGAAGTAATTGTCGTGATTAACAAAGCATTAGTAAGAGTGCGGACGAGTTAATGGGAAGTGCGACGAGAGTGAAATTCAGAAAGAACTGGGTGATCTATCAAGTAGGAGTCAGAGGCGAGCAAGACCATGTGGTGATGGGTTGCGGAACATCGAGCCCGTATGAACTGAAATGTGCACCAGGACTAGCAATCGAGGGCGCATGGATGAAGACACCGCGGGCCGATAGCGGACGGGCACGTGTGCAAACGAGCTGCCGCCGCTGCGGTGGAAGCACCGCCACGCCGGGGAAGCAGCCGAGCGGCGCCGAGTGGTGCCGAATTACTGGCGTACAAACCGAACAAGAGGATGCCGGCGTGGAAAGTAACGCCGCCTAATGAACAAAGGTTATTCTGTATTACGTCTAAATAATCTAGCCTGGACTTACTCAGGGACTGCAGTGATTCGCAGCATAATGACCTAGGGAATAAGTTAATTTAAAGTATTTGTATGATCTTAAAAATAGTTTTGGTATGATCCCTATAGTAGAAATCTGTGTTTCCATGTTTGCCTGAACCCAGAGCCCATTCGCAAAAAAGAATTCCTGTCCCCATAACTACAAATTTACTGCGGCATAGGACCGGAACAACGGTTCGTCACTATATATATATATATATATATATATATATATTATGACCTAATGGTCATGTAACCATATATCTATAAAAACGAGACGCCAATTTGAATCGGGCGCGCAGGAAAGAGAATCGAGTCAGACGAACGGATCTGGTGAACGAGTCGCGCAGAGCAAGAGGAGACGCGAGTCATAAATGAGGGAGTAGAGAGAGCTGAGATGGCGCGCACGGGCGAGGTAACGTATCAGTTACTATAGTGTTATCGGTGAACATCGATGAATATATGTGCGGAGAATTAGTGATAATAGATTGAATAATAACTAAATGCAGTGGACAGGAATATTGAATCGAAGGAATTGTGACCTGAACGTCTGTTAGTGATAAATAATAGAATGAAGATAGAAGCATGTGGCGAGCAATTGCGCGTAGGCCATCAGCCATGGGTATACCACTAGATGAACAATTTTGAGAAAACGCATCGTCGTAATAATACTGAATTCGTACAACATCGAAAACGTGTGACTGGACAGCAAAATACTGGAGTCGGAACGGCAACCACGCAAACAAGCAAGCGGCAGCGTGAAGGGTCCCACCACGCCGTGGCGTGAAGGTCTCGAATAAAGGCAGCTGTGTTTCTGCGCCAAGAGATTGGGAAATACAAGATGAGTAACCGAACATATAATAGTCATGTAATTCAAGTGAAGCCAACATAGCCACGCTGGTCAGAGAGTATATTAAGGGACAGGGCGCATCAATGAACCATCACGTAGATAGGAGAATGAAGTATAGGTTATTCACGTACAATGTTAGTAATGGTTGCAATAAAACTACAGAAGTAATTAGCAAGAGATTCTTGATTGGGAGTCCCAAAATTCAAAGTAATCCAGGAATATAGTTAAGAATAGATGTTGATTTATATCGATGTAGTATCACTTAAGATTGCAGATTCATGTATTTACTGGCATCAGATTTTCTTTATGCTTATTTCTCTTTGACGAATAAATGTGTGATTACAAAGTGGCAAATTGGTGATTAACGAACTGTATAAAAGAAAAGAAGGTAGCAAAAATCAACAGCCAACATCTTCCTTATAAAGGCGATCCCCCCTAAAAGAATCCCTTGTCCCTTTATCATTTCAGAAACAGCAAATATTGCTATTAAAATTTAATATGTGGTCACTGCCTCAATCGATGTGGATTCCTAATTGAGAAAGTGAGGTAAGTACAGTATATATATATATATATATATATATATATATATATATATATATATATATATGAAATTGAAACAAAGCCGTGCAGTGCTGTTTCCTCTCCGCATGTTAACATTTCAAATTTTAAGCTGGACAATACTGCTGATTTTCATTATGAAAATGATTAGCGGAGGAAGTTGATGAAGTTACTATAAAACTGACCAAATACTTGTGATATATTGTGTACTGTAATCAAATTTATATTTGCATTTTTACTATTTTATATAAAGTCTATATGTCCTTATTGTATATACTATGTGTCTATATATGTCCTTTATGTATTTTTATTTTAAAATTCACACAAAAATCTATTGAAATATATTCAAATACATTTCAATTAGTCCTTCCTTTCCCTACTTTCTTCCCCAGTTTCTTTTCAGAAAATTTGTCACCAGAATTGTCAATAATCTGTTGTTGGCCGTCGTAGCGGTTGGACATGCTTTAGCGGAGCTCCGGGTGAGACAATGGGTTGCTACCTGCAGGAGTATCGGGCGCGCATCGGGGAGTGGGCCGCGCGCTTTTCCTCGTGCGCAGCGCCGGTACCCCCCGCATCGTTGTGTGCGACCACGATAGCGGTGCAATTATTAATTGGAGGTGTCTAACCACATCCGGGACCTGCAGTTGAAGCAAATGGAATTCGCATCTTGTGCAGTGGGTGCAACAGCAACCTAAAATCGGGGAAACAGTGCGAGTTGTGTGGACTGTGGTACCATGCGAGTTGTGGTAAAAACGGGGACATGGATAACGAGAAATGGTTTTGCAACAAGTGCAAAGACAATCGAGTCCGTCTACTCGAAGAGAAACTGGAAGCAGCTCTTCTTCAAATCCAAGAGTTGCAGGAGTTAAACGCAGCTCTGGAGGCGAAACTCCGAGCTGTTTCAGTAGGAGACGCCGCGCAGCCAGTCGTAGAGGCTCCAACTGCGAGAAAACCCATTCTCGTAATTGGAGACTCGATAGTCAGGCACGTAGGCAATCACAACAAACATATGGATGTTGTGTGCCTCCCGGGGATTCGAACTGAGCAGCTTGGAAGGTATGTGGAGAACAGGGACCTCGGAACGCCAGATACCGTCATATTGCATGTCGGTACTAACGATCTTAGGAGAGGAAATCTGGACTTCGTCATGGGGGATATGGGTGACCTCGTGATGAAAGTGCAAGAGAAGTTCCCAAGTGCTAAAATATATATATCAGTGGGATTCTCAGGCGTCGCGGCATTCCGTGGAGACGGGTTGATGTAGTCAACCGCTTCTACGAATGGGTGGCGCAAACTAGAAACGTGGACCCAAATTCTTGGTTGCAGGACGGCGATTTCGGTCGTGACAGCTTGCATCTAATTCGCTCGGGGTCCAAAAAGCTGGGTGGACTCTTCTCGCGCGTAGGAGGCCCGAAACTTTCCGCGACAAGCTCGTGAGACCGCATGGCGGTGGCGGCAAGGGATATCGAATCCCATAAAATTGTGGGAATGTCTGCGGCGGACTGCAGTGCGGCGAGTGACGACGTAGCTGCGACCTGCAGTGACGCGGTGACGGCGGCGAAGGACGGCGACGCGGTGACGGCAGCGAGGACGCCGACGCAGCGGCGACGGACGGCAACGCGGTGGCGGCGGCGAGACACGGCGACGCAGCGGCGACGAACGGCGACGGCGGCGTGGGACGGCGACGGACAGCGTCGCGGTGACGGTGGCGAGGGACGGCGGAGCGGGGGGCAGCGACGACGAACGGAGACATAACGGCGGACAGCGACGCGGGAACGGTGGCGAGAGACGGACTTTCACTATGTAAACGAGCAGGTGAGTCTCTGATCTTTCTGCAGGTTAATTGTAGGAGTATTTATAATAAAACTGTTCATTTCTGGAACACTGTAAAATCTTATAATGTAGATGTCGTGATAGGTACGGAATCATGGCTCAATGCGGAAATATTAAACGCTGGAATCTTCAGACAAAAATTTTTAACATTCAGACGTGATAGAATACACCGCATTGGCGGGGGTGTTTTTATATGCGTAAAAGACAACTTTGAAGCAGTAGAGGCAGGGGTGGATGACAAATTTGAAATAATAGGTGTACACATTCGAGATACAAATTCAAAAAACCAATGGGAAATTATAGGCGCGTATAGGTCACAGAAAGATGGGCACGAACCGTTGCAAAGACTTGTAGAGCGAACCCGAGTAATCAGGAAAAGTGCGAAAAAAAAGTCATTATCGGAGGAGACAAATTTACCGCACGCAACCTGGGAGGGGGATGTGAGGGCTGAAGGCGCCGCCCAACGCCTCGTTAATGAGTTGGTTTGGGACAACGGCTTAACGCAGGTAGTGACTAAACCGACATCGGTAATGCTTTACTGGACGTTTTCCTTATTCGACCGGTGGACAAACTTCTTTCCTGCGAAATAATTCCTGGAATTAGCGACCACAAAAGAGTTCTTCTAAAAATGTGCGGAGAGGGTAAGCGAAACGATCCCGTTAAAGAAAGAAAATTTTTTCAGTTTTATAGAACAGATGTTACAAACATGCAATTATATTTGAAAAGCAAATTTTCAACTTGGGCTTCTAGCGGATGTACAGTAGAACAGATATGGACAAACTTTAGGAACATAATTTTAGAATGCTTAGAAAAATTCGTGCCTGCCAAGAAACTACGGTGCCATTCGGATCCGGTCTATTTCAACAAAGAAGTGAGGCGACTGAAAAGGAAGGTTAGGAAAGCGTATAGTAAACGTAATGTAAACAAGGAACAGAAAAATAATTTTCTACAATTATCTAAAGACTTACTAGAATTAAAGTTACATACCCAAGAAAATTATCTAAAATCAATTCTAAACGATCGATTGAACTGTTGGCAAAATTTCAAGTATGTAAGACATAAGAAAGGGAACAAAGAAAATATTCCAGCGATCTGCGGAGCTGACGATTCGTTAATTACAAATAACAGTGAAAAGGCGGCTTGTTTAAATAGGCATTACGCATCGGTTTTCAAGCCGAAGGATCAGATTTCAGTAAATGAATCAACACCCGTTATAGAAACCTTTAGAGTTGATGCAGGAATTATTAGAAAAAGGATCGCAAAAATTAGGAGAAATGAATCTGTAGGTCCTGACGGAATACCAGGAGAAATATTGAAATTGGGAGGAGAAGCCATGATTCCTTACCTTGCTCGGGTAATGGACGTCACTTCTCAAAATTGGAAAGAGGCAATTGTAGTGCCGATTCACAAGGGAGGAGACAATAATTACATGCCTATAAGTTTGACATCAGTTGTATGCAAGCAGATGGAACACATGATTGCGGAATATATTAGACGAGTCTGGAATAAAACCGACTGGCTTTTTCAACATCAACACGGTTTTCGTCCTAGCTATTCGTGCGACAGCCAGATTATTTCTTTATGTCAGGACATAGCAGATTCATTAGACGAAGGGAGTAGGGTCGATGCAGTAATATTAGACTTTTCTAAAGCATTTGATCTGGTTCCACACCGCCTTTTAATTGAAAAACTGTCAAAAACTTGATTAGATCATCGAATAATCTTGTGGATAAAAGAATTTCTTACGGGCCGAACTCAAGCAGTCAGAACAGGTGGCAAACACTCATCGAAAGCCGATGTAACCTCTGGGATCCCCCAGGGGAGTGTGCAGGGCCATTGGTATTCTTAGCGTTTATTAATGATATTGCAACTGGAATAAAATCGAAAGTTAGACATTTCGCCGATGATTGCGTAATATATAGGAGTATTGGCACGTCTTCGGATGAAAATGTTTTACAGAACGATCGTAACTGTCTATGGAACTGGGCGTGCAGAAATAAGATGGAATTAAATTCGGAAAAGAGTCAATTCATTTGTTTTACCAAATCTCGCTCGAATGTACACTCGAATTACAAGTTAGGAACTAACGATATACCGCGTGCAAAATTCTGTAAGTACTTGGGTTTGATCCTGCGTAGCGACTTGGGTTGGTCGGATCATATTAACAATACGGTCAAAAAATCATGGAGGGCGCTGCACTTTGTAATGCGCATTCTAAAAAACAGTAGTTCGAATGCCCGATCCTTGGCATATTCTACACTTGTTCGTCCTATTTTAGAGTACGGAGCGGCCTGCTGGGACCCGTACAGAAAAGGGCAAATCGAGGCCCTTAGATAAAATTAAAAAACGGGCCGGAAAGTTTGTAAATCATGGACGCGTGGATGGACGAAATTAATGGGAATCCTTATCTAAGAGACGGGAACAGGCGCGTTTATGCGTAATGTACAAGACGTACAAAGCGGACTCAGGATGGGCAGACATCAGTAAAAGATTACAGAAACCTGATTATAAAAGCAGGAGACCATCCCTGGAAAATACGATGTAGAAAGCAAAAAACTGATGTAGGCAAGTTCTCCTTTGTGAATCGTACTATAGTAGATTGGAACAAACTACCTGCAAAAGCACTAGAGACCCTTCTAATGTAGTGAAATTTAAAAATATACTTAATTCTATGTATGTCATCATTAATAATACTGGGACTTTTATTATTATCATTACAATTATTAGTCACATTATTATAATCGTTAGTATTAATAATATGGTCATGTCTCTTATACAGTGAAGTGAAGTGCAGTGTAGTGCAGCGCAGTGAAATGAAGTGAAGTGAAGTGTTAGAAAAGCTATAAGTCAACATACAGATAACTCAAAATTAATAATAACTAGGATATAAATCTCTAATTCTAATTGTAATTTTATTTGTAAAAATTCGTAATAGTTTTGTAATTGTCGTATATCTAGTTGTAATAATGTTTGCCACTGAGCATTAGCTCAAAGCGAACTTTATCTATCTATCTAATATGTACGTAAAATAAGAGTGCTAACTGCAGGCCGATTTTCTCCGTAGTGAGTTTTGAGAAGTTTCTGAACATCTGTTATTGTATTGCATTTGTTAAATTTTTATGTTTTTGAAGCATTTGTTTGAACCAATACAGTGTTTTCTCAATAGTAGGATATTTGGATGTGTGCAGTACAGTACTGGAGAAGTGGCGGCTGGTGTCCCAACAGACTGGAGGTTGCACCTCCATCGAACATAGGTAAAAATGTTGATATTGTCGTTTGAATTGAGTTCTTTTGAATTGAGATATAAAAAGTCGTCCGCCTTCGTTTGAATTGAGGTATAAAAAGTTCTCCACGTTCTCTACGGTATATACGCGTATTTATAAGTTCTTTAAGTGGCCCTGTCTTCACATACTGCGCAAAGTTGCGCGTTTAAAGTAATTTTCTTCTTTTCCAGAACTATGGGTACTTTGTCGGAGGCAAATATTTGATGACTGGAAAGCAGCACACCGGAACACTCGAAATGAAAATGTGTTAAGTTTTGTGATTAGTTATTGTGAACTCGAAGGCTGTCCAACCGAAACGTAAAAAAATCCATTAAGCATACAGTTAGTGTAGTGTGTAACGTCGCGTCGCTCAAACAGCGTGGGCACGTGGCGCGTGGTGGGCACCGGATGCGTAGACAAAGGCAGAAGCTATGACGCACGGGGTTTTTCTGACAGGGTGTGCGCGTCGTTAGGGCGGAGGCAATGGAGGCGGCGGGCAGCATCGCGAGGGCTATTTAACCTCCTGGGACCCAGTGTCCTTTTAAAAGGACACAACTTTTAAAAATTCATAGTTACCGCTAAAATGAAAGTTCAGCCACGCTTTTTGTTTCGGAGGTTAGTACATATGTCTGTTATGCGCGGGAACATACCACAAAGCTTTGCTGCAGTCGTGAGGACACCAGGACGCAGGTTACAATGGCTGGGCGTAATGACAACAATCGGACCCATCGAAATGAGCCAAGTAAGAAGTCATTTTATTATTGAAATCACTTAGTTTTTCATTTATACGTAGCAGATATATTAATCTAAATGTGTGAATGTTCAAATTTAAGATTACGTTGATATACGCTCCACTGAATAGTAGAAAACGTGTGTGTCCTTTTAAAAGAACATCGGGTCTCTATTACATATCTTGTGACGCTGGCGATGTACTTATAAAAGGACTTTGGGTCTCAGTGTAATAAATTGGCTTTTTCGTGAATCATTTCAATATATTATTTGGATATTGTAGGGTCTACTTTGAGGTTATGATAAGATATCGGTTGATTGATTTTACAGATTTTATAAATTTCAGAGCTGAATGAATTTGAAATTTTGAATCTTCTTGATGAATCTGATGTCGATGGTCTAAGTGGTGACGACGACGATGAAACTTTTGACATTCAAACTTGTCAAGACAAAAATTCTTCTGATTCTGATAATGATGGTTCAAAAGGCGATGAAAAATCTGAATCGGATACAGAAATAAGTGAAACAGCTCCAAGTCCAATATTAGATGACTCCCCCACTACGAGTACAAGAATAGATTGTCGAGGCACCCGAGGAAGAGGCCGAGGAAAAGTCCAAAAAGGAGGTCAGAACTCTTCTTCTTATAATCAAGTAATTATAAAACGTGTCAGAAAGTGTTTGGAAATAGAACTTGATTGGGAAAACAAATGTTTGGGGAAAAATAATGCCTCGTTTGATGCAGCCTTTCTATATTGAAGAAAATAGATCTGAGTGGGACATGTTCAGATACGTATCGCAATTTATAAATGACGATATGATACAATCCATGTGTGAAAAGACAAATCAAACATGTGTTCAGAGGTTTGGAAAGACTGAATTTAATTCCAAAGGAACTTTATGTTTGGTTGGGAATAAATTGTGTTATGTCGTGCCTTCAGTACCCAAAAATAAGAATGTATTGGGAAAAACAATGGACAGTTTCTTGTATTGCTGATGCTATGCCAAGGAACAGGTTTTTTGAAATCAGGGCTAGATTAAAAGTTGTTTATGATGACGATATTGCCGAAGAAACAAAAATCATGGACAAGCTGTGGAAAGTTAGACCACTTTTAGATTGCATTAGAAATGGTTGCTTGAAACAGGAAAAAAATAGTGTATGAGTGGATGAAATGATTATTCCTTTTAGTGGTAACTGTTCTATGAAACAGTATTGTCCAATGAAACCCAATCCTGTTGGGTTGAAAGTATTTGTTCTGGCTAACCCAAATGGAGTTGTTGATTTTAAAGTGTACCAAGGTCGTAATTCTTTTCCCAAAGAAACAGAAGGATTTTCTCTCGGGGAAGCTGCAGAATTATCCCTAACAGAATCACTAGTTCCTGGGCACAGTCTTTACTTTGCTAGGTATTTTACTTCTATCAAACTAGTCAATGAGCTATTGAAGAGGGGATTTTTTGCAACAGGAACAATAATGAACAGAATACCCCGATACGTTCAATTAGATTCTGATATTTATCTAATGAAGAAAGGTAGAGGTTCTCACTCTGTACGTGTAAGCCCAGATGACAGCAAGGCGATTACAAAATGGATGGACAATAAGGTGGTGTATCTCCTATCCACACAGCATGCAATCGAACCTGAAGATGTATGCACACGGTGGTGCAAAAAGACCAAACAATATGTTACTGTCAAGAGGCCTGTTTCCATTAAAAAGTATAATGACAACATGGGTGGAGTAGATCTGATGGACAGAATGTTGTCATTTGCTCCATCAAGAGCTAGAACAAAAAAGTGGACTATTAGAGTAATGTTACACATGTTTGATTTGGCATTGTGCATTAGTTGGCTATTGTATAAAAATGATTTGCTAAAAAGGAAAGTTCCAGTAAAAACAATTTTGCAGATGAGACAATATAAAATGGAATATGGACAAGGCCTAATTGATCATAATAGTTTAAAAGAGATAATTTTTGTTGAGAAAGAAAATGCACAACGGAAGAGAACGGCACTTGTTCCACTTCATTCGAATGTTATGAGGTCACACAGAGCTGGACATTTACCCAGTTATTGGTGGAACCCAGCAAAGCTGCAGAAATGAAAAATGCAGCATGAAAACATCTGTGAAGTGCTTGCAATGTGACATTTTTCTCTGCCTCACTGCTCAGAGAAACTGTTACGCTGACTTTCATACACTCAGAAAGTGATATATATTTCAAAATTGTGAAATTGTTAGTGACTTAACTTTTTAAATATTATTGTTTTAATGAATTATTACAGTATGACAAATATAATTAAAGCTATTTATTGCTCTTATGATTCCAAAAATCCACTTGTTGAAACATTATATGAAGTCTGTTCCTTATGTCCTTGTTATGAAACTAAGACCCAGTGTCCTTTTAAAAGGACATAACGTACAGCCCAAAATATTAGAAGTACAATTTTTTTCTTATTTTTTCAGTAGTATTTGTGATTCATTAATTGAAAAAATTAGTTTACATTTTCAATATTGCGAAAAAAAATCCTGGGTCTCAGGAGGTTAAAGGCCGTGAGAACAATAGCTCCTTCTTGTGATCCTGGCAGCAGCAGCGTAGGTCGTCCGTGAGAAGTGCGAACGTGCACGCGGCGCAAGAAGCCGGCAGTTATTGTCGTGACTAGTGAGACATGTAGTCGGTCGCAGGGAAGGCGGTACTACGCACGGCGAAATATTAGGTAGTATGCTGCGGTGTGGTAGCCGTTGTAAATATCTCTCCTAGCAGTGGGGTCGATTTAGTTAATTGTATACAGTGTATTGGTTATTTCTGACTTAGGTCTAAACTGTGAATAAACCTGCTGTTATTACAACCCACTCGTCTGTGTACTGATTACACCCGTATGACGCCACAAGTGTGTGAAAAGATTAGTTCTCATTGGAGCAAATGCAACAGACACAAAAATCGTTTCCTTGTGTGTAATTCCTCTTAGTTAAATGAGAATGTTGTTTGAAGAAATAGTTCATCACGCTATGCCATCCACTAGCAATAGATCAGCTCCAGACACTAATGCTGGCTTTACACTAGCAATAGGTTTCCGCAATATCTTTCAGCAATGTGTTGCTGTTTCTTGCTGTCATCTTTACTTTAGCAAAAGCGAGACAGGGCAATTTGTTGCCAGAAAGATCTGAGCAACATATTTCCGGCAAGATATTGCCGATCGTTTTACACTAGGACTTTTCGTTATGTCTGGTGACGTCACGATGTCAATGCGCGCGAAGTGAGGTTAGAGCCCACTTTCCGATCCGGCATGGCGAGCAGAAGGCAAAAGATGCGAGTAGCAGCCGCACTTATTATACTACATGAAGAACAGAAGAAACGCCGACGATCTTTGTGGGCGCGTGACTGGATACTGAGAAGGAAGGAAAAAAGTTCATTTGCGACTTTGATCCAGGAATTGATTGTAGAAGACCCACCGGGTTTTCAAAATTACTGTCGACTCAGTGTCACAGAATGTAAGACATTGTTGAATTTAATTGGCCCACAATCTCCAAAAACAATACAAAATTCAGGAACACTATATCGGCTAAAGAACGTTTGACTGTCACTCTTCTTTTTTTGGCGACAGGTAAGAATTCTTAAAATTATGTATTTTTATTTGTGTACCTAATAAGCAATAACTTAAAAGTACAAAATTTCAAACAAACTTGCCAGTCTTTTCACATTTCGTCTTGCTAAATATAAGTTTGTGTGTTGTTACTTTATATCAGTAATAAAAGCATGATAATTCCTTACTTCCTATTCTATACATCCACTGATCGTTTATTTAGATAGTTCAATCATATGTACTTGCTGTACGTGGATGCTATTTATTTAAGGGCTGGCAACTCTTTCTCGTGTTTTCTCATTGATAAATCCGATGGACGCCATCGTTTAATTTACGACATGTCACCCTGGAACTCGTGCTACAAGAAATCCACGGCCGTGACTCTGCCCTCGCCTTACACAGTGCTTGAGTGCGTGCAACAATTCACGTGGGCCGTTAGGATAGACCTGGTGGACGGCTTCTATCACGTCCCGATAGCGCCGTCCACCAGGTACTGGTTCTCCGATTCCTGTGGCAAGGACAACTACCAGTTCACCGCGATTCCCATGGGGTGGGCACTCAGCCCACTGTTCATGCAAATCGCCATGCGCGCTGCAGTGGACTATTGCTGCAAGTCGCGCACCTTTGTCTACTATGACGACTTGTTGCTCTCCAACGAGCCATTAGAATTAATCAGTGACATCGACCAGCTCCTACGGACCGATTTCAATGTGAATGTGAAAAATATAGCCTACGCAGTGTGTGAAATTTCTCGGCGTTCACATCGACTTACAACAAAAAGTGCTACGCGCAGACCGGCATACTGGCGATAGTCAGCCACTCGACCATGCCCGCGAGGGAGCGGGCGAAGCGGGGGCTGAGGAACCAGCTCTCCAGCACTGCGCGCAAGTATGCCGGGTCTGCGCGTAGAACATTTTGTTGTAAGTCGATGTGAACGCCGAGAAATTTCACACACTGCGTAGTGAAACACACTTCCCAGCCCTTTTCTAAATCGTGCAGGTTTTTTTCTTTTTAATTTTTTTTTCAAGAGAGTTACAGATCCCTGATGTATGAATTTCGAATTGCAGACAGTACACTGTCACTTTTGATTCCGGAAGTGTGCAAAGCTATTGCTGGACTAAGGAATCAATTCATAAAGGTAATAACTATAGAAAGCTACTCCTTTAATAGCATCTTGTAACTATGCTTTAACAATTAAGTGGAGATACAATGCATACATTGACACATAGATCCACATTTGTGCAGTTGTAGGCTGGCATCCCTTCACATTTCATTTACTTTAAGTAAATGCATTAAGTGAAACGCTAATGAAGCCATATCCAGCAACTGGCGTGTCTGGTGCCCAAAGAATTTTAAATTATAGAATTTGTAGAGCTCGTGGAATTGTGGAAAATTTCTTTGGGCACATACCGCAAATAGAGGGTTTTAAGGAAACCTCTGATGGTGGGACCACACACTGCAGACTACATAGTAAGAGAAATCTGTGTTCTCCACAATTTTTTGCGGGAAAAAAGTTCATGCACTAATTTTGACACAAGATAGTGATACGCATAAATTAAGAGGTGGTTCATGGAGAAGTGAGGAGATTATTGAAGGAACATATTTTCCTCTTCAGAGGGGACTAAATAATAATAGTGCCAGAACTCCTAGAGAGATCAGGGACGAGTTCAAAGAATATTTTATTTCTAGTGAAGGGGAAGTCCCTTGTCAGTACAAATTGATATAAGAAAGTTAATTTACTCAATATTTGTATTTTTTGTAAGCTATAAGATTAATAATATAACAATCATTTTTGTGAATAGTTATTAGTAGGGGAAATATGCCGGTCCTGGACCAGCACGCACGGTAGGTTGCAACCATTTGTTCGATGTAACATGTATCGATCGATGGTTGAAAAAGTATAATACGTGTCCGATGTGTCGAAGCGTCTTGCTGCAAAAAGAAACGCAAAAAGAGGAAGTGCGCCCGCCTTTAACGACGATTCAACGTCGTGTGAAGGCGAATATCCGCCGAGTAGCGCGTGTACATTATCTAAATCAGCTGCGTCGTTTTAGAAGACGTATAGAAGCGAGGAACGATTTCGAATTATTTAGAACACTGGTGAATTCGTATGTCATGGTACAGCGCGTTGCATTTAACGCGGGAGATTGAGGATGAAAACGACCACGACGAGGAGTTAGAGCCTCTCATCTTTCTCGATTTTCTTGTATAAAAAATTCATCTTTCACTTGTTATGTTTTTTTGTTTTCCTGTCACCGTTTGTATGGATTGATTGTTTATAATAAAAAATCATTCATTCAATTTGTACTGTTTTTCATTTTTTTTCTCCTGTCACCACCTTGTAGGGTTTCCTTTTTTCAAACTAACAACAATCATTCATTTTCTGTTATGAAATAAAGTCTTTTCAAAAAAATTAAAAAATTTAGCTTTCAAAATGCGCGCGCCTCTCTCTCCTTTCCGGCCGAAGCTCGCCGAGCGCGCCGCCAGCGTCTCTCTCAATCATTTCACATCGACGCTCACAGAGCGCGCGGCCGCCAGCGTCTCTGGCGCGCGCGCCTCACACCACTCTCAGATCGCCGGCCCCCACTCCACCGCGGATGCCGACGTAGCTCAGTACCAAAGCGCTCGCCAACCCCCCGCACAGGAAACGGGACTCGGCCTGCTTCGAATCCGCCTCGGACGGTAAGCATTTTTTAAACACCACCACGCCACGTCACACACACTTACACACTTCGCCACCAGAGCGCTCCCCTCCCTTCCACACTTCGCCACCAGAGCGCGCACCCCCAACCACGCCACGTCACACACACACACTTCGCCACCACAGCGCGCCACCTCCCCTCCCTTCCACACTTCACCACCTGAGCGCGCGAACCGCGCCAAAGACCCCACGTCATCCGCGTCATAGGTCATGCAGGGCCTGGCCTCACACGTCATGCGGGGCCTGGACGGATGTGACGTCAGACCGGAAATGGTTATCTCTGACGTCACTTCCTGTCCAGGACCCGCATATTTCCCCTAGTGTTATCGTCATCATATCCTCTGTGTTCCTTAACACCTATCCATGTACTTTTTTCCATATTCACATACGCACGTGGGAGTATCCATCATCATTGACTTCTTCCAACAATATCTTGCTCGGACTTATATTCAATTCTACTCTCAGCGACAACCGGCAATATATTTCCCAAGACGGAAACACACGAGTTTACACTACGCCCGCAACAACTAGGAAGAAATATTGCCAACATCAGAAATATTTATTGCCGCAGTGCTTACATTGGCAACTTTCCTTGCGAAATAATATTGCTCGCCATTTTCTTGCAAGTGTAAAGCTGGCTTAAGACGAGAGGAAGACCATGAAAGCTTTTCGAAGAATACGGTGATTCCACAAAGCGGAGGAAAGCAAAGAATCTGCGAGATGAAGTAGGTACGACGGAATTGGTCGCGGCTACGCAAACTAGGAGATATTTAATTTGCTTCTGAGACAATCAGCTGAAACACCATCAATAAACATGACTGCTGAGCAAGTTCTTGCCTTCATGATGGATTTGAACCTCACAAGCAACCAGTACAAGAGCATTTGTGAAACTGCCAAAGACTATGGCAGCAATCTTTATCCTCCGTATTATCAAGTACAAGAGGAAAAGAAGATATGTTATCCTTCGGAAAACAGCATTTCTATCACGGAGCTTTTGGCGGAAGTTAAATTGCAGGCTCTTCTAGATCATACTGCAAGTAGGTTATGTGAAACTCAAGCTGATGTCCTGAGAAGTGTGGATCTCTGAGAATTACATTTGACTCTTGTTTCGAAGTGGGGGCGCGATGGTAGCGGAGATCAGAGTCGTTACAAACAGAAATTTTCTTCAGGGCCCTATTCCGATGAAAATATTTTTAGTATTTCTCTAGTGCCAGTGAAATTATTTTTAAAATTGGAAGTGAAAAGGTACGGCAAAATCCGAGGGCTAACTCGACACGGTATTGCAGGCCAAAAAAAGTATTATTTGCTAAAGAAAACAGACAAACAGAGAAAATTCGATTGCAAGAAAAATGTCTGGTGACCAGTAAAATTGAGAATATCGAAGGTGCTACTATTTACGTCAAACACAACCTGGTACTGACGATGGTCGACGGCAAAGTCTGTAGTGCATTGTCTATGTATCAGTCATCTGAAAGATGTTACGTTTGCGGCGCACTGCCAAAAGACATGAATAGTGACACGTTTCGAGCAAAAATAGTGAATCCTGATGCACTCAGTTTCGGTATGTCCTCTCTGCATGCCTGGATACGGTGTTTTGAGTGCCTCCTTCACATTGCTTATCGCTTAGATGTGAAGAAATTGGCTATTAGAAGCAATGAGGACAAAGAGAAAGTACATGCTAAAAAAGAGAAATACAACAGATTTAGAGAAGAAATGGGATTATTAGTGGACATTCCAAAAAAAACTTCAGGAACAACTAATGACGGAAATACAGCAAGAAGGTTTTTCAGTGATCCGTCTAAAAGTGCCAGTATCACTGGGATTAATGAAGTCTTGATAAAAAGATTTGGAGTTATCTTACAGGTTTTGTCATCGGGATATGAAATAAACAAACTTTTGAGTCATATGCGCAAGAAACCAGAGACATTTATTTAAAATAATATCGGTGGTATAGCATGCCAGTAACAGTGCACAAAATATTAGTACATTCAAAAGAAATTATCCAGTCCTGCATTTTACCAATTGGGCAGCTCTCGGAAGAGACACAGGAGGCTCGAAACAAAAAAATAGGCGCTTCGGGGAAAGCTTTACTCGAAAATACTCAAGAGAAAGTACAAATTTGGATCTACTTCACAGACTTCTCATCACGTCAGATCCATATATAACTAGCCTATGCAAATCGCACAAAGCAAAATCTCTGCTGTGCCTCATAATGTATTGTGCTTACTGTCAGATACAAGTTCATAAAATATAAATATAATAACTCAGTATCATGGATAGTGAAATATTTGTTAAGAAATTGACTTCCAATGAAAAGTGTTAATACTCAAGAAATTGAACGGTGTATATTTGAAACTTGATATTCTGTAAGAAAGAACCAATACTCTTAATTATGTAATATGTAATGGTAAATTTTAACAAAGAATGTATTAAAGAGAATTATAGTACCTGCTCTATTTATTCAAATTGCGTGTGTGTGTGTGAATTTTTTCGAGAAATTCCACCATAAGCACTCCAATATTTTTATCAGTAATGTCCTTACAGCGTTTTGAATCAATACATAGGTTTCTTCACTTTGTTGACAACCAGAAAAGAAGCTCTTTTGAAGGCCCAAAAAAACTATTTAAAATTTACCGTTCTACATCATTTAAATGAAAAATTTAAAATGTATTATTTGCCTGGGCAGAATATTTCCATCGATGAATCATGAACATTGTGGAAGGGTCGCTTATCATTTAAGCAGTACATTCCTCAAAAAGCTGCCAAGTTCGGTATTAAAACTTTTGAATTGTGCGAATCTGCTACAGGCTACTTATGGTCATTTACTGTTTATACTGGCAAAGACACTGATGTAAGCTCATCTACGGCTGGAAAGTGTGACAGCAAAACCAGTGAAGTGATGCAATTAGTTTCCCCGTTGCTGAATAAGGGGCATACGTTGTGGATGGGCAATTATTACAATTCCCCGACGTTAGCAGCAACACTGAAGAACCACCATACGGATTGCGTAGGAACTCTTCGATTAAATAAAAAGAATGTTCCCAAGTACGTGAAAGAAACGAAATTGAAACGCGGTGAACATGTTGCTCAGTGTTCAGGTTCTTTATCAATAATAAAATGAATTGACAAAAAACCTGTAACAATGATTAATACTTACCGCAAAAACGAATTTAAATCAGTTAAAACAAAATCTAAAAAAGATGTGCAGACGCCAATTTGTGTTATAGATTACAATAAGTCCATGATTTTAAAAAAAAAGGAACGTAAAAATGTTCCTTAAATTTAAAGTAACAATCAAATAATAAAATTGAACACTTAAATTTCGCGTGGATCTGGTAGAGAAATTATTTTGGCACACTCGACACAGAGGAAGAAAGAGCCTATTGCATTAGAAAACATTGTACGTCTTACAGGGACACACTTCATAGAAAAAATTCCTCCTGTGGGCAATAAAGCAAGACCAGAGAAACGGTGCGTTGTTTGCCAGAGCAAGGAAAAAAGACGAGAACCTTGTTACGGTGTCCAGACTGTAAAGTGGGATTGTGTGTGGAGAATTGTTTTAAAGAATACCACACCAAAGAAAATTACTAATATTTGCGCATTTGTATGCACCAATTTTGTATAAGTTAGCTTAAAAATAATTGTTATATGTTTTTTTAGTTTAATTAACTGTTTTTATAAACAAATATATAATATATTATATCATATATTGTGTAGATACTGAATATTTTTTCCTCCTATATCATTTTTGCCTAAACAAATATTTCACTACGCAAAAGCAAGTGTCCAGCTGAATGAGGCATGCCAAATGCGCTGTCCCCTGCGGAACTCTCCCGCGGCAGAGTGCGCCCAGCCGCTTGCCGGCTTCCGCGGGCAGGTAGGCCCGGCCCTTTCCCTTGTTCGCAGTAGAATGACGTGGCGCAGGTTCAACATCCCACGCGTAAAGGTTAAAGATGAGCAACAGCTCCATGCAACGGCTGTACGGGCTTCCCAAAATCCACAAGCCCGATATACCTTTGCGACCAATTGTGAGCGCCGTAAACTCTCCCACACATCCGCTGGCACGCCACATAGCTAACAAGCTACGCCCTCTGACAGATGTTGCGTCGGCTGTCAACTCCAGCCACTTTATCGACCTGCTGCAAGGAAGGCTGCTAACGAATAGCCATTCTAGTAAGTTTTGACATAACATCACTCTTTACGATGGTTCTGGTTGACGAGGCAGTCACTGTCATCCGGATCAAATTAGAAGCTCGCGGACTACCGGCAGAATGGGCTTACTCGCCCACTTGTGCCTTTCATCCACCTTCTTCCAGTTCCGGGGCAGCGTGTATCCCCAAGTGGAACGCGCGGCCATGGGCTCTCCTCTATCACCCATAGCTGCCAACCTCTTCATGGAGGCTTCAAGGAAACGCTGGAAAACGCCAGGATGAAATCGGCCATGTGAGTCAGATATGTAGACGATACATTCGTTATATGGCCCCACGGACAGGACACCCTCCAGGAATTTTTAGATCTGAACAACGCCCATCCTAAAATCAAGTTTGGCAAGTACTCACCGCTGTACTCCACAATTCCTACGCCGTGAAAATTGACCTTCAACACGGATTCTATCATGTTCCTGTATCCGATCAATTTCGCCCTTACCTAGGCGTTACTATTCGCAAAGAAGAATTCCAGTTTACGTGCCTGCCGATGGGGTGGACCATGAGCCCGTACCTCATGCAGACGGCGATGCGTGCAGCCCTGCGTATGTGCGCCTCCACATCCTTTGTATATTATGACATTTTACTATTATCCACGTCAAAGGCAGATCTCATAAGTGACCTCCAAGCACTACGCGCCGCCGGTTTTAACATCAATGAAGGTAAAAGTGTGTTAGAACCTACAAGAAGACTGAAATATCTGGGCGTCATTCTCGACTTGTGCAACGGCACTGTGTCCGCGGATCCTGATTATGTGGCGGCCATCCGCTCGCTCCCGACGGCGTGGCTGCGCGATCATCGCTTCGCCCTCACCGTCGCGGGCATGATCGGATGGCTAACCATTGCAAGCAACGCCACTTTTCCTCTAGCGCGACTCGTCAAGACGAGCCCTGATTTGGCAATTCCATTCATCCGCCGCCTCCGGCCGAAGAATCGGTCGCTGACCACACCCATGCTCCCCACCATACGCGTGTTCGCGGATGCGTCCAGTTATGCATGCGCTTTCACCACAGAAGATGAAACCCTACACTGGACTTGGACCCCTTTGTATGGAAATAGTATTTTCGAATTAGAATTCGAAGCGGCCCTTATGGCGTTATTGTATTTTGCAAATTTTCATGTGTACTTATTTGTTGATAACTCTGCTGTATTTTACAATTTGTCTAAGAATGTATGTCATAACTCTGTCGCTTTTCTAATGTTGATTTTGTAATTGGTTGGATACCATCTTTGTAATCAAAAATCAAGTGGCCATGGAGGTAGAAAAGGACGCCCTTCCGCGACGTTTTGGTTATCAGACGTTAGATGGCAGCCTAGGACACGCGGTATACAGGAAACAGACGCACACCAACTGCTACCTTCAGGCAGAATCGCACCACCATCCTGCGATAAAGAACAGCGTTCTGAGAACTCTCGCCACCCGAGCAGCCAGAATCTGTGATAAAGCCAGCCTTCCTGCTGAGCGGGAAAAAGTTCGATCGTGGGCGTCGAGGTAGTTGCACCTCTCGCTCTCTCCGCCCCCGCTCCGAACGCTTCGAAGCGTCGTGAGGTTGATGCGAAAGCTCCCTCCGCCGATAATAGTCGCGCCCGTGTTGCGCCGCCTAGTATATCGCCGGCACGTGCCGCGCGTTACGCGTGCGAGTGATTAAGCTTGAATTAATAATTTACTCCCGCTTCTTTGTGCGACGTCCGTAAATACGGAAAATCGAGCGAATTTAAACGCGCCGAACTGTGGTAGGGCATGGCCGCCGGTGCCAACGGCAAAGATGTTTGGTGATGCCCGGGGACCACCTCCCCTAATTCTCCCATTCAAACGCGGCAACAACGCAGCAAATCCAGAGCAACCCTGACGGCATCACACGTGGAGACCCGGAACAATAACTTCTGTAAAGCTTGCAAATACAAAATTCCAAACACTTTCCACTCTTGTTCCGTTACCCGTGTGACTGACAACGCCATCGCGGGGGAGGCAATCCGCCTCCGCAGGGAGTCGGCATTTGCCGCCGCCGCCGCCGCCGCTGCGCAGCCGCAAGGAAACTGGAAAAAAAATCACCGCCGCGGCACCTACCACGTCGCTTTCTGACGCTGCACCGCCTCCAGCAATCACGCCCACTACAACTGGTGCGTCTGCGGAGATCCAAAACGCCGCTGAGGCGAGCATGCCTGCACCCCTCCCACCTAATGATAGTGAAAACACCACGACCGCTTCGCCGTGCGAAACTGTCGCCAGCGCCGCCCGCCCTGTAGATTCTGCCGACCCGGAAATCGACGACGACGACGGAAACTGGCAACTAGTCGCTACGAGCTCCTTCATACGCCGACAAAATAACCTCCCTCTCTATTCCGTGCCGGTACGGAATAGATATCAACTCCTAACGCCGGCAAATCGTCCCTCCCCGCCCCTCAGGCTCCTCCCTCACCGGCGCAGCAGAACGCCGCCGGCCCACCCGCCCGCACCCGCGTGAAGCGATCGGGGAAATATGTATTCAACAGACTGAACGTTCAGGAGATCCTCGCCGCGCTCACGCCCCACATCACCGCCCCCCCTGCGCGGAAACACCACCCCCGCTTTCTTTACTCTCAAACCGAACCCTGCAGACCCGGAAAGATTGTACACATTTTAGGAAAACTGAAACAGTTCAACCGTGATGCGCAGTTCTTCAGGCGCGCAACGGTCGAGCGCTGTCACCGTTTAGTTATGCGCGGCCTCCCCGCCCACCTAAATCTAGAAGAGCTGCGAGCAGACCTTGAACGGGCAGGGCTCAAATCACACCATATCAGTGAAATGCAGCACCCCTACTATACGGAACAGGGGAAAACTTTCCTAAGCTTAGAGCTTTACATTGAAATCGACCACTCGCAAATAAACGCGGCAAAAATAATCACGAACATCCAGTCTTCTATAATTACGTGGGAGGTGCACCACGGCAGTGACAGAGTAACGCATTGCAAGCGATGGCAAATGTTGGGCCACTCCCACAACGGCTGTAGACGGGACGAACGGTGCCTTTATGCTCACACCTTTGAGGCGTGCCCGCGACCAAGTAAACCTCAGTGCGCGAACTGTCAGGGGCCGCACACAGCCAATTACGGCGAATGCGCGGCGTTTGTTAATCACAAGGCCGCAAGGGCACAACGCCTCGCGGGAGCTCGCCAAGCACGCTCCGCCGCCGACCAAGCCAGGCGGCTAAATAACTTTGCTCCGCCCCGCACAGCACTAGTCGCACCCACTAGCAGCCCACTAGTCGCACCCACCCACAAGTCACACCCAGCCACCCACTAGTCGCACCCACTACCCGCACTAGGCAGCTAGGCTACACCGCGGAGGACGTAGAGTCGCAGCTGCGAGAGCTGGGCTACGCTCCTCACGCAATTAAGCAGATTCACCTGCTTAAAGAATCACAGGTTGCCAGCAAGCGTGATTCTGGTGTAGCAAATGGTGCAGTAGGCACCGAAACTCGGCGCGTGCAAATTCCTACGGGAACATTCACGGTCACTCTTCGTGACACCGCCGAGTCGGGGAATATCTATAAAATTAAGCAGCTGGAATCCTTCGGGATCGTGGTCGAACGCAAAAAGTGGGCGCGACGTTTTTGCTTACGCTGCTGCCGCTGGGGCCACATCGCTCGCAACTGCCAGCATGATGTGCGCTGTCGTCTCTGCACGGGCGAGGATCACCCTGCAGGAGATAAGCGCGGCACGCAGCACTGCCATAGACGAGGAAACTTCGAAATTAAACCTACATGCTGCAACTGCAAGCAAAAGCACGCTGCATCCTACACAAATGCTAATTTCATTAGCAACTCTGCGCCTCAGGCAGCAGCTAGCGGCGGGTCGGCCTGGAACGAGGTCGCGGGGCGCCTCAGCGCCGCGAGCTCCTCAGCGGCCGACGCACCGCCTCCCGGGGCGGCCGGAGCGCGGCCCACTGCACCCGCAGCTGCTGCGCCGACTATCTCTAGGAGCCAGTTCCTAGAGCTATTCGAGCAATTCCTAAACATGTTGCCCAACAATGCCTAGGAATTCTCTCGCAGACATGCGAACAGCACCTCTCCGCGTCGGTTCTTGGAACGCGCGAAGTGCAATCTTCAAAGCCCAGCAGTTAGAACATTTTATATCTGATCTTCAATTAGATATCTTGGCTTTACAAGAAACATGGCTAAGTGATGAACACGAATTCAAACTTCGGGGATTCGCTGTTTATCGCCGAGACCGCGTAGGCAGGCCAGATGGCGGCGTAGCGCTTGCACTGCGCCGCAAACTGCCGCAGCTGGAAGCCGAAATTACTGCTATTGCTCTGGCGTCTCTAGAGGCGGTCGGGGCGTACGTTTATGTAGAAGTTGACTTACTGCCCAGACCAAACCTTAGATCCGGCTGGAATTGATGTGCTTCTCGCATTAAATTCCAAAGTCATCCTTGAAGGTGACTTTAACGCCAGACATAGAACTTGGGGCGGCCTCGGAGCTAACAGAAACGGCAACAAAATTGCCAATCTTGTAGCGACAAGGCGGGGCGTAGAGATCTGCGCACCGAATAGCCCTACGCATTTCCCGGATGCTCGTAACAGAATTGATTTTATGATCGTGAAAGGAGTTGAGTGTGTAGTTCCCCGCTCAATTGCTGCACTGGATTCCGATCATAACCCGATAACATGTGTTGTGGCGTCTATTGCTGCGAAATGCCAAGTTAAATTTCGAACTTCGCGTGACACGAACTGGGCAGGTTTCTCAGCTCAGCTGAATTCTCAGCTTGAGCGGAAACCAGTAAATACGAAAGACGAAATCGACGAAGCAGTGACCCACCTCATTGCAACGTTGAATTCGGCTTTCAAGCGTAACACCGTCGTCGCCCTGAGCTCTCAGACGAGCAAAGAAGGATTTTACGAGAACTGCGCAGAACTGTCAACGTTCATCGCCGCTATGGCGATCCCGTTGACGGAGAATCGGTAACAGTTATATCACAATTATATCCAATTGTACCACTCAATAGCTCAACGGGTATGTGATCATGAGATTTGAGTACTGTATGTTGTGTATTACAATTTGGACAGAATACTGATGTTTCCAGGTTGATGGTTTCAACTAACTTATTTATTTATGTCTGTATTTAATTTTTTTTGCCTACCCTAGTGAGGGTTGGTCTGGTATCTATATTATATATACAATATAAATTTTAAATTATATATGCATAATTATACAAAAATATTAATATTAATATAATAATATATAATTAAAAATAAATAAATAATTTGGTTGCTTGTGTTGGCAATGATGTCAATGGCTTCATTCACACGAGTGTTCCATTGATAAATAGTGTATAGTTTACATTGTGCAAACCCCAGTTGACACTTACTCTGATTGTTACCATAAAAAAATTAAAATAAATAAATAATACAACAAAAACTGACCCTATGTATGTAAGTAATATAAATATCAACACACATTCACCGGGAGTACGTAAATACAATATTATATACAGTTATCTCAATACTCTAGATATCTATTAAGGGTAGTTTATTAATAATTTAGTAATACAAATAATTGTTAACAATTGTTTTTCCGTAAACGTGGTCGGAGAAAAAGGGGAAAAAAGATATTAAAAAAGGAAAATAAATAAATGAATAATGTAAATGAAACCGGATACGCATGTTTCCGGCATGGAGTTGCTCAGCACGTGGTCCTGACAATACACGTTTTTTTTTCATTCACTTTCTTTCGGGTCGTGGCCCTGGTCTGACTTGCAATGGACTTGTGTGCTTCAGCAACTCTATTTAGGAATTGGGCTGGAGGCGAACATGATGTCTGACCAGTTTATGTATTAGTAAGGTGTGTACCGTTCATATTACCTTGTCTTATATATACAGTATAGAATTTTTTTTTGTTTTATTTTTTTAAATTTTTATTTTATTTGTTTATTTATTTTTCTTCATGTATGTTCATTATTTTTCTTCATGTCTTCATGTATATATTTTTCTTTCATGGCATTTTTGTGTGATTTCTAATTTTGTTGTTCAGAAAAGTTGTCCTTATTCCTTGTGATTGTGTTTTTTGTTAGCCCTGATGAAGGAATTAAATATTCCGAAACGTTGGCAAACTAATGTATTTCATTAATTGACCGATCCCGTGATCCATATCCTACTACTTATTAACGGTCGTGATTTCTACAATGGTCAAGAACCCTTACAAGATTTCAGACAAATCGCTCTATACTTTCGTATTTTGGCCAACTTTTCGCATTTGAGACCACTGTGTGCTGTAATGTATCAAAATATCCTTTTCCTGCCACACACGAAGCATCTGAAACGTTTGACAAGAAGTCTGCTGCATATTCAGATCAGCAAGCATTCATTAAATCACTTTCTGATTATCTGTCAGAGAGGGCGAGGTATTTGAATCTCCTTGTTGATGAAATTATGTCACTCCATCCAATGACTATAAGTCAGGATCTTTTCTTGGATATTTTGATAATCATGATGATGTTGCAGCACGAACAATTCTGGCATTCATAATTGTTTCCACATTTGGTTCAATGGCTTGATACCAGTAAAAAACTTGACAAGTGATGAGTTATCAGCTAGACAGGGAGAGCTGTAAATACTATGCAAGCTTGTAACTTGAATGTGTTAAGTGTCATAGCTGATAATAAACGGGTCAATAGAAGAATGTTCAGTGTGTTGGGAGAAGATAATTCTTTGAAAATCAGAAATCCTAAATTCAATTCTTATATTTATTTTCTTTTAGATTCTCTGCATTGCCTTAAATCTATTCGCACTAATTGGATAAGAGCCTTCAATGCAAATAAGCCTTCAATTTTTCCAAAATTTGAACCTCTATCAAACCATAGTAGTGATATATGCAGAGCTTTTTCAGTTTTATGAAATTTGTATAAATCTCAGAGGAAGCAATTGCTGAAATGTGCTTCGAAACTGAATTACAAATCAGTGTACCCATCTGTTATTGAAAGGCAGCAAGTAGGTTTAGCTTGCAATGTTTTCAATCCAGCAACAATTGCTGCAGTTTCACAGGCAAGTCATTCTCAAGAAGCAGAATTTTTAAATATTATCAACAGATGGTGGACAGTAATCAATACAAAAAGCTTGTGTTGTTCTGCAAGAAAAAATTAAATTGATGCCTCACCATTTACATCAAATGAGATGTCAGGCTAATTTTTATGGAAGAGTCTGTGGATTGGTTACGGAAGTGGCGAATGATGGATTCTCCAAAAGGACGATTAACGAGGCCACTTTTCATTCCTTGATTAATACTACATTTAATATGAAAAATATTATCGAGTGTGCCTTGGATCTTCTTGATGTCAAGTATGTTTTGTCTGGAAAATTTTCTCGACAGGTTAGGAAGAAAATTTAGCTCATATCGTCAACTTTCTGCGGGAAATTATATTGTTCCTCTGACTCAGGTCTTGGAGTCAGAAAAAAATTAAGTAGCTGCAACTCTTAGGCATTAAATCGGCTAAATATAAAAAGGACGAGCTTCACAAAGAAGTGTTTGAACAAGCAATTTGTGAAATCAATGATGAAACAATGGAAAATGTTTCTTGTTATCCAGACACATTCAAGGATCTTGTTCAGTCAGCTGCTTCCCAGTCAGAGATAAATGTAGATAAATTCCACATAATTCATATTTCTGGTTATGTCACTTTCAAGCTAAAAAAGTGAGATGTCAACAATGCATGAAGTGTTTGGAATCTGATAGTCATAATTCTATGTTTGAGAATTTAGTCAATAATAAAATGCTGAAACCATCACGTAAATTACAGAGCTGCGGTAAACGGAGGGCTTTTAACCAGTGTTTAAAATCCGTAAATTTCAATTGATCTGCGACGGGCTAGCATCGGACCCTTCGTGTAGCCGATGCACCGTCGCCACGTTGAGTACTCCGGCCTTCAGTACTGTAGGACATGAATCAACAATTTTCTAGGCAGCGTGAAAGATGTACAATATAAACATATTGCTAAAACAAGCTCGACAAATTTAAGGAACTCGGATGCAACGTAAGCTTGAAGTTACATTTTCTCCATTCCCATCTTCAATACTTCCTGCAAAACTTAGCACTAAGTGAAGAACACGAAGAGAGATTTCATCAGAATATGAAATAGAAGGAAGAATGAGGGACCAGGGTAGATGGAATGTTTCCATGATAGATTACTGTTGGTGTTTAATAAGAGACAACAATCGCCTGGACTATAAACGGCAGTCAACTCAGCGTTCGTTTTCAACTAAGCAGAAGAGAAAAATAGTTTGAAATTTCACTATACATTTTATCAGAGCAATTACTATTTTAACATATATTACAATGTTTTACGCATTTCAAAATATGCTCACGAACAATAAATTATTAAAACGTGGCACGAAATCCTTACGTGATAGGTAGGTAAAAACTGCAAGCAAATGGGAATTCAGCACACCAAAATTAGGTTTAGAGAAATTGAAGGCCTGTGAAATTGACAAGCATTTAATGATTATTTTCATTCTTGATTTCCAACCATTTTCAATAGTAAAGGACTCTGGATTTGTGAACTTGAAAAATCATTAAATACATCATACCAATTGCCTAAGCAGAAAGGCTATTACACAGACGAGCACTATCTAAACAAGGCCTAAACAATGTCAAGGAGAAATTGTGCTTAGTAAAAAGTGTTTGCTTAACTTCAAAAAATGCTGGACTTCAAAATATAATGAGCCACTTGGCTGTAACCGATGAACACAAGATTCTCGATAAAACTGAAATTTCAGCGCTGGTACCAGTCGCGCTGAGCAACAGAAACTCCACTGAGTGTGTTATTTGCAAGATAATGGCTTTCAACAGTTTGTTCTAGTTTACAAGAACATTTTTCACCCCATGATATTTCCTTAACTCAGGAAGAACTTTATTTTGACAGTATGGATGCTTTCAATCAATGGGAGGACAAGGTGGAAAGGAAATGCTGTTCACAGTATATTATATCTAAATCGGCAACTCAGGAAAGGGATTCAAAAACTTATTTTAAATGTTGTTCTGGCTCTTATGTGCCAAAAGAAATGAGAGTCAGACACTTAAAAACCCAGGGTTCCAAGAAGATTTATGGACAATGTCCATCAACGATTACTTTGGTTTGCGAGGAAGAAACCCATTTTAAGTGCTGTTTTGTTCCGACTCATGTTGGCCACAGCATGAATGTAGAACATTTGAATCTCCCGAAAAAATGTAGGGCCGAAATTGCCGTTAACTTGGCCCAAAATATCCCTGAAGGAAATATTCTGGATTGCTTCAGGGACAATGCGAGCTTAGAGGAAATATCAAGGGAAACTCTATTAACGAAGAAAGACATTAGGAATATTAGAAAAGCCTACAACATTAACAATGATGGGATTAGACATCCCAATGACACTGTGAGTGTTGACTCGTTCGTGATTCAGGACAATCTGTGGCTCCTTGTGTCCTGTTTCATAAAAGAGAATGTGAGGAAAGTGAGATCTTTCCTTAAAAAAGGAGGATTTTGTTTTAATTTTCATGAACTCCGGGCAAAGGGAGATGCTGGTAAAATATGGCACTGATGTCATATGTATAGACTCAACACACGGGTTAAAAAATACATACTTGCTGACATCAATTCTAATTTTAGACGATATAAGGCAAGGCTTTCCATGCGCTTTCATGATCTCCAGTAAAACGGATACGGAAACCATGGTAGCGTTTGTGAATGAAATTCATAAGGCTGTAGGCATTATAAGTGCCAACATTTTTATGTCGGACATGGACCAGACCTTATTTAATGCCTGGAAGAGGGTGATGGGGCCTGTTGGGTCCCAGTTATTTTGTACCTGGTATGTGCTTAGAGCATGGGATAGGAATATTCGGGAAAAAATTGCAGCTCCAGATGTTCAAAGAAAGTGCATGGCAGAATTGCAAGCACTTATATCAGAAACTGACGAGCAAGCAGTTAATAGAATGCTGGATGCTTTTATTCATAATGCTGACGAAAGTATGACAAATTTTATTGTATATTTTATTGATCAGTATGTTCCTTTCAAGTCAATGTGGGCGCATAGTTTTCGACTCCATTGTGGAATCAATACAAATATGCACCTGGAAAGAATGCATAAGACTATAAAGTATTGTTATTTAAATGGTCTGAAAAATCACAGGTTAAATAGAACCATCCATCTACTGATGAAATTCCTCCGGGATCGGTTTTTGGACCGGTTAATTACCCTCCATAAAGGGAAAGTCACAAATATGTGTGTGAATGCAGAGATTCCAGTATTAAGTGGAATGTGTGTAAACACATTCACTTAGTTTGCCAGTAAGTATTGCAAAGAATTAATTAGTGAGGTATCCAAAAGTAAAGAGTTTTTAATATTTGTATTTTATTATTCGAAGGTATTTAAAGAAGAAAGAATCGGCTATTTTGGAAAGTGCTGGGTCACTGAACAGGCAGAGGAAGAGGACCTTGTGATATCAGAAGACGCCAGAGCTTCTGAGAGAGTAGCTGTGACCAATGGTATTCAAGCCATTGATGGGGAAAGTTGCCTCATCTATATCTACCATTAGGGAGGAAGTAACGAGACAACTTTCAATGCTGGTAGACATAACACAGAGTGCAACGGATATAAGGAAACTGCAAGAATTAAAGGAAATTCTTGCACCCAGTTTTTCTGTTTTGGCTGCTTTAGATCAGCAAAATAGCACTGGTAAGTGGTAGAGAAGCATGGAATTTTGAATGGAAATAATAAAAGAAAATAATGTTATGCGTCTTTGTTTACAGAAACTTCTGGTCATGCACCGTGGAATACCAGAATCGAGAAACAGAGACGCATAAGGAAAAGAAGAGATTCTTCAATAAATGAAGGAATTTCCAGTGCTGTAATAAATTCCAGTGCGCTTCAACAGGCGTTTGAAAATATAATTTCACATATATTCTAATTCCTCGCTGCCATACATGAGCGACTGTCCCATTACAATATGTTACCATACTTTGACATTGTAACTGTGTGAGTTCAAAAAATTGAGAACATAAAATAATAATAATAATAATAATAATAATAATAATAAAGGAAACAGGGTCTGGGCTCTGTTTTTATTTATTATTCACGCATGGGAGTACGAGAGACATGTATGTGGCGAGCATGATCCATTCCCTTCATCATATATTGAATACTTTGTCCGCCTGACCTTTTCTTTCTTCACACAATTGCATAATCTGAGATGGTTGAATTAAAAAGTTGCAGCTCTATTCTCGCCTTGGACGGGAATCGAACTCGGGATCGCACCACGGAAAGGTAGTACGCTGTCCATGACGCACACGAGGGACATACTAATAATCATAACATTTACTATAGAGACAATTTTAATAATATGGACTATTCTTATTATTAACGCGATTGGTCCAAACAAATTACGATATATAACAAACCAAATCTGTTATTTGGTATATCAACTACGTAACATTCAATATTTTTCGTAATGCCATCTACTTACAAAAATCATAAAAAGGAAATACATTTTCGTGAATGTGTGTAGTCATACGCTATCTTAAGCTGACATTCATTTGTTTCCATTCTTGTTCAACAGTCCGCCGTCCGTTGACGGCGCATAACACCCATGAATGGCAGGCAGTTATTTTTCTCAGCCTATAAATTGTAATATGATTTAATGATTTACTAACACATTCAAAGGACATTATTTAACATTATTAGGGTTTGTTTTTAATGTTTTAAAATCTAGTAATTACTAAAGATTTTAAAAACAGTGCTGCACTTCATCAGTGATTACCGAAGAAATCTACTCAGTCAGTCAATCTCGTCATTGTTGTGTCTGAACGTCGGTCGTGGCTAACTTTTCTGCGTTAGAAGACATTACAGGCCGTCTCTTGTAATCTTGAAAGACACCTACCTAGTAATGGAATTTGTGAATTGTTTGTTAATTTAATTTTATCTGTCGGACAGACACGAGCACGTGTGGCCACATTCAGGAAGGTAACGAAACGAAATCCGTCGGTCACGAAGGAAATCCGTCAAACCCTGATTAGCTTGGGGAAGCGCCTTCGTGTTACCCGCATCGTGATGGTGCTACGAGTTTAACTCTTAACCCGGTAGTGCACGTAGGTGGTCTGAGAGACACGGGAAGCCTTTAAAATTGTGATTGCAGTTTGGCCGCCCGTGATCACCGCTTCCAGGTATCTTTCCTTCCACAGATATGAGTCACACTTCTTTTGAGAAAGTGAGTAGTTATCCTTTCTAGCGGTGAGACATTCCAAAACGGGTCTGCACCTGCGTGCACTCGTGCAGTAACGTGTTCAGTAACGTTCGCGACTTAACGTCCAATAACGTGCAGTAACGCGTTAAGTTTTCGTTCAGCAACGTGACTTAACAAAATATTAGTGCTAAATATGCAAAAAGTTTATTCGTTTGGAGCATTCACTAACAGTTTGTAAATTAAAAGGAAAGTTTCGATATGTAAAATATTCCCAATAAAATGAAAATAATTTGAAAAAATTTAAAATTTTTTTAAAAAATCCATTTTTTTCGGGTAGACTTCTTTGTCAAAATTATAAGGGGAAATTGAAGTAAGGGAATTGCAAGCAGAAAGGTCTGTGAGACCAACTGACACTGACGTTACAGAAAGAGGTGCGTGTGCTGCCGGGTTAAGATCAGGACTCTTCAAATGCAAGACTTCCGGTCTCGCTGCCAGCCGTAACCCGTTCCAGTTATTCGACGGCCACTCTTCATTCACTTGACTAGAGCCCAGCGCCTCGCTCACCTCCCCTTCACCCCCTTCCCTTCTCTTCCACCCGTCCCCTTCCATGCGGGCAGGCTCGACATCAAACGGGCTACAGTGCTTGCCCGCTGTTGAGCGCTGGGTCTGGACCAGTGCGCTCTAGTGGAGACTGGAGACAACACTCTCTTCGGAAATCGTGACGGTCCGCCTTGATGGTGGACATTTTGTCCTAGTTATTCCAGAACCAAATAGCAGTAATTACCGTCTCATTCCAATCTTAAACATTTATTCTCTTTTATGTTCACTAAAACTTCATAAAAAGTTGGAAGTACCTACCTTAAATACTTTGAAATTCCAATTTACCTACAATTCTTTAACAAACTCCAGTATTTGGAGACTTCTTTAACATTCACGCAGGGTTCGGAAATTCTTGGTTTGCGTATCTTTAATGATTTTGTTAGATCTCCATCTCGATCAGGTTTTTGTCCAGTTTCCCTGATCTATTGAGAAAATGCTGAGATGACCCCTTGTTTTGCTTTTGGACTTAAATGTAGCTTCACAATGCGCACGTTTTTTGAGGTCTCCTTTTGCCTGTAGTGGTAGCAGTACAGCCGAGGGTTAGTCAGCAATGCATAAAAATCAAATCTGCAGTTCGTTTATAGTTGCAAATAGTTTTTCTATAACTCGGGAACGAAAATGTCTTGTAGTTCAAATGTTTATAATATCTCGCTTTTTAAAATTTTATTATTATTATTATTATTATTATTATTATTATTATTGTTGTTGTTGTTTTAACTTTCAACTATTTATCGTTAAAATGTTGGGTGGGATTCTGGTACTCAAGAAAACGTGCGCAAATATTCTTCTCCCCCATACGTCATATACAGTGTTTACTGTTTTTCTTGACCAAATAAATCAAATCAACTTATAGCAAATAATAGATGTTGCAAAAATAAAAAAATATTATTAACGTAAAGGCTGCGAAAAAATATCTCGTTTAAAAATCTTCGCATATAGTTTAGTTTGTTGACATAAGCATCACAAGCATCGTAAGAAAGAGATCGTAAGCATCACAAAAAACTCACAAAGCACGTATAACTCGTAAGAAGGGCTGTCGGTAGACGTTCACCGCAGCCCACCTGACGAAAAACTATCGTCACGATTTTCAGCTTTTCAAAGCATTGCAGTTGTGTATCCAATAATGTTGAGATCAGTGGTCAGGTCACACTGAGTAGACCATGCACTTGCTTCAAGCACATAAAAAATGTCACATAACAGAGAAATGTATATTTAGCTAAATTAATGAAGATATTTACGGTGAAAAAGTAGAGGAAAAAAATTCTAGATTCAGGACATCCATATTTTGAGACAGAAGTTTTTGAGGTTCTATTGTATGACAAACACAATGCAAAGTCATACTTACAGTTTAACTTCTCAGTTAGTTGTTCAATCAATTTTTTAGTAAAATAGTGAGAATATTCGCAAACCTCAATAGCCGTCAATTTATCTTTACAATATTATAGTTTTTCATCTTCGGAAAGAAAAGAGTATCGTTATGATTCAATAGTATATTCACACCAAAATATTTTTTTTTTTTGTTTTTATTTTGTATTTAATCATTTTTTCCACTATTTCATTTATTTCAAGGATTATTATTCGGCATTTAAAATATGTTTATGAACTTGAATCTCCAAAACTTCTTGATTACAAGTTTAAGTACAATTTGTTTATCCAAAATCTATTACTTTTACAAGCCCTTCCTCTCTTTTCCAACCGCTTAGCCTGATCTTCCATGGCGCGAACAAAGACGCGAGGCTCTATTCATTGGTCCTTCGGATGGTGGCGCAAGAGAAATCCCGCACAATCGGGCCTCTTTTTCATTGCCCCGCTGATGCTTGTTCAGACGAGGGCGGGCGCCTCGAGAGGTAGGGCCAGGTCGAGCGGCCGCTGCCTGCGCAGGCAGTCGTAAAAAAATTAATCGGCGCCGTTACGGCGCCGTTAGGTTTACAGAAGAGTACACATGTGTTGCTGCAATGACTTGCTTAGATTGTTTCATAGACACTGATAGTTGCCTTGAAACAGCTATTTTTATTGTTACACTGTCTCCAAAATTCAGTGGTTCTAAAATGTATTTATTTATTTTTTTAATTACATTGCAGTAATTAATGGAAATCTCAAAATGTTAGAAAAAAAAATTTGCAGTATGTATTTGTGATGAAAACATGAAATTCAAATTACAAAAATGTGGTTTAAGCTATGTTTGGGATTGGTAAGACAGGTAATAATCTTGTGCAAGGTAACTATCGACCATACCAGCAGTGTGTGGTTGTATTTGTCAGGATGTGATGGTAGAAAAGTGAAATGGATGGTTGGCAGAAATAATAAATTTTTAAGTTAAGGGGAGAAAAAGAATGACCCTGAATCCTATTTAACCCTCTAGTGCCCCTTGTTACATATATGAATACATTTGAGACATTTCTAGTCAACTCGTATTTGTATCTTGTTGCACTAATTTGCAAATTTTATTTCTTCAATAGACTAAGACAACTTAAACGAAACATATAAATAAGTTTTTTTTCATTCCTGAATGCGAGATGTCGATTTGGCCGTGATCGCTAAGGCATTGTACACTCCTGGCCAGGGTGTGCATATGACTTGCGTTGGTTCCAATCCTCATTTAAAACCGTACTTAACTGCTATATGCCTGTGGTTAAGTCGAAGGGAAAGATCGGGGTAAAGCAAATGGTGGTGGGTACGCACCGATGTTCACGGGGATTATGGGCCGTATTCTCGAACCGCTGCCAAGAGTAGCAGGATCCCAGAGTTCGAATTTACGATTCATGAACTGCTCCCAGAGGCTGTCAGGCCCCTCGTATGCTCTCAGCAGCGATTCTCTGCTGGCAGCGGCCGCAAGTGCTGCCAGCAGCCCCAGCGAACTCCCAACCTGGTTTACTTGTGTTTTTATCCCTCTGTGTGTTGTTGTTGAAGTATATTTCTATTTTACAACGACCTTGCTTGACTTTTTGTACACTCCTCTTGATTTACCGAGCATACTTTTTGGACTACTCTATCGAATACACGACGAATTATTGCTTACTCTTTCGGTCTATTATCTTTTTATACACTGCAACATAACCTTTCGTGCATTTTGCCAATCAGTTCCGTTTGATATGATGGATAACGAATTGCTTGAATTATATGAATTCATGGAAGAAAGAAGGAGGAAGCGTTTATAATGGAAACGAATTCTTGAATTATATGAATTCATGGAAAAAAAGGGGAAGCGAAGTTCCGTTTGATATAATGGATAACGAATTGCTTGAATTATATGAATTCATGGAAGAAATGAAGAAGGAGCAGCGTCGACCAATGCCTCGCCATTATATCCGGGATGTACAGAATCCTATAGAGAGATTTCGGGACCGCGAATTTCAATATCGCTGCCGATTTTTGAAATCCACTGTTGTTGATGTGTTGTTTCCTCTGATGCTGAATGTATTTGATGGAGACTTGCGGGGTTTGCCAATATCCCCAATGTTCAAGTTACTGACAGCATTAAGATTTTATGCCACAGGCCTGTACCTGGTGAGTTTGTGTAATAAATTTGGCTGTTCTTTACCAGTTGGGGGGACAGCGAATTTCGTTCTTCATATATCACTAAAGGTTGGCCAACACGACAAATGTACACATTCACGGTTCGTTCTGCCAACCTTCGTAGTTCACTGTTGTCGAAATCAACTGGTTCTCCATGAGTTTATCAAAGATAGTGGGAAATGAGGAAATGAGTGTGCAGTGGTGTCGTGAACATCAACTTCGTTCCCACTCAGATGCCATGTCCGGATTGCGGGGCATTATTAACCGCTATTGGCAACAGAAGAAAGGGATTTGGAGACTTCTCGTGCCAGAAGGATTATCCACGAGTGAACTGCCACAAGAGGTACGATTTTTGCAGGTGTGAAGTTGAAGGTGGGGCAAGCTCTGCGAATGATGTTTTGCTTCGCATATAAATATTCCTACGAAGATACCGTGATCCAGTATTCCGACGAAGGGAAAAAAGTGTCGCACGACTGTTGCGGATTGGCAATCATTTCTGCGTGATGTTTGCATGGATGCTATGGACAGAAAATATTTGCAAGCACCAAGAATCGGCGGACCTAATTTGGTCGTAGAAATTGACGAGTGTAAAATCGAACGGTGAAAGTACAATAGAGGTCGTGTAGTGGAAGGTAACTGGGTGCTTGGCTTGATTGATCGTGAAACCTTTTTCAGCTAGGGCAGGACGTTCCGCCTATCGTCTGGAAACGGACAGTGAAATTAGCAAAGGTTTACCTGAGGAAGGGAGTTCATCCCGACCCGACCCCAACACTAGGGAGAAGTCGTTCCGGTCATCTAAGAAGAAAGAACGCGATTATAACTGGAAGAAAGCGTTCAACAACCGCAAGTCCGAAAAAGATCTGGAGGACATTGCAGCTAAGATAAAAGCCCAGCTATGGTATGGGTTTGATGATTGTGAGGATGCAGCAGAGCCAGTGGGCGTGGCGACAACCGTCGAGACACAGATTGTCCCAGTTACAACGCGAGGTATTGGCATGTTGAGTCAAACTTTACATAAACCAAGGAAGTGAGGTTACAGATTTGCCCTGGAAATAGAAGGGATTCTAATACTTTGTTGCCCATGATACAACATGTGCAACCTCCACAATTATCACCAATATGTGGAGAGGTTATCAAGGTCTAACTCAAAATAATCTTATTCACATGACAGTGAATCATTCACTTCATTTTGTGGATCCAGTGACCGGTGCAACCACAAACACCATTGAAAGTCAATGGCGCCCCTTACGCCATCGCCTCGCACGCGGTGGTTTATGCCAGAATGATTTGGACAGCCACCTCGTGGAATATTTGTGGCGAAAAGATTGCAAGAGGATGGGTAGAGATCCATTTCTGTATCTAGCTCCAACACTGCAATATTGCATTTTGAAACTTGTAATTTTTTTTCAAATAAAGTGCTTTTATAATTATCTGTTTTATAATCATCCTGTGTAATTTTTCCTTCATATTTGCTTGAGGTTCGAGAAAATGACGTGGTCTTCAAGCATTGAATGCTCGAAGAACGTTATAGGAAATGTTATGTTAGGTTAGGTACTTTTCACGTGAATACAAATACATGTACGTTTCCTTTAACCCTTAACTACTGGCGTCGGGTCAATTTGACCCGACGGCATTTTCTTTTTTTATTTTCCGGTAACGCGACGAGCTACCGATGATGCGGGTTCCACGTAATCTCTTCTGATAACGTTCTGAGTCAGGGCATGCTGTGAAGAAAGCCGTTGACATATCGGTTTCTCTGAATTGCCCTTTCTGACCCGACGCCAGCGTCAGTGTTCCCGTGTCTTTCGAGAGTGGCGGATGTGCAAGCTTGGTGCCTTAGCGATAATTCGCGACTCATCTTAGGTAAGTGGTGAATACTGCTTCCACTGGGTGTCGGCATATGTTTTGAAAACGAGTAAGATAACTTGCATTTGTTCTTATCCTGTTAGGTCATGTCAAATTTTTTGATAACTGACGAGGAGATCGAAGCGGAATTGCTTCAAGATGATGACGACTCGTCTGTTTTTAGTGAAGGTTCGGAAGATGAAGACAATCTACATATTAGCGAGCACGACTCGGAATCGGATCTTGTTTATACTTCAGAGAATGAAGCGATTCCTATAACGGGAAATTATTTTTTGAGTAAGGACAAAAAGACAAAATGGAGTAAGGAACCAGTGAGTCAAATGGGAAGACCAAAAAGTCATAATATAATTTCTCACTTACCTGGTGTACGGACTACAGCAAAATTAGCTAAGAAGCCAAAAGAAATATTTTCTTTGTTCTTTGATGACCAGGTAATGGATAGTCTAGTTTTGTACAGTAATATGTACATTATGAAAGTTCGCGAGCGTTTTGAGAGAGCTCGCAATGCTCGAAACACAGATCGCGTGGAGATGAATGCTTTTTAGGCCTTTTGTTGTATGCGGAACATACAGGGCCTCCATTTGCACTTCAAAGATTTGTGGGATCAAGATGGCCCTGAGATTTTTTCAATCACAATGTCTTATGACAGATTCTTGTTTCTACTTCGCTGCATTCGCTTTGACGACACAGACAGCAGAGAAGTTAGAAAGAAAAATGACAAATTGGCAGCAGTGCGTGATTTTATCTCAGCTTTGCAAACTAATTTTTTGAAGGTGTACACTCCTGCAGAATACCTGACAATTGACGAACAGCTAATCCCATTCCGAGGAAGGTGTCCATTTAGACAGTATTTACCAAACAAACCCAAAAAGTATGGTATCAAAGTATTTGCTATGGTAGATTCGAGGACATTTTATCTTTTAAATTTCGAGATTTACTCTGAAATCAACCAGAGGGCCCTTCAAGAAATCAAACTCACCAATAGAAATAGTTCAACGACTAGTTATCCCCATTTCAGGAACTGGTAGAAACATAACAACTGACAATTGGTACACAAGCTTACCCCTTGCAAAGAATCTTCTGAAAAAGAAGTTGACCATTGTTGGAACATTACGGAAAAACAAACCGGACATTCCACTGGAGTTCTTGCCAAGTAAACAAAAAGAGGTAAATTCAAGCCTATTTGGCTTTACAAAGGAGGTGACAATGACCTCTTATGTACCAGCGAGATCACGATCTGTTGTAATTATTTCTACTATCCACAAAGATAAGAAGATAGATGAAAGCACAGGCCCTCAGCAGAAGCCAGAAATTGTAACTTTTTCAATTGTACAAAAGCGAGTGGACACTTGCGATCAGCTGTGTAGTAATTACAGTGTAGGCAGAAGAACAAGGAGGTGGCCATTAGCTGTATTCTTTCATTTTGTAAATGTGAGTGCTCTAAATTCATATATTATTTTCAAAGCAAACACAGGACAGAAAATTATGAGAAGGGTTTTTCTGAAGGATTTGGCTAAGGATCTAGTCCTGAAATGTGTACAACGAAGGATGGAAGACTTGCATATCCATCGTAGTCTTCGACAAAAGATCAAATTGTATTTGATTGAAAGAGGTGTTACTAGTGTTACCGCTAATGTGCGGCCAGAGAACGACAGGTCAAGATGCACAACTGAAATCCGCAAAAGAAAGAGGTGTCATATATGCCCGAGCACAAATGACAACAAGCACTCAGTCGTGTGTTCTCTGTGCAGTCAACACATATGTAAAATGCACACTAAACTTATCTGCATATCCTGTGAAGGGGATGATTGAAAGGAAGTAAACTGTTTTGGCTTTTGTTTGTTTGTTCCCTTTGTTTTTTCAAAAGTATTTATTGCAATCTAAAATTATCTGCAAATCTCCTCAAAATAACTCAGAAAATACCAAGTATTTGAGTGAGAATCAGTTTAAAAATATATCTTATGTACAATAACATGTCAATAAAAATGTAGGTTTTTTATTTATATGTAATTATAAATTATATATACTATTTACCCCATAATTCTCCCAAAAAACAAATATAGGGCACACTTTTATTGAATCAGAATAGTCGGGTCCATATGACCCAACGCCAGTGTAAGTGTAATAGATCTCACGCCAGTAGTTAAGGGTTAAGTAGGTAGTAGCATGGTGCAGAACGGCATTACTTGCTCGCAGGTTGGTATCACGACAAAAGAGTGCAATGCGCTGCGTCCCCCAACTGGTAAAGAATATCCATAATTTTTTTTTATAAAGTCTTCTCTTGGAGTGGAAATTAATTAATTTATAAGTATGGTTTGAGAGTTTCCTACTGTAAAGGTAATATGATTCAAAATAAATATTTCAGAGAGATAATGGTGTCATCCATGGTCTTAGCCAGTCAAGTGTTTGCAAAGTGGTTCAAGAGGTGACAGCTATCCTCGGAAGTCAAGTGAGAAATTACGTGCTTCTGCCCAGAACTGCACAGCAGCAACAAGATGTTAAAAGAAAGTTCTATGCCATGAGGCAATTTTCTGGTGTTATCGGGTGCATAGATGGAACACACAAAGATTACTTCCCCTGGAGGTAATATGGCAGAAGTGTACCGTAACAGAAAAACATGTTTTCCCTTAAATGTTCAGGTAATTTTTTAGAGAAACTTTGAAACAAATACGTGGTTTTCGAATTCTTTGGTAAACTTATCAGTAAAATCTATTTTATATCTTACCACACTTCATTTGTTTTTGATTACGCAAAACAAGTGTTTCTACTATTTTCACAATAAAAAAACATAATTCATATAATAATTTGATATGTGCCAAGGCACCATAGTATTGTAGTCAACCATATTGCATTTAAAGAGATTGAACACCGCCATGTGAAAAACCCATGTGGAAGCGAACGTGCATGTGCAAGCATGATACGTGCCACAGACAGTAAGACTCATGACTGAGTGTGTTTCTGACGTTTTGAATCTAATTGCAAGCCTGATGAGGAAAAGAAAGTCCTCGAAACTGTTATGACATTAAACTAATACAAAATTTATATGGTGTTGAATTATTTAAGTAGATGTATCTCCAATAGTTAATGAAGGTCTGTTCTAAAATACAAGGGCCTAAACTGAATTTATATGAAAGTGAAAACAAACAGACATATAAACACTTAAATAAATAAACATGATTGCATAGTAATCATCACACATACTACAGACAAGCAGGTTTAAAAAAATGGTGTTTTACTTGTCTCATAAAATAACCTTCTGAACATCTCTCAATGCTCGATGTTACTTATACACAACATCTTATAATTTTGAAAATACTGAGTAAAATTTGAGAAATGAATTTTAATTAATTCAAGAGTAATAAAGTAGAAAGAAAAGAACTCTTGTTTGAGTCATTAGAAATAACTTGGGCACGAAACAATTAAGTAGAGAAACCATGATGAAAGACCTTGTTCCTTCAGCTGCAATAGAGTTAAAGAACTAAATAAACGAGATCCATCTCCCAAAAGGCAAATGGATTCCTACTACTTTGGTATAAATTTCCCTTCAAGAAGAAGCGTTCCCAAAGCAGACCTCTATATTTACTTAAACCTAAAGTGAAACAAGAGTGAAAGACATCCACTGCGATTGTCACCGCAGATATCCACTGCTATGTTAAAATTTCATAATTTAATTACATCAACAATACCACATCAGATATCTCACAATTAAATGATAGTACGCAGACAGCCGTTAAGGCAAGGTAGTAACAATGTTTTGATTTGTGAAAAGAACATTGAAATCCTCGATCATTGCTGGACATTCAAGGTCACTTGTAAGTAGAGGAGCCAGATTTGTAGCAATCTGTTGATCTGTCTTCACTGTTAGTTAAGCGAAACAGGTGACAGAGGAAAGAATACCACTGTCAAGAAGCATCAATTTATTATTTACCACAACGAAAAGGGCCAAACCTATTGAAAATAGCAAAAACTGCTATTAATGGGAAAAATCACCGAGTGGTATAGCCTCATAAAGCATTAATAAAGATAGGATTGAACCTGCAACCTGGAGGACTATGCCCAAAGACTTTTACTCTCCAAGAGAGTCACAACATGAGAATGGTGATGCAGGATCCTTGTATCAATGCAACAAACATCTCTGAAGTTAGAAATTGGCATTGGAAAGAAGTAAATACAAAATGGGTGCGAAGAGTTTTACAGAGGTAAAATTTCCCTAGTCGTGGTGTCAGAAGAAAGCCATTCATAAGTAAAGCAAACCAAAAGAAAACCAGGAGTTTTGCTAAAGAACACATAAATGAAGATAAGACTGTGGAAACAAGCAAAATTTTTCAATTTCTGGAAAACAGAATGAAACTTGTTCATACCAAAACTCCTTACAGAATGAACACAAACATATTTGTTTTGTTCATCAACTTTCTTCCGCTGTACAGTTTCAAAACCATACTTTCGCATGAAAATTTTCACTAAGTTGTTAGTTGATTTTTTCCAACATAATACAAAATACTAATTTACATTCTCTAAAATCCTTACATGACAATTCCCACAAAATTTGTGAACATTCATCTCTTGCAAACCACCAATTCGCAGTTTTTTTATAAATACTTCTGGTGGATGTACATAGGTTTGCAGGTGGATCCTTTCACTTGTTTTTATTCTTCAATTGAATTGGTGATTGGAAAAAGGAAGAAAGTCCATGCACCTACGTTTCAAGAAAACATTTATTCCATGATTTCAACCTTAGAATTATTCCAATCAAATATTATGGTGTGTAACCATATTTGACAATAAATACAAATTATATTTACGAAAGGTAATCTTCTATTCATATTACTTTCTGCTTGCACAAGGTTTTCTTCTTTGTACAGTGTTTGAAGTGATTCATTTTTAAATAATTATGTATTTAATTTTAATTTTTAGCCAAAGACATGTACGTGGAGATGGAGACGTAATGATCTATGAAATGTTGTAGTTCAAGACCGAATGGTGAAATGAAGCAAGTTTTTGTCTTTTAATTTTATTTGATGTGACCGATTCCCAATTATAATCTGATTGTCTATAAATAAGCGGAACATTTTATCATTATAAGTATGACAGACAATCAATATAACTGTAATAAGCTAAGGCTATTCACCTAGGTCCCTGTAAATATTGTGACATCTACAAAAAAACTTCTTTCAACCACTAATTCTGGATTTTATCTTTGTTTTTAAGGTATCACACACTTGATTTTTCCCCTCTTTAAATTTCTTTATCAAAACATTAGCAGAAGTGTCGCTTTGTTTCTGTTCTTCAATTAGTCTAATTTTCTTTCTGAGAGTTAATGTTTTCAATTTGCCATCTGACATCATAAACACTTGATTGACACAATACCTACAACTCACTGAACTGAACAACAGCAAACATTTAGAACCACTGAACCCAAAAAACGCATTACAAGAACTGTGGAAGGATTGCTCTTTGCGTCTTTCTTCCTCAAGGGCTTGTAAAGGTATTAAAGCGCTATTAAAAATGCAGTGGCTTTTGTACGAGTAGCATGGGAAATTCGCATGAGAGTAGCTGAGATAGCAAAAGGACAAGCACAGCTCTGACACTCTTGGTTCAATGTCTTAACACTTACAGGTCAATGTTTCATTTCAAAAAATATTTGTTTTCCGCCGTATGCAGAATATTTTAATACTGTCATACTAAAAATTCCTTTCCGTTTCCATGTTAGGTAGGTTTCTGACTTATCCAGTGTACTTTGCAGTGGAAAATAGTCCATTCTAAGATTATTTTCTGGTGAAAGTAGGTTTCCACCTTAGACAGGTTTTACTGTATTAGGAGAAATAAAATAAAGTAGATGGACAAGTTCTACCCTTCATTTAACAAAACAATTTGAAAATTAAAAACTTAAAACATAAGAAAACGCCAATATAATTGTACAACAGAATTGGAACTTCTAAAATTTTAAAATAAATATTCAGTAATTACATCCATTCCAAATCACAATGTGCTTGATATTTGTTATGTGGAATCTAAACAATAATGAAAAACAGCCATTCTTCAGAACATGCCATATTCCAAAGTTGAACCACCTCAGATGTGGGATATGAAAGCAGTTTACTGGTAAAGACAAAATACCCGAGGTAGAGAACAGTGCAAACTAATAATGTTTAATTAACGCATCCTACAAAATTACGGCAGACATAAAACATAACAGATTATGAACAAACCACAAGCTACTATCAAGCACAAATGAATTTGGCACAGAGTTCACAATAATGCAGAATTTCTTTGTCCTTTATTACCAGTAAAAACTTACTGAAGAAAGTAACATTAAATTCCACAATAAAAGAACTTAAATCCTCCTTTTTGCTTTCTTATTTCTTTGAAAGCATTCACACTATAGACTACTATTAACTTCACTGCTTACCACCGGAACACTTGGCACCCCACTCCTACACACACTTCGCGAAGTGAAGAATCCATGAAGAATTAAATCCATTATTAATGCAATGCACTTGTTCCCTCTTTTAATCGGCATCAACATTTCAAGATCTGCAAATTAACACTTATTTAATTGAGGAAACATTCCACAACATAAAAGTTAACAACAAAAAAAAACTTACCATTATACTTTTCACATAAGTTCCTCATACAATGAGAGCACTGAAAATAGCTGGTACATTTTCACATGTCTTTTAAGATTAATTTTCCATCACTGCTTCAGTTCCAGTAGGATAAAGACTTCAGGGGAACATCACCTCAAATAAGCAACACTTGCATGGAATTTACCAAGTGAAACTATCCTTTCTAAAACTTATTTTCCTTATCTTTGTATTCTTCTTTTTCACAGCATAAAAATTATAGTTTTGGAAGAATGGTACATTGCTCATTTGGTTTCAAAAATTTTAAATTCAATCTGAAGAGGCCATCTTCACTGATCAGATGTTTGGTAGAACAAAATATTCTTGGGCAACTCCATTATTTTCCTAAACAAAACAATTAAGGCTTGGAAACTCTCAATTCTTCTTAAATAAAAATAATTCTAATCTCTGAAATTTATGTGGTATATGTATAAATAATCATCATGAAAGCACAAAGGCCAACAGTGTGTTCTGTGTACGAGGTGTATCTACGAGGTCAATAGTACAAATATTTTTTATTCTATTTCAATCAAAAACAATAAAAAAACTGCTTGTGACATTGGGGAGTACCTTCTGAAGACATTTTATTGAGCTCCAGAATCTCTACCCCGCGCTTTTAGTACATCTAGTTGAATAATTAATAAAAGTATCAACGAAGAGTGGCTATAACGCTGACTACCATTATATTAGTTGATCATCCTCAATGACTATCAGTTCATGTTTCTCTACCATAAACAGAAGAATATTGTAATCTTCTACTAGTTAACAAATTTAGATATTCGAAAAGTTGATAAGTTGAATCTAAATCCTGATGTCTCAATCTTTCCTTCCAATTTAAGTGGCCAATGTAAGCAAATTCCATTCATCATAATACTTGATAAACATGAGATCGTATAAAAAATGAAGAATTTCATAAAAGCACTTATCAATTTATTTTTAAATTCATATTATTTATCGCACATTTATTAAGTCACATTTTTTTCAATTCTTTCCATTAGAGAAATCACTAAAGTCAGGGGTATATTAAATTATTGAATTCTTTCATAGAACAGTGAACATCTACAAGAAAAATCCATCTTTGGACCTGATTTTTGTTTGTTCAGTTTTTTGTTTCTTAAAAGCAATATTACATATTAAAAGACAATATTAAAAAAAAAGGGGGGTATCTCTTAAATGTGAAAAGATATTGAGTAGACCTTGAACAGAATGTAAAAAACTTGATTTATCTCAAAACGTGAATTTGGAACTTAGTGATTTGCACTTGTATACGGATATTATTTAAAGAAACTACCATTACCTGAGTTTCCATAGGATGATGCTGAAGTTGTTTTAGTGTACATTTTTGAAGTAATTTCTCTTAATTTCATTTGTGCTAATTCACACACCCTACATTTGCAGCAGAAAAAATATTGAATTCATTAAGCTAGTCTACTGCTGTTTAATGCATCACTTCACAGTTCCAAACAGTGTTGGACTGTCATTATTAATTCTATATTTTTAGATTTTCTGAAATGAAAATAAAATATTTGGAATGGCATAAAACACACTTTTCTATTCACTTTCTGAAATCCTAACAAAATCATCAATGAACTTCTTATTGAATCAATCCTGTACTATGGTCATTTCTCCATGCAGAATTCTAAATGAACATAATTATTTGAATTCAAAAACTTCCACAAAGTTCAAAAGAAATAAGAAACTTCATAATTCTCTGACTGTACTAAGCACTTTCAATACCAGAATTACCCTCTGTCCCAAATTACATTAAGCACATGATCTTTACTACTAAACACCGTCAAATGACAAATATTAATAGATAAGGATACCAATCGCACAACTTACCTGGTCCTCCATACCAACATTTGGTTCATGGTCCAAAACAAAGAGATGAACATTTTATCACTGAAACCTATTTCTCATTATGGACCTAGGATACTAACTCAAACTTTTACACAATTGGCACACGTTATGTCAACGTAATTCTGTAAGAACGAGGAATTGCCATTTGGCAATTCCTTCTTTTGCTAAAATGGAATAATTTTAACGCACTTATTACAATGGTATTGGTCTTCCAGGAGAAAAGATGACGTCCAAAATATTGATAACGAAATAAGAAATATTCTAAAACAACTTCACTTTGAAGAACTTTCATAGAGAGAACAAAACAAAATTTTCTGCTCTTATGTAAAATGAAGTGAATGTAGCTCAGGGCCTATCATTTCCAAGATTCAGAAATATAATATGAAATGAAACTTTTCTTACCATACAATCCGTACTTCGCTTTCTCGAATGTCAATCATCGCACGGAACATTCTTATACATCTTAATAACTCGTCACTTTTCGTCTCTTCCCCGGTGTAAGATACACTGTGGTCTCTCTCGAGAACACAACCTGTTGCCTGCACACAATCTAGTACGCCATTCTGAATATTCTTTCAGGAATAAGTATTCAAATAAAGTCCAAATATTTTATTTGACTGCCACAGTCCAGCCACGCGCGATACAAGATTACACTGATAAAAACACCTTGTGCCGAGCCATCACCCACGTTTTGCTCAGCATGCTCTGCTTGGGCGCCACAGATAGTCTAGAACACGTTTTGCCGCGTCCGCGTGGTTTGTGTTGTGGTGTTGTGATGTTAACTGAAGATGGCGTTGGTTTACGTCATGTTGCAAAAACATGAGAGGATTCTTGTGCGTCGTATCCGACTTCAGCCAATGAGCTTCAGAAACCAGTTTCGTCACAATATTAGCGGGAAGTTTAAATACCAAAATTATCACAAAATACACCTTCGATTTATTTTTGGTATATCGTTGAAAATTATTACTTTATGCTACTTTCAAAATGTTTCTAAACACCTGTCGCTCTCCATGTAACATGGCGACTAACGTCTGGTCTGACTTTTCAAACGAAATGCCCGTTTGTGGTAACGTTCGTGACGCAAACCGGTGCTGCACAGAACACAACAAAATGGTGCAACGGAGGAGCCCACCCATCTCTTTCCACCATGCGTCTTATTGCGGTCAAATAACTGGAGGCGGAAGTTGCAGGATATCCAGGTGTTTTTACGGGAGTGTCTGGGAGGGCTTGCGAGGAGTGTTGGTGCAGGATCATTAGTTTTGAAAATAGTTATTGATGGATTAGATGGTGGATTTTGCGGAGTCGTGGATGTGGTTTAGGATGCGAGGGATAATGTGTTGGGATCTTAGACAGTGGCGCAGCGTGCATGTCAGCTGTTCACAGCGGAGGAAAATTTTGCCGTCCCCTTATTTAGGTATTTAAATTCTAAAGAACATTTCCACAAGAATAATCATTATTGTGTATTACACAGGTTGCGAATAAAAGTCAGGAATATCTGTTTTACAATATAATCACATTTATTACAAAACTTCTTACACGTATGCCTTATACATTGATATAACACATATGGATGAATAAGTGGCGGATTTTAATGTTTTTTTCTTTTCAATTTAGAACAATGCCTTTTAGTAGTGGCATTACTTTTACGTTACGACTGAATACCAGATTCACGTGTTACAGCAACTTTTCTTTGCTAACTTCAAATTGGATGAAACCTTGACAGAAATTTGAATCATGAAAAGGACATTATTTTAGTACGTGTTTTACTTTGCATGAAATTTCACGTTTAAGTGGTTACTGCACGATATTGCAGCATTGGGATTTGCTGGTCGAATCTTAGTTTTGTTGTATAAAATATAATTCTTTTATTATCAACTTGTTTTAATTTTTCTTTTCTAAAGGTTTCATTTAAGAACAAAGTTTTTATATTACCCAGCAGTGCATTCGGGTTGTCTATGAAACCCGAGTTCTGTTTAATACTTGTATGTATCTATTCTGCATTTTGTTGTCCTATGCACTGAGCGTTCTACCTTCCTGCTTATAGTATAATTAAAATTTCTGAGTTCTTGCAGCAGGGATAGGTCCACGGCCCTTGGTTGCGGTCGCTCAACAAACGCTGTTTGGAGTCTATTTTACAAATCAGATTATATATCCGAAGTCTTCTCTGAACTTTGACCTTACGTCCGGGCGCAAAGCTTGGCGAAAAGGTGCACTGCATTTCAAACACATCGAATTTCTCGGAACAGACGTTCCCCAGCGAGGTTCAAGAGAATGATCGCAGTTTTCGATCGCTTTTTGCAGTGGTCACGTACGTCAGTGTGAAGTTCGGCACACAGACGAGTATACATTTTTTGAAAAATGAAGTTTTTTCTGTCTGAAACTTTTGGAATTTGTATGTGACGTATGGGGGAGAAAATCATCTGCGCACGCTTTCTTGAGTTTCAGATTCCCTTCCCAACAATTTAACTATTAATAGTTTAAAGATGAAATAATAATAATAACAATAATAACAATAATAATAATAATAATAATAATAATAATAATAATAACAACAACAAATTTTAAAAAAGCGAGGGATTAACATTTCAAGTACTAGATATTTTCGTTGCCAAATTATAGAAAACATTTTTAACGGTAAAGGAACAAACAGATTTGATTTTTCTGTATTGTTAACAAAATAGAAACTCACCCTAAGCTCTACTACGGTGTAGTTATCTGTACATAAAATTGCACCAGAAAAATAAAGATCTTGATATGTAAAAGAGGGAACATAAACTTCTCCTTGTTTAATTTTGACCGGTATTGAAGGAAAATTTGGATTTTGATCGGCTTTAAAATCTGTGTTTAATTCCGGAATGAAAATTGAACGGAATTTCGTTATTGCCTAAAGTTATAGTGTTCTTGTTATAACCAACTTTCGCGTTTAGTCAAGCGAAGTCGGCAGATCCGATGAGTGCGTCAAAGTATTTATGCCATTGCATAATTCTAAAATTTATGGGAACATTTAGATCGTGTTCTAAGAATACTGGATATTGTACATTCTCAGTACCTATTGTTTGTGTGTGAACTGATTGAATACAAAAAGGTTCTTCAAAAAGGTAATCGGAAAATAATGAATAAGCTGGGTTTGGATTCGTAATTGAATTACAAGCTCCGGAATCAATAAGAATTTTCAATCCAAAAAGCGTTATAAATGGAAGCTGTGGCGCATTGTATATATTATTTAAGTCTTGGGCTGTGATTGTGTTGCCTCGCGAAAATCCTGATGTTGGTCTTGAAGAGGTTCAGTGCTGTCAATTTCTGGGAGATAATTGTTTTCGTATTCATAATCGTCCTTATAGGACATGCCATACTGTTCGCCATTGAGTTGTTCGTCATGGTCAGGTGAATAAAATTGATTGTCAATTTCGTTGTAGTTAACGCCATGTCTGATGGTCGACACGCCTGACATTGGAATTGACTGATTTCTTTGCAGAGCGTTCTGGGGAGAATCCATTCTACCTAGCTGTTGAGGATGTGGGTACGGCGGTGATCGAAATTGAGTAGGTCTAATCAAGGGAGAGCGATGTGAATTTTGTGACAGTCGATTTTGTAAGTAGATAGGTTGACGTGGTGTAAATTAGGCAGATTCTTGTCGATTTGGTAAAGGATTGTGAATTTGAAATCTATTTGGCGGTTGTTGATATCGTGGCAGAAACTGATGTGTAGCAAAATCATCCAAAGGCAGAGATTTTTTATTTTGAGAATCAAAATCGGGTGATTTGTGAGGTTTTTGAAAAATTGGTGTGGACACAGGTTTCTGATTATTACGCAAGGAATCCATATATGTTTCATAGGCACGTTCGTTATCAAAGTCACGACAAGCGCGAAGAGCTTGTGAGAGATCGGTAAGGTGCGCATATCTCAGATATTCTCTGTAAGGAGATAATACGCCAGCACGGAAGGCGTTCAAGGCTCTGGTTTCGGCTTCTTTCAGTTTCATTTCAAGAATTGGTGATTGGTAATTTAGTTTAATGGTACTGATGTATTTAATTAATAATTGGTTTATCTTGTCGTGATATTGTAGGAAGCTTTCATTGCGCATTTGACAGCAATTTGAAATTTCTCGGAAAAGTATGTGTTCATCACGAACATCCTCGTATTTCCTAACTAGTTTTTCTTTTAGCTTAATAAAATTTGAATTTGTTTCGATATCTAGGACAGTTTGAGCTTCACCTTTAATTTTTTGATTTGACTACATCAAACAAAAAAGTGTTAATTCCGCGTTCGGGACCTCAGGTGCGTTTTGAAAATTTCGAAATGTTTCACATTGAATCAAGAAATAATCAAGATTGCAGTTTGATGATCCATCAAATTCAGGCAATAAGTTTTTATGAGCTGGCGTCCCCTTTGTCTACATGTATCCCAACGACGGGCGCCTAGCTATTCATGCCCGCAGGTATGCGATACTTCCGCTCCTCCTCTCACCCACGGCCGCCAACGTGACGCTACATACGGTATCGAACTGTATGTAGATGTGGAAATGAGAGCCGGGCGATCGGTAGTCAATTGAAGGCTTCTTAATGTGTGAAGAAGTTGGCAGTAGACTCCAACAGCGTTGTCTTTCTGGCTGAGAAAGACGCTTGCCAAATACCGTTTTGTGGATAGGCAGCAGGGCGCAACCAAAAGCAGTCTTTAAAACTTCTTAATTGGTGAAGAAGCTCTTACTGATGATTGGCTGGCCAATGAAGTCCTCTAATATAAGGACGCTTGCCTATGCCGGACGAGCCCTCAGTTAAGTTCGCAAACCAGCAGTCAGGGTAGAGACTGATGATCTGCTAGGAATCGGGTTCGATACCACAGGATGACCAGTGAAGTAAAACTCACAAGGAGATATTACAACATTCAATTTGGCAATAGCTCTATACAGGTTGGAACGGCCGAAAGATGTTATGAGCTCAGTGACTTGTGAGCGAATTCGCTACTTTGGCCGTCGTGCTCCTCAGTATATATATGATTTTACATGTTTACAAGAAATTACTAGAACAAAGTTTCACAGATTTCACATAGGCAGTTTCCAGAACGTTTCAGGATGTAGCATGTTTATCACTGAATCGTCAAAACATATTATTGTACATTTGGAAACGTGAAGCAAGTAGCAGGTGGGGCGCTCGGCTGGGCGGCGCCGTCTGGAGGTCGCGGGGTGCGGATCTTCCTTGTTGATATTTCCAATGGAATACTTAACTCACCGCCACCGACGAGCAAAGCTCGCGTCGTCTTGCTGATAGGGTGATGCGGCCTGCCACTGCCACGTTTTGACGACGTAACAAACCCACATTGTGCGGCAAGACACCAACTACAAGAAATCCCTTATTGTTTCTCTTATTTTGTTTCTGTTAAAGTTTCTTATTGTACATAGTTATGGTGTGGGAATAAAGTCAATGAAACCGTATGCTGTGTTAAATACAGCCGTCAATCGATTTTTCGGTATCAAGGACCCACAAAACGTGGATTCTGGCTACACAAGTGAGATGTTCTATATTGTTATTTGGGCTTGTGTTCCGGAGTAGTTCTTGTGGGGAAGTCATGAGAATGTTGCTATTAATTGTGCATTTCCAGATTGTGTAGTAAATAGCACAACCATGGAGTCTGATGAGTGTACCCCAATTATGAAATGTATGACTCCTAAACGGAAAAATATCCGGTCACGATCATTTGAGAGCACAAAAACAGGATTGCCCAGCAAGAGGTACAATTTAAGAGTGTTCTCCAAACAATGAGGCAGCTTGTTTCCCAACTCCTGTATGAACTTTTTGAAATCTATGTTCAACCGCTTTCTCAATTCAGAAGAAATGCACGATGGTCTTCTGAAATTAAAACTAAAGCACTAAAGATACACTTGCAAAGTACTAGTGCATTATAAGAACATGTTAAATATTCCCTTGACATCTACTTTGATGAGGATTTTAAATAAACAAGCAAGGGAGGATGTTTCAATAATCATGTGTTTGAAATTTTAAACAATGTAGCAATATGTTAATGCAAGAGACAAAATATGCATACTCATGTGGGTTAAATAATTTTCAAATCCCTCTACGTCTCCCTAAGCATTGTAAGTCAGGATGACCCTAAAAGTGAACTTGACTCTCAGTGGATTTGCAAATTATTCATTCAACCCACATAACCGCAATCAAGAATTCAGGGAAGATTTTCAATCAGGCCCTGTGTTTGGTTAGTAGATTATATCATAATTAAGTACTAACTTATTTAGGTCACTTGTAGGTCATCTTTGATCTCCGTTGGTATGACTCGCATCAATTGCGTAGGGAATAATGTGTTTCCGTTCCCTAATAATACAATTGGTAATATATTAAAGATAGTGTTTTGCACTTTACTTCATTGTTCAATCTATTATCCTTTTTTTGAAATTATAAATAGTTGTTAGACTGGTAAATTTATTTTATTGTTTGTTTTGTTTCAATACAGAATATACAGTCGCCTTCGGTTATAGTAAACTTCTGGGGAGTAACATTTTAGGTTCACTATATTCGACGATGACAAAATTAAATAGAATTTCTCCATAACTATTGATTTTATTAATATATAGTATGACGCCCCATCCAAGTGCGGGCTACCGCGCTTCTTGGCTGCGAAGGAAGCGAGCGGCAACGTAGTTTGAAGTGCGCGCTCCATGCCGGCAGCGGAAGTGGCGAGAGTTGCGAATAGGGTTCACTGGTGCAGAGTGCAGTGTCGGGGCACTCAAAAAATATACTCTGTTTATGGTGGGAGCAAGCGACCGGAGAAGATGGTGGAGAGGCGAGATGGGAGTGTGGAACAGTGCTGTGTTGGTCTTCGGTGGGACGTAGCTCTCCACTACAAATATGAGGAAAACTATGTACTTGAGGTTGTTGAGGAACCTTTAACTCATGAGGAGGGGTGGTGTAGTGTTCGAGGTGCGTTGAAAGATGAAGGGATGGAGGCGTGTTGATGTAATTGGATTGAATTGAATTGAATTTGCCTTATTTTACGTGGCGAGACTCAGGCCATGAGGCCTGCTCTTCCGTCTGACCACGCAAATTTCTTTACACTCCTTTCACCAATCATGGGAGAAAGAAGGTATTACTTGGGCGACGAAACAGGCGATTTGAATTTAGCTCAGAGGCGTCATTTAGGCTTGAGGATCTTTTACATGCAGTAAATGTACTAACATGGGACAGCCGGCTTTACTTCCACTCCGAAGGAAGGCGTACGAAGGATTTTTTCGCTTTTAAAAATCCACGGCTTCGATCGGGTTTGAACCCGCAAACTTGGGTATAGCAGTCTGATACGCTAACCGCTACATCATCGCCGCCGCCATTGGATGGGGAATATACGCGAACTGGAGTCTTAACTGATTGCGAGTGCAAACAAAGCATTTAATTTACGGTTGTTTAGTTGAATTGTATAGGCGTGAGGTTAGAGAATCAATCTCTCCTGAAATAGAGATGCGGTACTCCCAATTTGGAATTGTGAAAGTATTGTAGGTGCGAGTTCTCGCATTTGAAGTGGCTTTTTCTGAATGTACTTTTGCCAGATGTGTAATATTCTTTTAAATACAAGATGTGTTGCATGTGTTGAAGACTTAAAGAGACTGATTAATGAATTTGTGCATATTAATGTATCAATTTTCAATCACCAATATGCATAAGTGGATTGTGAACGAATTATTTGTTAATGGGAAAAGAGCTTGGTGAACTTTCACTTTCATTAACTGGTACTGTTGACAATTGTGTGCTTTCTATTTGTAACTTATACTGCAATTGTCTCACTATAAGGAATGTGTCAAGAATTATTAATTACTGTTAAGTTGGCAATGAGATCAATATGAGTGCAACATTTTATTAGAGATAGTCCAATATCACAGATTGTAAAAAAAAATAGCTGAGTGGAAGGAGGACAGTTACACAAACATTTTAGGTCACATTCACTATAAACTGTGTTGTAAATAGACATATCTGCATTTAAACTTATCGGCTGTTATATAATGGCAATGAAAAGACCTTAACTCCATAAAATCCGAAAGAACTTGGTGAAAAAAAGACAAAGATTTTCATAAAACCTACCTACACCTTTGCACAAAAAAAACAAGCGCACGCACTATTTGGTGACTCAGAGTAGTATTCTCTGCTCTACTAGTTACGAGGGTGTCAGCTATATGCTTCACCACTTACTAGACCGCACAGCCACGATTTTTGGGTAAATACGAGAAGGAAACAATCTCAATCGTGGACCTGACCCTACATTATCCGATAACATTATTATAATACTTACCATCAAAGTGTCAATTGTTTGTTTCGGTTCAAATAACACTTCATAGAAGGGGCACTCAACGGAGCAGGGCCCTAAATATTGTTTCAAATCATTAATTACAATTCGTTTTTTTTAATTCTATTAATTTTTATGGGGCAGCGAGATTTGTCCTGAAATTCAAAACTTTGCAATTACTTTAATGAGTGTACTTTACAATTTAATGAATATTGTACTAACACCACTCTTCAAGTTATTAGATTTATAACAAATTAATAATACATTTTCATCTTTATTGTCACACATCACAAATACATTAATAATGCATACATTCAATTACAATAAGTATTAATATAACTCATTAAAACATAACACAAAGGGACTATTTTTGTTAGCCCTTCGATGCTCTTTTTTGTACCACAAAACCATTTCTGGAATACAATTTGGGTCATATGCCTTATCGTACCAAGTTGATTCCGCTGGCGCAATATCGGCGAACGAAAGTGAAAAACGGGTACGGAAGCGAGGTTTGTGAATTCTGTGAACGTCTACATTCTGTGAACGTCGTTTTGATATTTAGGCGTAGTTCTGATATTATAGCGGGAATGACATTTCCCTAAATTTATTTCTGTTGACAGAAATATTGTTTTAATGAGAAAACAACACTTAAATTTTTGCAAGAACTCAATACTGTGTACAAAGAAAGAAAATGCTTCGGAAATAGTGCGTAGAAAACCTTTTACGTTAATTAGTTCAAGGATGTTTTACGTTAATCGCGGAGGCCGAAGGTCGGAACCTCGCCACCAAACGTGGGCATTATTAGCAAGGAGTTACTGCCCTTTAAAGGGTGAGGATTATGAATATGAATTCCGCACGCAGTGGTTTCGTTCGTCAGGATTTCGCGGAAGTGAGTCAATACGATAAGGGATAAGAGCCAATTTTTATTGAAACTAGACATTTTCACCCATTAACGGATACAATTTTTATTGAAATAAGACACTTCCAACTAATTTCCTTAAAAGAAAAACATATGAATCCAAAAATGTAAACATAACATCAGTTGCTTGGACAAAAGGTGTACGATGTCGCATTACAATTGTAATAACTGCTTTTAAGTTTTGAGAACATAGTTATAGAACATTTATTTATTTACAATGAAAACAATTTTACTTTGCCCAAAGGCACAATAAAGCAAATGAAATTTAACAGTGAAATTGTTTTCACGGTCAAGATTGCTACTGACAGGGCATACGACACACTTGTAGTTTTTCATAAAATAAAACTGCACACGTGTCAGTTTGCGACACCGATAAGTTTATAACATTTCACTCTCGTTATTTCTCAACTCTACATTACATACAGGTACTTCACGCAGGATGTTCACAGAACTTGTCCATCATTAGCGTATTACTGAACTTTTCATTTAATTTTAAAATAAAAACCTTCCTAATAGTTCGTTTCTCATAATTAATTTGCTGTTAATGATTATGCTAATTATTACCTGGAGTAGGCAAACGCAGGAGGTTTGACTTTCAGGAATTTTTGGTAAATATTTTTCTCCGCTCCTTTTCATTATCAACAGTTCTGGGGGAGTATGTAAAGAGACCATGTCATAATAGACTATATATTATAAAATAGTTATTTACGATATTAGTGTCGTAATACATCTAATTACAATACGAAATTGGAAAATTACCAATTGAGTATTGTAATCAGATGTTACGATACGAATATCGTACAACGTTTTATCCACTTTGTAAAAATTTGTTAATTTAAGATTAAAATTTTCATTTAGTATTCACATTTTTTCCCTGTAAGTGGCGACATTGTTCTTAACTAGGAGAACAATTGAAACGCGCATGGTGTACACATTTCGACAACATGAGCGAATGCAGTTCAGACTCAGAAATAGCAGCAAATGCTGCTATAGATTCTATTTCTTTGTTACCATACAAATCAAAGAAGAAACATGGGCGTGAGTACTCAATTTTTAAGGATTGGTGTGAAACAAAAACGTTCATTGCATATCAGAAAAAAGGTTTAATGGCTTACTTTTTCGGCAAGTCAGAAAAGGAAAAACCGAGTAGTCTGTGGACCCACTTTTCTATGCTGAAGAGTACTTTATTAGTTAAGGAAGTTTACCCAGTTGCTAGCATTTTTAAAAAAGAAAAGTGAAGGATATAAAACAAAAAAGTCAAATATATTTTCAAATGAAGACATACATACATTTTTAATAGAAGGTGACGATGATAATTATTTGTTGATGAAGGTGACCTTAATAATTGGTATATTTGGCGCTTGCCGTAGAGATGAGTTAAAGAATCTTAAAATAAGTGATATAGAGGATAGACAAACATGTATTTTAATTAATAAACCAAACAGACTTTAAATGCGAGAGAATTTGTAATTAGTGAAGAGAATATTAAAGAATTTAACTGTTTAGAAACATTTCGTAAATATTTTCGCTTTCGGCCTGAAAGTGTCAAGCACGATCGTTTATTTGTATTTTACAAAAATGGAAAATGTATTTGTCAACCTCTTGGAATAAATACTTTTGGAGGCATTCCGAAGCTAATAGCAAAGTATATTGGTTTGCAGAACCCTGAAAGATTTGCAGGACATTGTTTTCGGCGATCGTCCGCTTCATTACTAGCAAATGCAGGTGCTGATATGGATATGCTGAAGAGGCACGGTGGATGGAAGTCGTCTTCTGTTGCAGAAAGGTATGTGAAATCGTCAGTAGAAAACAAGAAACAAATAGCTATGAAAATTATGGGGGAAAATAGTATTTCAAATACTAATATGAACTGTCAGGCTTCAACATCATCAGGAATTACTATTTCGAATTGCAAGAAATTTGTTGTTAATGCATATAAGTAATTAAACATTATTGTTATTATTTGAAAAATTGTTAACGAAGTTATTTTCATAATAAATTATTTGAATAATTATTGTTATTCTCAATAGTAGACCATGGAATAGTGCTCGTCTCAGAATAACCCTACTCATACCCCATTACCGCACTAGCGTGGTAATAAAGTTTACCACACTAGAGCGGTAAAGTACTTCATTACGAAACTGATAATAGCATAATGTTTCACATGACCTAACCAAAGTGAATAAAAACATTTACTCTTTCTAGTTAGTACAACCTGTCACACAGTAATTTATAAAAATACAGCTGTTCTTACATTAGGGGGTTTGACCCACCATGTAATAAATGCAGGAAAGGCTAATTTAAATAAATAATGAATTAGTAAGTATCACTTGCAAAGCCCATTCATTAACGACAATCAAGCTTAAAAACATTCACTAGAAAGTAAATTAAAATCTAATATCTGAAACACGGAATATGAATTACAGAAAAGACAGCACCACTGTTTTTTTTGCTAGCGCACACTGAATTGTGAAACACCGAAATCAAATTTACTATCGTTCATTGTTGGTAATGTCCCAGTGCGGTCCCAGTGCACCCGGTAGGTTTTGATAGTTCTTTAGTTCTTTCATTGCATATTGATTTCTAGAGGTGTGTGTGTGTTCGAAAGAAACACTATTATGAACTCTATTGGCATGTATAAGAAAAAAAATTAATCGTTATTGTATTGATTATAGTATGGCTACGTAGTGGATTAAACCCAGTGGCGCGAGGGACACTGCCCCCCTCCTACTGAGATCAGTATTTCTCTTCCTGCACTATTTAAAATAATCTCCGTGGGTATCAATCTTCGTAGCGTTGTTTTCGAAACGAACGTATTTTTAGCATTCATACTCCCGCTTGTTCCCTAGAACGGTTATCATTGGTTGTGGACACTCACCCCAGTGTCCAAAATGCGCTGTTGTTACAGAACTTACTAACAAAGAAATCGCCACCAACGAGTGCTCAAATGGCAACATAATTCGGCAACTGGCGTCTTGCGACGGCCGCCGCCGAGCAGCCTGCCACGGGAAGTAGCATCGCCGTTGACCGGCGCTACCTATTGATCGATTTTTAAACTTACAGTATTCCTTTCGCTTCATTTACGTCAAGGCCAGTGCTATCTAGTGGTGGCCTGTTTAACTGATCTGCCCCTCACAAGCATTGAGTTAAGACCATCTACAATTCTCAGACCTTCATGTAGGTATCGATACCAGGCAAAATGGCGCCGGGACCGGTTGAGTGATTGTGACTGTGTTTCACGTGCGTTCCATGTGGCTACCTATGTTTTAATCGTAATAAATGTGGTTTCTTAGGAAAATCAAAGGTTGTGCAAAATGAATTGCTTGATGCAATATTGAGTGTTGCACGTTCGTTAATATTACGAGAAGTAGAAAATTCAGATTTTGTTGCAATTCTATGTTGCTACTCAGAGTCAATTGGTACTGATAATCCGATATCTTCATGACAATAAAATCTATGAGCGCTTTGGGGGATTTATAGTCCCAAAGGCTCACACATCTGAAAGTATCAGTATTTTAGAGCAGCTTCAGCTTTTGAAATTGCATGAAAATTCTGTCAAATTAATTGGCCAGAGTTATGATGGAGCATCCGTGATGTCAGGAAAGGTTAATGGTGTGCAAGCTATTTTGCAAAAAACTTATCGTTTTGCACACTTCGTTCACTGCTACGCTCACCAGTTCAATTTAATAGTTGCAAAATGTGCTTCCCAAAACAAAATGGCCAGAATTTTTTTTCTAATCTTGAAGAATTTGCTGCTTTCTTTTCACGTTCATCCAAACGAATGACTGTGTTAAACAATGTGGTGAAAAGACGCCTCCCCCATGGACCAAATACTCCTTGGTCTGTTCAAAGCAGGTCAGTTTTTGTTGTTTATGTTCACAAAGATTATCTGATTCAATGTTTTGAAGAGATAATTGATGGAGAATCTGACAGTAATACGATTAGAAAGGCTGTAGGATTACTAAATTTGTTGAAAGATGACCTATTTTAGAGTCTGTGGATGTCTCTCGTCGAGTGAACACCGTCCGGGAGCGCTCCGAGCTTAGGCGCAGGTAGTTTTCCCGCAGGTGGTCAAAGGCTTAGTGTACTGCACCGGCGGTGTCGTCGCAGCGCGGATAGAAAGATAAGTGTTGCACGTTTCTTTTATTGGTGTTTTTTCTTTATTCTTTTTTGTTACTTTTCTATTTTATCTTGCTTTTTACATATTCTATCTTTGACTTATTTCTTCTCTATCAAATTTACCAGTGTCTGTTTTCTCCTCTGAATTTTTCTTTCGTCAATTCTCTCTCATTGTTAATTATATTCGCCTGTTTCAATTTATTACTTTACTTTCCACTTCCGTATCATCATGGCAAGGACTAACAGATTCAATTCTAGCTCGGCCAGTATCAATGTAGAGTTGAATACGGCATTGCATGAGGTGGTGAAGTGTCCTGCTTTCCTCGAGTCCTTAGCGTCCGTTCTCACCGGAATGGTCGCTACGAAGTTAGAGGAGAGCATGCGCTTCAACACAGATTTAATTAATGATCTGCGCAGGGAACTTGCAGAACGTGACCGCGAAATAAAAAATCTTAAGGCTGAGCTGGAAGCGAAAACCGATCAACTAGAAATGTACACGCGGCGAAACTCCCTACGGATCTTCGGGATAAAGGAACATGATAAAGAAGATCCAGACCAGCTGGCGATCGACGTAGCAAAAAAGATAAGTATTGAACTTGATCGCAATGATATCGATAGATGCCACAGAGTATGCCCAAAGATCCCTGGGAAATCTCGTCCACTCATCGTAAAATGTGTTAGTTACAAGAGGCGCCGGGAGGTCTTCCGCGCAAAGAGAAATTTGAAAGGTTCCGGCGTGACAATTCGTGAAGACCTCACAAAAGCCCGCCTGGACCTGCTGATATTGCTCGCTTCGACCTGAGGAACGTGTGGACAGAAGATGGAACACTCGTCATAAAAACAGGTAGTGGCCGGGCCCGCGTGCAGACAAAGGCCGATCTGCAAGCTGTAGCCGCTTAGCGTGGGCGCCCTCCCCTACAACCCCACCCTTTCTAACCACAGCTAAACGCATTCTTGGTATTTCGAAGACTCTTTCTATTCTTCCAAGACTATTTCTACTCTTTCTTAACACCCCCTTTCTCAAGGCATGACGTCACTAACAGGTAACCATAATTCAAACCAACCATATGCTTCAGTACCAGAACTAGATACGCAACCATTGCTAGACGCCACTAGTCCCTATAATAATATATCAATACCCCCTTCGCGATTATTTTATGTAGGACACATAAATGCACAGTCCCTCTATTGTCATATCGATGAAGTTAGAGAGCTAGTTTCACTACACCATTTTCATGCATTTCTTGTTAGCGAAACGTGGTTGAAGGCGTCTCTTAATACGTCTCTTGTTTCACTTCCGGGTTACCGTTTTCTAAGAACCGACAGGAATCCAAGTGTCGCATCACGAGGAGGAGGTGTCAGCATCTATATTCGAGATGATCTTGCTTACAAATATATCGTATCTTCAGTAGACGAAGTCAATCAATTTAATGAATACCTCTTCATTTAAGTCTCGATTTTTGGCAAAAAATGTGCCTTAGCGGTAGTGTACTGCCCACCTAAAACTGGAAATATTGAGGTCATGGGCAATGTAATAGCATCTTGCGCAAGCAAATATGAAAACATAATATTGATGGCGCGATTTTAATTGCAATCTCCTGACACCATTACAATCTGCCGAGAATTTCAAGCGTTTCTTTTCGGAAATGAACCTTACGATGCTGCCGCTAAATCCTACTCATTACACTGCCGGCACAGACAATGGATTGATCACATGATCGTATCAAATCGCGAGAAAGTAAATCAACATGGACAGATGTCAGTTCCCGGGATATCTAAACATGACATTGTATACCTATATCAAATGAAATGCCCAAAATATACGCCCAAAATTTTTAAGTACCGTGACTATAAGAGCTTCAATTCGGAAGCATTTACCTCCGACGGTTTGTGTGTCCCTTGGCACCTTATCAACCAAGAAAATTGTATAGACAGAAAAGTAAATACCTTCACGTGCTTACTGACAGAACTTCTTGATAGGCACATACCAATTAGAAAAGCTCGCGCGACACGACCTCCCGCTCCCTGGTTAACGGATGAAATACGTGCGTTAATGAAACAAAGAGATGCCGCCTTTAATGTATTTCGTAACACAAAGTGCGAACATGACAGACGCATACAAGAAACTGAGAAATCTTGTAACGCAAAAATCTAGGAACGGCAAAATGAAATATTATCATAGTATTCTTGGCACGAACAGAGATTCAAAACAAGTTTGGAAATCGCTGCGCACCTTAGGTTTAGGTAAATCACGAACCCCAACGCAAATTGATGCATCTCTTGACACTCTTAACCAGCATTTTGCTAACATGGCTCCTCACTTCGACTATTTCTCAAGAAACAAAACTATCTCAATCTTACGAGACACTTCGGAACACACTCAGGAAGAATTCGTTTTCGCATCTACAAATCATTATGACATTTTTAAAACCATTCAGAGCCTCAAATGAAACGCCGCAGGCACAGATAACATCAATGCCAAATTACTAAAACTCAGTGCCGAAGTTATATATCCCATTGTAACTGACATAATAAACTTTTCTCTAGTAAGTGGAACGTACCCAAACTCATGGAAAACCGCACTTGTTCACCCTCTCCCTAAAACTACCACAAACCCTCCAGAATACAGGCCAATAAGCATTCTACCTACAATCTCAAAAGTTCTGGAAAAAGTTGCGCGACGCCAAATTATAAGTTACCTCGAAAGCAAAAATCTGATATGTGATCAACAATACGGCTTCCGATCAGGCAGAAACACAGGAACTGCTCTCTTAAATATTATCAAGGAAGTTAGATTCTCCATTGACAAAAGCAAAATAACAATACTAGTTCTCCTAGATTTTAGTAAAGCATTTGATTCGGTCGATCACGAAATTCCGCTTGTAACAATGAAAATATTGGGTTTCGCTAAACCCACAATAAGATGGTTTACTCAATATCTTTCAAATCGACAACAAATTGTTGTATCTGATAAAAAGCAATCCTCTGCCGTTAAAACTTCCCGTGGTATTACGAGGGAACAGTTCTAGGACCCTTAGCATTTTTAATTTATGTAAATGACGTAGGACAATGCCTCAGTTACTGTGAACACAAAATGTACGCTGACGACCTTCAGATCTGTGTAAGTGGATACCCATCGGAGTTAAACTCATTAGCCCAGAAAATAAACAATGATTTAAATTCTCTCAATAAATGGGCAGAATCCCTTGGTCTCCTATTAAATCCAATGAAGTCGCAGTGCTTAGTGATAGGCTCTCGGAACGCTTTGAACAAGTTGGAGAAATCTCCCCTACCGGAAATTAGCATTGGTAACTCTCCTGTCCCCTGGTGTAGTGATGTAAAGAACTTGGGAATATATATAGACAACACACTTAGCTGGATCACGCAAGTAGGTAAGATTTGCCAAAAAGTCTTCGCAGGCCTCCATTCCTTAAAACGTGCCAGAGAACTACTACCTATTGTAATGGGACAGTCGCCCATCTGGGTTCCGCGACGCAATAAATAATATTTTATCATAATATTTTTCACGACGCCTGTGGTAACATGCAGCGGGAGCTCGCTGAAAGCTCGCAGGATTCGGGCACAAACACCGTTAGTTGGCGCCGCCGACGCGGGTGGAAGAGGATACTCCTTTGTCCTGCACCAGCGTCAGGTATGCGTGACGCAGAGCGGGATTTTCCTAGACGACGAGCGAAGCAGCGGCGTCTCCCAGGAAATCGTGACGTAGGTGATTTCCTAAGAAGGCGCCACCTTGAAATTTGCAACGGAAAAGCAGGTGCAACCACGATTGGGCGCCCGTGCCGCGTGATGTCGGAAGCCAATGAGGGCGGACATCACGCGGGCATGGTCACGTGGCCCCCGGGAGCCGAGGAGTTCTCGAGGCATCGTGAAAAGATTCTTCTGGATCGAGCAGCGGTAGCGACCAGACGTCTGGGACCTCCGGATCGCGCCGTCGGCGGGCAGACGCCCTCACTTGGGGAGTCGTGCAGTTAGGCTCTGGCCGCGTTCACGTGCGTGCCACGTATCATCCGCCTCGGATGTGTGCTTTTGCCGCGCCGACCAGGGCCACAGCCATCAGCGGGTCACAGTCAGTTTAAGTGGCCGCGCCGCCTAGCTTTATTAATAGAGGTCGTGTAGTTGGGCCAGGCCGCGCCGCACACCGCGGGGCTCGGCCGATCAGGTTCTACCCGGACGGGCCATCGACAGGTGGACGGCCTGTGACCGCGGCTTGACCGCCATCGCCGCCACCGCCGCCGCATCCGCCCAGGCGTTCATCCGAACGCTAGCGGGCCGTGCCGGCTAGAGATCGCCTGCACCGCCGTCCGCCACCGCCGCCTCCGCTCAGGCGCCTTGCCTACCCGACGCCGGGGCACCGCACCTGCAGCGCGCCGACCGAGCCGCGCGCGCCGCCGGCCGCCGCCGCCCGGGTCATCGATACCTGCCCGCCAACTTCGTCCTTTCCGGGCGCGCAGCGTGCCTGGACGGCAGCCGAGCGCCGCCTTTCGCCGCCCTGCGAGCGGCGGGAACAATGACCCGCGCTCGCGCCGGACGATTGTGAGGTGATTGAGGGGCGAATGAACGCCGGCAGTAAATATTTAGGTTTAAGTTAGGTTAAGTTTCTTTTCTGTCTGTTTGTTCATCTGGCTTCACCAGAACTGAATTAAGTGATTATTAAATTAAGGTTAAACTGAGCCTATGTCTTTCAATGACTACTGCATGCCAATGCCCACGCCATCATGCTCCGCTTGATCATTTTAGGTTTGCAGTGGGTGTAGCCGGGCCAGCTAATCCGCCATAACGGCGCCAGGTAAAGAGGTCGAGTCGAGGTTGACCCCGGGAGCACCTCCAGTCAAGGGGGGGTGTTATACTATTAACACCCGCATAAGCCTAGTAAATTCACTCATAATGCCTCACTTCGATTATTGCGATTTCTTACTTACGGACATAAAGGTCAAACAACAACGCAAATTACAAATAGCACAAAATGCATGCATCGTTTCATATTCGATCTTAGGAGATACGATCATGTATTTTTACGGTCCAACAAAAATTATCTCAATCGAAAAAAGGAGGACTTTACATAGCCTCCTCCTACTCCATAAAATTTTGAATAATAGCTATCAAACGCACTTATCGCACAACTTTAAAATGCTGACGCTGGAACGATCACGTTCCTCGCGATTACTATGCATACCTCGGCACAACACGGTATCCTACAGTAAGTCATTTACTGTCACTGTAATTAGAATATGGAACTCTCTAGCCACATATCTAAAACAAATTTGTGGTTTCAGAAAATTAAAAACCCAACTCAGTGACTGGATCAAAACGATTAACTAGAAATAACACAAGCCCCTATTCCCATTTTCACACCCTAATTAAACACCACGTCCGCTATCATCACTGATCAAATTCGATTACATTTAAATACGTCAAGGTCTTCTCCTGTATTTTTCTCCTCTTTAAAAATTCAAAACAAGTATATTACATATTAGATAATAAGACTTTCATGCATTTTCACACTGTATTGTATAATATTTTCGTGCTACGTTGTGTTTATCTTGTTCACTTGCCTGCTTTCTGTTCCTGTTTTTTTTTTCTGTTACAGATTATCTTGTAGACCTCAGCCAACTGCCAACAGCCAACCTACGAAAACTGCATTTATGCACATGAATAATGTTATATTTATATTATCTTTCCCCTCTCCCCAGTTTTCCTAATTCATTCCAACTCCCTCTATTCTTCATTCTGCCTTTTCACTTTTCCTTTAATCTTCGTATTTTCTTCTCTTGAGTTACGGCCCTAAGTCGCCATCCTGATTGAGGTTTTCCTGGGTTTACTCAATCGCTTAAGGCGTATGCCGGGATGGCCCCTAGTCTTGCATCCCAGAAATAAATGTAAAATCTGCCCTCCTTTAAATTTGTTCACAGTTGAGGCATTCGGGATATAGGAGAATTTCTGGCATTTTTGGAAGGTAATATTATTGATTTATCACGCCCCTCTTGTAAATAGAATCATTGATTTTTTTTATAATATCCATCTTAGCTTTAGAATCATGAAAATTGACTATGAAAATACATTCACACCTTGTTTCATTAGTTATGCGTAGCACATCACCGTTAGCTATTATGATCATTGCAATTTCGTAATTAACGTAAAATGTCAGTTATCACTATTTCCGCCCGAATGCCTCAATTGTAATTATGCAAATGTAAATATTTAACTGGTTAGGCGGAAGAGCAGGCCTTACGGCCTGAGACTCGCCAGAAATAAAGACATTATTATTATTATTATTATTATTATTATTATTATTATTATTATTATTATTTTGGCTTGAGTTGTAATGCCTCATGTTGAAATTTTATGTAACCAGATCCAAAAAAGGGGTGTCGAGTCTTTGCAAATTAATGATTATATAAATGAATTCAAAAATAATATTCAAAAGATAAGAGACAATCCCCTGTATCATGGAAATATACATGTAGACAACAACTGTGAAGGTAAAAGAAGGAAAGTTGAGGGCTGTAGAATGGCAGCTCTTGAAGTATGTGATGTAATTATCACAGGGGTAAATGATCGTCTTAATTTTACGGGGCATTTAATCTTATCTTCTCTCTTTGATTGTAAAATGTTCCAACAATAGAAAAATTTCCCCCAAGAAAAAGTTGATCGCATTTTTCAGGACTATCCGTTTGTGGAAGCTTCTTAAATCTGAGCTGAATGTGCTGTATAAAAGGAGTGATTTGGGCTTGCTGAAGGAACTTTACCCCTTTTGGAAGTTTTAGTGAATAATAAGTTACTGGATGTGTTTTCAGAATCAGCTAAATTATTAAAAGTAATATGTTCAACTCCAATGACAACTGTTGAATCAGAGAGAGCTTTCTCTACTTTAAAGAGAGTGAAGTCGTTTTTAAGAAATACCATAACAGAAGAGAGATTGAATGCACTTTGTATGTTATCGATAGAAAGAGTTTTGGTGCGAGATTCGGTTAATTTTAATGAATTAGTAATAGATAAATTTGCAGAATCTAAAAACAGAACACTAAATTTAATTTATAGATCCTGTGTTTAGACTGTCTTCCTCGGAGATTATTCGATTGACGTATGTGACTTAATACAAATATTACAATTTTTCGAATGCCTAACTTTATTGGATCCTGCAACTTTGTGTGTCCTCCTGTTGTCTATTCCCAGAGCCGCCACTGATTAAACAATAACATTGGACAGACAATTGTTACGGACAGAATAAAATTCTGAATATTGTGAATGTTTTTCTAGCTGTTGCATACCTATCCTCAAATTAACCCATTTAGACCCGCTGTTCCCATACGGGAACAGTAGTTTTCAATGCTCTAAATACCAGGAAAAACAACAGTTTCCTATTGTTGCGTTGCGGAACGATAGCATCGTATCTGTTTTTATCTCCGAGCGATTATATTTCTCGGTTCGTTCATTCTGGATGCAATTGTTTGTGAGAAAGCAGTAGCGTATGCACGTTGCAATGGCTTCAACGAAAAGGTATGTATTTTATGTACGTATTTCATCGTGTGTATAAATTATTCTGTAGCTATTAGTATCTCGAGAGATCATTTTACAATCCTTTAAATTATGATTGTTGTAAGTGTTCACATTGCAGAATTATAAACATGCAAATTATAATGTTCCCGTATGGGAACAGCGGGACTGAATGACAGGGTATAAACTTTCTTTCTTAGGTTGACTGTAAACGAGATTGCAGATCTTCTGGCGGATGAAAACGATGTTCTGGAAGGTGATATAGTAATTGTACCACCCGAAGGCGATATTTCTGAAGAAGATAGTGGAGAAGAAGATGAAACTGAACTGGATCGTTTGTCCGGAAAACAACTTTTATCTCATGCGGAAGGAAATGTAAAGAAAATTATATCAGGTGAGGTGGTGAAAGAAGTTGTTTCAAACACAGTTTCAAATTTGAAAGTAAGTGACTCAGAAAATCTGAAAAGAAAAATTAAGAAATTGGATAAATGAAGATAAAGAGGAAACTACTCTCACAGAATGGGAAATTCCTGATTGGATTTTGAATTTTGACGAGGATCCTGTAAAGCTTTTTGAGTTATTTTACAGTAATGATATAATTCAAATGATTTGTGATTATTCCAACTTGTATGCCCGTCAGAAAGGTGAAAACAATCTCAATCTTCAACAAGATGAAATCAAGGTATTTTTGGGAGTTTACTTGTTAGTGGTTATTCTCAAGTACACAGAATGAGAATGTACTGGGAACAGAGGCCAGACAGTTATAACAAAGCTATATCTGATGCAATTTCTAGAAATAGATTCATGAAAATTATGAAATATCTACATGTGTGTGATAATCAAAATTTAGATAGATCGAATCGCTTTGCAAAGATAACGCCTCTTTGGGAGATGTTGAACAAGAAATGGTTGCAGTACTTTCCAGGTGACATAAATTTGTGTGTAGACGAGTCAATGATTCCGTACTTCGGTCGTCATGGGCAAAACAGCACATCCACGGGAAGCCGATCCGTTTCGGTTATAAAGCATGGTGTTTGTGTACCCGATTAGGTTACCTTATCAGGCAAATTTGTATCAGGGAGCAGCTACTGGTAACACATACCCCGACGTTGGAGTAGGAGGATCTGTGGTTTTATCACTCACAGAAAATCTTCCAGAAAATAAGTATAACTTGTACTTTGATAACTTTTTTACCTCCATAAATTTGTTGGAGAAACTGAAAGAGCGAGGATGGAACGGTACAGGTACAATACGCGCAAACAGAACTGAAAATGCGCCACTAATGGATCCAAAAGACGTCCTAAAAAGAGAAAGAGGATTTTACTGCCTTGTCACAGATACATCATCAAAAGCAACTCTTGTAAGGTACAATGATAACAATGTTGTAACTGTTGCTTCAACACAGTGGGGTGCTGCACCTGTTGGGAAAGCTAGAAGATACAGTGCTAAGCACAAAGGCATATAATGATTGACCAGCCCGCTGGGGTAATTTATTATAATATAAACATGGGAGGTGTTGATCGTTTAGATCAAAATGTCTCAAAAATGAGAGTAAATATAAGAGGCAAAAATGGTACTGGCAGTTGTTCGCTTTTCCATTGAATGCGTCTGTACAAAATGCATGGCATCTTTATAGATTGTGCACGAAGGGCTCGAAAGTACAAATGGATCAGCTTGAGTTCACACGAACAATTGCTCTCACCTACCTTCAAAAATACTCACAGCGTCTGACTCCAGGAAAATCACCTCGTTTGGTACGAAGTGTAGAAAAGAGAGTAACAAACCAAACACGATATGACAACGAAGGTCATTTCATTTCCAAAGGAGAGAGACAGTCTCGTTGTGGACAATGCAAGAAAAATTCTCGAATGAAGTGTATCAAATGTAATATATCTCTGCATGCTGACTGTTTTGTATTATTTCATCAAAAATAAAATTATCTATCTTCAAAACTAAGTTGAATCATTAAATTTATGTGGACTTTCAAAAAAAAATTTGTATTCTTCACCCACCCTTTCAGTCCCGCTGTTCCCATATGGGAACACTCCAAAACACAAATTCTAAGAAAAAATTTATTGAAGTTTCAATCAAAATGTCTTAATTTAACTGTAAATAAGCAATTAAAATGTGATTTATACATTTTTTTTCACAAATAGAAATGTGGGTCTAAAAGGGTTAAGACCATAACTCAAACGTTTTTCCTAAAAGGGCATACCCATATAGAGGGTGGCAAGTATTCATACTTGGATTGAACGAAGAAGGAAGGTACTTCGTAATAATAGTAACACCTTGGGTCTAGCAACAACTGGTAAGATAAACTTTCAGTAAATACACCGTTCATGGTATGGAATTTCAAGATTTTAAAATCTTCAATTCACTATATGACAGAAAACAAATGCAAACCAACTTCTTGTTAATAGGAAAAAGGATGTTGACAAACAGCAAGTTCTTCTTTCTAACCTACAAGGAATGTTCCCCAGAATAGTAAGAGCACGTATCCCTGGATGTCAAGAAAAAAAGTAGCACGAGGAGAGTAATTGGGAAACAGACAGGCCCCTCAACCGCCAGGACATACATTCCCTCCGACACGGGTCGCCATGCACGGCAAACACATGGGTGGGCGTTCAGCATACAGAGGGAGCCAGTGAAATAGAAGAGGGAGAAGAAAAGAGACAGGATGGTATAGAAGAATGAGAATGTACAACGGGGAGAAGAAAAATGACTTGTGAAGGAAAGGAATAGTTGAGAGCCCTCTCTGTATCCCCCCGTCAGGACGTGGACCAACCCACCTCGACGGGTCCGAGGAAGAACGGTAGGCAGCTTGAATGAGCTGAGAGAATCAGAACAGAGAACTGCTCGGCGCGAAGTCGCTGACTCGATGTATTTTAGGGCTTCAAGAATTTCATACGTTTCAGCAGTGAAGGTACTGATCTGAGAATGTAGCCGGTATGATTTGGTGACTCTGATACAGTAAAAACTACATGCCACTGCGTCATTGCACGATGAGCCGTATGTGTATATGAATACATGATCCGAATAGTCTCCCCTCATTTCCTGAAAATGCATTTGGTAAACAAGAGGACTAGACGTTTGTTTGGGAAGATTGGATAGTCTGAGATAAATATTCGGGGCAGCGATGTCCGAAGACTATATGTTTCATATTCAGGATGGATAATTAGTTCGCGACAAGGATGATTAGAGAGTCCTGATACTTTAGCACCATAAGACGCTAATAAGATATCCCGCCTTCTTTTGAAGAAAGGTTCCCCAGCCTCTTCTACAAGGCACTCGATTCGGCTGCTGCGATACGCACCTGTCGAGAGACGGATATAGTTTTGATGGGTCGGAGCTGCCGAGCCATACATTTCACTACCATAATCTAAAACTGAGCGCATGAGTGATCAATATAACCGCAATAGGGTAGTGCAGTCGGCTCCCAATGATGTACTATTCAGCATTCAAAGAAGATTAAGGGGGAGACGCATCAGGTTTGTAGTCTACGGATAATAGCACGCAACGTGAGGGACTTGTCAAACGTGAGCCCCAGGAACCTGGCGGATTCAGCAAATGGAAGCTGATTTCCTCCCAAGTAAAGGGCTGGATTGCTATGCAAATGGTATATCCTGCATCTAGTAGAAGTGTTGTAGACAAAAAACAATAAAAAATCTGTATTCGAATACATTAAAAGCCGTTTAGACATTTCTGGTAGTTCTGAAAACTACTTGAAGACATTATCAATGAGGATACTTTTTGTAGCAATTATAAAAAGACGTGGCAGAAGTGTTTACGATATGAAATATTTCGAAGAGCTTTAATATGGTTAGAGAAATATTTTATATTATTAGCTCTTTTAAACAGTAGTCCTGAAGTCTGTGAAAATCGGCCTGTACCTTTCAAGACTACCTACATTAATCACATAATTCTGTGGCTTTAGTTACAATTTTTGTTGGTGGTTACGTACATTTACCGCCTTAATAGTTGCAATACACTCCAGGAGATCGCACGACTTGTGATTTAAAAAAAAAATTGAACGGAAGAAAGGCTAACGTATACTGGAGCAGACATTGCAAGTTTTCTGGTTGAGACACTTGGCTCTGTCGGTGGTCTTCCGTTGCAGTATACACAATTTTTGATAGGTTTCTTTTAGGTAGGGTGATTATTCCAATTCTAGAGCGTGTGTTTTTCAATGACTTTGCATTTTTATAATTTTGTTTATCTTGGGGTCTCGTTCAAAGTTTGTGGTCAATAGAAGTAACTATCGCGCATTTGCTGTTGTCCAGTATAGTCATGTAGCGCAGAAATCTTAGTCGAAAGGAACCCGAAGAAATATTGTTGGAAGACGTAACTTCTGGAAGTGAAAGTGATATAGGTGATTATTTCAGCGACTCTGATGATCGTACTTACGTGCCTAAACAAGAACAAATTCTTCAAAATAGTTAAGATATTTATCGATACCATTAATTCCCAGATTTTCACGAAAATTGGGGCGTATCGCAACATATCCTAGAAATTGATAGCTACACCATATTCGTTATTTCAGTTACTTTTTACTAATAAATTGGTATCGATCCTTGAACTCTACGTGCAATTGGCAAAGGGTCGGAAAGGTGTTTACATAAGAGAACTCCATATATTTATAGATGGCTCCAAAATAGAAAACGATGATTCGAACTTCCGTTTTGCTATTTCTAGTGATAATGAATTATATAACAAATCATTTAAAATTCCTGATCTTGCTTCTATTTTTTCAGGTGAGTCTTTAGCAATTATTTATACTCTTGATTTAATACGAACATCGTACATCAAAATGATGATCTTAACTTCAAAATCTTTACTGATACATAGAGAGAGCCAACATTATTACGTCTCAAAATTTGGGCATTTATTTGTATTCCTTCACATAAAGGTTTGATAGGGAATGAATGTGCTGACATAGAGGCAAAAGAGGCGTCCACATCTTGACGCAACGCGTCTCCAAGCCCCTTAAGGGGCGTTGAGCGCTTTACACTTGGGAGTAATCCTCCATTAATGTGCTTTTACTTTTTAATAATTGTCAAGTCTCGTCACGTCGCAGTCAGTCAGTGCCTTTTATCCCTTCGGCCAGGGGCTCGACGACGTTAGACCCCGGGTTCCTGGCCGTCACCCAACAACGAACCCGCGAGTCTCGAATGCGCTTAACCTTCGTGACTTCACGGAGCGTAGTAAACGCATTCGGCTAGCGCCGCCGGCAAAAAGGACAAAAAGGAGTTTGGTTCTGGTAGCGTAGCTATGGAGACCATAACTGACATTATTGTTACCGATCAAGGTGAGTTCCAAAGCTTAGTAGTAAGATTGCTCAATGGAGACAGAGCTAAAATTTATGCTAGAAAAGAAAACACTCATCTATATTTAGAATCCAATTTGGCTAGGGATTCCATTACAAAATTAGAAAAGGCCATCAGATATGATCATCACTTATTTCCAAGGCTAGCAACACTTCTTGCACAATCCGGTCCAATAAGGATATCATGTATTACTGACCAAACTGATTCCATTAACATAGCCCTTTCAAGTATAAAACCTGTGATGGTCAGCATAAATGACAATCCAAAATTGGCTGCATCTCATTATCCTTTAGTTTTTTCATACCGATCTATGGACCCCGTCCCACAACACTGGTTACCGCTGTACTACACTTGGCTTTTTAACGTGCCATCTGAGAATTCTATCTTCAAGATGGAATAAGGCACGACTCCTGCGTTTTTCTTAGTCCTGCCGCAAGATGTCGCATGATCGCGACCGTATCAAACAGTGCTGCAGATCAAGCGACTCTAGCGGTACGACCGAGAAAGACGTAAACGTCGTGCGTATTCCATCTTGCGGAACGACCGAGAAAGACGCAAAATGTCGTGCCTTATTCCTTGAAGACAGTACCATCAGATGCCACGTTAAAAAGAACAAGTATAAACAATACCCCAAAGCGCTTTGCTGGGGTTTTTGTAAAAGACCATTCATATGCTTGTCACAAAGTTTCAATTCCTGTCCTCCCAAAACCCGGCTCTCGACACATCCTTGTGGCTGCATGTAAAACATACGGAGATTTATTCTAGTAGAGTATTATATGAATATGATTACGCGTATAATGTATTCTATGATTATCATTACTTCAAAGGAATAGAAAGAAACGTTTGAATTTCAATGAACAAAAGTAAATCTCAGTATGTTTGAAGCTCTATCTTCTCTTAATGGCGATTGCTGAAGAGGTAGGTGACTGATTTCTGGCGCGTCAACTGGCATGGTCATTAGTCGCGTAAGTATAGTGCATGTTGTTGTCACGGGAGGTGACGGTGATCTTTCCCCGCTGAAAATCCGATGCCAACCTACGCGTCGGCTTGCCCCCAACGCATTTGCCCCAGTCGGATTCTCCCCAACCAGGTATCTCCCATCAGCGGGGCACCGTCCCAGCTTGGACGAGGTCTACACTTCCTGCTGGTCTTCCGATATGGGTGGTAGTGTAGTACATGTGTGTGCTTGTGTATAAGGGAAGAGGAGAGAAAGATCGCGCGCAATCCGTGGTCCATTTGATAGGGTATTGATTCTGTAATGGGATGGTATTGATCGGAAACACCAGGGAAATCTGCCGATCAGGATAGCGGGCCTCCAGAGTTCTTCATTCAGTGGCCAAATTCGACCTCGCTATCGAAGTAGTGTCGAAAATCCTGCCACAGTCGAGTCTGGAACCCTAGGACCAACCAAAACCACTGAGATTTTTGTCATCATTTGCATTTTACGCAATACAATTTGTATGAGAACCAGGACTTGTTCCACTGACGAGGTACGGCGACTTCAACGGTCTCGCCAACGAAAGCTTTTTAATTAATTAATTTATTTATTTATTCTCTGGAAATCACTGCTTCGTGCCTTCAAATACTTTCGAGCATCTCCCCCAAGCCGAATAAAAACTAAAAATACAGACAAAGATGCAATCTAACGGTAGAATCAACCAAGATCTCTAGACAACCGAACTCTAAATTGTTGAGGATTGCGCCTAATATCCGAAGAAAAATCTCCGACACGGGATAATTTAAAGTGCAATGTCTTCACAATCCCAAAATCCATCTGGGCGCAAACAATTATAAAATTATAGAAGACGTTGTCAACTGAGCGCGTGCTAACACCAGGGAATCGACCGGCCAGAGGCTAATCTGTAATTATATTAATTATTATCGCCATAAGTCGGGAGGTATTAATTGTAGATTGAAAAGTGGCATCTATACGATTTCATGGAGACGCTACGCCCCAAGATAACGCAGCCCCGCGAATCTTAGGTTGTCAGAGGAATACAAAATCATCGTAAGCTCCGCGTACAGTCACGATGAGTTTCGAGCGGAAGTCGTTCTGTTTAGCGTCTCAAACTCAAATGAAACAAGCTTAGGGACGGTAAACATCGCAGCGTATATGCTCGTTGCAGTCAAAATTAAGGAAAGAACCCTTTCGGGGATTGTAAGCAGCAATTTTCCTACTTGGTGAACAGAGACGTATCTAGGTATTTGGTCGCCCATGGCAAGCCTAGAATTTTCGACCCTTTCAGGATACTTCAAACTAGGTTTGTTATTTGTTTTGGCGGGAATACACCAGTGTGAATAAGATTCTAATTATTTTCAAAAAGTTTCATAAACAATTTATTCGAAATGTTTATTTTCTTTCATATTTTGTACATAGTTTAATTCTGTAATTGAAAAATAATTCAACTTTTTTTTTTTTAGAAATGTCGAAAACAAAATAGCACCCCTTGTGGTAGGCCCATAGCACGTGCTATTGTAGATCTTAGCGTGGAGCAGTTCTCTTGCATTGTGTTAAGATAAGAGATAGCCAAATCTCGAAATACTATCAACCTCTGAAAATAGCGTCCCAGCAATTCATTAGCATATTCCAGGTACAATATTTAAGAGATAACATTCTTTCGTATTAAAAGGGACGATCTATTCTAATCTACATGTTTTTCACAACGATTTTTTGAATTTTCCTTTCACATTAAAAAACGTTCTAAATAGTGCTTAGGATACTCGAGCGCATATCTTTATAATTAGATTTGTAATTGTAATGTTTTACAATGTGTTTAAAATTTTTTAAAGGAAAGAACTTAAACATTTAACATGTAAAATTTTTACTCAGCAATGCGTACTAGTAATTAGTAAGTTTAACCCCATTGTACAAATGCTATGGGTACATGCGGCAATAATGTCCGTGAAATGCCGGAGGGCGGGGTCAGCTGTGACCCTGCCTTGTAGTTCGTAATCTTTGAAATGAGCCTGGTGAATCCAGGATTAAGATTGAAATACGGTCTCTTATGGCAACAGTGATGCCAAATGCGGCGCTTTTCGGGTGTACTGTATGAACCAAAAGTCACGCACTTGATGGTATTGAGGAATTCCGCGAAGGGCAAAGTGATACTTAAGCGCAAAATTAGTTTGTCTCGAACTTTTCCAATTTTATTAAAGTGTATTTACTTTTCTTTCCTCAAATCTAAAACTATTTGTATGAGACTCCAGCACTCAGGAAACATTTCTGTTAACCTTTTCACGTCCTTTGTGCTTCGTATTTGCCATAAAAATCACAACGAAATTGTTATCACATCGCTGGCCAAAATTGATTCAAATTTGGCGCAGTACTTTGAAACATATCATTATAACAATTCCTTGTCGCTAATTCACAGCAAAGAGCATGCATTTTAAACGTCCCACGTCGAACTTATATTTTTTCTCCAAAAACGGCGCGTTGGCTTCCAGAGGGAAAGACAAAAACATCTTTCATGTGAAACTCTTTGGAAGGACAGTTGAAGAGTTGAACTATAGACCTTCATTCATAGACCTTCGCAAGATCGCGTCAGACACCGGAGACACTGTAAAGTGTCAACATCCCGAGAATTGTAAGTTCTCCAAATGAAGGCGCGATAGAAGAGCATTATTTTAAAAGAAAGTGTCCGAACACAGTTTCGCGGTTACTTGACTCGCCTCACGCTAGTAAAACACCGTTAAGATGCACGTGTATATGCTACCGACTATCAATTTAATTATGTAGGGTTGGTATTGCGACATCAGCTGAGAATTATTGGCGCGCAAACGCGCTCACATTGTCGAGATTTCGACAGTGTCGAAGTTCTATTTCGAAGAAATAGAACATGACGCCACGAAGGGTAATTTTTGGAGAATCTTGCAGCCGTGCGTTTACACAAAAGATCGCCCCGTCAGTTAAAAGCCGTGTTAATTCCCATCTGTGCGGCATTGAAGAAATTAAATTTTGACTAAATTATGACAAAAAGCAATCTTCTGTTCGTCTAAGGAAACATTGACCGCAAAGTAAAATTGACAAACTTCTTCTATCATCAATATTTATCACGCTGAGATAAACTAATAGTTCTCAAATAATTATTTTTCAGCATTTTCCCTTTTGGCAAGCTAGGAAGTGGGTAGCCACGCTTTGTGGGCAACCCAATCCATCATTCTGTTGCTCTTCCAAACAAATTACTGAAGCTATTTTGTAGCGTCAACAGAAATATTAATTTTAATGTGCGTCACTATTTCAATTCAATATCTAAAATTCAAGGGACAACGAGCAAGTGCAAAAGGCCAAGACTCTTGTTTTCATTATCGAACAAAAGTTTTGACGGCAAAATAAGTCAGGTCCACGGGATATAGAGCGATTTTCCTAAGGATGAGCCAAAGTGACAGTTCACGAAAACAAGTGAACATCACATGTATTTCACGGAAGTATCCCTCCGCCGCGACAGCTGTTCAGCTACGCCCCTTCGTAAAGTGCTAATGGCGCCTGTGAAAACATCCCTATGCTGAAGTCTTTAACAGTTTCACTAAGAGCGCGCACGCGATATATACACGTACGCGAGTCCGGGAAATATATAAATTTAATTTCGTATGTGGAAAATCTCTTAACGTGCTCTCACAATCAGTAAAAGAAAACTGCCACGAATGTGGATAGAAAGCTCTTAATTGCAGCTCGCCACACAAGAGCACAAAGGCGGGTACCACGTGCAACAGTATGCATCTCGCATTCAAGTATCGGTTTTACAATAAAAATATTTATCACACAAAAAGTAAATCCAATGTAATATATGAAGAAAAAAATTTTTTACAGAAGAACACATAACACTGCACTTCCTAATTTCAATTATTTCTCGTGGCGCATATTTTTGTCGGACGAGGACATCACAAAAGGAAGAGCCGAAGCCATTTACAAGTTAGCCAACTGCAAACGAACGAATGAGGGAAGGAAGTCTAATAAGCTCAAGGGCACTACGACCACAGAACTTTCAGTTATGTTGCCAGCACTAGCTGTCACTTTGACTCATCCTTAGCCCTTTGCGCTCGGAAAGCTCAGAAAATGATTAGCCCTACAGGTCGGAAGGCATCTGTGAGATGACATACTGATGGCGGCGCGTAGCTCGGAGTGTGAAGTCTTAGGCATGTCCTACAGGTCGGAGGGCATCTCTGAGATGACACGATGAATGTCCTGTTTAACTCGGAAGGCATGAGAGAGATGACATACGTTCTATAAGATAATTTTCAGATATAATCTCGGTCAACAATGACGAATTATCAAGTCTTAGAAGCGTACCTTATTTGGGTATAATAATCCGAACGATCAAAAGATAACGTTCCATTCTTTCCTACCTTGTTGGCGTTGTTTTAGTGACGTTCAGCTTGTGTTTACGACTGTGTTACTTGTGTTTGCAACTTTGTTGTGGAAAATGGACAGATTAAGAGATGATGAAATAGGTAAAATACTATTAGATGATAATATAGAAAGTGACATAAGTGATTCAGAGGAAAGATAAGCGCTTAGTCTGCACACTGAGCACTTACTACAATAATGAAAAAAAAAGGCAGTGTTTCGTAAAAGCAAAGTTGATGGGGTGTGGATAGAAACTATAGTTGAAAAACCTGTTGCAATTTGTGAATACAACACATACATGGGAGGGGTGGACATGACTGACCATTACGTCACCTCTTACGTTTTTGGACGGAAAACAAGCAAGTGGTGGAGAAAATTATTTTTCTGGTTACTGGATGTCACAATTACCAATGCATTTCTTTTGTACAGACAGGCCTTTCCAGAGGAAAACATTCGAGCCAAAACGTTTCGAAAGAAATTAATCATGCAACTTGTGGGGGATTGGAGACAGAACCGAACAAAATCCATGAAGCGCTCATTATCAGACAGCATTTTGGATGAATGCAGGCTGAATGGAAAATTCCATTCACTTTACTCGAAACTAGGAAATCGGGATTGTAGAGTATGCAGCAATAGAAAATATGGTCGCAAGACAACAAATTTTTATTGTAAATCCTGCCCTGGAAAACCTGCTGTGCACCCAGGAAATTGTTTTGAGAAATTCCACACTGAAAAGGATTTTAAACATTAATTGAAACGTGAAAAAATAATGTCAAATGTATTGAAGTTTGTGATTAAAATTAAAAATTGATTAAAATAAAAAATATATATTGTAACTGTGTTTTTTTATTTACCTTAAATTTCAGCAAAAGAAAAATCATTAAAAGAGAAGGGTATATTTTAAGATCATAATTCACGTACTAAACTCCAACAATTTACATAATCTCTGTTTTACTAGCAAACTGATGTAGAAAAAAAATATGAAAGTAATTTCTAGAATAAAAGAAAACATAAAAAATGTAAACACTGACGACCCTTTTCCTGTGATGACTAAACAATGTCCGAGCTGACAGGCGTGCGCAGTGCGCGATCGCGCCGAGCCCAGGAGCCATTTTCCGATGTCATTCCAGAGATGCCTTCCGACCTGTAGGGCATGTCGTCACTCACAGCCTTACGATCCAATGTGGCGTTGTGATGTGTCATCTCTTAGGAAAATCGCCCTATAAAAGTGATCCAATTCACGGTAAACCGAGCTGCCTCGAGCTAGGCGAGGGGATTATCCACTCTAAATTAAATTTGTAAAGGAAAAGAAATTAAATATAAAAAATGTATAATACTAAATTTACCACAGCATAAAACCAAAATGAAGAAAGGAAAACGTAGTAACACTTAATTTCGTCGTAATTAAAACCATAAATTTGAAAACAAACACAACGAAACAGGCGAACGATCAAAAATAATCTTACTTTCTGACCACAATAAGATACGACACCCGAAGCACATGGCATTGTGGCTGTAGCTAATCCAACAGACGAACACATCCCTTTCTAAAAATTAATAAATTCAGAAAACATTCTCCACGATATGTTAATATTTTAGTGTATAGGTAATATATTAGTGTATTCCATGTACCATTTTGCTAATGTAATTATGAAAAATTATGTTAGTGAGGAGTTACAACACCTCTCTTAATCTATTAATTGTTAAAAAATTTTTTTAAAAAAAATTAATAGAACATCCTTTGAATGCCCCAAACAGAAAAAGTATCTAGGAAATGAAAATTTCAATGAAATCTTATCATCGCCAAGTTCCCAAGAAAAAGTGTTTCAATTATGCATCGATTTTTTCTCAGAATTGTAATTGTATTACTGTACTAGACGCTCATGTATGCAGTTTATGCGACTTAAAATAAAAATAATTTAAAAAGAACAGTTTTCAAATGTTAAAACGACGGCGGGGAGGGGGTTCATTACCGAAAAAGCTCGTAAGGCCCTTTACTTAATTCTTAACCTCGGGCACGCTATAAATACCTTACAACTCACACATTGAAGTAATAAGCACGCCAGAAAACGATTAATTAATTTTAAGATATTAAAATTTGGTGTTTATAGTAGAGATGCCTGTCCTCTTCCATGTATATGTGAGGCCTTTGTCGATTAGAAGGGGAAGAACGGGTCTCTGCAGATATTTATCTGCCTCGATGCAAATTTCCATTTAAAAACTAGTACAACGGCACATATTTTCTCGATCTTAGTAACAGCTACGTAACATTATTATACCACAATTTGCCCTTATCAACACATCTCAGTCAATGGGTGAAGGGAACGAAGGAGCGTGCGGCAATGAGCGATAGCCACTATAGACGCGTATTTTCTTATCAATTCTTGCCAAATATAACGGGAAAGGTGGCTCAGGGCATCACGTGTCACCGTAGTGCCTCTGACCAGAAGATTCTGGGGTTCGAATCCCGACGGCAGGATTTTCCTCAATAGCCAAATAGTTAAGTCGATTTCTGTCGCTGTCTGGAGGAGAATTCTAGCGGCCGGTTGCTCTGATCGGTAGGTTTCCTTGGTTTCTACGATCAATACCGGGCGAATGCTGGTCCAGTACCCTACCAAACGGGTCACAGACTGCGCGCAATCTTTCCTTCCCATTCCTTATCATTTCCTCAGTCCTTTTTATGAAAGACGTTTATTAAAGGAACTTTTATGAAAGTTCTATTATAAATTCAATCTTAAATTTTTCATTTTCTCAAAAATTAAGACAACCAAAGAAATTCGTAATTAGTCTCCACAATCAGGGTGACCAACGATCTGGCCTTTTGGAATTCAAGGATTTTTTTCCAGGTCAGAGAATACAAATTTTCCAGGTTCTTTTTCGTGTATTACAACATATTTTTACCTCCTACCGCTTACGCAGTAGGGAGAAAGTTATGTATTACTGCGGGAAAAAGCGTCGAATTTTCGGCCATCAAACTCTTACTGCTTGGCCCTAGTAACGGCAAAGCGTATAAATCTAGTTCCTAAATTTAGAAAAGAAAACCTCAAACACATGGTGTAGCCGCAATCCATGTTTTGTGGGTCCTTGATACAGAAAACTCGGTTGAAGGCAAAATGTCCGTCCGTCAGTGACAACGCTAGTGGCCAAACCGTTCAGCCAATTTTCTTGAAAAAATGATATTCCTAAATCGATCAGTCGATGACGAAAGAAATACTCCATCGTTTTTATTAACTTTTTTTGTTGGATAGTATTAAGGCCGTTTAAGATAATAGTGCAGGTCTCGTGTTAATTGAAAACCTTAATTTTTCGAAACTTGCAATAGTTCAACAGTTTTTGGCGCCTTTTCCTTAATGAAATTTGTTCCTTAAAGATAGGTTTTGAAATAAGGTCCTGTACAATTTTTCGAAAATTTGAGTACTTTTCGCATGATTTTGTGTGTAATGTAAGCGTTTAATATTTTTTAAACAGTTTTCATATTGTTCAGTAAATATATTGTTTAAACATTTTTTAAACAATCTACAATTATGAAAATTTTTTTCTTAGTAAAATGTTCTCATCAAAAACAGACCTTTAAATAATGTCACATTCAATGTTTCGAAAATATGAGTATTGTTTCAAAAATTTTGTGTCACATTGACATTTTTTAACCAATTTTTCTTAAAAAATGGAACTTTTTTATTAAATTTGAACCTTAGAAAGAGTAAAGGACACTTAAGATTAGTACAGGTTTAGGTTGCAAATGGTACAGGTTTCATGTTGGTTGATATACCCGATTATTCCAAAATTGAAAATTAAAAAAAAAAATCCGCGTCTTTTAACAACTTCAATGGTGAAGATACATTTTTTTCGTAATGAAATATGTTCATCAAAAACAGATCTTCGAGTAAGGTCATGTTGAATTTTTTGAAAATGAGTATTTTTTGTAAAATTTGGCATCAAAATCGCGCGTTTGAATTTCCTGCTCTTCGTGAACATAATTTGAGAAATTTTTGAAAGCTATTGCAATTCTTGTAAAAGTAGATTGATGGAAGGTAATAAAATTAACTTCGGACTAACAAATTACTTCTCAACTTCAAGAAATTTTGATCGCTGGTTATGGTATGTTTCATTTGTAAAAGTTTGAAATGACTACTTTTCCTGGCTATCGAACTAAACTATTCTCTTGAATTGGTGCTTCGTTTGAATTGGTGGGCTTTAGATTATATTAACATTATTTCTAATACCATAAATGATGAAATCGAAAAGAAAGAATGAAAGAAAAATTGAATACCATAAATGTGTACCAACATTTCAACTTTAATTTCATATTACTACCTGTGCTGTCTTGGGGAGCAATGCAGCGATGGAAATAGGACCTACTCGTATTTGCGGGCGCGTAACTCAGTTTAGATCGTGCTACCTGTCAATTCGGACACTGTCACTTCTTATAGGCTACCCTCGAAGATACCTTCGACTACGCTCTTCTACAAAAGTATTTAAAATTCCGTATGAATATTATGGACGTGATAACATGGTCGTTTCGATCGGAAGAATAGCAAAGTAAATAAAAAAAAAAAAATAGCAAAGTGGTACTGCCGATGTCATTAAAGAAGAGGCGCCTCACTAATCGAAACCCAAACAAACTTACACGTATTGTAGTAGTGTTAATAAATAATTTAAAAAAAACTAATCGAAACTAGCTAGTGAGTTCCCAGTGAGACGATTGTACTGAAAATATCTCACCAATGCACATGCAACTCATAGGCAACTATATACCTGCTAGGGGGTGCCGCTACCCATGTTGCACATATGTTTGAAGTTGTGTTATGCGTGACTCAAGAACTTCACAATCTTCAATAAAACTTGTGACACTTATTTCACATACTTTGATTGAGTATGTGATTGAGGCATGTATGTGATACTTTGATTGAGGCGAGGCTGTAAGAATTGGCAACCTTCGAAATATTAATATTCCTTCATCTGATTTAATTTGAAAGTATAAATCTAAATGTAATTAAGAAAATACATTGAAGTTAACATCACTGGGTAAAATTAAAGGAAAACATCATTTTGATTATTTTTTAATAATTATAAGAAACCTTGGTTTTAACTGTTTAATATTCCACGAAAAGTCGTTGTTACTATTAATCGCATTAGAAGCAACCACACGTCTCTTAACCTCAGTTTTTATAGACATCAAATTGTTAATAGTGAAATTTCTGAATGTGGTGAAGGGCATGAATCTATTGAACATGTCTTTTGGCAATGCAATTTTTATGAACAAGAAAGGAAAGAAATTTTATCTAATTTGGGCAAATTTATTAAATATGGTCTTTTTTCTATTTATTCATTGTTATCAGTTTTAGACAAATATATTTTCCTTATTATTGTAAGTTTTATTTTAAAAAGATTAACAAAAAACATTTTTTATCAGTTATATTTTTATGCAAACATGTTTTGTTCGTTTATTCTTAGCCTTTTCTTATTCGTTAGGTAAGTTATTCTTTTCTTTATTTTCACAATTGTCATGCGTTTTTTTTATTTTAATTTTTCAATGATTCAGTGTTTTGGCTCTATAAACATGCTTTAATGCCAATAAAAATATACTCTTACTATTACTACCATTCTTTTCATCCTCGAATTTCATTTCTTTCTGATGGAGAGCGTGTTGCACATGACAACGTGTTTGTGGCATTTCGTTTGCGAACGATGATGGGTGGTGTCAGGACTACTCTAGGAAGCCATGGTTCACGTGTTGCAGATCACGATGGCGAAATGTTGAGCTCCAGGATGCGTTAACACTGTTTGGCAGGATAAAGAAAGGAAGTTTCGTCGCGTTTCCCTCTGAACTGGGAAGGTGAGTGAAATATTTCAAGTTATGATAATGAGTTTACTGTAGCTGAATGGGAAATAAATTACTGCAACATGCAACAGCATTTGAATGTTTTATCAAATTCATAAAAAAATCCATTTGCAAGCCATACGGCCCAAAATAACAATTTAGTCTAATGTTATCAAGTATAATGGGTTTAGTTCGTAACCTGATTTATTTCCATCTAGTACGGTGTTATTTCGTACGTTTCAGACAACTTCAGAGTGATAAGACAATGTTTTATAAAAGTAATGTGTAGCATCCGTAATACATAAGGCTTGAGAAATTTGGGTGTATTGTTTCTGCATTCGATTTTTCAAACATGATTTCATTACAGGTGCCAAAGTGGCTTCGGTTCTGCCACCTGAAGCACAGAATACGGTCAGCTAGAATATTCAGAGAAGAAGAGATTTGAATTGCATGAAAATACCCGTAAGTAAGATAGTTTTGAGAAATACCGCTGTTTCGTAAATATATAGGCAAAGCAATTCTAAGCCTAATAAAAAAAAGTGTCCTTTATACAAAAATTGTCACTAACATTCCACAACAAATGTGTACTCATTTGCAATCCTTACTGAATTTACGCCAACAAATCTTGCCTGTTTATTACTCTTTCAATTGTATGGTTTGAATGAATATATGAATTAGAAAAAAGAACTTGCAGTTTAACTAATAAATTATATTCGTATTAGGATATGTATATTTTCCAAATTAAACTGCAGATTTGGAATAGGATAAAATACCGTGAGGTCCGAATGACATGTTGCTGGATAAATATACATTATTAGAATCCTTGCCCATATCTACAATCTTGTGGAAAGAATTCCTGTACATTTGTAATAATTTTAATGGTGGTGTCAAAAGAATAGGCTTTGCATGTCTATGTAATTCAGTGATTAGGAATTTAGGGTGATCCCAGGTTCACGGTGCACCTTAGCCTAGGCTTCCTTGATTACTCTGCCTTGACGTGATCTGATTCTTTTGCAATTGGTGGGCAGGAATGTTATCCTTCACTTCACAGGAATCGTTTACATTATTTTGAGAAAAATTTAAATGATCACTTCACAATCCTTATTAGTTGACAATATTATTCTGATTTTACGAGTTATAACATCACAGACGCTTTTAATGCAAATCACAATGTTGTAACTGATTTTACAATTTATAACATTGAAGACGTTTTCAAAACTGAGAACATGGCCTCCTAGGAGAAGACTAGAACTAGACTCCAGGAGAAGATATGGAACAAATTAAATAAAGTATCTGTGATTACTATAATTTAAGGTCATTTTCTGAACTGCTCCTTGCAAGTTGGTGTGATTTTACAATGGATCATTTGAATGCAGATTTTTTTTTATTCCTTGAGCAAATCAGGAGGTATGGATGTGGTCCAGTCTGTATGAAAGTCTTTTAGGTCAAAGTATGAATGCCCCATTTGTAAGAATATCATGAAATTGACCGAGCGAAAGGACTTGAGTGACGGCTACGAGTGGATGTGCGGAAAGAAAGGGTCAATTCTCATGTGCGAAAAATGTCTGTGAGAAAGGATTCATGGTTTTCGGAGAGTCTATTGAAGATGCATAAGATGATTATCATTTCCTATTTTTGGGTTTAGAAAGCACCGTGTAAATTGGTGACGAATGAATTGAGTGTGTGTTCCCATACCATGACTGATTGGTTTAGTTTTTGTAGGGAGGTAGGGATGTGGTCATTGATGAGAGTGAACCACTGGGCGAAGGTGTTGTGAAGATCGACTAAAGTATGTTTGGTAAAAGGAAATACAATAGAGGCAAGTACGTGAATGGGACTCGGGTACTTGGAGGAATTGAATGTGGATCCAATCGTACGTTTTTCAGGGTAGTCGAAAAACGTAGCAAGGAAGCGCTTCTAGGTATCGTTAAGACTTTCATCAAGCCGGCATCCATCGTGATCTCGGACTGTTGCAAGTCTTACGATTGCCTAGAAGACGAAGTTAGCGCCATCTAAGCGTCAACCACTCGCTGCATTTCAAGGACCCTGAAATCGGTGCTCGCACCAACAGTATCGAAAGCCCGTGGAATGCAATTAAAAGAAACCTCCCTTGGAATCATGCTAGGAGCAAATGTCAAATTATTTATTTCAGTACATGTGGCGCCGCAAGAATGCGAAAATGCAGAAGCAAGAATTGCTGTACATGTTTTTTAACAACGTCAAAAAAGTGTACTATCCGTAGAAGTTGTGTGAAGGAAGTTAATAGATGAGTTACTTTTTTTAAGCGGAGGTGTTAAGTCATTTAGGTGAAAATGTTCGATTTTTGTCGGTTTTGTATTCTTTGATCTCTTAGTAATAATGTAGAAACATTTCTTTTTTGCGTTACGGCCTGTCAAATATGTTAAAATGGCATTTAAATATCACTGTGCGTCAGGGTGCCACGCCCACTTTATCTGTCAGCGCGCAGTTTTTTGGAAATAATGCTTCTTTCGGTTTGCTTTTGGGTTTAGGAAGTTTCTTTAGTGATATATATTGCGTTGGCTAACCTGCTAGACATAAGTAATCTCCTTGAAATACGATATTCGTTTGTTTGTTGTTTGTTTATGTGTGAATTCGAGTGCTCGGTAAATTGAACATAAATAATTCAGTTGTTATAGTGAACCGCGCAACTATAAACATAGGAATCGCGAGAAATAATGAATCATAAAAGGAACCAAAGGAACCGTGCCACCCTAAACCCGGGATCAACCCGAATGCTCTATTGTGGTTCTTCGTGATTTCTAAGTGTTTTGGGTCATTTAGGCGTTGATTTGTTAAAATGAAGCCGAAAAGCGTTTTTAAGAAAAGGAAAGGTGTAGGAGGAAACTTGTTGTTTGGAAAGTGAGTGGTTTTTCTGAACATAACAATTGGCGACGAGGATAAACTTTTGGGCAAAGTTAGTGGTCACACGCCGTCGTACTTAACTACAAATTCAAAAGTTTTATAAGTAACATAGTGCCGTTATACAGTTTAAAAACCATCAACTATTGTTTTCTCTCAATCAGTGAAGTGAACAAAACGATTGTGAGTGAATGTCAACAAATAGTGGCCCCACAACGGGGCAATTAATAAAAGACGCCACTGACGTCTTAAACGACACGGGTTCACATTTGGTCAGCGAGGAAATAATGGAAGATGAAGAATCAACACATACACAAATTCAACACTTGCAAATGCAACTGCAAGTTCAGCAACAACAAATGCAACAAATGGAATATTGTTGTATGTTAGTTTAGCAAGTGACCGCTTGATGCAGTTGCCACACTGCGCACTACTCTGTAAGCTCTGTACCATAGACTGATATGACTACTCTGTGACACAAGTGTCCTGTACTCAGTACTCTGTAACGGTGCAGTACAAACCATGTGCTCGTTTTCTTAAATAAAACTTTTATAAAATAAACAAGTGTTTATTTAACCACAACATGGCGCAGTCGTAAGCTGTCGGTAAACTCAGTCGTAAGTACGGTGTGTTCTCAACATTTGTTTCGAACAAGTTAAAAAGTTGCCTGATGTAATTCAGTGCCAGTAATCATTCGAAAAAAGAGCATATTCGCAAACAATGGAATCGCTTAAGCAGCCTAAGCCGATGTCCATGGAAGGTGATCTTGGAATCAACTGGCAAAAATTCAAAAACAGTTTCCAGTTGTATTGTGTTGCAACGGGCATCAACAAAAAGGATGAACAAATCCAAGTTGCAGTTTTATTGCATTGTGCCGGTGACAGTGTTGTCGATATTTTCAACACTTTAACATTGACTGAAGCAGAAAAGAAAGTGTTTAAAACAGTGCTAATAAATTGGACAAATTTTTCTTACCACAAAAAATATCAGTGTCGAAAGTCACAAGTTTAATACGCGTTGCAAGGTGCAAATGAAAGTTTTGATCAGTATCTTACAGAACTGAAAGCTTGCAGCGAATTGTGATTTCGGTAATCTTAAAGATCGTTTGATCCAAGATCGAATCGTGAGTGGTGTTTAGACCAAAGGGTTAAGGACAGGCTTCTTCGCGAAACAAACCTAACCTTAGATAAGGCAATAAAAATTTGCAAGGCCGCGGAGGAAGCAGACATTCACATAAAGACAATGACGGACAACACCAATAAGCTGTCAGTAAATGCAGTTAGAAAACAGTTTCATCCCAAGAAGAAACCAGGTGACACCAATAAGCTGTCAGTAAATGCAGTTAGAAAACAACTTCATCCAGACCAGGTTGTCAAAGATGCGGTTTATTTCATACAAAAACTTGTGTCCGGCAAGTGGTAAGGTATGCTTAAAATGTAAAAATTAGGTCATTTTGCAAAAATGTGTCGTTCAAAGTTTGTAAATGCTATAGAAAATGGAAATGATGATGAATGTGAGTATATTCTTGGTGCACTTGAAATTAATGATATAAAATTAGAAAACAATTGGTTTACCATGTTAAAAATTCTTGATTGCAATAAGACACTTAAATTTAAACTTGATACGGGAGCACATGTTAATGTAATTCCAGAGTATATTTTCAAAAATTAGATGTATCACAAAATCTCAATCAATGTCAGTATGATATTTCTAATTATGGTGGGCAAAAGCTCCATGTTATAGGTTCATGTAAACTGAATGTTTCCACTAACGATCGAAAGTACAAAATGGATTTTGTAATTGTTCGCACGACTGACAAATCAGCACCTATTATAGGCCTGAGGGGTCTACAAGAATTAGATTTGGTAAGAAAAACTGTGGATACTTTGGAGTTGACAATGAATCGAATTTTATGCAAAAGCATCACGATGTTTTTCAAGGTATAGGTAAGATTAGCAATAAACCTCATGATTTCAAACTAAAGAAAGGTTATCAAGCTGTCGAGTTCCGTGTCAGTAGAGTCCCTTTTAAAATAATGAAAGATTTAAAAATTGAGTTACAAAATGGAAGATGATGGTATCATCACTAAAATGACTGAACCATCAGAATTTGTTAACCCATTGGTTTTAGTGCATAAACCAAATAAATCCCTGAGAATTTGTTGGAACCCTTTTCATTTAAATCAAGCTTTGGTAAGAGAAAGGTATGAAATGCCAACTTTTGAAGAAATTACAGCAGAAATGGCTGGCTCAAAATTTTTCACAGTTCTCGATGCGCATAGAGGATTCTGGCAAATTGAGTTGTCAGATACAGCATCGAAGCTAACGACATTTGCCACACCTTTTGGCAGGTATCGTTTTCTTAGGCTTCCATTTGGATTGTCCATAGCTCCAGAGATTTTTCACAGAACTTTCACAGAAATCTTTGAAGATATTCCAAACATAAAAGTGTACATTGATGATCTCATTATATATTCAAAGACAAAGAAAGAACATGATGAAACTTTGAATCGTGTTCTCAACAGAGCTAGAGAAGAGGTGTAAGATTTAGCCCAAACAAGATACAGTACTGTAGTAATCAGGTCAAGTACATGGGACATGTTATTTCTTTGATGGTATTAAAGCTGACACAGACAAAGTGGAAGCAATAAAACAGATACCAACACCAAAGAATGTCTGGAGCTTAGATTTTGGGAATGATTACATATTTAGCTAAGTATATACCCAATCTGTCTGACATCAGTACTAATTTGAGACAATTAAAAAAGAGGTGCATTGGATGTGGACAGACGCCTTACCAGAAGAATTCATACAGTTAAAGAAGTACTTTCAACCAGTCCTGTTTTACAATTCTATGATGAAAAGAAACCGATAATTTTGTCGGTAGATAGTTCAAGGACGGAATGGGAGCAGTAGTTATCCAGGATGGGAAACCAGTAGCGTACGCATCGAAATTTTAACTGATACACAACAACGCTATGCACAAATTGAAAAGAAATGCTAGCTATTGTATTCGGTGCCAACGTTTTCATCAATATCTTTATGGTAAAAGAATTTACAGTAGAATCAGATCACAGACCATTAGAGTCAATCTTAAAAGGATCTAAACAAAACCCCGATGCGACTACAACGCCTTCGTATCAGTTTGCAGCCATACCAATTTACAGTAAAATACAAACCGGATCCCAATTATATTTAGCAGATGCTCTATCAAGAGCCAGTTATGATGACAAAAATTTTGAAGTCAACGAAATGACTTAGATGCTCAGGTGAACTCTATTTTATTTCACAATATTTCTCCAAAAGTTCGAGAAAGTTCAAGAAGAAACAGCAAAGACGAGGAATTGCAAAACTTGATGACAGTAATTCTGGAAGGATGGCCAAATTCAAAGGTCAGGTACAAGACGATATCAAGCCATACTGGTTTTGCAAAGATGAATTGGTTGTAGTCAAAGGAACAATCTACAGAGGAGATCGATTGGTAATTCCCCAAACCATGAGACGAGACATGATAGATAGATTGCACTATAACCACATGGGAGTTGAGAAAACAATTTAAGGGCAGTAGAAAATGTGTTTTGGCCTAATATTGACAAAGAAATTCAAGATGTCGTTAGGAATTGTCCAGCTTGTTTAACTTTCCAAAATAGTAATCAGAAAGAAACAATGATGACTCGTGAAATTCCTGACCGACCATGCACACAATAGCAGCTGATTTGTTCGAACTTAATAAAAGAAATATTTATTAATAGTAGACGCGTATTCACGATTTCCAGAAGTATGTTGTTTGAATGATAACACTACATATGAGAATGTAATACATCATGAAAATCGATATTTTCCAGACATGGTAAACCGGAACTTCTATACACAGGCAATGATGTACAGTTCGTGAATCAAAGTTTCAAACTTTTTAGAAGACTGGGAAATTGTGCACAAGACAAGCACTCCAAGGTATCCACAGTCAATGGCCTAATTGAGAGGCACGTTCAAACTATTAAGTCACTTTTAAAGAAAGCATTGTTTGACAACAAGGATATGTACATTACGTTGCTTGAGTATAGAAATACGCCATTAGGTAGAGGTCTTCCTTCTCCTGCTGAAATATTGTTCGAAGATGATTAAATGGTATATTGCCAACGAACCAAGAAATGCTCTTGCCAAAATATAAACATGTGAGGTTCGAAAAGGTGAATGAAGATAAAAAGCTAAGAGAAAAGCAATATTATGATACGAATGCAAAAGATTTAACAGAACTAAAGAAAATGATCAAGTTATGGTTCAGTTAACAGAGAAGAGTACTTGGAACCTGCGACCATTATTGATGTTGACCAAAGTAGACCTAGATCATATGTTGTTAAGTTAGATAGAAACGACCAAATTTATGTGAGAAATCGCAGATTTTGAGAAATTTGAAGTTAACAGATTTGATAAGAACGACAATGATAGTTATGATGATCTTATAAACAAGTATCTCAAAATGCATGTACACAGAATACACACTAAAAATACAGCTCAAAACGATACTAATGTCAATACAAAGGATGATGATCAAAATGATGCTTATGTCAAACCACAAACACAAGCCAAATGTAATCAAACGAATCCAAAGGCTATTGGAGTTACAAGATCAGGTAGACTAGTAAACAAACCAAAGTACTACAAAGATTATGTTTAAGATCAATAGATTAAGTTCAATATGTTGTATTTTGAAAGAATATCTTAATCTTTCGTTATATCTTGTGTAATGTCTTTTTTTTTATAAATTGTATCTTGTGAGGGAGATGTTGTATGTTAGTTTAGCAAGTGACCGCTAGATGCAGTTGCCACACTGCGCACTACTCTGTAAGCTCTGTACCATAGACTGATATGACTACTCTGTGACACAAGTGTCCTGTACTCAGTACTCTGTAACGGTGCAGTACAAACCATGTGCTCGTTTTCTTAAATAAAACTTTTATAAAATAAACAAGTGTTTATTTAACCACAACAAATATCACTACCAACAACAAATTCAGCAACTACAAATCACAACCTCAACAGCAACAGCAGCAAACCCAGCAATGGCAGACTACACAAGAACAACAGGTAATGCAACAGCAGCACTCACAGCCGCCAGTTCAAGTGCAACGAATGGGAACTACGCCACAAGAACAGCTACATTCCCAACAACAACAACAACAACCCCAGCAGCAACCAGAAGCAACTACTCCCGATACAAACACCACTCATCCGGACAGTAATAACTTGAGAAATAATATAAGTACTTTTCAAACTTCAAATCCAGAAGATTCTTCTCGGCCCACTACTTCCCTTTCAAATCAAAATTATTCTACATCTTTTTCAACTTACCTTAACGATAGAAAAAGACCAAGATCTAACGATAATGTAAATTACACAGTTCCAACTGCAAATCGATTTGAAGTTTTAGGCGAAATAAATGATAATGATCATAACATAAACAATGAACCAAATATTAAAATTCCACCAATAGTGATTCACAACTATAAAAACGTGCACGTGCTATTAAATGATATAAAAGAAGTGGTTAAAAATGATTTCTCCGTCAAAAAAATAAATGATAAAATAAAAGTTAACCTTAACAAAACAGAAGACTTTAGAATCTTAAAATCTTTCTGCACAACTAATAAAATTGAATTTCACTCATTCAGAGATCCTTACAGTAAGTCATTTAATTGTGTTATCAACGATATCCATGTTATATACAGCGAAACAGAAATTTTAATGAACTTTCAAAATCCTACCCAGTGAAAAAGGTGTCAAGACTTTACGGCAAAAATCGTGAACCATTAACAATATGTGAATAGAACTCGAAAACAATGTAAAAGGTAGAAGTATTCTTAGTTTAAATAGATTTATTTACAGTGTTGTAAAAGTACTACCAAGATCAAATAATAACAAACCAATTCAGTGTAAAAATTGCCAGAGATTTAACCACACACAAGCTAACTGCCGGCTTCGTCCGAGATGCGTAAGATGTAAATCATCATTACTCAAAATGTAACATCCCAAAAAACAGCATAACCCCTGTATGTGTTAACTGTGGTCAAAATCACACAGCTAATTGGAGAGGATGTGAATACTATAAAGATATCTTAAAAAACAAATTTAATAATAACAAAAGTAAAATCCCAACCGCCACTTCTAACCAAAATTTACAACAAACAACCTTTCAATATCAAAATAGTAAATTCCCCCCAATGAGATAAAACCCACCAACCTCACCTCTAGATCCATTGAGTAATAGAAGGGCCCCTAAAAACTTAAAGTATAATTCTCAAAACTCAACCTCAACTCAACATTCAATGCCAAACTCAACCTCGCCTCAAAATCAAATGAATAATGTTGGTTTCCTAATAACCCAATGCACAACTTGCAAAATTCTCTTCATACAACAACCAACTTAACACAAATTATTACCAACACAGTAAACAAATCTTAAATATAATGCTGCCACAAATTCAAACACTTATTCAAAACTCTATTAATAATGGATTTAAACCATAAATCCCAGCTACTTAACATTTTAAACTGGATTGCAAATGGAATTAAGAGACAAGAAAACCAACTTCGATACTTCTTAACTTATTACAATATCAAAGTAGCCTGTATCAATGAAACACACTTACAACCGCACATTAAATTCTCAGTATCTGGCTACTGCACATATAGAAACGACAGATTATCTACAATTGCATCAGGAGGAGTGTTAATCTTAATACATAAAGAAATAAAACACGAATATATTAACAGTCCTTCTAATCAAAATTTAGAGACAGTTGCTATCAAAACAAAAGTTAACAAACAAAATATATTAATAGTAGCAGCTTATAAACCGCCTAACAAATGGGCTATTTGACAACTTTTGAAAAACCATCTCAGATTGTTTATTATTTCACTCAATGCACATGATTTCGCTAATTTTGCATGTACTGCTAAAATTGCAACAAAAATAGCTGACAAAGTTTAAATGAAAAAAAAGCCCGCCAAAACGCTATATTCCGCCACCTTCATTTCACGAGACTCCTGTGACGTCACATGCCTGTAAACAAGCGACCGAGTACTTTTTTTTTATAGTATTGTAGCCAGCAAAAGAATAAGCGGTGAAAGAAAGTTAAAAGATTCTGGGTTTATTTCGAAGATGTTCAAGAAAATGGCGTATAAATGGTGTGCCGTGCCACTGTGTGCAAATACATCTATAAAAAAACCGGAAAATTTGTTTGTTTCGGTGCCAAAGAACGCCAAAATGCGTAAGAAGTGGATGCAACTCGCTCGTCGAAACCCGAGTGATATAAAGGACCATTCAAATGTATTTTTATGTGAAGATCATTTTAATGTAAGTAAATGTTTTATATTTTGTTCTATGAAATTTTATTATATACTATGTTTTGCTGTGTATTTGTTACGTTAGAATCAATATTCATCAACACCATTTCTCAGGAGAGAGGCACGTGCAAAGTATCAAGGCTCAGAAAAAAATTACTGAGTCATATCAATATTTAATGAACTTGAATGTCATATTAGACAATCTGGGTTAATTAATGAATTATGGTCAATCAAAAATTAGGAAGGTGGTTTAATGATTTAGTCCATGATCCTAGTTTGATGTGAGGTTATGTTCATTGTTTGGGAGTAATTTAACCCATTAATGCTCAGCGTATGATTTATCATACGCATCGTTTGATAATTTTTTTCCTTTTTTCAAATCAATCTAGAATGTTTATTGCAACCACGTTGGCAATACTGCAAATTGATCTAACGCTTAAAATTTTTTCAACGGCTGTTTCATTGTCTGTGATGAGCGGCAGTCGCATGAAGTTCGTTGTTAATGACAGTTATTATTGACTTATCTGTAAGTAATTGTTAAAATTACAATTCAACAATTACTGATTTGTTTATATTTTTTCTATTATTTGTAAACATTGATTAAAGTATTGTATTAACCATTAATGTCGTTTCTCTTTAGGAAATCAAGCTAGCGTGTGTTTCATTTTGCGTATATATCATACGCTGGGCAGCGGCGATTTTTGATGAATAGAATTTTTTTTCATTGCTGCTTTTTGTTCCTGTTGTGGTGTTTCTTCTTGGTATCACTATGAATACTAAGAGTAACAAAGCATCTTGTCACAAGAAAAAAAGCACTGTGGACTGATACCGAGCAAATAATAAACTGGTTAGAAGAAGATGAAAGTGAAGACACAGTGCGAGAAATTTTCGATGCGGACGAGTTGGAACTTGTGCTAATGCCCCCGCGCGATGGGAATGACAGTGATAAAGATGACGGGATGATGAATGCAGTGGTAATGTGAGAGATTTAGGAAAAGGAGTATTATCAATTCCAGCAGAGGTCAGAGAAGTTTCACAGGGTGAAATGAAGGAGTTATTACCACCTAAAGCACAAGATGTTAGTGATGCAATCCCTGGAACAAGTAAGGAAAGGATCGATGTTGAAATTCCACAGAAGACGAATGTAAAAGGTAAGAAGACACAAAAAACAAGGAAATAGTGTGAAATTCCTCTTAGAAGTGGGAGTGTAAAAGCCATCGGTGTAGACATAATTCACGCGAAGTCAGAAATCAATGTTGGAAACTTGGCTCCCATTGAAATGTTCAAACTTATTTGGGATGATAATATTGTAACTCATATTATTAGAGAAACGGTGAAATATGCTGCTATGAAAGGATATATCGACATTGAAATATCTATGGAGGACATGTACAGTTACTTAGGAATTTTGCTTTTATCTGGGTATGTTAAATTGCCGTCTCGAAGAATGTATTGGGAAACACGTCCTGATTGTCACAACCAACTTGTTGCAAACGTTATGACAAGAAATAAGTTCGAGTCAATTCATCGCTTTTTTCACTTGAATGATAATAGTACAGTTGACAAAAATGATAAACTATACAAAGTTCGGCCTCTGTTCACACACGTGAATGAAAAATTTCAAGCTATTGTAAATGTCACCCCAACTTCTTATTCAATTGACGAAGCAATGGAACCTTATTTTGGTCACCATAGTATGAAGCAGTTCATACGTGGAAAACCAATAAGGTTTGGCTATAAGATCTGGTGTTTGGCATCATCTGGAGGATACCTGATCAAATTTGAACCGTACACGGGGCGAGTTGAACGGATGCCAGGAGAAACTTTAGGGAGTACTGTCACAGAAGTTCTTTGCGATTGTTTAGTGCCTGCGGGTAGTATATTGTATATAGATATTTTTTTTACTGCTCTGACTCTCTTAGAATCCCTAGCAAAAAAAACACATAATATGTTTGGGAACGATCAGAGCGGATAGAATTGAAAAGGCGCCTCTGAAAGATTTGAAAAAGGCAACCAGAGGAACTTCTCATTGTATTGCAGATAATTCAAATCAAATAATTCTAATCAGATGGAATGACAATGCTCAAGTCACTGTAGCAACTAATGCGACCACCCCAGAAGTGACTTCGGTGGCTTCTTGTACTCGATGGAGTGCAAAAGAAAAAAGAAAAGTCACTATACCACAGCCAGAAGCCATCAAAATGTATAATTCTGGTATGGGTGGCGTAGACTTATTTGATAAATTGAGAGGACTCTACAGAATTCGTATAAGATCAAAAAAATGGTACTGGCCCCTTTTCAGATTTTGTCTGAACGGGTCAGTAGTAAATCTGTGGATGTTGTATCGCCAGGAGCACAAAGGTATAAGTCTGCTGGAATTTACAAGACAGATAGTAGCAGCACTACTTGCAGGGCCACAAACTGGGATAACCAAAACAGTGATTCCAAAGGTTAAATCTCAAGTACAGAATGAAATTCGGTACGACAGGCTGGACCATTTAATTATGTGGCAGAGCACGCAACGCCGTTGCGCATATTGAGGCCAATGTGCAAAATTCTGCTGCATCAAATGCAATGTTGGTTTGCATCCTGATACATGCTTCAAGTACCATACTAAATAATTATTAGTCTAGTTTGATTAAAAGATGGAGCAAGATAACATGTTAATGTTTTAGTAAAAATGCTTTTATACCATTGTAAACCGTTTGTCTTTCATTTTTTGAAATAAAAATAAGCAAACAATATATACATATGATTTGTTAAGTTTCATTAAAATTGATATCCTTACTGCCCAGCGTATGATATATCATACGGGCTGCAGACACACTATGAGGTAGAGGAAAAATCGAAAACTCTTTTTTTCATGACTAGAAAGTGATAATAAAAAATATACTAAAACAATACAAACTTTGGGGGGGGGGAATTCTCTGGGCATTAATGGGTTAATAAAGATATGTTCCTGACAGCTGCATAATTTCATTTTTTAGTTTCTGTTGTATTAGCCTTCAGCTAGTTGAAATTATAAGTAAAAATAAAATAAGAATACTCCCCTAATTGTTTGCAATAAAAGCAATTCTGTTTTATTAGAACATTGTAAATAAATAATACACTGATTTACAGCTTATTAGCCGACATAATTTATCAAATAAAATAAATACAAACTTCAATAAATGACTAACTTATCTTTATGACTTTCTTGTTTAAGTATGAAATTCACAGAAAAGAGTATCTCTTAATCTTAACTGATAATATTACAGATTGAGGACATGGAAAACTTCACCCAATATAAAATGGGCTTCAGCCAGAGAATTTTGATGGTGGAACAAGCTCTGCCATCCAAATTTGACTGTCAACCAGATAGCATAAAAAGAGTGATTGATGCTGGTGGTTCTCGAGCTGCTTTTGTGAAAAGACAAAAAATTAATGTCCTCCAAGAAGTTAAGTTTGATGCAGAAAATGTGACTGAGGACTGTCCATTAAATAATGACAATGTAATGGAGAAAACTGGAAATGGAATCCTCAGGAATTTCAGAATCACTACCATCAACGGAAAAAGCAACAATGACTGAACATGTAGTTGCAGATAAATTGATTCAGTGTTCTATGAACATCCATCATAGAAGCAAGGTAGTACAGACAAGGACAGCCAACAGAAATACATCCACTTCACCATACAGACTTTCAACATCATGCATCTCAACATCGCCATTCAAATTTGAGGAAACATTTCCAAAACCTTCCACATCTGCTTTGTCTAAAGTACAAACACAATTATATTTTAATGAGGAAACATGTGATAGTGATGCTTCTTATAATGAAAGTGTAAAATCCAAAGATGTTTCGACCTATGTGTCCGATTCAGATGACAAAGTCACAGAGACAAATGACGTAGAAAAAATGCAATGTGTAAAGAATACTTTGCAACAAATCTTTAAAAAACCAATGATGTATATTGGAATATCAAAAGACGTTTTATTGTACGATTAATCAACAAGCATACTCGTATTGCTCCAGAATATATTTTATTATGCCTAGAAAAAATAAGATTAAATAGAACCTTTTCTGAATTGGCGGATAATTTTGGAGTATCACTCTCTTATGGAAGTAAGTTATTTCTTAAAAACGTGCCAATTATAGCTAGCATGTTACGCCCATTTATTGTGAAATTGGATAAACGTTCAGTAAAAAAAAAATCTTCCTATTTCATTTAGACACCATTATTCTAATGTAAGCTGCATTATAGACTGTTTAGAAATATATTTTCAAAAACCATCAAAGGCCCTTCATCAGACATTAACTTGGTCTGGTTATAAAAAATCCAATACTGTAAAGTATTTAATATCATGTACTCCTAATGGGTTAATTAATTATATTTCTTCTGGTTTTGGTGGTCGAACCAGTGACATGACCCTTATGGGAAATTGTGATTTTTTAGACAGTTTGGAACAGGGTACTTGTGTCCTGGCTGATAGAGGTTTTAAACATGTGGAACAAGTTCTGCTTCAGAAAGGCATGAGATTGGTAAGACCGCCCAGTGTAGCAGCAGGGTCAAAACTGACGAACGCAGAAGTACGAGAAACAAAAATGATTGCTAGCTTAAGAATTCATGTTGAAAGGGTTATAAGACGAGTGAGAGAGTTTTACATGTTAAAGCAGCATTCTGTTATAAATAATAATTTACTTCGAGTACTTGATGATGTTATTGTTATAGCATGTGCACTTATAAATCTACAGGACTCTTATATAAAATAATAAATAAAATTGTGTTACTTTTGTTTATTCTACATTTGTAATGCTTGTCAAAAGGGGATAAATATTAACTTTCAAAATGACTCCAAATTATTTAATAAATTATTAACATATTCTTCATTGTACTCCACTAAAACAATGTCAACATTTTTTGATTTTTGAAAATCAGGACGAGCTACACAAAAGTAATTTTGTTTTACACCAGCAGCATACATTTGTAACTGTACTTGGGCCAAATATTTTTCTCCAATCAATCCATTTTTAATATAATTCATTTTACATTTTTCACTTGTTGGGCATTTTATTTCAATAAGTGATTCATTGCATCTGCCATCAGGAGATGCAGCAATCATAGGATATTCTTTTGAAATGAAAAGTCCGCAGGGCTTGAAGTATTTTTTTTATTTTTTTCCTACTGACTGACGGACAGTTGGTTCTAACGTTCTGCCTCTTTTCATCGCAAAGACATCGGGTGCTCTAGCTCCCATGATTGCAGCTGCCAATGACCCATTGCCTGTTCTACAGTGACTAGCTTCATGGGCCTTGGATGCTGTAATACGACCGTATCTATGTATACATTACAGTAGTATATATGATCGTATGTATATATTACAGTAGCACTCAATAGAGGTACATGCAGGTTCTTCACTGCGCCGATGAGCCCACAGTAAAAAGGCCACTGCATGCTTGCATCCCCCTGCTGAAGCTGCACAGTCATGGCATTCACAACTTAGTACTTCTCGTTTTTTTTTTTTTTTCATTTATAACTAGAACACCGAATATGCGTTGCTCTTTACAGGACACACTTTGCATTTTAAAGTGCAAAGGTCAGAGTCACGAGGCAGCTGCACATAACCAACTGCATCATCTCCATATGATTCTCTTGCAGCCCTGTGATACCAAAGACCCTATTCACCTTAGACCCCCATAGGACGTCATACGCAGTTTTTAACTGTTTTTTGACGTAAAATAAAAATAAATAAATAAAATAAAAGAACTTTGCTTCTGGAGAGAGCAGATATTGTTGATTGGCGAACTCGTTTCATTGTCCAAATGAAAAATTCTAGAGAATGGGAAAGATATATTTTATCTCGACGAATCCTGGATCAACAACAACCTTACTGTTGGAAAATGCTCGCAAAGAAAAGACGATATTGGTGTCACTGAGTAGGGAAGTACATCCAAAAGATTTATTGTGGCTAGTATTGGTTCCCAAAATGCATTCATGGAAGAGGCTCAATTAATATTTAATGCCAAATCTACAACAGGAGATTATCATGGTCAGATAAGCTCAGACAATTTTGAAACATGGTTTGGTACAAAAATACTGATAATCTGCCTCCTGAATCAGTAATAGTGCTGGAGAATGTTTCATATCACAACAGTCAGGTAGGAAAAAACCCTATGCCACCAAAAAACACCATGGTGCAATGGTTAGAAAATAAGGGAATTTCATGTGATATGTCCATGAGAAAAAAAGCACTATTTCAAAAAATTAAGGAAAATAAGCCTACTCATACGTCATATGTTATAGATGAAATGGCAGCAAGTGTGGCGTCATAACAGTCACCATATAAAGTAAATATTGGCCACGTGCATTTCATGCACAAGGAAGTAGGCTGCGACAGCGGGCAGCATGCAAGGGACGCCTCCTTGAACAAAGGGAGGCTATATTAGGGCGGAAAACCCGAGGGAGCTGCCGTGACGTGCGTTGCCACGGGGCCAGATTTGTGAACCCCGTAGTTCGGCTGTCTTATAAACGCGGCTGGCGGAAGCGGCGAGATGACGCAGTTCCGTCAGCCGGGCCAGAGGGTATAAATGTGCGCCCGCACACAACTCGGCCTTCTGATTCTCGAGCTCGTGGGATGTCGTGTTAGGGTGCGCGGCACGTGGCGAGGGCAAAGGGGTCTGGAGCCGGCGTGAATACGTCGAGATTCAGAGAAAGGTGCATCACACCGCGGGAATGAATCTTATCAGGCAAGCGGTTGTGGTGACCAGGTGAAGTTTCTCTTAGAAACAGGCTGTAGATATTGTAACTAGTGGATTCAGGTGTCGGAGGATATCTTTAATAAATATCAATATTACAGTGTTCACGTCTGTTATTTATTGCTGCGGTAATGACGCCACATACATAGGGGGGAAAGAATGGTGGCAGCGGTTCACGAACTACCACGTAAGTGTAGTGTATGCAGCGGTTCAAGCTCGCAGTATATGTAGCTCATAGTATAGGGCACGCAGTATACTTACGCCAGTAAGGGGCTTCATTGGTCCATGGGTAATTAGTAAACATAGAAGAGACAATAGTGACGGCGATCAACTATTGTAGCAACAACTAGTAGGCCTTTAGTGTTATGTGGATAGTTGCATCACAACACCGAAGCACACACGGGCAGGGCTTGTTATGGATAGTGGTAACAGTCGCTAAACGCGCGGTGCAGTGAGGCAGGTCACGATTGTGTTGACACGAGGGAAGAAAAAACAGCCGGCAATTAAGGCGCTTTGTACAAGCGGACACCGAGAAAAGCGGACCGGGCGCGCGGAAGTGAACGTATTTTTGGCCGCAGGTATCCGCAGGAGAGATAGAATAGTTGGCGAGCTAGCAAGGCTCAGCCAGGGCACAGTACCAGAGTAATATATATTAAAAGTGTGCGAACGCGAAATACCACGAGTAGGAGTGCAAGTACACCGGCGGGGCGAAACTTCAAGCAGAAGGACGGGAAGGAAGGACAGGAAGGAAGTACGTGTTGCAGCCAATCCATTCCTCTCATCACGACAACCGTCAGCGTTGAGCGTGCACGCACAAGCAGCGGAAGCCAAGGGTAAGTGTGCGCTTTTGCAACGCTTGGGGCACTGTTGGGAAGCCATGGCGCACCTACTGAGATATCGTAAGGAGGGGATGATCCGAATCGCCAGAAATTTAGGGATTGCATTAGAGAGATCAGACTTTAAAGAATTTCATAATAGAACATGGAATATACCATTGAATTGACTGAGGAATTAAGGCAACAGCACAAGTTAGATATTGAAAGGGAAGAGAGAAAAGGGAAGATAAAGAAAGGGAATATCAGTTAGAACTTGCGAGAGTACAAAATGCCCAGACAAGCGAAACAAATTCTGAGATTCGTTCGGAGGCGCGCCAGGAACACGCGAGGGAATATATTAAAATAGGCCAAATAATTGGTAGATTTAAGGGAGAACAGGACGACATCACTTCTTATCTGAGCGCGTTTGAAAGCCAGTGCAGACAATTGAGAATCGGCGAAGAAGATTGGGTCGTTAATTTGATAGGACTACTTCCGCATAATGTTAACACGTGGCTTACATTAGATGAACAAGAAGAAGCGTTAGATTATGCAGAGTTGAAATCAAAACTGTTAGAATTGTATCGGTTCGATGCGGATAAATTCCGGCAGTTGTTTGTGAAACAGTAGAAACAACGGATGAACCTGGAGCATATTCGCGAGGGAATTGCTTAATTATGCCAGAGAGTGGGTAGCGGGACTTGACATAAAAACATTCGAAGGATTATTGAATTTGATCGTGGCCGACCAGATGACGCGCAAAGTTCCAAGGGATATGCGGGAACATTTTGTGGATAGATGGGCCGAATTTTCAAATCCGCTAGCGTTCACGAACAGACTTGATGCGTACGAGAATGCGCGGCAAGGGTGAAAGAAGCCACAGTTACCATTTTTCCGCCCGAAGGAACATGGAAACAACAGGGCACCTGTTGCTCCTGATGTGGCACTCAAGCCGGCAGGAAGTACGAATGAGGAAGGAAAACATACCGCAAGAAAGGATTCGAGGCACCTTATGTGCGCAAGTGCTATGAGTGTCAGTCGACAAAGCACATGATAAAGAACTGTCCGCGAAAGCAGAGCAATAAAACAAATCACGTGTGTGAACCTGAGGCAACGGAATTCTTGAGGCAGCACATCGTGGCCGGCACCGTGAATCTAAAAAAATCGACATTCTGAGATTCTGGTGCGACTTTTGATCTTGTGTCCGCGAATCTAGTCACGGATCAAGATTATACGGCCGAATCGGTCTGAATCAAACAGCCGCTTAATTCAGCCGCCGTTAACTTACCGGTGGCGGAAATCCGCCTGAATTCAAAACTCGGCAGTGTAATCACCAGGGAAGCCGTAGTGCCGAAGGAAAACAACTTAATTATCTTTCGAGTAACAGGACGTTTCAACTTTTGCAAGATATTAAACAGGGCTTAGTAGAAGAACAAATGGTAAATATGGTTACGACGCGCAGTAAAGCTGTGGCGAAAAGTAGATCAAAGGCGGAGGAGATTGGTGACCCGCAGGTAGGATTGCCGCAGGCGGAAGGCGACCTGCCGCCCGCCACAACAAGCCCGGGCGACGATGAGCATGAGCCGTCGGTGGAGTTCCCGGAACTCTATTAGCAGACGGGGAAGAAAAGGAACTGGCTGTGCCGATCGCTGAGATGTTGAAAGTAAATAGGGAACAATTCATCGCAGCGCAAAAGGGACATGCATGTGTAAATAGTTTGTTTGAAAAATATAAGGACGTAAAAGGAGATTCGGAAAGAGATGCATATTTTGTTAGGAATTCCTTATTATTTATAAAACGGAAAAGCACAAGGGGCGACATGTATGAAATGTTACTTGTGCCCAGTATATTCCGTGGGGCTATTCCGTCAAAAAGGGAAACTTCATGTCAGCATGAAATTAAAAAAAATTGGGAATATATGGATTAAGAGCTGGCAACGGCTGATACCAGAGAATGCTTTGCCGTTCTTATTAGCCGGCGGCGCTAACCGAATTCGTTTACTACGCTCCGTGAAATCACGAAGGTTAAGCGAATTCGAGACTCGCGGGTTCCTGGTTGGGTGACCGGCTAGGAACCCCGGTATCTAACGGCATCGAGCCCCTGGCCGAAGGGATAAAGGCACTGACTGACTGCGACGTGACGACTCAACAAATACAGTAATTAATGACAGTAATTACTTGGTAACGGAGGATTACTCCAACAAAAGCGCACAACGCCCAACAAGGGTTAAGAGACGCGTTGCGTCAACGACGCAACGAATTATAATATTCGTGTATCGTCGTGGGGTTCGTGGCAGTCAGTGGTGTGTCCCTCAGCTAATTTACTACAGTACAGTATGTACGGTGTAAAGTTACAATGAGAAGTATTTATCTACTGATAAAGTGTTTGTCTGATGATTGTGAAACATGAAATGCAACCAGTACACAGAAAATATCGTTGAAGAAATAAAATGACTAACTGCAACTACCACTATGGCGGCTGCTCCATCAAGGAATCTACAAAAAGCCAAATAAGGGAAGGAAAAATAACGTGGCGCTGCTCCACCTGCTTAGAAAAAAAGAAGCCCACTCATAACAAAGATATATTCGAAATCATCGAAACCAAGGACTTCCGGATGCCGGAAACTTAAATTACGATTTAATACTAAATGAGCTAGAAGCAGAAGTGGGTTCTTATGGCCGGTCCAGACACTCCGTTTTGCACAACGTTTTGTCTCCGCAGTTCAAGACGTTGCAGACAAAACGTTGCGTGTGGACCGGAAAACTGCGCAGTTTTGAGTCCGTCGGGAGGACTGCACAGTTGCAGCGATAACTGATCTCGTGAGCTCTGAAAACCGTGACCTGCTCAGACATGTCGTTGCGTGTGGACACTTGCTCGTTTTCCAATCCGTTTTGTTCCTCAGTTTTCTCTAATCATCCGACCATGGCAGATCTGCGGCAATGTTCTCGCGAGTTTTTGACGGATTTTATTTCACATTATGAAAGTTTTCCGTGCCTTTGGCGAGTTAAATCCAAAGAGTACAGTGACAGGGACAAAAAGGGGGAAGCGTACGAGAGATTGGTTGAAAAGTTCAAAGAAATAGATGTCAACGCGAGCAGGGGACAGTGGTGAAGAAAATCAATTCTTTGAGAAGCGTTTATCGCAAAGAATTGGCAAAGGTAAACAAATCGATTCGATCTGGGGCAGAGAAGACGAAATTTACAAGCCATCTCTGTGGTATTTCGATTTGCTGCATTTTCTCAATGATCAGGAGACACCAAGGCCGTCGAGGAATACCATGGACGAAAGTGAAGAGTCTGTAAACTGCGACGAATCATCAGAACTGGTAAGAAAAAAAACAACAAAATTTCCTATTATTACCTAATCGCTTTATTAACTGAAACATATTCTTTTATTTAATAGGTACAATCAGCTTTACAATGTTTATTACAAGTGTCTACTAAAAAATTACAAGTACCAAATAATTATTTATGTACGCCATTAATTGTTTAAAGTTATAAATCTATCTTGCCAAGGAACAGACCCCTCATTGTTAAAGTACTCCTTGAAATGATCTCTGACCCCGTTAGCATTGTTCAACATGTGGCCTCTTGGTCCACGCTGTAGGTCGTGCACTAATTCTGGGTTACATCTTTCACCTAATTGAACAGTACATTCAGAAATATTTTCCTGATCCATACTTTCTGGGGGTGTAGTTTTGGGGACTTTCTCCGCAAAAAGTTGTGTAAAGCGCAACACGCAAGAACTACAGTATCGACGTTGTGCATCTTTAAATTAATACTTGTGTGGAAAATACGAAATCGGGAAGCCAAAATGCCGAATGTGTTTTCAACAACACGCCTCGCCCTAGATAGGCGGTAATTAAAAATTCTTCGGTCCCTTGTTAATGTTTCTCGTCGATATGGTTTGAGAAGGTCTGACGCATAGCGAAGGCTTCATCCCAACAAAACATATCTTAAAACTCTGTTTGAACTTCCAATGGATCGGGTTTTGGAATTTTAACTCGTTGTTAACGAGTTTTTCATAAAATTGAGTGTTATTTATGACTCCTCCATCTGAGATCCGACCGTTTGTTCCTATATCACAATACAAAACTCGCAATTGGCATTGGCTATTGCCATAAGAACAACACTGTGGGTTTTTGTAATTGAAATAATAGGACCCACTTCCTTTAGGTGGCACAATTCTAATATGTTTTCCGTCAATTGACCCTAAACAATGAGGAACTGCCACATTCTTTCAAACTCCGCTGCAACTTCCATCCACTCCTCTTCAGTCTTGGGAAACTGAAACAAAACAAAAAAGAAGAAATATTGCAAGAGTTTCATCCTCATTGAAAATTTGTAAAAATAATAAAAATATTGAGATCAATAATACATTTATTGTTTAATATTTTCAGGTGGAAGACGATGTGCAAGAAACTGTTATTGACAGTGGGCCCAGTGAAGCTGCTACTACCCCTGCTACTCCTGCTTCCCGAAGCATCTACGAGTACTTCCCATTCTGTCAATACCTCGCGCAAGTTAACTCGTAACAAGAGGAAGGCTGTTGGGAATGATGATGGCACAACTGAAGTCCTGCAGGTGATAGGGGAAGAAACTGGAATCGCTACAGGCAGATGATGCATTTCAGGTATTCGGAAAACATGTGGCTAATAAACTCAGAGAAGTCCGAATTCACAAAACATAATTGCTCAGAAACTAATTTCCGACGTTTTATTCGAAGCTGAGTTGGGTACGCTTACCAGAAATTTTCGAATTGTTGACATGAAAAGCCAGCGACAAGATGATTTTGGTTCAATGAATGCCACGAATTATTGGCCTCAACAGAATACGCCACATCAAATCAGAATGCAACAAAATCTTTCTTCACAAGTTGGACAATACCACTCCTTCTCGCAGCAGCCGCAGCCTATGCCACATAACTACGCCCCAGAACAAATACCTCACACTCAGGAGTATGAAACAATTGGGAAAATTCCGGCAGTTTCATGCATCATCCCACAGCAAGGTGAACAAGATGTACAGACACGCGCCCACCAAGCCCCTGCCCACTCTCCCGTTGGAACCTACTTGTCATCATTTCAACCAAACTGAAGTATACTTGCGTGCATTTCTATTGCTTACCATAATAACTTTTCTACAATAATGAAGTTTATAATGTTCAATTAAATAATAAATCGTTTATGGAAAATAACAATATTTCTTACCTTCAAGTAATCCTTCTTCAGCACCTTGTAGATAGCTTCACATGTTTCGGGAATGATTTCACTTAGCGATTGTTTTGATATAATTGTTGTGAACTCCAGGTCTTTGTAACTTCTGCCGGTTGCCAAAAATCTTAAAGTTGCTGTTAGCCTTTCATGTGGTGGTATTGCTGCTCTCATACAAGTATTTTCTTTCTTGATATGCGGTGTCACTAATTCCAATAAGTAAATATACGTGTCCATGTCCATTCTCAAGTAGTTTCGCCAATCATTAGGTTCGTCACGTAATTCACGCAATAATCTTATATGGGAAAAGTCCCGCCTTTTTAAAAGCCATTTCCGTGACCATTTTGAACGAACGGTTCCTCTGATGTGTTCCAATCTTTTTTTTTTTTTACAATACAGCAGGCGAAAATTGACCACAGGAGAACCTCCATGGCGATATCACACAAAACTGAGCGGAAAATACAAGACTGCACCGTCAAGACTGTACCGTCTGGACGCTCAAAGTTGCAACGGTTTCATTCCGTCTTAAAACTGCGCGGATTTAAAACGTTGTGCAAAACGGAGTGTCTGGACCGGCCATTATATGTAATCGCTACTTACAAAACTAATTACATCCGTGCAATTCATGTCGGACAAATTTGACATGAACAAACTACTTGAAGAAAACAAAAGAAAACAAAGTGCTTAAAAATGAACTCAAAAACATTAAAAAAATAAACTCGAACAGCAAAAGAAGAGACAATTGTGGAAATTCACGGAATATAAAATAGGGAAAATCAAACAGCAACTGAACAATTTGAGGAGACAGCAAACCTGACAGGAGCTTCTAATTGGAAGTATACGAAGCAAAACAATTCCTCTCAAGCATTCACACATACTTTTAGTTAAATTAAAAGACGAAAATCAGCGCAACAAATGCATATCCAAAGAGAAAAATTGGTGGAAAACAAAAACGCCTCAGTATGTATTAAATGGCAACTCACGTTTCTCCATGGGTGTCTGTTACGATTTTTCTGTATTTGAGTAGTGTCACAACTGGAAAAGGATTTAGTGGTTTTAGTTGGGTGCGAGTCCCACACTCCCCAACAGTGCGCTCCGAAAAACTAAAAACCTTTTAGGTAATTTCTTTTTCTGTCATTGAACTAGGAGTTAGAGCATACTCTTGAGAGTCTCCTAACCATTGAGTCGCCTTGCAGTGACTGTGTTATATCTGGAAATTTGAGTTTGTTTTTAATGATAGTAAACAGTGCGATTGTAATTGTGTATTTTGTAGAGAATGGGCTCAGAACAGGCTCCCGGATAACTGATGCAATACTGTTCATAGCAATGGCAAACAGAGTGACGCTCAGAATCGATCCCTGGGGAACGCCGTTTTCTAACTGGTGACTAGAGGATAACGCGTCACCCAGGCGGACTCGGAAATATCTTGAGGAAAGAAAACCTACTAGTAACAAAGGGAGCAGTCCCCTAAGGCCCCAAGTATGCAAGGTGCGAATACCGTACCTCCAGGTGGTGTCATACGCTTTCTCTATATCGAAGAAAATTGCTATGTGCTGACGTAGCACGAAAGAAGTAGAAATTTGTGTGGCAAGGGAAACTAAGTGGTCCATGGTTGACCTGTGCTTCCTGAAGCCACATTGAAGAGGTGTAAATAGGTTCTTTTGTTCCAGGAGCCAGACCAGACGTGTACTTACCATTCGTTCTAAAAGCTTGCACACACAGCTTGTGAGCGAGATTGGGCGGTAATTTGAAGGGGTTGTTCTGTCCTTTCCTTTTTTAGGGATTGGGCGAATGGCTTCACGCCAAATCCTTGGTACGGCATGTTCAGCCCAAATCTTGTTGAAAATGCCGAGAAAGGAACGAGCGTTTTCAGGTAAGTGTTTCAACATTTGATTATATATCTAGTCTGGTCCTGGAGCAGAATCTTTCGCACAAGCGAGGGCACAGGAGAATTCGTCCATGGAGAAAAAAGCATTGTAATCTTCCTCCGCGCGACTCGAGAAGTCTAATTTGCAGTTTTCCATTTTTTCTTTACGTTTGAAAGCTAGAAGGATAGAGTACGGAACTGAAGATGTGTTCGTAGTGAGAAGCCATTTCTTCAAAATTTCTTGTGATGAGATAAGGAGATAGCCATTTTCCAGTAGCTCTAGACGGCAAAGGGAGTCTCTCACCGATCTGTCGGACCTTTCTCCACACTAGTTTAGGGGATGTACGGCAAGGGAGTGACGAGATGTACTATGCTCGCACTTTTTCTTGATCCTCGAGTCCCCTAGTTCGCTCTCAGCCACTGTCAAATACCGTAGGCGTACACTTAGACAGAAAACTCACATGGAAAGCACACATTCTACACAAACGCAAGGAACTACAAATAAAATACAAACAACTATACTGGTTGCTAGAAAGAAAATCTGTGCTGGCTACAGAAAAACTTTTAGTATACAAGTTATTCTTGAAACCAATCTGGACATACTGTATACAGCTCTGGGGCTCAACCTGCAGGTCAAATATTCAAACCATACAGAGATTCCAATCCAAGGTTCTGAGAGACATTGCTAGTGCTCCCTGGTACGTCCGAAACGATGTGCTACATAATGATTTTAACATGCCAACAGTACAACAAGAAATTAAAAATTTTAGCCATAAATGTCAGCAAACTAGAAAACCATAAAAATGACTCTTACTGACAATAGTTTAGAAGTCAAAAGACTGAAAAGGTTCAAACCATGGGATTTGCCAAATAGATTTTAAAATGACAATAGTTATAATATTGTAATAAAATCAACACCAATTGTTTTGTCAACATGTGCTTGTTGATGTAATATGATAAATGAAGATCATCAGTGGGTGACCTTTCCATGCAATTTTGTAATTTCTAACAGCATATTTACTTGTTGTCTTGAACGGATTGTAAATTTACAGATTTAAATAAAAAAAGGAAAAAAGGTTCTATAACGCTGTTAGTACAATAACGAGAAAAATAGTCATGACCTAACGATAAATTGTAATAATCGATGATAGTTGAAAACTTTGGCATGCATAATAAATTATAATTCATAGTTTGAAAGAGCTGATTCTCATTCGCCATTACGCCTTTGGGTAGACATTTCAGAACTATTTTCATATTCCTCAGAATGGATTGCAGATTGAGTAATTGGTTGCGGAGTAAGTAGCAACAATTATTTCATAGAACCCGTCGACCGAGCTAGCGGGATTTACATTTATTATTAGTAATTGCGTTTCAAAATATGAGTCGATAGATGTGAGTCCACGCTGCTTCATGGTGGTGCTGCTTGATATTTTGTTTTTTGTTTGTTTGTTGAGAATTGTTTACAATTCGTCAAGGCTTTGTTTCCGTGTAATTGCATTGTGGTGTAGACAGTGCATGCATTTGCTTTTGTGGTGTATTTTGTATACAACATTCGGACAGTGGGTTTTGTTCGGTTGTACTGAAGTGGTGAAGTTGTTCATAGGTTATGTCGAATTCCAACACGCCCCAAAAGACGCAAACGTACATTAAGTGGACGCAGGGAAAGAGAAAAAATCATCATAGGTGTCGTGATAGTGAGGTCATTATGTTTTCTGTTGGATCATTATCAATGAAATGGCAGTTTTGTTCTGCTTCGTACTTCCCATGTGAGAAATTCTGCAAACCAGTTACTCTGTGTTACTTAAATTGGAAAATAAGTTTACCTTCGAGCAATATGCCAGACGAAATCAAACAGTTGTTTATAGGAGATGACACATCAAAAACGTTAGAAATAATATCCATCAGTATAATAGTGCTCTTTCTTTTGTCATTTGGTGCAGATATTGCAGTGCCACCTGGTCATGGGCCAATCGTGTTCAACATTTTGGGAACTCAACATCACAGAATATCTTCGATGTACCCTCAAGATCCAATCAATACGACACATGGACAGTTATATATTTAAGTTGTTGAAGATGCCAATACAATTAGACCGAATAATCCTGCTAATAGTAATTTAAGAAAAGACAATTGGATTTCTCAATGGTATTTTATGTAAATACAACCCCTATATTAAGACCTACAAACTAATGCATCAGAAAATTTGTTAAGAAAAGGAATTATCAACGAAAGAAAATCGTCCATCTTTAGACCTGGTACTGCGATTCTATCATGAGCCACTTTCAGATCCTCGCAGGTACAATGTTCACACATGTTCTGAAGTTGCAGTTGTTTTTGAAACCTCAGATGGCGCTCCACATTCTCATATAGCAGTGCATCCAAAAGTTGGAGGATTCAGAAAAATCGACTATAAAAGTATACATTGTGACCCATTGTGTTGTGTGTTGATGTGGCCATGTGGTGAAACTGGGTGGCACCTTCCCATGTGTGCAGAGTGTACCATAAACAAAGGTACGTAACAATGTAACAATGAGTGTCATATGAAACAACAATAAACAACATAACATCATATACAATAAACAAACCAACATAATAAAAACAATGAGAGTGTCATGTTCCAGGATCACTGCCTTCAGGAGATTTTAACCCAGTTTTAAAGTGGAAAGTTGACAAGTTAATTGTTGATTATTATTGCAGAATTGAAGGTGATAGATTAAAATTTATTCACAATCAACAATCAAAGCTGAGGGTCGACACTTATTTTGGTCTTGATGTATTACAAGTTCGGGCAAATAATGAAAATTTGAGAACAGGGCGAATTGTTATTTTACCTTTATTTGGCCCGCGAATTCCAGGATGCAATGGAATAATGGAAAATTTGGAAGCCAGGTATTTTCATCACTTTCACAAGCAATCCATCTTGCTGAAATTACCAAAGTATAAATCATTCGAATCTGTAGCAATAGATCAGATAAGTTGTTGTTTTTTCATGCAAAAGTGAAAGAATTGTTCGTCTAATTAATCAGAAGCACATATTTGGTAGAGTACAAACATTTTTGAACACAGAGTTTCAAAAAAGGTTTACCGCGTGTTGATCTGCTATTGTGTCTTGAAAATGATGCGATTGAGAGATATTTCTGATACTGACAAAATTGTTTCTGCAGAAATACCAGATCCCAATGACACAAAATTATATGATTTAGTTAACACCCATAAGGTACATGGCCCATGTAGAATTTTAAATCCTTTGTCAGTATGATTGGAAAATGTAAAAAAGTGTTTCCAAAACGATTTTCAGCAGCAACCAAAGAAAACGCGAATGGGTACCCACTCTATAAAAGACGGAATAATGGACAGATGCTTAAAAATTGCATGAGGCACTGAAATTCTGGTAGATAGTTTTATTGTGCCTTATAATATTTTCCTATTTAAGTATTTTGAAGCTGAAGATATTAATGTAGAAATTTGTGCAAGTGTTCATAGTGTGAAATATATTCATAAATATGTTTGCAAAGGTCATGATTGTGCTAATTTACAAATATCTTCAGAAGATGATATTCAAATACATTATAAAGTATCCATTTTTTTAAATACAAGGTACGTTAGCGCATGTGAGGCTGCTTACAGAATGTTTGCATATAGCATTCATGAACAATCGCACATTGTAATTCATTTACCTGCTCACTTACCTTATGAACAAGTTTACTTTACCAATGACAATGCACCTGAAGCTTTGTTTATAGGACAGTCAAGATGCACTGAACTGGCTTGGTTTAATTTACACGTGCTCCGCGGCTCGAGTCGATGACTTCTTGCTGTCTAGGTGACGCCGCGTAGTGGGCTGAGAGGCCAACGTTTCGCCTGATATGTCCCTCAATGCCCTGAGGAAGCCTGCGACTTGTCGGGCGAAACATGTGCCTCTCAGCCCTCTATGCGGCGTCACCCGGACAGCCAAGAAGTCATTGGTCTAATTTCAACAACAACCCGTGCACAAGTACCTTTACTTATCCCGAAACACCACTTCATTATGATTGGGATAAAAGCCACAACTGTTGGAAGAACGTTCAAGATTTGCAAAAGTTATTGGTAGAATGTATAATGTTTCCCGTCGGATTCAGAAAGATACCACCTTCGCTTGCTGTTGCTTCATCAGCTCAGTGGGCTGAGAGGCACCCGTTTCGCCTGACCGGGCGCACTGTGTCGGAACGCCTTAGGGGGCACATCTCCCATTACAATAAGAACAACACTAACCGTTCCGCTATAGCACACCACTCGGTTTCGGGACATGCCATCGAGTTCGACAAGACTCGGCTCCTGCATAAAGAAAATAGGTACTGAACCAGGCGCTTCAAAGAAGCTTTAGAGATCAACAGACGGCCGCAAAACAACGCTTTTTTTTCAATTTCCCCTCTCCAGTATCCCTGGCGAGGCGGGAATTTATTCAAATTTTGGGACTACAAGTAATTGCTCCAATCTTACGATTTCTGGAGCTTGGGGAAGGCTTTCATCTTTAAAAAAATACTACTTAAAACTATCTTAAACAACGCGGACGCCGGGCTCAACCTTAACCCGGCCTGGAAATCGCTGATCCCGTCAATCCCCGACTGCGAGGAACTGCCACACGCCGTCCGACCTCGAGGACGCCCGGCGCGAGGCGCGAGGTGGCACAGACCGCCAGCCCAAGACCATCTACAATTCTCAGACCTTCATGTAGGTATCGATACCAGGCAAAATGGCGCCAGGACCAGTTGAGTGATTGTGACTGTGTTTCACGTGCGTTCCATGTGGCTACCTATGTTTTAAGCCGATTACGTGCTTCTCTTTAAAAGTGGAGATTCAATATAATTGTGACTAATTGTTATTTAGTATATTTCTTTGCTATTGAGTGATCTTCACAGAACAGTAATTGTGAAATATGGGTCGCTCGTGTTGTGTGCCGGGATGTAAATCAAACTACGATGCGTCCGACACTTCGACGTTTCAGTTCCCGAAAGATAAAAACCTGCGCGAAAAGTGGGTGAAATGCATTCACCGTGACAGTTACGTAGTGACAAAAAACTCATTTGTGTGCGTGAAGCATTTTGAAGATAAATTTGTTCTTCGAGAAGATGTGTTTCCTGTGGTTGGTGGCGATCCTATTATTGTTCCTCGGAATAAACCAAAACTGAAGAAAGATTCCTACCCAACGATATTTCCTAACCAACCTTCGTACCATACTGTGAGTGCCCCTACAGACAGACAAGATCTTGCGGTAAGATCTCAAAAAGTGTTTGCAAGAGATGAGGAAAATTTCTTGAAGTGGTGTGAAAACGATATAATTTCTAGTTTTAATAGTTTTACGACTATATTTTGTTTTATAAATTAAGGGATGAGATGGAAACGGATGTACCATCAATAACAATTAGTTTAAAGGTGACAAGTTCTTTAGATATAAAAGTTTTTTTTTAAGAACATGGAGTTGCCCACAGTCAATTTCAAATGGATTCTTCAAACAGAAGATGAACTATCATTGAAGTGTGACAGGTGGACAAAATTTGAAAATTTGGTGAGTCACCTTCAAAGGGGTTGAACTTTTAACAAATTTGTTGAAAGTTGCTTTAGAGTCAAATACATTTGATGATGAAAAGGTCTCCAAAATAAAAACTTCTTTGAAGCAATTAACGTTGTCTCTGAAGAAACAAAATAGATATTCAAATGAATTGATACTTTGGGCTGCAACCCTATCGTATACATTTCCTAGCGCGTATAAATCTATACGAGTAAATTATTACGAGTAAATTCTAACCTTTCACAGTTCTGTTCAACTTTGCCGCGCGTGTTAACGAAACACGTCCAACCTATACGGCGGCCATGTTTTTTCACATGAAGGTCTGAGAATTGTACATGGTCTTGGGCAGCCAATCAGAGCGACCCCTCCGCCAATCACGGCGCACCCACCCCACCCGGCCGCCCAGGCCGGACAATATTTAATACCCGAGGCACAACATAGCGATGCCGTGCCGAAAATTTCTTTATTCGCTCCACATTCCGTCCGTCGCCAGGCTCAGTCTATGCAGATCAACTCACAAACAGAAACACTGACACAATCACCAACACAATACACGAACTTGCCACGGAAAGAATTCACGACATCTTTACACATATCGACTCCCACCCCCTATTTCAACAATACACACAATATTACGCCAAACCCACAAGATACAAACTCAAAAAACTACCTACTGACATTATATACCTAAAACCACCATAACAACATATTCACCACAACACTAAATCCATACACGAACAGCACCTCCCAAAGTAAAGAAAGAGCATAGCGACACCGCCCGCACGCACCTACACTTCCATCCCTTCGCTCAACATCAAGCAATAGTCTATCTCCTTCTATCTTTCTTCGACAGAACACTGTCAAAAAAATGCACTAATTGTAAATACGAATGTAAATACAAAATAGTAATTAAGAACTAGGATAAGAGTAGAAATAGGAAATTAGATAAGAACTATCACCACTCATCTCCACCGCATTATCACATAATGTAAGTATTATTTCATCTCAAAATGTAAAAACCATCACACTATGTAAATATCTTATCATTAAATAGAACTCATCAAAACATAACACGGGCCCGCACCCTCAGGTCGGACGCCGCCGGCGGGGCGGCCGCCATTGGCCGCAACCAAGTCTCCGGCGCCGTCCGATCTGGAGGTGCGAGGAGAGAGCGCGCCCGTTTCAAACTCACTAGGTCACCTCAACCATCCCCCCATCACTCACAATCACATCAATTAAACTAGGAAATTGTAAATACATAAGTAGTCAATTGTAACGTAGTCAATAAGAGTAGCTTTAAGAGAATAGAAATGTAAGGAAAATGTATATATAGTAGTAATTTAACAAATCATATGAAAATTAGTAAATAATCAGAATAGAAAAAAATAATAATAACAATAATAATAATAATAATAATAATAATTAGTATACTAATCAATGACTAAAAATGTAAATAAAGCAAAAAAAAAAAGTGAACCCGGGGAACGTAAACGAACCGGAAAAAGACAACTTCAAATGGGAGCAGCATCTTGGCATTGTGCAAGGGGAAAAGAATTACAAGCACGCGAGGAAGTGATAAAAAAGAAGAGACAACAAATCACTCAACGCCGGGACAACCGGCAAGAGTGCAAACAATAAAAAACGCTACTATTGACAAAAGTGCGCGGACAAGCTCCCGAAAGGGAGCATACCGTGTGAACATTCCTAAAACAATCTCGTGTGTGTGTGTGTGTCATAGCGATGCACAGTGCGTGGGCGTTCGAGGTCGACGCATCTCCCGCTCTCTCCGCCCCGCACTTAGAACGCGTCGCGAGGTCGTAGCACCGCCCGCTCCCTCCGCGTTTCGCGCAGTTCCGCCGCGCCGCAGCGCCCGCCGCGCTAGCGTACGGCCTTTGCCCGCCCCGCACTCACGCGCCCGCTCGCCTACGCTCGCTTCCGCAGTCAGTGCAGCTGGTTGTCGCTCGGAGATATTAAAAGAGCAAACTATAAAGAGCAAAAACTTTCTCCTTGCGTCACCAGTCGCTGCTGCGAAATGCGTGTTTAGCACCACCGCAGCCACACAGGACGAAGCACGAACCTCACCGCACCGGCACGGCGGCAGCCGCCGCCGGCTCTGCCTCACTTATGGAAAGCTCCGCCGCCCAAATGCGAGGAGAATAATCTTCACGGTTCCCCTGAAGGACGGCAACACGGCATCCGCCGACACAAACTCATCTTCTCCTGTCATCGGAGGTAAGGCCGGCCAGCGGAAACGCGCAGCTGCGGTTTCAAATGGGCTTTCTTCCACTCACCCCCTATCTGACCAAATAAATGTAGGGCCCTCTGGCGACCCAACTTTCCCCGGCGCCATGGCACCCCTGACCATGACAAAAACAGCAACATGACTGACTCAGCTACTGACTCAGGAAACGCAGGCGAAAACGTAAGTCGCATAATCCCTCATGCACTAACGCCAACCATTATAATTGTCGAGAACGGAGGAGCCACCGCAACGGCCGTAAAGAAAAATGCTGTGGATGAAGGGTTCATCACTCCCAGCAAGTTCTTTAAAAGACGCGAAATTCCGGAACCGCCCCCCGTCAGTACCGCCAATAGATTCAACAGCCTGGCAAATGACAAACAAAATCCAGTAGCCGCTTCCGATCCAGATGAAATTACTGTCGTCTCGGAAGAGAGCGAACAGCCATCACAGCCGAAACCCTCACGGCCCAACCAGCCGAAACCACCCTCACAGCCTACGCGGAGAGCGCAACAAGGCAACATCAGCGCGTTCTTTTTAGACAAGCGCGCCATTCAAAACCCTACAGCGCTTCTCCAACACCTGAGAGATCAGGTGGAGAAGCCGCTGCGAGCCCAAATTACTAACTCTGAACTAATCATTCGCCCCAGCTCGATCAAAGGCCACGGCATAATCAAAGAGTTTTTAAACGCCGCCAAATCTGACTCAGATGCCATGTGCGCGTACCATTTTCACCGCGCCATCCCAGAAAGACGCCACCGCCTAATGAACCGCGGCCTAGACCGCAATGTAAACTGCGATGACATCAAAGCAGAACTAACAGAAAAAAACGTTGTTTACCACGTCGGTGAATTGAAACGCAAGGTAGGCCCTCAGAACTTCTTGCCACTAGGTATTTACCAGCTAGAAGTAAATTACAACCAGCTGACGGAAATTCGCAACATGCTGACGGAAATTCGCAATATATCCTCCAATGCAGAGTTTATCTTGAAGAACCCCGCGAAAAATATAGGATTCCGCCGTGCACTTCCTGCCTGCTATGGGGGCACATAAAAAACGGGTGCCACCGCCCCGCCCGCTGCATGGGGTGCGCCGGAAACCACGCTACTTCTGACTGCAAAGCAGACAAAACTGTAAATAAACCAAAATGCGCCAACTGCGAGGAGGAACATCCCGCTAATTTTAAAGGTTGTCCGGTATATCTCAGTGTTCTAGAATCCCGGCGTAACATGCCTAAATCATTCAGGAAGCTAAAGAACTCCGCGCCGCTGCAGCTGCCTCCCGCGCAGTACCACAAAACAACGCTCAGAATTTCCCTCACCTAAAAGCGACCGCTCGCCGTTCCCCTGGCAAAAGCAACGCGCAATACAGGAGAGCACTGAGGGTAGCAGCGCGACAGGCGCTCTCTCGGGAATTTGCGAACTCGTCGCTCTTCTGAAAGAGTTTAACCTTCAGAAAATAATTTCCGGAGTAAAAACCGCCTTAGCAATCTTAAAAGGGCCAGGCGACACGCTCACCAAAGTGCTAACTGCTGTTCAAGCCTTTGCTTCCCTATTTTAAACGCCTCCTCCGTAAAACCGACCCTACCACATCGCGTCTTGGAACGCAGGGGGATCCGTGTCCGCTAGCAAAGCCGCAATCGAAAAATTCTGCGAAGACTACTCCATAGCCATTCTATTAATTAAAAACATTCCTAACACCAAGCCAACAGTTCTCACTTCGAGGTTACCATATCTACCGAGACGATCGACACACAGGCCGAGGTGACGGGACGGCAATTGCAATCAGGCGCGCCCTCCCACACACGCGCATTAACACGCCGGCCTTACAAACAACTGACGCCACTATAGTTGAAGTTGGCACCGCAACGGGTCGCGTCACCTTCATCTCTGCCTACCGTAGCCCTTGCCGGCAATTTATTACCGACGACATAACTGCGCTCGTCTCTCTCGGCGAAACAATTCTGCTCGCAGGCGACCTCATCGCTCGCAACTGCGAGTATGATGGGCGCTGTCGGCTCCGTACGGACGAGGATCACTCGGAAGGAGACGATAAGCGCGGCACTAAGCACTGCTCGCGTTTAGGTAAATTTAATTTAAGACCCATTTGCTGCAATCGTAAGCAGGGACATGCTGCATCCTTCACAGGATGCAGCCATTGCACGCTGCCCAGCGTCGTTCAGACGCGCGTGCAATTGCAGGGACTGAGGGATCCTCGTCGGGAGCTTCTAATTCCATTAGAAACCCGGTGCCTCAGACGGCAGTTAACGGCGGGCACACCTGGAACGAGATCGCGGGGCGCCTCGGCGCACCGCGGGGGCCAACGCGACGCCTTCAGGGGCGGCCGGAGCGCGGCCCACTGCACCCGTAACTACCGCACAAGCAATGTCTAGGAGCCAGTTCCTAGAATTGTTTAACTTATTTCTACAGACATTGCCTCACAATGTCTAATCCTATTAACGTAGGTTTAAACGCAGCACCTCTCCGCGCTTGTACTTGGAACGCGCGAAGTGCTATTTTCGAAGCCCAGCAAATTGAAAGTTTTGCAAATGAATTTCAATTAGACATTTTGGCTTTACAAGAGACGTGGCTCAATGGTGAACACGAATTCAAACTCTGTTTATCGCCGAGATCGCGTTGGCAGGCCAGGTGGTGGCATAGCGCTTGCTCTACGTCGCAAATTACCGCAGCTCGAAGCAGAAATCCCTGCTATTGCTCTGGCGTCTCTAGAGGCGGTCGGGGCGTACGTTTGCGTAGGCAACGGGCGACTTTTAGTCGTCTCCGTCTACTGCCCAGACCAAACCTTAGATCCGACTGGAATTGATGCGCTTCTCGCATTAAATTCCGAAGTCATCCTTCTGGGGGACTTAAACGCCACACATAGAACCTGGGGCGGTCTCGGAGCTAACAGAAACGGCAATAAAATTGCCAATCTTGTAGCGACAAGGCGGGGCGTGGAAATCTGCGCACCGAATAGCCCTACGCATTTCCCGGAAGTACGTAACAGGAACCCGGGTGTTATTGATTTTGTGATCGTGAAAGGTGTTGAGTGCGTGGTCCCCCGCTCAATTGCCACACTGGATTCCGATCACAATCCAGTAACATGCGTTGTGGCGTCCTTTGTAGCGAAATGCCAAAATAAATTTCGAACTTCGCGTGACACTAACTGGGCACGTTTCTCAGCTCAGCTGAACTCTCAGCTAGAGCAGAAATCAGTAAATACGGAGGCCGAGATTGACGAAGCAGTGAATACACTGCAACGCTGAAATCGGCTTCAAGCAAAACTCCAGTGTCACGCGAGTAGAGAATTCTCGCCCTGAGCTCTCAGACGAGCAAAGAAGGATCATAAAAAACTGCGTAGAACTGTCAAAGTTCATCGCCGCTATGGCGATCCCGTTGACGGAGAGCGGGCGCGCAGTTTAAGCAGAGAATTCCGTTCATCTTTACGGGTCGAGAGAGCTGCTAAATGGTCAGAAACCATTCCTAAATGTAACCTTCACGAGAGACACCTTTGGGATCTTTCTCGTGCGCTAGGCCGCAAACCGGGAGTGAATAGCCCGCTTCAGAGCAACGCCGGGACAGGGGCACCCGGCGCTCCACCACCTCGGCCCGTTTACGTGTGGGACGACGCGGCAAAAAGCGAAATCTTCGCAAATTCGCTCGCGCTGCAGTTCCGCGCATTTGAAGCGGGCGCCGCTGCGCTGCCATTGGCCGCCACTGTAACAGGTGGTCGGCCGATGGCGCCGGCGGTCAGCTGTAACACCATTGTCCCGCTGTTCCCTCTCTCCTCGGCCCGCCGTGTGACGAAGAGGGAGCTGGAGAGCGCGCTCAAGTGCGTCAATCCGGCGAAGTTCGCCGGGCCGGATGGATGTACAGGCGACCAGCTACGTGCTCTGGGCCGGCGCGGAGTCGAGTTTCTACGCGAGCTCCTGAATGGGTGCCTGGCGTGCGGTTACTTCCCGAAAGCGTGGAGGATTGCGACCATCGCACTTTTACCAAAGCCTGGCAAGAATAAATTAATTCCAAGCAGTTAGAGACCAATCAATCTACTCTCTGTCCTAGGGAAGACGTTCGAGCTATTGATTCTGGTGCGTTTGCAACAGGAAATACGTCGCCTCAACCTTCTCAGAGACGAACAATTTGGCTTTAGGCTGGCACAGCTCCGCGCAGCCTTACGCGGATTTGCACGGAGATCGGCCTCGCCTCCGAGAGACGGCAGAACTTGCCAGCGGTCTTTCCACATGACGGCCTTCGATTCTGGTGGCCGCGGGTTTACCGCGTGCCTCGCGGGGTCGGGGATGAGCGATTGTTGTGAGACTGATCGCGAGCTTTCTCTCTGACAGGCAGTTGCCGCTGGCCTCGCGGCCAAAATCAAAATTAGAACCCTTCTTCTGAAACCACTTCTCCGTTCTCCTGATCTTTCTCTTTCCTTAAAGCGGCGCCTATTCACCGCATACGTGCGCCTCCTGTGGGCGTAGGCGTGCGAGGTTTTCGCCGCCGATCCACCTTCCACTCTGAGTCCCATCCGGGTCGCAGAAAACAGAGCGGCGCGCTTTTAATGTACCCCTTGACCGCACTCCCCGAAACGCTGACGTGTTCGGAGTTCTGGGCGTGCGACATCAGTTCCCGGCGGAGCTTCGGCGGCGGGCGGAGACGGCGCTCGAGAGGGCGCTGAGGCCGTCCGCACCGCGCATCCTGCGCGAGACCGGTGTAGCGGCGAACAGCGGCGTGCACAGGGCCTTCCACAGAAGAAAAGGCCCATAGCACGTCGCCTTCACCTTCCGCGCACTTCCCCCGCACACGTTCTCTGAACTGTGCGACGCGGGACAGCTAGAGCGTGAGAGGCGGTCGCCGCTCCCTGATGCCGGAAACCACGGAGGAGGCGCGGAAACGCGCTCCGCTGGGCCTGGGTCGCCAGGATCCCAAAACGTCGCGGCGCCACGGACGCCTGAATAAAGTCGGCGCCGTGGCGTAAACAAAGTATATAGTGTACATAGTGAAGTGTAGTGGCGTGTGGTATGAATGTACGAGTGAATGGGTATGTAAATACAGTATTAGTATGTATGACAGTGAGTGAATGAACAAATTTTAAGAAAAATAGAACTAAGAACAATCTAAAGAACTATATTATTTTTATCAATATTTGGAGACCTCCCTAAAATAACGTTGTATATCACATTTTGTCATTGTTGAGTTTTCGCTGGAATAAGATTGTATATCACATGATGCAGCTTTGGGCAAAATTTGGTGGGGTTGGCGACACTGGTTGTTGAGGAATTTGATAAAGTAGAATTGGTTATTCTGAAAGAACATTGTATATCACTTTGTCAAAATGACGGCGAGAAGTGCATCTTTGTCACCAAGTGATATTCAATGCTTAAATAAAGGCAGGAATAGGAAGCTAGATCCTTCCACTTGGAAGCAGAATGCAAATAAGGCGTTACGAAATGCTGGACAATGTTATAAATCAAAATCAGGTGTAATGGTTCGCGCGAAAAGAGCTTCAGGAAAGGTGAGTGAAATAACGTCGTATATCCTAACACGATTTACGTTTATGACATTTAAGAACGTTTCAAATAAGTAAAAATTCAACAACTCTACTTCAGAAAGAAACATAAATAATAAACTTCTGTTTGTTGTAGGACAGAGTATGTAACCCACAAAATTGCTTCAAAGAGGGATGTGCTGTGCTAATGAAAGAAAAGAAAGAAGACGTGTTTTTGGAGTTTTATAAGTTGGACTATAATGGGCAAAATGTTTTTATGAGAAGTTGCATTGAAATCTCTCAACCTTCTAGAATTTCATTGGAAACTCTGCGCCTCAGGAAGCAGCTAGCGGCGGGTCGGCCTGGAACGAGGTCGCGGGGCGCCTCAGCGGTCAACGCACCGCCCCCCGGGGCGGCCGGAGCGCGGCCCACTGCATCCGCAACAGCTGCGCCGACTATCTCTAGGAGCCAGTTCCTAGAGCTATTCGAGCAATTCCTTAACCCTTTCAGACCTAGTGGCTACAATTGTGTACATGATTTTTTCTAAGTCGTAGCTGGAGACTAAATTTTGTGACAATTTAGACACTTCATATAGTTTATATGGTTTATTGTTTTGTTGTACAGGGCTATTACAAATGATTGAAGCGATTTCATAAATTCACTGTAGCTCCATTCATTGACATATGGTCACGACTCACTACAGATACGTAGAAAAACTCATAAAGTTTTGTTTGGCTGAAGCCGCACTTCAGGTTTCTACCGCCAGAGCGGTCGAGAGCTCAGTGAGACAAAATGGCGACAGGAGCCGAGAAAGCGTTTGTCGTGCTTGAAATGCACTCACATCAGTCAGTCATAACAGTGCAACGACACTTCATAACTTGTTTGAATAAATTTTTAAAGAGAGATTGAGTATTTAGTTAAAAATTTTAACTTGGACAATTTTCCAATTAAAATATTTAAGGAACACAGTGTTTCCGAATCGTATATTATCTTTCCAATTTATAGGTTTTGTATGACCCCAGAAACAGTTTTTGGAGGGTTTAGTTCGATCTCAAGAAGCTCTCCCTGCAATTCAAACATCCGGAAACCTTGACACGGTTATCGATATTGAAGTAAGAAACGGTTTTTATTCACAGGAAACACACCGTCCTTGTTTTCTAACGATTAATTGTGAAATAATTTTATCCATTGTAAGATATACGCATGACAAATAATTTGTGCTCATAAGATCCCAATACTTGAATGCATATCGAACCTGAAAATACATTTGGTTTTAGATCAACACGGAAAACACAAGAGATTCAATGAGATCACAAGTTCTCAAATCTGAAAACTAAACTACAGTCTATTATTTTCACGAAATGAAACTTCATAACTTCTTTAATAATATAAAAGAACTGTGTATTGTGCTCAAATATCTTGTCAATTACATAGTGCAATATTATTCGCAAAATTTTCTGAAAATTAGTATAAAAGTCAGTTAAAATATTTTTTATTAATTACAAGATTAAAAGAGTAAAAACAGTAAAAAATGACTAATTTTAAAATGAAATAAATGACAAAGACAGTGTTACATCAAAAACGCCAAATTAGTTATAAAAGGCATGTTAAAAATCATCCCCTTCACGCGTATTAGATTTATAAATCCATAGCTAAGAAAGTTAAAAGAGTTTGCGGAGGACAGTAGCCAGCATCTCTTCTTGATAGTCGACAAGCTTTGCGCCTTCTTTCTGGCCTCTTTTTTCCTCATTATCGCAGTGCACAGGAGCATGTTTACAGTAAGGTCTGTTCTTCATTTCTGGGGATAGGGGTGGTAACTGCGCGAGATGTCCGTGCGAGAAGTGGCAGTGCCTGATCCGAAGGTGAATAACAATTCTGCCCTCGGGCTTAGAGCCACGGATGACCACGACAAGGGTCTTATGATCCTTGGGGATGGAAAAGAGTTCTGCCACCTGTTTGCACTCAAATGCATCGTTGATAAAATCTTGCAGTAAGAGTAGATATTACCATAAAGATGTCTTCTGGCTCCTCGAGGCCAACTTTACTACCTAGTCAGAGGTTTCCCATTTCCACTTATCCCCACGTGGCTAGGACACAGGAAAACGTAAATTCAAATGATGGAGAATTCAAGCGATATCTCTGATGTCATTTGATGTTGATATATGATGTCAAAGGTTTACTTTAGGAGAGAAAGAGGAAAATGGACGACAAGGCCGTGTAGCTTCCTGAGTTCGAAGGGGCTGCGGTTCCGCCTCGGACATAGATGTGTGTTCGTGATGTCCTTCATGCATTCTCCTACAGAAAACCCCAAACATAAAAAATCACAGTGGTCGTTATATGACCTAGTAGTTAAAAAGAGACATTAAAATATATACAAAACAACAATTTCAATTGTCAAAAGAAAATTTCACATATTTGAATTCAGACTTTCAATAATCGTTGCCTAATAAAACTTAAGGACTTTATTTCTGCAAAATAGTATTATAAAAATGGAAATTTATTTAATCAAAATGACATTTTCATATTTATTCTAATTCGATTATTATTTATAACCCCATTATCTAACTTCTCTTAGAGATTTCCTACATTATTGCAATGATATTCATTGTAGCTAATACATATTTTATTCACACTTTCTATTTCGTTGGTAAAATAAACATATTTATTAAACTGAGTACTACTCGAATTTAATAATGTTCTTCATTACAATATTTCCGTAGATTTTTTAAGCTGAGGAACAGTGGACGGAAAATAATTGGCCTATTGAGTTAAGACTTCATTAAATATTTTACTATATTTTACATTCTCGAATGCGCAGCACACTACAGAAACAATGATATCAAGTAAAAATAGTATTTAGTTTCGAAGGAAAATTCGGCTTTTGAAATCACGAACTCCAAAAAAATATTTCCAAAAGACCTGAACAACATGTATTTATTTTTTAGACTCGTTGTAGGAAAAGGACCTGTGTACGCATGGTACCGCAAAAAATTAAAACATTACTGACTTCTAAATCAATGTATTCTTTTTCAAAATTGATATTATACTAGCAAGTCTTCATTGGGATTCTGAATCCAATGATATTCCAATATTTCTGGAGGGTATGTTACATTATGCTCATATTGCATTATTGAAACTTTCTGAAAAAGAACCTTTCTTTTTTACTTTACACCTTCATCTGAATACACTATACCGTTAATACAAATACTGTAGTAATGTCACCCATTAATATCTCAGGGATTTTTCAACATTGCAATTACTAATCTGTTTCAAATTTCTCATGAACTCTTTACTCTTCTTCTCGGTATAACTAATTCTACAAATGAAGTTATAAAAAATTGTATAAATGTTTTGCAAATTTAGAAAATTGCTTTGCAGTGAAAGCATACAAATTTTCCGTGAACGCATAATCTAAATTTTTTCATATATTGACTGCACTTTCTTCTTAAGGAGTAGAGAAAGTTACGTAATGCTACGCGAAAAAACGGCGAATTGTCGGCAGAAAAACGCATATTACACCGCCCTTGTGACGAAAAAATGGATAAATCCACTTGCTAAATTTAGAAAAATCCTCCAAATCGTGGTGTAGCCAGAATCCATGTTTTGTGGGTGGTTGATAGCGAAAAATCGACTGACGGTAAAATGTCTGTCCGTCCGTCCCTGAACAACACTAGCGGCTAAACCGTTCAGCCGATTTTCACCTAAATTGATACTCCCAATCGATCTGGCTGATGTCGTATACCTTAAATTTGAAACTGATATTCAATTAGGGGAGGGTACTTTACATGGTAATTCCTGGGACATTTTTCAAATGTTCAACAAATGGCTCCATAATTTTTTATTACAAATGTAATAAAATGTAAATGTAATAATTGTTGATATTGAAGTACATTTAAGAGAATATTGCTAGTCTCATGTTCAAGCTGAAAACAGATTTTTCTGTAAGTATTCCTACAAGTAAAATATTGAAATTTGAGATTTTTCCTTCATGAAACTTCTTTTCCTTAAAGATAAGATTTTTAAATAAGATCATGTGCAATTTTTTCAACTTTAGTATTTTCCGCATAAGTTTCCGTGGAACATGGTGAGAAAGCATGCGCGTTTAGCATCACTAGTATTCTTTAAAACTGTCCTACTTCTAGACATTAGGCTCTTTCTCGAATAATTCAAAAGTCCCTTTCTAGTTTTATTATGACAATGTGGTACTGAAGTATGCATGAAGAAAAGTAAAAATATTGTACTTTCTTTCTATAGAGAAAAGTTCGCATTCTATTAAATTATAATTATTATATTAATATATTTTATTATTCCTATATTATACATTTTTATATTATATTATATATCACAATATATTAAAACTTAAAAAGGATTGACCTCTGAAAACGAAAAAAATATATACTGAAACGATTATGTTCTATTTAGCATAGGTTTTATTATTTTTAACTACTTTTCTAAGTGGTAACTGAAACACAAATCGCTTTAGCCGAATGGTTAACGTCATAGGTACACTGTCGGCTTGCTAACGTTGTGAGTCTGAATTCAGAAGGTGATTTTTTCTGTTACGTGTGTGATTTCAGTAGTAATATAACCAATATTTTGTAATTAATATTAATTTTGAAAAGCACTTTGGGCCCTAAAAGGGCCAGTTTCCGGTCGTCCATCTGTACGACGACTAGAAGCCTGTTCTGCATCACCAACTGACTGGTGCGCTGGTGGTCCTATTTTCGAGGAACTCTATATATTTTTTGAAAATTGAAAAAGTTAACTTTTCAAGACTACAAAATTGAAAAAATAGAGATTCACTGGTTGAAAATCCTTTTCCAATTCATGTAATAGTATAATATTGCGGAGCAGTATACAGAGAAGAAAGTATGTGCTGTTGTAGTTCAACTACTTCGTTACTTTATTTCATTATAAGCATTACAATTTCTTTAAACAATCAAATCAACTATTTGCTGATAGATGCAAATATTATTAGCATTATATCATTCAAGTTTAGGTTACAAGAGTTTTCTGAATAACGAATGCAAATTTGTCGAAGAAAATTCTCTTAGTTGTATTGGTGGTATTAAAAATAGCATAGTTGCTTGTAATGCTAAACGTTCTCATATTTCAGACTGGTGTTTCACGACGAGTTACAGTTCCAGTCTTGTATCGCGTAATGTAAGAATCCTGAAGATATGGGAGGCAAGATAGCAGTTCGCAGGATAGAAGCGTACTTCGCGGGCCTACACAAAGACATTCGAATCGAAATATTTCTTCGAATCAACTATCAGATAGTATCGGCGCTGATGATTCCACATTCTTATCAAGAATGTAAGGTTTGCTGTAACCTGAAGTAAATGTTGTATATCTATTAAGACAATAAATGTCAAGATAGAATTAATTCTACAACACTCCTCATCGGTGCTGTAGTACCTCTGCTTGATAACTCCGTGATTAAACGGGTAGTAGATAGAGGAATGGACGCAGATCAAATCCTGCCGAATATATATTTTTACCAGATGCCTGGAACACATTAATCACTATCATCACGAGGGACATTCCAAAATTCTTGCAAGGAGGAACAAACTTGTTTTTGTAAACGATAATGTGATTATATTAAGATTGTGTGCTTTGGTATCTTGTATTCAAGCAATGTGACAGAGCAAGAATTTGGAAGAGATAGCTCAAATATTAGCAATGTCTCAATTTGCAATATCACATTATCATATTTTATGTAATCGTTAGAAATAATATGAAAAAAGTCTGTACCAAGTTGTATAATCACTAGTAATTTACATATTTAACAGTTCTAGAGATAATCGAATCCTTAACAAGTCTGTAGGTTTATTGCAGAATTTTGCAATAAAGGTAATTTCTTCGTTCTTTTATTAATTTAGAAAGGAATAATGTCTTTTTACGTTTAACAAAGTTCGCCAGAGACTATTACGAACTCATTAAAATTACCATTTGTGTTTATTGCCTTTGTGATAAATGCTAACAGAACGCATCGCGTAATTGTTTGTAACAATTGATAATTTATTTCTTTTATGGTCTTCTTAAAATTTTTAATGTAAGTCTTCAGTAGGGGTGGAGCCACATTTTCAAAATGTAACTCAAAACATAATAAAGTGATTTGACGTATTGGTCATGTAGAAAAATCAATATTTTATTTATTATTATCTCCATTTTTAAAATAAACAATGTTTGATGAAAAGCATCTTTAGTGCAGGAATGAGCTGGGGACTGATGATAGTGACCATTCAGTCAATCCCAATTTTCTGAGAAAATAAAGAATTTAATTATTTGAATTATATCAATGATTATTCACTTAAATACTTGTATGAGTGATCAATGCAAATCACCTGTCATTTGGTCTCAATATAGGAAAAAACAAGGAGGTGCAATTTCGGAACTCAAAATGTCTGGGATAATGTCGTTCTTTTAAATCTAAATAAATTTATTATAAAATTCATAAATATGATAACGGAGTTGAATAAATAAATATATTATCATGTATTATTAAAAACATGTTGCCCTAATATTTTTCCAGAAGTGTACCAACTTGAGAACGGAGAATATGTTTTAGAATATGATTTCTATTACTCTTAAATGTTACTCTCAGAGAGAAAATGGAAAATTACAGAACAAACATTCGTATTCGTAGATACATTAGAGCTTGCAGATTACTGGGAGACCAATAACTCTCTCTGTAGCTGAAATCGTTTGACACCGGGTTTTAAATCGGAGGTATTGAGGATCGAGGTTCTGCGCGATGCCTTTTTCTTCTGTTCCGCGTTCTGTGTTACCTAAGTCTGAGAATTAAAAGATAAGATGTTTGCGGAAAATACTTGTATTTGTTATTGCTTATAAGATCTTTGTTGAACTTTTATACTATATAATGTATAATTAGTTTGATCCCTTTATTACAGAATATTTATACAAATGTGTTTATTTATATTTAGTTAGTAAATTTAACCTAACCTCTACTTGGAATGAAGATAGTGAACGTTTGACATACATTTGCATTCACTTCAAAAAGTTGTCACAACTCTGTCACTTTATAGGAAATGAGTATGAGGGAAATGTTTACATCCCGTTCGTTAGTGATATCCATATTGTGACCTGATAACCGTATTAATTGAGTACTAAGATGTAATTCCTTCCGGACAGAATCAAGCCATCGTTCGATTTGACCAATTGCTCTGACACTGAGCTACCGAAAAATGCGTTTTACGGTTGGGTTCTTGAAATAAGTGTATTCCCCCCACACATTTGATATTTGTCACCACTGTCATCATTTACGTAAAAGTCAGTATGAGGGAAGGTTTGGACATTTAAATGGTGATATCAAGTTGTGACTTTTTACACAACGTCGTGCCCAGATTGTGACAAATTGCTGTTTTTTCTTGATTACATAAATACACTCCTTATTTTTGCAATATGAATCATTTATGTAAAATAAACTCACCTTAGAAATGACAATGAAAGTAATGCAGAAAATTCTCAGTACTGTTTTTTTGTATCTCACCTTTTGGAACTGCTGCTGTTTAGATGGATTTTGAACTATGATAATTCATTATCTCAGCACAAAACAAAACTTATACTTCTCGTTTTACTTTCTCGTATACTTTTTGAATATACGTAAATATGCGTAGTATATTCGTATGTGACAGTATATACGTAGTATATTCGTGCGTATATGTAGTATAGAAGAAAGTTATGTAATACAGCGGAAAATCTATTTCGCGATTAAACGGTAATACACGTTTCGAGTCGAAAAGTGGTTTTATCAAACCGTCCAAATCCATCCGTCTGTGATCACTGCTGTACCTAAACCCACCACGTACGATCCTTTCCAAATTGAAGAAACCCTGTTTTCTGGCTGTAGTTGAAACTTGGAAATTTTGAAAAATCTTTGAAATTTGGGAATTACTTTACATAGAAGCCTTTCGGACATTTCAAATTTTCTCAAAAACGGCTCCTAATTTTCTGGTAAGAATAGATAAAATACACTTAGAAGGATGACATAGTTCCAATTTTCATGGTTAACTCTGAATTTTCAGAAAATTTTAAAGTTGAACATTTTGGGGGCGTCATCCTGCAACTACCTAAAATTGAAAACAGATTTATCTTTCAAATGGAAATATATTTGTCCATAATTCGTTCTTGCACCTGCGTCATATGAGTTTTCTTGAAATGATGGCATTTTTCGTGCAAAGTGCAAGCAATATTTACAATTTAACGAATGGTTTGAAATGAAACTGCAATGGAAACCGTTTTCTTTTCTTACTTTACTATTAAAACGTTTTAAAACAATTTCTTAAAATCGTACTTTTACTATTTCTTTCATTGCAACAACATTCCTGTCTTCAGCTAGCAAAACTCAACAAGTATCACTCGTCAGCACATCCTAATATGTAAAGCATTGTATAAATGACTGCGGGAGTGACATCATGGATTCAGGTGCTTGTTTGAAAGAACTGGAAGACTCAGTTCACGTCTGGCCTGTTCATGCAACTTTATTTTGACTATGTGTGGATTTTAATTAATACTTTTCCTTTTCAATAATTTAAGGTATGCATTTGGTTGTCGTTGAGGATTTCAAAAGGAATGAAGTGTATGGTGTAACTTACATTTGTTATATAATGAAAACATTACCAATAACACGAGAAAATAAGGATTTATTTTTATATAAATGTAAGTAGATAGACAAAAAAAGATAATAACTGCGTAATGATAGGTGATTTTTTCTTGAAGTCAATAAATGTTTCTTAGATTCTAGTAATTACTTGCAGCAAATGAATTCTGAATGTCAGACGATGTCGAAACATCACTGCTGGCCCAACGTTATCGTCTATTAATAATCTCACCTTGGGCAGAGGCGATAAGGGTTGAGCGTCAGGCTAGAACCAAGCCTGCACGCAAAGGTATAGTACTGAACTAGAGCATTCTTAGTAAATTAACTATTTTATAGTGCCGCGTAGATTTCTTTGCTTTCTTATTGTCTCTTAGAGGTAATTTATTTAATATTTTAAATTGCGGAAATTACTTGGAAAAGCAATGAGTTTGAAGACAAAATTCGTAAGATTCTTAATTGGTAGTCACGGAAATGCTTACGTACGTCTGTGTTGGTAGCGTTTAATCGCTTAGGTGCGTGGCTTCATAATAGAGGAACGCGTGTTCAAATCCCGTACGATATGGTTTTTACTTGACGAGCAATGAAAATAAATTCTAATAACGATGTCGAATGTTCGCATTCCTTTTCTTTACGAAGATACCATTACAAAACTGCGGAAAGAATTTGATGTTACTTTCCGATTACTGAGTCATTTACCAGATCATTCCACTCTCCATATTTTCCTGTTCTTAGGCATTTTAGTTTTGTTGGTACGTTGTTCCTTCCATTCCCTAATGCAGTGTACGTCCTTTGTAGTGCTTGTTATTGTGTCTCACTGTTCTTTTGTCAAGTTTTCTAGAGAAGCTAATTTTTCTTTGCTTTTAAAATTAAGAGAAATGCTTACACTTCTTCTACAAAATATGAAGAACTAGAATTGCTACAAATGGGACAGACTTTCTCATGCAAATGTTTATAATTTCCTTTGTGGACTGGTTTTAAGGTTCTTGCAAACTCATAAGGTTCTTGCCGTTCTCTTGCCAGCTGACATCTACTATATACAAAATACATTTTTGACATTTTCTCAACACCAGTTCAAAATAGCTCTTTCACAGGAATCTATTGGAGTTTTAACTTCCTCTAAAGTCATTTTAGAGCACTTCTACTCACAAGTTAAATAATCTATACAAATCTATTCAAATACTCATATTAACAGCATGAGAAGTATTTCAAAAATTACATTTGTATAATTTTTAAAAAATAATAGAATAGAGCAATATCTCGTTTATGTCATCGGATAGGCTGCATTGCCGGCATTACCCCAACCAAAAATTTAAAGAAACAATTTGGGCAATTTTGAGAAAATCTTGACTATATAAATTTTAAAATTACAAATATTGCACGCCATATTGTGCGAAATCACTTCAAACTTTTAAAATAATTGCATGCCTTATTAAAGATCTAATTATAAGCCTTTATTTCATTTGAAGCAAATATCTCTATCTTTAATTTGTAGTTGTAGTAAGACGCCGCAAAATATTCAAATTGTGATTTTCCAAAATTCAGGTTAACCGTGACAATTGGACATATTCTACCTTTATAAGCGTATTTTACTATAGAGTAAACAGTCCTTACAGAAATTTGAAAAATTTGGAGCCATTTTGAAAACAATTTAAAATGTCGGAGGCTACAAATAGTCCCCCAAAAATTAATGAATGTTTCCAAAATGCTGTAAGCTTCAGCTCAGGCGAAAACGACAGAGTTTCTTCAATTTGGAAAAATCGTATGCATGGTTTAGGCGCTAGAGTTTGTATCAGACGGACGAACAGAGCATTTTTGCTTCAATTAGTTTTTGGCATCACGGATCTCGAAACTGAATTATAGCTACACCGCGTGTTAAGGACTTTTTTCTCTTAATTTAGTAACTTTTTTGATTCAGTTTTTTCGTCACCAGAGCGCGGCAATAATTTTCGCAGAAAATGCGCAGTTTCGCGCAGCATTATAACATTCTCTATACTACGTATATTGCTCTGTATACATGCGTATACGAATGTATTAGGTGATGTTGTTAACGCCGTCACGCAGATAGAATTTAAGGAATAGAAGTTTGGTGAAAAAAAAATTAGTAGTTTTTAAAACCATGTATTTATATAATAAATATTCGATTATTAATTGAAGTAAATATGTTTATCATGCCACATTGCTAACATTCTGAAAGGCTACATTATTATGAATAGTATTGATTAATAAACAAGTCCGTATTAAATAAATCTTCTCAATCATTCATTCAAGAAGTATGCTACAACTATTTTACTAAACCATCCCAACCGCGGATCCAAAATAAAAGACTCAGAGTCATGGCCTCTCTTATTCATCTAAATATTCATTTCTCTCATGTGAACTAGTGTAAACTAGTAATGAAGATGAAGATGAAGATCTTTTATTTATATAATATTTCATTAGAAACAGTTCTTTACCTTAACTTGACGTTAGAATAAGCATTTACATTATTTTGGAGACAACCAATAAGTCATGCAAGACTGGTAAAATAAAATGTTAAGAAAGGTTTGATTGAGTACATAATCCCAAATAACTAAAATGTTAGTGGATATCGTTTAAGACTTCGAGAACAGCTGCAAAACCTTGCGAATTCATACAAGCGATTTCCTGCTTTTTGAGTCAGCGTATCACTTGAAAATAGTAGAAAAATAATATTTTTGTATCTGTAACATTTAATCAAATTCAACTAAAAACATAAAAATGAAGACTCAAAATAAATGTATGAGTCAAGACATGGTTGTAGGAAATCTCATTATGATCTAGACAAGAAATGAAATTATATTTCCATTAGGAAAAATTTAAATATATCCAATTGTTCATGAGGCAGGGGATCTAATAATGTGACTTTATTAAAGGAAAATAAGCTAGGGAAGGCCAATTATTAGTCAAGACTATGCCTTTTATAAAACAAAAAGTTTGAAAGAAAAACTAAGAATAATATACAAGACAATGGTGAGAGCTGTGTGCATGTGAATCAAATTAGAATTAAAAATGATGCAGTAAACTCTACAGGTTAAATGCTGTAGAAAATGAATTTTTGGAAACGATGTTGTCAGTATACTGCGATAGAATACTAAACGAAGAGATTAGACAGATAATAATGATTGAGAGACAAGTGATCGAAATACTTAGAATCCAAACCAACTCCAATGGTATGCAGAATGCATGCTGACAGAATATCAAAAATTATCTTTAGAGTAGATCCCTTTCGAAAAGAAAGCAGGAAGGTGAGGGGAAATCTTGTAAGTACGTCATCGGTTGACAATGAAAGGCACAAAATGAGGAAAGATGCCTGACGGAATAAAAAACATTGGTGTGTAGATTGCAAAAAACCGTCATTAGAACTGTAAAATACTCGGCAAATTAATAATAATTACCTTAAACTCCAAGTGGAAGTACGGATAATGTTTGGCACAAGTAAGCGGGACAAGATCTTAGCGATCTGCTGGAATATAAACAAAACCAAAGTTACATTTCTTATTTGAAAAGATTAAATGAAAACAAAGAAAATTTGATTATTTTCTAGAGAGTCCTTTAGATAACAAATATCAGATATTACTCTATTTGGTATTTATGATATTTGTAAACTTTATCCATTTATCAGCATGATCAGCACCAGTAGGAACAACTATTCTTCCAGATTGACAGGTCGGAAAGTAAATATTGTATTTAGGTAAACAAAAAAGATGATTGAATTATGTTTTTCGAAAAATTGACCCAGGACTGAAGTAAGAAAAGAAAACTAGCACAAATAGTAGAATTCACATTTCTTGTATGTATTTTGCAATGAATAATGTCAATTCCACAGTCAAATCTATTTCCAAAATCCACCAATAACATATGTAGGTCTCTTTAACCTGGAAATCTTTCACTTTAGCGGCGATAACATAATTCACCGGAAAGTGTTCACGGCAGTTTATCGACGAATGACAGAAAATGTCCATTACAATAGCCATTAGGACTTCTGATGCAGTATTCCAAAGGCAGTTTTTCAAAACTCAGACATTTTGTTCTCATTACTCCTCTCATGGTATACAGCATGTATTCTCAAGATTCAATGTTGAAATATCAATGTCTTTCAGGAATCCTAGACTTAAGTAAAGGAACGCAATGGTGACCTGGGGTTGGTTACAGACCCCAACAGCGATAGCGCACATTTCTCCTTCCTCCCGACCTTGCATTAGTGGTCGCCGAAATGCTTTTGTTCAAATGCCAAATGAATTATAAATTTGAGGTTATTTCGTTATTATTTAGATTTTCTTTGTAAAATCGTCTCTGCGTGAGATATACTATATACGAACACAAACTATCAATCAATGACAGTACATTTTAAAACGTTACATTGTAATATAGTAGCAATGCGTTTCAACAATAATAAATATTAGTTATAGTTTAAATTCATTCTTAATTCATATTATAAATACTTTAATTAAATTACTTTATAAATATTGATAACTTAAATGAAATTTTCCCAAATAAAATTAATTGCTTATTTTGTTTACAATATTTATTAACAGTCATTAAAAATTATGAATATGCAGTGCAATATTACTGAAGATGCGTTAGTGAACACATATCAATAAATTGGCAATTTATGAATGCAAATGTAGAAAATAGAAAATTTTATTTGCAGCAATATTTTTAGAAGAGGTTCCCTATTCATTTCTAACGATTATCGTGACACAGGTTTCGAAGTTTGACAAAATTTTTGAAACGTGGCTAACAATTACAATTTTGAAATAAGAATTTGACGGAGAATCTGGCAGGATTCTTAATGGATTAGCAAAAACAGTGTTGCATGGTCTGCTTATCTAGAAAGTGGAGTGTAACATTCCGATGACGTGTAAAACTTTGTATTATTGCATTGCTCAAATCTCTCAGAAAAATAAAAATATCGTAATGTAAAAATATACTTGCTATAATAATATAAATATATTAATTTCATTTACGTTAGTTGAAATCATACATAAATTACATGTAAGTAATATATTGATATGAGTGTGTGTGTATGTGTGTGTGTGTGTGTGTGTGTGTTCCTCCAATGTTTCACGCAATAGACAAGCTAGTGTTTCTACCTTTGCAAACATTAAGATATTAAAATGTTATATAAAGTCATATGTCGATTTTGATTCTCCTTTTAAAAATCCTCAAAGACTAGGTATCACATATGATTTTTAATAATGCAGTAAGAACTCCATGTAAAATGCAATCACCTAACGTTAGATTGAAGAGGTAATTAATTGTGATCCCCAAAACAAAGATCAATAATCATTCATTTGCTTACAGCTGCGCTTGCAATCATAATGTCTGCAGTAGAAAACTTTCATTGCTTGACTAAATTAACTAAATCCTTTAAGTTATTTAGTATTTTTACATATCAAAACTATTTATTACAATATTAATATGTCCGCGACCATATAGTATTTTTAATTGGGTCATCTGAGAAATTGATGATGAAGTATTTCACAACTGAAAGCTGCTATCTCGGAGACGTGTTTGTGAAACTGACTCTACAACGTATTTCTTTAAGTTATTAATTTTTCTAATAAAATAACTAGGTTAGACAATGCATACAATGCAAATTATTTGCATTTTATATTAAATATTACAATAATAAACGACGAAATGTAGACATGGAGCTTAATAGTCGTTGTCCAGTGTTATTTTTGCAAAAACCCGTTTTATAACAGTTTTAAAATATGTTTTACTGGGAAATTGCATGCCTTTATTTATGTAATTAAATGTATATACAAAAATTTATGTAAAACTGTTGGTTGATTTAATATTTATATTCAAATATTTACTATAATATAACTCGCCATCACCGCCATTTTGTAATGTTCAAGATGAATAGTCCCGCCTCCCTGAAATGAAGCTAAAGCTGATTGGTCAGCTCGATCCCGCAGGGCGGGGCAGGGGTCGGAAAACTCTGGTAAAGTTCGGCTCAGGACATCGCCCATTTTTTGTGCAAGCGAGGGTACCTAGATAGAAAGAATCGTGGTTTCCCAAGAAATATGAAAACAGTTGAATGGTGCTACATATTCTCTTATCGAGGGAATTATGAGAGGAAATTATGAAAGAGAATTACGGGAGGGAAATATGAAAAGACAAACCGAGTCAAGTCAGCATGTGGTAAATTAGTAAATAGGTAAATCTAAATCAATTTTATTAGGTAAAAAATAAAAATCATGTAAGTGCCACGGGCTTTTACTGGGTCTAATGGGCTTTGGCGTTAGAAAGGCCTCCGGCCAAAGACCCTCGGGCTTTTTGTCGCCGCTCGATCGTTAGAACCACTACATCACCCTTGGTGCGTAAATAACTATTGTTTATTTATCGTGTATTTTATTTTGCGGCGGTTAGCCGTAGTTTCGCACTCTTCTGTCGTCCCCGGCTTCTTTTGAAGGCTACCCCCGGCGCGGTTCCACGAAACCTGCCAGCATGCCCTTGAGCGCCTGGGTGTTATTCGCACGTTCTCCGCCAGACGCCTGTCTCATTTCACAAGAATACGCTGATAGATCAGAGCATGCGACGCCCAATTCCCACGAGATGATCCTTTATTGACTGATTATTTCGTGTTTGCCGACGCTGATTGATCAGAACATTCTTGTTGGGAGAACTCGAGATCCCCTTTGGGAACGGAAAATTGCTGGATGGATTTAATTTGAGCAGGCACCTGCCAGGATTGTTTTACATACCACAAGTATGATAAGGTCACTGTGAGATTTTCTGCTCTTCGAAATTCCATGCGCCGCAACAGGATTGAAACCGCGCGCTGATGGTTTCAGAGCTCAGTAAACTAACCACCCGCCCACAGACGCGCAATTGACACGAGATGATCCTTTATTGATTGATTATTTGGTGTTTCCCGGAGCGTCAACGGCTATCAGTTCCTTAAGTGTAGTGCATGGTTTTCCTCTGAAGGTACCGTCAGCTGGGCACCGCCCCAACCGAGAGGCGCTCTCAGCTCTCTACTGGTCTCCTAAAGTGTGTGGTCGTGTAGTGCACATTAGTGTGTGTAAGGCGTGGGAGGAAGAGGAAGGTGAAAGGAATACGAAGAAAAGATCGCGCGCGGTTCGTTACCTGCTTATTAGGGTACTGTTCCTGGCATTCGCCTGGTATTGATCGGAGAAACCACGGAAAACGGCCGATCAGAGCAGCCGGCCGCTAGAATTCTCCTCCAGACAGTGACTGAATTCGATCTAGCTATCTATCTAGTATCCTGCCACCGTCGGGACTTGAACCCTAGGTCCTCCGAGGCAGTGCAGAGATATCGGTTGATGCCCTGAGCCATCTAAGTCGGTTCGCCCTTCGAAATTCCACACGCCTGAACGGGATTGAGGCTGCGCACTACGAGTTCAGAGGCAAGTAAGTCAATCACGCGCCCACTATCGCGCGATTAAAACAAATGATCCTGTATGTACGTCCATATTCCACATACCAAGTTTCGGGGTGCAGTAGGGGTCTATGTAAAAGTAAAAGTGCTCGTCCCACATCGGCTCCTTCTTGTTCGCCACCGTCTGCGTGCGCTTCACTCCGTTGGGGGTGCCTGGAATGCGCAGCAGCAAATACGGGTCCGGCGACTCCACTGGAAACCACAAAGATATTGTGAGAATGTGATGAGGTGTTGGTGAAAGTAAAGGAAGAAATATTTGAAGTCACCTTTGTCAGTTTGAATTCCCTTCACCCGAAGCCCCAGAAACAGATTTAAAAAGCCCCTTTCAAACTTCCCTCTGTGCACATTCTACGGACTCTCGCCACATAATGCGAGGTAAGCGGCTCAACTTTCTCTGTTTTACTTTTTGAAATTTCTTATTTTATTGTTTTTAAACAAAAATGTAAATTTTCATTTCATTATTTATATATCTCTTTTATTGAAAAAATTGTAATGTTCAATGTAATTTATTAATTACTATAATTTATCATTGAATTATTGTTTATATTTTTTAAGATTTTTATATATTTTGTACATTTCTAACTATGATGGCAAGCCGTCGAAAGCCGGTCCGATTAAATCTAAGTTGAGAAGACGACTTTAATTATTTCATCTATAAAATATTTTTATTTAGTATTAAAAAATCTCCTACATATTCATGGAGATAGAGTGACGTAACAGCTAATGGTCGTGGCTATCAATAGGGTACGCAAATCAACGGTATGCTAGTTGTTCGTTGTTATTATTGTGAAGAGAAGGTAAGATAATTCTAATATGGCACGTGTGATTTTCGTAGCTTCTGAGTCAGGTAAAATTATTCCTTCTTATGTGTATAAAGGTCAATCTGCAGTATCAAAATACTTATTGAGTGATGACAACAATATTTACAGAAAATTATTTTGCTTATTTTAAAGTAGAACTTCAATCGTGGCAATAACGAGTTACTTTTTCAAAGAGAAACTAGTGCTACAGCCTTTTTCGTAGAAAAGTTTTCTAATTTCCATGATGTGGGCTGACTTTAGGGACTTGCCCCATCCTCTAGCTCTATCTATCGTCGTCCAAAGAACATTTTTCTGACATTTTCTCAACTTTTCGGTTTCCTGATTGTGGAACCGAAATATTATTTTAAGAATATTAAAGAAGAGTACAACCTCTTTCTAAATGGCAATTTTCATTCAAAAATACCGGGTATCTCCCACTTATGGGGCACCCCGCCAGCCGGGACAAGCTCTAAGCTCCCGACCGATCTCTCAGCGTATATGATAGTGTGGTTCATGTCAGTGTTAGTGCGTGTAAGTAAGGAGTGAAGATAGGACAAGGAAGGGGAAAGAAAGATCGCGCGCGCGGTCAGTGACCCGTTTATTAGGGTACCACTCCGGCGTACGCCTGGTGTTGATCAGCGTAACCACGGGAATCTACAAATCAGAGCAGCCGGCCACTGGAAATCTCCTCCAGGTAGCGACCGAATTCGACTTAGCTATCTAGTTAGTGTCGAAAATCTTGTCACAGTCGGGACTCGAACCTAGGACATCCAGTTCAGTGGAACTGCAGTAACATCAGTTGATATCCTGTGCCACCTCTCCAGGCTTGTTCTTTAGTACTAATATCAAATAACATTTAAGAGGTTATAATGTGATATGATGGCTTACTGATGTCCCGGAACCAGCCTTTGGTGATGCCTTTGCCCCGAATGACGTGCACGTCCAGCAACTGGGCCGGCCGCTTCTGCACCTGCAACACCCCGTTCGGCTGCCCCGCTGCCCCCGGCGTCCCCGCCCCCCAGCCTCGGCGCCCGCCCGCCTTCGCCATTGCCTGGCGCTTACCTCGTACAGTTTGAACGGGACACTCCTGCGAAACAAACGAACATGGCGATAATGATGATAACAATGATAGTAGTAATAATAACAATAATAAAATAATAATAATAATAATAAAAGAAATAATACATGTATATGAAATTATGGATCGATTGTCCGACTTTGCCGGCTAGCTAACTGTGTCCCCATTCCTGGCCCATGCCTAGTTGAATTCCCACACTCGAGGGGCAAGAGAGGCATGTGGCAAAAGTGACTTATTCCCTTCACCATAGCTAGAAAATGCGGCCTGACTGAGCTTTCCTTCGTCACTCAGGTATTGAAACTGACAGGTATTTAAAGGGAAGCTACAACTCTGTTTATGACCCGAACGAAAATCGAACCCGGGTTCTCACCACAAAAAGCTAGTACGCTACCCACGAGGCACCTTAGGGCTTGTAATAATATTAGTAATATTAATAATAACAATAATAACAACAACAACCTAACAACTTTTGATCGTACTTCACATGAAATGTAAGACCATAAATGTTAAAGAAATTGTGGAGAGACAAAACTCTCCCCAAACAATATCAAAAAAATATAGGCAAGGTGCAGATCAATAAAGACAATCAGTTTATGGCTTAAAAGGAGAAGATGAAGCCAGAATCGGAAGTAGTTGTAATGGCTGCCCATGATCAGCCGTTGAGAACACAACATTATGATAAAGCGATTCTCAAAATTTCCCAAGACCACATTTGCTAGGAAAAACCACATTTGCTAGGAAGAATCAGCAACCATTGATAATATCGTCTCACCTGGCCTAAATCTAGCAATGGCCGAATACTTTAAAACATATTATGTGTAGTTACTTCCTTTGTCAGTTCTGTTACCCCTCGAAGTTCCAAACACAAGCTCCAAGTGATATGAACTCTCACCAAAACCGGTGACGTCTGCTGACTGGGTACAATATTGTACGATCAACAAATTCAAACTAAACGCACGATAGCGGCAAACAAATCGGATATTGTTATCCGAGTTTTGGAGAAAAACTCTCTACTTGTAGATATTGTTTTGCTGTGCGATTAAAACGTCGTGATCAAGCAGGCAGAGAAACGTCTTAAAAGCAAAGAGTTTGGAAATCGAGACCAGACGAATGTGGGTCGTAAAACCACTGGTCGTCACGATAGTTATCGTAGCTCTGTGATTTGTTCCGCAAAATTTGTGTAATGATTTGGCTACATTCCCAGTTCTTTTAAAAGACTGGGAAGGGCACGATATTGCTTTATTGGGAACATATTTTGCGCAAAGTATTGTAGAGGCATCGACAATCTGAACTGACTCATAACATCTTTAGTCGTGAATTAGAGGAATAATAATAATAATAATAATAATAATAATAATAATAATAATAATAATAATTAATTCAATTTGTAACTTATTGACGTTTCGAGTCCAAGTAAGCCTGAGAAACGAATTCTTAACTAAAATTTCTTAAAATGGATCTAAAACAAATAGCAAGCTTCACAACTGTTTAGATTAATTGATCTTGTTGCATTCTACTCATTAGATACCGTCTGATTAAAATACGTAAGTGACTGTCATTTTGAAGACACCGTCGCATTGTCTTAGACATTTTACAGTAATAGTGTACTCATAATTACTTAAGTCAACTTTTTTACTTTCCGCACTTACTTCATAAGAAAGAAAATTATGTAAATGTGCTGGAAAAGGCTAATTTTAACAGAAAAACTCTTATTGTCAGCTCTGGTAACAAAAAAGTGTATAAATCCTGTTGCTATAATGTAAATGACTTCCTCTAACATGTGATGTACCCCGAATTCATGTTTTATGGGTCCTTGATACCGAAAAATCAATTGACAGCAAAATGTCTGTCTTTCCGCCTGTCTGCCCGTCCGTCCGTCTGTGCTCAATGCTAGCGCCTATCAACAAAATACAAATAATTCAGAGCAAATACTACTCGCGCAACTTTTCTTGAACGATGGATTGAAGAAATGCGAGAGGAGTGGGGGTATTAGTCACAAAGTCGGCCACTAGAGTATTTACAGCATTGCTAACCTCTGGGAAATCAAAGCCAACCTGCTACGTGTGCGGTCAGATCATCGTTCTGGGTAGTCAACAGCAGCGAATCTAGATAGAAGTTTTAGGTGCCTCCCTTGAAGGTCCTGGACCTGCCTCAGCCATTTCTTTAGATAATGGCAATAAAGCTGAACAGGAGTTGTCGACTGTGAAACAACTAGCTTTGACTAGCTTCTGTTTCGCGCCAACGAAGTTTTAATGTGTGGAATGTTGTCATCATTGCTCGCTGCGAGCTTTTGCCTTCAACTGTTTAGTGCGCATTCATTTCCAATAAACAATTACACCAGGAACCCATCGCCTAACCTAAAACCCATCGCATACCACATAGCTTTTCTTGCCAATAATTTCTATTCAAACCTACACTTCATTCATCAAGAAAGATGCATTAACATACAATGAAAACCCAACTAGAATAAAGAAAATAGATAAACCATCCATTCTTTTCTCCGCATATTTTGCAATAATAATGATTTTTAGAGTCCTCTATGAGCCCCTTCGTCAATTGCAGCTTAGATGAGATTTAGTTTACAATAAGTTAGTTTGCAGTAAGCACAACAATACAAATGAGTTTCGTATAACTGAACTTTGAAAAAAAAATCCTATAAAAAACTAATGGTTCTAAAACAGCACGTGCTCTCTCGCCCTATTTTCACGCAAAATTACGCGAAAAGTATTCAAATTTCCAAAAAATTGTACATGACCTTATTTCAAAATCTGTAGTAAGACGCCGAAAAAAATTTGAATTTTTGCAATCTTCGAAAATTCATCAAACATGAGACATGCAGCAATCTCTTAAACGTCCCTTATACTATCCAACCAAAAAATAATAAAAAAAGATGGAGCCATTTGTTTGAAAATTTGTAAAATGTCCCAGGGGCTTCATGCAAAGTGTCCTCAGAATTAAAATATTAATTTCAAATTCAAGAGGACGCGACATAAGGCAGATCGATTGGAGAATATCAGTTATGGACAAAATCATCTGAACTGTTTAACCGCTAGCGTGGTTCACAGACGGACGGATGGATACACAAACAGACAGACAGACAGACATACAGACGAACAGACGTTTCGCCGTCAATCAATGTTTTGCTATCAAGGACAAAACATGGATTCTCGCTACCCCACGTGTTAGAGGATTTTTTCTGTATTTAATAATTGGATTTATCCACTTTTCCGTTGCCAGAGCCTTGTAATAAGTTATTATAGATACGGCGAAAATTCGCCGTTTCTTTCGCGCAGCATTACATAACTTTCTCTCTACTCCATAGCTAGAAAGTAAAAATTTTAAAAAGGCTAGGGCCTAAACCATTCAGCCAATTTTCTCCAAAATTGATACTCCTCGATCGATGTCAACGAATTGGAAGCTTTGGGAGTTTCGAATGAATATTTGGATTTTTGAGGATACTTTACAAAAATCCTCAAAAACATTTTAAAATTTTTCTAAAAAATGTCACAATTTTTTATTAAACTTTGTCCTCAGATAGGATTCTTATGAGAATGTTGCAGGTCTCATATTCGTTGAAATTTCGAATTTTTCAAAATTGCAAAAGTAATATTTTGGCACCCTCTCCTACAACTACAATATTGAAGGAGATTTCATTTTCGTAATGAAATCTGTTCTTGAAAAACAAATTTTGATATTAAAAGACAGATCTTAAAAAAGGTTATGTTCAGTTTTTCGAAAATATGTTTAGTTTTCGTGTAATTTTGCGTGAAGTATATGAATGTCAATTTTTTCTCAAAAACTGCACGAATATTTTTCTTTAGTTTCTCCTTGTATGTATCAAGGGACGGTAACAGTAATGTACGTCCTAATAGACGAGAAATGTTACATTACAAGTCAGATGTTTCCAGCCGAGGTGACGACGTTAGGACCGGAGTCTGGTAGTTCTAACGAGTAATGTAACATTTCCACCCATGTATCGTAATACGTTTTATTTCATACGATTTCCCATTTCCTCACTTTTATTTTAATTTCATATTGCAATATTTCACGATACATGAATACTGAGAAAAAATTGTTCACCGCGCCGGAATCCACTAAAATCTTCATACCTCCGAAACAATTGCAGTGCACTGAACATTTTAAAATTCAAAGACAAAGAGATGGTTTTGAAATCGATAATAGATTAATCCAAAGAAGCAAACGAATAATTAATTCCTCAGAAATCGAATGTAAGATATGAAAAAGAATATGAAAAATGTGTTGCTGTAAAAATGCAAACAACATATACATGGTTAATGAGAATGAAATGTTAGCTAACTTATTAGACTTTGTTCTCTATTTTTGTCATCATATGATTTTGTTATCTACATTTTTCATGAATAAATGTATGTTTCCTTCCCATTATTGTAATCAAATACATCGTTGGTTCTGGCCCGTAGTTATAAAACAAATCAGAAACGTTGGTACAAAATTTCCGAGTTCACAAGTTGGTATGAGATTTCTTTACTGTACACTGTACCGTAAAATCATACTTTACGGCCTACTTTTAGGCTTGTAAACAACCAAAATGTGACATAATAAGAAACAAACATGTTTTTTTGTTTTTTTTTAAATTGGTTTATTTAAGGTCGCTTCAACATCTAAGGTCATTAGCGACTACTATTGCTGTTAACGGTATGGTAACTATGTGGATGAAACGATATGGTGACTGATGATAAGGGGTGAAAGGACGAACACACAATTACAACCATGCCCGAGGCGGGACTCGAACCCGCGACCCTTCGGTCCGAGATCACTACGACACTACTGCCTTAGCGATCTCGGCCACCGGGCCGGCAAACAAACATGTTGTTAGTCCCATTTTCGACGATTTCTTGGTATTTTCTAAAATTGCTAAAAACGAACATTTCAAAACTACAAAATTGAAGCTAGAGATTTTTGCCTGAGACAAATTATGTTCTAGAAAATCAGCTCTTTAATGAAGGTCAACGTGTTTAAGAAACGAGTAGTTTTCGCATAATTTTTGCGTGAAATTAACGCAATTTATTAAAACAATTCTAAAAAACACTCCCAATGTACTCTTCACAATTTTTGCACTGATAGAAAAAGGAACGCTAAAAGAATGGCGCGGGTCTAATTTTCGTTGAACTCAAATTGGATTGGATTTTCAATCAATCAAATCCGGGAATCATGGATTTACACGATTCCTCAAATCAATCAAATCCAGGAATCATGGATTTTCAAAAATTGCAAATATAGAAATAATACGAGAAAGTATGTTTTATTGTAGCAGCACTAGTGAAACTAAAGTGCACGTTTCGTCTTGTTTCTTTACACATAAATATACGTACTCGTCGTTCCAGAGGGCGCTATGGATCCGATGGATTTCGTTGAAAAAGTCGCTGTCTTTTTGCTTAACCGGCGGCTTGGTGAGAGCATCTTTCTGTGCGTATTGGAGCGGGATTTTTTTCAGAGATTTGATGGCGAAGGGCATTATGCGAGATTTAGGCAGCGGGGGCGGCTCTAAGCTCGTCAGCGTAGTGCGGATCGTCGGGTCAGAGAAGGCGGACGAGACTCTTTCCTTTGACGCCGGGGAGTGCAGCACGCCGTGCCCGAGGTGGCAGGCCGGGCGTTCGGGCCCGTGTCTCGCTTGGCACTGGCGCCCGCCATGGCAGGCTTCACGACTGGGCCCGACATTCCGCCGACTCCCTACGCCGCACCCAGCTCCAGCCCTGCGCACAGGGGTCGAAACAATACATTACTTGAACTAACCACAAGTTTTGACATCAGGGTAATCCTTATCCCTATTTACAATTTGAGTAACTGCGAGTGTGCGGATGTGTATGTGTGTGTGGTTCCGTCACTCGCGGTTTGACCACTTCCATGGACTAAACAATGCATATAAGGTGTCATTCGACGCGTCTTGATTTTTTGATGAGGATCTGCTATTATTTCTTTTTACATTTTATTTGATGTCGCTTTTTAACTACAATGGTAATCAGTGATATCATATTAAATTTACATTTACATTACTTTTTACGTTACATAAAGAAGCTTATATTTTAGTTAACGTAAGAGAAATATTGTCTGTATGTGTGATTAATACATTCAATTAGTTTAACTGCCCATTTGTGTATGGATTCGGCCAGAAGTTTTTAAGAAATTTCCAGAAACATGTTTTTGCGTGTTTAGCGCTGAGATCTTAGTACAAATGAAACCAACGCCATATAAAATAGATCTGTGTAGGTGGCATTGGTTAAACCACTGTACCAATGGCAATTTGGTGGCACAACGACGCCATATTTATCTTTCATGAGGATGGAGCACTTATTGTTGCCACTTCTAAGTTAAACAAAAGAATCGCACGACAGATTTCATTTCACTTTCATTCGTATTATCATTTGTATTTATAAAAATAAATTTGCAAAAAAATCTACGAACAGCATTGCCTTGGAACATTAAATTGGGTGAACTTCAAGTAAATACAGAGAAAACCAGACCGTGGGGAATATTAGAGAATGAATAGTCATGTATGTTCTTGGGTTGACTTCTCACATTTACATTCTTACGTGCAAATACCGATTTTAAACTGAATGTGACAAACAATTTATTCTTATTAAATTTAACTCATACCTTGTACACAATCATGCAAAAAGTAGCTTTTTAATGTCCATATAGATTCGCCTACAAATCAACTAATAGAACAATTGCGCAAGTAGAAGTGTACGCAAATTAGACTGAGTCTGTAGAGATTCTTCCAAAATAGTTCCCTCTTCCAAAATAGGGAACAAAAATATAAAAGTGTTAAAAAATGAAGTTGTAGAAGATTTTGCAACAAGTTTCAGAAGTAATTGAGAATAATCTTTTTTGTTGTTTTGTTTTTAACTTGCTGCGTGTACTATTTGACACAATCTCCAAGCCCCTTAAGGGGTATTGAGCGCTTTGCGCTGGGGAGTAATCCTCCATTAACTTTTTCTTATGTCATGTCACGTTGCAGTCAGTTGTCAAGAGGCGGCGTTCGCGCCTCCTGCTACGTGCTCATGCGTCACTACCCAGCGGTCCGAATTGGGAAGAATAAGGATAAGGGTACGGTTAGGACACTTCATAGGGTTAGACTAGCCCTTGGGAAACAGCCAAACTCGTTTGGTTGGAACAAATTTCACACGAGATTCGACGGGAATCGAACCCGGACCTCAGTGGTGAAAGGCTAGCTTCGCTATGTGCCACGAGCGAGCCACAGAGAATCTCATTAGAGAATAAGTTGAAGAACAGCTTACACGTGATTTTTTGTAAAGAATGCACCTACAAGTAAATTGTTGAAACGCTGTGAATTACTACACTCACTTCCCGGATTTTCCTTGAACTTCTGCGACTTGATTCATCAGAATGACAATAATAACACCTAATTTTGTAATGAAACAAAATTAAAACAAGTATTTTAATCACTACTATTTCATGTTACTTCCTACTAGTTGAATGTGGCGCCCCCGATGCTGTAACCTGTTTTAAAAGTATTTTTCAGGTGTTGAAAATGTGTCATGCACAGCTTTGTTCAAATAGGTTCTTAGAATCTCTGACATTGGACATACCAATGAATCGTAGTAACTGATCATGTTTTACTACTGTTCGAAAATTCCCAACCCCCAATAGCCTAATATGTTATCTCTATACGGGATAGGAACTGATATTATAGCAATTTCAAAATTATAAAGCAGTAAAAAATACTTGTAGGTATGAATGATACTCAATAGTTAGAACTTAGTAGTTACATTTCTTACGGTATTTTCTATAAGACAAAAATGCACATAAAAATCATCTGTAAACTGCTCTTTAGCACTATTCTCTAATAAGATCATTCTTAATTAGTTCCGAAAATTCTGTAGTAAAATCGCCAACAACTACATTTTATTCTTTCCAGGATTTGCGTAACACTTCCATATTTTTGCCCTCTAATTTTTAAAGAGATTACAACTTCACAAAGTCAGTATACTTGTGTTCACTTTTACTTTTGCAATTGGCCTATTTATCGTTTTGTAGGCAAATCTATATAAACATTAAAAGACGTCTGTTTTGTATGTTTAGTGAATAAGGTGTTAGTTACGTTTTAATAAGAATAAGTCGTTAGTCACATTCATTTGAAAATAGTAATTTTCACGCTTAAGAATGTAAATGTGAGAAGTCGAACATAAGAACGTTAATGTGCTTCTATAGCATTACTCACAGTTTGTTTTTATCCATATATACTTGAAAAACAAGTTTAATAAGTTCCCAGGCAATTCATTTCGTCGGTTTTGCCAATTTATTTACAAAAATACGTTAATAAGGACGCAAATTAAATAAAATCTGCCGCACGGCGATTCACATGTCATATTCAACGCCACGTACATAGATCTGTTTGTGTGGGGCGTTGGCTTAATTTCCGCCATTCTCACTAACATGGCACCGCTAAAACACGCAAAAACAAGTTGGAAAGTTCTTAGGATCTTTTGGCTAGATACAAAAACAAATTTGCAGATAGCTCGCTCGTGGCACATAGCGAGGTCGCTAGCCTTTCACCACTGAGGTCCGGGTTCGATTCCCGTCGAATCTCACGTGAAATTTGTTCCAACAAAACGAGTTTGGCTGCTGCACTAGGGCTAGTCACAACCCCTGTGAAGTGTCCCCGCCCCTATCCTTATTCCTTTCCAATTCTGGCGGCTGGGTAGTGATGCAGGAGGCGCGTACGCGTAGATGCTACCTGGCGGTCCTCTTGACAACTGACTGCGCGTGACGGACATGACAAACTAAAATAGTTAATGGAGGATTACTCCCCAGCGCAAAAGCGCTCAACGCTCCCTAAGGGGCTTGGAGACGCGTTGCGTCAAATTCCAGACGCAACAAATTAAAAAAAAAAGATCCCCATCAGAAGATCGAGACGCATGAAATGGCACCTGATATGGCTCGATTGGTGCACAGGAAGTGGTCTAACCGTGAGTGACGGATCCGTGCATACACACACACACACACACACACACACCACACTCGCAGTTACTCAAATACTGTATAGGGATGCTCGAAAATGGTGGAACCTCGCAACTGTAATACATTTAAAATTTATTTTTATTATAAACTTGCTAAGCACAAGTAAAGCACTTAACTTGAAAAATCCCGCCGAAGGCTAGTTATAACGATGCTTGACTGGATGGCAGATAAATACAACCCTGATCCAAAACGTGCTGCCTTTGAGTGGTGCTCTTAATCGCGGCATTCACCCAACCCTAGCAGTACCTTCGCAACATTTATTTTGCATTTGAACAGTGCCCATATTTAATTTCCCTGAAGCATGAGAAGGCTAAAAGCGGCGTACTCCTTCAATTCAAAATACTTTAGACCACCTGGCAACACTGATCACAAATAAACCTTAGGGCCTTTTTTGCATTCATATAAAGGTAAGAAACGGATCCGTGGTCAGCGCACACGGTCTGAACATAACGGCACCGGTTCGGAAGAGCATCCTTCTTCAAATTGGATGGCAATTTTAGACAGCATTTCTTCCTTGCACAGACAGCCTTTCGGTGTATTATGCTGTAAGCTACAATCCTCGTGATTCACAGCCAGATCCTTGGGGTCTGCCCAGTAAGACATACGCATTGAGTGAGTATTAATGATTCCGACCGAAAACGTCTGAGATTATAAGTTCGTAAGTGTAGTGGATGACCTACATGTTTGTGGGGGTTTACCCACTCAAGACATCTCTACGCCCCTGGCGAGACTAGCTTTAAGGTAGCTGTCTACCTGACCAAAAAAATTAGAATTTTGGGTCTATTTTGCTTTCCATTGTACTTTTGATTTCTTCTTGCTTTTAGAGATCAAATTTTTTAATTTAATTTGTTTATAAATAATTAGCAAAAAAGCAGGTTTTCACTTCAAATATCATAACTCTTCGACAAATTGATATATTTTTATAATTCTTTTTTAATTAAAACACAATTGTATATTCAGTGAATGAAGTACAAAGGTAAAGGTACTGTGAAAACTAAAGAGTCACAATTTGATTATTTGAGAAAAATAAGAGTTTATAAATGTATTCTGGACATTTCTGTTCATAAAACTGAAACCTTTAGTTACAGATTATATATTCTTGTCCATTCACTACAGCAAATCATGGATTACACGCTTCAAATAGAATGATATTATTATCTTTAATAGTTTATGATAAATGATGCTTGACATGCATAAATGTGCTGATTCCCAATTCTGGAAAATGCATCTGAAGTTCACTCGCTAAGGGCTTGACAGTTGACACTCACTTAGAAAGAATTATTTGTTCAAAAACTAAGAAACGTAGCAAGAAACAGTTTCAAGCATTTCAAAGAGAATAAAACAGAGCATACCACCCAATAAAATTTTAAAAACACAAAATTTCATTTTTCACATTTTTCACAAATCACATTTTTCATTTTCAGGTAGACACCTACCAATTAGTAGCAATTGGTTAGCATCCAATTGGTCTCCCGGTTTGTGTGGTAGTGTATTGCAAGTGTCAGTGGCAACGATGTTGCCGCTGAGCTATCTCATACGGTGTATACGCGTTAAAATATGATGGGAATGATGTAACGACGATGACTAGGAACAGGCGATAAGGCGAGTAACAACTTTTAAGATGACTCGAAGTGGGAAACTGGAGAATTCGTAGGACACCTAGCACTAATATCTTTTGTCCTCATCGCGAGAAGTGGCTGAGAGCATCAACTAATGTCACTGCAGTGCCTCTGACCGGGGTCCTAGGTTCGAGTCCTGACAAATTTCAATATTTGAAAATAAAAGATCCTAACATTGTTTACCATTATTGAAGGGTAAAAAATACTAAGATCGGAAGAATGAAATACCGTTTGAAATTAGTCTAGTATGACAGGAAATATTTAGATTTGGTTATTTGATTTTATTCATTGGCAAAATAGTTGATTTATTTGTTTCTTAATTTTTTTAAATCACCTATTCATTTATTATTATTTGTGAGCTAAGTCACAAAACATTCAAGCTACAATCAATGACAGCCACAAGATGAGTTTATATCCAGTCACGCTCACTTCCTCAGTTCAATAAACCTTTTCTTTTTCCATAGACACTGTTCAAAACTTTTCTTATAATGTCCGATAATAAAATAATTCTTTGGTGACATTTTTTGTGATTTAAACTGAACTACTTCACAATAATTTCAAAGAGTTGCAAATGTATTTTTTTAGTGAAGGCATTAGATTATTATTTATTTACTCTACTACTAAATATGGTCCTCTGAAGGTTTCAAGACCGAAACTCATTAATACATTTTTCGTCAATGAACATCACATTAAAATTAAATTGGAACAAGAAATATAAAAATTAATATTCCTTTAAATTATTTGTAATGGAAAATATACATAAATTGTTATTATGTTAAAAGCCGTAACTCGCTATATCTTCATCAACTTATTGATAAAGATAACCGTTAATCATTTTCGTACTTCAACTCACCTAAATACGTGCCTTACGGCATTTTCAGGCGACCGTTTATCCCTTGAGGCAAAATGTCACTTCTAATAGCTCACCATCGCACAGACACGAATGTAAACATAGCGCTCCTTGATACGTCTGCTTCTTGCCGCGCCCCCTGAAACCCGCTCTTCGGGCCTATGAACAAAAGCCTATGAACAAAAACCTATGAACAAAACCTATGAAGGAAACCTATGAACTTTTCGTTAATATATGAATGGATATCTCATGGGCTATATTGTTGCTCTATGACTTGCGGGCTTTTTCTAGGTGGCTCACAAACATTTATGAGATTATCAGAGCTAATGTCCAACACTTAAAGACTTTTTTTTTGTACGCACGTATTTACTTCTGGTCATATCATAGAGGATGCCCAACTTTAATACGGTAGTTGTGGGAAGACGCCTAAAAATTTACACTAATGCAATTTTCGATATTTTTTTGAATACGATTGTTCCTCTTTTTGGGATGCTACACATCTCAGCATGCTTATGTGTAATAATAATATTTTTTAAGAACATTCTAAAAAATTATTTTTGTGTACAATGTGTTCCTAGATACATCGTACTAATGAACCTGGGGGCAATGTAGGGAAACTGAAAAACACTACAACTGAATAAAAGTATGCTATTTTTTTCGAGGAAAGAATCTTTAATATAGATTATAATAAATAGTGTGTAGAGAATTTTCTTTTTGCTTCCCCTTATATACAACTAAACATAGATTATGTCTCGGGCTTATATTTGGTCCTCCATGTCAACTCCATAGGATGCGAACAGAAAAGACTTCAACCTAAATTATAATTCCTTCAAGTGAAGGAAACATGAAAAACAAATGCTTGCTGCCTTTGAAGACAACCAAACACAGATGGGCTAGGGATCTTCACTTTTATACCCTCCATGTCAACTTCATATGTGAAGATTTTCATCGATTTTGAATGAGTAAAGCATTATATGTGCATTTTTTACGTAATGCAAACAAAGTTTTCAAATTTTCCTTTTCTATAACTGAACTATTGCTGAAAATGAATTGATATTACGATCTTTAACATCAAACAAAACTGCACTAATTATTACTAACTGTTATTAACTAACAATTAATTGTTTCTGCTTGCGAATGAGACGTTTTACTGTTTCCTTTGCTTCGTGATGGCCAGACTACATTCTGAAACCATTTGAATTCATTAATACTACATTTAAGTACCTTGGGATGACCCTAGGTACATCAACAGAACACTGTCCCTAGGTACAACAATCTGCAATCACGAATGAACATGGCTACTGTTAATTGTAGGTTACCTGTAGGAAAGAAGTATACACCTGATTAACTACATTATATGTGTAAGTGTTGGTCACTTCAATTTTCGTAAGTAATAGAGTTATTGCAAAATTGATGAAAGAGAATGCAGAAATTCTTGCTTTTCACTCGTCAAATCTATTAAACTCATAAAATCACGGAAACCGCTCACACTACGAAATCATTCACTTGATTAATCATAAATGGCAATAGCAATGTATTGGTTTTATTTTGTCAAAAACAGAAGAAACTGTGAATTATGTATGGGGGAGAAGATTATTTGCGCACGTTTTCTTGAGTATCAGAATCCCATCCCAATATTTTAAAGATAGTTGAAAAATGAATGAAAGTTAAAACAGTAATAATAATAATAATAATAATAATAATAATAATAATAATAATAATAAAATTTTAAAAAGTGAGATATTAGTAACATTTGTAAAGCTAGACATTTTCGTTCCTGAATTATAGAAAAACTATTTGCAATGGTAAACGAACTGCAGATTTAACTTTTCTGCATTGCCAACAATATAGTCACTCACCCTCAGCTCCACTCCTACTACTACAAGCAAAAGGAGAGCTCAATAAAATGTGCGCATAGTGAAGCTACATTTACGTCCAGAAGCAAAACAAGGGGCCATCTCAGCATTTGCTCAATGGATCAGGGAAACTGGACAAAAACATGATCGAAATAGGGAAAATAACAACCCGAAAACTTCTCAAAAACACGCTTTGTCCCTAGGTATATCTTCCTTAGTACGACATTTTCCTAGACTTTGCTTTGTTTGAAAAATGGAGTCATTTTGGAGAAAATCTTGTTTATAAAATTATATTTATTTCACACATAATTACCCGAACACTACTCAATTTTGAAAAAAAATGTACAAATTTTCTTTAAGATCTAATTTTGAAGATTTCACTTCTTTAAGAAGTTTTCTAACTTCAATAATCTAGTCATAGGAAAACGGGAAAAAATTAAAATTTGCTATTTTCGGAAATTTAGAGAATATAACGAAAACCGACCAGCAGCATTTTCATTGGTGTACATTGTTCCATCTAAAAAAATATTTAAAAAACAAATTGGGAGACATTTTTCAGAAAAGTTGAAAATGTCAGAGAGGCTTCAAGTACAGAACCTCCAAAAAACAAAACAATTTTATAATAACAAAATAATAAACAACAAACTACTTTATTTTGCATGTCCCCTTTTTATTGCAATATTCCATGTATTATAAACAATTAGAACTGTTTTGTGGTACAATTATATCGTAACTAATGTAGCAAGTATTTTGAACTAATTGTTGACATTGCAATTTTCTTGTCTACTAGCTGTCATAATAAATTTGCTAAATTCCACGATATAAATCCTTTCATTGTTCTCTTCTGTCACTGCTACTTCTCCGGCTTTCGCCTGGTGTTGATCAGAGAATCCCGGAAAACTACCGCTCCGAGCACCGGCCACTAGCATTCTCCTCCAGTCAGCGGCTTTATATATATATATATATAAAAAAAAAATATATATATTATATACACTAGCTGAAGTACTCGTCATTTCTCGGGCATTGATTACAGTGAATGTTTAGACAGGAAGAGGAATTCCATATTATCATGGCCTGCGGCGGGGCCTACCTCTATCTTTTCCATTATATCCCTTCTCCGTCCTACTTCCTGGCATGTTCTGCCCGGCCACGCCACGATAGCTCCGTTTTCTCTTGACACCCATTTGCAAATTTCCGGTATACCTCATTGACTTTTCCACAAAAAAATTACATTCTTCTTATTTGAAGTTCTCGCTCCTACACATTCTTCACTTTATAACTAAGACCAATAAAAAATCTAGAAAATAAAATACTTTTAGACTCGCGTATATTATTTTGTGGAGTTCATATACTATGCCAATACTGTTCCACTCGTGAGCTTGTAGCGACTGACTGTTTAATCGAAGTATAACATGCAAGAGTTCTCGCACGGATACGCTAGTAGATAGATCCGGAGTAACAGGTATACAAGTCATAACGTAATTCATGAATCGTAATAATTAAAGTAAATGAAAATACTTGTATCTATGCTGAAAAGTAATTGTCAGTTTTTATAATTATTTTGAAGGCGATAAAAATACATGTTTCCGGCATTTTCAATATAACCATTGAATGTTTTGTAAATTGAGAATTCAGCAGTAAGTGGAACATAATGTTTCAAAAGCCTAGGGTCACTGCAAGAGTTTGATTGATTGATTTTTTCGCGTTTCCGGGCGCGTCAACGACGTTGATCATTAGTCCCGTAAGTGTAGTGCATGATTTCTCTCGGGAGATGACGGTGATCTTCCCCGCTGGATGGCGAGATCCGGCGCCGACTTACCGTCGGCTAGTGGGGTTTCCCCCTAACCAGGACTCTCCCACCAGCGGAGCACCGCCCCAGCCGGGACAAGCTCTAAGCTCCCGACCGGTCTCCCAGAATATGTGGTAGTGTAGTGCGTATCAGTGTAAGTGTGTGTGAGGGGAGAGGGTAGGACAAAGAAGAGGAAGGAAAGATCGCGAGCGGTCCGTGGCCCGTTTGTTAGGGTACTGCTCCGGCATTCGCCTGGTGTTGACCGGAGAAACCACGGAAAACTACCGATCAGAGCAGCCGACCGCTAGAATTCCCTCCAGACAACGACTGAATTCGTCTTAGCTGAAAAGCTAGTGTCGAAAATCCTGCCGCCGTCGAGACTCGAACCTAGGACCTCCCGCTCAGAGGCGCTGCAGTGACATCAGTTGATGCACTGAGCGACCGCTCCCGTTTGGAGTTAGTGTGTTGTGAAACACAGGTTTTCTTGATTGTGAACGTATCATTTGTATAGATGTCAGACAAACGAATATGGAATGTGAAGTTAATAAAAGTGAGCATTTCCTATACACTTTTCTCCTCGAGTTTAACGAGGATCCAGTGCAAAAGGAACTGCAAGAACAATTTGTGAAGTTCATGAATGAAGCAATTGCTAAAAGGACAGCACAAAAATTGTTTTCCCGCTTTGAAGCCGGACGGTTTGACTTGTCTGACGATCCACGTTCTGGAAGACCTTCAATGTCGACGAAAATCGCTTATATGTCTTGCTCCTTGAGAATCCTCGTCAAACAACGGGGGTAAGGTACAGAAATTGGGTACATGGGTACCATATGTACTAAGTGACAGTAACAAAAATCAATGAGTAAACATCTGTTTGTCATGGCTTTCCCGGCACCGGTTGGCTTGTGATTGGCACAGAGCATTCTTTTCGAACATCGTCACCGGCGACGAGAAATGCATGCCAACATAAAGAAGAGGAAAGATTGGCTCAGCTCATCAAAAACAGCAACTCCCCGCGGATGGTGCCCCTCCGCGGAAAATCATATTGTGTGTTGGTGGGACAAGGATTGCATTCTTGACCGTGCACTTCTGCCGCACTACCTAATGATTACCTCTGTTGTGTACAATGAGCCGCTAAGACGGCTTGCTGTTGCTATCGATAACAAAATAAAAATACAAGTCTTATTGCTCCATGATAACGCTCGTCCATACACAGCACACGTGACCAAAGAAGTGATGGCTAAACTTGGCTGGGGACCACTTTCTCGTCCTCCGTATTTCCCTGACCTTGCCCCCTCAGATTTCCATCATTCACGCTCTTTTTAACCACATTCAAGGGCAAGTGTTTCCTGATGGAACTTCTCTTCACCAATGACTAACCAATTTCTTCCAGTCAAAATCAAATGAGTTCTACTGGCGAGGCATTGAACCTAATCGTTAGCAGGTCATAGATTGTGCAGGTGAATACATCACTGAGTGATTGTGAATGTGAGTTACAGTGCGTGGAAGTGACAGGAAAATAAAATAATAAAATAAAATAAAAAAAATAAAATAAAATAAAATAAAATAAAATAAAATAAAATAAAATAAAATAAAATAAAATAAAATAAAATAAAATAAAATAAAATAAAATAAAATAAAATAAAATAAAATAAAATAAAATAAAATAAAATAAAATAAAATAAAATAAAATAAAATAAAATAAAATAAAATAAAATAAAATAAAATAAAATAAAATAAAATAAAATAAAATAAAATAAAATAAAATAAAATAAAATAAAATAAAATAAAATAAAATAAAATAAAATAAAAATAAAATAAAATAAAATAAAATAAATAAAAGAAAAAGAAAGGAAATAAAATGAAATTAAAGGAAAGAAAGAAAGAAAGAAAAAGAAAACAAACTAAAACAAAACAAAATATATTAAGAACCGCAGGAACTTATGCATCAATCCAAAATTTATTTCTTGAATATATCTGAAAAAGTATATTTTTTACCCAGATATCAGTACGCTTATTATAGATTCAACTAACGACGAAGTTTGTGGCTCTGAGAGAACACTATATCGCCACATGTTGTGGAGTAATGCGGAATTTCTCATCAAAACGACAAAACCTTTCGTTATCACATTGCAAATAAGAACCCTGATGTTGATATTTTTCACCCAAACTAATCCATCCTGTATAACACCTCCTAAGATCCACCGACCAAACAGTAATGAATAAAACTTTTAAATCGTTTGGAGCAGTAACTCCTCCTGTCCGCTCTCCACAATTTTTCAGAAGTATACAATTATTTTACACTTGACTCTGCACGAAATGAAAAGTTACACCTAGATGTTACACCCACAGTTCGCGGCGGACATGAGGGATTTTTATGCCAGTCGATTCAACTATATAGGTGAGTCACGTAACTTTAGCACCTCGTGTAATTTTTGAACGGTTTTTGAACGATATTGTAATGCAGTTTTCACAGACGTGCATGTGGGAATGAGGCTAATTGATGTTTGTATTCTTTTCGATTTTATCACTTGTCTTTTGCAATATGTTGAGGAACTTTGTTTTTTCAAATGGAACTATACAGTTTCACTTTCTCGTATACGTACGCATATACTGAGTAATATTCGTAGTACAGAGAAATTAATGTAATGCTGCGCGGAAAAACGGCAAATTTTCGACAGAAAAAAATGTATAGCCTGGCCCAGAAAACAAGAAAGTGGATAAATTCAGTTGCTAAATTAAGAGCGAAAAATCCTCTAACACATGGTGTAGCCAGAATCCCAGTTTTGTGTGTCCTTGATGCCGGAAAACCAATTGAAAGCAAAACGTCCGTCCGTCCGTCCGCCTGTCTCCGTGAACAATACTAGCGCGTAAACCATTCATAAGATCTTTTCCAAATTGAATCCCTTGTCAATCTGACTCTGGTTGAGGCTTTGAGATTTTGGGAAACATTCTTTAAAATTTGGGGGTATTTTACATTCAGCCCCCGAACGTTTTCAAAATTTTCTTAAAATCGGCTCCAATTTTTTTCTTTTAATTTCTTGTAAGAATAGAGTATCTCTTACTAAGGTGGTATAGGTCCCATTTTCACGGTTAGCTCTGAATTTTCGAAAATTGCAAAAGTTTGAATTTTTATCTGCGTCTTCCTTCAACTATAAAATTGAAGATAGAGATTTTTCTTTCAAATGAATTTGTTGCCAATACATAGTTCTTTCATTAAGGTCATGTAGACTTTTTTGAAGTTTTAGTAGTTTTCGTGCAATAGTGGGTGCAATATTTGTAATTTTAAAAAATTACAAAATAAGATTTTCTCAAAAACGGCTTCAAATTTTTTCTTTATATTTTTGGTTAGGGTAACGCCAAACAAACCCTATACGATGACATAAATTCCATATTGCTCTATTCTTTTGTTTTTTCACAAATTACAAAAATATAATTTTTTTACTTGTCTCTCACGTCGGTAATTTTTGCTATAGTAAGTACACGTCTTTAAATAATGTCTTACAAGGTTTCTCGATTACTTAATAGTTTTCTGCTAAAATGAGTTCAAAATTCTGCATTTTCAGAAACGTGCAAACGTCATTTTCTCGAAAATGGCTCCAAATTTTTTTTCTTCGAATTGTTTGGACGGATAGTAATAATTATACTGCTTAAGATGACACAAAATTCATTTTGGTGTATATTTTATTTTTCAAAAATGACATAAATGTAATTTTTTTCAATATTCTAACACCGTTCATGTGCATATTTCCATCGATTTGTATACGTTATTGAATTTGCGGGGAAGTGTTCAAATATCTTTAAATGAGTTTTTCGAAAACTCAATAAATTCAAAAAAAGCTTCAAATTTCGCATTTGGAATTAACCTTTTAAAAAGGCATTTTAAAATTTATATTTAGGAGAGAGAGAGAGAGAGACAGTGAGAGTTTATGTTTGAGAGAGAGAGAGAGAGAGAAACTAGCCCCATTCTCTCATGCACTTCTGTGAAAAATGCATTTAATAACTTCAACCATGAGGTGCTAAAGTTACATGAGTCACCTGTATATAAAATCGTGTGATCAACATATGTCAACATTTGTAAAAAATTAATATGAAGGGTTTCCGCCCAAGCGATTCATTTTCAATGCTCTCGATTGTTCCCAACGGCATTTAGAGTGTTGCACCGTCGCCGAGAAACGCAGGCGAACAAGCGATGAGCCTAACACCTTCTCTCGCGCACACGTTCTCCTCGTTTGCTGTCAAAAGTCTGCACCGCCATGAAGAGAGGAGCGTGCGACCCGGTTTCTCACTCCGCCAGAATTAACAGGGAAAAAGCTGAACTGGCTCCTAAATACCAAGTGCGATGCTCAAGTGCCTGCGTGTGCGGCCAACAGAGCTGCCGCTTGCACACAATGAATTACAAACGTGGCGTCAATGTCAATGTAGCTCAAAGCGAAAATTATTTACAGCAGAGAACAGACAGGAACGTAGGTAGACCAAATGCTCAGGCAACAGGATTACGTGCCCGGGCGTGCCAAACAAGTAAATATGACCATGCAGCGCTCTGCATTTGCAAATTTCAAAGTGTAATGCTGCTTAGAATTCACACACTTGCATTACATTGATCACTGTTCGCTAGTTACGGGCCTCACGAGCCATAAAATTTATTTTAAATCACACGGAAATGGATATTTTTTTAAAAGAATACGTTTGTGACGTAAAAACTTACATTTTACTCGTACTACTACGACGTAAACCTATTGAATATCCACAATACAAAATTATAAAAGCTTATTATTGCACGAATTAAACATTATAAATTTAAAAAGTATAATTGCTCTTTAACATGTATTTTGGTGTGCTGGAAACGAAGTCCGACCTTCTCCATCACGTACAGATGTTTTTCAAATCCATAAAACATATTTCTTATTTTGTAGCGTGTGCACATATTTATATTTGTAACCAATATTTTTCCTTAAACGATTTTTGACATTTTAAACACTTATAATAATCTCCCTTAATAAGTGGTGTGGGCATGAAGGTTCTGTTCATTTAGGAACGTAATTGTTGTCTGGAAATTGGAGCCCACTTTCTTGCCCGTTCTTCCTGTCCAGTAGTGTCAACTGAAGTGAATGTCATCTAGTTGCGTCAAAGTGATTGAAAACGTGTTCTGAAGTTTGAAAGTGTATTTTCAAGAAATGTCTCATCGTCTTTGTCTTGCCAGACAAGACTACTTATGTTTTATCTGCGGTGAGCACACAATCAAGAAGTACGAAATAAATATAACAGATTTCGTCAAAAAAGTGTTTATGCATATTTCGATTTGAAACTACATCAAGATAAAATGTGGGCTTCTCACAAGGTATGTCGCAGCTAGAAAAACTTCTTATGGTCAAAGGAATTACAGTCTTGGTTTGCTATCCCAGTGATGTGGAGCGAGCAAAAAAATTCATGGGATTGACAGTTACTTTTGTACTAGTGAAGTTCAAGGTTACAATACCAAAAATCATTGGTTGCTTAACTATCCTAATCTTAAATCTGCTATTCGTCCAGTACCACACGGTCCTGGATTTGCCTGTTTCTCAGTCCGATCTAATTTCTAATGAGTGGACTGATGGGTCACTTTGGTGTACAATATGACCCGAATCATTGTCGTCTATGAATATACTCATCATAACGAAGTCTGTTTTGTTACACAATGGCAATACTTATGCTTCAGTTCGTTGGTCATTCGGTACATTTAAAGGCACATATACAATTTCGTATTAGTTCTCGAACGAATTCGTTATAACGAGCATAGGTGGTTGATTTGTGGAGACTTGAAAGTCCTCACCATGCTCTTAGGTCAGCAATCATGGTATACAAAGTTTCCTTGTTTTTCATGCTTATGAGATAGTCGTGGCAGAAATTCCCAAAATTCCCGTGGAAAAAAGGCTGGTCATCCCGAGAAGCTCTGTTGCCACGCAAATAAATGGAATTTAGAAACGTTTGGTTCTTTCCGACAAAATCCTACTACCTCCTCTACACAAAAAGTCAGAGCTGATAAAGCAATTTGTTAAGTCACCCAATAAAAAAGGTGATTGTGTCAAGGACTTAACTCCATTTCCTAGTTTAAGAGACGTTAAGATAAAAGAAGCAACTTGTGTAGGTCCAGACATCAGAAAAATTTTCTCCGATAGGTGAGGAGAGAGAAACCTAGAATTCTTTTAAAGAATTTGTTGACAAGTTCCTTGATAACATAAAGGATGTATCGTGGAACGCATGTTGAGGTCTTTTCAAATACGGTACTTGTTAGCCACATAAGTTTGAAGATTATCTTCGAACACTCGCTTGTGGACTATTTTCCGAAAAATTTGGGGAACGTCAGTGCAGAACAATAACAATTAAAGATATATCATTGACAAGCATATATCTGTACGAAATAATGTATTTGGTATTCTTAATAATATGTAAATAAACAAAAACTGTCTGCCGATTCTGTTTTCTCATGTTTATAATATCTGTCTTTAGAGATAGTACTCAAGATTGAAAAATATCTGTACGTGGTAGAGAAAAACTCACCTCTCTTTCAGTTTCAACACATTAAAAAACATAAATATCAGATAATATTATCAAATCAAATTTCGAAAAGTTTTGTTTTGTAGACCTGTGTAATCTGCATCCTTTTTAAGTACATTACATAGTGTGATATGTGTTCGTTTTTGTTGTTAAGATACTTGACGTTATTATTAATAAAACAAGAAATACAAATAATGACCATATTCTTCTATGAACAATTTGTGTGTGAAATGTTCCCCTAACCAACAGATGGCAACCGCAGACCTAAATTACATATTGCGTACTTTCACAAAAAACACTTAAATCTTATTTAAGTACAATCAAAGTGCAAATATATCTATTTTCAAGAAAGTATTCAACGTACTCATAAAAATGCAAGTAATTTCATTTGTTATACACTTAACCACTTCAAGACTTTTAAGCAATTAATTCATTATAAATTTACACTGTAGATTTGACGTGAATTCTAAATCAAATATTTTTTTAAAATTTATAAATTTTAAAATTTCACATTAAGGAAGCTTTAATGACATTTACAAAACAAATTTAAAAGAACGAATTATCTAGTCCTTTTAAACACCACTAACAACTCCAATGCCTTATTCATGCTTTTGAAAAATCTGTGAGATTAATTTATTTTTTCATAGAATAGAGAAACTGAATATTTTATGTTAGTCTACTGAATGCAAACTATACTTCCACTTATTACAGTTCTGTTTCAGTGTCATTCATTTACAGTCTGATATGAAAGGAAAACACTTTTACATATTTTTGAAAAAAAATTGGTATCTTTGATGTGTTACAGAAGGTTGTCGGAAGTGCGTGGTTTGCTTATTGGTGGTCGGGATGATCGTATACTGGATCCACGGGTTTTTCTGTCGTAAGTATTAATTCATAAATGTTTAGTTCAACAAACTTTTTGGCAAACAAAATGTTTACCCATTAGATTAAATATTTAATTTCATTGTCTCAACTAACTCATTTTCTTTTGATAGTTCACTAATCAAAGACAAATAAAGAAAAACACAAGTCCGTAAATTGATGGAAATTGGGAGAGCATAACGACAGTTCTGAATCAAACCTCCGGCTCAGGTAGCTCAGAGTTAGCTTTGCCATGGTCTCTGAAGCGACTCCGACTGAGAGGTTATAGTGTTCGAATCCCCGGCGGTAGCGAAGTTTCGGCACTAGCTAGATTGGGAGGTCGAGTTCAGCCGCTTTCTGAAGGAGAATTGTAGCGACCAGTTGCTCTGATCCGTAGTTTACAATATTTTTTCCGATCATTAAGCGAATACCAGAGAATTACCCCCAAAAATGGACTACAGACCGGGCACGAACTTTCCTTCCTCTTTCTTGACCTATCCTCTCTCCTTACACACACGCTTGCACGCATTACACTACCATACATGTCGAATGTACTCGGAGCTTAGAGCTTGTCATGAGTGAGGCGGCGCCCCTCTAGGGAAAATATCTGGGCGAGGAAGTTCCCAGCCCAATCCAACGTGTAGGTTGGCCCCCGGATCTCGCCACATTCTTGGGATCAATCACTTCCCACTATCAATCACTTCCCAGCACAAAACATTCACTACACTAACGGAAACAATGAACAATGCTGTTGACATGCCCGGATAGATCAAGCAATCATCTATGCGAACACGATAAAATTCTGTCAATGTAAACCGGGAGCGGTAGCTCAGTGCATCAACTGATGTCACTGCAGCGCCTCGGACCGGGAGGTCCTAGGTTCGAGTCCTGATGGCGGCAGGATTTTCGACACTAGTTTTAGCTACGTCGAATTCAGTCGCTGTCTGAGGAGAATTCTAGCGGCCGGGTGCTCTAATCGGTAGATTTCCGTGTTTTCAACACCAGGCGAATGGCGATGCAGTACCCTACCGAACGAGTCACGGACCGCGCGCGATCTGTCCTTCCTCTTCCTTGTTCTATCCTCGCCCCTTACACACACACTTACACTAACTTAGGATAAGACTTTACGATCAAGGGAGACGCATGGCGTGCTAGGAATTCACCAATTCTCGCAACACATTTCCATGCCTTATGCATGATTAGAATCCAAATCCACGCGCAATTGGACCTACGCGAACACAGGAAGGAAGGAAGCTGAAAAGGGATATTTGGCTTATGGAAGAGTCCTACCTTGCCATAAAAGACAAATATCCATACCTGATGAGGAATTTGAACATACTATCCATCCAAACGAAAGTGCTGAGTTTAGACCGCCTTAGCGATCTCGACTCTTCAAGATGGCTAGTAGTGAATATGTGTATGTATGCATACACACGTAGTTATGAATCAGGAGAGTTCAGCTCTCACTGCTCTATTGTGCCGTGCATACACAGGGATTCAGGGAGTCAACATACATAGAGAAACATGTATCGTCTTTGGGTCTGTCAACAATCCCCGAAAATAAAAAGAATACAATGTCACGATGGTTTTTTGCGATTTAAAAAACTTGGAGGGTGATGGCGCAATTCTGGCTTTAGATGCGGATTCAAAGCGTTGAAATATATAGAGCAACATGTGTCAAGTCTTTGGGTCTCACAACTTTTTTGGGCCTGTGTTATCCTTGAAATTCAGTGCCGGTTTAGGACTCTGATTTTAGGGGATTGTACGCAGTCCCACCTCCATCTTCCTGTTCGGGATTGAAGAGCTGGGGACGTACCCCTTGATACCTGTCGTGGAATACTTTGATATTCAGCTAAGACTAGAAAGGAAAGGATATTGTTGGGAGGTGATATATGGTAGATGGAAAGCAAACTATTCTACAAATCATAGGAAAATCTCATGGAAACGGGAATTGAACCCCGACGCCACGTAACCTGCTCGTTAAATCACTCTATAACTGGAGTTGACTGTTCTTAGCTGTCTGGGAGACGCCGCGTCCTAGGCACAGGTGCCTAGGACGCGGCTCCTCGACAGCCAAGTAGCTACTACCAGTCAGTGTCCAGCAGACCCTGAAGTTCACTATAACCGGAGCCCCTTAGCTGTTCAGGAGAGGCCACGTCCTAGGCACAGGTGCCTAGGACGCGGCTGACTGCGGCTGCAACGCGGCAGTCAAGTAGCTACCATCACTCAGTTGCCAGCAGACCGTAAAGTTCGCTATAACCAGAGTCGCTCTGCTGTTCACTATACTCGGAGTCAACTGTACTTAGGTGTAGCGCTCGTGTCGACATGTAGGTCCGGAGGAGGCGGCGGCGGCGGAGGAGGTGGGGCGGCTGGGTTTCGACCCGTGCTGCGCCTTCCCGTGCCTCCACGGCGGCGTGTGCGTGCGGCACGGCGCGCGCTTCGAGTGCGACTGCACGGGCACGGGCTTCTCGGGCCAGGTGTGCGAGAAGGCCTCGTGGGGGGTGTGGATGTGGCAGAAGGTGTGGCCCTCCGCCGACACCCTCATCCACGTGCAGGGCCATTACCCCTGGCTGTGGAAGTTCGTCAACATCATCCCGTTCTTGCACCGACGGGCCATGAAGTTCGTCTACTTATGTGAGTGGAATTCAATTCAGGAACTCGCAGCTTTTTTCTTTTATTAAAGAGCTGTTTGCTTCATCGCCCTCCTTACGTTTTCTCAATAATATACAGAATCCACAATTATAACACAATGAATTGCACATACTTGCCTTAAAAATAATGATTTCGTTCAAAAATAACAATGTCAATATCTCTGTGTTCAATAATTGAAGACGCTTCCATTTGTGTGTAGCTGAGTTTCTAATTTTCTATGTATGCATTGGTTTCAAAATGTTTTTTTAAGAACTGGCCATAACATTTTTCCAGTGCGTATTGCGGAGCGTACGTTCTGTGTGAGAGAGTATCCTTGTGAATACATAGAAATAATTTCTTGCGTGTTCTGAACATCCCACATTTGTTATTTATTATTATAGGTTTTTGTTTTATATCAGAGAACAATTAATTTCATTAATTTTTTGTATCTAATGGGATCTCTATTGCACTGATCAGGTGTCGTTTCATATTTAGCCATTGACCCCCAATCGACCCCTTCATCACCATTGACATCTAACTTTCATCGACCCCCAGGTCGATGTCTATAGCTACCAGGTTGGAAACTCCTGGTCGAATTTAATCCCTGGAATTTTCACATGCTAGAAGTTGAACGTTTTGCCTGCTATTTCATTGAATTATCGAAGATATTCTTGTAGAAGTGTCCATAAAAATATGAATGTTTTTTCTGAACTGTACACTTAGGCGCTCTAGTGTTTGGCCTTTTTTTCTCATCCACTCTGTTATTTCTCTACTTTCAACCAAAGTTCTTCATTTTCCATCTATATCTTTTTGACGCACCCCCGTGTGGCAACCTCCTAAATAGCAGTAAAACATTGACGGATATACTGTTTGATGTGTATTATGAATCGTCCAAAACCAACATCTTTCCTTCTCATATTATGTACAGAAGTGATTATTTTAGAGAAATTAATAAATCAAAAATGTTTTATTGCAGCTCGGGAACATCGTGTGCCGATGCCAAACCTGTACTCCACCGTCAGCGATTACACGACGTTGGACACGTACTACAACAGGTCCATGTACGCGCGCTCCCTACCCCCCGTCCCGCGCAACTGCCCCACGGAGATGGGGACTCACGGTGAGGAAATCATACTACAAATCTGTACGAAATAGCCAAAGTTAAATCAGGGACATGATGTTAACAAATCAAAACTTTTAATTCTTAAATTAGTATAATTTTTTAGAATCCCTGAATAGTATTTGATTAACTGCGAGTGTCCGTCCTTGCGTCCGTAATTTAGGGTTAGAACACTTCTCGTCCGCCAAACGAGACTTATGAAAAATATCCTGGAGGAGTTGATAATTTGTTTTCGAATCCGGGCAAAAGATTTAAGAAATTTCTCAAAACGGATTTTGCGTGTTTAGCGATGCGATCTTAGTGGGTAAGCAAAGAATCAAAGCCATCTGAAAAGATCCATGTAGGAGGCGTTGATTAAATCCCAGTACCTACGGGCAATTTTCGCTCCATGACGCCATGTACTTTTTTTCAACGAGGATGGCAACACTAATTGCTGCCGTCTCTATGTGCAACAAGTGGATCGCAGGGCAGAAATGTCAATTAGTGATGCTGGTTTAAAGTTATTCATAAGAAGTGAAGTATATCTTCCATATTTTTAATAATAACTTTGCAAAAACATTGGAACTTAATACATTTTAAGAACTTCAACTGAACTCGGAGAAAATCAGAACTGTGAATATTAAGAATGAAACTACATCCTTAATCAACTTTTTGAATTAACGTTCTTAAGCGTGCTTACACTGATTTTCAAATGAATGTGACTAACACATTATTTTTATTGAACTGAACTCAAACCTTATTCACATAATCATACAAAAACACCTCTTTTAATGTGTATATAGATTCGCCTACAAAACGATTTTGAGTGCAATTGCAGAAGTAGAAGTGAACACAAACGAGAATGAGTTTGAGGAGTTTTAAACTATACAAAAATTAGGTGACAGAAATATGAAAGTGTGAAGCCATTCCGGAGAAAAATCAAATGTATTTGTAGAAGATTTTGCGACAGAATTTTCGGAAGTAAGGGAGATTGATCTTATTTTAGGATTAAATAACGATGAAGAATAGTTTTCATGTGATCTTCTATCCCCATTTTTGTGTATATTAACAAATCAACATAAAATGTAATTGTACTAAATTCTAACTATTCTAATCATCCACACCTGCAAGTACTTTTACGGCGATTATAGTTGCGAAATAGCAATATTACCAGTTCATATTCCGTACGTTGGTAACATAAGAGGTCATTGAGTGTTGGGAAATTCTGAACGGTATAACATTATCATCTACTACGATTCATCGGAGATAGTTTTAAAACATTTAACAGCGTCGGCTATGTCACATTCATCTCCTAATCAGTAACTAATAAACAAAACCAATTTAGGTGCCTGCCTGTAACAGCTCTATTAATTTTGCATTTAATCAAATGAACACCCTTGAAATGTGCAATTGTTCAAATGATAAGTAGCTGGTAAAGTTTTATTTGATTCTAGAGCTGAACTTGTGATACATGAATTGCTTATTTTGTTCAGAATTGAACAATAGTGTTCCTCATTTCATTGCAGATACGATTTTAAAGAGAAGGCACTCACATGACTCGATATTTTAATAGCTTTTTGTTCTTTCATTCCGAAGTGGGCCATGCCAAGTCCAGCGACTTGAATGCGCAGTAATGTTTTATGTGTGGCATTTTACAAATCTTATTTTGTATGTAGACTTGCGAGTATCCATGTTCATTGGGGTCCGAGATTACCTCGGGAACGAAAACTAATAATCCATAGTTCCACAAATGTCCGGAGGTAGTCATTAGGAAAACAACATAACTCACTGCCAAACTGTCAAAGCCGTTAGAGATTTCAGTACGAGTAATGCTGGCGCTTCCCCCAATTCACTAATCATTGGATCCCCCCGCCAAACATTTAGGTTGGCATCGTTCCTTGTGTATTCGTCATAGACACTCTCAGTTTTAGTTGTCCCTCAATGTTCACGGTAAACGTGATTATTCCATTTGTATTGTTTTATGTAATTTGTATGTTGGCAGAGTACAGAATTCTTTACCTAATATTTGTACTCGATACTTATCGAATAAACTATGGATTATCAGTTTTCGTACCCGAGGTAATCTCGGACCCCAATGATCACGGATACTCACAAGTCTATACACAAAATAAGATTTGTAAAGATGTTGAATGTTTCTGTTTTTTGCGTAAAATGTGAAAATACATATTGTTGATAAATGTTGAACAAAAATAGAATTACTTCCGTGCATTAAACTTACCATAACATTAATTTTATACGAGATAACAAGGGCCTTGTCGTAAACAGAAACAAGAAATTTGCAAGCCTATAACTCTAAAATGGTTAGTTTTACAAAAAAATATGACCTCTCCTTTAATGTTTTAATATTTTGTTTCCTTTAATGTTGTATACATTACAATTTTTTGTGGAATTGATAGTTATGGAGATATATGCAAACTAGTGGAGCGAAAACAGCACATACTTTCCACCCCGTATTTTGATGCAAAATTACGCGAAAAGTACTTCAAGTTTCAAAAAACTGTACATGCTATTATTTCAAAATCTATCTTTAAGGAACTGATTTCATTAAGGGAAAAATCTATATTCTTAATATTTTACTTGTAGGGAGACGCCGGAAAAAATTTGAACTTTAGCAATTTTCGAAAAATTAGTTTTCAACGAACATGAGACCTTCATCATTCTCTTAAACGTCCTTCACAATAACCAACAAAAAATTTAATTAAAAACGATGGAGCCGTATTTTAATAAATTTGGAAAATGTCGCAATGGCTTCATTTAAAGTACCCACCAAAATTAAAACATCAGTTCCAAACTCAAGAGCCCACAACATCAGCCAGGTCGATTGGGGAATATTAATTTTGGAGAATATCAGCAGAACGGTTTAGCCGCTAGTGGTGTTCATAGATGGATAGACAAACGGACGGACGGACATACGTTTTGCCTTCATTCGATTTTTCGGAATCAAGAACCCACAAAACATAGATTCTTGTAACACCACGTGATAAAGGATTTTTTTCTTCTAAATTTAACAACTGGATTTATCCACTTTTTCGTTACCAGGGGCCTATAATAAGTTTTTTTGCCGAAAATACGCCGTTTTTTCCCGCAGCAATAAGGCACCCACAGACCGACGCGGAAGATCCGCAGCCTACGCGGATTGGCTGCAGCGGAAGTTTCGCCTCACGTGTTGCCTTATAGAGCACGTTCAGACGTGCGCGGCAGGCGAGCGTCGCGGCAACGGATTGGCAGCATTTAATTCGCGGCGAAATTTGTAACGCAGTCATATGCGTTTCTTTCGCTGCAGCTCGAGTTTCGCGGAAGTCCGCCCGTGTTCGGGAGGCTTCGCTCCCCTCTGGGTCGAGCGACCTTGCCAACCGTCACCAACGCGGACTCAAATTGACGCTCCGGTGTAAACGGCACCGAGAATTCCGCGGCCGCGTCTAGCTCGGAACTTTCCGCACCCCACCCGCTGCGGATGGCGCCGGTCTGTAGGAGCCTTTACATAACTTCCTCTCTACTTCGAAGCGAGAAAGTGAACACGTCGAAAACGTACCTTCAAACGGCCGTCTCTACCCCGGCTCATCCCTTACACTTCAGGATTTTTAGTATGTTACGCCGTAGGTACCAACAAACAATCTTGCCAAGTTTCAAAAATCCGGGATTTTTTTTACTTCGATTGACATTGTTAGTCTAATTTGACTGGGCGATGGGGCCGATGAAGACAGATTTGAAGACGACACTGCGGTGAAACCGTACGTGCGCAATTTGCTACTGCGTCAGAAGTCTTTTTTCCATGAAGGAATCAGAAAGGAAACTATGGTGTAAACTAAGAGACTTCGTTTGTATTTTTGTGTGTCCGCAATAACGTTGTGTTACAAAAGTGTGGTTCATGCTTGAGTGGGCTGAGTGCATCCGCGTTGCGCAGGCCCCAAGAAGCTCCCGGACGAGGAGGAGGTGTACGAGCGCCTCTTCCGGCGGCGCAGCTTCATCCCCTGCGAGCACGGCACCAACCTCTACTTCATGACGTACGCGCAGTATTTTACGCACCAGTTCTTCAAGACGGACTACGCCCGCGGCGTGGGCGTCACGTTCGGCACCAACGAGGGGGTGAGTGCGGCACTGGCGGCTCGCGCCTGTCGAGCGCAACAACCAACACCTTTCCACAATTCAGTTCATTATCTGGTTATATAATATAACTAGGGGGCGGATTTAGATGACCTAAAACATCGCTAAAAATGCTCAAATAAAATGCTCTTAACATGCTTTAAAAATGACCTAAAACCAAAGAAAAATGACGTAAAAAATCTTATCAAAATCAGTTCGGTTGAACAACTCAAGCTGTTAGATGTAATCGAGACTTCATCCATTCGTTCGAGTGAACTCAGCTTGCAAACTTTTGGTTTGGACTGTTCTTTACCAGGAAATCTGTCTTTAGTTATCGCGAAATCGGCCGAACCGGCAATGGTGCTGATAACGCCACAAAATTACATATTTACAACGGCTGTTTTTGAGCGAACAAATCGAATAGGCTACTGAGTAATTCTGAGAGGAATATTTGTTGCATCTCGTAAATGTTATTTGAAGCGAGTACCATTAAAAATGACATTAAAATCTATGAAATCAGCAAAAAATGCATTAAAATGACGTAAAGTGGGGAAATGACTTATTAGTCGAAATCGACAGAAAATGCAAAATAATGACCTACATAAATGGGTAATTTCCTTTTGTCATAACATAAAATGAATTTCTAAATTAAACGGCATTGTTCTCAAGTGAAAAGAAAAAATGACATTTCATTAAAATACGCCTCCTATATAACGTAATATAGGACAATGACGGAAGTGTATGTGAAAAGAACAGATATAACAGCAGAATGTGTTAGACGAAGAAAATATAGACAAAGCTCAATTAGTACAGTGAAATCAGTTAGTTGTATAGGTTTCCAGATTAATTCCATTATCAGTACTATATTTGCGCAAGAGTGAGTACAGTGCAGAGTAACAATGAACTAGACACAGAAGTGTGACATTGAGAACATTGCCTAGTGTAAATAATTGTAGAAAAATAATTGTAAGACCCAAAAATGTTGCTCAGTTGTGTGAATATTACTAAGAACAATCCTCCACAAGGAGAAGCCGTTGCCCACTCAGGGATTCTCAAGCTGTATTTATTTATTTAGTTAGTTATTATTTATTATTATTTATTTTTTTTATTATTATTTATTTATTTAGTTATTATCATTCATTCATTCATTCATTTAATCAATCAATCAATCATTCATTCATTTATATGACGGGCAAAGTGGCTCAGAGTGTAGCGCGACGACTTGGCGTTCGACAAGTCAGGGTTCTAGCCGAGTTCGTTAACTACGTGTAGTCACGAAGGTTAAGCGAATTCAAGACATCGCGGATTCCTGATTGGGTGACCAACTAAAAAGCATGGAATCTAACGACGCCGTGGTAAATTGCAGGACGTATAATGGCGTATAATGACGTATAATGGTTACAGGACGTATAATGGCTAAAGACATACACAAAAAAATACACATATATTTTTCCATTTCTGTCGTAACTCTCGTCAGTCATAATCACTTCGAAATTTTATTGCATTTTCTGCTAATCAGGTAGGAGAAACTGGCCCATTCTTGCACTACAGTCTGGGTGGTGAACTCCGAGATGCTACCTGGACAGCACAACAGTGAAGTCCGGGCAATGACAAAGCATAGGCTGCCACAACATATCAGTGGTGTGATAAATAGTGTATAGCTCGATGATGTTATTGTTGGGAGGATAAGCCATCTAACGAGGAAGGACCAGAAAGAACTTCTGTCCTTTGAGAACGCCGCAGGTCCAGGATACGATCCCAGAGAGGGTAGGGGCGAGCAAAAGTGTTCAAATATAAGAAAACTGTTAATCGTGCGCAGAAAAGGTGTTTGCTTTTCATAAAGACATTGTATTAAATAATACAAATGTTTTATTCTCAATTGATGTTTGAACAAAAAACGTTCAGATTTCAATATTTATCCAACGATTGTTTATCATAATTTTCAACTAACTTTCTATGTCCTCCGTGACGGGGTGAGCCCCACCTATCCCTTTAGCTCTTAGGGGCGTTCATGGCTGCTGTCAAGTATATGGCGAGCCTTACGGTTGGCAGAAACTACACGTCCACACCACCCTGCCACTTTTTATACGAACTACACCTGTCAAGTTTTAAAGTTAAAGAGTTTAAAATTCTGATGTCAGGGTAAAATACGAATTTAATTCGCACTATGGCCTCTGTTAATCGAGGCTTTTGAGACTTTGGGTGGCTTCTACATTGAATCATTTTGAAATAATGAGGTTTTCAGATTTTTGATAGGCAGGGTAATTGCAATAACATTACAAAATAACAATAATTTGCTTGTTCTCACTTTTATTAACGTAATAAATTCAATAAAATTGAACTCTTGAGACCCTTTATGTTCCATATTTTTTAAAGTTTTTTCTATACTAAGAGACTCCTTGGAATAAACTTGACAGCTATGCGCCATGCCCACGTCACCTCTCGCGGAATTCGAGTGGGAGTATCTTACCTATAAGAATAACAATGGCTCCCATTCTTTCTAGGTGGATACGTCCAATGTGTATGGTCAAGTGGAGAATCGACGCAACGCACTGAGGAGCTTCAAGGATGGCAAACTGAAGACGTCCATTATTGATGGCGAGGATGTCCCCCCTACACTAGAAGAATGCCCTGGCCTGTTAATGTCCTATCCGAAGGTGAACTCACAACGTGCAATCAAAAAAGTAGTATTTCCTCGATATGTCATAACGAAAGTTTTTTCCTTCACAAGTTTAGAGTAGACTCATGCATCTCCAGTCCAAGTATGGCTAAAATTAATTCAAAAGCAACATTTCTATTGCTCTATCACTCGCCTTTTCTAGTGTAGACCGTCATTCACAACCTCAGGTAGGGTATAAACCTTATCAAAATCAACAATGTCAGGAGCTAATTCAAGGTTTATATATATATTATATAATATTCTATCACTCGCCTTTTTTCTCTTCGGCGTCTACAAGACTACTAGAGTCTCTCGCCGTACCTACTGCTTCTCTGAGGTGTAGTCAAGAACACCTTCGCTCACCTCGAACATTTCACACATCTATCTCGGGCCTGTACCTTTACATATTTTCCCATGATATTCCTTGTCCTTACCTCGGTATTTGTATCATCATTCTTGAATTCAGAACCTCAATTAAGCATCCAGATTGTACACACAGTTTTTTGTACAGTGTGTATTTGTACACACAAAGGAACACCTTTTTTACTTTCACGTATACGTAGTATAGTAAAAGTTATGTAATCGCGAAAAATCAATTTTGAGATTTCAACGGAAATACACGTTTTGGAGTCCAATGATCCCAAAAAATGTCGTGGATTTTTTTCAAAAGGTTTGTCCATCCAACTGGTTTAATGTTGCTGGCCCTTTTGTGCTGTGTAGGGAGACACGCTGGATGAGATCATGAAGGACACGCTGCTGCGCCAGGACCGCGAGGTGAAGCCCATGTGGGCCATGGGCCACCCCGTCTTCAGCATGACGCCCTTCCTGTTCGTGGTGGCGACGCTGTGGCTTCGCGAGCACAACCGCGTCTGCGACGTCCTCAAGGGCGAGCACCCCGACTGGGACGACGAGCGCCTCTACCAGACGGCGCGCCTCGTCATCACGGGTAGCGCGCGCTCGCTTGTTTTTACTTTCTCGCCTTTATCAATGTACTTCGGAAGAAGAGATTTTTTTAATTTGTTGCGTCTCGTTTGACGCAACGCGTCTCCAAGCCCCTTGGGGGGCGTTGAGCGCTTTGCGCTTCTGGGAGTAATCCTCCCATTACTAACAGCGCTGGAGTAATCCTTCGTTAACATTGTCTGTCGCGTCTCGTCGTAGTCGGTTGTCAAGAGGACCGCCAGGTAGCATCTCCGCGTACGCGCCTCCTACCGCGCGCTCCTGCGTCACTACCCAGCGACCAGAATTAGGAAGGGATAAGGATAGGGGTAGGATTTAGGACACTTCACAGGGGTTGGACTAGCCCTTGTGAAGCAGCAGAACTCGTTTTGTTGGAACAAATTTCACATGAGATTCGACGGGAATCGAACCCGGATCTCAGTGGTGAAGGCCTTGCGACTTTGCAATGAGCCACGAGTACAGCAGTACAGTATTATGTAATTGTGCGCCGGAAAACGGCGAATTTTAAACAGAAAAACTCTTATTGCAGGGCCCTGGTAACGAAAAAGCGGGTCAATTCTGTTGCTAAATAAACAAAAAATTCCTCTAAGACGTGGTGTAGTCTGAATCCATGTTTTGTGGGTCCTTGATACCGAAAAATCTATTGACGGCAAAACGTCTGATCGTCCGTCTGTTTGACTGTCTGTGAACAACGCTAGCAACTAAACTGTTCAGCCGATTTTCTCCAAAATTGATATTTACCGATCGATCTTGCTGATGTCGCCGTCCAGTGATTTTGAAACCGGTATTTTAATATTGGGGAGTACTTTACAAGAACCCCTGTGAGATTTTCCATTTGTTAAAGAAAATGTATCCATCGTTTTTATTAATTTTTTGTTGGATAGTGTGCAGGACGTTTAAGAGAATGGTGCAGGTCTCTTTTTCGTTAAAAATCTAATTTTTCGAAAATTGCAAAAATTCAATTTTTTTTCGAAGTCTCCCTACAACTCCAATTACGAAGATAAACATTTTTTTACATAAAATGTTATTTTCCCTCTATGTAGAAAAAGATCCTCTAATAATATCAAGTTCAATTTTTTCAAAACATGAGTATATTGTGCGAACCTTTGTGTCAAACAAAGGCAAATTTTATTTTCTTTAAACCATTTTTTTCTCAAAAGTGAGAGAACACTTTTTGATTAAAATTAACCTTAGATAGCGTAAAGGACGCTTAACAGAATGGTCCAAATCTCATGTTCGTTAAAATCCCTGATTTTTCGAAAATTTAAAAAAAAGGAAAATTTTATGACCTTGTCCCACAACTGCAATTGTAAGTTTTTTAATGAAATGTTTTTTTAAATGTCATTAAAAAGAGTTCTTAAAATAAGGTCACGTTGAATTTTTTTGAAAATATGAGTATTTTTGTGTAATTTTGGCAACATAGTCGCCTGCTTCGAATTTAAATGGGTATCCCATGCAAAATGTGTATCCCATACGAATTAGCGGTCATTGTTGCTTGTTGCAACCCATTGTTGTTACGCCGCATTGGTAACAAGGCGATAATGACGGCGTCTGATAGTTTGCGTTAATATAACGTAACAATTTTATTTACGGCTAAAATATGCATTGCGCATCGTTGGTACATTAACATTTACGTAGAACGTGAATACACGTAATTTTATGGCAGAGAGTTGATTTTGATAAAACATTTGAAATAAAAAAAATACATGTATTTTTCCCGCTTCGTTTAAGAATTTTTCAAGTCATGTTGAAGTGTAAGACCGAAATTGTCATAATATAATAGTATATTCTAGTCATTATCAATATCGCGAGAAAGTACATGCTATTGTAGCACCACTAATTTTGAATTGTTAGTATTGAACCGCAATAACAATTTTCCGTCACGTTGTCCGTCTGTAAGGAAAATTTGTCGTATCACATTGCACAATTGTCATATCATATTGTCCGTCTGTAAGGAAAATTTCAGAATCGGAACGAGAACGTGACAACGACAATTGGAAATAGTCTTAGGCAGTCTGTTTTGTGGGTGTTAGATAACCGATGAATTCCCATACTGTACACTAAAGAGATATAATCCGCCTGGATCCGTCCCTTAACTGATATGGGACGTGGAATTATAAAAATTCGTATTTTACAGTTTTCTTCTAAAATGATGTCGCTGCAGCGAAAGTAATGTCATTAATGTTCTGATAACGGATATAAAAAGTTGACGAGATGTATGCTTTTATCACAGAAGCAGTGTGAAATGGTGGCTACATTTGATAAGGGGAAAAGTTTGCTCCTGTGAAATAAAAACTACTTTCATTGTCATACATGCATATTGGCATTTGTTCAATAGATGAACGGAAACTGGGAAAAAATAATCAGATAAGGATGATTGACTCAGAAGCTGATTACTTTTTACAGCTACATTCAATCGTTTAAATATTATTTTCGTTTTTGATGCTGATGTAGTCTCTAATTGTACTGAAACAGTTAGACAGCAAAAATTATTTTATTTTACATTGGAACTTTTGAATATATTTTAATTTTTAATAGCATTTGGCAATGTGTTGTAAAATAACTTTTATGAGATTTTTGGTTCTGAACAGACTTGATACCGACACCCGATGAATATGATTCCTACGTCCTATTTCACATTAGATAGGCCATTCCGCGTAAGGATGCAATATATTTTAATACTAAGTGTTTTGAGGCCATACAGTAAGGAAACGTAGACCAAAATAGAAAATGCTTCTGAAAATTGCAGAATTCCAATGCATTTTTCTGCCGAAATGCTCTTACGGCCAAGTGGACTCGATTCGCTCGCATAGTCCGGAGTCAATGTCGAAGCTGCCTTCGGCCTCGACGATTTATATAAAACGACCTTGAGTCTGGCCAACGCAAAATTAGCAACACATGTTTACGCCAAAAAATTACACGCAGGTACATTCCCGCTCTCTTAATCCTTCCTGCATTGCCCCCAAGTGGAGAATCCAGCCAACCGGCATGCCAATGCAACTTACTCATTTTTGAAACAGGATGGGAGTGTACAGCCGAATAAGATGGTGAAAACTGTCCCCAAATCAAATCGATAATCGTGATGCTCATATGAAAGAGAATAAAAAAATGTCGTAGATTCCCAAAAAGTCAATCTCCTAGGGCAATCTGTTGCAGAGATACAAGAAACATGTTTTTCATGTTTTATTTTTTTCTCAGCTTCTATTGTGTGTACCAGGCTGAAAAAATTCGAGAGACGGGCAAAAATAGTAGAATTTTAAGGTATTTTGTCACCCAATTCTGACGCCAAATTCAAATAGCAAAAATGGATTTTCGACGTTATAACGTTGAAGCACTGTCTCAGTTTTCCTCCCTAGAATGTGTCTCTTCTATAACATACATTTTTTTCGATTTTTAAACAATCTTTATTTTATTTTATTTTATTTTATTTTATTAAGGCTTTATATTAAGTAGTTCCAAAAATTAAATGATTTGTTTCCAATTTGCAGAGCCATGATTTCAGACATATCGATTGGGAAATATAACACGTTGGTCAAACTTTTGTGAACGGTTTAGGCGTTCATTTCGTCCCCATACGAACGGAGAGAAATCTTTTTCAAAATAAAAAAAAGTTTTTTGATATAATGGAACTGTTCTTTCAGTCGAATTCTCGACATCGATTTTTTGCAGCATTACATTAGTTAGTACTATGTACTAAAATGTGTGCGAGAAAGTTAAAACAGAATGCACAGTAACTCCGATTGACCATAACAATCTTCAAATTGTTCAACAGCTCTTCCATATTTTACACTTTTAAAAAATTTACTCTAGAATTTGTGATAATTATATGGTACACAATAGCTAAAATAAATAATTTAATACTAACATTTTTATGCGAAAAAACTCTTGTAATTGCATGGCTATCGAGTATATGTTTAGTTGCAAACTTCAAGTTGTGATTTTTTTATTTCCCTGTTCAAATTGTGTACTCCTCATTTCTCTACATTCTTGCTATGTTGCAATTATCAAAAACGCTAGTTTTTAGTTTCCCATTTTAATTACATTTGTTTTATCTGTCCACAGGACTAATGATTAAAATGACTATTACGGAGTACGTGCAGCATCTCAGCCAATACAAAGTGCGCCTCACCTACGAACCAGAACTCGTCCATGGAACGAAACTCCAGTACTCGAATCGCATCTTCCAAGAGTTCGTTCATCTGTATCACTGGCACATGCAAGTGCCTGACATATTCCGCGTTGAGCAAAGGGTCTACCGCTTTTACGACTTGCTATTTACAAACAACAGCGAAGTCTTCGAGAACGGCTTCAACCGCTGGCTGGCTTCCATGTTCGTGAACATAGCAGGAAAGGTAGTTGTTGCATACATACTTAAAGTAGTGTACGTGAGTATAAAATTAGTTATCTACTTCGGCGATCAAGTAAATACAAGAGATGAATTAATTTCTTGCATTTATATGTAGTTTTAAGAGGACACTACGTTGAGCTTATAAAGTTTACTCATAGTATTGCCAAAAGAGTGAAAAAAACATTAAATTTCAAATTTTTGTTTTGTTTTTGAAAATTTATTTTTAACTGTTATAATTACAGACATTTAACAGCTTTTTGTTTACAATAATTTGAATCAATGCATCAATTTCATTTGCATAACGTCCAATTGTAGTGGTTAAGCGGAAGAGCAGACCTTAAGGCCTGAGCCTCGCCTCAAAGACAATATTATTATTATTATTATTATTATTATTATTATTATTATTATTATTATTGTTATTTTATGGACTGTCTTTGAGGAAAGTTCGGGGTATTTGCCAATAACCATTTTTTACAATGGTTCTCTATAAGCTGTTAGTACGGATACCAGTTTAGTTATTTTGAAGAAGCAGTAAACGATGTATTCATTCATTTCTTCTGTCCATTTCGTTCTCTGCCTTAGCTTGCCAGAAAGAGTGGTCAGTGGCAGAGTTTCTATTGAAACATCAATTTTCAGCTGTTCTTCAGAAGATTGTGAGTGTTGGCTTCTCCTTCGGTTGGTAGGCTGTAGATTCTTCGGGTTCCCCGGCAGGTGCCTGCCGTGTCAGCCATCCTGCCACCAACGGTTCGCATACTGTCGCCTCCAGCGATGGCTCCAGAGGTGCCCTGGCGCTCCCCAGACAGCGGCTCTTTTCCGAGGCTTCTCAAATTTCCTTTCTTCATTAGAAATGGGTGCGTCTTTTATACCTACGGCCGGGTATTATCTGCCATTGCCTTGCTTGTCGTTTTTAATCGACCTAGCCCGACTCACACGTGGCTTGAGATGGCGTGCGCTCTGACGTAGGGTTGGACTTTGGGAGACGAGGGGTGAGTAGGGGAAATGGAAAATAGGGTTCGGAAACCTTTTCAGATGGAAAATGCCTGGAGATAGCAGTCAGCGCCCCTTTGTAGGTGGATAAAACCGGGCTGATTGCGTAGCCCCTACCCTCCGGCTGGGTCCTGCGAGCAATGGGGTCGCAAACAGCCAACGCATTATTATTATTATTATTATTATTATTATTATTATTATTTTAAACAACTGCCTTCTGCATGAGTTTGCACAGATCTCCACTCAAACCCAGTTGCTTAAGGCCCCACATCAGACTCCTAGGGATGATTCTGGTGCTTGAAACATGTTGAAATTCTCTATATAATTTCTGCCTGACTCCAGACACCTCTGAGTCCATTTTTGTGATCCGGTAATAGATGCGCATTATTTCTTCATTAACAGCCGTTGGCCATTTTCTGCGCTGTGTTGGCAGCCTTGCTTGGGTGGGCGCTGGTTGTAACACCTGCGCAGCACCTTCAGCAGGGGAGGTATTCGTTGTGGGTTCGCTCCTTTCAGACTTTCGCATTTCGGGAATCCCGACCAGGGCCCGCCTGCTCAACTCCTGGTCACCATCGGCTCGCATACTGTCACCCCCAGCGATGGCTCCAGGGGCGCCCCGACGCTCCTCGGGTAGCGGTATTTTTTCCGAGGCTTTCTTTCTAGCACGTGTCTCCATACTTAATAGGCGCATTTTATTCCCACTGCCAAGACAACTGTAGCCACTCAGGCTTTGAGAACCGCTGTTGACCATTTAATTGGTTCCTCCACCAACTCTCTAGGTATAAGTTCAGTTGGCTGACTTGCACCTCCTGATAGGCCTTATCCCAGAATTACCTTCTAGTCTACCTACCAGGACCTCCTTCTCTCATTAGTTGGTCGACTGTCTCGCCGAAGGGGCTAGATACCACAACCTTGAGACAAGTACGACTGAACAGGGCCCCCCGCATGAAGGGTGAGAGTGGAGTTGGGTGTGAGAGGTTATAGCTTTTATTGATGTTTACATCACACCCCTTAAGCCCCTATTATTATTATTATTATTATTATTATTATTATTATTATTATTATTATTATTATTATTATTATTATTATATTAATATATAATATAGTATAATAATATATAATAATAATAATAATAATAATAATAATAATAATAATAATAATAATAATAATAATAATAATTTTGTAGGGTTTCTCCTACAAGTTCTATCCTTCCAGTAGTTTAATCAGCTGAAAATTCACACCATTCATTCAATAATTTTTAACCTTTGATTTTTGTAATATTCCATATTGCCATTTACCAAAGTGCGAATTAATCCTTTTCAGATACTATAGATACATTTTGATTAAAAAGTACGTTAAACTTTTTTCTTTCGAGTAAACGTAACTTACAAATCCTTGATTTTAATTTTTACAGATGACGGCACGTAATCACGGCGAAATGATGCCTTTCGTAGGTAAAAAATTGCTGAGACACAGTCGTGAACTTAGGATACAATCTTTCAACAATTACCGGCGCGCTTTCGAACTCACACCCTACGAGGACTTCATGGATCTCACCGGAGACCCCGAACTAGCAAGTGAACTCCGACAGCTGTATGGTGAGGTGGATGCCGTCGAGTTTTACGTAGGTAAGTCGATCGTGTAACAGCTTTCATGGTGTAACGGGAAGTTAGACCCGAGTCCATAGGTTCGAACCCAGCATAAATCTTGGATAAAGAGGAATATAATCCTTCGTATACCTCATTCGGAAGGGAAGTCAACCTGATTTCCTTTCAGGCACATTTTCAGCTTACAAAATACCTTCAATTCTGTATGGCTCCTCTGAACAAAATTATCAAACTGTTTATCAAGTTATATATCATGACTTCTAGTACAGATTGTATTTCAGAGGGATCAGTAATACAGGAAGTATTTGTAATACATTTATTCGAAATTGCTTGTGTAGTGTCTACGTGAAGAAAAATGATAATAGAAGAATTAATCAATGAAAAATATCACAAATGAAATCAGTGAGTGATTGTTTATTTCACATTCAATTGCGCAATGTGAACTCTGTCTAATTGAGAATAACTTTTGTCATTTTTTTCATATACACGACATTTACAAAAATAAGTTGAAACTTGATCTTAATTGAATCTAGGCGTGAATGCATCGTGTGTACAAGAGAGATAAAATTAATGAAAAAAAGTGGTCACTCAAGACTGTTTAAATATCTTATGTTGATGCTTAAACTGTGACAAATTGGATGTTTTTTGTGGGGAAGTGCGCTTTATTGTATTGGTATGATGTACAAAAATCCACAAAAAGAATTGACGAGAATAAACGTATTTTATTTTTCTTTTAGTACAGATTCTGTAGTGGCAGCAGAGATCTTGCGGTATTTCATGTTTAAAATTTCAGGACATAAGAGGTATCAATCAAATGGAAGGCTATATAAATTTACTTTGTAGAAAATTCACCCATACACGTGTTTGGGGATTTTTCCCATCACAGTGGCTCTACACATGAGTACTGTATTTAAGTAATTTTAATGTTAATCAGATTGTATTTCTAATTTTTAATTTAATTTTAATATTGTAAATCCACTGATGATGGGAAAAAATTCCCGAAACACGTGTATGGCTGAATTTTCTACAAAGAAAATTTATATAGCCTACTATTGTGGTTGATACCTCATATCCTGAAATTTTAATCTTTTAGTATAGATTTTTTAATTATTTTAGTTAGAAAGAGAGCGAAGTAGCCTGGAATTTCGGGGTGCTACGGGACAAGGCCGAGAGAGGCGGGGATGCTCTGGAAAATAAGTGGGAGAACAGGGTGGGAATAGATAAAATCCCTGTCTAATAGATTGTGAAAATGAATACCAGAGCAACGCGGAGCACTTCAGGTTGATATTACCAGATTGAAATGAATCTTCAATAAAATTGTAAATTTGATTATACTTTACGCCGTACGTTATGATGTACGTACGGGCAGTACAGCCCTGAAGAGGACCGCGATAAGTCGGCAGAAACGTCGGCACACCAGCCTTCGACGCGGCGTCACCCGGACAGCCCAGATCATGACTCTGGTCGCGGAAGCCTACGATATCATTATACTTTACGTTTTCTCGCCTAAACATGAGAAAAAAATGCACTTATTCATGTTCGTGTGAAGGATCTTTACGCAAAACGTGGGCAACACCATGAACGCAAGCTTACAAATACAATTATCACGTGATGGGGATGTATTTATCTAAGGAAAGAACCTGTATCAAAAATAAAAATATAATGTTCTTAGTGTAATACCCGCGTGTAAAGCAACTGCGTTATATTCACAGAAACAATTTTTAAACGAGATACCTCGTTTCTTTGAAAAGAAAAACTAGTGCTGCTACAGAAAGGAACAGATTTTCTCGCACGTGTTAGTTTTCTACTTTCTTTGGTCTGGGCTAGCTTTCCGATCTTCTCCATCCTCTTGCTAGCTGCTGTCTATCGCCGCCCAGTTTAATTTTTTTTAATTTTCTCAATTTTTCGGTTTCTTGATCGTAGAATTGAAATATTACTTTGAGAATATTAAAGAAGAGTAAAACCTATTACTACTAGGATTTTTTCGTTGAAAAATTTGGAGCCGTTTTCAAGAAAAAGTTGTTTATGGATTACTATAAATGAAAACTTTGAAGTTCTTTTTCATAGAAATTGTTTGAATTTTCGAAAAATTCCATTGGAAGTCACTTATATTCCCCAAAAAAATGCAGGAATGTATCCAAATCGGTGGAAATGCGCATATTAACAACTAGAAATATTTCAAAAAAATTACACATGCGTAATTTTTGAAAAAACAAAATAATACAGCATAATGACTTTCCTGTCATCTTAAATAGTGCATTTAGCACAACCCGTACAAAAAGTTTGAAGAAAAAATTAGGAGTCGTTTTTGAGAAAATGGCGCTTGAGCGTTTCTGAAAATGCGGAATTCTGAACTAATTTTTACAGAAAACTTTTGAGTTTTCGAGAAACTGTATATTTGAAGCACATGTACCCATAAATAATCTAATCACCGGTAATGTAAATATTAACTACTTCAGAGACAAGTCAAAACATTTTTGTATTTTTTAAAAAACTAAACAAAAGCATAGAGCCCAAATAGCGTTTATCTCATGTGAGATAGTTTATTTAGCACTATATTTTTATTATTTTAGTTGTAGGAAGACGTCTAAAAAATTCAAACTTTTGCAAATTTCGAATATTCAGAGTTAACAGTGAAAATCGGAACTATGCCACCTTTATTAGTATACTTTATTCTTATAAGAAATTTGAAGAAAAAATTGGAGCTATTTTTAGAAAATTTTGAAAATGTCCCAGGGGCTTCATGTAAAATACCCCAAAAATTAATTAACATATTTCAAAATCGCAAACATTCGAGTGAGTCCAGATCGGCAGGGGTTTATTCGTTTTGAAAAATATACTACGCATAGCTTAGGCGCCAGTGTTTTTCACATGCACCAGACAAACGGACGGACGGAAGGACGTTTTCAAGGACGTTTCAAGGACGTTTTGAAAAATCACTTTTTCGATGTCAGGAGACCTCAAGACGTGTATTTCCTTTGAAATCTCGAAATCGATTTTCCGCGGCATTACATAACTTTCTTTATACTACGTATATACGTACATAAATGAGAAAGTACAAATAATTCACACAATGTCACCTAAGACATCCACTAGTCAGTTGGCACTTGTACATAATGGACTGCAGAGGCTTCAGCTTCCCTTCAATAGTCGGATGAGAAGATAATCAAATTACTTTAAACCTCGCCTTAGCCGAGAAACCCGATGAAGCATAGTGAACTTTTCCAAAGAAGCTTTTCAGTCACTTAATCCTTGTTATCAAAGCAGCAGTGGCCGCTCCAGCAGCTATTTCTGACTTCAGTAGTAGTGACAAAAATACCCCACAAAAGAAATTAATTTTCAATTACCTCATGATTTTTATTTAATACTAACGTACCCGTGAAGGAACTCTCGCATGTTAAACCCCAACGTCTTCCCTATGTTTCCATTTCCGTATTAAGCCTGTACTATATATTCTTCTTCAAGACCCTCTTATCCTACGTTACTTGTTCTATGTCTCCTTGTAATTGACAACAACACAATACACCCTTGCCAATACAAACTATTCTTATTTAACGTTATTACTGAGCAGAGAAGTACACCCATGTAGTTCAGTCGAAGTAATTACATTAATTTTATAAACAGTTGCAGATTCAACAGGCTCTGAACAGGTGGGGTGTCTTATCCTATAGATCACTGTGTGTGAAACGTTTCTTTGAGGCGTTTGGCCTCAAAATTTTAAGTTTTAATTCCCTAGAAAACTTCGTTGAAGAGTTATTAAACAATATAGATTTTGACAATGCTATCGAGTGTTGCAAGTTGCATTTGAAATTAATATTTAGAATTTTTTCAATAAATCTTGACATTTTAAAAATCAAAATGCAATTCGTCACGTCACCAGCGCTGCACCACCCCAACCGGGACAAGCCCTAAGCTCCCAACTGGTCTCCGGGCACGTGTGGTAACATAATGCATGTAAGTGTGTGTGTGTGTGTGTGTGTGTGTGTGTGTGTGTGTGTGTGTGTGTGTGAGGAGTGATGACAGGACGAAGATTAGGAAGAAAATATTGCGAGTGGTCCGTGGCCCGTTTTTAAGGTACTGCTCCGGCATTCGCCTAGTGTACATCGGTGAATACCGATCAAATCAGCTGTTCGCTAGCATTCTCCTGCAAACAACGGCTGAATTCGATCTAGCCGTTTAGTAGTGTCGAAAATTCTGCCACCGTCGCGTAGGGTCTCCGAGCCTAGGACGTCCCGATTAGTGAACATCTTCGGTTTCCCCAAAACAACTTCGAGCGGAAGTTGGAGACAAACATTTAGCGATAGCCACGGGCCTCCTTGATCCTTCCTTAGGGCGAAGCGATTAGCGAATCCTCAATTTCCCATCGCAATTGCTTTTCTGTGGTTAAACTAAGGACCAACAGGTACTACGGATTACACGTTCGATCTCGCCTTCACCAGGGCTGCTGGTGGAGAAGCACACGTACTCGGTGACGCCGCCCAGCATGGTGACGATCGGCGGCAGCTGGTCGGTGAAGGGGCTCATCTCCAACCCGATAGGCTCCCCGCGCTGGTGGAAGCCCTCCACGTTCGGCGGCCGCAAGGCCTGGGACATCATCAAGCGCACCACGCTCAAGTAAGCCACGCGCCATCACTTCGCCAAACACTTCTCCTGGGGGATCTCAACTCCTTTGAGCGGATGACGATGCCCCTGACGGGAGGAGAGGGAATGCGATGATGCGCGATTAATCGTTTCAACCCGTTTCGAAAGTTCAAAATAATTACGCATTTTTGTGCACTAATGGGGGCATTTATCACAAAATCGGATTGAATAATATTTTTTATTGTATGCCAGCGTTATAAACGACTTTTTTCTGTTGCAAGAAATCCTTCATGTAAGGGCAATTTACGGCACAACTGATGACGTATTAGATCTTACGGTACGAATGATTGCGTCATCACACATTCAGCCAATCGCAACGAGAGAATCGTGAGGAGGTAGCGAAGAACGGAACAACCGACACCCGTTTCTTCGCACAGATGTCAAACACCCAAGACTTCACAAGAACGTTGTTTCGCAAAATTAAGTTCGATTCTCTTATAAATTTATAATGCTGACATACAAAAAACAGCGTATGCAACTCGTTTATAATGTTGCTTTATTGCATTTGTACCAGGTTTGAAAACTCGCTCCTAACGTCGCTCGTCTTCAAAACATGTACTCATGCAATAAAGCATATCATTATAAACTAAATGCATAAACTAATTTTTGGAAATATACTTGCAATATATGTTTGTTATTGTGAATAAATATTAATAATAGTAAAAGCGTTAAGTGATTGAAGACATGGGTATCGTCAGCTATGAATCTACGCGCGGTGGTCGTGACTTCTAGAGAAGGCAACCCTGCGCAATTCGAAATAGGAAAAGTAGTATTAGTAAATCCTGTTGTGCAGGGTGAGAAGGACTGAAAGACGAAAGTTGGATAAGCGAGTAACGAAACAGTTGAGGGACGTTTGCTGGTCTGTCGCGTCAATTCGCGGCAGCGTAGGAGGCCCCGGTTAACGAGGCCGCGAGCAGGGACCGTACTATTAGATCTGCAGCGCAGGGTTGCCATCTGTCTTCCTTTTGGAGGACATATCCTCTTTTTTAAACATTGTCCTCCCTCCTTTTTTAAATTTACATGGAATGTCCTCCTTTTTGTTCTGTCGAATTGAAAAAAAATACTGGCATATTTTTAAAGTAATTTTATTAAAGGACCTTTATGTTTTGAATATATACATTTTACTCAAATAAATGGCTTGCATAATAGATCATTAGGCTTATTGTCATACAAAACTTATTTATGCGTATTGTTTGGTGGATAACGAAGGTAAGTGCGGGGGGCGAACTTATCCAGCCGGAAGCTTTCATTTGTAATGACGTAAAGTCTAATAAGATTTTCAGACTCTTAATGGTTTGGAAATATTGAGTACATTGTCTATACATCGTGAACTATAAAAATGTAAAATGTCCTCCTTTTCATTGAAATGACCTCCTTTTTTTTTTTTTTTTTTTTTTTTTTTGGTAAAGTGTCCTCCGCTGGGGAAAAAAATTGTGGTAACCATGTCTGCGGTGGGAGTTATGAGATTAGAAATACAAGGCGAGTCATTTCGTGCAAAAAAAATATCACCATTTTGGCTCTATTAGAAGGAGAAACATTTCTTATACCATTTTGTTGAGAAAAGCTTCGTTATTGCACAGTAATTTCTTGACGATATATCTTCCCTACAATGCCCACAAGGTGTTGGGAGTATTTCAAAGAATTGTCGAAGAAAAAAATCTATTTGTTTCCGATGTCCACGACGAAAAACGAAGACGCGTGGATTGTTAGAATTGCAGTGTTTATTTCGACGTATTGTCTCGAGCGCGGTCCTATGATCACGCCTGGCATTAGGTTTTTAGAGCTTTTGCCCTCCGGCCATCCATCGTAATTGCAGTGTTTCCAAATGACGGGAAATCCTCGCCAGTTTTCAGCTGCCTTTCGAGGCTTGGAAAGATGGATGCTCTGCGTTCCGGTGACATACAGGCTGCGATGAGATCGGAAAATTACAAAATACACTTTCTGTGCTGCTGAGGTCAAACCTGTAAAAGAATTATTTTTCGCTAATATTACAAGGAAAACGACGGAGTGCTTTTTTTTTAACTGCCTCAAATGACCATCCTGATATCTATTAACACGACGAATTATTTGCACGGGAACTACCCGTTGCTTTTGTTTCGCCAGTGCGTTCGCGTGTCAGCCCTCTTATGGGTGATAGTGATGGAACATCGACAACAAACAGACAGTCGATCTCGATCATCTAAACATCGATTTCGCGATAAAGAAAGATTTTCTTGTAAAGAACAGTCCAAGCCAAAAGTTTACAAGCTGAGTTTACTTAAACAAAAGGCAGAAGCGTCAATTACGTCAATAATGTATCCAATAGCTTGAATTGTTCATTTGAAGTGGTTTTGATCTTTTTTTTTTTTTTTGTACATTTTTCTTTGTTTTTAGGGCATTTTAAAATATTTCAAGAGCATTTTATTGATAATTTTTGGCGAGAGTTTTAGGACATCCAAGTCCGCCCCTACTAACGAGCGGAGCTTGCCTGCAGGGACTTCGTGTGCCGCAACATGCGCGGCGGAGGATGCGCCAAGATGCACGTGGGCTACGCCGTGCCCCACGCGGTGCGCGACGCGGCGGTGCGGCAGGCCACCGAGCAGAAGAAGGCCCCCGTGCTGCGCCAGTGCGGCTGACCGCCCCCCGCGCCACATGCGACTCGCTTGTCGTCTTTTGCAAGATGTCTTCCAATAAATTTCGTAGAGAAGTTTTCAAAAGGATGTGCGATTATTAACTTATGCAATTTAACATTCGAAAAAATATGCTATTCATTTTTAATATGCCGTGCGAGAAGCAGGCAGGATTGGGCAGTATTTAAATACTTTATTTGAAATACTTGTTTTAAATCCATTTTAAATTCAAATATAAGTATTTAAATACTTACGGTTTCTCGTGCTTGTTTTTAATGTGCAAAACGGATATTTTTTTTTTATTTCGACTCATTGTGTGTGTGAAAGAGAACGAAGAGTGCGTGAAACATCGCGATGTGTGCAATGCATCAGTCGCACACGGCATGTTAAAAAATAGTATACTCAACACGTTCGCGTGCTCAATCGTGTGGTCGTGTTTTGCACTCGTGCGCAAATAACACGTTCCATGGATTTGTTTAGTAACTTACAACTTCCAAATAAATGTTTTCAGATTTTTGAAAGTTTTGAAACTTTTCAAGTAGGAAATTACAGATTTTCATACATTTTACCTACAAGACAGCATAGGTTTTTTCGTATTCTTTGTAACGGTTAAGTATAATGAAAATGCACTAGTTATATTTCAACTTATATTGTCTTCTGACATTACTTCAGTATCTCCTGCAAATCTCTCTCCACCAAAAACAGATGGGGGTAGTTCTAATGGTTTTGTAGGTATGAGCCCTTGCCTCCCTTCCCCTTTCCTAGAAAACAATTACATTCGACTGTTGTGATCCTCAAAAGAGAAACACCAAATTTTAAAAAGTGACAAGGACAGACAAGACCAGAACACTGAAACGAACAAAGTTGTTGGCGTAAGATTTACTTTAAACTATACATTTATTTTCATTCTTGAAATTATCGTAGGCAATAACACAAGTGCTTTGGAATTTTTCTGAGAATTTCTAAAACATGAGTGGTATTTAATAGTGTAGTATCCAATCAAAGGCAAAGCTTCATAAAAGGATTTTTATTCAATAACCAGGTACAATAGCCAAAATTCCGTATACACCGTAGTGTGTTCCAATTGCGAAGCCGTTCCACCGAGTCGTTGAATATTCACCAGAGAGCCTCTTCCGTAGCACAGGTCGTCGTCGTAGCCGATCACCACTCTTCGCACCGCAAATCACTCGCCAGAACACAGTCGCTAACATCGTCGCTCGCTGTCTGTCTTGGCGTCGGGTCGGAGTCCTCTTATAGCCCGCTGGGGCTAGCGGTCCGCCGACTAACTGCGGAGTAGGGGCGGTGGGGAGTCCTTACCCGCTCGTTCGGGCGTGATGGCCGCGCGCAGACAGCCCTGGCCGGCCCGCAACGGTCGCCTTCCTCTCCGGTCGAACCAAATATTACGTCAAGAATATTAAAGAAGAGTAAAACCTCGTCCTAAATAGAAATATTCATTGAAATATTTTAGGCTGTTTTTAAGAAAATAGCGATTCAGCATTTCTGAAAATGCGAAATTTTGAGCTCATTTTTACAGAAAACTATTGAGTTTTCAAGAAACTTTATTTGACATTATTTAAAGCACATGTTATTATAAATCTAATAGTGTGACGAAATCGCGACTGAGGCGATTTTGATATTTATTAACAAAATTTGAAGCTACAACTAGATCCAAATAGTGGTTTCTTCAATTTGGAAAAGATCGTACGTGTGGTTAAGGCGTTAGGTTTGTTCACATACGACGGAGACGGACGGACGTTTTGCTTCCAATTTGTTTTTCGGCCTTAAGGATCCACAAAACAGGGATTCTGGCTACACCACGTGTTAGAAGATTTTTTTCTCTTAATTTAGCAACTGGTTTTAGGAACTTTTTCACCAGGCTCGGCAATGAATTTTTTTCCACCGAAGAGATGTACTCGTGGCTCATTGCAAGGTTGCAAACCACTGAGATCCGGGTTCGATTCCCGTCGAATCTCATGTGAAATTTGTTCCAACAAAACGAGTTCTGCTGCTTCACAAGGGCTAGTCCAACCCCTGTGAAGTGTCCTAAACCCTACCCCTATCCTTATCCCTTCCTAATTCTGGCCGCTGGGTAGTGACGCAGGAGTGCGCGGTAGGAGGCGCGTACGCGGAGATGCTACCTGGCGGTCCTCTTAACAACCGACTGCGACGAGACGCGACAATATTAACGGAGGATTACTCCAGCGCTGCTAAGTAATGGGAGGATTACTCCCAGAAGCGCAAAGCGCTAAAAAAAACGCCGGTTTTTCGTGCAGCATTACATAACTTTCTCTATACTACGCATATTACTCCGTATATACGTACGTATACGAGAAAGTAACTAGAGGTGCTACAGAATGGCACAGACTTTCTCGTAGTAAAGTATTCTAATTTTCTTGGTGTGAACTGGTACTGTATAGTCTTGCCCTATCCTCTAACTAGCTGCCATCTATCGTTCCCTAAAGTACATTTTTTTGACATTTTCGCAACTTTTCGGTTTCCTTATGGAGGAATTTTGAGCTCATTTTTATAGAAAACAGTAATGTTTTCGAGAAACTTTATTTGACATTATTTAAAGCAAATGTATTCATTAATACGATTACGTAAAGAAATTGCTTCTAATGTAAATATTACCGACGTGAGAGACCGGTCAAAAAAATTTGACACTAACCATACCAAAAATTTGAAGAAAAAATTTGGAGCCGGTTTTGAGAAAATCTTGTTTCTGTTATTTTTTAAAATTGCAAATATTGCACGCACTATTACCCGAAAACTATTTTTTAACCTGCATGACCCTAATGAAAGAACTACTTACAGACAACAAATTTCACTTGAATGGAAAATCTGTCTTCAATTTTATAGTTGTAGACGCCGAAAACAATTCAAACTTTTGCAATTTTCGAAAATTCAGAGTTCAACGAGAAAATTGAACCTATGCCACCTCTATTCTTTGAAGAAATTTAAAGAAAAAATTTGGAGCCATTTTTGAGAATTTTTTTAAAATGTCTGGGGGTTCAGGGGCTTTTGTGTAACTAACCCGTGAAATCCTGGTTTTGCTGATATAAAAGTAAAACATCTGTTTAACTAGTTCGAATGGCCTAAATAGAAATACATTTTTGCACTGCACACAAATCATTATTTAATGTAAAAAAAAAAACAACTGGAACGTATGTGACTTTTAAGGGAGGAGTGCAATCTGTGCATATTTTCTTGAGCTCCGTAATTCCCCTCCTCTGTTTTACTGTATTTATTGGTTGAATTATGAATAAATTATGAACGATCAACTAATTCAGAATAAAATTCAAATTAATAAATTCATTCATAAATAATAAATACGAATTAAGGAAATAATGAATTAATTAAATTATTTCAAAATACCCCTTAAAGTTTCTTGCTTCAAATTTTTATTTTTATATTGCTCATTATGAACGGGTTTCATTCAAGTAAGAATATCTTTCACACACGTTTTTTCTTGTTCACTCAGAGAAAATTCAAGAAACCAATTAAAAAACTGGTAATTTTTAATGTGTTTCACTGCAAAATATTATAACCTCACTCAATTCTATGCACTGTTCATTCCTGCACATCCTGCTGTAGCGAAGGCCTAAATGTCATATAATAAATGAAGGAGTAGAAATGTGTCCGAGAAAACTCGCTCGTTGACCGACTCGAGGGAGGAACTCTTTCGCCTCCGCAGAGGCGCACGAGGCAACCCTTTCTGGTGTGTGAGCGTCGGTAGTGTCCCTTGTTTCGATTTTCCACATTTCACGTCGCACATTTCTCGCACGCATTTCTCGGTGTAGTCTTTTGCGAGTCTAAGAGGGCTGTTTGGCAATCCTCGAGATCAGTCGGGGCCAGTAGCGGGACGAGAGAGACACACTCACTCACACAGACATAAATAAGGTTAGTTTAGTTAGTGTATTACGCTAACCACTATTCTTATACGCCCAATCGAAGCGAATCGCTTTTCTGGACACCTCTCACAGGCGCTGAAAGAGATGTCCAGAAACAGTGGGCAGCTTGCGGTAGGATTTATGACAATAAGTACTCTTCACACGCAATTCGTTTATTTCACACTTTTGAAGGAAAATGTCTTGTAGATGATGTGAAAAATTGTGTGTGTGTGGTGTTGTGTGTGGTGTGTGTGTGTGTGGTGTGTGTGTGTTGTGGTGTGTGTGTGTGTGGTGTGTGTGGTGTGTGTGTGGTGGTGTGTGTGTGTGGTGTGTGTGTGTGTGTGTGTGTGTGTGTGTGTGTGTGTATGTGGTGTGTGTGTGTGTGTGTGTGTGTGTGTGTGTGTGTGTGTGTGTGTGTGTGTGTGTGTGTGTGTGTGGTGTGTGTGTGTGTGTGTGTGGTGTGTGTGTGTGTGTGTATATATATATATATATATATATATATATATACACAATTTTTATAATAAATACTCTATTACTAACAAAATTTAAAATGTCTTAACGCCTTCTGAGAGTGACAGGGACAATAAAAGCAAAATAAATCAATTGGTTATTATAATTAACCTGTTGCCCACCCATTTGGTTCAATCATTTTCAAATTGCTTTTGCGGACATTGGAACCCTACTCCACACTGATCTTGTTCTGCCAGGGAGTCAGTGAATTAAATGTTTGCGGACAGTGAAATAAATGTTTTTCCAACGTGAATGGACCACTGTCCCGGCCCTCAGAGTGGTGAGGCGAGGCCGCCGTGCGCCCCTCGCGCTCGCCCTCCGCCCGGGCCGCGCTGGTGTGATGCCCAGATATGCAGGCCGACCGCTCGGCACCCCCGCACCCGAGTTTGACAAGGAGAACCTGGTTTAAGGAGTTGATTTCGTTCGACAATGTTCACAGGATGGATGTAGATGGACTTCCAATAGTTACGCAGATTTGCCGAACTTTTTCACAAAAGAACTAGGGAAATAGTCGGGCGATCCAGTGCTTATTAATGTTGAGAACAAGGCACAACCTATTTTCAAAAGACAGATTCCTTTTGTATTACAGGGAAGGGTGAAAAGGAGATTGAAAGAATGAGGAAGGTGGTTAGAAGCAGTCATGTGCGTTCCAGTCCCGAAAACTACAGGAGCTGTGAATACTGCAAAAGAACGATAAATACAGTAATCAAGACCGAAGTGTATCCTCTATTAATATTACTGAAGCACTGAGAGTTTGGGCAGGTGGGAAGCTGTACACAAAAATAGATGTAGACAGGGCCCACACAAAGTATTTGCGGATGAATCTTCAACGATCCTCGCAATGAATACGACAGGGCTTTTCTGAATAAAAAGTTTGCCACTTGCAATCGCATGTGGACTTGCATTTGCAATGGCGTTGCTTCAAAGGTTAGAGAACTTGAAGGACATTACAAGAGTTGTGGTATATCTCAACGATATATTAAAAACTACTGGGCGGAAGAGGAAATCTGGCAGAGTGATGGCAGTTTTCTTATAACTGCAGAAAAAACCACGATAAAACTTGGGAAACGTGAATTTGCAAAAGGCTCAGTAACATATTTGGGATTTTGCTTGGATGGGTGTTATCCCTACCTAAGGTAAACTGCAAGCTATTCGCCAGGCAGCAACGCCAAGACAAAAGCCACCTGGAATCGTTTTTGAGCTTTATCTATTTTCACGAAAGATTCATTCCGAACAAATCAATTGCTAAAACCTCTAAACCAGTTATTACATTCGAATGTTGGTTGGGAATGGGATTAACAACAGTAAAAATAATTGCAGGGAGCAAAAAAGGTAATTTCGGGCAACCAGGCTTTGACATTATGACCCAGAGATTTTGGTAATGACCAGCCGATTTGACCACCAGAGACCCACTGATTTTGGCGTGCGAATCGTCATCATATGGAGGAAGGAGCGGTTCTAGCGCAATTGATGTCGGAAGGATCAGAAAATCCGATTGATTTTGGATGAAGAACACTGACGGTTGAGGAAAACAACGTTCAGATGAACAAAGCTCTTTGCATGTTTGAAGAGAAATTTCGTGGACACATCTGGGGTCGCAGTGTGACTATAGTCACATTTGATGCATTTTGGTGAGAAGTCGAGTGAAAATGCCTCCAAAACGCAACGGGAAGTGGGAACACAAGGTTCATCATGGGATGACTCGTACTAAAGCTATTGCTCGGAGTTATGTCTGGGCCAGAAACTTACTGACATAAAGGCGATGATTTCGGATTGTCAGACTTAGAGAATAACGTACATTTGCAACCAAAAAAAAAAAAAAAGAGTAAACCAGTGACTTGGCCAAAAACTGACAAACCGTGGTCAAGGATTCGCATTTATTTTGCCGTACCAATATAAAAGCATTGTTCCTAATTGCGGTGGACTCATATTCAAAGTGGCTGGAGATAATCGAGACCAGCCGATCTTCGACAAAAAAACCTGACGTCATAGTTTCGAATAATGGGATAGGGTTCCTCTCTGCGGAGGTAAATGAGTAACTCAAAAGGCTGAGGATTGAATTCATCCAATCAGCCCCTTTCCATCTAGCAACAAATGAATTAGCTGAGAGGATCCAAACATTTATTGAAGAGTGGCAGTGGGAAATCAACAACCTACTCCTAGCTTTTAGAACGACTCCATGCGAATCTACGGGGAAGTCTCCAGCAGAACTTACAGCAAAAAGGTTGACTACGCTACTGGACTGACTTCATCCAGTCGTCGCCAGTGGTGGTAAAGAAAATAGTGAAGCATACTTCAATAGAAAAAGGAGCGAAAGTTGAAAGATAGGTACAGCGTTCCTATATTGAAATGATGGGAAAGAAGAGAGGTGGAAAACGTGTTAGAAGAGGCTAAAACGAGGAAACTCCAGAGAAGACACATCAATAAAGTTTGGCTGGATAAATCAAAAGAATTCCGACTTCATATTCATGAGGAGTAACCAATGTCAGTTAGAGCGAAACCTACGGAAGAGAAGGTCCATGATGTTCAGCGTTCCAGAGCTAACCCAGGACATCGTTCACGAGGAAATCGTGGAGCTATGTAAGATCGAGTTCGAAATCCTGACAAAAGGATTCCAGAAGAAGGGCCGCCAACGCTATTGGGTTACCGTACCTCCTGAGGGGAAGGAGTGTTTTGAACGTGCCTTCAGTTCTGGGGGTTAGCATAGGTACATTGTCTTTCCATACACAATACTATTAAAATATTAAGTCCGTTAACATTCATGTGCCGCCGTTATCACAGTTTTGACACCGTCACAACTGACGAAATGTCAACGGACTAAATGTTTTAATCGAATAGCTTAATTTTAGTTCAATCCTATCGTTACACGAGATGTATTGCATTATTTGTCAAAGATCACATTCTATAAACAATTGAAGATAAAGAAAGCTCTCAAAACTTCGCTAACTTTTTATTGTGTTCATTCATTGTATGTTCTATTTTGCATAGGCTACAATATTTGTTCATTTATCCAAAGCTGCCAAACTTTTGCACTTTATGCTCCACACAATAAGCAATGGGCATTTATTTAAATTTTCCTTTATTTCAAATTTAATTTGAAAGTATTCGCAGTAAATTCACATTAGTTTGAAAGATTAATAAAATTTTATGAATTCAGAGCTTGGAAGAATGACTTCAAAATTTCTGCTCAGCAGCACAAGTCATTGCACTAGCTAAATTTTCACTTTTACTCTTTCACTTAAAATCGCAGTGAGCATCCATTGATGAAAGTTAAGAACAATCATGCATTTAAAAAAATTCTTCCAAGTCCTAGTCTTCCCATTTTCCAATCTGCTTGCAATGAGAAGTCCTCTTAAATGTATAAGCACAATTTTGCTTCCAAACAATTTAAAATAAATTATGTATGAAATCATCTGATCTCTGTTTTATAGATTTTGTCCTTTTTTCTAATCAATACAATTCTGCAAACTGCCTCTGAAATTTGTGGAGGGAAGAAAAAAATGGAGGAGGAGAACAGCTTTCCTCGATGAATCATCAAAATTCCAGACCAATCCATTTTTCCAACAACCTGCATTAAGAAATTTTTAGTGTAATATTTAACAAAAATAAATGGAACATTCTCATCGTATAAAGTTGTTAATAATACTCCTAAACAGACGTTAGGTGCTATGATATCTGCGGTTGAAAGTTGGATGATGCCTTAACATGTTGAGATGTATGAAGAATCCTATCAAGTTTCTTAATAAAATATAATGTACATGTCATTGTAATAAAACATTATCTTTCTCTTTGTGATACAATGCAAAGGAACTTCTGCAGTTTGAAAGTATAGCTTTGAGAGGTTTGGCATTTCAATATTAAATGGTCAATAAGTAATTTCTTTTCCATTCCCATTCAATAATTCTTATCAAATGGCTGCAGCTTGTTGCATAATGGTAAATTCATTATGATTCATTTCATTATCATCCCAGTGTTTGACCAATCACAGTTTACAAACCAAATATTAGGAGATAATCAATAATTGTTCATTGTTTTAGTAAATATTTCATTCTACTGAGATCACCTGTAGATAGGTAACAGTAAACCAGAAGCAAAACCAAAATAGTGAATGGGATTCAGATATGTGAATCTTATACGGCATTAACTCCACCAAAAATTAGTAAAGCCAGAAATGAAAACTAGGTTAAAATTTGGACTGTTATTATCAATTGTACAAAAAGTTCTGTATGAAACTCGAAGGGTTTATGGACATCACACTCGCATGAAGTTTATAACACTCGCAAGTGACATAATATACTTAACTCTCAAATATGAACACCCAACATTATACAGCAAAATCTGTCTAAACCAGAACCTGGCTTAACCAAAAAATTTCTCCAGCCCATAAAGTTAAACATTCTCTACTCAACAGCATAAAATGGAACCTCTCCAACGCAGAAACGAAACAGTTTTTCATGTCTTGCAGGGAAAAAAAGTCTTTATAAAACAGAATTTCTGTGAATTTAACGCAACTGGCAAAGAGATGCAAAATCTTCTTAATGAAATAAAAGCATCTGTTAGTTTGAATTTCTATATTCCTGTGACAAGCGATTTAGTCATAGCAGCTCGGCATTGAAGGAGACGGGTTTCAGCTGGCAGTGTAGAATTCGACCTTGGGGTCGCTTATCCCTCAAGACATAGGGAATTCCCTTCCCTGACTCTCTCAGTGTGGGAAGGTGTAGGGCAAGGCTTCTATTCACACATCTCCCTGCCCCGTGTTGAAAATCATAACCCTTCAACCAGATACGCATTGCTTAAGGCCATGCGAGGGTATCAGAAAGTCACAGTACTGGGTTGTCATGCATAGTGCATTGAAAGTAAGCAAGCAGTTCCAAAACAACCAGTATGATATGTATTTTTCAACTTGCTCAGAAGCTGTCACACAAATGTTTAATATTCATTTAATTATGATTTCTTCCATAAATAATATAATATTTGGATTAATATATTTTAATGTATTTTGATAATTATAATAGTCATGTAATCTACTACTTTTAGCGCAGAAACGTCAATATCACAAGCATCATAAAATGGCCAACCTTGCATAAAACAGAAACCTTTCTATCTGGAATTCTTTTGTTCCGATCGATTCCGGCTTCTACAGATTTTACTGTATCAATTTTTCAAAATATACCATATTATCCAAAATACACGACGACTCGGAAGAGGTCTCCCTTTTTTCCTTTTCAATAAATTCTTACTATTGTCAAAATAAAATCACTAATTGTCACATTGACCAGAAAATTGTTTTGATAAAGTTAATTATTTTTGCTGATTCCTTATAAAAATATTTTCTTATTCCTTATAAAAATAATCAATTTTTGTCAAACAATCAACCATCTTCAACTCCAAAAATTTCGTAATTTCTTTCTTGCCTATCCTCCCGTACTACGTTGTCCTGATTGTTTTAGCCCCTCTTTATTAATTTATGAGCTTTTAACTTTCATCCTTAATCTTTCAATGACACCACCTAAGCACATTCCGTCAAGTCCCCGTACTTTCTTCTGTCACCTGTTTATTGTCTCTGATTCTTTAACCACCATTAACTTGAAATTCACGTTGTTTAATGGTCACATGATCAAATAGTGAACTCTAACATCACCGCATGGATAACATGGGGAGAACGAAAGTTTTCAGTTTGGGGATTTTTTCTATGAAATTTTCAAAACTATTACGGTTCTATTGTTGACTATAGTATGCAAATGAAGGCGAGTTTTCTCCATTTTATTTCCCTTGTAAAATGCAGATTCACACTCGAGTGTCAAACAGTCTGGTGCAGCCTTGATTAAGTAATAAAATGTCAGCAACAATTTTTATTCATTTTCGTTGCTTCGTGAACTAAAATGACATTTTTTTTGAGATTCTACCTTAACAGACCTGATCTAACTCTCCCAGCAAAACCGCAGTGGACGTCATAAATAAATCTGCAAATATCATGAATTTAAGATTAGATGCATTAGGTTTTTACCACCTTCATAGTGCACTGTTACATCAGTATTTAAGTTTCTTGATGTGTAAAGGCAAAGTAAAACTTCCCAAGATCCCAAACTGCAGTCAATTTTTCCAGTAATAAATGGATCATAATACAGGATTGATTTCTTCCAATTGTAAAGAACAGTTAACAATTAAATTCTATACTGTATGTGGAATGGTAATCTACATTAATATTTTCAAAATCCATCAAAGGTGTGCAGAGAAAAATGTAAAATTCAAATGAGTAATTGTTTATAATTAGCTACAAAAAGTTGAATTCAATTATTGGTTATACATTCAAATATATCACTGGCAACCCAAGCATGACCTTTCATAGGTAGTGAAGATGTGAAGGTTAAGCAACATTCAAATTCGACAAGAATGTGTTCACTAAATTTCTACCCTCCTGGCCACATTATAATACACTGCACCTTACAAACAAAACTAGGATGTGGGATATGAAATAACTTATGGAATGAATAGAAAATCAAAATTGCACCAAAACAATTCACTTATATAGAACACTGCTGGAAACAGAACACACTAGTTGAACTCTAATGACCTCTCGTAAGCCCTTCAAATTCATACTAAAAAAATTGTTTCATCATATTTTTTCCATTCCTACAAGTACATAAAATTTCAATGTCAGTGAATGTATTACTGAACAAGAAGTTCAAGTTCATTTTTTCTAAAATGCAAATAAAGAACATTAATTATTAAAAGCATGAATAAGTAAATAATGTTTAAGTTTTGAGATTTTACAATGACTCGAAACACTGTTCCATTTTTACAAAGCCTGATGTACTCTCAGGAATATGTATCTTCAAATAGGACTGAATATTCCGAGAGGGACACAAAGAAAAAGACACATTTATAGATCTGACATGTTTGTAGATTTCAAGACCTGGTACATAGAGTATGATGGCAAGATGATATAAATAGTTCAGAATAGAAATTCATATATATGTTTTTAAAATCTCAGAAAGGAAACCAGTTTCTCAAAATATGCAGTTGCTACTTTACACAGCAATACCAATACAATAAACAATAGCTATGTCATAAGCATGGAAATGCAAACATATTTAACTAGCTATTTACTAGTGCAACGTTTGCATAGATGTTTCCCCATATTAAACTGCACTGTAAAAAATCATAATAAAAAGTAATATTTTAGCACTTAAAAACTGTAGAAAAGAATGAACATACATTATTTGTATTATGTTTGTAAAATCTTTGAAAGCAAAATACTACTGGTACTCTGTGTAACTATGCACATCTTAATGGATAGATTATTACTGTTTTTGCATATAAAATTTGTTTCCATCTATACACCCATACACACAATATACCTAGTACAGTTCCGCAGCATAACAAAAGATTTGCAAATGTTCAATTAGTGAATGGCTCAAATCCTACCAATACAACCATACATCCAATTTTCAAGCCAATTCTTAATATCTATATCCCATCAATATCCTATTCCCTTCGAAGTAGTAATAACAGGAGGCAACGTTTTAACATATTTGAGGTGGAACAAGTAAAATTTACTCAGCAATCACAACAGACGATTTAAAAAACTGATCTTTTACAATTGTACATCTACAGAAAAGAAAGAAAAAAACAAATACATCATGTTATGACTGCATTATAAATTTTTGGGAGACCCACAACAAATATTAAATGCAATACATTTCAAAATTCACATCCACCATTCACTATTTGGAAGAGTACAGAACTTTCTACTATGACATAGCCAAATGCTCAGCTACTTATGCTAGCATGAATACCATTCATTCCTACAAGAAATACAACTGTAACATGAACCAATGTAATGTTTGGTATCAACAGTATTCCACACAAACACTGGCCAGAGGTCTCTTAGCAAGTGCAACATGCTTCCTTTAACAACAATTCTGGCAATGTTCAACACTGCACAATTTTACTTCATATTAAATACATGGGAGCAAGAAACAAAACAAAATCACACAGTTGTTAGTCTTTCATTATTGACAGAATCCTAAGACTGCAGTGGTTCCAATTAACGAAGTCAACAGTACACTTATAAACTTGCACTACAGTGCATTTTGAAAACAATTCGTGTAAATCTTGTCTTGATGCAACACTACAATTCCAATACAGTAAAACTGATGTAGAAATGTTTTCACTGAAAGTACAGGATGATATAAGTCTACTGAATGTAATTCTTCTAAAATTCACAAAAATAAACAGGTCTTCAAACAAATTTATGTATTTTTCTCAGTAGTCTCATAACCTACGACAGATATAATTATGATATCTAACACAGAACACAAAAAGAAACGTCTCCTATTTAAACTTAAAGATCACTGAGAAGTTAAAAGCTCGTCTTTATGCATTTAGTATACATGTTTGATATAAATTACAAGAAAAAACAAACTTGCAAGGTTCCAACAATAGGCATTAAATACTCGTGATTCAATGCAGGGCACAAAAATGCTCAAAATGTTCTTTCTTATCGGCTTACAAAAATCAAGTACTCATTTTAACAGTCAACAAATTGAAACAATTACACCAACCCTTTTTAAAAAGAGAAAAAAAAAAAACAACAAAAAACAATGAGAGAAAACAGCTGAAATATCAGCAATGCAACATTACTGTAGTTATACATAAAAGTTAGCAGAAGGGGAAGGCCACATGTTGCAGAAATAGAAGATAGGTAACTGATCAACTCTCACATCCCTACAGGAACCTGCACAAAAATATTGAACACATTTCCAGAAATTTGACATAAAATAAGCAAATTACACCCAACAATGAATGCTTGTATTGCATTGCCCTGCGCAGCATCATGCCCAATCAGTTGTTGTGAAAACAAGACATGTGGAAGTACTTTCAACACAGGCCAATATAGCAATGCTAACACAATCAGAAAAAAAATGTAAAAACCAGAAAATACTAGCTGAAAGTACTTATATCCTTCATAATTCTGCTACACTGAATATTTACCTACAACCTATTTCAAACCAAAATATTCATTTTCCCATATGGCACACCACTGGGAGCGAGTTGTCCTTTTCCTTTTCTCACCATTTCTGCACGACGCTGCCTTCTCTGTTTCAACCAGTTTCCAAAATTTGTAGTAATTGATTGATGAAAACATAAAACTAAAACCAATAAGGTAGACAGGTGGTGTGAACATTGAACTACTATTCTTATGTATTTCTCATTCAAGAGTCTAAGTGTCCGTTTTCACTTGCAGTTATTACACATTTTCTCAGTTACCAGATTGACACACTTCCAGAAGTCTATCACTCTAGCGTTTTCCATTGTTGTAGCTCATTGCACCACGTACTGGAGCCTTAAAATTAGAAGCTGCCTGTTGTTGAATTTGGTAAGCCAGGGGATGAATCTTAAATCCATATAGTCTGCAATAACAAAAATAATTACATTTTGCCTATTTTAAAAATGGCATATTGGTTATTTTAAAAACATATTAATAATGATTCTAAGCAGACATTTGTCTTAATAACACAGAACATGTAAAAATAAATATTGCTCAAGTTCCTTTCTTTTTTTATAAGGACATTCTACCTCAGAGGTATAGGATATTGCCACATTTACATAAGTGAAGTCTTAGGCTTTCGCAGCCGGAGTCATGTGAATGATCTTGGCTGTCCGGGTGTCACCCGGAGAGCCAAGATCATTCACACATTTACATAACTTTAAGAAAGATCATATTAAAGTTTTGTACTCCAGTGTAAGTAAATGGATATGATGTTTAGACTTATAACTTTGTTTTTAATGACTTTTGGAGACAGTTCTCAATACCTCCAGAAGAACCATGAAACTGGACTGAATATGTTAAAATATCCCATACTGGCAAAATATGGACACAGTCCCCTAAACCTCAGAGGTATTCATAAAGAAAATATTCATTTTCAACCTAATGTATCAGCTTTAAGATACCTGGAATGCCTATGAATATAAACAATATTAGAACCTCAAGGACTGCAGTGCTGAAATATTAAAACATGGACAAACTCACATCAAAAATAATAAATACGATGTTCTAGAAATACAATTAATTTAGCAAGTTATTAAGCAGGAAATCCTACAACTACATGAGCAACATTAAGAGGTGCCACCAAATGTTCAGAAACAGTAAAGTGTTTTTGTGTGTTTGATCATGAACTTCAGAGGGATTATGCACACTGAAAGACTAAAAACCAACACTAAATTTCTTTCATCATTCAAACTACACAAATTTGTGAAGTATCATTGAAAATGCAAGTATCATTGCATTTATGTATGAACACAACAAAACAAGTCTCAAACTAATCAGACCTAAATATTTAATAGATTTTCAAATAGTCAGGTTTGACTTATCATTGTTCAAATTTTCAATGTAAACATTCCATTGTCAATAGGAATTCCCCACTTTTTTTCCATATAAAATTCAGGTAAAAAATTAGTTTTTTTCATTACATTTATTCAAAACCTGCATACACAATTTTAAACAGTTTCACCTCAATTCACATTTTTAAAAAATGAGATATGGACACCATCAATTGCATTGGACTATGCACTAAGTGTATGCAAAATTTTGGCACGAAATTTGCAAAAACAGCCTTAAAATAAATGAAAAATGTAAACGCCATTAATCACATCACGGATTTTGTTTCCCAACAATCGACTATAAACCTAGATCTTCGTTACTGCAGTTCTTAATTTCACATTATGCAGTATAGCACCAGACATTTCCACTCTAATGTTGGTGTAGTTTGGCGCTTCAATGAACAGGCAAGGTCTCTGTGCCCGATACAGCATGAACGGAATGACCTTCATTTATGACGTGGCAAATGTTATAGCCACGGGGGGCCTTTAAAAGATGCATCATTACAACTTCCTTCCTAAGCAGTCATCTGCTCTATGTGATAATCACGCTCAAAACTAAAACACAGGAAGTTATGGATTGCATAGACGTATTGCTGTTTTGTTTTTCGCCAGTTTTCATCGATAGACACATTTTAACATGCTGCAACAGCGTTTTAGATGTTTTAGAGACAAGGCTGTAGGAAAAATGTGTTTGATAATGCTAGATTCTTTGCCTCAGATTTCCTTATCGAAAAACATAAGAAAATGAGTTATACAAAAAATAGCATAAAACGGAAATATTTAGAAATATGTAAAAATATTTACTCATGAGTAAAATATGTGAATACACGTTCTTTCAGTGTGTGTGTGTGTGTGTGTGTGTGTCTATATATATATATATATATATATATATATATATATATATATATATATATATATATATATATATGGAAACATGAAATGAACAGAAATCGTTAATTTGACATGACCAAGTTAACTTAGGAAAATAAGTGACTACTGAATTACCTGGGCCCTCATTACTAATGATGAAGTCAGAATTGAAGATAGGAAAAATTAATTTGAAATGCCCTGAAATTTAGTGATGTGAAGCAAAAACTTGGTTCATTGCTGATAAAATAAGAATCAGCGAAGTAAAAAAAGAGACACAGAAGGGAGAAAGTAAACGATGGATAACTAGGCTGTGGTTCAGGTGTCATATGTTTACTGTCATTAGAATTTAGTGTATAAACTAGTGAAGAATTATCAATGTGTTTCTGTAATGAAAAATTCCTGATTCAATAAAATTTTGACAATATTTCAGTTAATTTTAATTAAATTATTTTCTGAGTATTAGTATGAATAAGTTTATTTTGCATGTAAATTTTTAAATGTTACATATACAAATGAGAAAACACGTAACTGTATTATGCATAGAAACACCAACTGCGATATATTATTTTGCATCAACAATCTATACGCCTTATCTTGGTCCTACCTGCTTGATACATAATAAACTACTAAACCATTACCAGCCATACTAAAAGGCATCAACAAGGTAAACGCCCTCTCACGGCTCTTAACGGATTGTTGCAAAACTCTTATGACAGCATTCTCATTCTGTCCAAGTGCAATATGAAAATATTGATGTTGATAACAATAAAGAGGATTTTCACTCATGTGGTACTAATCAGCATATACAATATTGTCATGTAAGTGATTATCAAGTCAGAAATAGTTAAATTACAGTTTATAGAGCTGAAAATGTAAAAAAAAACTTTGAACACGATTATCTGAAAACTTGTATAATGTCGCATAGCCAGTTGATGCATAACACTGTCCAAATGAGCTACGAACAGATGGCTTATTTATTTCTCATTCTGAACCTTAAAAAATACTCACTCACAAGTAGTTTACCCTTCAGAAAAAAATTTCATCAAGTATAATACTGCAGTGTCTCCTGAAACACTGATAGTGAAACTCAAAGAATTAAAATATTTCTATGTCACGACAAGGCAAAATTAAATATACATTTTCAAAAATTATAAAGGTCAAATAATTTCCATCAACAACCTTTCAAACAGTACACACATTCTCAACTTTCTGTTCAATGGAACATTATCTGTTCCATTTCATTTTATCATACCTTGCTGAACATTTTCAAGCAAAAATTAAAATTAACTTCTCTTGTGCTTTCTGTGCGTTATATTTAAATATATCTCTGCAAAAAAAGTATTTACCTTGGGATGAACTGATTGGCAGGCCGTTTTGGTCTATATTCAGGATGAACCATAAATAACATCTGAGGAAAACCAGTGCCAAAATATGCTCCATCCGTATGATGATGGCGTGATGACTTGGGGGTATAAACATCCATACATTTCGGACAATATGTCTTTACCATTGCCTCACCAGGTACATCAGATAAGCCTGCAAATTTAATGGATATTTTTATTAAAGTTTACTTACATAAAAAATTAAAATTGAAATGTACAAGATCCTAATTAGATTTCAAGATAACTATTTCAATAAATAAATTATGAAAATTCAAAAAGTCCATACCTATAGGTAGCATTGGCTCACTTTCACAATAAACACGAGGACAGTGACCAAAATCACCAGACTGGTACTTCTCAATCATCTGACCTATGCCTCGATTTGTGAGTATATAGCGAGCATGTATAAGACCATATAACATTTCAGCAGCTTGCTCAATAAGATCAGACTGGTTTGGGTTGTCATCCAATTCATCTTCTACAAATGCAAGTCAATTGAAAAAAAATTATGGAAATATTAATTACTCATTTCAGAGATACAAAAAAAAAATAATAATAATAATAATAATAATAAATAAAACTTAAAAAATTACAATTGCAAATTCAAAATTTCAGAATTTTTAATGAATGCCAGAGATACATTTATGCGCACTTTCCTATATTCACACAAAAAAATTAGAGAAGAAAAAATCTTGCCCATCCTCGGATACGAATTCTGGTCTTCAGATTAGAAGCCCATGATCTTTTATGAAATAGTATGAGACACCACAGGATAGTTCGCTTATATGTGTACAAATAGAAAAGGAAATATTTACATAAAATCTTTTGAGATTTCAATAAACATAAGAAATCACTTGAAGCATTTGAAACCTACAATAAATTGAACTATAAAATACAACTGCAATGCAAGTTTAAAAAAAAAAAAACAACAGATGTTCCCATAAACTTCCTTACATGTAGTTTTTGAAAATTCAATATTTTTAATCAAAATTATGCAATAAAAAGTTAAAAGAAAAAAATATGGAGCCATTTGTGAAAATATTTTACAGGTATATTTGGAAAATTGTTGTTAAAATTCCCCAAAAAAATTTTAAAAAACTACTAGAAAAATTTACAGTTAAAAAGGATTAAGTAACAAAATGAAAAGAAACAGAAGCAGTTTCAGACAGACAGACAGACAGAAGACAGATGCAGACTCAGATATAGTACTGTGTGTATATAAGTACATCATATAGACAGATATAGTACTGTGTGTACAGTACTCTTTACTATATATTATACAAGAAAGGGGTATTCAAACAGGGAGGGGTTATGGGCTGTGCGATATTCGTTTGTCTGTCACTGCAGTGATGCAGATAGTGAACTTTACCATTAAAACGAATTCTTATAAAAGTGAATTGGTAAGTATGCAGTGGATAGACTCAAGGTTGTTTAGTGTGAATATAAGGGCCGAAGGCCCAAGCCTCACTGTGACTAATGTGGGTGAGCGAAGCGAGAAAACTTGTCTTTGAAAGTAATGATACGAGGGTATGGTGACGCATCTTGCCTAATATCTTTAAGAGACCAGACTGTAAAAAACTAAATAGAGATGATTTTTGGGCAACGACAGAAGATATAAGGGTGTTGTACCCTCAACATGAATAAATAATTCAATTTAAGAAATTAATATCATTGTATTGAATATTTAATAATGTCTTATCCATTCAAGTTTCATATTTCTTAAGCTTAAGTTGGCACTATGATAATAATTAGTGGTGGGGATCACATCAGCAAACAAACGCACATCGCACTCCGCTCATAACCAAGTCGTTTTAGAAGAAGCGCTAGAATCCCCCAAGAAAGTAATAAAGAAAGGCATTAGTAATAAATAGCACTAGATTGAAAAACATTGTAATTCACCTGGTTCTAAATCCAAAATCATATCCAGTGCTTGTCGATAGTGAGGAACTTGTTCATTAAGCCCTGTCAAATTGAACTTATCTTGAATGTAATCTTCATCAACCTAAAACAAATTATAGAAATACATTTAAAGGAAAAAAATAAATCTTTTACAATTTTGGTATAAACAGAAAAAAAAAGAGAAACTAATTTCTCTAAATATATATTATGTTCGTGTTAAAATAAGTACTAATGAAAAATAATTACAAATTTCTAATACAACACCATCTTTCTGTGGAATTCTCCTTAAAAGAAAAGGGAAAAATCCACAACTGGTATTCCACCTTTAGTCAGTACATTAATATCACAGGAAGATGAATATTACAAAACAAAGTACATCAGTGTTGCTAGAATGCTTCACACATGTATTCTATGTAATGAACCAGATATTCAGAATATATTGTACATCAATCAAACCATGATACTGTGAAGGACCAGAAATACAATTTCTTTTAACAAAACAAGATTAAAGTCTGGCATTTCACACTCTCAAATACTACTTCTGAATGAGGGGCAATTACCCCCTAGATGTTCCAATTATTTTGCACCTCCCCATCAAAGCAGACCACCCTCCCTCTAAACTTCTCAAGTGTGCCATTCCCAATACTTTAAACAGTTTTCAAAGGTTTTTTCAATTCATCGATTTTAATGATTTTAATTGAATTATAACGATATGAAGGAAACAAACAAAAACAACTTCCCAGTTTCCCCATGAACAAACCAAGACACATTACTTGACACCTTACTTGCTCCAAACAGTGAACCAGAAGCGCCTATTCCACCAACAGACCAAGATAACACAAGTAACACATTCCTTGTCCCAATTACTGGATTGAAAGGGGCCTCATCACAAGTGACAGATGGTACATGAAAGTATTTTGAAATTTATATGAAAAAGATTAACACAAACAAATTTATACATATACATAGTGATACCTTGATTATCTTAATACCAATATAATTAGAGCCCAGACATTTAGGCATTTATTTGACCTAAAATAGCAAAACAGCATTTATTTTAACTGAAGTAGGGGTGCATAAAGCATGTAAACAATAAAAAAATCACATTTACAAGGAATTTGTGCATAAAATTAATAATTAAAATGATTCATACATTCATTCTAACTCTAAAATCTGCATTAGCACTTAATGTGTCAGGAAGCGATCTTTTCTTTGTAAACATAATTCACATGACCATACTGTATGAGGGCTACAAATTTATTTAACTTTATTTAAACTTTATTAAATTATTTTATTATTTTAACTTTATTAAATTTATTTTATTTATTATACAAATTTATTAACTCTGTCTCTTCGAAATATAGTTGTGGACTCCCTTTTTAATTTTGAAAGGCCATCAGTAAAAACTCTGCTTGTCATTCTTCAAAAATTCTGTTTGTCATTCTTCATATTTGTGTAATTGCCAGCTCTGAGAAGGGTATAACATATACATAGAACTTTCCTCCAAGGCCACGGAGGTCATACTCAAATGTAGGATGGGATTCTTCATGAACAAACAAAGACTGTTGGCATCAATGAAAAGAAGCTTCACTGGTATCACCTTCTTTTTTCATTTAGATTTTTAATATAGCCAGTGCTTTTACAGAAAGACAAAACACAATCATTTCTCCATGTTGTCTGCACTTGTAGGTATGCGATCCAGCTTGATCGCGAACAGTGTCGGGATTAAAAAAGCAAAATAATGAGAAAGAAGGCAGAAAAAGGAAAAGAAAAAAGAAAGAAGAAAAAAGCTAAAATAAACAAAAAAAGGCAAAATGAAAATCTACTAAAACAACGCCAGAAGTCCAAGAAAGTGATTCCTATTGTTAAAAGTCATAAAATAGTAACAATAACAAAAAGGCATTTTGCCAAACTTCCAGACACTAATCATAAGATACTCCCTGCATTCAAAAATTGAAATAAATTTTAAAGTTAGAACACATGGAGAAAAATGGAGTTGTTTCAGAAAACCTCTGAAAACAAACTGTGTAAAGAATGTATTACACAAGTAATTCTATGAGAAAAAAGGGAAGCAATTTAAAAATTGAAGGGAAAGGTATCTAATGTTTCATTATTTTGTCTTCAACGCTAAATTGGGCTTTTCAAAATCACAACAAAGCTTCAGGATCCACAAAATTATCAATATCACAATATATACACACCCAAGCACCCAACACACCCAAGCAACATTAAATATAACAGTTACATGTTTACACTGCATCTGCCACTTTCCCCGAACAAAATTTTTCAATGCTGCTGAAAGAATTCTAATACACAAAAACAAAACAGGAAAATACTATCCAAAAGACGATAAAAATGAAGAGGAGATTACCATTGCCCTTCCTCACCTAATCTAAAAAGACTGTCCAGGCTCCAATGAGTTTGGCAACCACTTGACATGAAAACATTTCACAAAATCTTATTTTGTGAATTAATGTATAATATGTTGTCTATACCAAATGTCTTAGGGTGCTAAACAAATGACAAATTCCTACTACATGAAATATTAGCAAAATTTAAGGAAATGGGAAGTTAAATTTTTATATCTAGAGCCTAACTGATATAATGAAGATGTTAGAAAACCAGTTGAAAAGAGATTAGAATCTAATTCTATTTCATAAAACAGCATTGCTTTGAAAAATTAATTTGAACAAAAAAAATCACTTGTAAATAAAAACATTTTAGATCTTCTGCAACAGTTTATAAAGCAGGTTTATAAAATATGCTTTCCAATCTATGCAGAAACTGTCAAATGAAAGTGCCCTGTCGTAAGTCATTAACAGCTACATTCAGATCATGCGAGTGTGAAAAGGCTCTTGGGCCTGATTGCTCTCTCTTCACCAATTCCTTTAACAATAAAGACTGTGCCAATAACTTCTGTGATGCTTTTGATAAAGAAGTTAATTTTCTCAACTTTTCAAAGAGCTTAAAATGTGATCATAGGGGAGTAAGTAAATGTGATCATTTCATCTGGTCTTACGAATTTCATCTGGTCTTACTGTAGGTCTGGTAATTAATTCATTTCTGAATTAATCACCAGAACTACAGTAATTCAGAAATGGCACCAGCTGCAATTTGGAAGTAATGTAAGGAAGAATAGCCTCCTTAAATCAAACAAAGAACATAAAAATAGTTTATATGAATAGAAATATGCTCTTGAAGTGAATCTCTTATGTCACCCTCATCCTACAAACAATTATTAGTCATATTTCACTAAAACAAACTTGAAAAAAGAGTTATCAGTAAAAAGGAGAATTAAAGGAAATTGAAATTTGAGAAAAAGAAACAAAATGAAAAGATTTGAATGAGTAAATTAATTATTTATTTCAATTAAAATATAATTATATTTATTGAAGTATTTTGAATTTTATTTGCCTGAGATAATTAAAAGTAAAATAACGCATTGTTTGTCAAATATAAACATGAAGGCCAACTAGCATAATCACAGTTCCCACAATTGGAGCATCATAACTACCTCATATCAATGGGTTGAAGATTTGTGTCCCATTGTATTTGTTAAGATTTCTAAAAATTACAATTTTTAAAAATTTTATTAATTTTAAATTGATTTTTTCAATTAAAACAAACTTTTATATTCATAAAGTTATTTTTGGATGTAAAATGTATTAAATTGTTCCATTATACTTAGAAATGTATAAAGCATACAATTATTAAAAATTATTCTTGATAATTTTAACTTATGGTAACAAAACAGACTTATGGCAAATGTGTGTATGATTTTAATAAATGTTCAATACCCCCCAGTTTACTTTTAAAATATTCTGAATAAGATTTTATATTTAGTGAGTATTTACATACATAATTTTTATTTCCAATATGAAGGAAATGCATTACTGACAATGCTAAAGTTTTCAATTTTTAACTATTAATTTGGAATTTTTCACAAACTTTTAATAACACAATTGTTACATTATATGCAAAATTTGAATTCTTTGATTAACCATTCAGTAGATATTAAGGATTAATTGAATTTTCTAATACTCTTGCCAAAAGGCTGCATAAATTGAAAGCCTTATCCCTTCAAAATTTTTTATTTTTGTTCCATAAAAACACAAACAATCCTACAAAGAGGTTTTTAAATACACCTATTGGTTCATTTTTTAAAAAATTGTAAATACCACTTCAATTTTTTCCTTGATTTTTAAAGTGCAGCTCCAACACAAGATTTAATTATATGAACACTACCTCTACCTCCAATGAGTTCGGCAACCACTTGACATATGGAAACATTTCACAAAATCTCATTTTGTGAAATTACGTGAACACTACCAAAAAAATTGTTGGTATCAGTTTATTACTCTATGTCTTACAATCCACCACTAGAAAATTCAGACAAAGTGAATGAAATTTGTATTTTCGGTATACAAAAATACTGAACTTGTGTAGGAGAGAAAGCAATTTGAAGCTCTACTTTTGGATTGCCTAGTTATTTTTATCTAGAGCAACATTCTTAGCTTTCCAATCTTTTACAACACATTGTAAAGTTGTCTTCAGGTGTTTGGCAATGAGCTTTGGACATTCCTACTTAGTAATTTGCAAATCTTCCTCAGGACCACAGCAAAATAGCTAAGGATATGACAATTCTGAGCCTTAAATGGACTGCCACAAAATTTTAAATGTTTGAATTAGGCCGTAAATACATCATGAACTCTAAAAATTACTTCAAAACACGAAACTAGAAGATAAGGAAATAATAAAAAACACATTAAACAAAATAGATACTTTTTGGATTTTTCATGAAAATTTCACTGATGCCATAAATACTAAATTAATTCCATTTCAAAAACTCAATTCAGGGGAGAAAAATAAAAATTGGGCCAACAACAAACAAAAACTAACATGAACCTAAATAAATATTTACAACACAATTCCAAAGAACAGTTCTTTTTGGATTGGGCACAATCATTTAGAGTGGAAAGGGGAGAAAACATGTTAAATTATCAACATTTTTAAAGCTGCTGCAACATTACTGCCAAACTTTCCATTGTAAAGAAAATTACATAGAAATTGGAAACTATCAGGACTCGTGCAAACATTCCACACTTAAATTATAGTTCTAAAATTAAAAAAAGCTTCCTACTGAAATCCAAGTTCCACTGAATCAGGAAACCCATGTTACTGGACAAGGGAACTTACCAAAACCATAACGCCCAAAAAGCTGCAAGTTTTGTAATTACCCCATATGAATTTAACTCTTGACTCTTCCAGGACCTCGTAAAATTTCTGAGTTCTGCACAACAATAAAGAAGAAATAAAAGAAGTCATCTTCGTCAACATATCAGTGATATGTTGACGAAGATGACTTCTTTTATTTCTTCTTATAAGAACGTCAACAACATCCAATCAGAATTCCCACACAACAATAAAGGGTGTTGCAAGTGGAATGTGACCAAATATGTCAAATTATTAACATCTGTTTTTCATACTAAATCTCTTAAGATGCAGAATGAGGGTTAATCCCCTATCCAGCAATGAGACACAGGGTATCGAGTAGATGTTTCTTATAAACTGTCAAAAAATCATTATCTTTACGTAACATATTATGTACAAATAAAATTTAATTTTAAACTATAGAAAACTACTGAGCAAAATGACAATTAAAAATATGACATTTGCAAGATTATATATATTTAACAGAAGTTTTCAACAATGAAAGAAGCTACATTGAGAAATCTCTGCATCCTAGAGATCCTTTTTACCTTCCAGATTATGAACTAAGTAGAACTATTTACGAGAAATATTTCAGGAACTTAAATCATCTCTATCAATAAACGCCTAAAAATTAGGCGTTTATTAGGGAAGGGCATATATTTAATACTCATTAATTCCTAAGTACTACATTATTGAAGGCATGGAGAAAGGAATTAATCTCTCACAATGTAAGTATTAAAGAATAATATATTTGTTCCAAATATTAGCCACACATTTCAGGGTAAATTTTCCCAGCATTTCAGGTTTCTACAGCATAAGCCACATAACATAGGAAAAAATTCCATTTTTTAAATTGTATCTTATATGTTAAAAAATGCAATTCGTTCCGTGTTACTTGGTTTGAGCTGTAAACATAAACTCAAAAGCGAAATAATCCCTGAAACATAGCTGGTTAATATTTGAAATTAATATATTATGTAATATCTACATCATGGAAGATTTTTTCTCCAAATCTTGAAAATCATGGAATTCTACAATATTTCCCAGAAACCACAGAAATTAATATTATGTTCAATTGTTCTTTGTTGGTGTAGCATTTTTTAAAACCCAGCATTTAACAAAAAAAGTTTATGCTCTTTAGAAAAGCTAAATGACCAAGCTACCTAATGACTACATTGTTCGTGAATCTAAAATCTGTTCCACATTAACATACTACAATTTTCACAAAAAAGGCATACTCTGCACCTTTCGAGGTCAATTTTGCTGTTTGTACAAGTTTTCCTTGCACGTTTAATCACAATACACTAGTCCTCTATGTCTTAATGTCAAATGTTTCTAATGCATTTCACCAGGCAAAGTATGGATCAACTATACTCCAACGCAAATAATCAATCCATGTCCATAGCACTTACAACTGCTTTGTTGCATATTTTACTAATAAAACACCTTAGAACACAAAAGTAACAAAACTACTATAAAGTAGTTCCTGCCTTCGGAAAGCTTGCCTGCACTCCAAACTCGACCATAATTGATGAAAATAAATACTGGGAGAAATATAGCATTGACATTTCGCACTTACTTCACAGAAGAACTCATTTCCTCGAAGGCCGCAGAACCATGAAATCCACGACACCTCCTCAGAACTGCTCATTTTCCTAAAAATGAGATTAAATAAATTACATAACGTTCACAAAAATTAAGGGCCATATGCATGCAAATACAATTAATTATGGCTTAATTATTTACACACGCAACGATTCACTTCTGGCGCCAATAAAGGTAATAGAAGCTGACAATGTTTGGAACGTGCTGTCGTTGCCGCACTAAGGTTAGGGCAGAAAAATATTAGTCATGTTTCTTCTCATACTTGTTTTTAGTAATCGTGTAATGGAATAAAATCACTCGTGGTGTACATTCCTGTGGCAAACCATTCACAGACAATTATAAAAACAGTAATGTGAAATAAATGCCAAATTTGAAACTATAGTCCAACGGCCCTCGTGATGAAAACCCGAAATGAGAGTCTTTCCTACACCTCTTAACTTCTTAAATGCCCTCACAAAAACGATATTTTATCGATCATAATTATCCGGGCTTATTATTAAGTTTTTCAACGTTACAATTTCTATAAATCCGTAAAATGTCCTTACCTCTTCCTACCTTGATTAGCCACGCTTGACGTTCTTCGTAAAAGAACAGACTACAACGCCATCTGGAATTAACAAAGCGAGAATCACGGCCTCTTGAATGTCATGTTAATTGTCTCTATTTCGTTTTTATTCTCTACATTTTCATCATTACACGCGTCAGATTCAAGACGTTATTTTCATCAAATTAATAGACTTAAATAAGCGATTGCACATACAATATTACATAGATGACACATAGTTGTTGTGCGTATAAATTGATGAAACGTTCACATATATCGAAATTCTTTGACGTAATGGGCGACATTTTATGTCAGAATGTCCCGTGCGGTCCCGCGAGTGCACTGGACATGTTACTTGCATATCCGGCAATCCAAGATTCCAAACCAAAACTAGGCCTGTTCCTATCTCCCTATCTTTGAAAAAGAATTCTAATAAGTTACAATTAAGGTTTTCCATCTCGTGTTTCTGGGGGACATAATTTCTCATCCAAACTTACCTTTGCATGACACGATGTCAATATCACTAACAGGGTTGAATTGGAATATCACTAACAGGAATGAATTTCATCTCCGTGGGTAATTTTGACAATGATGGGTACCATAATGTAAGAAAATAGTCTTACATGAAAGGGCTGGATTTATTAGAGAAGACTTGGTTTGTATAAACAACAAAAACACAAAATACATAAAACAAACATTTACAGTTAAAAAAAAGACAATTATGTACATCACAGAATTATATGACAATACGTATACAGAATGTACGAGTTAGTAAACATTTCACTAAAAATTCCAATAATGGGTCAGCCTTTCCCCTCCGGGCACTTCCATTGAAGTTGGTTTATCAAACGTCAAAGCAATTTCCTTAGCTTTCTTCTTGAGCTCTCTGACAAATATCTGAAAATCAAATGAAATTTAATTTTATTACAATCAAATAAGCAAAGGAAATAACTATAATGCAATATCCTATGAAGGGCTCAAATGTTGCATATCTTTGGACCAAATCTTTCATTACATTCAATCTAAAATTACTGATCAGGTCCAAAAGACTACCAATCCCAAAAGCAATTATAAAATTTAACATTCCTTATGTGTAGCAGGAAATAGAGATTTGAAAAAAAAATTATCTAATATGTAAACTAAGTTTCAAGAAAACTGAACAATTTTGTAAAAATTATTAACAAATATGTTTCATTACATATCCAGCTTTAAGAATAACATATTTACTAGGAAATAATAAGGCAAGGCACCCCCTATTTTTAGAGACCTCCAGAGAATATTTTTTTTAATTTTAACACAAAATTCAAAATAAAATCACAAATGGCACGTTGGCCAGAAAAATCTTTTGATGAAAATTAATTATTTTTGTGTTAATTATTTAAAATACCAGCAATGATTTTTGTTTATATTGACAGTACATTTCCCCTACTAAATTGCCATTTGTTTGCCAATCTCTCTTTATGGGTCCTTTTTTTAAAAACATTGGTCTGAATCACCTGGCAAATCTGCAGCAGATGCCCATCAACGAATATCATGTATAACAAATATGAGTAGTTTCCATTGCCTTTATAGGTATTGGTACACCAGCATTGAAGTTTCATGACGTGCTAAGTAAGCATACATCCCAAAGAATAGGCTAATATAAGACAGCTACCTTTTTTATATAAGACAGCCTACTTTTTGAATGAGATATTAAGGAAAAAAACTCCTTTTATTTCGATGAAAACAGTAATTAAATAAACCTATAACATTTTTCCTCGAGTCCTTATCTGCAAAACTCCAGTCTCTCCCTTAATGTAGTTAGTGGGTACATACCCCAATTTTCAATGCAAGTGATTTTTCAAAAAGATTTTTACCTCACACTCAGTAATTAACATAACATCAAATTTTAAAGTATACAAAACTTCAATTTTTCATCTAAAAAAGGATAAAAAACGTGACTTCGTGACTTCAAGGGTTAAATAAGGTTCCATAAAATTCAGATTATCAATGACCAATTAATAATAATGTTTTGAGTTTTTGCTGAACTTTTATTTTGTTTATTTGATGAATAATGAGAATTGACAAAATTATATTTAGCCCTTTTTCTACAACATAATTTTACTTCCATTTCCTTTACTATGCCTTCCTCACATTTCTTGATTTTATATTATCACATTTATTCTCTTCAACACATTCACTTTCACCTTGAAGTGCTGTGCAATTATCAGATTTTTTATTTATGTATTTATTTATTTAATGTCGAAACATGTTAAAACTGTATGACATTGTTTAGGTAGTTATTAAAAGTAAATTTTCACTTTAGTTTATATTTGTTCAATTTATACTTACATCATCCGGAGTCTGCTCAAGAATTTTTGTCAAATCCCACTCAACTGATGGCAAAGGAGAATTAATAAATCTAGCAGCAGTTGCTATGCTTGGAAGAATGTGATTTTGTAATGACTGAATTTCCCATAATGAACTTTCCATTGCACAACTGTTTAAAGGATCCCGTTCATCCATAATATACGGATCACCATACACTACAACAGGAAAATTAAACATTAATAACATGAAAAATTTATCTGAATCTTCTCATGAATTAGAAAAGACAGATATTTGCATGTGTGAAATAAAACAGCAAAATGTAAAGGGTTAAGTAATTTTTATTTAAAGGGAGTTAAGCCATTTTTTTGTGAAAGCAGAATTATGTTGCATAGGCAGTCATGAATAATAAAATCTGCAATCAATTAAAATGCATTGAAATCAAGTTATGAAATAATATTTGATTAAAATGATGATATGAAATTATATTTCTATGTTTCTACAAGCACACTTATGACTTAACTCCCTCAACCTGAACACAAAAAGAAAAAAATCTATTAAAAATTAGTATTTTTGACTCAAACTAGTGGTGGTCCAGAATGGCACAGACAGACATTTTTCATACTAGTTAGTCTCTTTAGTCTGGGCTATCTTTTTGATTCTGTCACACCCTCTTCTCGGCTACCATTTATTGGTGGATACATTTTCTCAATGTTTCAGTCCTCCAGAAGAAATGAAACGTGACTTTCAGAATATTATTGACAAGTATAACTGGTCCAATGCACATTTTCGCTGAAAAAATTGGACTCCTTATTGAAAAAATGTCATTTAAGCATTTCTGGAATTCCGTATTTTGAAGCTGATTTTCATCCAAAACTTTTGAGATTTTCAGAAATCTTCATAAGAAATTATTTGAAGCAAAAAAAAAAAAATATATATATATATATAAAATAAAAAAGAGCAGCAAACTGGCATTTACGTTGCCAGACACAGCGCATTTACCACTATATGCAGAAAAAATTTGAAGGTGGTCTTAGTACATAGCGAGAATTGCAGCAATACTACAATATTTCACCTCGCACACGAGCAAGGTGAAATCGCACCTCACACGCAGGGCAGTGTGTGAATTGTCACACACTAAGACATCATGAATTTGGGATGTTTGATTAAGAGCTGTTGTAAACAGAATGTGTGGAACAGTGACAAAGTGTGTACGACTTAAGTAAATATATCAGTATATATTGATTGTAAATAATAATAATTTACATGTCTGTACAATTTTTATTAAGGACCCTTACACAACCTTCTTTGTATAGAGCCCAGATTTTTCCACAGCGGCCTTCCCGAGGTCTACCAACTTGGAGCAGGGCAATGGGCAACCCCATAAACGTCAACAAGCTACGCATTGTGTGCAGCTAGTAATCACACATGGTTTACAATTAATCAAATTAATCATAAAAAGTTCACTAATTGAACTCTCATGTAGGCAAAAACACGTTTTTGTTACCGTGCCAGTTGTTTAAAATTGTATTTTAGTTCACCCTTCCTTTGAGTTAAATATCTAAATTTTACTTTCATCTGTTGTTGTTTTTTGTTTGTTTGTTTTTTATGCATTTTCTTGCCCATCTCACCTGAGCATGGAATACACAAGCCACAACAGCTACTGATATAATAGATTTTCTCATTTCTATCACTGTTAATAATAACTACTAAGGAAAAAACACAGTTTCAAGTAGCCAAAGAAACAATTAAACAAAAATTAAATTTTTGGATAGTTTTTAATGCCTTCAGTTTACTTCCAAAGGGTTCAAAAGATTTTCTTTATAACACTCTGTTAAACAGTATCTCTATTGTTATACTGACTTAGTGACTCAATTGTTAGATTGAATATACAAATCTCGAGGACTACTATCATATACTAAATAAAATTAAAAAAAAAAAAACTGAAACAAAAGTCCATAGGAAAATTCACCAGACAAATGGAACATCAAATGGGACATTCAACATTTTTTTATTATAAGCATTAAAACAAAGAAGTTTTAGTGTAAAATTAGAATATCAGAAACAAAACATTTTCTACACATAATTTAAAAAAGTATAAGGAAGCAAAAAAGGACAAATGAAGAGAACAAGAAAACAAATTAAAGATGTTAATCACACCAAGAGCCAGTTTCACCACCTTCAATTATGGGTTAAATGACTTTCATTTTTGAATTATTTTGTTTTTACGTTCCTTGCTAGTTTCGCCATGTGCATTAAATGCAACTGCTGAAGTTACACAAAGTTATAAGTTAAGTTGTGTATTGTGAAACACCTGACAAAGAGTCATTCAAGGAGAAGTATTTGCGGATATCATTCATTCCAAAGGGCGTGGTCTCATTGTCAGTATATCTTAGGAAGAAAAAATAAATTAAAACAAACCCCTAAACGAGCTACAACAGCACACACTTTCTTGCATTATTGGAAATAATTACGTTGTATTGAAATATTGAAATTTCAGCCTTACTAAAAACTCTGTTATAACTCGAAAAAGTCCAATTCAAATAAAGCACCTCTGCCAGGAACAGCAGTCATTTCTAACTTTTACAAAGGAAACAAATATGAATAAATTTAACCATTACAGTATTTGCAGTATACACAGAAAAGAAAGAGTAATATTTCACACAAGCTTGCCTTGATTACATTGATGTGAGCTAACAATTTCTGAATACTATACTCAATGAACAAAACTTCTTAAAATAAAAGAAATGTATTTGTTAGTTCTATGTGAAATATATAACCTTTGTTAAATCTATTTCCTTTCACAAGAATGTTACCTACATTGTACCATTAACATAATCGGCAACAATCACAAAAATTCTGAAAATTTCCCGCTATCGTGTTGCTACTTTGTGACACCATGGTAAACGAAATTTGAATTTATTACCATTTTGATGTTCCTTCCAATTTTGAAAAATACAGACAGAATGCCAAAATGGGGCCAGTATTGTTTCCCTTTGCTACATTGTTGAAAAACATTAAAAAAAAAAAATTGCCTGTTCACACCAAACTATGCAAAAAATGACATTGGTGCCATTTTTGAGAAACAAATTGTTGAAACAAAATTTTAAATTGCCTGTATTACACCTGAAATTGTATGACAAGTACTCAAATTTTTAAAAAGTTGTACACAACCTTATTTCAAAATGTCTTTAAAGAACAGATTTCATTAAGGAAAAAATCTCTATCTTCAATATTTTATTTGTAGGAAGATGTTGAACAAAAATTAAACTTTTGCAATTTTCAAAAAATCAGAGATTTCAATGCAAATGAGACCTGCACCATTCTCTTAAAATGTCTTTCACACCATTCAACAATAAAATTTAATCAAAAAATTTGGTGCCTGTTTTTGAAAATGTCCCAGTAGCTTCACGATAAGTACCTCCCAAAATTAAAATATCTGTTTCAAATTCAAAGGGCCGTGACATCAGCTGGATCAATTGGGGAATATTAAATTTGGAGAAAATTTGCTGAACAGTTTAGCTGCCAACATTGGTCACTGACTGACAGACAGACAGACAGATACATAGACAGATGGACGGATATACACGATTATACTTCCTGTGCTATTACACAACAATGTGCTGGAAAAATATAATGTTGAAACCACACTGTTTCTCGTACATCTGTGAACAACATTGGATTTTCATTCTGCAAGAACTTTTGATTTTTTTCACCATTTAAATTTCCATTGATGAAATATGGACCAATAAGTTCATTGATAATTATTCCACACCAAACATTTACATTCAAAGGTTTGACTTTCAACTTGGTGCAACAAATGGAGATTTTCAAAACTCCAATAATGCAAGTTATGCCAATTTATCATGCTGTATAAGTTGATCAGTCAGTGAATAATACTTGTAAAAAAATACAAATAAAAAAATAAATAAATTTGTGATCATCTTGTATCCACTCAAGTGCCCATTAACAAAATATAATTTTTGAAAATCATTCCCATGAGGTTCTTGGTGCATAGAAACTTTATACAGATGAAATTTTCCATGTTTCAATAATTGGTGGACAGTAGTCTGAGCAATTCCTGATCCATGACCTATTTCTCAAGTATTAACATAAGAGTTATCAGCTACTGCAGCTAATACTGCATTTTCGTTACTTTCTCCAGTAATTGTTCTTCAGCGATTGCTTTCTTTAGCTGTAGTTTCCTCAGTAGAGAACTATTTGGTAAGAAGACTTGGTAAAAAGAAGCGCACTATCACATCTAGTATGGAAAATGTTAAGCATGAAGATTAACACCATCATCGTTATTACGGCCACTTTCTCCACCACAATAAAAACAAATCATTAGTGGTATTCATTTACATTGCTGTATTATGCTATCGACTTTCGACAAATCAACAGCTCAAAATATTAAGATAATTTAAGTATACCGATATTAATTCTAACCTTGCATAGGACATTGTGCAGTTCTGCAATTGCAAAGAACACACAACAGAACATTTACATCCCACAAATGAAAAGTACCAACCTGTCTCCATTGGTAGAGAAATGTTATGTTAATTGATTATATAAAATCTTTAGTGAAACAAGTATAGATAATCACTAGAAACTGGATTTTTATAAAATTACATATTTTTTGTTTTTATTATCGTTCTCAGATCCGCTAGCTTGCTTGGCGAATCATCACCGTCCCAACACAATATTCAATTTTTTCGTTACATATTTTTATGTATTTAGTACTATATTACACATTTTACATATTTTACTAATTTCACAATATTCTTTTATTCTATCAATTTTCTTCAATTTTATTACATATTTTCAATAAAAAGTAGTTCTTTCAAAAAAATCAGAATTTTTTCCTACATTATTACTAAATGCTGTCAAATCAAGGTGCACTATGTTGAGACGCCGTCAGATATACTTACAGTCTGATGTGCCTGCTTCATTTATCTCAGTGGTGGGAAGTATGCATTAGCAACTGAAATCATTTTCACTTTTAGGTGTGAAAAGTATCACTGATGGCGAGTTTCATGATCTTTAACCTCAATTTACGAGAAACTTTAATTACACATTTATTTAACACTAAATTTTATCCTGAGTTGAGTGTTAATTGTAACAGAAAATAACTTAAAAAGTTTGGTGAAACTAGCCCGAAGAGAAACATCCAATGATCACAAAAACAAATTAGTCATTATAAAAGAGCAAATAGCAATCAGATTTTTTTTTTTTTTTTTTACGATGCCTTTTTGAATAAATATCTGGCTTGAATTTCTTATTGTAATCGAGGCATCACAAGAGAAATAAGAAAATAATAGGGATTTAAAATTCACAAACATGAATTCCGCACACCATGTTGATAAAATTATTTTGAGTTTTAACATTTTCTTACCCTCTCCTCCAGTGGGATGATTTATCAGTCGCTTCAATCCTGGATGCCTCAAAACGAGATTACCAATGAACATAAGAATTACAAGAATATCTTGAGGAGGAGCTACCAAAGTCAAACGTGCTAAACGTTTTGCAAAGGCAGCAACAAGATTCTCTGGCAAGTGCCTGCACAATAAAAAAAATATATCCCACTTTAATATCAAGCTCAAATTTGTTCTTTTCATGGTTCTCAAAACCATTTTCTATCTTCTTGCTTAGTAACTAAAATGTAAATGTTCCCACAGAATTAGGAAATTACACACAAGCATAATCAGAATACTGTGAATAATTTACAAGTAGCAGTCAAAAGAAATGAAAACTTGCAACATTTAACTTTTATCACAACTCACATTCACACCTGTTAAAAATTAAAATGTTATACTCACGTTGAGCTAAGAAACATATCAGATAAATAGAAAAGACGGGCCTTATATTTTGTGTGAAAAATTTCTGGTTCAAACATGGAATATAGTTTAACAAATAAATTGGGATATTCTCTGAAACAAACAAGACAACTTAATTACTAAAAAATGATCATGAAAAGTCTAAAATGGCATATTAATGAATATTACCAGTATTTGTGGCCCCTACTGATTCTAAAGAATAGATATGAACTTACAAATTATGCTTCTGAATCAGAGTGAATATTCCTTGCAATGCTAATACACCAACTGCCCCTCCTGAGAAAAAAATAAAAAGCATTTATTATAAATATTCGTTTATATCAAACTTTTAGGGATTTGTTCTTGTGAACATAGTATATTGGTATACAATAAAATGGCAGAAATGAATAGATATCAAATCCTCTATGTTACAGATGATGTGAAGAAATACCAGAACAATATGAATTTAAAACGAGCACCAAGAAATCAAATTAATACAAAAGAATGTGAATATTACATGTGCTAATTTTGATGTATATATTAAATGTGTTGAATTTTTTTTTAAAAAATTTTTCCTTTAAAAAAATTAAAAATTTTTTTATTAATATACATTGATATTACTTTTCAATTTTCAAAAAAAAATTGGACAGTCATACATGTATTTGTTTTCAACAACTAATATAACAAGGTTCTCTCAAGTCCAATGGGCAGAAACAAGGTTGTCATCATGTCAAGGACATCAGAAAATAACACTCAAAAATAAGATTCAATCATCAATGTCAACATTGTCACCCCAAACATACAAGGTCTTTTGGCCAATTCCTTTTCACTTCCAGTATTTCCTATAATTTCCAGGTGTTCCTGGTCTTCCCAGCACTTGTCTTTCAACAAATCATTAAATGTAATTGAAATATCTGAATGCCATTTCATGTTTTCTTCCTCATAATATGTTTCTTTCACCATTATCATCAACAATTTATGTTTGGATCTTGTGATCTGTTTCATTGATTACTCCATTATTTTCTTAGTTGCTGTTAAGATTTGCCTTGTTCTTCCATTTCTTATTAGGTTTTTTTTTTTGACTCAGCATTTTGTTTTGTTTCTTATGATTCCTGTTATTTATTTTGGTCTTTCACTACCTTCTTAATTTCTGCTTTAGTTTTGTCTCCTGATGTCTTTATTTTGTACTTCACTATTACTCGTGAGTTTTAATCATGCCCCTTAAGTATCTTGTTTCTACTTGTCTCTTTCCAGAACTATTTACATATCACTAACCTATAGCTGGTTCGATCAGTTATTATGCTGCGTAGTCTGCTTTTTATTTCTGTGGTCGTATTTCATAAATCATTTTGTTATTGATTTTATTAGAGATTATTAATCTTTGTCCAAGACTTTTTCTGACATAGATGTTTGGTATCGTAAGCAATTAATTTGTTATCTATTCACACACTTGATCGTACCTATTTTGGTTATTTAATATTCTCTTCCTCTGATCTCCTTTCCTCTTGGTGAATATTATTATTCCATCATCCTTACTTGGTAACTTGCTCTTTCATGCTGATGTACTGTTATGTAGAGGTCATATAACAGCAGTTCATACATCACATTTCTCTATAATTGTAAATTTCTGTTTCTGACAGCTAAAATATCAATAAATAAATATAGAGTATTAAAAATTGCAATAAGTATGTTTTCTTCTTTGTTTTTATTAAAATTACAACAGATTCACAAGTAAACTGTACTACTGCTGCTTATTCTGTTCATTTAAGTAAACAAATAAATAAACAAACTAGTGCACAAATGGGCATTAATTAGTTTTTGCTAGGGACATTGTTCTTGTAGGGCACCTGGTGAAGTGGTATTATACACGATATTCAAGACATATTCATAGTCCTCCAAGGAGTCATCGAATTTTTAATTTAAACCCCCACGTAACAGAAGCCACATTCTGTTGGTTCCAGATTGGCAAATGCCAATTCTTTGTTAGGCCAGGCTCAAGTTCTTGGTCATACTATTAGTATAATAGAATTTAATTTGTTTCTTCTATGAAAACCTATTATTGCTTAGAAGAAAATTTTATTTCTAATTTTAACATTTTCTACCCAAGTATTTTTCTACAGCTAAAAACTTTTGAAAACACAAGAATTCAATAACTAATGAATTTTTTTGATAATAATTTGGAGAGCAATTAAAACTTAAAACGAATTTTTATTTACCTGAATCCAAAGAATCCATTAAAAAATCGGTGAGTAGGAGTGGGTGATCCAAATAAGGAAGTACTTTTTCAAGTAGTACATATAACAACTGATGATGCGTAGTTGGAGTATGATCCCAATGCATTACACATCCCCAGGTTCTATTTAACCATTTCCTCAAGTAATGCATGTTCAATACAAAACCTGGGCCATCCACTGCAGAACAATACCATGTAAGGACATACATTTAGAGAAAAATACTAAAAAATACACACACACACACACACACACACACACACACACACACACACACACACACACACACACACACACACACACACACAAGTACACCCACTACTTCACTTTCCATTTAAACTACACAATACACCAGTAACATCAAAATTAAAGAATAAAACTGCAATACAAAACACATGCCCAGTAATATAAAAACTAAAATTTCAACCTTTGTTATCTAACAGCGATACAGAAACATACATATACCCGTTGGCGAACACAGGATCATTTCCGAGTTGGCCTTTAATTCCTCTTCTGTAGGAAGTGGAATTTTATCAATCAAAAATAGGAAGTTCTTGATAAATATTTCATTGGGTTTCTTCTGACTCAGTGCAATATTTGGTAACATTTTCCACACAAAATACAATACATCATAATATGAAGTAAACTCTTGAAATCTAATTAATGGATCAGTCATGTTCTGTTCTGAAGATAGCAATGCAAGGATAATGAACTGAAAGAATACATTAGAATAATCATGTTTTTCTTCAACCTTTTAAATCAAGTCGAACAACCATGAAAATAGAAATAACCATACTTGCAATCGTTGAACAGGAAAATAGAATTCACCCTTTGGAGTATCTTCTAAAGGATAGCGTCCTTCAAGTGCTAAAAGTTTCATCATTGTTGATAGAGCTTGCAACTGAGAAGCAATTGAATGCTTCTTCAAAACAATCAACAAGCGAGTAAAAGTTCTTTCATATCGTTGGCGAAGCCAAACACCATAATTGGTGTCAAATGATGCACCTAAAATATCAAATATTAGATTTTCTTTGCCCCATCACAGAATCCCAATATTTTTAACTAAAACTAATTTCATGATAAAACATAAAAGAGTTTTATGGAATTACAAAAGTAAGGCTAAGAATTAGCCCACTCACTTTTTTCTGGTGATGTAAATACTTTACCCACTTCTCTACGTCTCAATAATTCACCAAAAATCATTTCTAAGGTTAATATACACGGCTGGACATCATTACTATCGTAATCCTACGAAATAATAGAAACAAACAAGTAATTCGATTTTCAACTTCATAACCTCACTTGTATTTTTTTACTGAAGACAAAATGAGTATCTACTTGGATCAATGACAAAACATTCTGCAAGTGATGAGCATATTTCTTGTCCTTCAATACTAGCTGGGCATTTTCCCGCAGTTGTTTTGATGACATTCTCACAGACATCGTGACACAAGAACAAAATGTGTTATTCGAACTAAAGCGTAATAAATTTATTTCCCTACGATCTTCTGAAGCTCCAGCCGACTGTTTAATGATTAACGATACATGTTAAAGTATATTAAGCACAAAGCGTACAATTCTACTAAAACAAATCCACCCTTCCTGTTGCCCTTCCTCACGCCGTAAACAGGCGCTGCTGGTCTTCCTCGCTCTTGGTCCGGCCCTGGGGCCCTGCTCAGGCCCGCCGTCTGGCTCCGTGGCTCTGCGACCCTACCCAATGTATCTGCCTCTGCCTGTTGGCTGTCCATTTGACGTAAAGGATTCGTTCTGAAGCCCCAGTGGCAAAGGATTCAGTATGTTGTAGGTCACATTTCTAAGAAAACTATTGCAAAATAGCATGGACACTCATTCGAATTTAGCAGTGCCGACGGAAGAAAATAATTTATTCTTGTTGGACAAGAGCAGCTGTTACATTAAACAATGTATTAGACGTTTATCATCTATAATGCCATTGTTTTGAAATTACGCAACTACTAATTTAGGAAATGCTTGAACACAACCAGAAATCGATCAAGCGTCATTAAATATTGTTAATTTTCCTGATTAAATGAAGAGCCAACATGTAGCTTTCTCGCTACTTCCTTTCCGTTTCCTCCGGAACTATTGAAAATTCCCCTGTTATAAGTATGTAGAAGATAGCAACACGTTTAACTGCGAGGACTTGCTCCACTTGTTAATCAAAACCCACGATTCTTTTCTTTTTTGTCTTCTATATACCGATTCTGGAAAATATAGTTTATTATATCTCCAAATTCTTTGAGTTGGGGGTCTAATTCCTGTCTTATTAGCGTGTTTGCTAAAACCTTTCTCCAGAGACCATTTTTGTGAAAGCATTAAAAATAGACCTATTCAATGTATGTCCTAGAGGTCATACTTGCAATATAGATTAGTAGTAGAGATATAGGTGAGAGTACATCATCAGTGATTCATAGTTATCAGAAAGAAAATGTATTATTGGACTACTCCGTATTAAGAAAAGCTCAGTTTATTCAACTTTGTCATGTTTTCTAAATTTAAAGATAGTTTAAAATTTCTTAACATTTTATGGTTGAAATCCAGCAAAATTGGACATAATAGATAGTACTGAAAATTGAAGATATATATTTTAATTGAATAATCTTAATCTTCAAAAGATACGTAGATGACGTTATTCTTCCCTTATTCTCTCCTCCACTCCCAAGAAATGTTTGAAAATATCCAAATTAATGGTTTCCCTATCTTACCTCTTTTAGTTACCCTATTAAATGATAACTTGAGAAATATGTTTGGTGAATATAAATGAAAATCATTCCAATTAAATGTTACATCTATAAAATGATTTATATGTCATGTGAGATTTTATATTGAAAAATTAATTACTTTTTCTCTTTGCATTCAATAAATACAATTAAGGGGAGGCATCTGTGAAAATAGAATTTCTCAAAGGAATTTTTTTCAAATCTTAAAATTCTACCACCTAATGAACACATTGGTAAAATTGCACCAGTTAATTTAACATTCAAGTAAAAGTTTTTTTAAATAATGCTTTTTTATACTTTTGCAATATTCGTTAAAAAATGCTCTAATTGGACCAAATATTTGCTAATCACTTTAATATTTTAACTACATAATCTTCAGCTTGCAAGAAGAAAAGTTGCTTGTATTACACAAATAACTTTCACAGTTTTTTTATTTAAAAAATGTTGAATTTTTGAAAAGCAAATTTGCTGATTTTCTTATATATTTATATTTTTACTTGAAACAGAAATAAAACTAAATTAATCTGGGCACTCCAAAAAGCAATTTTATTCTTTATTATTATACTAAGCCACTGTAAAAAAAAATTTGTAGCTAATGAAACTTCTAAAGGATACTTCTATAATGAAACAAGAGGACTAACACCAGGGCACTGTATTCAAGAATGACGCTCACTGTAACAATATAATGTTTCCCACACTAATTTTCAGCATCCAGACATTCTTCAAGGACTTTACAAGAAGTTCCTTCAAAAAAACAACGGGAATTTCAAATATTATTCTACTAATATTCGGAAAAGAACACTTAGTTTGCAGAAAGGGGCTTAGTTCATAGCGTGCATGGGCATTTAAATTATTGTTTCGGGCATTTAAATGCACCTGAGTGGAATCTGACTCAACGACAAGAATCCACAAACTGTGATCTTATTTATAGTGATGAAAACCAAAAATCGAAGTTTTCATGATATTTCATCAAATTTCACAGATGCCTCCCCTTAAATACAAAATTCTTTTATTCCATTCATAAATTAATAATTAATGTGCCAGTAAGTACATAGTGGTCACATACATATCAACTATAGCCATTTGTTCCATAAGTATAGGGCATTATATCCCGGGAGAAGGCAATTTTCTTTCCTTGTCAGAAAGCAAGACACCAATGTCTTGTTTAGAGGACTTTTCCTCCTTGAGGTATCTCACCCTATGGGGCACTGCCCCTGTCGAGAAAAGTTGATTACTCCATGTATGATAGTGTAGTGTGGAAGAGTGTGTATGTGTAAGACAAGAGGAGAGAAAGATGAGGAAGGAAAGATCACTTGAAGTTTGTTAGGGTACTGCTCTGGCATTTTTCTTATAGCGATCTAAGAAATTACATACAAAATACAGATTAGAGCAGCCAACCACTTGTTTTCAGTTGCCAGTTTTTAAGTCACAAAAAAATATTTAAAAAAAATATTTATTTAGAAGAAAAAAGCTATAATCATAAAGATTTCAGTTGAAAGTAAACTTCATTATCTCTAATTTAATTTATTTACTTATAATAACAAATAGCCTATACTAATTACATAAAAAATAATTGACACTTACTGAGCTAGAAAAAAACAAGAATAAAATTAAATATATAATTTGATAATACATCAAATTATATATTATCATCAATCAATTATCCCCTGATCTATTGCCATCCACTTTAACGCTGGGTCATTTCTTGCAAACAAGGGGATTTTATGATACGAGTCCTTAAAATTGAAAATATTTTGGGATATTGTTGTCCATGATTGTTGAGGTACAATATTAAAATTTTCTGATTGTTCAGCATTTTTTTTTTTCTTTCTTCTTCTTCTTTTCTTTTTTCTTTCTTCTTTTCTTCTTCTTCTTTTTTTCTTTTCTTTTTCTTCTTCTTTTTTCTTTTTCTTCTTTTTCTTCTTTTTCTTTTTCTTCTTCTTTTTCTTTTCTTCTTTTCTTTCTCTTCTCTTCTTTTCTTTTTCTTCTTCTTCTTCTTTTCTTTTCTTCTTCTTCTTCTTCTTCTTCTTCTTCTTCTTCTTATTATTATTATTATTATTATTATTATTATTATTATTATTATTATTTTCCCCTCATATAAACATCTCTACAAGTTCTAAAAATTTGTATGTGTGTATATAAGATATGTAAGGTACCTACAATTATTCATTAAATATCAATTTTATATTGTGTTATTCTTGGCATACAACAATAAACTTCTTTAAAACGCAATTACTCTCAAGACCTTTTTGAATTTATGAACATTTTCAATAATATTGTATTCAGGATGTTTTAGAAGCTATTAAATTTTCTTGATGATATCTTAAAAGGAACAAAAGTTATCATTATACTTACCTGAGCTGAAATTGGCAGTATGCAACCCGCCACTACCATTCATTGTCACAGCGACTCTTCATGCTTGGCGGCTGATGGACTACTCCATTTTAGATGCCTTTTGGAGAACATCTTTCCTAGGCACTTCAATTGAATTTGATAAAGGTTTTACTGAAAGTTTGTTCTCACTGACTGGAATGACACAGATTTTATAAAAATTGAAAAAGCGCGAATTTTGGTGGCGTGTTCCTACAACTATAATATTGATGAAGAAATTGTTTTCCTTAATGAAACCTTTTCCTTAAATACAGATCTTAAATAAGTGCATTTAAGTTCAACTTTTCAAAAATGTGAGTAGTTTTTGTGCAATTGTGCGTGAAATATACGCAATTTATTTCTCGAAAACCGCTTCATTTTTCCCCCTTTAAATTTTATCCTAATATGTAATAAGGGACAGTAAAAAATATGGCATTAGTCTCATTTTCGGCATTGTTACGTATTTTAAAAAATGCAAAAAAAAGTAAACATTTGAAAACTACAAAATTGGAGTTAGCAAATTTTTGATTTAAACAAAGTCTGTGTGTCCATAGGAAACAGTAGAGAGATCATTGCATTAAAGAAAGAATGGAGTATGGTGTGCCATTTATCGACCCAGATTAATTGGTCTGTTTTTCAATGAAACAGTAACAGCCGATGCGTCTCAGAATATCCTGAGAAATTTTGTATTACATTTGAAAAGGATGAGAAATTTTTGGTTTTAGTAGGATGGAGCGACATCACATACTGCCAAGTCGGCAATGCAATTTCCGGAAGAGCTTTTTGGGAACAGAATAATTTCACTAGGTTTGTGGACCCCTCATCCACTTGATTTGCCCTCACAGGATTTTTATCTTTTGGAATGCTTTGGGAAGTAAACTTTATGCGAAGAAGCCCGTTAATTTCAATGAGCTGCAAAGAAACATCAAGGTAGCGATTCACATTACTGACGAAGAAACTTTACATCGGGTTATAGCAAATGTTCTCAAGCGAGTTAATGCTTGTTTATTAGCAAATGGGGGTATTTTGAATATTTTTTTGTGATGTTCGCTTGTTTAGAACATCAATTTTTAATAATAATAATAATAATAATAATAATAATAATAATAATAATAATAATAATAATAATAATAATAATAATAAACGGTAGCGGTAGCTCAGTGCATCAACTGATGTCACTGCAGCGCCTCTAACCGGTCCTAGGTTCGAGTCCTGACGGCGGCAGGGTTTTCAACACTAGTTTTTCAGCTAGGTCGAATTCAGTCGCTGTCTGGAGGAGAATTCTAGCGGCCGGCTGCTCTGATCGGTAGTTTGCCGTGGTTTCTCCGATCAACACCAGGCAAATGCCGGATCAGTACATTACCAAACGGGCCACGGACCGCGCGCGATCTGTCCTTCCTCGTCCTTGTCCTATCCTCTCCTCTTACACACACACTTACACTATCATCCACCACACTATCACATATTCCGGGAGACCGGTCGGGAGTGTAGAGCTTGTCCCGGCTGGGGCGGTACCCCGCTGGTGGGAGAGTCCTGGTTAGGGGGAAACCCCACTAGCCGACGGTAGGTCGGTGCCGGATCTCGCCAACCAGCGGGAGAAGATCACCGCCATCTCCTGAGAGAAAAACATGCACTACACTAACGGGACTAATGACCGAAGCAGTTGACGCGCCCGGAAACACGAAAAAACCAATCAATCAATAGTAGTAGTAGTAGTAATAATAATAATAATAATAATAATAATAATAATAATAATAATAATAATAATAATAAACATTTCTGTTCAGCGAATCTGCAAAGTTATAATTTATTAATATTTATTTAAAACATAAAAGTGTAAAACATGAACATTTCTGGAGCGTATTTGTTATGAAACTAAAACAAGCAAAGTTAATTATAAAATTTACCTAAGTTTTTACCATGTCAAGTTTTTTTTACTTTGAAATAATTAAGAATGAAATCCCTGTTCTTGTCACCACAATTTTCATTCGATGCCAAACAAGCAGGCGCAAGCCTTTGTCTTTGAACTCATGGCCACGACGGTCACCTGCTCTTTCCCTCAGGGTGACATTAGGGAGAGGGGATTAAGCGTATTTTCCGACACTTTACCTGCTTGAAACCGCCAGCCGCTATCCGACCGCTCAAACATATATGCCAGAGCAATTCACTCTCCCTGCTGTGGGTTGCATTTTAAACTGATCACTGTGAATGTGTGTGTGTGTGTGTGTGTGTGTGAGAGAGAGAGAGAGAGAGAGAGAGAGAGAGAGAGAGAGAGAGAGAGAGATTTTTTACATATTTTTATACGTTTTGGTACAATTACATAGTTTTACATATTTTACCTACTTCTACATATTTTGTTACATTTTAATATATTTATACGTCGAAACGGAACATTTCAGATTCGCGTTCACAATGTTACGGAATCATCTTTCTTACAAATCAAATGTAATGCTGCTGACCTTCTATGACCACCACAACTTTGCCATCAATTGTCAAACTTACTCCCCACCCCACCCCACCCGCTTACTGCGTTCTCGGAATCAAGGATGAGCGAATTTTTGTGAACAAAAGTAATTTCAATCACTTGTCCATGTTTCAAACAGCACATTCGCTATTCGATCGAAAACTAACACATATTTTTTACAGAAAATTGTCTTCCGCGTTGTACGATTTCGGAGGGGGAGGATATTCCTTTGAACCCTCTCCCCCGGGATCCATCACTGCTACTTTTCACTTGAGCACCGGCTCCTCATAAACATTGCAATAAATACTATAAACGTATTTTATATTTCGAATAAAAGTCTTATATGTCGTGAAGAACACACACACACACACACACAACACACACACACACACACACACACATATATATATATATATATATATATATATATATATATATATATTATATGTATGTGTGTTTGTGTGTGTATGTCGTGTGTTTTACGAGGTAGGTGGAAATCTTCAAAGACACCATGTGGCCGTACCACATGATAGTGTGAGATTTTTACCCACTAAAACCAACCTCCCTTCTCCTCCATCCTCCCTGCGGAACCGCCGTTAGGAATTACATCACGGGGAGTGGATTAGAGTGGCTTAGTCACAAGCCACTTCTCTTCGCCAAAACGTAGGAAGGATCAAAGAAAGATCAATCGAATTCCCTTCTTTCCCTTTCTATTCTCCTGAGCTCAGCTATTATGGTCTGCGCATATGCGCTCACCGCATCCCAGTTGGTTTCTGAGGCGAGCATGCACCCAACCATTGCTTCGGGTGTCAGCGGGTCGAGCACGGTATACTTATAACGTGCCGTCGCCTCAGATGGTATCGCGGGCACTGGAAGAACACATGCTCGGCGTCTTCGACAGCAGGTTCACATAGTGGACAGAATGGGGTATCCTCCAGCTTGAACCTGTGGAGATATGCCAGAAAGCATCCATGTCCAGACAACAGCTGAGTCAAGAAGAAATTTACTTCTCTGTGTTTACGGTTGATCCACGGTGCAATGGAGGGAATCATGCGGTACGTCCATCTTCCTTTACTGGTCTTGTCCCATCGATCCTGCCATTCGAGCAGTGTTGTCGAGCAGTCTGGGTTCTCCTCTTCTTTGCGATATCGCCTCCGTCTCTCCTGCGCCAAGATATCGACAGGAGGCATCCCCGCGATGACGCACACTGCATCGTTTGACACAGTGCGAAATGCACAAGCTACCCGCAATGCTGATAACCTGTACACTGACCACTGACGTCATCCCTCGGATGTAACTATTTGTCGACGTGGAGTTGGCCCATACTGGGGCTCCATAGAGCAAGACGGACCTCACAACCAAGGCCAGAAGCTTCCGTTTCTCCTAACTGGGCCTTATGTTGGGCATTAGTCTGGACAATGCTGAATTAATTACCGCAGCTTTATTGCTGGCGTACTTCAGGTGGTCAGCAAATGTCAGACGGGCGTCAATCATGAGACCAAGATATTTGATCGACGGCTGTGATGCAATACGGTGGTCTCCGACTTTGAGAGTGTCTCTTTTTCCCGCTAGTGACTAGGATAACCTCAGTCTTGTGCTCAGCTAACTGCAGCCCTGAGGACTTCAACCACTGACTAACAATAGCGATCGCTTCGTTGCAAATATACACAATTTCCTCAATGTACTTGCAACGGACGATAGCAATGTCGTCTGAAACCAATAATACTGGTGCCTTCTGGGAGGGGAAGCCGAAGGACCTCGTCATACATCACATTCCATAATAGTGGACCCAATACCGACCCTTGCAGGACACCAGCCGTGATTTTTGTACCTTCGGCCCATTATTTGTATTATAAATCAGGGCTCTATTACTCAGATACTCGGCCACAATCTTCCTCAAGTACGTTGGCACCTTAAATCTGCGGAGAGCTTGGTGAATATTACTCCACCTGGCCGAGTTGAATGTATTTTTAATATCCAACGTAACGACAGCACAGTACTGTTTTGGGCCTCTCTTCCATCTACTTCCTCCAATTGCTTGTCTGGTGGTGTTAATGACCAGCTGGACTGCGTCAACAGTCGAGCGGGCTCTGCGGAAACCATACTGATTTTCCGAAAGGCCTCCTCCCTCCTCCACAGCTTTCTCCAGTCTCGTACTAATAATTCTCTCCAGAACCTTGCCAGCTGTGTCAAGCATACACAATGGCCGGTATGATGATGGATCTTCGGAAGATTTATTCCCCTTAGGGAGGAGCACCAGGAGCTGTTTTTTTTCATCTTTCTGGGTACACCCCATCCCTCAAGCAAGAATAATAAAGATCCACAAAGATGTCGGTGTGAGCGAGTATCGCAGTCTTGAGGGCAATACTGGGAATGTTATCCAGTCCGGGAGCCTTTGTGTTGCCGATTCTGCTAATTGCGTGCAGAATTTCTTCTTGCGTGACTGGAGGAATTATTTCTAGCTCAGATAACGCTATATTAACTGAGTCACCGGGGTGACTCGGGAATAGGGCTGTCACAATTCTGAGCAGCATATTGGGGCAAGTTGGAGAACGTAGGTGCCGCTGTCTAAACCTACACATGACCGTCTTGTACGGCCTACCCCATGGATGTTTTTCCACCTCGTCACATAGGCTTTTGGCGCATAAGCGTTTGCTCTTGCGGATTTCTATCTACAACTGGCTTCGAGCGAGTTTGTATTGCTTTTGCAATTGAGGAAAGTTGTCTCTGCCACGAGCTCTCTGGTACTGTCTTCTGGCTCGAAGGCACCTCCGTCGTAATTGGGCGATTTCCTCGTTCCACCAGTAAACTGGTGAGCGTCGAGAGATTGCGCCCCGTCTAGACATAGTCGCATCACAGGCTTTGGTTATCCATTTCATCACCTGCCCAGCTTTGTCAGCTGCGGTACCTGTTGGCACTATCGTCTCCAAACATTGTCGGAAACTTCTTCGTCGAACGTTTTTGCTTTCCACCCAGCTGGCTGATATTTCGGCGCAAAATTATCCCTCCGTTGATTTTTCACCTCGTACAAAAGTGCCTGGTGGTCACTATGGGTATATGTTCACTAACTCTCCAGGACACTCCCATTCTCAAAAGATTATCTGACATGAACGTCAGATCCACAACAGATCCCACGCCCCCTCTGCGGAAGGTGTGTATGTCTCCTGTGTTGGCGAGCTCTACATTCAGAAGGGAGAGGGATGCCAGAACTGCTCGACCTCGCTCATTAGTGGACGAACTACCCCACTCAACCGCCTAGGCGTTGAAATCTCCAGCTATCACCAAGGGGCTTCGTCCTCTGGAGTCGTACACTAAGCGGTCAAGGAACTGCTCAAACTCGTCCATTGTCGCGTTTGGTGAGGCATAACAGCTGTAGATGTAAACGCCGTTGATTTTTACCCAGACAAATGCAGCTCCAGGTCTCGTCATAACATCTGTAGCACCTCAGGGGGACCTTCTTCTCACGCAGAGTGCAGTACACCCATCCTATTCTTATTTTACGGATGGCGAACAATTTGTTAGCCACCGCAACAGGAACGCTGATTATTGCTACCTGTGTTCCACCATAGGATGGTCTTAGGGATTTGACCACAGTAGCTGGGAGATCACTGGCTTCAGGAAGTTTGTGCACCAGAGCCCTATGCACTTCCTCTTTAGTTGTGACCTCATCCAGGTCCTTCACCTGAATAGTCACGGTGTGAGTGAGAGCCCTCACATCAGCGTCCGATCCAAACGCCTTCTTTATAGAGGACTGAAAATATGTTGTTTGGCCTCCGGCAGATCGCTTCAGTTGCAGAAGGAGATCGCTGCCAACTGTCTTCCGGATGTGCGTGACATTCTCGCCCAGATCCTTAAGCTCAGGGTGTTTTCATTTTTTTAAAGATGTCCGCGTACGTCAGCGCGTCGTTCTTCTTCTTGATCATCAGGGCATCTGGTCTGGGTGGCCTTTTCCGCGTCTTAGAACGCTTACGCGTTCTCTTATGAGTGACCACTTGCCATTCGGGCTCTTCTCGTGCCACTTCGGGCTCTTCTAGTGGTATTTCCTGAGAAGGTATTTCTGCCCGGATTTTATCTGCGTTTTTCGCAGTCTCCTTCCTTACCTTGGCCACCTGGGAGTTCCGGTTTCGCGAAGGATCGCTTCTCGTTACGAGTACTCCCGCAGCCACCTTCTCAGGGGACGTCTGAGTGCACTCTTCTTTCCCAGTAGGTTAGTTGCACTGAGGATCTGGTCTGGGTGATCCTCCTTTTTGCAGTGCTACCACCTCGTTAAAGTGCGTCTGGATCGAATACGCCAATATCTTGATCTCACCATGAACATTATGGCGAGGCTTAACAAAATTGAGAAGCTCAGTTATTTTCTTCTCAAGGCTACACAATGCCTGTTGTTTCGAGAGATCATCACTAGTAGCAAAGGATACTACAGCAGCCCAGTGGTCCACTGCTGAAGTACTGCGGTCGCTGGTTGACGACGCCTGGGAGCCCGCTTGCTCACTCCCAACAGACGCCGGTACTGGGGATCCGGGCCCCTGCACCGTAAACTGAGATCCCAAAAGACCTTCCATATTATTTTTGACTGAGTGTCCTTCCCGCCTGTTGGTCCGTGAGAGATATTTTAATTGCCTCTTGACCTCTATATCTAGAGATTCCTCCCCTGTACGCCACCTGGGGTTCACGTCGCTTAGGGGTTACAGGGTCCCCCGGCTTCACCCTTTACCCTGCGCCAGGGTTGTAACCAACCAGACCGTATCCCGACATACTTTCGGGGCGTTCAGTACGGCGGTTACATGCCATTCCGACAGGAGACTTGTCAGAACCCCCTTCTCTCGTCTGTTGGTCGACCCATACCGTCGGTGGGATTGGTTATCACAACCTTGGCACGGGTTACTCGACTCGACAGGGTCCACCTCTTGAAGGTGAGAGCGGAGTTGGGATGGAGAGGCTAGAAGACTCTCTTCCGAGAGACTTGTAATTGCATCACATCTCCTTGGACCCCTGTGTGTGTGTGTGTGTGTGTGTGTGTGTGTGTGTGTGTGTGTGTGTCGCGCCGCCCTAGAAATACGCTGAAGTTAGTCAGCTCCGAAGGTGGCGCATCAGAACAGTGACACATGGGGAATGGCGTTCGCTCTGGGAAATAACCCAGCACTCAAGATTGGATTTATTTTCCGTCGATGCGATCGGAGTGATGTGCAGAAGAGTTCCCTCCACGTACTGCATTGCCAGATCTCTAAATGACGCGTAAGCAATTTTATTTGTTATATCCACTGATTTATAGTTAACGTTCCAGTAATTCAAATTCTTTTAAACCTGAATTAAATAAATATGTTTAGAAAGCTGTACAACTAGTAAAATCGTTAACAATTGTCTTTCATATTTATGGACTGAAAGAAAACTTGAACTTTCCTTGGAGTCTCTATTATATTTTATTTTACCATCTGGGGCCCTTGGGCAGCTGCCTAATTTGCCTAGGCAGAAGTTCACTTTTTCCCCCAGGAGAATAGGCAGCGAGGAGCAGAGAGTAGGCAGCTATTCCTACAGGAACGTACGGGCTTTGAGGAGAGCAGCAAAATGTACCGCCCAATCAACGAACACCCACCCACACAGTAACACCGAAAGGCTTCTGATGTCCGCTGGTGAAAGTGCTCTAAGTTTTCTGGCAGGACCTTTATGAAGTTTGAGATCTCAAGAGTTCGAAAATGACTCATCCCAGAAGAGGACATTATGACGGAACTCCCAATTATTTAAAGTACGCCGCAAAAACACCCAGTAGTCAACACATGTTGCAGTATCTTCTGGGCATCATTGTTGTTAAGAAAGAGTTGCCTGTCGATCGAGAGATGTGAGAAACGTCGAACGCGTAACTCAGTTAACTGAGATTTATGTGCATTGGCATGCACTATGCGCATGGCAGAAAGAGGTCTTCTTTGACTCTCCAAAACGCTCTAGAAGTTAGTAATATTTATTGTGGACCATTCTGTGTAGGCCAAATGACAATGTATATTATTTATACATTGTAGATATGATACTATTGATATTATTGCAATAATTACATAATTTTAATACAAATATTTAAATCAATTTTGGCAAATAAAGAAAGATGAACGAAAACTCTAGGACTTTGAGGGAATTTGGGGCATTGCCCCCATGCCTCCCCTCCTGGATCCGCCAGTAATTATGCCGGTGATCCTGTTTTATTTAAAACAATCTTGGGTTGGGGACTTCAAATACATTTTTTAAAAGTATAATATATAGTTGTAGGAGGAAAAGCCAACCCTTTGTAAATAGATGAACAAAAAGTGAAATCCTGCCAACATTTTAAATGCATTGGTAAGCAAATGGTGGAAGTAGACATGAGTAGAAAATCAAAGGAGAAAGTTGCTGTAAGGGAACTGCATCGCTTGATACGGATCAAAATGCAGAGGAAGAGTGTTATACAAGACTATTGTAAAGAGTATTGCCATATAGAGGTCTAAAGTTTGGGAAATAGGCTACCTTAAGGCCAAAGGAATAAACTTACTGCAGTGAAAATAGAAACAGTTTGGAAGCTTTGGATTGATACTGTGAACAAAGTAAATGATGATACAATTAGCCGAAAAGCAGAAGTGAATTTCTACATTATCAATCCCATTGAAATTAAAAGGTTCAAATGATTTTTTAAAAGAATGAGGGCCTTAAAATTTCTGGAATGCTACCTGCTTCACATAAAAGACTGGGAAGACCTAGAAGTTCACAGAAAGAAGAAAAAGAGAAGGCAATGGCTAGAAGAGGATTAGCTTCAGAAGGCTGCAGTGACAGACAAAATGGAAATTAGGGCACAAGAGAATGGTGTGATGGTGTAAAATTCTCGCAATATAATTACTATCGATTTATTACTTGTATTTAAAATAACCTGTTATTGCCTTATATGTCACATTTATTTTCTAAAAGTTCCCATGATTAATGTCCTAAACCCTTGGCTAGAGCAAAAGTTTAGGATTACTATCTGAAACATTATTTTTCAAATTAAAATGTTCTATCTGCCTATCTTCTATTTAAAATGTTCCAATCTGAAATATTTTTAATTTTGTTTCTTGTTTCTAGATGATAACATTTGCCACTAAAGAGAAATTGTACTAAGAAAATTCAAAGCAAATTAAAAATGTAAATGTCTAAGAATAAATTTTTTGATGTATTCCTACAGAGTTTAAAAAAAAAGTAGGAACTTGCATGTGGATGCAATACAAGCCATCATATAGCTTTTAGGCAGTCTGGGCAGTTCTTGCAACAGATCATTAGCTATGTGGCCGGTCTCATTTTTGAAATTTCTTTACACTTTGAAGTTAACATTTACATGTAGGTATTATATGCACATGTTTCCTTGAGACCTGGAATACCTACCCCCACTCCTTTGCCAACATTAGTTGAATTAAGAATAAGTGATAGCAACGAGCATTGTGAACAAAATCTGATAACCAGAAATGTTTGCCCCCATGTAATAGAAACTATTTTGCATTGAAAATCGAACTACAAATTTGATATAAAAATTCCTTGTCAAAATAACCAAACTCCCCACTCCTTGGGCAACGAGCAAAGCGAGGACTCAAGATAATACTACATCTACATCCATCCTGAAACCTGCATGGACTGACAACAACCTGTCCCAAAGTAGTCACTAGACTTCAAGGTGTCTGGAAAGAAAGTGCCACACTTTCTTAATGTTTCTTCTCTAAAAGAATACAAGCAGCCTGTGATATTTCAATGTGTGCCACAATATTTGGTTGGATTCATTCATCCATAATGTAAACTCTGGCCTTGAGGTTTATAAGACACACTTTCAATACCTTTGAAATTAATTGTTGTGATGTAAAATGTTGTATTGTATACAGTAACAATGTTGTGCAATCTTCATATAAAAGAGAAGGTAAGTAGTCTAGTAATGAAGGTATAAGTTGAAGAGTAATGGAGTAAATACATAGCAACTACAGTCAGATGCAGCAGAAAAACATTCGGGTAGGTACTTGCAAAAAATAAACATTCTCCACCATAATGTTCAATCCCTTTCAAATAATCCAGGCAGCTCTACAGAGCGATCTAAATCAAATAGACGTTCTTTGCTTTACAGAACATAGGTTATCTCCTAATGAACTTAGCATTTTCCAAATTCCAAACTTTTACCTCGCAGGCTTTTATTGCAGAGAGAGAGAATCCCATAAAGGTCCTACGTATGGGGGTTCCTGTATTTACGTTAGAAATAATATTGATTCTATCCCCTTGGCGGAATTAAATGTTTACTCCATTGAAAATATTTTCGAAATTTCTGTTGTACATCTTACTTCACTAAAAGTGATAATACTTTGCATTTACAAACCTCCAACAAAGAGAACTGCAGATTATATTTTGTTCTTAGAAAACCTGGAGATAACACTTAACAAAGTCAGAAATCGCTCTTTTGAATCCATTGTTGTATGCGGAGATTTTAACATTGATTTTCTGGTCGAATCTTGCGAGAAAGAAAAGTTTCTCAATTTAATTAATTCCTTTAATTTAGACATTACAATTAAAGTACCTACACGGATCACACAACATTCGATGAAGGCAATTGATCAAATTATAATTAACAAAACTACTACTCGATATGAAGTTGAAACAAAAGATTTAGGATACAGTGACCACGATGCACAAATTCTTACCATTATAAGAAATGCGATCACTGACACAATAAATACGAATACGTAATACTCGTAATACACGTATGACTAGATTGTTTACTAAAAGTAAAATTAAATTATTCATTGATTACTTGATGCAGGAGTCATGGGAAACGGTTTATAATACTGCTGATACAAACGACAAATATAATTCTTTTTTTTCAACCCTTTCATTTCATTTTAACGGAAAAAATTGGGACTTGAAAAAAAGAATTTTTTTTCATTTCTAAACGTCATGACGTATCTCAAGACTTCCTTATCTACTTTAAAAAATACAAAACATTGTTACGAAAAGTCATAAGGCAGGCCAAAATCATGAAAAACGATCAGGATATTTTGAACTCAAATAATAAAACAAAAGCAATGTGGACTATAATAAAACATACTACCAAATCAACTAGAAAACCCGTAGAGAATGTTGTTTTAAAATATAACGATATAAATGTGAACGATCCGGCTAATCTCGTTAACTCACATATTTAATGCATCTTTATGCACTGGAACGTTTCCAGATATTTTCAAAACAGCTAAAATTAAGCCGCTTTTCAAAAAAGGCAACAAAAATGAAATTCAAAATTATCGGCCCATTTCTCTTCTATCAGTTTTTCAAAAATATTAGAGAGACTTTTTTACGTACGAATGGAAACCTTTCTCAGTAAACACAACGCGCTTTCAGATTGCCAACATGGATTTAGAAAATCAAAATCAACGGAAACAGCTATATTTTCTTTTCTTAAAGATGTCGCCTCATCATTGGATCAAAACAAGGAACTTATTGGATTATTTTTAGATTTCTCTAAAGCTTTTGACGTCATTGATCATGACATTTTACTTTCCAAATTACCTTCATATGGAATTCGTGGTATTGCTCTAGATTGGTTATGTTCATACCTTAAAAAAAGATCTCAGAGAGTTGAAATACCTTACTGGAATGATGGAACATTACGTACGCACCTTTCCGACTCCTTGCCCGTTGCATGTGGAGTTCCTCAAGGATCGATTTTAGGCCCTATTCTGTTCCTACTTTACGTAAACGATATGCCCTCGACGATTCGAAACGGAAAAACGGTTCTCTTTGCGGATGATACGAACATCCTTTGCAATAAAGAAACAGTAAATAGTGCAATATCAGATGTTTCAAATTGGTTCCGAAATAACAAATTAATAGTAAACGAAAAGAAAACGGTTTTAATGCAGTTTTCCATTTCAAATAAACAATTCTGTGCTCCATTGAAAATGAACGGTGTACCATTGACTGATGTTAAGGCAAATTGCAAAAATTTTTAGGTCTCTCAATTCAGTCAAACCTTAAATGGAACGTCCATTTAAATGAATTGAACACAAAATTAAGTTCATTATGCTACGCGTTCAGAATTCTTGCAAATTCAGTCAGCCTCCATACTGCTCGTTGTGTATACTTCGCGAATGTTCATTCCCGCCTGAGATATGGCATAATATTCTTGGGAAATACATCTTATAGCTCCCAGACTTTTAGATTACAAAAACGAATTGTACGAATAATAACCAAATCCCACCCACGTGATTCATGTAAGCCTCTCTTCATTAATCTAGGAATTCTACCATTACCGTGTCTTTTATTTACGAATCAGTGGTTTTTGTAAAAAATGACTTGCTCAAGGGCGGGAATATATTTTCAGAAAATGCCGAAGTCTATTACTATAACACTCGACGTAGAAATCATATTCACCAGGTGACAGTATCAACAGCTCATTACAAAAAATTCACATACAATACATGTACATTATTTTACAACGCTTTGCCAGATGACATTAAACGATTAACTTCAATAGAAAAGTTTAAATCCCAAGTGAAATCTTTTCTGCTGCATAACTGTTTCTATACAATTAGAGACTATACTGAGCATCACAAGAAAAGTAACATTAATTTTACCAATGATACATAATGCATTATTTACCATTTGGACTGTGTAAATGAGTATAAAAAACCTGTAACAACTATTGTACTACAGCTTCCGGGTCAATGACCCCATCTCGATCAGGTTTTTCGTCCAGTTTCCCTGATCCATTGAGCAAATGCTGAGATGGCCCCTTGTTTTGCTTCTGGACATAAATGTAACTTCATTTTCTGTGCACGTCTTCTAGAATTCAGTGGGAAACACAATTCTTCAAATTATCGTTTCCATGTTGTCGCGGCAGGAAGTAATAAGAGCCAAAATTTATTGCTTATTTATCCTTGAAAATAGATTTTATTACATGGGAGTTTTTTTGTTGTTTTTTCTCCCTTTCAAAATTCAAAATTTATTGCTTATTTATCCTTGAAAATAGATTTTATTACATGGGAGTTTTTTTTTTTCTCCCTTTCAAAATTCAAAATTTATTGCTTATTTATCCTTGAAAATAGATTTTACTACATGGGAGTTTTTTTTCTCCCTTTCAAAATTCAAAATTTAAGTAGTATATGACTTAGTGTAGGAATCACAGAATTTTGAAAATGTGCACACAATTCACTTTTCCCCATAGCACATCATACGCAGTTTTTTAACTGTTTTTTTGACGTAAAATAAATAAATAAATAAATAAAAAGAGCTTAAGATAATACAAATTTTTAAATGTGGTCAGAATGTATCTCTAGCATGGAATTGTAGGAATTGTGAGAAGCTAAGTGAAACATTGAGAACTAAATGGAAGCATTAGTATTGAGGTAGTGTAATGAAAAGACAATTCCAATAAGAACTTCAGCACACAAGCATTGCATTGATGTATGTTAAGAATCACACATCATAGAATAACATTGTAACCGAAGTGAAACAACACACGAGCACTTTAGCCATTCCGCATAAGATATAGCTTTAATCTGCAATGCATATTACTTATCACATGTCAAAGGAAAGGTTATATGACACAGGACTAAGGTGACTGAAGTGTGGGCATGCACTGAGTGGTGAAGAAGAATAAGAAACTTTGACAGGCTATTAAAATCACAGAAGAGGGGTTCTGAAAGGAAAGTTTTCAGCTACCTGCACAATCCCAATTTAAAGCAAGAGTTACAAGAAAGCAGAAGGTTATGATATTAGAATGTTCTTCTATTTGGACTTTATTCAATCCAGTTCACCCAAAGAATTGCAAAACTTTGTGCAATTCATCAAATTAATCAGTCTAATGCAATGGAAGAATGAGAAAATTGTATTTTTCATTGGAACAGGAAAACTCTGTACTCTACCCGCACTATAAAAAGTTGGTGTTATGTGGCCATGTAATATTTGGTGAATGTATGATTGCTACTTTCATATGAAAGTAATTGGTCATATCACATCAGTGATTTTAATATAGTGAATTTGACCAATCTATGTACAAAAATTAAATGTGAATTTTTTTATTATTGATATTGTTATTCTAATAAACTAATGTTCTTCAGTCTCCTCACTACCATTGCATTCAAAGTAGGGTTATTCTGATATGTGGAAATAATAGTGATAAACCACACTTTCGTCATCATAGTTATTGCTATAGTTTTAATGATAATACTTTTTATTCTTTAATCTGTGTCATTTAATTCTAACACTATCAAAATCTTTCCACTTCTGTTTGAGGGCATCTGTCCCTCCATATCAAAGGATTTTCCCCTCTATGGAGGGCATCTCTACCTCCATATCAAAGGATTTTCCCCTCTACGGAGGGCATCTGTACCTCCACATCAAAGGGTTTTCCTCTCTATGGAAGGATGTTGTGTATTAATACAAAGAGTTGTCAAAGCAGTGCCCACATGTGCTAGTGCATACTCAGCCCCTTTTTCTTCCCTCACATTGGAATGCTACCACACATAACCCCAAGGCTCCACATTACAGGATTAAGAACACACCTAAAATTCTCCCGGGTATATTCCACTTGTACAACCAACAAAAGTAATAATTTCACACACACTTGTACTTTGTACAAGTATTTAAAATGATTTACACATGAAGCAGAAGGTATAAAGAGAGAGGACTTTTAAGAAATAAAATTCATTTTAATCATCTATAATGTTTATTTGAAATTGACAGTTCTGCAATCTTATTCTGGGCACTGGAACAATGATTTACATTCATCAACTTTTAACTCAACATTGCAGTTATCTTTATAAAGCAAATGAACATTAATTATTTTCAAGAAACTGTAAGTTAAATTTATTGGATGTCATTACAATATTAGAAATGTCCAATTCTCCATTACATTAATCTCTAAGTGCTACGTGATGGTAATGGTACAGAATTGTAAATAATTAAAAACATACTCAAATAAATAATTTCTCAACTGATGAATAATATTTTTCAGTGCCTCATAAAAATTACAGTTATTAATGGTTACAAATGCTTGAAGGCCTATTGGTGTAACACATCTAAATATACAATGGAGCATTTACAGTTTATTTATACCGATACCAGATGCATTCATATCAATATTATTTACAATCTACTAGACTTTACTCTGTTTTTAAATCCTCTTTTAACTTTTTACCACTGCTACAAGCTAGCATGGGTTACTACTAGGATGGTGAGTTTGACATAAAGCATTTTGAAGTGAAATAAACTTATAATATTAATGTACAACATAATTAACATTGTTAGTCACAAGACTTGTGTAATCAAACAAAATTTAAAACTTGCAGGTTTGCCTTTTTTTCTCTTTTTATTTTATTTGTACTGACATTTCACATAGATTATGAGGTGATATTTATAATGAAATAAAAACACTTGCATTCTCACTCAAAATGCATTAAATGAAGTATATACTAAACAAGACTTTTTAGAAAACAAGATTAAATCTAACCACTGCAATGAGAAAGTCAGCCTACTGTAACAAAAATAGATGCTTTACATTTTATTAGTGATTCTGATAAATATTACACTGTTTTATCCATCATTAATCATTTCTTGTATTGAAAAAACAACATTGTGGTTGAACTTTTTAATTTACCATCAATGCATTTTTTCAACAGTAAGAATACAGTTTTCTTTATTAACATTAGTAATACCTGCATATTCCCTGAAAAATACATACAAAGTGCTTTCTCCATTAGAGGAAACTACAAGAAATATCACAGGTCTGACTACACACAATATTTTTGTAGCAAAAAGCTCCTAGAATTTGCTGGTTTGGTCCAATAATAAAAAGAAATCCCAAAATATGTTTTAGAGAAATCCATCTGTTAGTTGACTGTGCTACCACTTACATGAACTTTCAATTATATGTACTGAATTTTGCATTATTTATTTATATTAGTAATAGTAATATACTATATCTCTTCTTGAAACTTCAATGGACATTACACCATGTAAGCTGAACAATTTTTTTTAAAGCAAATTATGAATAAGTAGACTGGCAAAAATAATTAATAATGCAAGTCAGCAAGGTTCAGTTACAAGAATTTGTCAAAATTCTATGCAAGTGGCATCTTTGTCAAATTGCACATACATTACAAACAACAATAGAAAATTGTGCACAGAAAATATCTGAACATCAACTCAAAAGACAATAATTCATAAAATTATTCAGGAACACAATATAAGGTTCTTAAATCAAGAAACTATCATTGTAAATACAAAACTTATAAGGATTCTTAATGATATCTCACCATTCATTGTTTCTTTGCAATTATTGAAAATACAGATCATTAATATGAAATAGATTGTTTTTACATTATAAACTAAAGTAGCTGGCACTGACAAAAGTAATTATTACATACACATAATACACAGAATAGAAATAACTGCAGTCTTTAAGACACAGATGCTTGTCCACTATTATAGGACACACAAACTGGGAAGAAAGTTGTTCCAGAAGACATTGGTTATGTGGTCCCTGAACACAAAGTCTAAAGAGCATTTACTGCTGCCCACAACAGGCAAGGGAATACAGTCTCTCACAATAAGCCATCACTTTGAGTCCATGCGAGCACGCATTTTTGCATGAACCTTTAAAAACTCCGATTCTCCCTGAGAACATTTGTCAGAGTCCTCTGATCGTTCTTTCTCCAACTACAAAAACAAAACAATACACATAATTAGAAACATATAACACAGAATACATCCCATAAGGACCATAAGTCCCTTTCACTTACCAGATCCATTCGACGAGCTCTTTCTTCAACCATTCTCTCAAAATCACTTTTAGAATTCTGCCGCTGTTGCTCTAATTCCTTGCGTACTTGTTGCTCCTTATGTTTTCCAAAGGCTTTCTGAAGTTCTGATTTTTGGTTTAGAACATTCTTTCCCCTAAAACAAAAATTACTATTAATTCATGTCATTTGTGTTTTACTAATGTGTGTCACATGTGGTTTACTAATACAGAAATTTCATAATAAATATTTGACATTTTGTTGAATTCTATTAAATTAATCCGTGGCTAAGAATATATTTAGAAGGTAATCCTAAGACTTTCGCCTGTCTCCAAACATACTGAAGAAGAATGAAGATAACTTTCATCCCATCTATGTTAGAAGCAAAATTCAAAACACTGACATTATAAAAGTCTGTATCTATTTCACACCTTCTTAATTCTGTAAATCCCAGAGACAGCTTAATGCTTTAATTGCACTAAAAGTTCATTATTTACAGTGAGTGCCAGGGAGAATAGTACATTACTTTCTTCAACACTTGAAAGGTTATACACTGATTTATCAAGGGAGTCGTTCTTGACAATCCATGATTAAAATTCTTCATATGATATTTCACCTTCTTATATACTTTGTTACAACATTGCCAAATAATCAACAATTTCAGAATGCCATTTATTTAATTAAAATACATAAATAGTACTCTAAAACTATTTGTTAAAAGAACAACAAGGAATGTTATTAAGATATTAATCCAGAGGAAAGAACATTCTTAAAAATCTATAAAGGGAAATAACAAGGAGGTACTCAATTAATCTCATGAGAGTACTGTTTTCTTCAATTACCAATATGGAGGACAGAGAAGGGGTTCATTACATTTTGGAAATTAAATTTGTGTGAAAACATTAGTGCAGAAGATATGGTTTGGACTGTCATCAGAGGTAGTGGTTCAAGGCTGCATTAAGAGGTTGTGGAATAGATGCAGACTTGTATAGCATTAATTGGACAAATTAAATTAATTAAAAACAAACTCTCTAAAAACAAATAAAGGTTTATAAAATAACGATTGTGTAAACGTGCACATCAAGGACTGGTCTATAAAACACCAGGACAGGAACAAACCAGAATTTTCATAAATTAATTATGTATTACTTCTGGGAAGATATGGTTGTGATGAATTTTTGGACTATTAGAAATTTCAGAGAGGAGAAAATTAAGGAAGCCTAAAAATTCATTATAAATAAATAGATTAATATCCAGATGTCTCGGAACAAATGTTACAAACGTCTAAGGTATGTGGAGGGGTCGAAGATTATAACTTTTTGTCAATAAATGTGAAGTGGGAAATTTCATATAACGAAGTTACGGATTTGTCCCTAAGTGGTAGGCAACTCATCAAGCATTTGTGTTTGGCGGGTCACGTTCAGACGCAGCACGGCAATTTCTTGAGCCGTCAAACGGCAATGCAAGATGAGTTGCTTATCAATCAAGAAAAAATGTCACATCTTTAATTTCTAAAGACCGTCATTTATTATTAAGTTTGAGGTTTACTTGTTCCTTTTTTTATTGACAGCCATATTAAATTGAAGCACAGTTTAATTATGCATCTTGCTAATTTTTTTTCACTTCATTATTACTCGTTATACACCATAGAGTTCATTGTACAATAGAACGTTCCGGAGAGACTTCTCCATTTTCAGGTACTGAAAATTAAAAGCATTGTTATATACTTTTTTGTTTTAATGTTGAACGATGATAAGATAATTTTTACAGATATGATGTTTTTTAAATATATTCAACAATAATTTTAATTTAAGAATCTCATGTAAATTATAATATTATTACAGTACCTGAAGAGATAAAAACCTCTTTCCGAAAAGTACTGCACAATGAACTCTACTATGTATTACAAGTAATAGTGAAGTCTAAATAAATTTGTTACATATATAACTAAACTGTACTTCAATTTAATTTGGCTGACAATAAAAACAAGGAACAAGTAAACTTCAAATGTCACATGTGTTACTTTCGCATATGAAATTTTCTACCACATGTTTATTGGCAAAAGGTGATCATCTTCCACTCCACCCTATATCCCCTAGAAGTTCGTAACAGTCAGCGTTGCATTCTGAGACCATCTGTACATATAACTAAGGAAGAACAGAAAGAAGCCAGAAGGCCAAGGCTGCTGCTTACACTTTCTGGTTGAAGAGTAGCTCGCGGTGCAGGTTCTTGTGGTCGTTGGACTCGAGGCACGGGTTGTGCAGCTTACGGGGAGGATGAGGCCCTCGGGGCTGAAGGGCGGGGGCGGTGGGGGGGGGCGCGGCGGGCGGGCGGCGGGGCCGTGGTGGTTGCGCCGGTTGCGGCGGTCCAGGTCAGCGGCGCCCGCGGCGCCCCCGCGGCACAGCTCGGGCTCCGGGATCATCCCGTCGGGGAACACTGAGCTCGCGTCCTCGGCGGAGGCGGTGGCGACGGTGGCGGTCGCGGCGGTGGCGGCGGCGTCCACGCCCGCGCTCTCCGCGTCCCCTGCAACACGCGCACACGGGCAATCAGCAATGCACAACGTGGTGACGAGAGAGAAGACAAACGCACGACTAACTGGTGAAAAGAAGAAATGAAAATAGAAGAAAGGGATGAATAGAAGGAAGAAGAATAGAAGAAAATTAAGGACAGAAGAAAGCACGACTGGCGTAGCTGGAAGGAAGAAGGAGGGGAAGGAGACGACAGAACAACAAACATGACTAAAAGAAGATCAAATGACGAAGGCGAAATAAAAGCTAACTTGGTCAAAGAAGAAAAATGAATAATAATAAACATTTTTCATTACGTTATTTTGATTATTCTGCCTTTCAAAACTGCTTAAATCTGAAAGCTTCGTCATGTTTGAACGCCAAAAATGCACGTGTCGGTGTTCCTATTTTCCGAAGTGGTAGTCACTCCTACCGCCTTGGTTGAAGAATTCTGAACATACACATTTTTCGAAAGTTCTCGAAACGATATTGCAAAATCACATCTTTAATATGTGATATCAATGAAGAATTAACGTCTGGGCTGTGAAATAAATCCATGCATTCTATTGGAAATTAGCTGTAGCTGCCTTACTTTGCCTGATGTGCAACGCATAAATGCATCACGGGTTGCATACCTTGAGTTAAGGGGGAAATTTTTCGAGTACCACTCGCAGTTTAAAGAAAATAGATAAATCGAAGTTCTTAGGGATACACCAGAATTACAGGATATTCTTAATTGTGTGTTAGGAATGGTACTATTTAGGATTTCTAAATAATATTCCAAAGTCAATTGCACGAACGTTCTTCGATTCTAAAGAGATAAAAAATAGCACATAATTTGCTATTTTGTAATATTAAATCAACAAAATGCGCCAACACGGCTTTAGGAATTTATCTATTAGTAACATTGATCTGAATACGTCAGAATATCACGTAAATGTCATATTCCTATGCGATACACAATGTCGAACAATAGGTATATTTTCTTAAGTTGTAATATTCATTATTTGGTAAGAAATTAATCGCTGAAGTTCGATATGCACAGAAGCACATTAAAGTAATTTTCACAGACACGACATCTAAAAATACGCTCTAACCTAGCAGGAACGCACTTTTTACTTTCAAATAACCATAAGAAGATTTTGCCGGTGAAAGAAGTAGAAATAATCACTGATCAATGTCAACATAAACTAGGGCAAGATAAATGTAAATAATTGCAACACACGATACTACTACATCTGAAATAAACAAATATTGCATATACGTTTTACTCTTTCATTAAGACACATTGTACACATGATTGCGTACCCATAGTTGTTTCACAGCATGGTCCACGCAAAATAATCATGAAATTTCACTCCAAATACACTTATTAGAAGGTATAAAACTGAGCATATTTTTTTTCACTTGTAAATTTAAACAACTGCAACTCGCACAATAAACGAATATCCAACAATGGACACCGTTACATCTTACAAATCAACGTGACCGTTGCACTGTGCAAACTGATTGTTAAGCTGAAAAATATTCAAATTATGATTTTAAAGCTATTGAGAAAATAAATGTTCTTAAGATGGCATATCACAGTCGATATAATCCTACCGGTTATAAGCAATGAGTGGCAACTCATTGCTTATAAAAAATGCCTTAAATAATTTTCATATTGTCGAGAATGTAAATCCGTATGCACGTGGGTACGTTTCAAGACGATTTTTCTTTTGTTAGAAACTCAAAATAAAATTTAACTGAGCAGATTAAAACGTGTTTTGTCCCTAATATTCTCAATGCTAAAAAATTCAAATTAGAAAACAAAAACGAATGTTACATTATTTACATACCATTTTGATAAAGATGTGAACGAAGGCTCATCTCACAAGGAATATGAAACCAACAGTCGTCGAGCTTGCATACGGAGATGTCGATAATGCAAACAATGGAAAGTGAACACAAGATTATTTCCCCCTCTTTCCCTTGTCTGAACATAACACTCCTGGAAAACACACCGGAACCGCACCATTCAAAGAGCATAGATCATTTCGGGACTTTTGACACGCGCGCACACGCCATTTTCTCTCAAAATATTATCAAAATTTTTGTACTATTATAAATTTTGGAACATTATTACTATTTTCTCCACTTCGGGAATAAGTGAAAACTTTCCTCAACACAAAACCTTTCTGTCGCTTTCATTTCAACATGCTTCTTACCTCTTGAGAAAAAAATATTCTCCAAAGGCGTACTTTGAGTTGCCTAAGTTCGAGTAGTAACTGATCAAATGATTTTTAACGAGGTATGTATGTAATAAAGTACCTTGAAAGTATTAAATCAAACCAAGAATCTTGATGCGACATGATAATTATGAAAGGAAAAGTTTACGTCAATTAAAACATCATATATGCCTGACAAGGTTTCTGCTGCTTTTACATTTCTTGCTCTGAGCTATTTAAATTTAGTTATGTTTGCTTCTGGAACCCCATCACATATAACAATAGAAATTTTATCTCAGAATTGATGATTGAAGTGATAAGGATGTTCAGTGATCTAAAGATAAGTACCAAATTTTATAAGATTTTATATTGTATGATTTCAATGTACCCTACGAGAATTTGAATGAGTATATTGTGTATTTTATTGCGAAGACGAAGATTAAGAACATAGGCGTAATGTAGCAATTGGAAATAGTGTTTTAACTAACCTGAAATTCGTAACCTTTCCATATACAATGAGTTAAATTTTTAAAATTGAAAGAACGCGAGCAGTTTTACGTGGCCTTCGTCAAAAGAATGGAGTCACAACAAAAGAAAAGATAAAAAAGAATAATATACTTCTAAAATATTTTAATTCGCGATCAAATAATTTCATGTCTTTAAATGTAGAATTACAAATGAATATTCCTTCTGAAAAAAGACCATTCATTTAAGTTTTGGTGATTTAAGGTCAGTTTTAAACTACTCAGGCCACAAGCAAACTTTTGACACATACAGTCAGCGGTCTGATTAACGGCACAATTACCACTGAACATTGCGAAAGAAACATCTCCAAAAGAAGTAAAGACATTTAATTATTATTTTTATGTCACATTTGGAATAATTTTCAAATTCTTCTCGTTCTTGTTCATAAGATATATGAACGAATTTCAATAATATCCCTTTAACAATAATGCAAATTCGATTTACTAATGCAATAAGATGAAATTGTACAGTAATTTATGTTGTTATGTTATGTTTATGCAGTTAATGTTCTTACTGAAAAAGCACCTGAAGGCCGAATCAAAGATGGAAATTAGAAAGTTTGAATACTTTTAATCTGTTTAATTCAGTCGCTTTTGCTGCGATACTACAGCGGAAGTGTCGATGACAGGGAGATCCCAGGGTTCGAGTCTCGACTGTGGCGAATTTTCTTCACTAACTGGGTCAAAGTGAACTATTGCCTGGAGAAGAAATCTAGAACCCGGCTGTTCAATACCAGAAAAATAGCGGTTCACACGTGATCTTCCCTTCATACATCTTTTCTGTCACCCACACACACTTACGTGTACTATACCATCATAAATGTACGGAGACCAATTGAGAGATTCGAGTTTGTCCCAACTGGGGTTATGCTCCGCTGGGGGAGATAGCTGAAGGGGGGAAACTCGCAAGCGGACTTAGGGTAGGTCGGCGCTGGATCTCACGTGTCGGCAGAGAAGAACACCGCCTAAACCATGGATATAGCTTGCACTACACTTATAGGTTATGACATGCACTACACTTACACTTAATGATCTCAGAACATAACGCGCCCGGAATGAACCCTCACTTCAATATTAAGAACCAATAAAAATTCATATTAAAAATCCATTGGGTGTCCTTATCACGTGGTTCGTCTCGTTGCGCGTTAACCGCCCCGCGTCGGTGCATCGCTGCCATCTTGAGGAGGAGGTGGCGATCGAGGCGGGGGCCTTACCGGGCTCGAAGGCGAGCATCCTCCGCCGGATGTCGGGCATGAGCGAGCGGCGAAGGGGCGGGCAGCCCCGGCGGCGACGACATGGCGACTGCGGCGCCCGGGCCAAGCCACGCCGCCACGCCCCCTGCCTCCGCCACCACCTGCCCCTCCGCCCCGCCGCCACCCACGCCCCGCCGCTGCCGGCGCCTGCGCCCCGCCCCCGCCAGGCCCATCTAACTGCATTACAAGGTGCGCGCACCGGGGCTTCGCTGGACGTCATAATATTGTTCACACAGGAATGCCGCCGCTGTGGCATAGGCGCCTTGCGTACAGGAATAGATATTGCTCCCAACACCGGCTCTTCCGAATTTTCTTTAATATTTGCACTGCTAAAACTGTAATTGTCGCAAATGCGGACTTTACCACGAAACTATTTTAGAAAAGATTAATTATTTACAAATACCAGAAAACAAGTATAATATGAATACTCTACGTTTTATTTTCGAAGTTTTGTTTTTGATACGTTGTAGACACCAAAGAATAACTCCATTTATAACTGATTTACGAAGCAATAATACTTTTATTTATGTTAACCAGCGAAAAATGATTTATGTCCGCGAATATCCGACAAATGTTTAAATATGAATATTTTACTTTAATTTTTCCATTCAGTGTCGTATTGTTTACTATTCTGATTCATGTTTCTCAGTGTTTCTTAAAAAAGTGTTAACCAGTAATTTCAATATACCTTTCTATTCTTTTAACAATCTAATAAAAACCTCGTCGCAGCTCACATTTGTACCAAAATTTCGAGATAATATGAGGGGGCGACAGTCTTTCTCTGTGATTGATATCTTAACGTTCTTTATATTATTTTCAATTAATTTTATTAACGTCCTTTATTTAATTTGTATGATAAATTATATTTTATATATTAAGAAAACTGCGGGAAGTATAATACTAATTTTTATAACAAGGGGTTTATTCACGAGGGGGAATGGTCAAGTTCCGAACTTAGTGGGTGTAACTTAATTCTCCATCGTTAAGAGTCATTGTTAATTTAATTTCCGAGTTGTATGCACAACTTTATCTTTGAACTATTATTGTTTATTTTTGTCTCAAAGACACTGAAGTCACATTGGGAAATAGCTTATATTTAGGAATGTATGCTCATATTTATATAATGATATAATCGTTTGATATTTAAAATTAATGTATTTGCTTATTGAAATTTACTACACTGACCGTTAATCTGGTGGTGCGATTTTGGAACAGAAGCTACAGATTAGTAGTTTTCTACCAAGACGTCATCACGTTATCGTCATTCCGCTGTTTCGTAAAAAATTGCCAAGCGGGCGTTTGGCGCCGTTTCGACTCGCAGTGCGGGGCTTTGCTAGGTGCTGTGGCGCGACTGGGCCGCGAAAGGCCGCACGCGAGGGCCCGCGGCGCGACGCGGTGTGGCGTGGCGTGGCGCGGCGTGGCGCGGCAAGGCGTGGGCGGAGGTCATCGGGGAATCCGCGCGCTATTTGCGTCCTTTTACGGCCTCCCCAGCGCGGCGCGCCACAATGCCCGGAACAAGTGGAGGCTATTATTAGGGCCGCTTACGGGTGGAGGCCAGAGCAGGACACGCCGCCTACGGGGCGAGTAGCGAGCTTGAAAAATTCTTGACGCCAACCTACAGAGACCGTTGCTCGGCGTGTCGAACGTGAGCGGGCCTGCTAACTCCTCGCGTTTTACCCGGGTTCTCCAAGAAACAACAATACTCGTAGTGGCCGGTAGCAACAAAAGCTGCTCAGCAATTGTGTAATAATAATAATAATAATAATAATAATAATAATAGAGAAGACAATATTATGTTTCTTTCCACTGTCGATATATGTACGGCTCCAAGTCGGGTCTTGCCGTAATATGTACGAACTTCAACAGTACTTCCGGTGAATTTCGCACTTTACGCACACCAAACTACATACGAAACGAAATGAAATGAAAAAAAATTACTGCTTATATACGAAAGTTATATCAGACTAAGATCTAGTAGCCTTAAGTTAACACGTATAGTAATAATTAATATAGTAATTATTACTATAATACATAGTAATAGTACTATATTACATAGTATAGTTATAAGTAATATAGTAATAATAACAGTAATAATTAAATATTAGACAATGAGAGTAATAGGTTCTTGTAAAATATGTGAGAGTTCTATTAGACCGAGTAACCTACGTAATTGAACCGCACAGTACAATTGGTATCAGAATAAAATGCAATTCATTAAAAATTTGACTTACATTTTGTAATATTGCACTACATTTTTCAACGATAAAAGAAAACTTTCATTTAACTCATTTTCCCAGAGTTCTTCTGTCAATAACAAATACAACGGGACATTTTGCAGCCTTGTATTTGCTATAATTTTCTGAAAGTATGTTCCATTACAAGAATTTCCGGTAAATATTGAAAAAACTTAACAGACATGTGATCAATTTAATTAATATTTGTGAAATATTTTTTCGATTTCAGAATTATTTTCTTACTATTTATTACTTCTTACTTATTTCTTTACTATTTATATTCGTAAATAATAATAACCTTGGAATAATATTTATTCAAAATCAGCTATCATTTAAAAGTTAAATGAAGAGTTTGAGAAATATTTTTTTTACATAAAAATATAAATAAATTGCATTTTACTTATTGTGAAAATAACTGACAGTTGTCTAATTATACGAACAGATACTGTATGGATCGAGAAGAACAACAATGTATTAAAATAATAAAATATTTTGAACAAAAAAAACAGGACGTCAGGACACTGATGGAACTCCTTTCTCAAGAATGATTTTAATTATTAATGCACATAATTAATTTGAAGGACCCAGATTTACTACGTACGAACATCCACAAGGTGTGGAACGATTTATTTTGGTGTAAGTCTCTTTGAAGCAAAAAAATAAATGCAAGTGGTGTGCAGAGCTTGCAAGGAGCTTGCAATACAATGGTAGGTATTGACATGTATTGACATGTCGGAATGCTCTCATATTGACATATTGCTCTCAAAAAGACGAGATAAAAAAAGGCCATTTTTTAGCCACTGTCACGAGATACCAAGGGAAGCCTAGAGGCCAAAGGTTACTTAAGATGTTGGGAAACTGCTCTGAACATCTGTTTAAAACAAGATAATCAGAACTATCAATCATTCATTGATGCTGTATCCCATTTTGAAAAGACTTCATTCATTCAGGTCCTTGGCACTCTCATTTTTCTCTCCAAGGCTCTTCAAAAGAGCATTCCGAACCACAGATTCAAATCGTTGCTTGCGTTTTGCTCTTCTTTCCGGTGCCTTTCCTGCAGCACGTTTTTGCGGATTTCTGTTATTGTAGGAACAATCAATAGGATTTAATCACAAGGTGATTTTTGAAATCTCTCCACTTGTCGCTCTCGCGATGCCTATTCTCTTCCCTTTCCTCCACACTGGCAGCAATCAATTCAATCAACTTTCGCGTCTACCTATTGGAAAGGGAATATGTTGTTTCAACCACGGAATAGAGACTGTAGAGGTGAGACCTGTCTCCACGGATATCCGCCACTAGTGTCCTGTAAGGAGCACAGGTTGACAGATGCCAAACTTGAGTCTCCAGATTCAGAGAGTAGCGCAGTCCTTTGCGCCGTCATTTCATAAATAGTTGAAGTAAGCTATTGTTTCAGTGTTGAAAACGACCATTATATTGAAGTCTAATGTTAATATATTCGATATTCTCCACCATGTTTATAGTTATCATTAGGGGACTGATTTTGATGACCTAAAACATCGTCAAAAATGATCAATAAAATGCTCTTAAAATGTTTTTAAAATGCCCTAAAAGCAAAGAATAACGACTTTAAAAAATTGATGAAAATCAGTTTGAATGAACGACTCAAGCCATTAGATACGTTATTGATATAATCGAGACTTCTTCTATTCTTTCAAATGAACTCTCCTTTCAAACTTTTGGTTTGAACTTTCTTTACCAGAGATTCTGTCTTTAGTTATCCCGAAATCGGCCGAATCGTCAATAGCGCTGGCAAGCGTCCCAGAAACCCAGATTACACACTCACAATGGCTAACATTACAACTTCTGAGTGAAGAAATCGAATAGGCTACCGGGTCTAGATACTCAGGAATTCTGTGGAGAGCATATGTTGCATCTCGGAAATATTATTTAAAGCAAGTACCATTAAAATGATATCAAAATGGATGAAATCAGCGAAAAATGCATTAAAAATTGCTAGAAAAGTTAAAAAACGACTTATTAGTCGAAATCGACAAAAAATGCAACATACAAATGACGTATAAAAATGGGACATTTCCTTTTGCCTTAACATAAAATGAATTTCTATACTAAAAGGCATTTTTTCTGAGGGAAAATGAAAAAAGATGACGTTTCATTAAAATCCGCCCCCTGGTTATTATCGTTTGTCTTCGGTAGCTACCGGTAGTGGTAGCCCAGTGCATCAACTGATGTCACTGCAGCGCCTCTGACCGGGAGGTCCTAGGTTCGAGTCCTGACGGCGGCAGGATTTTCGACACTAGCTTTTCACCTAGGTCGAATTCAATCGCTGTCGGGAGGAGAATTCTAGCGGCCGGCTGCTCTGATCGGTAGTTTTCCGTGGTTTCTCCGATCAACACCAGGCGAATGCCGGAGCAGTACCCTACAAAACGGGCCACGGACCGCGCGCGATCTGTCCTTCCTGTTTCTTGTCGTATCCTCTCCTCTTACACACACACACACACACACACCTTACAGTAACATGCACCACACTATCACATATTCCGGGAGACCGGTCGGAAGATTAGAGCTTGACCCGGCTGGGGCGGTGCCCCGCTGGTGGGAGAGTCCTAGTTAGGTGGAAACCCCACTAGCCGACGATAGGTCGGCGCCGGATCTCGCCATCCAGTGGGGGAAGATCACCGCCATCTCCCGAGAAAAAAGAACATGCACTACACTGACGGGACTAATGACCGAAGCAGTTGACGCGCCCGGAAACACGAAAAAATCAATCAATCAATCTTCGGTAGCTGCCTCGTAGGGCTATTAGCGGAGAGGATCTTGAAAGGCAGAGGCGCCTCAGATTACGCTTCTCTCTGCACCTAGGGGCTCGATGCTACGCGTCGCCGGCCTGCTACCGAGGCTCGCCCTCCCGGACGGCCCAGGGTCGCAGCGCGGAGTGCGAATATTGCATATTGCAAACTAAATCCGCTGCTCTCTTGCCACGTAAGGCAATGAAAGCATTGAAAATTACCGATCAATTTACGATATTTCCGAAGTACAGGAGGATATAAGAAGACTATTAAAAGTAATTGAAAAATATTACATCAATACGGCACTCCGTATATTTTACCGTATCACATAATATTACATAATACTAATGTATGTGCATGTTCAGACGATAAAATGAAATCGGCGAATCAGTGAAAATATGAATCAGTGATAAAATGAAATCGGCAATAAAATCAGTGATAATTCGTCCATGATACATACAAAAAGAAAATTATTCAACCTTATTAGTTCGAATTTTACGAGTGAATCAGTACATATTAAACAAAATATTCTTATAAATATAATTCTTTCGTGTAGTCAATGGCAATGCAGTCCTACTTGAGCGATGACTTCTGTAACTTGCCTGAATTTACTCATCGTTGACCCTTGTACTCCAGCCAGTAGTTTTAAAGAATCTTTCTGAACCACCTCGCCTCATCTTGCCTTAGCTAATCTTTAGGCTTTCTTTCAGAAATACTTTCTTTCAACACTTTCGAGCGTAAATAATTAGAGCACATTCGTCAGGAATGTTCAGCACATTACTGTTCTGATCGTCTTATGATAGGCATTCCCTACAGTACGTTACAAAATAATTTCAACTCGGTTCAATCTACCTCAATATAAGAAGCCATAATAATCATGCTGTTCGCCATCTTATAGAGTGTTCCTTTATCATCTCATTGCAACCTAACATTTCACAGATAACGACTGAGAAAACGTAATAACCCTACTGATCAACGATTGCTTGTCTTGCTTCTACATTACAGAGCCATTCGTCAAACATGCATATCACTTTACACCTAATTCAATTACGATGGTTTCTATGGTAGACACAGTGTTGGGAAATTGTGAAAGTAAGCTACGCTATTCTACCAATTCCAGCCAGCTGTTAATGTGTTCACGCTCACAAGACTTAACTACGCAACACATTAGTCAGCGAAAGCAAGGCTGCGTGAACCAGTGACTTTCGCTGCGGGTGATGCTTCGATTGGAATCTCCGTCTTCCGGTTAAACTCGACACCGCGAAACAGGAAGTGACGGCGAGAGTTACAAAGTCCGGAAAAGAGTTTTCTCAACGAGAAAACATAACATTACCTTCTCACCTCATGTTTACCCGTTCCCTAGACTGATCTCACATCCATATTCGTCAATTTTAAAATGCATATATTCAACACTTTTTATCACGTTTAATATGCATATTTTAGATTCTTTGGAAGAAAAAAATAAATACAATCTTTTCTGTTGAGTACGTAATCATGTCTTGCTTCCTCTCTCTCGTCACAAGCAAAAGACGACCTACTGCACAGTTAACAGGTTATTGATATATTTTGTGTAAGTAGGTATTTTATTTGCGTGCTGTTGTAATTCTAATGCTTCATATTGTGAATAGGGGGTCATTAGTTAACGGCCAAACTAATAGGAGATAATTCTCAACGGTAATTACATTAAATTAAGACACTCTTGACTAATCATTTAATTTTGAAATCTGTAACTGAAAATCTCAAATCATCATTCACTTTCCAGTAATGAGTCAAATTTTCATGGTCTTTCCTTACCCTTACCTTTCTCTTCATCAGCCTCGTTGTACTTCGACTAAATATTGACGTACGTTTTGTCAAATAAACGATGTATAGAATGATCGAGGTAACGTGTTAGGGGAACGAAACTCATGATTGCATAACTGGCCAGAAAAGACAGGATTCAGTTGTCAAGTTTTGACCGTCGACACCCTGTCATCACGATAAGGATTAGGTTCTAAAGGAGGAGAAGGAACAGGATGATAATGAGGGGAACGAAGAGAGGGTGAACGAGAAAGAAGAAGAATGAAGAGAAGGTGAACGAGAAAGGAGAAGGAGAATGAAGAAAGAGAAATAAGGAAAATGAGAAGGTGAATGTGAAGGAGAAGACGAACAAAAAAAGTGGAAAAAAGAAAGCGTTAACGTATGTAGTTTGTCTTCTCCCATTTCTGGGTTTATTTTGTATATAATTTTATCATTTACTTAAAGGAGCTCGAAACTTACAAGATTCTCAAGTTGTCAGCTTCGCGAGCCGGAACAAGAAAAGGAAGGTAACATGACCGTAAAAGTGTGACCGACAACTCCCTACGTAACACAAAAGCGCAAAGTGGCCCGCCACCTTCCGCATTAGTAATGCTGACTTTCCGAACTCGACGCGAAGATGGTGCGGTGTAAATCCCAAAACAATAGTTAACTTTCGTGGGGATATGTCTGAAGAAACGGTGGCATACAATGACTTGTAGTTAATTGAAGAACCGATTAAACATGTACTAACAAAAGGGCACTTGTTCTCTTAAATCCAAGTTAAAACTTGATACGTGAGATGGATGTGTGTTTTACTGAGATAAGTTTCCTAAGTGGGAGGAAAAAACACGATTCCCTTGCTTGCCAGTGAGTTCGCGATACGTCCTAAAATGTGCGTCAGACACGTGAGCAGTTGCCAAAAACACTAAATTCAGCAATGACGAAAATCTTCAATTCACAAGATGACAGGAGCGAATAATTCCGTCAAAAATCATGCATGAATCGGCACATCAACATTTCGCTTCCCTTATCCAAGAGCCTGATTTTACCGGTGAGGTTTATTTTACACTCATTGTGCAGTACACTTGTGAATGAGTTTATCCCACTAGCTTCTAACTTCATGATACGTTTCACATCACTAACTGGAAAAAGTCAACTAATCGAGGCAACACAAAACTAATTCTTACATTAATCACACATTTATTCCGTTCGCTACCTCGCGTTTCGAATTGCAACATAAAGGAAGGAGATCACTCTGGAGTACACCTTTTGCTTTTCGCCCCCACTATATCGTGGATGGACTAAATACAACAATAATATTTTCCTTTTGTATGTTTCCAGAATTGCTTACAAATGCTCTAATGAGAGACGGAGTCATTTGGATTTCTTAGCGGACCTGGAGATGCAATATTAGGTTCCATAACAGCGTCTTATTTATTACGAGCGCACCTTTTGTAACCAATAAATGCAGACTCACCTTTAGTAACATTCACCCTCAATTGAATAAAATAAAATTCGTGTTAAATTCGCTGTGCGCCGCTTGCATGAGGCAACATAATTTCTGGGCCTCTCTAAAGAAACATACATTTACATCAATTTTTTATACTCGTACAAAATGTGCCGACCTGGATAAGGAGTCTGTTGTGGCCGCAACTATTTGTTAAGGTTCCGGGATCGAATACCCCGATTTCACCTACAACACCTATATTTATCATACAACAACGTTAATCATGATGTATTATGATCATTTCATATATGCAGTAACGTCAAGTATCAATTCTCAGAACTTAATAGCCAATGTTTTATTGAAGGACAGGGCCAAGGAAGAAGGCACAAAAGGTTTGAATTGTGGAAAAATAATGTATGTTACTGGACACCAATAAAGCTTAGTGACAGTACTAGTTGGTTTCACACGGCAGGCTGGGAGACTCAGTTCACAAGTCGCCCATAAAAAGTTGAAATTTAGTAGTGTTGCTGGTTGGGACTAAAAGCAAGCAGATAAATAAATTATGGATTATACTTCCTGCCACAGACAAGGGAAATATGTCTGTACAATGATTTACAATCTAAACATTCCGACGTATAGGTCACGTAGAATTTGCATTGTGAATACGAAGTATAATATATGCACTTCTTATAAACGACTTCTTTCATTTGCGAAGTGCCCAGGTACTGCTTCATTTGAATTTCAATACTGCAGAGAGTAGAAATTCACTGCAGAAACTCCTGCAAAGCGCTCCCACGCATGAGAACTGCTGCCTCAAGCTCATACACGTATTTCCAATTTATATAGACAAAACTGTGAAGAGAGAACTGCTGTAGTGATAGCTGGATTTGTGGTGGTGATGGTGATGGAGGAGGGGGAAAGGGGGGAAAAGAGAAAGGGGGGAGGAGGCAAGGTGAGGGGGGGAGAGAGAAGGGGAGGAAGAGAAGGATGTAGAGGAGATTAGGGGGAAGAGGAGGAGGGGAGATGAGGGGAGAGGAAGGAGAGGGAATGAGGGGAAGAGGAGGAGGGGAGGAGATGAGGAGGAAGAGGAGAGGAGAAAGGAGGAAGAGAGAGAGAGAGGGGGGGCGGAGGAGAAGGGAGGAGGAAAATGTGAGGAAGCGACAGAGAGGAGGAGGAGGAGGAGGAGGAGGAAAGGAGGAAAGGAGGAAGAGGACGTGATGAGGAGGAGTGAGAGGGGGCGGGGGTCTTTCGCCGGAGCAGCTTCCAGAGCCGCACACGTGTGTCGGCGAGACATGGCCGGGCCGGCACGAACAAGACGCGCGTTTAGCGGCGCCGAGCAAGGAAGAGGCCCCAAGCAACGCAACGCAACGCAACGCAACTGCGCGGCGAACCGTGTCAGCGCCGACTCATCTCGCCGCCGCGCCCGGCTGCATCTGGCGCACACCCGCACGCGGGCATCGTCCGCGCGTTACTCACGCGCGGCGGGGCGATATCTATCAAGGCCACGCACTCGGGTAGTAGGACTCGGGGCACTCAAGGCGCCGTTGTACGCGCTTCTTGTAAATGTGGCTTCACTATGTGCAGGTTTTGTTGAGCTCTTTCTTCGTTTGTAGTGGTAATAGAGCTTAGGGTGGGTTACTATTTTGTCAGTAATGCAGAAAAATCAAATCTGCAGTTCGTTTACCGGTCTAAATAATTTTTCTATAATGAAAATGTGTAGATGTTGAAATGTTAGTAAATTTAAAAAACCGCGAGATTATTATTATTATTATTATTATTATTATTATTATTATTATTATTATTATTATTATTATTATTATTATTATTATTAATATTATTATTATTATAGTATTAATTTTTTAAAAATATTTTTTCATCTTTTAACGATTAATAGATAAATTGTTGCGGGGATTTTGTAACTCAAGAAAGCGTGCAGAGATGATTTCCCCTCCCCCATTCGTCACATAGTTTTTTACTGTTTTTTGACTAAATAAATATCATCTTCATTATCCGGGGTCGACCCGCGGGGCATCGGCCACACTGCTTGCCTTTCACAGTATTGATCTGGATTGAAAATCCCGGTCGTTCCTTGTGGTGGACAGAGCGGGTTTGCGACAGGTTTTTCCCATGGTTCTCCCGTTTTCACCGCCATTCGTGTCACCATTGCTCCATCATCATTCATATCAATCGCTATAATTTGCCCAGTGTAATGATTTACACGATCCCCGATGGTGTGCGTTTGGATGATGAACAGTTCGAAAACATTTACAGCAAAGACGCCATAGTAAAAAATAAAACCGATTGAGGAAGAAAATAAAGCGAACCCGATACTTGTGCAAGTTTGGACCATAGACATTAGATCCAGCTTTGATTTAGGAACATTTTAAAAGTTATCCCAGTAAAATCGCGTCAGGCAATAAGAAGTTATTGAAATTTTCATATTTCGTATATTTGTGTTAAGGAAAATATTAATGGAGTCCATTGTTGGAGCGATGAAACGCTTATAAAGAAGAGGGTTTTTCGAATACTGCAAGAGAACGCGGTAAGATATCAAATTCAGACTTTCGGGGGGCAAAAGAAGAAAATTAGCTGCATCATGCAAAATTTATCCCATTTAAATATCTTGACGGGAAGTATCAACATTTTAATAAAACAGATAAATTAATTCAAGCAAAAGCTTAGCAAGAAGAAGCGATTAGCGAACAATTGCAGTGCGTTCCATTTCACATTCAAAAACGGAAAATAGGGAAAATAAAAGGATTTTGACCAAAGGAAAACAAGAGGAAAACATCAAATTTTAGGAAATTGCCGGGAGAATTTTATTAAAACTAAAACGGAAATAAAGTGTTTCGGAAAACGTTAGAAATTAAATATTTTGAGAGAACCAAGGTGACGCGATCGTCAGTTATCGAGCGATCGGGAAAAGTGTTGAAGCAAGAATAACAATGCTAAGTTGGAAAAGATTTGCCAGAACGTGCCTGGACTTGGTGAAGGCAGGACGTGTGTTCGCGTAGGCGATGTTTGAAAATTTTGTAAAGTGCGGAAGTAATGGACATAATTCGAAATAGTAACTGAGAATACTTTATGTACATTGTTTAACAGTTCGTGAAAAGGAATTTCATAAAAAAAAGGGGATTTTCGGAATTACTATGAAATTCGGCAACGCCCGTTGGACTTGCGAGAGCAAACGGTAATGAGCGTGGCAGTATGAGAAATTTTGCAACGGTGGGGAGCGCGACGTTGCATTTACAATTAGAGGCGCGGAATGCGATTCGGGATTCAGAGATTTTCTAATAACTTGAAAGGTTTATGAAAAAAAGATGTCAGCGTGAATTCCGACAGGTTGAGTGAACAGTGATGCGTACGCGAGTGTTCCGGAACTGGTGGCGACAACGGTAGGCGCTGTTGGGCGTGGATAATCACACCAGACACGCGGATTCGTCGCGGAAGCAGCATCATACGTGAGCAAAAGTATTTTGACATTTGTTTTTTTGCGAATTGAAGAACGCTCTGTCGAAGACCAAGTCATGTAATTAATAGATTTTAATACGTAAATCTCGACAGAATGCATTCTGGGGTTTAATTATATGTGTGAATGGCATTTGTTCTTGTCGTTGTAAATAATCTGTGTGAATGAGAGAGTATATATCCATGTATCGTGTATTGTGGGAAAAGGAATATTTATTTGTTGTTGTTCTTTGTTGCTGGGTTATGTTGATGTGTGCAGTCAAAGGCACCAGTGCTATTACAGCACTACATATTGTAAATTGAAAGGGAATATGAGAAAGGAGGCAATATGAATAAATTTCATGGCCATCTTCGGGGTCATTTGTAAAATCAATATGTTTTCGTGATCATTCACGTAGCACTAGAACTGATCCACACACGTGAGCGCAGTACCTTTCTCGCGTCTGTACAGACGCACCGCAGACCACGCCCAGGTGAGTCAAAAGGCCAGGTAAGCTAGCAGACGGGCAATTGTGAGTAGGAGAATGGGAAGGTTATTATATGTGGCAACCCAACGCGAGGCTAGTGTTTGTTTGTTTGTTCATAAGAAGGGCTAGAGCAGGGCAATCTATTAAAAGTCGCAATATAACGTGCCGGGCTTGTAGAGAGTATCACAAGTGGCCGCACAACGGTGGGCTCGGGCTAGGCCGGTGTACGGACACGACGACACGGACGCACGCCGCCGCCCAAAAAAGAGGAGGAACCCATTACACCAGGAAAATCTTTCACTCATTTCCAGGTATAGCGTACGGCTTAGACACTAGTATCATAATAAAAGAAAAAGAAAGAAAGAAAAAACTTTTTGGGCACCGGAAGATCACAACGTCTTTCGTCTGAAACGGCGAAAGCAGATTCATAGTGTCAAATAAAACAGCGTTTTTCATTATCCATTGTAAATTTGCAAATTTCGAGTGACGATGCAATAATTATTTATAAAATTGAGACGAGTCGTTATGTAGCGTCAGACAACTCAACTTTCGATCTCTGATCACATCCCGGGCGATCCAGGAAATCTCCAGATATGGAGATTAAAACTTCAGTTATGGCGAAAAGGGTTTAGATACCAAAGAACTCACCACACAATAATACTGAATTAAAAAATTATAAGAACCATCTCCTCAATCTCCATGTCCACATGCGTCCTTGTCATGCTTTTGCCAATAACGCCAATTTTATAAGTTGTTAAGTATTATACACACATATACGATGTATAATACGTACGAACATGAAGTACAAGCACGAAGTACGATCACGGAGTCCAATTAAGAAAACAATTTTTGCATACAGGTACTCGTAATTGCAGTACTCGTCGGAATTATTGTACAGTATTAAGAAAAAATCATAATCAAGAACACACAAAAAATTCACATGCAACTCAGACCATGTTAAAAACACGAATACATTGTCTCAAAAAAGGAAGCAAAATATTTTCTTCTATCAGAAATACCTTGATTTTTTATATTCGAGACTAAACTGACTCACGGAAATGATCTTTAGTGAGCTTTTTTTTTTTTTTCAGAATGAAACCGTACATAACATGAAATATTTATTCCCACGCTGCTTAAAACAATTAACTCTGCTGTTTTTCTATTCCTAACAAAAAGAGTAGAGAACTTTTGGGTGAAAAACTATTTCGATCTACCTTGAACTACAGAGCAAATACGTAGTTGATCCCTTTTGAATATTTATATTTAGCAGTTTGTATCCTCCTCATTAATATCAAATATCGTCTAGAATTGATTTGACATACATAAATAAACGCAAACGTATCAAATTGTCATTTCTGTCAAACATTACAGAAAAAAATATTGAACTCCAAGGCGATAATCATGCTGAACTTTTGTGAGATGATCAACAAAATACGCGATTAAAAAACATTATGCATGACCAATGTGATAGCTGTCACGAGACTTCACGAAAATTAATGAATTGTCTAAACCATATGTAATCTTCGCGCCAGGTGATGTGGTGAGTAATGAGCACGAAGACGGAGGAAGGTTGAATTAACGGGAGTGGCCCCTTCTGCGAACTCACAATATCGGTCCGCCAAGCTTTCAGACTTAACGGTCAACATATTCATAATTTTAAAACACGTGGGCACGCAATGATTTAAAAGAAGATGAGTCCATTTATATAATATTAATTAGAGAAAATACACATCACTAACTTGAAATGCAGAAATGCGTAGAAATTTAAACAAAAATGTGCGACCTCCGTACTTTTAAGAGGAGTCTGACTCTCTTAAAACCTAACCTAAGAATACGAAAAAACAAAAATTGACAGTATGTAAAAAGCATTGTGTTACAGTATTTTCTGAAATACAGAATCCCCTCGTGCATAAACTCCCGTAAGTTTTATGCATGAACATTTCGAAAAAAAATCGGTATGTACTTCAAACAAAGTTTAAATCTGCTAACTACCTTCAAATTTTCATTGGCAACTGAATCAACGAACATTGGAGGCGAGATGTCGGAAATAAAATTATCTATTCATTTGTAACATTCTTTGAAAGACAAAATACTATATCTGAAAACTTATTTCGCCATATTTCGAGATACTGGCGTATTAACCCCCCGCTCCATTTTTGTAGCAATTTTTTTAACAAAGAAAAAAAAAAGGTTAGGAATCCCTGGTCTAGATCTTTCAGCGCACCATCTGTCGATGATCGTTGCTCAAGGCTCCCGCAAATTCCAGTTGAGTCGCTGGGTGTGGAACCGGTCACCTAAAGTTTTTACCTGCTTTACGTAAAATAAATAAATAAGTAAATACCAGCTTCGGTGGCACAGTGGCCAGCATACTGCCGGCAATACACGAAAGTTGTCTGGGTGAGCCAGGTGGACAATCCCGATCCTCCCGTATTGCAATGAACGAACGTCGTCGGCTTCTGGGTCAATAACCCCCATCTCGATCAAATTTTTCGTCCAGTTTCCCTGATCCTTTGAGTAAATGCTGAGATGGTTTCTTGTTTTGCTTCTGGACATAAATGTAACATTATTATACGTGCACGTCCTCTAGAATTCAGTGGGAAATACAGTTATTCAAATTATCGTTCATGTTCTCACAGTAGTTGCAGAAGTATTATTCCTTCACGAAGGACATGATTAGGGATAAGAGACCAAATTTATAGCCGATTTACTCTTGAAAATAGATTTTACGACATCGGAGCGAATATTTTGTTGACAATCCTAGCAAAAAACGTTCATTTCTTTCTGTATTCAAAATTCAAGTAGTGAGTGGCTTAGGGCAAGGATCACAGAATTATGAAAATATGCACACAATTCACTTCTCTCCGTCGCACGTCACGCAAAGTTTTCAACTGTTTTTGACGTAAGATAAATTGAAGTGGTCTTTGAATTCTCGGTGGATATCTGACGACGTAAGGGAGATCAAGTCTCGCCTTTCATTTACGGCATGTAAAGTAACTCTATAACGATAAAAATCACTGAACGAAGTTGTTAAGGACGCTCAGTAACACTTCAATGCTCCGATAGAGGACCTCGGTGCTTACAGGTTAGCCGAATGTTATATGGGACACTGAATTAAATGTAACGAAATTACTAAGACGGAAGAGATCATGGTCAAGGGTCGCTTGGACTGTAAAACAAGAAGAAAATGAAGGCTATGATGAAGATGATGATGCTGTCGGCGTGGTGTTGATAAGATGAAATTCTTGGTGTGGAGAAGATGATTAAGTTGAAAATGAAGGGAAAAAAATTTTAACTCTCTTATTATAAGTAGACATCGCTGATTGATAAGTAATTTCGGGCAAGTCAATAGCTAAGGACATTAATATCGTAAAAGTACTGCATGTTTTAATGCGGTAGATAGCGGTGATCTTCCCCAGCAGGAAGGCGAGATCCGGCGCCGACCTACCCGTCGGCTCACGGAGTTTTCCCCAACCAGGTATCTCCCGCCAGCGGGGCACCGCCTCAGCCGGGTGAAGCTACAATGTCCCAGCTGGTGTCCCAGCATATAGTGGAGTGGAGTGTATGTAATTGTAAATACTTATAAAGAGAGACGAGGATAGGAAAAAAGGAAAGGAAAGATAGCGCGCGATCCGTAGCCCGATAGTGGGTGTAGTGCTTGGGCATTCGGCTAGTGTTGATCGGAGAAACCGCGGAAAACTACCGATCAGAGCTGCCGGTTGCTAGAATTCTCCTCCAGACGGCGGCTGAATTCGATTTAGCTATCTAGCTAGTGTCGAAAATCTTCTCACCGTCGAGACTCGATGGGCTACTAGAAAAAAACTAAGGCTAAAATGATGATGATTACGATGTTCCTTATAGTTGGTGATATGATGAAAATGATGGTACTGGAAAATGATTAAGCTAAAAAATGAAGAAGAAGAAGAAGAAGAAGAAGAAGAAGAAGAAGAAGAAGAAGAAGAAGAAGAAGAAGAAGGGGCTTGAACTCTTATCCGGAAGTGAAAAAACCATCGCGCTATCCGTTATGCTAAGGGTCGCCCCAGCTAAACCCGCAGCCGAATCTGAGCGCCGACTCATCGCATTGGGCGGGGAGATACGCCGTGCGAACATCTGGCGTGTGCACGCACGCGGATACATCCCGCCGGGTAGTCAGGGGCGCGCGAGAAGTTCGTGTCGTGTAGCAGGGCGGCGCCGACAGGGCGCGGGTTAAACGGGTTTCGCGCGTGACTGATAGGCGAAGATTGGAAATGTTTCTGCCACCTCACGCCTGACTCAGTTACCGCAGGTGCCACAACCAGGAGACTTCCGCGGGTACTTACAAAGTAAACCGCTAACTGTACCTGATCGGATCCTATATTTCCATTTGCTGAATACGTTACAAGGAACATTCAAATGATCTTCACGTGCCTGATTTATCCTTAGAGATACACACCGTTTTCACGTACTTGATAGTTCAATTGCAATAAAACCTTCTTCTTTCGTTAAAGATGTTTATTCTTATCGAGCAATTTCTAACATACAAGTTGCAGGCGTATTTTAAGGATTAAGTTTTCTGCATAAAAATCCATTCAAGTTAACCACCTGACTGTATATCTTCTAAGGAGTAATCCACGAAATAGCCTGGGATGTTACTCTAAAACTAATATATTTAGATATTAAATTTACAACATGTAATAACTATTACCATCCACTATTACCAAGTCTCCCGTCAAAATTAAATTTTATATATGAAGTCGTAGGCTTCCGCGGCCAGAGTCATGTAAATGATCTTGCCTGTCCAGGTGACGCCGCGTCGAAGGCTGTGTTGCCGACGTTTCGACCATCTTGTCGACCATCTTCTGCCGACGTGTCGACCATCTTCCTCAGGGCTGTTGTGCCAAGCACAACAGCCCTGAGGAAGACCACGACAAGATGGTCGAAACGTCAGCAACACAGCCTTCGACGCCTCACTGACACAAGATCATTTAAATTTTATATATTCCCAAGTATGGTTAGAAAAACGCGAAATGGATATAATAATTTTATTAAAATGACAGGCGGTACTACATAAGAGTGAAAACTAGTGCCCTTCTGAAGAAATGATGTCAAACATTAATTTAACACAAATTTCGAACCCAATAGCACAAAACATCCGATCGAAACTACCATCTGCGAAAACGGGACCAATTCCAGAGACCTCGACCTCTCGGTAGGCATTGGACGAATGTGCTTGTGCCACATGGCAGTGGTCGGCGCCGCGGTCCCAACGTGGAAATGGGATCAAGGGGCCGCCGCGCGCCGAACCGGCCCATTACAGGCAACGAGAGCGGCGCAGCGCCGACGCGACGCGAGCAGCTGCGGCCGTGCCGTGCCGCGCGCACGTGCCCTGCATCGCTGCCTCCACATCACGGCTGCACAGGAGGAAATTTGTCATTTGGACCCCAACACAAGACTCGATCGATTGATTTATTGATTACTGGTGATGCCGGGCGCGTCAACTGCTAAGGTTATTGGTCTCATGTGCAGAGCACGTTTTTTGCTTGGAAGATGGCGGTGATCTTGCCCCGCTGGATGGCGAAACCCGGTCCTGACCTACCATCGGCTAGTGGGGTTTTCCCCCAAACAGGTATCTCCCATCAGCGGGAAACCGCCCCCAGCCGGGACAATCTCTTCACTCCCGACCGGTCTCCCAGCATGTGCATTAGTGTAAAGCATGTTAGTGTAAGTGTGTGTAAGTAAGGGGTGGGATAGGATAAGGAATGGGAGGGGCACTGCAGTGACATCAGTTGATGCCCTCAGCCACCTCTTCCAGTCCCAACAAATGAATTTGCCATTGCTGGGATGAGGCTGAATCCAACTAATGAATCAATGTACTTCGTTAATCGTAAAACACCTTAAAGGATTTTGTACCTTCTCTTAGCGGTGATGCTGCCATTGCGTTGTCGCGGGCAGAAAGTTCAGCTTATTAACATCAAACGTGTAATTCTTTAAATTAGAGTGGTCTGTGAAATAAGAAAAATAAGTAAGAAGTTCCTTCTTCTTGATTTATTTGTTTATCCTCCTGCCAAATTCTTAAATCGAAGAGGAAATTTGTTTCATAACACTGCAGTAAATGCATTTTTGTTTGCGCTTTTCTGTGAAATAACAACTTTCTTATGTGACGGTGGAATACGTAATATACTTCAGATTGAAATGTACGCAATTCTATGAAATATACACACGAGGATCCCGTGACCTCCACGGGGATGACTCCCAACTAACGACTGTTGACGTTCTCACGTTTACGCAAGGCGAGAGAAAGTATGTTGGTCTGCAGAATGGAGGGAATATCGAAATATCCGAAAGAGACATGTTAATGAACTTACGTAACACAAACACACAAGACAGCCCATATAGGAGCATTAACTCGTTTGTTACCGTTTCGTGATTACGAAAAGGAGGAAATCCTTGGGAGGAAATTTTAATGAAACGCAAAGAGGGGAATATTATTAAACAGTAACTCTTGCTAGAATGTCGTTGCTTTCTTACAGTAACTCTAGTGACAATAAGAAAAGGCGGAAAACACGAAAGGATAGAAAACTATCGCAAAACAAGTACACATCAACAATTAACATAAAAACTATACAATTTAATTTGCACATTTAAAAAAAGTTTTCAATTACAGCCTAATGAAAGAAAATAACGAGCAATAATAACTGACTTTGAATCCGATGTGACGTGTTGTCTCGTGTATCAATATTAAAACTTTTTACAATAATATGTACTTTGAAATATTAACTACCCTTTGACTTTAAGGTTAAAGTAAGTCATAAATTAGAATAAAATATCAGTATGTACCTCAAAAAATCAAGTCAAGAACAAACATGAATATTAAAAAACATGCTCGACGAGTTATTTACAATAAGGACAAATAACCCGAACAAGGTGAAGGTTCAAGTGCCAAACATCAGACTAAATAATTAGATGAATAACAAAAGTGAATCGATGTGCAAGAATACAAATATAACAAGTTAAGATCTGCCATAGTTTTATTTGTAAGTATCTAGAGGAATCACTGTGTAACGTTCACTCGCTAGGAGGGGAAAAATCATACTACATCGGAGAATATTCACCACAAGCGAGAAGAAAAAAAGTATGCAGTGTGTCGTTAAACCTGAATTATTTAAAATTGTACTTCTCACACATGATTGAACGTTTAATAAATACATTTCCTTAATAACGTAATTAGTATAATCCAACAAAAGTTTTAAGACACTTGTTCATTTATTAAAAACTTTCATTTAAATTCTCATAGTTGCAACAGTTACAAAAAACAGAATGAAACTCAACTCTATAACTTTACATACCAAAATAAAGTATTAGTATCTCTTCATTGATATTACAATATCTTGAAAAGTAGGAGTCCAGAAATTTCCTTAAGGTCACGTCATTTACGTACTCCTCGCAAATCTTTCACCAAACAACTGAGAGTACACTACTGTGTGAGAACCCCAGCTCTTCTGAAGAAGTGGCGACAATCATTAGAATCATGAAGTTGCAACGCTGAAGCTCAATGCATGAAACAATAGAAGAAGAAGAAGAAGAAGAAGAAGAAGAAGAAGAAGAAGAAGAGAATAATGAGACGTATTATTCACACCCCTAAAGCAGCCTTCCAGAAATTCACAAGATTTTGAACCGAACTTCTCTAACAACTACCGCCAAACAAAGCGACAAAGTGTTCCGTCAGCGCAAATCGATTGTGTAAAGTCCCGTTACTAAGAGTCGGAAGAGAGGCCCGGTGTAGGGGTGAAAACACATGCGGAGACGGGAGGGGACGCGGCAGTAAGGAGAGAGCGCCCGTGTGACTGGCTGGGCGTAGGGCGTCGCCCACGCTGGGTGCCAAGCATTGGGAGAACACAGGGTCTGGGCGACGCGGGGTCAACAGGCGGAGGCGAAGGTAACGTGATGGTTACATTAGCGACGCTGATGTTTTGTGGACAAAGAGGACATGGGAGAAAACAAAACAATCTGGAATGAGGTGAACGAAAGTGAAGATAAAATGTGTGAGAGGAGAAGAGAGAGAACAAAAGTGAGAGTAGAGAGAGCAAGAAACAGATTAAGAAAAATAGAAAGGAAAGAAACATAAAAAGAAGAAAATAAGACAGAGAGGGAGAAAGAAATAGAAACAGAAGCAAGAAAAAACGGAAGAAAGAGGAGAAAAGCAAAAAAGATATAAAGAAGAAATAGAATAGAAAGGAAGTGCAAAACAGAACGAAAGCGACAGGAAGAAAATAAGAGAAAAAATTAGAACACAAGAACATAGCTGAGGAACACATAGCAAAACTACGAGAGGGAAGGGAAAGGCTGGCCCAGCTGACTCAGCGCGGCAGGGAGCGAAGTGTGAATGAGTGTGGGTGGCGAGAAGCTAGCCTGACAAGTGACGGTGGTGGCTGCAGCACCAACAGCACACCTGCCTGGCCACGCCCCTCGCCGCCTAACGACTTTCGACCCGCCTTCAGCCCTCGGCGGGCGCTGCCATCGACCGGCTTGGCGCAGACAAGACCACGCGCGCGCGCACCACACACACACACGCCGCCCTCGGGGCTACCTAGACTGCTCGCCTTTCAACGCTGGGGCCTACGGTCGGGGTTTAATTTGCAGATGAAGCATGTAACATTTGTGGTGGACACAGAGGTTCGCGCCAAGTTTTTCCGTTTCTGTCGCACGGTTTCCCGGCTTTCCATTACTCCAACATTATTGATCATTTCATCAACAACCGCCCATCAATTATTTAGCTCCCTCATTCCAAGGTTCCATCAACAGAAAGGCGTTGATATAGGAATCACAAAGTAATAATTTGTGATTGTGACGATTTCGATATATCTCCAAATAGAGATTAAAGCTAAGGCCGTTGTACATTTGATAAACAAAAGAGAAAAAAATTATAACATTCCGCGCCCAGCCCTCTGCCATCTGAAAACGTCGTTTTGCAGATTTGGCTCACCCCAGTTGCATTTGACATGGGTCTGTAAATAATAATGAGATTGTTGAAGTACGGGGTATATTTTTTGGAAAATAAATCTGACTCTGAAAGCGAAGCTATGCAAATAAAAACAACAGCTAAGTGGCGGAAACACTACGAGCGAAAGGAATGTGTTCTCAAATACTGCGAAAGGCATGGGCATTTTCAAATTATGATTGTGGTCTGGAGTACGAGAGCAACTGACAACGTAACAACATCCATATCATCGTCTAATAATTCGTATTTACCCATTAATAACCTTAAGCCGTAAATCAACCTGAACGTTGAAAGGCAATCAATCCCTTAATAATCAATAAATCGCTTAATAATCAAATAAAACGATCAAAAATTCGATCAATCAAGCGGTCAATTCATCATGACAAGATAAATGACGTTGAAGACAGAATTTCCGGTGGAACATCCCTCGTCCGAAGGAGAACGCTGTTTCAGAGGCGGTCCTTTTCGAACAGAAAGGTAAAACCAGAACGGAGATATTCTTTTCCAGGTTTGAGCTAAATATTTTTGTTAATTTCGACTAGAGTAAAACTCATTTAAATCGGCGGAAAATTTCACGCGCTCGCTTTTTATTGGAGTACAAAGGGGGAAAGGAGGGTGAATGAACCCACCATGCGTGAGGCCCATTAGTTTGCATGTGACGCTTCCATTGCAAGGCCCGTCGAGGGGACAGCGACAAGGGTGAGCAACCGAGACGCCCCGAAGATATGCTTTATACGAGTGCTATCAGGCTGCCCGCAGCACACAAGGGGCGATTGGAGTACGAACATGAGGTGGAACACGCTACAAGGTACGCAAGTGCTGAATTTAATGGGGACCACATATTAGATTTTTCCAATGTCTAATAAGGGAGGTTTAAAGGATTTGGCTCAAACTCGCCATTCATTATTATTAGTATCATTATCATTATCAGTATCTTATTAGTACCATTATTCATTATCATCATCGTCGTCGTCATCATCATAATCATCATCATTATTATCATTATTATTATCATTTTATCATTATCATCTTCTTCATTATTATTATTATTATTATTATTATTATCATTGTCATTATCAGTATATTATTTTTATGAACTAAACTATGAAATATTTTTTTAAGAAATAAGTTATGGATTATATTTTAAGAAAAAATATTTGTAGGCGATGAAAAACTTCGCCGTCACTTACAAATATTATTTTCAAAATTAAAATTACTAGACTAAAAGTTTAAAACACAGGCTAGTTGTGAGTTGCAAAAGCGAACCAATCACTAAAGAATTTCACAAACACATCAATTATAATTTACGATACATTTTGTCTGACGACACATGCAGAATTTCATTTCGAGAAAGTACTTCTCATTTGGAAAACATGGCGTTAAACGCTATCTTATTCATGCAGCACGAACATACCAATAAAGCGCAACATAACAACCCAACACTGCTTCCAGTATGAATATCTCCTACGTCATCGATTTCAAAATCCACACTCCACCAGTGGAATGCGAGAAGACGCGGTAATGTATACAGCACACATGACAACGCTGTCTGGAGGAACACGTCACTCAGATTCGGCACTTCCTTCCATCACGCATACTTCCATTACGCACTCGACCACACATTCATTCTGCCTCACAAAGACGACTCCGTTTGCTGGGGCACGGCAACTACATCCGAGGAAGAAAGATCACTGTACCCACCTTTTCAGGTAGTCAAATGTGCGAGAACCCCGCAAGCAAACGCAGTGAAGGAAACTGTACAAATTTCGGTGACAAAGCGAATTCACGTCGTGCGCTCCCATAGAGCTTCCGTAGTGAGAGATTATATACACAGCCGAAATGACCATCAGCTCTCAAGCGGAGAATAGATCGCTCGTTGGTGACACCTGAGCGAGAAGCTATGTGGCAGTGTTGGTTGGTGACACGATGGACCGTGTCAACGGTGCTGCAGGCTCCAAGTCAAATGGATTCTTTCCCTCAAGTGACAGTTAAGAAAAGTGTGTTCTAGGACGAAGAACCTGTTTAAAAGGCAATCTACGTTTTTTTGTTAAAGGGGGTGCACTAAACGAACACATGCCATAAACATTTATTTATAGTTTTAATGAGGTACGTGTACCAAGCGTGATGTTTGCAGCACGTCACCTAGCAGCTTTAAACAAACACTTTAACCTATTGTGTCTTGTTTAGCAATTTCATTGTATTGCTAACAAGCAATTTAGTTAAGTTTGTACTTTGAAGTCATGTGGTGTCACAATACTCCCTCGATCTACTTTTAAAGTGAAACAAAAGTACAACGTCTATACTAGAACAGCGAGGAAACAACACTCGAGAGAGAAAGTATGTCAATGTGTAGTAATCTTAATTCGCATGTGTTCCCTCAGAATATTTTCAAATATAGAACGATTTTCCTAAGGATGAGCCAAAGTGACAGTTCGCGAAAACAAGTGAACATCACATGTAATTCAGAGAAGTATCCCTCCGCCGGACAGCTGTTCAGCCACGCCCCTTCGTAAAGTGCTAATGGCTCCTGTGAAAACATCCCTATGCAGAAGTCTAAGAGTTTCGCTGAGGTATATGCACGTACGCGAGTCCGAAATATTTAAATTTAATTTCGATGTGGAAAATCTCTTAACATGCTCACACAATCAGTAAAAGAAAATTCTACGAATGTAAATAGAAAGCTCGCCACACAACAGCGCCACACAACAGCGGAACCACGTGCACTAGTACGTATGTCACATTCAAGTATCGGTTTAAAATAACAATTTATCACACAAAAAGTAAATTCAATGTAATGTTAATAGAAAAAGGATTTTTACAGAAGAGCACATAACACTGCACTTCCTAATTTCAATTATTTCTCGTGGCGCACTATATTTTTGTCGGACGAGGACATCACAAAAGGAAGCGTCGATGCCATTTACAAGTTAGCCAACTGCAAACGAATGCATGCAGGAAAGGAGTCCATTGGGTTCGAGGGCACAATGACCAGAACCTTTAGTTATGTTGCCAGCACTAGCTGTCACTTTGGCTCATCCTTAGGAAAATCGTTCTATATCCTCGAACCGAAATGCCAGAAGCTCTCACATTTATATGTATCCTCCAGCGCCAGTCGTGATGTGTATTGCGCCGGCGGCGTGGAAAGCGGGGCGTGCGGCTGCCCCAGGCGCGCCGGAGGCCCCTGGACAGCGACGCGTCCACGTCGAGGGAGACGGCCAAGGAGGAAGGCACGGCTCGGTGGCGTGGCGTGGGAGTCAGCCGCTCGGGGCGGAGGAAAAGTTCGCCGCCCACTTATTTAGGTATTGCAATTTAGAAGACTAGTATATACGGAAACTAAAGAAGTTTTCGGAAAGAACACTTATCATTATACTCAGAAGATTCATCAAGCACAAAATTCTGTTTAGGCCACAGAGAACAGATGTTGAAAAATTTTCCTTCACAAATAGAACAATAACGGACTGGAATAAGTTTCCTGTGACAGTCTTGGATTCCTTTCCTCCAGATTTTCAAATATTTAGAAATAAATTAAGTAATGATATTTGTAAACTTTATTAATTTAGTAAGTTAGGCTTAGAATAACGGTTATTATTTGATTATAATTATTATTATAATATTTATTGCTATTATTATTGTCATAATTACTATTAAATGTCGCTTTATTAAATATATAATTATATTCAAAGTAGTATTGTATTGCAGTGTGGTGACGTGTTGTTTAGTGTAGTACAGTGTACTTAAGAAGTCGAGAAGTCGTGCATTTAATAGTTGAAAATAACTGCAGGTCAGCCATAAAATTTAGAGTTAATGCTATTATTATTATTGCTCTTATTGTTAACATTTTTATAATATTATTATTGTCTTAAAATAATTTAATGTTACATTGTGTTAAATTTTCTAATTGTAATATGTAAATTGTAGTGTTCTGCCACCCGGTTGAATAAACCTACCTGCAGAAATAATATCTATCTATCTATCTATCTATCTATATCTATCTATCTATCTATATCTATCTATCTATCTATATCTATCTATATCTATCTATATCTATCTATATCTATCTATATCTATCTATATCTATCTATATCTATCTATCTATATCTATATCTATCTATCTATATCTATATCTATCTATCTATATCTATATCTATCTATCTATATCTATATCTATCTATCTATATCTATCTATCTATCTATCTATATCTATCTATCTATCTATATCTATCTATCTATCTATCTATATCTATCTATCTATCTCTATCTATCTATCTATCTATCTATCTATCTATCTATCTATCTCTATCTATCTATCTATCTATCTATCTATCTATCTATCTATCTATCTATCTATCTATCTATCTATCTATCCATTGTTTACTTTATTGGTTATAAATTTAAAAAAACACATGTGTTTTACAATATAATAATCACATGTTTTACAATAGTATAATAATCACTACAAAATTCATTTAAAGAAGTGTAGTAATGAAGAATAAGCAATGAAAAATTCAATCGGTCCGAATCGTACGTTGCGACAAAAATATGAGATGAACTGGTTCAAAATTTTAAAAGATAATATTTTTATTATTATTATTTATTGTGAAATTTTGCCGGCCGGGGCGTAGTGGGGCCCTTGTCAACTCCACTACGCTACGCACTGGCACAGGTTAGGTGCACAAAACTGACGGACAAGAGAAGAGCGCCATGTGTGAGGCCAGGGAAGCTTCGAAGTTGAACCGGAATGCGCGTCGGGGCGGGACGCCACGTGGATGCGAATTAGTGAGCGTAAGACTTTACATTCGTAAAGAGAGTATGAAGACAGCAGAGAAAAACGCATGTTAATGTTCAGAAGGTGAGAGTAGAAGTTCTGGATGTGAAGGAAATTGCATACGAGAAATGCGGTGTGAATATATTATTTACGATAATATGATTCTCAGTATTTGAATCTGAGTGGCATACACTTAGAATGGTGAACTAATTTGACACTAATAAATCCAACTGATTACAATGTTGGTTAAGACGGCAACAATAATTTTAAGTATTATCTCGAAGCAAACAACACATCACTATTAGACAGATGTGTTGTATGAACAGACTGACATATTAATACTGATAACGGAATTATAATGCGCTGTGTAGGAGTGAACTAGGGGAAAGGGGTGAACCTCGCGAAACCCTGTCGCTTTGCTCCCCTCTAATTATACTTGGAGGGACCTGGATTTAAACCCAGGTACTCCGAGGCTGAAAGCTAACCGGTCGGCCTCTACTCTGCGAGAGTGAAACTATAAATCCTATACTGCGAGTACATGGCCATCTATGGAACACACAAATCCCTCCAGCAAACGATTAAAGAGGAAAGTGTTGACACTCTGGCCTTCTGCTTCTGAGGGAGCGGTTCTAGCTCCCAGGGGAATGATAGGGGACACGACAGAGGTGGACAAGTAGATTTATGAATAATGATCTCCTTCCCTCTTACTTCTCAATATTATTCGCTATCCATAATTATTATCGTTAGGTGCGTACACCCTAAAACAAGAGGAGCCAAGTATATTTTTGGGACCCTTTTTCAATCAACTTTTTTAAAACTTATATATGCTCCATTGTACTAGTAAATAAGAAAACATAATATATAGAATGTAATTATAATATTAATGATGCAATTAATACAACTGAATTAATATTGAACTATTTACATTTGCCAAATGACTTGTGTAACAATTCCGCAAATTGCCAGATTAAAAGAGGAGAAAACCATTGATTGAAAATATTTATGAAAATAAAATAATTTATTACAAGCTTCGGAGCCCGTTTCAAAATTTCCAGGGGCCCATGGTCCCCCTGGCCTTTGTCTATGCACGCCTATATAATTATTCCTTTTGACAATTGACTTTCCTGTTAGAAGAATTAGATACAGGAATACATACTCGAAGTACACATTACTGAAGAATCTAAATGACAGTCGTTAACAGATGTTAATGTCTAAGAGGATGGTTGTGTCCCAGGTTACGCCTGTGCTTGCAACTAAATATGCGCATCCCTGGCATTCATTGCTAGTCTTTTGCGACCAACAAGTCCTACACAACTCTTTATTTGCTGCTTCATACCACAAAAGTCAATATATCTAAATCAATTATTTCGTAGTTTATTCGGTATTGTAACATAGCCTTAAATGAACTTATTTTTTGCCATCAGTAACAATTCAAAATGTAAAGAAACTGAAATTTTTACACGTTTTCTTTATCTGGGGTAATTGAGATTCTTTCGTGCGTTGGTTCAATCCTTCTTCACATTACAAATAAAGTCAAACAATTACACAAATAATATAACACCGAAAAGCCATTACGCATTACGTTGTCTACCATGTCCCAACGAACCTTCAACGAAATTGTGTCACGCATTTCGGAGAACAAACACGTAAGGTGTAGCTTTGTAACGATCCCAACGGCCTTCACGAAGTAATTTATGAACACACGACTTGGCGAGAGGAATAAATCTTCGAGTTTATGCCGAGAAAATCCCCCTTGGTATCACGGTCTGTTAAATTAACGAGATCTTAAGCATGGCTCGTAATCACTTCAGCTATGGTCGCGCCACGAAAAGTTGAACCGCTGAAAACCAGGACTGCTCATTAACAGCTCTTAAATAGTTATTTACACAAGAAGGGATGAAACTATATATCCTGAGTTGTATTATTTTTTTACATATTTCCTAATTTTAGTAATATATTTAGGTACAAAATAGTAATTGCGAGATGGGTAGAGAGAAATATATGTAGGTAGTGATAAATTATAGATGATACATATAAGACGATACGTCCCCTCGGGAGTGAATGTTGCTTTCAAAGACTCCTGTGGCTAAAGAAACATTTTAGCATCGTAAAATAGTAATAAACGTTTTTTAAAAGAAAGGAAAAAGTACAGAATCTCCTTCCCCTTCGCTCACATGTTTATTTAAATATTTGCTCTTCAGCATTTCATATCATTAACTTCGTACTAACCGCTCACCAAATAAATAACAGGTCGTTCTCGCTTTTACGAGGCGGCGACAGTAACACACTCGACTCCGCTACTCCCAGCTCGCGTCCGCCCCCCCGAAATCGTTAGCTGCCCTGGCCGGCGCGCTGTCTCCGTCGCTCCGAGGAGAGAAAGGGGGAGCCGATGTCGAGGCGGTGGGGGTGGCGCGAGCGAGCAGTTGACCCAGTAGCCCACATCGCCGCCGCAGCCCCATAAGGCCCGCGCTGCCCGCAGCCTCGTACGTTTCTCCGGGGCGGTGGGGGCGAAGGCGGCGCCCCCGTTTCGTCACTGGCCGCGGGGACCACGCGATTACGCGACCCGCCCGCGCCGCCAGGCCTACATGCACGCCTCTGGGCGGGCTCCCTCGCGGCGCTGCTTGCGATAGGGCGCCTCGAACGACAGCTGTGAAAGACCTCTCGATTCAATTAGGAGAGGAACTGTATTTGGGAAAAAGGTTGATCAATGAACTCGTGCAGATGCTTCAAAATGAAAATGTTAGAATTTTAAACAAGACATAAAACGATTATATCGACTGGACTGCTACATTTAAGCTAAAATTCCTTCCTGTCAGTTTTATTGGTTCAGGAATTACAAAATAACAAGTATTTGAATATTTCGAATAAAAGATTTTCGTAAATTAGTACAGTTACATTCAATACGTTCTTCAAATGTTACTCACATCCGGTCCTAAGTAAATGAGAAAGTCACATTTCCTCCAATAAGAAAACCCCTACAATGTTGATATTTTAGAAAGAAACGTGTAACATTTTTTCGTCGATCTTCCTTTTATATAATTTTGGATCTTACTACGTAATTTCACATCAACGTTAATAACATTAATAACTTCAGATGTTACCCTCAGGATAACGTGACGAGTTTTTAATAAGCTAAACAATTTACAATTCTCAATGACAATCGCAAGGGGTGGTTCAGCAACCAGTACTATAGAATTTGTAGAGAAAAACAGGATTTTACGACATTCACCTCACATTTAGAGAACTGTACAGTTACCCGACACACAAACGCACAATAAACGTCACATGAACATATGTGGTATCAGAGTGACGCTGTTAAAAAAGCCCAGCACATTTTGTCTGTCCATCCATTTATCAGTTACGAGTACACTCGTACCACTTCACAATGCCATTAGAAAGGTGAAAATCTTGTTCTAAATAAAGTACCCGTCCACTGGGTGTGAAGGTGAACATTCTTTCCACGAGAAATGGAACGCGCCATTAATATTCCGCCGGGGATGACACCTGCGAAGAGAAAGTCCGCAGTCGTTTTGTAACATGCGTTCTGACCTGCACCGGTCATTACCACCCGCAGTGCAGTGTGTTTACGTCGCACCCCAGCGAGCATATGTGTCGGTGCGTGTGTGAGTGTGGACCCGGTAACGCTAGAGTGCGCGCGCACGGCGGGCGGACAGGGGCGGGCGGACAGGGGCGGGCGGACAGGGGCGGGCGGACAGGGGCGGGCAGGCAGGGGCGGGCAGGCAGGGGCAGGCAGGCAGGCAGGGGCGGGCAGGCGGGGCGGGCCGGGCCGGGGGCGAGAGAGGAAGGGAGACGGACGCGCGAAACGTCGGAAGGAAATTGGGCTGGGTCTCACGCACATGGACCGGTCGGTGCGCACTTCCGCGTGTTTTTTCGAGAACGCGCCCGGAAGCTGGGTGGGGGGAGGGGCAGGAGGAGGATTTCTATGCGAACGTCCACCTGTTGCTTTCAAGCGATTGCGAATTACGTTTCCGAAAATGCAGGTTGTCAACTGAGTGACAATGGATGTCACCTTGTGAATGAGACGAGGAGGGGAGGGAGACGAGACGAGCGGAGGAGACATGACTAGGCATGATGGGAATGTAATGGATACTATTTACGCTCTCCTCTGGCGAGACGTATGTACATAAATGGGCATATGTGTCTGTGTGTGAACGTCAACATTTCTAGTTCCATTAAGAAACAATCAAATACGTACTTCGATTACAACAATATATTAGTAGATTCAAAAAGTAGCTTAAAACGTCAGTTGCTTATACGTCGATGGTCTTCCTTCAAAAAATTAACACTAATAAGAAAACTGAATAATAAATATTAATATCAAAAGAAATAAATGTTACAATCAACAAAAATAATAATGTATAAGTATACGTAAAAAATAATTTAATATACCATTGGCACTTTGATCAACTTGTCACAGAATTTCACGCCCCACAATTCAAATTGGCACTGCATTACTCTGCACGACGTCAAAAATTCAGTTAACAAAACAAAAAAGTCAAACTTACTGATTTCCACAGAAGAGCCATTCAGTATCAGTTTAACAATTTTTGTAGATAGTGTGTGCTGATTTTAACAAAATTAACACATTAAGTGGAAAAATTAAGGACAGGCGCTCCCTTTCCGCAGCCCTCCTAGCGGACGTTTTGATTGTTTCATTATTTCATATTTCTAAGCGCATAAACTGCTATGGTCATTAGTTCCGTATGTGTAGTATATATTTTTATCAAAGGAGGAAGCGCTGTTCTTTCCCCGATGTAAGATGAGATACTCCGGCCTCTTTAACTTCAACACGTCGGCAGTAAGTACAAATGCATGTAACTATAAATGTGCGTAAGTGTAAAGTAATTGTGCATAAGTGGTGAGGATAGGACACGGAAGAGGAAGGAAAGGTCGCTCTATATAGGAACCTAGCTATACAGGTACAATAGTGTCGGAAATCCTGTCTCCGTCGGATCTGAAGCCCTAGTACCTCACGGTTGAAGTCACTGCAGCGACATCAGTTGGTGCCCTGAGCCACCTAAGGCGGCCTGGAAGACGTGGAACAGAGAGCTTCCGGGGCTATCAGCACTTTCGCAGAAGTTCAAACGGCCGGACGCACAGCGGGCTGGTTTCTCCATGTGGGAGACGGAAGAAATGGGAGTTCACAGACCGTGGGATGCTAGAAAGCGACAGAGGATGGAATCGTAGAAAATAAAACGACAATTTATTTCGTACATTTCGTCTTCGTCAATGGTCTCCCACAGAAAGGCACAATGGATTATTTTGAGACATAATTCCATGCGCTCACCAATTGCGTCGGTTACAGTAGCAATCAATTAAAATATTGTTAATTTTCCTCACTCTACGTTACAAAACTTTCAGACATCAGCATCAAGATTCAAGCTCCAGTCAGCGCCAACACGGACTTACAGACTTCAACTCGAGAGAAGCGAATGCGAGGCACTAGAGCCGAAGATTGATATCCCGGGAGTATTTGCCACGAAGTAATTTTATCCAACCCAAATTCAATATGGATCGACATGAATCTGAACAGACTACGCTCAATACTGAGTCATTCTCAGAATCGAGAGGAGAGATGTCTCAATGAATCAGTTAACATATCTTTACTAAATGTACACGTGGTGGTATAACGAATATTACATTGACCTAGTGCATTATTTGGACCTAGTACATTATTTCGACCCAGTACATTATTTCGACCCAGTACATTATTTCGACCCAGTACATTATTTCGACCCAGTACATTATTTCGACCCAGTACATTATTTCGACCCAGTACATTATTTCGACCCAGTACATTATTTCGACCCAGTACATTATTTCGACCCAGTACATTATTTTGACTATCCGAATATTAAATTATTTTGACCCGCCTCTACCTCACAGTCGAGGCCCGCGGCGGCGGCGCGGTTAACTTCCTCCGCATTTCCCGCCACAGACTGAGCGACCGCGCCCCCTCCAGGAGCGGGCGGCGCAGGCGGCCAAGAGCGGTGCAGAGCGGCGCGGCGGGCGAGCGTTGGCGGAGGAAAGCGGGGCCGATATTTCCAGATCGGAACAAGTGGCTGCTGCTGCGCGGCCGGCACCGCCTTCGCCGCGGCGACTTTCGCTGATGCTTCTGCGAAGGCGGCGCCCGCGCGCGGCCAACGGCCCCGGGCGAAGCGCCGCAGCTCGCCCTCCTTCCCACCTCGCCGCCCGGAACGGTGGCTCAGTGCATCAACTGACGTCACAGCAGTGCCTCAGCCGGAGGTCCTAGTTCGAGTCCCGACGGCGGCAGCATTTTCACTCTAGCTGGGTGGAATTCAGTCGACTCTAGCTTGTCGAAGGTCAAATTCGGTCGCTGGAGAAGAATTCTAGCGCTGATCGGTAGTTTTCTACGATCAATACCAGGCGTGAGCCGGAGCAGTACTCAAACAAACGGGCCACGGACCGCGCGCGATCTTTCCTTGCTCTTCCTTGTCCTATCCTCACACACTCACACACGCGCGCTCTGCTACACTACCACACATGCCGGGAGATCGATCGGGACTTACAACTGGTCCCGGTTGGGGTGGTGCCGCGCTGGTGAGTGATACCTGGTTCGAAGAACACACCGCTAGTCGATGGTAGGTCGGCGCCGGATCTCACCATCCACTAATCACCTAACCGGAACCTAATCACCGGGACTAATAACGGGCCTGGAATCACTACAATCAATCAGTCAATCCACCCATCTCTTCACCGCAGCCCTACTGCTCTCAGGCCCGCAAAAATCCGCCTCGCCACGCCCCAACCCGCTCGTCCCCACCCCCCTCCGTCCTTCCCCGCAACGCAACCCTGCTGCTCTCCGACCTTCACAACTCCGTCTCGTCACGCCCCCAACCAGTCCTTGGCCTACCTCGCTCCGCCCCGCTCCGTCCTTCCCCGAACCGCAGCCCTCCTGCTCTTCATCCCGCACTATTCCGTACCGTCACGCCACCAAACCATGCCCCACCCAACCCATCTCGCCTCCTCTAGACCCATCTCCGGTGTAAAATTATTCTGACGTCTCGTTTCGTCTCGACCCATCGCGTCCTCTCTTATAGTAGATTCGTCTCGAAGTCTTGTCTCGCCGCATCGCCTCGTTTCGTTTTGCCCCATTTCTTCTCGCCTGCCAGACATCGTGAAGTGAGAAAAATTTCTAAAACTCCCAAAAATGTTAGCATACTTTAAATGAACGTATTTTATCAAAACATTGAATCGATTTCTGATTAAATGAACCAAATGTTCATTTATGCAATAATCGATGCTACAGCAATATGATCTTGTCATTTTTCACAAACTACCTTTGTTCAAAATACAGGAATCTGTTGACTGCAAACAAGTTCTCAGTGTGGCGTCATTTCATGTTGACTCGTCTCGCTGTCGTGACGTCTCATCACATCTCGTCTTGTCTCATTCTCGCACTCAGCGTTTCGCACTTATCGTCCTGTCTCATTCTCGCACTCAGCGTTTCGCACTTATCGTCCTGTCTCATTCTCGCACTCAGCGTTTCGCACTTATCGTCCTGTCTCATTACTTATCGTCCTGTCTCATTCTCGCACTTAGCGTTTCGCACTTATCGTCCTGTCTCATTCTCGCACTCAGCGTTTCGCACTTATCGTCCTGTCTCATTCTCGCACTCAGCGTTTCGCACTTATCGTCCTGTCTCATCCCGTATCTCTTCGTCTCGTCTCGCCCTGCCCCGCCTCACTTTGCTCCGCTCCGCCCCACCCGATCTGCTCCGCTCCGCCCCACCCCGCTCCGCCCCGCCCCGCCCCGCCCCGCTCCGCCCCACATGCCCCGCCCCATGCCGCTCCACGCGTTTCGTTTTCCTCGGGCGTCGTCGATCGAAAACTGGGTCTCCGTCACGCCCGGCGCTGCAAGCGGCAGCAGCATCTTCGCGGCGCGACAGATGTTCCAATGTACACAAATGAGAGTATCACGGAGATTGAAAACGAAATCGCTCCACAACAGAGCTTTCACTGAGGCGCGACGGCTGAGTGAATAAAGATTTAGTTGAAAAGGAGCACTCAACTGCGGAAAGAAAGTTTTTTTGTTTGTTTTTTTTTGTTTACAGACCAATTCCCGCTATCAAAGAGTTTACTCTTTTAAAAATGAAATTACAAACACATTTTTACAAGGAATTATTTCGTGCAATTATTACCCTTTAATGCGCAAAATTATATTAGAACATTGACTTGAAAAAATAAATCATGTATATTTTTTCGTTCAGACAGCATGATAAGTAATTTATTTGAATGAATTTAATGCACAGATTTACACAGATAAAGGCAAAAGATGTAGAAAATTATTAAAATTTTAATTTCAAATTATTAATAACATAGCGCCACGTCCATAACTATCACAATAAATTAAACCTGCCGTTCGCATAAATGCACAGGCAAGATGCAAGATTTTGATGCGCTTGCTACAATGTTGGTCGGAAAGAGAAAGAAGGGCTCCGTTTTACTCATCACACTTCATCGGCACGTGGAGGGATCTGTTTAGAATAGCTAATCGTACACATGCCTTCATGCAGGAAAACAAACTACGAAATTCACCTCACAACACTTCTATCGGCTGTTCACCTTGCACGTGTGAAAGTTAGGAGCATAAAACCTTGTGAACAAAGTGCTAACACTACGAGGATTTCTTCAATGTGGATGCCAGCAACAGCCATCATAAAAGCGCCACAACACTGAACATCTAGAGATTTTTAGAGGTAACACAGAAAACGTAATAAAGAAACTCATAATCTATTCATTACATGTTACTGTTTGAGTACAACATGTAGTGTTGTAATAAATTGATCTATTGAAATAAAGTACTCTGCGGTCACTCCATTTACTTCGTCGTGAATGCATTGAATGCTTTTCATTTGGAATGACACTAGATATTGAATGGGATAAACGAAAACTGTCGTTCTTCAAAGCATCAAATATCTACCATTTCAGACCATTAAGTAACCATGGGAATATTGCAGTCTCATTGCACAGGACAGGGGTTGCAAATCCTTTGCAACCTCTTACGTGTATTTTCTGCGCTCCTTATCTAACAGCTGCGTAGCCAGATGCTATTTTTTGCGATCGTACGCAACAAGTCTGCATTCCTGATTTCAGTGCTCCGAGGCCCGGGTTGGGATCCCACCAGACGAGTTCGTTCTGATTCTAGTTCTCTCGTTTGCCAGACATTTTATTTCCTCTTGTGACATATATACCGACTCAGTTGCTGACTGAGTACAGAGACCTGATACTTGGACACCCTCGTCATTCAAACAAAATGATTGTTGATTAAGCTGATTCGTGTGAATCTCTTTACCTGCCGCTCCACTATCACAAGGTAAAACAACAATTACCATAGAGTACGCGCGCGAAATCACCTCACTCAGTGCCATCAAAGAAGGGATACTGCTATAAATGCCGTCTCAAAAGCATTGATTCCCTAACTTATCGATAGACAGCTTCGGCCAGAAAATTTACGTTTATATTTCGTGTAAGAAAGCATACATGAAAATCAATTAAACAAATTACTAACATATGCATAACACATTTGCAGTGGTAAGTTTAGCGATAACAATTCCAAGTTGGCATTGTACTACCGATTGTAATCAAAGTTTTCTGAACAGCGGTAGTACACGCAGTATCTCTTTCTCGTTTATCTCGCTCAAGTTTTTAACGGTAAGCGAGTGCACAGAACTCGAGAACAGAACTTGTGGGAACTCGACCTCACTAGCGATACAAACTCGTAAAGGTAGTGAACAGCAGTTGTCGCGGTTGCCGCTGCTGCCGTCAACTGTATTCAGGTCTATAGCTTCTTTTCCAAATGCCACATCAGTTACTCAAAGTACCAGTTTAAAAATAGGGAATTCAGAAATTGATCATATTTAATGTAATAGAATGTTTTATTATGTAACATGTAATATTCAAAGGTCCATGGCCCCCTGAACGCCCCCCAACACATGCCTATGTTGGGGTTTCTCCTAGTCACCATGCATCGCCTAACAAAATAACCGTTTCTTCCATTTCCTCCCCCTGCATAAACGAATGCACGTGAGGGGGAATGTGACGACCAGCGGAAAGGTGGAAGGTGTACCGTCAATGGTTTCACAGCGACGTCTGCTCCACCAGTCCGACACGTACCTCCGGGCCTGCAAATACACTGACCTGCAGCGGCTGGCGGATGGGGGCCGTAAGCGGCCTAAAGGCGCGTCCACACGATGCGTCTTTTCGTTCAATTTTGCGCATGCGTCCAACGCATGCGTCTAGCGCACGTAGCGCATGCGTTTCGGGCATGCGTCTTTCGTCAAAAAAAATTCCCCGATGACGGGGATCTCGTTCGTCTTTCTCGTGCGCTTTCTCCAAAGAATGCGTATTTCATAGCGAAGTCATCCGGAATACAGAGCCTGCAGAGTTCTTTGAGTAGTTGTGCGAGTCCTTCTGTGTGGTGTCCTGGTGTCCGTATTTGCGAATTTAGTGCATATTATTCTTTTATTATATATTTACGGTAATATAAATTTTAATAATAATATTTTAACAGAATGTGCAGAGTTTAATATCAATTTTCAATACATATTTATTTAAGAAGCTATGGAAACTAGTAAAAATGAACATGTGGTTATTTCCATGTTTAGTTCGGTGTTGCAGTGAGAAGAGGAGACTTAGCTGTACTGCATTCTTATTTTGTTTTTACGGTAAATATCAACATTCAATAATATTGAGCCATATAGTTGAAACTAGTAAAAATGAACATGTAATTATTTCGATTTCTGATTTAGTGTGTTTCAGCCTACATTTTTTTTTTTTTAAGGTAATGCCAATTTTTAAAATTTATTTAATAAGTTATATAGCTGAAACAATTAATACAGTAGTTTTTTTTATCAATGTTTTGTAATTTCAGAATGTCTCTAGAAAGCAAACAACTTACCCTTCAGTTCATTGAGGATTATAGGGAGAAGGAAGTTCTGTGGAATTCCACTAAAAAAGATTATTGCAATAAGCAATTGAGGGGAGGTAAGATTGTAAAAGTAAACTGAAAATTATCAAATTATTCACATATTCAAAAATTAATATTATTTATCATGTTGCAGATGCATTGAGCCAGTTGGCATCCAAGTACAATTGTCAAATTCCTAACATTAAGAATAAAATAAAAAGCCTCCGCTCCTATTTTAGCAAGGAATTTGACAAAGTATCTAAAAGAAGAAGTGGGAGTGGAGGAAATGATGTGTATATATCCAAGTGGTTCGCATTTGAGCCACTTATGTTTTTAAAGGACGTTTCTTGTCCTGGTGTGACAAAGGATTCAGTAGGAGAAATAAATCCAACAACTCTGGAGGTGAGTATCATTTTATTGACAAGTGTGTGATCTATAAAGATTAAATAAAACAATTTACATAAACTTAGGTAAGGTATTTATGTTGCCCCACATATTCCTCTCTAACATTAGTAGCATGGACTGATGGTCTCCTTGCAATATTCACTAGAGGTCTCAGACCAGTGTCATTGGCTGTCACCTGCCTCCATGACCCCAATATAATATCTCTGCTATTGACATCCTCAGAGTCAAGAACACCGAAAGGAGCATATCTGCTTCTTGATGAGACACTTTTTCTTAAAAAATTGTGCAGATAAATGCAACAAAGTGTAACATCTATTATATTTTCAACTTTTAACTCCATGGGCTTCCTAAAAACTCTGAATACCGATGCCATTAAGCCAAAAGAATTTTCGACAATGCGTCGTGCTCGGCTAAGCCTATAATTAAATACTCTTTGGGAGACCCTTTATTTAAATCCACTTTAAATGGCTTCATTATATTTGGGGATAGGGGAAAGGCATCATCTGCTACCAAAACAGGGGATACTGGGGTAATTCGCCCTGGAAGGGGTTTTGGTTGGGGCAATTTCAATTCATTACTGAAGAGCTTCCTACTGAACTCTGTATTTTTAAAAACCCCACCATCTGAAATTCTACCTTGGCAGCCAACATTGCAGTAAGTAAAACAATAATTGGCATCTACCACTCCCATGAGGACAATGCTAAAATGGCCTTTATAATTAAAAAACGTACTTCCACTGTTATCAGGGCACTGTATGGTAACGTGCTTTCCATCAACAGCCCCAATACAATTGGGGAAATTCCATTTCCTGTTGAAATCTTCAGATATTTTTTCCCATTCTTCTTCATTAGCTGGCATCTGAAAAATAAAATTTTCTTAATTTTTGCAGGTAGTTTTAGAAACTGAAGACACGACAGATGGGACAGAAGACATACTGTCGCCTGACAGTCAACCAAGCCCTGTCATAGAGTCATCCACTCCCACCCCCCAGCGCAGGTCCAAGAAGAGGACGAATGATGAAAAGGAAGAACATGCATTCAAAATTATGAATCAGGCATTTTCAGTGATACAACGAAGGAGTGAGTATTCCAGTTTTGGTGAATTAATAGCACAAAAAATTGAAAATTTAAATAGTGAAAGACTACGAAAAATAGCACAATTAGAGCTATTAAAAACAATTACAAATATAGAGCTAAGCGAAGAAAATTTAAGTGCAGCGAACATGGTTTGTGTCCCCCAAACCACAACCTCCTCCTCCACCTCGTCCACCCCGCATCCTGCAGTTCCAATTATTTCCTTGCCCCAATCCTTCTCCTCCTCACCCCCTCCTCCTCCTCTTCCACCATTGTGACCATTCCAGATCATGATTATGTATTTAACATGCAAGATGATAAAGAATAGTTTCAGAAAAAACTGCTTACCTTTACGTAGTCCCCAAGAACGTCCTTGATGCATCTTGCAGTTTCAGGAATTATTTCTGAAATGCTTTGTTTCGAAACATGAAACATAAAACTTAGGCTGGTGTAAGAGTCACCAGTAGCAAGGTAACGCAGAGTAATTGCTAGTCTTATTTCTGCTGGTATTGCACTCCTCATCACCGTATTTTGTCTTGAAATACGTCCTCTCAAAAGTTCCAATAAAAACGAGAAATCGTCAGGAGACATTCTCGTAAAGTTTTTAAATAAATCACGGTCGCTTCGCAAATCACGAATAATGCTGTGTTTTCCTTGCATGAAGTACTCTCTCATCCACATGCGCCTCTCTCTTTTTCTCTTCTTCCGACTTATTATAAAATAAGCTGCCGAAATTGCCGCGCAAATTGCTGGATCCATTGTACAGAACTGACGCACCGCACAGTTGCACCGTGTGGACAGGGTAGCGCACGTGCGCTGTGTTGAACGTTCGCTTTCAACTTTGCGCATGCAATTTTATTCCCGTGACGCACAGAAAAGACGCATCGTGTGGACGCGCCTTAAGGACCACCGCGGCACGAACGTACGGGAGGCAGGGGTACGTCCTGGGGTGCTAAAATAGCTGAAATTGTATACTGCGAACAGAGTGTTTCATTGCAAGCCATAGCGGGACAACGGACATTAAAATAACCGCAATGATGAGGGTGTTGGAGAATACCGCGTCTATTCCCCACGCCAGGGAGCGCCTCCCGACGTGCAGCAAAGGTTTCTCCCCGACGTCGCATGCCGACGCGGGTCGCGGGCGCGCGCGGCGGCCTCCGAGAGTATCTCCAGAGTATCTCTGCGGCCGGGCCGCTCTAACGGTGGCGCGAGCACGGCGTTGCGTCGCGACGCGGGAACAGAACCCGCTGCTCGCGCGCCACGCGACATTCCAGCAGCGCCGCTCGCCTCGCGGCCACCTGCGCGCCGCCGCCGCCGCCGCCGCCGCCTCCGCGCGCCCTCGGCGCAGACGGACAGGGAATCGCCCGCCTGCATCCCACGGTCAATCCACTCAACCTCGCATCGTCAACTGACGGCGGCAGGATTTTCCACACTCGCTTTCCAGTTAGGTCGAATTCAGTCGCTGTCTGGAGGAGAATTCTAGCGGTCGGTTGCTCTGATCGATAGTTTTCCGTGGTTTCTCCGATCAACACCAGGCGAATGCCGGAGTAGTTCCGTAACAAACGAGCCACGTACCTTTCCTTTCTCTTCCTTGTCCTATCCTTTCCCCTTAAACACACACACACACACATTAACATGCACTACACTGCCACATATTCCGGGAGACCGGTCGCGAGCTTAGAGCTTGTCCCGGCTGGGGCGGTACCCCGCTGGTGGGAGAGTCCTGGTTAGGGAGAAACCCCGCGAGCTGACGATTGGTCGGCGCCGGATCTCGCCCTCCAGCGGGGGAAGATCACTGCCATCTCTCGAGAAAACACGCACTACACTTACGGGACTATTGACCAAAGCAGTTGACGCGTCCGGAAACACGAAAAAAATCAATCAATGAAAACATCGTCAAGGCTAGGGCGGTGCACGGCTGATGGGAGATACCTGGTTGGGGAAAACACCGCAAGCCGACGGTAGGTCGGCGACGGATCCAGTGGAGGAAGATCATCGCTACCTCACGATGTAAAAACATACACTTACAGGACCAATGACGATAGTAGTTGACGCGCTCGGAATCACTAACAATCAATCAATCGCATCGGCCAAGGTTCCCCAGAGCATCAAATGTTACTGCAATGCATCTGACCGGGAGGTCCTAGAATTTAGAGTCCAGACGGTGGCAGGACTTTAGACACGTTACATATGTAGGTCGAATTCAGTCGCTGTCTGGAGGAGAATTCCAGCGGTCGGCTGCAGTGACTGGTAGTTTTCCGTAGGTTCCCCTATCAAAACCAGGCGAACGCCGGAGGAGTACCTTAACAAAACACGCCATGAGCCGTGCGCGATCTTTCCTTCGTCTCCCTTGTCCTATCCTCACCGGTTACTTACATATACTTACATACACTATACTATCACACGTTAGAGATGGGCTTAACAGCTTTTCTTCAACAGCTGTTATCACAAAAATAGCTGACTCGTAATAGCTGTTATTAATAACAGTTGAAAAATAACAGGTCCCTGACCAGCAACCTAACATGGCCGATTGCTAAGAGTTAAAGCAGTTGCAGCGACTGCTAAGAGTTAAACCACGCAAAAAGAATAACGTTGGTAGCACCATAAAGCTTGTGCAGCTCTCTTACGGCGCATCCTTGCACTACTTACCCTAACATGTTTGGACAGAGAAGCAGCTGATATGAACGAGACTGGATTAACTGCTAAGGATGAATAGTAATTCGTATAATGTGTAGCGAATGTGTATACAATATAGAATATTACTAAAATGACAGTGATTCGGGTTCAGATTGCAAATATTCTTTCAAATATGCAACTTGTGCACAGTGAAGTGACGAGTGCCAAAGATAATGAGGAGAAACAGTGTTTTTGCTTCTGTATTGCTAAAGTGTTAATGGCTATCGAATGTCAAGTATTATACTGTGAGTTATTTGACCGTAACTCATTTTATTTTTTTTGGATCTAGGGAAATATTAATTTGTCTCACATAAGCAGCAGTGGGACAGAAATAAGTTAACATATTGGACGGACTTAATTTAAAGGACAAACATCTTGTTGTAGTGTATACAATAAAATATAAAAATAGTGCGGCACATGGTGTGTAATAATGACGAATTATGTATTAATGAATCTATCATTTGAACACTGGCGAATCATGATTGATTAGCTGCAGTGAAGCTGTTATCGTACAAAATGGTTGCCACAAAAGCTTGTAGTAGTTCGGATTAGGCCCAGTAGGTTGCAGTTCTATGCATTTCAACCAATAACAGCCAATAACAGGACACAAGAAATAACTGTTATTTCGCAGTTACGAAACGTTAACGGTTAAGAAGTAACAGTTTAGCTGTTAAGGGCACATCCCTACCACATATGCCGGAGTACCAAGCCGGAAGATTGGAGCTTGTCCTAGGGCGATGTCCCGCTGGTGGGAGATACCTAGTTGTGGAAAATCTGCAAAAACCGCCGTAGGTCGGCCCTGTGTCTGGCCAGCCAGCAGGGAAGATAACCGCCACCTCTCGCGATGAAATCATGCATTACTGTTAATTGGACAAATGACCTTAGACGAGCTCGGAATCAAACCGTCACCCTCGCTTCCTGGCTAGTCCCCTTTCACCATTCGTTACCTGAGAAGGCATAGCTCCACTCCATCCCGTTCCATCCGGCCGGTGTTTTGCAAGGAGTACAAATTTTAGTTAAGTTTGCTTAAGACGTTCCCGCACCAGTCCAGAGAAAATCTCGAACACATGTGAATATGGCAGAATCTTCGGGTCGTGGTTTCTCCGATGAACAGCGCGCTAATCCCGGAGGAACGTGCAAGGGTAAGTCACCGAGGTAAGAAGGTGCTCGCAATAGCAGAGGTTTTGTTTCCACAAAATTTTAAGCGGTGGTTTTCAACGTTGACAGTGCTCTAAAAGTACATGCAAATGTTTCTTAAAAGCAGACAAGTGGATAAATTATAATAGATCAAAGTGATTCTAAGCAGAGCACGGGAACCGTAGAATGAATCCTCATCTCGAGGAGGAAAACCACGGGATGGAATCGGGCTACACCTTCTTGAGGAGGTAGGTAAACTTTTCAAAACGTTCAGCGTGGGATGCAGTTGGGGTCCGCCACCAAAGCCCAAAGCGTAATTTTATTCCTGAAGTGATATAACGTGGTTTCGTGCATGCCTATAGAGCGAAAAGTTTAGATGTGATTATCAGTGAACTAAACATTATATAGATTGCTGAGCTGATAGAACCACATTTCATCTAACGTTTATAAATGATTAAAAATCATACTGAATATCATATATTTACATAAATTATTCTTATCACGACACGTGAAATCCAGATGGAGGTTGTCTTACTTCTAAAACATTGTAACAACACTTTCGACGCCCTGAGAGAGTGAACATGAATCAACACCAACAGCTCCTTAACGAGAGGAGCCGAGCAAAAATTTCCCTTCCGGATGGCCCCGTGCGCCGCGTGCCAAACATGCCTCGAAGCCCGTAAAGTCAATGTTCGCGCTGCACCTGCCCTTGTCTGCAGGCAGGCCTTGGCCGCAGGAACCCGTTTTGGCAGGACTCGTTCGACAGCAAACGAAAGTGCTCCCCAGAGACGGCCGCAAGAAAGTACGAGTATTTTATTTCATCACTGGGTGATGTTTTTACGCCGCGCCGATGACTGACGAACAGGTTTCGCGAGCCACGCTGGCGGGTGAGGAAGGGCGGAGCGCGGTGTGGTGGGACGGGGCGTGGCCGCCGCGAAGCTTTCTCCGCGAGGTCGCATCTCCAGGACGATGACTCCGGTGGGCCGTGTCGGAGCAACAACAAATTGGCTGATCAGGCGGGTGCGTCGGTAGGGTTGCCAGAAATGTTTTAGAAAATAGTGAACCGGGGCGAGGGGGAGGAGGGGATCTTTGAGTAATAATGATATATTATCTTTATTATTTAGAACACAACGAAGTGTGCAGTTGAGCTTTGCTTTTGCATAAAATGAAATAAATATAGGAAGATTTACATTATAGGGAAGAAAAATAAAAATAGTATTATTGTTACTATTATTATTACTACTACTATTATTATTAATATTATTAAATTATGTTAGATTTCTAAATTTGTTGTATCATCATCGAGCAATAACCAAAGCAATTAGCAACTCTCTCAACACGATCAATAGATGAACCATCGATCACTTACTGGGGTGTTTGCTGAAGCCATCTATTATAGAGCTGATAACGAAGTGATGATTAATTAGATGCATTTCACACCTAATCAGAATCGATCGTCTTCAGTTCCCCTAACGAGCAGCAAGGCAAAATGAAAAGTCAGAAGCGCAACCTCAAAGGTACGCGTGTTTTTGTGAGTAGTACAGAATACTACAGACTTAACTAAATGAGTGGTAAGTGCTAATGAATAACTAAATGCACGGTAAGTGCGAATTGCCATCATTATCATGAAGGAAATGGGCATTTCCCGTACTTTTAGTTATTCATCTGCATGCATAGTATGAATTTATGTCAGTTTGATGCACTTTATTACGTAATAACGCTCTAACCGTCTTCGCAAATATATTTCTCATTTGGTTCGTGGAAACTGACATATCCGATGATGGAATCCGTGCTCTGGCAAACACGTAATCTCTTCTTGGCAGGTCCCTACCTCTATAGAGAATGTTCTATTTATCATCGCATCAGTACGGCAGAATTCAGGCCAAAATACTTCTCTAATACTTCATTCATCACTTCTTTTAGAGCATTTGCATTGGGTAGCTGTACGACAGTCTTAACGTCAGTAAAGAGAAAATACGAAAACGTAGCAATTCGTTTCCGAGTCCGGTATCCATTTCAAAACGTTCGTGGGCACCACACAAAGTTCATATAACCCGTGAAGCGTATAAAATTAAATGACTGGCCAGCACACAAGAAGTAAGTCAGATACAATTAATATAACTGAAATGAATTCTTGATCTATAGGCCCAAACGTACTGCTAATTATTTGATAATTAATTTTACTCAGTTAACTAGACATTTCGTACTGTGAAAGCATATCTATAGCTTTGACTACGGAATAATTCTTTCAGTATGTAAGTTGCGTATTCTACAGCCATGACAACCTGGAAAACAGTGCACAAGAAAGATTTGTGAATCCTTAACCGAGCTTTATCAGATTACAGATTGGAATTTATTGGTCCATTGTGTGAACGAATGAAATTAATCTTCAATAAGGTAAGTGTGAGGGGTAGCATTCCAATTATAATTTCAGTTTAACTGCTAAAGGATTAGTACAACGGGTTACGTCTTTACCGGTAAAACTTCATAGATAAATGAATTTCGCACGTAAATGAATGAAGACAATATTTCTCTTCTAAATAATTACTCGTGTTTCGGGTGTCTGTTAGCCTAATACATTCTGAATTATGGAGCAGGCTTATTTTACGCGAAGATACGAGAATATCAGATGTCAACACCTCTTATCGCAAGTGATAAAACACCTTCAACACTGCATGTACACAAATCTTTCTGAAGTTAGGAACTTTAACAAGGTACACAACAATATTGAAATGGAAGAAGAAACATACGTATCTAACGTTCCTCTAATTCAATCATTTCTGTAATTTCTAAAACGACAAATGGACATTTGAACTGCTTTGAGGCGAAGTTCAAAGGCAACTTGTTAAACTGCGAGTGTTGACGTCAATTAAGATGAAAGTAAAACGCGCCTATGAGTATGTGTAGATGTATGTGTGACAATGATCTTTTAACATTACTATTCAAATAATTTTTTTTTAAATTATTCAGTTTTCGATTCTTTATCAACTTCAAACGTTTCTTCTAAAAGAATCATTGTTTATGACAACTGTTGAGCAATATTTATTCTAGAAAAGTTCTTTAGCACTCGAATGACATCGCTTTAAAATTACTCATTCGATACACTTAAATTACGATAAAACAAAACCCTTTCGGCACTGTCCAATTGTGCCTTTTTATGACCCCGCTCACCTCCTACCTCCGCAGTCGTGCCGTTACGCACTCATTCGCGATGTTATCGGGATTCAGAGGATTTAGTCTCATCCGGGCTATGTTAATCATAAGGTAGCTACATAATCAGATTCTGTATCTGATTTGTTTATCAGTTTGAAGCTGCGGATAGTTGAATGCCGACGATCGTCCCTCTCCCACCCTCAGAGATTTGGATTTCCCCTGCTGGAAGTGCCCTTTTGTCCCAGCTAGGGATACCATACCCCTTTCACCATATCCCAATCAATTTCTAAGTCTCTCATTCACGATTTCAATATTTCAAAATGTTGAAATCAATGAATTCTAATCAATGTTTTTGGAGGCAAAATATGTAAATGCATCGGGAATCAGGCTTACATTAAAGGTAACAGTTAGAAGCCACATGCGTGTACATTGTTCATCACATCCAGAGTAAAATCATGAAAACATTGGTTTCGTCATGTCATCTGTGATTCTTCATTTGTTATTATATTTTTAGACGCCCCGCTCTGGAGAAAGTTTGCTATTTGTATCCCGGTTAAAAGACAATAATTCTGAATCTCCTGTTGAATTCTTATTCGAGCTGTGGCGTTCTCCAACCCATTGACATGCACATTCTTGCCGTATATTCTAAATACTGCTTGTAGAAGAATTGTACTTCAACTTCTAGGTCACTGACCCCCATCTCGCTCAGATGTTTTCCTCCATTTTCCCTTGATCCTTTGAGTAAATGCGAGATGACCCCTTTTTTGCTTCTGAACATAAATGAAGGATCACTCTGCTACGTTTGGTTGAGCTTCCATTTTATGAGCTATCTTTTGTGGAGCTCGCTCTAAATATGGTAGGAGTAGAGTCGGGTTGTTATTATGTTAAAAATACTATCAAATTAAATATTATGCAATTACGTTTTATATTACTCTAGAGCAAAATTTGTTTCCGTTCTTTGTTGTTTCCTGTTTTTTCTTTGTTTTCAAACGTTGTTTACCACGCTAATTGGCATCTTTACACGTAATTCAAGTGTATAAAAAGGGAGGGGAAGGGGTCCCGGAGCTCAAAAGAAAATATTTATATCATACGTCTTCACCTATACGTCACTTACAATTTCTACTGTTTTATTGAAGACAAATAAATAAATTTTGTATTCATTTCGCACTTCGGATCGATTGACCGGCTTAGCTAACGGTGTTTCCCGAGCCTGGGCCTAGTTTAATTCTCTTGGGGGGGGGGAGCACTAGTAAGGAAAATTCCTTTCATCGTAACTAGCAAATCTCGCTTGCCTGTACTTTTCTTCGTCACACAACCTCAGAAACTGAGAAGATTCTCAAGGGCAAGCCACAACTATATTTTTGCCTCTACCAGGAATCACACCCGGGACCACAACTCGAGTCGTTAGTATGTTGCCCATAAGCCACACTAAGGCTAAATAAATAATAACTAGCCTTCCCGTGCGAGAACTCTCGCATGTTAAACCCCTCCCTCTTCCCTATTTTTCGATTTCCGGATTAAGCCTGTAATATACCTTTTTTCTTCAAGACCCTCTTTTTCTCCGGCACCTGTTCTATGTCTCCTTGTAATTGATAACAATACAATACTCCCGTGCCAATACAAACTTTCCTTATTTAAGGTTATTACCGAGCAGAGAGGTATACCCGTGTAATTCAGTCGCGTAGAGTATCAAGTAATTACTTTAATTTCACAGAGAGTTGCAGATGCTTTGATCTGGTGGGGTAGAATCAAGAACTGTCAAAGCAGCAAAAATTTAATAGAATGCTCGAGGAGATCTCATCCTGTAGATTACGGTGAGAGGAACGTTTCTTCGAGGAATTTTAGTTTTAAAGACCCCAAAACGCTTCGTTTAGAAGTCACTTAATGACCTGGATTTAAAAAATTATAATGGTGCCGAGTGTCGCGGGTTGCGTTTGACAATATTTAAATCCCATTTTTGTAAAATAAATCCTTCACATTTTTAACGTAAAAGTGCAATTCATCACGTCTCCGTGAAATTCTCTTTCTTTGCAGACTTCATTTATAAAGACTGGTTGCGTGTAAGAGCCGCAAAAGGTATGTGTCTATTCCTGAAATAATACAGGAGACGATCGCACCGCCTTCGGGGTGGCGTGCTTTGCGGAGGCGGAGGCGCCCCCACGTAATCCGTGCGGCGCGCACGTCCGCCACCGCCACCGCCGCGTGCGCAGCGCCAGGCGCAGAGGGAGGCACGCACCGCTGCGTGCCCGCGTGACAAAAGCCGCGCGCCGTGGAGCAGAGTGGCGCGGCGCGGAACCGCACGCCTCAAGGTCGGCGATCTGGGAACCTCGGCTCCGCGCCGAGCTGCCAGCGACGCAAACCCATGCAGATGCCACTTCACTTCACTTCAGAGATTAGACGTTGACTCGCTCGGTTAAGGGGAGTTAAGGTAAATATGTAGTGTAATTTTGACGAAAATTGGAAGAAAAATCCCCCCCCCCAGTTTGTGTATCTTCAAAATGTGCTGAATATAGCTGTGGTCCCCATTTGGCCGAATCTCAAATTTAAAAGCCTTTTTCTCGAGAATTTAAATTTGCCCTGTCATGGCGTACGTCAATGCACATCTGTTTATAAAAATACTCTAGCAAGTCTGAGTTAAAAATTAGATTTCGAGTGGAAAAAGCTGTTAAAGCAGTGGAAGATCTTAGTATACCGCAAGAAGGAAAAAGAGAAACATCACGACGAAAAGGGAAGAGGAGGGCACACATTACATCAAAGTCTATTGTAGTGGTTGGTGGGTGTCACTGTTTACAATTAAGAGCATTTGGCGCACATTTATTTCCGGTGGACATTGGTGCATTTTTCCCAAAACATATTTAAGATAACATTTCTAAAAAAAAAAAACTCGTACACAACTAAATGTGTTTTTGATATTAGACTCACATCGTCGCACGGAATGCAGATAATAACATTATTCTGGAAATTAACCCTTTTCCAAACTGGGTATTGCAATACTCAATTGTGGGCGCATTTCTAACGTTGACGTCTAACGTTGACTTAGATATTATTTTTTGATAATTGGAAGACAAAAAATATGTAAAAGTGTCACAGAAACATAAATTAATACACACATAAAGATAATGTATGACATTAAGTAAAACACAAAGGAGTGTATTCCTAAAAGAGTAAACGAACCCTCTTGAAGAAAACGAAATTTGTTATTTAAATGTTCTCGAAATAAAACCCGTTCTATGCAGAAAAGTTCCTAGAACTTCGTGCAAATAGATTCTTCCAATCAGTAATAACTTGATTTGACAAGGTTTTATCTTTCGATATATATTTGAATTGTTAATAGCAAATTATTTTGAAGTGGCCTTTAAATCTTTCTGCCACAATGTTTGATAGTTGTAACCGTCACGAAGTAGTCCTAAGTGAGCATTCTTTTGACGGTTCAACTGTCAAATCATACCACACCGCCCACATCGCTGACCTGTCATGATCATGATCTATTAGATTATATCTGAGATCGTCAGCTTGCTGCTCCGCCTATTCTAAGTAACAATTCTCGGTATGAATTAAAAAAATTGCTTCAAGGAAACAACATTGAACTGAGAAAAAGCAACACCACTTTACGTCACACTCGTTTTGTTTGCCTAGTTCTCTCATATTCTAGAGTGATGAAACACGAAATAGAAAACTAACAAAGCAAAAGTACAGATGAAGGTATTAACGGTGCTTAGGGCAAAACGTGCATGATCATAACGAAGTCGCAATGGTCATTTCGAATTTGTGTCGAACCTTGAGTGAAGTAAGATCAGAAAATCTTAATTTCGAATATTACTCCTATAACATGATAAAATGTGTTATAAAAATATTATTCACTTCAATTATCTAAAGTTGAACTTTACAAATCTGAGATCAGTTTTGTAATAAGGATTAGTAGAATACAAATGTGGCCTTCTAAGAACTATTGTCAACATGGCCGTCACATTTCGCAGGATGAATAGTCGAATTTAAAAGGAAAATTATAATACATTGGAACTTTTAATGGATAAAATGTACAATATTCGTATAAAAACATTTTGTGGGAATTCTGATTGGATGTTGTTGACGTTCTTATAAGAAGAAATAAAAGAAGTCATCTTCGTCAACATATCAGTCAACTGATATGTTGACGAAGATGACTTCTTTTATTTCTTCTTAAAAACATTTTATCGGCCGAAAGACCACGTTTGATAATTATCCTGTTGCATATAGAAACGTATTACGATACTTATTTCGTATATACTATATTCTATTGTTTATCGCACAACCTTAATGTTCGTCTAGTGTGAAAACAAACGTACTAGCAAGAAGAGTAGGCACTGGGTACAAGAACCAGTACCAAATCACTGGGCATCAGTATCCTCTTGCAAACATGTTTACGAATATGGATTACAAAATAAAAAACAGGATTGTTTTCATCCTTCGGAGATAATTTGCAAAAACCAGGTGAGGGCGACCTTCACAGTAGACACATGCGGCGTCAAAGCGCTAGTCAAACAAAGTGTTCTCCACCACTACTCCGCCGTTATCTCCTCATTATTTAAGCATTTTGCGCAATGCACATACGACCCAGAGTCTCCTTCGTGAAGGCCCTGAATCCATAAAACTGTTGCGGGTTTTGAAAGGAAAATGATGCTTTGAGCGCGAATTTGAAAATGATGCTTTGAACTATCCAAAAAAGGACAGTTAAGAAGCATTTCAACATTTCTGTGTGCGCCTGTTCAAATTCAACTTTGTCGATGACATCACAGCAGCTGTGAACGTTAGTCGAACATAAATGGATATGACGTACAAGGCTCCTCACAGAGGATCAGAATCATTGAGAGTTCTGATGGAGTGATTTGGTGCAATGGTAATTAGAATTTCTTGACAACAAACATACTTTTTCAGACTCCCTCAGAATTGGAATTGCAATGGATTTCAAAACTATTTTGGGAACGAATTTAATTCACACGGTTCTCTATATTAATATTACAATTCAAAATTTTGTATTGATTGATTATAACATCTCTTCGTGGTTTTACATTACTTCGTCGATCTCCAGTAAATCAACCGAAAAGATATATAGTACTCGTACCTTCCAGTTTGACTTTTTAGTAAAGCTACGTAAATAACAATAGTAATAGTAATAATAATAATAATAATAATAATAAACAATAAAAATTTTACATCAGATGTAAATCATTTTGTTATACTTTTCATGTACCCTCCTTTTACTAAAGGACTTTTACTAAAGAAAGTAGAATAATATTTAAAGAATAGTTTTCACCTTATTATTAAATGATTCGTTAATTTCTGCATGGCAAAGAAATTTATAAGTTCAAAGTTTATTTATTACAAACTGTACGAACAAATAAAATTACCAGTACATTGTGAAAGGAACAAGAATCATTAACACCACCGACCATTAAAACACTGTATTCATAATTAAATACTTATCACTTGTAAGGAATGGTATCGGTTTGCCATAGAATTTCGATTCGTGATCACTTAAAAGTACTAAAATAACTGATAAACATCCACTTCACTTACTAAAATATAAAAAAAAGATAACTTAAACAAAATTATAAACTCTTCAAGGCGTTGACGAGGATGTACCGAATAAATTCTTTGCACATATTACATCATATTTAAAACGTAGGTGTACTTTACTACTATTCTTCCTTTACACGAAAGTTTTAATTCAGACAGGTTTAGGAAATCATTATTTTCCCGGTACGTTTGTTTGTGCAGCTTTTCGTTATTTATTAAAGTAACAAAACTGAATATGGAAAATGTTCATAAAGTTTTTCAAACAGTAATAATGAAAAGCAACGTTATGTGCTTTATCCTTCTTATATTCGCTTTAAACTAACATTCCAGAGAAAGACACACGATGGTTACTTTTATTTGACCACATCTCCCTCAGTACTACAAGAATTCCGGAGGTTTGTTGAACTCGTGTACACAGTTTGAGTAAACACTGTACGCATCCAGCACTTCATGTAAGTACATAAAATGTCTACGAGCAAATTTTTTTATTTGCCCAAGAAGTTCAACATGCATTGCCCTAGAGAAGAAAAACAAAATCCGTCCGGATGGTAAGGAAACGCTAGTGGTCAGACCGTACAACGGGCATTCTGATTCTACGGTGCATCCAGGTCGGATTATGGCCCCCATTCACCCTCTCCACCGAGGCAGAGCGGCGACCACCGCTTCCCTCCCGGAAATCTGGCTCGTAAGGAGAGCAGTGGAGAAACCACATCGACACGACCCGCAAGGAAACGCCGTAAAAACAACCACCGAATGAAACCCGCAGCACGATAAGGTAGCGTCGAGAACACGAATGTGGCATTAGCGCTGTAGTTGCGTATCCCCAACTAAAGTAGTAGATGATGTCAGCTGAGATCGGCTACCTCTCTGACGTCCTGCGATTTGGGAGGATGGCAAGAGGGGTGGACTAATTAATACACGTAATAATCTCGTTTTAGAGCCCCCGCTGAATATAATAGCACAGTATTTTTTTTAATACAAAATTCTTCATAAATTAGTACACAAGTAAAAAATTATTTTGTTTTTGATACACAATAATAAATTTAAATCAGATTTTAAAAAGCATGCAATAATAAAAAGACAGCTTAAATTGTCAATGAAAGGAATTCAAAATATATTTACATGTATATAAATTGTTTTTATCACTTGAAAATTAAATTCATACACTGAAAACTACATATATCTTAAATTTCAATATTAGGTATAGATTAGCTTCGAAGTTTGGTCATGTTTACGGTCACGTAAGATATTATCCTGCCCCATATGATGAGACATGTGACAGCAGATCGTAGATCGCGTCCAATCCTTCCTGTCTCATCCTGCCTGCACTACCATCCATTGGTCCAGGCAATAAACTGATGTCTGAAAAGCCCGTGTGGCTTTTTCCTCGCGGTCTGGAAAGACTTCAGCGATTCTGGAAGTATGCGAAAGTCAGGCCAAGGCTCTAATCGGTGTATAGAATTAATATGACGCGGGGCCTCTGACAATATAACCATGTCCAAAATATCTAAATTCAACACGAATTTAGTTTATAGTCTAAAAGTCGACCTCGAATAAAAATTCATTAACACGTGACAACAAACTAGTTATACATGTAATCAATGTAATAGGAAAAAGTCACTCCAGTTCTTTATCCATTGTTAGTTCCGGCAGCAAGTTAACAAAAATATTTTTTCCAGCACTTTAAACGTCAAGCTTTCGTACATCCACCGGAAAGACGTAAAACCGTACTTTCCAATCCGACTTCCTACGTAAAGAATGAGGAAAGGAAGTTTCGTATCATGCCAGGTTCTTCCCTTGAAGTGTTGCAACGTACATTCCACTAAAGCCAGATGATCCAGGACATCCTCACAAGAAAGATCTCTTGAAATACGGAAATGTAAAGAGTCGGGATTCACTTTACTCAACTAAAAATATGAAATAAAATCCGTCCTAACAGTTTCATGCTTTATCAAATACTTCAGAACGACTCACAATTTTGAGGTAATCTTCTCGTGAAAGTATACATGGCCCTTTTTGCAGGGCCATATCTGAATTGAAAATTGGGCGCCCGGTGTCAGAGAACTTTGTTTTTCCGGGCAGCTATGACATAAGATATGGTCTCTTATATCAGTGTTTTTAGACAGACTCCTGGTTCCCAGGTGTATCTAACAGACATCTCGGTCATCTTTGACGCCGCTAAGGGGGTCGGAGGTTTTAATTGCAATTAATTTGATGATGCTTGAAAAGGTCAGGGAGAGGGAACGAGGATATTTCAATAAAAATTAAAATAATTCAGATTAATTTTATTATTAAGAAAATGTACGCATTTCAAACTTTATATATATATATATATATATATATATATATATATATATATATATATAACTTTGATAAATATTACTTTAAATAACGAAATGTTTATATTTTATTTTAGCATCCACCTTTCAAAACCTCAAAGTTAAACGTGTAATTTCCCCATTGTGGAGATTCTTCACTTCGGGTTCATGGTAAGGTTTTAGTAATCAGAAGGAGGTCCGTAAGCATAAAAGTTTGGAAATCATTTACTCATTTTATTTTGTATATCTACGTGATTTTCGAATGCCTATCTCTCACCTCTTTATTCAATGGCGTTGTATGAAAATATATGACGACCGCAACAAATGGTGACCAAACTCCCTGTCTTAGCATTGTGGAAGATTAAAAAATATTTTAAAACTACTTTAAAACACGGTTCAAAATAAAATTTCCGAACAAATTAAAATTTTGTGCATGGAAAGGGTCGAAGATGATTTTTTGATAATGAACCTGTGGTGGGAAATTTCCTTCAAATAAATTACCTGCACCATGTGACATTAGCCCTTGACAATAGTCAACCTTCATGCATTAATGTTTGGCAGGACACAGCCTTTTGTTTTGACACAGTCAAAGAGGTTTCGTATAGGTGTCAAACACTAATGTATGGTGAGTTGCCTACCCAGCAAGGGCAACTTCACATTGAACTTTCGACATATGAAGTGTTCCATCACATATCTGGAAAAGTTTCATTTCTGAAGGAAAAAATATCTTTAATCTTCTACACGATCTAAGAGTTTTAACATTTAAAGGAAAAAAATTTAAAAAAAAAAATTTTTTAAATTTTTTCAATTTTATATGCTGTACATAAAAAAACTGATACATTTGAAAAATCTAGTACAACAAGATTACTGTAAAATGATTTATAAAACTGTCTTTTCTTTTCAGATTGTTTTCACATTAAAACATACTCTTTGATGTATTGTAGAAACCTTTGTTTTAGGTCACCTCTCGCGAATCACACAAATGTCTCAAGCGTCACCAAAATCCTCCGACGCATGCGAGAGCGCCATTGCGCCGTCGCGGTGCTGGGCGCCGCCGCAAGAAGCGGCCCACAAACCTCCGTGCCGCGCGCGTTGCGCAACCTCACAAAACCACCTCCCGCAGCTCTAATTTCGTGCTGCGTTTCCTTATGTAATGCTCACACAGACTACTTTGAGGACGTCAATTTCATGTTGGAAGACTACAATTTGAACTGAGTACGACAACGCTCTCGCTAAAACAATGAAAGATTTGTTCCTTTTGAGCAAGGAAGTATAATGTTTGGATTTTTTGCGTTTCACACTTTTCTTTACACAGCGTCAAAGGAAAAAATAATGTATGATATTTGGGAGTCAAAATTGTATTCTCTAGTGAGAAGTAGACGCGTGGGATGTTATTTTTGCCTCGGGAACTAAGCTGGTCCAGTAACAAATAAAATGTTACTTCAGTTTTTTTTACAACTAAAATTATCATTACATTGTAGCACCGTGAATAAAACCTTCGTAATTCTAGGTAAATAATACTAAATTGTATCCTAAGAGAAAAATCAAAACAATCAAACGACCACGTGCCTCGAACTACATTTGCCCATAAATAACTCCCCGTAGTCATAAACAATAAAAAAGGTCCAATACCAGCTGAATACAAAGTGGCAAATTATGGAAAAGAAGTATTGAATAAATGTGGCTGCGAATGTTACAGATGGGCGCCGTCAAATAGGGGAGCAGACAATATAAACTTGTTGATTGCCCAGGTAGAATGAGAAACCGCTGGGAACGGGCTCGTTCGTGTAGAACGTTACGGTCGTATGCCCGCGACTCGGCAAACGCCACTTCTACGTATTGTTAATGCAAGAACGCAGCCAAGGGGAGGTTAGCGGAAGACAATTTATTGCACGTCCTTGCCGTGAATCTCGAAAATACTGCCTTTGTATGAAATTGTGATCAAAATAATACAGAGGTATCGCTTTAATTTGGAGCATTGTCAAAAAACTGGGTACTTACGTCAAGCGTGTCGTAAGATATTACATAGAATATTCATTACTTAATAATGAATATATAATAATATAATATGTATCACATTATTTTCTTTACATTTGTGACATGAATGGTGACGTGAGTTGTAATGTGCAAATACAATTTGTCTTTCCTAGATGAGTGTCTTAAAAACGCCCTCTTAATTAGCTAGCTCTAGAACGAGACGTATTAGAAGTCAGGGCTAATATAGGAAAACATTTACGTGAACTGGGTAAAGTTTGAAAGATCGGTTTTAAAACGATTCAAATTGCTTTTTATGTTTAATGTTTGATACAATGTAAATAAAATTATTACTTCAATTCGAGCCCTGATCATGAAAAAGTATGCAACTGATAGTTGAATTTTTTACCCCCAAATCCTCACCTTTCAACTAAGCCATCGTCAAACTTCATTTAATCAATGTCCAAAGCTGCCATTTCTAAAAATCCATTGGCAAGATGACATGATTAAAATTTAATATTGACAGCAGTGAGTAACAAAATGTTTGCTGCCATTCTATATTAAAATTTGCATTTTACGGATCGCTGATAAGTAAATTTAAATATTTGACCAAAGGCTTTGTTTCATTTCGCTGGGAACCAGATTCAAACATGCCACTGTTCACTCTGAGCCACCGACCGCAATTTGCTCATTGCCGAAATATCAACAGTTCAACACTGACCACCCACCGCGTAGAAAGGCATCGCGGAGGTCAGGCCAGTCCTCGACTCCGCGCTATTCGGCGAGCACGCGGTAAGAGTGCATCAGCTCCGCCAAGAATTCATTACCAGACTAAGAGTAACGAGTACTTATTGGAAGGAGAAGATTGAGCATGTTGACGTATTTGAGGAAAGTAGAATGGACGCTTTTGTTTAATGTACTTACGATTTTAACAATACATTTTGCTGTGATAATAGTCAAACTTGGTTCTAATAAAATATAGTTAATTTTTTGTTTAATCTAAAGTTAATTTCTTGATAGTAGAAAGTTCATATTTTGTATAATAATTTATTTTGAAAGACGTAAAACTGTAAGATGTGAACGATAGACTCGAAAATTATCTTTGTGACAAAACGACAAAATTCTCGAACATTTTAATCTTCGTGGGACAATAGTCAATAATCATCAGTGGTTGCACGAGAGAAATGTAGTGGTAAATTCGTTTCACCGGAATATAAAGGGACTTTTAAAAAAATAGATTCGCTTCTATAGGGGAAACTTCACAACTGTGAGAAATACGAACGACGATGAGGCTAATTAATGAAAAATGAATGTTCCCACAACATATTTCTCGCTCTTAATTTTTTTTAAACTTTGATTAATTGAAATATATATATATATATATATATATATATATATATATATATATATATATATATAAAAATCCCCAAACTTCCTTCGATTGAACTCTCGGGGGGTCGATGTGAAAGGTTTCTCTTGAAAGGAGAGTCTTCGCGTACACCTTCGTACGAGACAAAGGGACGTTTAAAAGTTATAACAGAATATGCAACCCGGCAACCATGCGTGTATAATTCATGGGAGGGTGCCATGCCTCCATCACGAGGAGCAAAAGTTCAAAACGTGACACGTTCATTTCACTCTTTTCCAATAAAACTGAAAAATACAGCAAAGAATTTTGCACTTTTGAACACTGTCTTCAACTCAATGAATACGTTAGTACTACTTAATGTACTGTAAGATATGTAAGGATTGTTTTCTGGAAATAAAATTCTAGGTACAAACAACAGAAGAATATTTGCCAAGTATACAAGTCAGTTTTAGGATGTACGCTCCTCAACTATTTTCGCGCCGAATTTCGCCAACGTCGCATTCTCTAAAGCGTACTCACCGGAGTCGTGGGCGGCGTGGGCCGGGGGGGGGGGGGGACTTAATGTACTGTAAGGTATGTAAGGAGTCGTGGGCGGCGTGCGCGGCGACGGCGGCCGCGGCTGCGGCGGCTGCGGCGGCGGTGGCGGCGGCTGCGGCGGTGGCGGCGCGCGCGGCGGCGACGGCGGCGGCGGTGGAGGCGGCGGCCGCCACGCGGGCGCGCAGGTCGGCGAGCGCTTCCTCAGGGGGCTGGTGCGGCGCCGCGGAGCTCTGCAACAGGCAAGGCCGCAACTGCACTCGCCGCCCGCGGGAGAGGAAACGGACGACCTCAAAGTGTCCGATCCGAAGAGATGCAAGCATTTCGACACATCGAGACCGGGAGAGGTGGCTCAGGGCATCGACTGATGCCACTGCAGGGCCTCTGACCCGGAGGTCCTAGTTTCGGTGGAGGATTTTCGACACTAGCTCATAGCTAGTCGAATTCAGTCGCTGTCTGGAGGAGATTCTAACGGCTGGCAGCTCTGATGGTATTTTCCGTGGTTTCGCCGATCACACCTAGGAATGTCGGAGCAGTACCGTAACAAACGGGCCAGGACCGCGCACGATCTCCTCTTCATTGTCCTATCCTCACCCCTTACTTACACACCTACACTAACATGCACTACACAAATACACACGCCGGGAGACCCGTCGGGAGCTTCGAGTTTGTCCCGGCTGGAGCGGTGCTCCTTTGGTAGGAGATATATGGTAGGGGGTGAAACCCCGTTAGGTGCCGGATCCCACCATCCAGCGGGGGAAGATCACTGCCACCTTCTCTCCGTAGCATGTCACACAATTTTTAGCTGTTTTTGTCGTTAACTAAATAATAAATAAAATAATTACCTAACTAACTTTTTTCAATGCACTTCAAGAAATTGTGAATCCCATTAACTCCTAGACAGCCAACACGACAGGTTCTGTTCGTGTGTTACTTAGGCTTTACACAACTGGCCCTGGAATAACCATCAAAATAATAGAGAAAACTTGACCAGTACTTACATCCAAATGTTGAATACGAGGTCATTTATAAGATTACAAACGTGACTGCACATGGAACGGGCCAAAAGACACAATGGGGACTTCACGGAGGTGTGCAGCGCGTTCAGCGGTTTCCCCCACTACGCTCCCCCTCCCCCGGGCTAATTGGTTCCGTTCGCCCGCGCCATGCAACACCCCTTCCGGGCGAGTGCAGGTGCTCCCACAACCTGCTCCGCTCCCCGCCGCAGGAAGAAGCGTAACTGAGCGACCAACGTCGGCCGCCGTCACGTTGTGTACCTACTTGTACGCCGTGAGTGGGCGTGGACGTTAAAAACTTTTATTGAAAACTTGAACGCAATATGACTAAAAGATCAGACATCGAAAACCAATTCCGGAAAAGTGAAAGTTCATTCAACAACAATAAATCATTTGTACAATATATACAAAAAACACAAATTTGTACAAATTGAATGTTGGAAGAGGTTATGCAACAGAAATATATGAAACTCTGAAAACTGTATCTGAAAGTTATTATTCATAAAAATGTGTCGTGTACTCTGAAATATTGCAGAGACTAAACGCTTATGACATAATTCATTAATAGGACGAAAACTGTAGAATGCACAGCACACATTAATTTCAACGACAAAAACTGCTGATTCTTACGTACTTTTATAATGTTAAAATTGAGTCTAAGAGATCGCTGAGACGTCTAAAAACACAGAAGAGAGGGTTTAATACCACATAGACAGTAGAGGTAGAAAAAGGATAGCAGAAGGCGGTCGAGACTTGCGATCGGTTCCTTTCTATAATGAATAGTGACATAGCACTTTAGCTTCCACGTAGACCACTAATAAGGCGACAACGTTGAAAGGGTGTTCACTTCGACTTTTTGTCATCGAAAAAGAAGGAACAGGAGTTCCGCAATTTTCTTGAGAATAAACTCTTTCGAATTCGTCGTACACTTTTCTGGACTTGGACGATAGAAAGTTGGAAAAGCAGGTCGCTGTCACAATACTGACTTCCTGTGTTTCAGGAAATACAGATCGTAGTTCTGTCGTTGCTGAAACGACAGATCGGTTTTAATGCTTTTAGGGTCAATAACCATTCAGCCATTCCAAAGGACGCTTGATTTACGCCAGTATAACTTACCAAGGAACAGACAAGGCAAAAAGAGGTAAAGGGAGGAAATGAATGAGCAAAACCTAGAATGAGTGTTGTCATTGAGCAAAAGCGAAAATGAAAATTAATATGTTGTAGTGAGGTAGTTCAAAAGATAAGTCGTACAAAGATCGTTCTGCGGAAGAGTGACGATGAACACAAAGAGGGGAACGATTGCGATTAGTATTATTTATTTTGAGAAATAATTTATAATTTCGAAATAACGATTGTTTTCCGAAATTATAACGATACTGTATTTTGTGTTGGCACCAAGACATTGTCGATTTATCTGTTTTAATTTCAATACTGCTACACTATCGAAAACTACTTCCATTCCTTCTGAGGAAGAACCTCGTGTCAATTGCATGCGTTTCTCCGTTGCAGTGGGTTATGAGCACTTCGCCCGATATACCTTTCTTCGAAACGAATACGCAAGCATCGGGACTCACTGACGCTTCTAGCGGCGTAGTATTACTATCTTTCGCGCTTACGCGGGAGGGAGGAGGTGGTAGGGAAGATAAGGGAGGGGCAGGATGGCGTAGGCGGGGAGGATGAGACCTGAGGAAGATGAGTGAGAGTAGGTGGTTGGGAGAGGGGTGGGTGATGGTGAAAAAGGGTGAGCGCAGAGTGGATGGGTATGCGGATGGGGGACACAGACGAGTGAGAGTGGGTAGGTGGGTGGAAAAAAATGGAGAATGTATTGGTGAGAGAGCGGTGGTTGAGGAAAAGGAAGGTTGTGTGAGGAGGAGGGCGAGCTACCGTACACGGTGGGCGTGGGCGCACGCAGTTACGCGTGGGCGGGCCCGGATGCGTGAATGGGCAACGTGAGCGCGGGAGGGCGCAGGTGGCAGAGTCCGTGGGGGGGGGGGCGGCCCGGGGCGGGGCGGCGGGGGGTGCGCGCAGCACGCGCCGCGCCGCACGCGGAACCGCCCACCCGCACATTAATTGAGACGGAGATGGTCGCGCTGATTGGCACAGAGAACTTTACGAACGCTGCCCGCCTGTTTGCTACCTCAAACAACCTCCTCGAAACGTTGTAAAAATGTACCTTTAAGTAGTTGTGCTTAAGTGTGTATGCGTATGTATACTTAAAAATGAATATTCGTGTTTACGGATGAACTTAAATCAATTTAAAAGATAATATATAGTTAGACCATTTGCATGTTTCATACCACATATACTCTCATACTGTCATGTTTTTTAAAATATTTTATCAAAAAACTTCCAAATGAAAAATTTACTATTTTATCATGAATTGAAAATATTTTTATTGTTTTTAATGAAATTTTTCTTATTACTCCCTCTAAGATACCCAGTGTGGCGTCATGGAGAAAAACACAGACATTTACAAGTATGTACAAGTTTATTTACACGTATGACAATAACTAAATTCTGCTCCGAAACTACACACTTGTATTTCCCTGTGGATACCCCACATAGCTAGGGAGGCCCCGTCTCCACTGACGCTTCTCCCGCGCCACTACCGTGACCTCGTCACCCGTTCAAGAAGCACGACACGCACCAGCCTGGGCGTAAAGTTTTGCGCACCGCGCGAGGTTTCCAAAACAAAACCCCCGTGTAAGCTCGTCGGCTCGATTTTATACCTAGAGTGTGTTGTGTTTTGTCCAGCAGAAGTTTTGCTTACGCAGGCCACTAGTACAAACTTATTCACCATATCTCCATTGTTTCATATCGTACATGTGAGGCTCTAGAATGGTTGTTATTTACTGTATTGCTATAAATCATCACACCCAGATGCGAGAACTTAAGGACAATAGCGTGAAACAAGCAAGATGGTGGAACAATTTTTACGCAGGGAACCGAGTAAGAACTGTGTTATTGAGCGTTGGCGAAGATTGTAGAAGTACTATTATTAAAGGCTAAAGAGGTTGGTAGATAAAGACGTTGATTATAATTGTGAGATGGTGAGAGATGATAAGTTTATTGTTGATTTGATAACGATGTGGAGAAGGTTCGAGTGGTGGTGGTGGTGGTGGTGGTGGTGAAGGGGATGGTGTAAATAATGGTGGTGGTAGATGAGGTGAAGTGGTGGTAGGAACGGCTGCGGACGGGGTAGACGCCCAACATAATCCAGTTTGATATACTTGAAGAGTCAAATTTAACGTATGCAAACAGTTCTTGAAATAACAATGCTTTGCAAAATACATTTATCATGTTCCTCGTTCGAACATGTACAAAGAATTCGCATAGTGCATAGTAAACTAAATAAAACTTTCAGACATAAACTACAAATTAGAAAATTAATTCAGATGCAATCTGATTTGCGAAATATTACATTTAAAGTTCTAAAATTTTGATTGATAACATTACAAGAATAGTAGAGAATGTTTTATTGAATTTTTGTTTGAAGAAGGTCGCACAAAGATGATTGGATTTGATTTTTAGTTCAACTGTACAGTAAATGGACCAAAACAATAAAGGGGCGTAAATTACTTTGTACTTTATTGTACAAAAGAGAGAAATTTTAGATAACTTCAATATTTTTAAGCAGCACGTATACCCTTCTAATCATATAGATATCCTAGCTCCAAGTCAACGAGACCAACAACCTTATTTTTTGTGATGAAATAGATACACTAAAAACATTTGTTTTACCGAAAAGTTTTTTTAAGACTTAATACAATCCACCAATTCGAAAATGACACGCACATGCATTCGTGTGATATTTACCCCACGTGAAGGGGTTGGTTCTTTTTAGTCTACGCAAAAGTTCTCCTTATCGAGCAGCAGGTTTGCTTCAATCTTCCATTTATAATGAAAATATATAGGAAGCAAGCACTTCCTTATCATTACATACTTCAATTTTCTGATCTTCTCTCGTTATCGATACAGTCATGCACCCATCGTCACTTTTGCTTTCCTGCCTTCTTTTCATTACCCGTCGAGTGGCTGCCAACACGAGTGGTATCTGTCGTACCACCCCATTATTTACAACATCTAACACGCGGGGAGCCATACTCCGGGTATCTAACGAGATTTCCCCGTTTTCCCCTCCAGTACAACATACGATCTCTCGACCGGTTCGCTGCAAGGACCCCCTTTCCTTCCGCTGGCTGCATCCTTTCCCCTTTAGCCAATCCGCCGCACGCAAGTGCACGCGCGGAGCGCACGCAGCCGGCTGTGGGCGTAGGCACGCAGCGCGGCCGGGCGGGCGTGCACGCACGCTGCCCCGCGGGCCATTCATTCCGAGGATTCGCCCGAGGACGCGCTCCGAGCGAGGCGGAGGGGATTTCCTTCAGAGGAAAAGAAGGTTGCGGACCAAACTGTGTTAAACCGACGTGTCATTATGGACGTAAAGAAAGTTTTCGTCGTTTGTTCGCCGTGATATATCTCAGGCGAGAAATCACTGTGAGTGAAGAGATGCCAGACTCGTGTTGGCTGCCACGAATGAGTTAGGAGGACCTGGATGTTTCTTAACGCGTAGTAATCATTGACTCGAAATGGAACACAGAAATTTCATGGAAGATTAACAACCTTATTCGTCCATGAAATAAATAACATTCACATTACATTGAACCTAATGTGTTAAATTAAAAGAAAGAAGGAATACAATTCAATTGTCAGTCATAGGACAGTAAATATAACGTGACAAGCAAGTACTGCTTTTGAATTCCACTCTAAATTTGAAGCCATATATTATCTGATAAAAATCGGATGTATTGTGATTGTGATATGTAATTGTGATTCCTGAACTGAAACTTGATCAGAAGGCCTTAGGTTCGAGACGCGATTGCTGATTCACCACACCATCTCCAGTCAATAAGCTGGATTGGATGATGCCAATGTCTGAAAGAGTACACATTCCAGGGGGAAGCCGTTCCAATTGGCTGTTTCCGTTATTTACTCCACTTAATTCCACAAGACGTATGCTATAGTAGTTCTTTAAATAACGTACCACGGACCGCCAGCGATTCTCCATAAACTATCCTGTTCCTATTATTATTCTTTTAGCAGAGCGATCTGTAGGACACCTCTCGCATTTTTTAAAAGACCGTAAGTCCGCAACTATAGCTCCTTACATCAGATCTCTACTTAAACAAATTTCCAGCGAGATGTCCGGCCTGTGGTACATAAGCTATAGAATCTATTTCATGTGATACTTTCTTTGTAGTTTATAAAAAATATTATTGATGGGAATGTTAGCATTCCATTGACAGAGGTGAAATATATGATAAGTTCTAAAAGATGTGTCTTGTCGCATTCAGTAAGGATTACACGGTAAGTTTAACAAGATCAACCTCGAATCGTGCTAGGTCAATGCTCGAATAACGCAAGAAGAATATGTGATTATGCAGCGAGTCTACAGTAAAATTGTGGAACAAAGCAACCCCTATTTGTTCATCGCTATTCGTTCCATCCGTTCTCGACAGATCATATTCTTGTTTGTTCCACTTTCACCTTTGTCTCATTCCGTGAGATTGCCTTCCTGACGTTTCCCCACGTTTACAGCGTTAGTTCCAATTCGGCAGCGCTGCCTTCGCAACGCCCCCTGTCCGTCGCGCGCTCGCACGCTGACTTCTGACGGGGCGGCCCACAAACCGCTCCGATCGGGGGCACGGCCTTCGGCGCACGACCCACCGGCGGCCGGCGTAATCAGGCGCCGATGCCCAATTTCCTGCGAATCAGCGGAGCGCGCCCGGCCGCCCACGCCGGGTCACGGACGCACGACGCACAGCACCTGCGCTCCATGGAGGGCCGGCGGAGAATCGGTTCGGTGTGTAAATGAATAACGTATGAGCAGGACCTGCGGAAGGCATATGGGGAATATCATACTCGACACTTCTTTGAGTATGGAATTTCATACCTGAGAATTTCATGTTAGACTTTTAAATTTTCATCGAATTTCATTTATGTGTATACTTCATCTGTATGTATACAATACCTAAGAACAGATATCTTTTTAGACAATTTATATGATACCATCGACACAAAACACTGTAAATGTGTTACTGCTGAGAAAAAATATTCCTGGGTGCTGCATCCAACAGATTTAAGACGAAAAAATAAAAGTTTGCAGATGCTGAAGTAAGTATCAGGTACGGCAATAACATGGAATAACAAGTTCAAGGAATAAAATTATTTGATAGCATTATTTTTACCGAATTGTTCGAACTACAGTAGTGCAGAGATTATCCCAAAGAAGAAGTTCGCTTGAACATTGATAAGTAATGATTATATTTTAATGTCTCACGAGTTTTTCGAACAAACCAATCTCGATATGTGTTGTGTATAATAGACATACACGCTGGTACAGGAAGCGTGGCCGAATGCTCTTGTAAATTAAAAAAATGTGTTTCTCAAGAATTACGTTAGATAAATACGAATTCAAAGGCATCCCTAGCACGATGTTTCATGATTTTTATATTGTATAGAAACCGATAAATAACTACCAGTTTGATCGACATGACAGAAACATGCATAAAAATGGAGTACACAGAAGCGAGTGTATCTGTAAATCGTTGAAATTTCAATTAATCAAAGCTGTCAACGCCGCTCGCCTTTTCAAACGCGCTAATCAAAGTGACGAGATGCGGAAAGGAGAGTAGCGGTTCGCGCACGTGCTATACGCGGAATGCAGCGTGGCATCGCTGCAGCTGGAATCATAAAGCAGAAAAACGTGTGCCTTCATCTTGTTGCTGCCGCAATCCTTTCATTACATACGAACAAGAGATTTATAGTAACGAGATAAGCCGCACTTGAACCTTTTTTTTTTTTAATTTATTTTTATCCGATCGACCATATGGCCTTACAGAAGTGAGAACATTATTTATTAATTAACATTATGGAAACTTCCTAAAGTTTTTTCGAGTGTTCTTACTCGGCAAGTAATATATAATATTGTAATTTGATTTTATTTTTATTAGCTGTGGAAAGATTTTTGAGTAAGGATTGGTATAGGTATAAAGGTTTGAAAGATTTTGTTGATTTTGTTTTTAAGGCGGTTTGAAAATGTCTTTAGGAAATCTAGATTTGATTCGGTTTGGGGAGTTTGCTTGTTGTCCTAGTTGAAAATGGGCTGTACTTGGGCAGGATGGTAAGAGATTGAAAAATTTGGAGGATAAGTTGATCAGATGATCAGTGATTGATGGTATTTGGAGTTCATAATGAATTTGTTTATTGGGTATAAACCATGATGCGTTAATGAGTCTTCTGAGAAATTTGTTTTGGAAAGTTTGTAAAGCGTTTATATTACTGGGTGCAACGTTTATCCAGGCTGGACAGGCATATGTCAAGGTGGGTCTGATAATACTTTTGTAGAGGAGCAATTTAGTTTCAACTTTTAAAGTGGATGAGGAATTAATAAGTGGATATAGTTTGACTGCTTTGCTGTTGCTTTTGTAATACTGCCTTAATGTGTTGCTTCCATGTTAAACGTCTATCTATTAGTACTCCCAGATATTTTGTGGGTGTGGAATTGTTTAACCAGGGGAGTTGTGAATTATTTATTTTTAAAGGTGGAGGGTTTTTGGGTTTCGGAGGGTGAAAATCTTTGTTTGTGTTTTTGTGGGATTTATCTTGAGTCGCCATTTATGGAACCAGGTGGTGAGAGTGTGAAGGTGGGATTGAATATGGTCATATGCTAATAGAATGTTTTGATGAGATGAGAATAATGCTGTATCATCTGCATATAAGGTTATGTTAGAATCTGATGATGTGGGATGATCTGCTGTATAGATATTGAAAAGAATGGGAGCAAGTACAGATCCTTGAGGGACACCTGCAAGAATGCTGTGTGTGTTGGAGAGAATGTGGTTTACTTTGACCTGAAAAGTTCTATTTGTAAGATAACTGTGAATAATTTTTGAAGATAATCAGGAGTACCTAGTTGGTGAATTTTATAAAGTAAACCTTGATGCCAAATGCTGTCAAATGCTTTAGTTATGTCTAGAAAGACTGCTATTGTGTGCTCTTTTGAATGGAAACTATTTGCTATATGTTCGACTAGACGTAATAGAGGGTGATTTGTTGAATGATTTGGTTTGAAACCAAATTGTGTTTTTGGTATGGTGTCATTTGAGTTTAAGAAATGAACTAGGCGACTGAGAATTAATTTTTCAAAAATTTTAGCTATTGTTGGGAGCAGACTAATAGGCCTGTAATTTGAAGGGTCTTAGGATTAGTTTTTGGTTTATTGATTGGTAAAGCAGACTAATAGGCCTGTTTAAGTGTTTGGTTTGTAATGTTGTCGTGTCCGGTGATTTTTGTTTTTCAGCTGTTTGATGATTTTTGGTTTCTACTGGGGAGATGAAATGAATAGGGTGTGGAACTGTGGCGTGTGATTGTTTCATAAATTCTGTTATTTCTGTATTGAATTGCTGGTTAATTATTGAATTCGGTTTGAATGTTTCAGAGAGGTGTTTTGCTATTATTTCGGTTTTGATGTTCTGGATAAATTAATACATTGTTTGAAATAAGAGGAGGAACATTGCTTTTCTCTTTAGTGAAGTATTTAATAGTTTGCCATTGCTGTCGAGAGTTTGGGTGGAGTTGTTGAAGATGCTGCTGGAATTTGACATGTTTGTGATTGGTAATCATGATTTTAATTTCTTTGGTAAGTTTGTTTAGTTTCTTTTTGTCGTGTGCGTTTCGGTTTAAAATCCATTTGCGTCTAATGGCCCGTTTGGTTTTAATGTGATTTATGATATAATATGGAAGTGCATCAGCATTTGGTTTGTTAGTTGTAATGTGAGGAGTAGTTGATTCGGAGTGAGCTTTTGTGATTGTTTGAATGATATTCATGATTGAGTTGTTGAGATCATCATTATTTTGTATACGAGTTGGAAAGATTATTTTTGAGCTAATTAACATTTTAAAATAGTTCCAATTGGTATAACCTTTTATTTTGGTGTTTTGATGGTGAATAGTGTCATTTGATATGTCAATGGTAATTTTAATAGGTAGGTGATCTGAGTCTAATTCTGCTATTACTATTTGTTGAATTTTTTTTATTTTTGTTATAACTTTATGGTAATTCGTTGAGTTACATCCCCAGGCTTGATTTTTGCAGTTGAGATCACCAAAATTAAAGTTGAAGTGTTTGTAGAAAATATTTCATTTAGTTCATTAGTAGGAAATTTTTGGTTTGGTGGTCTGTAGGCGGCAATGATATTTATTGGTCCGTTATTGGTATAAATTTGATTGCTACAGTTTCAAGGTTATTAGTTGTAGGTGAATGAATTTGTGAGTGTTTTAGTTTACTATTAATAGCTATTGCTGTCCCTCCAGAGGCAATTAGTCTGGACCTGTCACTTCTATATATTTTGTAGCCGTATAACTTTAGCTTTTCTTTTGGAACAAGATGGGTTTCACTGATGCAGGCAACGTGAATGTTATGATGGTGTAAGAAGTGGTGAAAGAGAGTATCCTGTTTTTAATACCGTTAGCATTGAAGTTAAGAATAGTTAAACTCTTTGGATTATCCATTTTTGGATTGTTGGATTGGTAGGGTGATATTGCTAATAGGCAGGGGGTATAAGTTAGAAGTAAATATTGAGGTTCTTAAATTTATTGATTTTATCGCTTTCGCGAAGGATTGTAGAACACGCAGAAAAATTTTAGGAAGTTTTGTAATTTTGCCAAATATAGAACATAAATTCTTCACTGTTATCATAGATCTATATTTAAGATAAGTGAACTTGTTGGAAAAAGAGGAAACTGTGTTGGAGTGATTAGAAAGTATGTTTATTGCGGTTGTATTATCCATGTTGATTGATTGACGACAAAAGATTTTGAATTTGGGGCATTAGCGTTGACAGAACTTGGGTAACTACTTTTGTAATAATGTTAGTTAGTAAATTTTCTAGGTTACTTGTGTGGTTATTCCATTGATTAGTTGAGGCGTTAATTGGGGTGTAATTTGCAATATTTGGTCTAGTGGGAAGTGGAGGAAAATGTTGACTAAAGTTTGTGTGTGTAAAATCAGCATTGGTGGGAACCGAGTGATTAAATGTATTCATTTTAGGAGGTAGTTTATTATTTGTGTTTCGAGAGTTGTAATTTACGGTTTTGTTCAAGTTTTGGCATAATTTTTTGTATGTAGGACATCCTTTATAATTAGCTGTGTGGTTCTGAAAACAATTAACACATTTGGGAGTTGCTTCATTTTTGGGTAGTTTACATTCTGAGTAATGATGATTACCTATGCATCTGACGCATCTTGGGCTGAGCCCGCAGTTAGCTTGTGAGTGGCCATAACGCTGACATTTTTTACATTGTATTGGACCCTGTGTATTAGTTCTAATATATACTTTAATTCTACAATAATATAGCTCACTAAGATTTAATATTTGTCTGGATTCTTCATTGTCAATAAGATCTACTGCCACTGTTTGCATAGGTGTTTTATCTTTGTTGTAAAGTCTGGTGCACTTTAATACTGAAAAGTTTTTAGATTTGAGTTCGTTTATAATATCTTCGTCTTTGAAGTACGTGGTAACATCCTTGAGAACAACTGCAAATTTTTGACTGTAGGGTCCCTATAGGAGTGGAATTGTACATTGTTTTGATCACAGAAATGTCTGAAATCACGAAAGTCTTTAATTTCTTGGAAAAATATTTTAATATTGTTATTTTCAGTTTTGTGTGAAAGTTTCCTGAGGTAACACTTTTAATGTCATTGATAAGGCGGTTATAGTTTTCAACTCCGTGGATTATTATTGGTGGATTTTATTTTTGTTGCTAGATTTTCATTTAGTTGAATATTGTTATTAACTGGTTCATTTGTTTGAAGTAGTTCATATCTGTTACTCACTGGTACGGCATAACTTACGTGTTCACTATCATGGTGCCTTTTAAGTCTTTTACGCTCTTCTGATTCAGTAGATTGGTAAGTACTTACATCTTTGTGGAGTTGGAGTTGTTAATTTCATTAATGTTTACGTTTTGAGTTGCACTTGCAGGTTGTTGATGTTGCGGGAGCTGCGTTGGTTGGTAATGCGGCGATAATGGCGTATAGCCATTTTGTGGCTGTTGAGGTTGTTGCTGCTGTAGTAGTAATTGTTGTTGAAGTTGCTGGTGGTGGATGAGTTCTTCCACATCCATATCGCGAGGATTGCTTCATTCATAGCTTGAGATACCAGAGAGCCGGTTTCTGCTGCTTACTTCGTGGCACTTATATTTTCCATCACGAGATCACTTTCACAAAGTTGACACTGGTTTCACTATACACTCGGAAACGTTCACTTTTTCAGTTATATTGGTTTCATGCTGCAATGCAGCATTTTTGGCCGTGGGCCGCCCAGAACTGGTGCGGTTAATCACTGCGCGCGTCCTAGGTTACAACTGATAAGCTGATACTATAACTCAGACTGTGACTACTGAACGCGAAAGGTTAAGCGTGCGGAGCGCTCGGAGAGGTGTTGCCTCGACGAGAGCTGGGCTCGAACTCCGCACTTGAACCAAATTGAGATTGCAACGTTGAATCGCGGGAGACGTACTGCGGCTGCAATGGCTTATCTTGTTATTGCCCCAAGTCCTTCAATGGTACACCTGTGAGTATTAATGTGAACAAGGAAATAACATTTTCTGTTTGTCTAATGATGTATATAGAAATGCATACTATCAATTAGACTTAATCAAGGCCTCATGAGCTTGAGTTATTAATTAATCCAAGAAGGGCATGCTAAATATATATTAATAATAGTGTATATTCGTTTTTATCATATTTGCAAATAAATATATTTTATGTAAATTGATGTGTTCACATTAATATGTCCAAGGGTGTACATCATCATCATCATCATCATCATCACCACCATTGGGGATTTTAATGAAATGTAATTTTTTGTCTTTTCACTTTAGAATAATTCCCTGTAGATAGAAATTAATTTTATGTAATGACAAAAGGAAACGACCCATTTTTATACGTAATTTTTTTGCATTGTTTATCAATTTCGGCTAATAAGTTATTTCTTAACGTTTTCCGTCATTTTTAATGCATTTTTTCGCTGATTTCATCGATTTTAATGTCTTGTAAATGCTACTTGCTTCAAATAATATTTACAAGATGCAACAAATGTTCTCCATAGAATTCCTAAGTACCTATACCTGGTAGCCTATTAGATTTCTTCGCTCAGAAGTTGTAATGGCAGCCATTGTGAGTATGTAATCTAAGGTTTCTGTGATACCCGTCAGCGTCATCGGCGGTTCAGCCGATAACTAAAGAGAGATTTTCTGGTAAAGAACAGTCCAAACCAAAAGTTTGAAAGCTGAGTTCACTTGAACCTAGCCTCGATTACATCAGTAACATACCCAACAGTTTAAGTTGTTCATCTGAACTGGTTTTGATCACCTTTTTTACGTCATTTTTCTTTGCTTTTAGAGCATTTTAAAAACATTTTAAGAGCATTTTAATGATAATTTTTGGCAATGCTTTACGTCATCGAAATCCGCCCCCTCATCGTCATCCATCGCTGCAGTTCGGACGAGGACTGCACATGGCGTAGCTGCGCCATCGAGCGGCACCCCGGACTCTCCAGCGACGGCGGCGCGGCGGGGGCGCCTGGCTGAGGTCGGGGCGCGGAGCACGTGGAGGAGCGCGCGTGGGCGTGGAGGGGGAGGGGGTGGGGGCACGCATGCCGGGCACGCGCCGCGTCCCGTTGAGCGGCCCCTCACTGCTGTGGGCTGACGGCGGCGGCGGCGGCGCGGGCGGACACAAGTTGCGTTTCAGACGCCCCATTAGCATTCCTCGGGGTTCCTCAGGGCTGCGCCGGTGGCCGCCAGGCGGGGAGATCGATCAGCGGACGCTGGCAACGCAATAACGCGGTCATCTGAGAGCTGCGGCGTGGAGGAAATAAAAACTAACCATGACTGAACAGCGCAGGCACCAGAAAAGTGACCTTCGTTTTCAAATTGCTCATCTTCATTGGAGGGATGGAAGTATACACGTAAGGGGAAAATGATGTTTGTCCAAACATAAACGTGTTAAGATATATGTGAATCAGCGAAAAATCAGGAAAATCTGACAATGCAAAACGTTCGTATCAAAGTCGCCTATTTAAATCAGTTTTTGAGAGGAAAGGAAGAATGTATTCATTTTTGTACACAAATAATACTCTACAGATTTGTGGGAATGCTGAATGCGGGATAAATCGAAATTGACAAATATGTCTTCAATTATTTCAAGCAGAAATAATACTACTGAGATCAGAGGATTTCGTGAAATGTTTTTCCATATTTTAGTTACACTGTTAAGGAACAAAACCGAAGGCTGGTACTAATTTTCATTGCGTGTCAGTTGGCATGCAAAGGAAACAAGAACAATGAAGTGTTCATTCACAATAAGATTATTTTACATTCTTATTATAGTCCCCAATACAATGCTTGCGAACACTCTTAGATCTCCATATCATTACTACAAAAGAGTTCCTTCTCTTTATTGAATCCCCTGCAATTAAAACTTCGAAACGCTTCCCGATTGCACACACAATTTACGATCACGTTTCCTCTTGCAAACCTCACCCACAATAAACCATGTTCGTCCGCAATAAACTTCTTACTAGGGCGGCACGCAATCGCTGGATTAGAATGTGCCGGCCTGCTGGCATCCACGCAGTTGCGGACGCTGCTCTTGCCTGCGTATCAGTCCTTTTTCTTCCAGACTAATTTGGGTCATCTACAATAAAGCACAGTGAATGAATAAAAGTCTTCGAACACTAGTGCAGTTTTAACAATTATTTTAAATATTACGTAATAATTAACTTTTTTCCTAGAGCTTTTTCCTGGTGACAGCCGGTTACCCCTTACGTCACGCTGGGACACTTATTTCACCATACTCCAGACAGTAACACACTTGCAAGATCCTCCGATCTGGGGTCAGCAGAACGTGAGGCCCTCCGCGACAACACATATAGAAGGATTTTCCTAAGGATGAGCCAAAGTGACAGTTCGCGTAAACAAGTGAACATCACATATATTTCAGAGAAGTATCCCTCCGCCGCGACAGCTGTTCACTCACGCCTCTTCGTAAAGTGCTAATGGCTCCTGTGATATCATCCCTATGCAGAAGTCTAAGAGTTTCGCTGATGTATATGCACGTACGGGAGTCCGGGAAATAATTAAATATAATTACATGTGTGGAAAATCTCTTAACGTGCTCTCGCAACCAGTAAAAAAAAACTGCCACGAAAGTAAATAGAAAGATCTCGATCAAAGCGCGTCAAACAACAGCACAAAGGTCGGAACCACGTGTATCGGTACGCATCTCGCATTCAAGTCTCGGTTTTAAAATAAACATAATATTTATCACACAAAAGGTAAATTCAATGTAATGTTAATAGAAAAAAAGAATTTTTACAGAAGAGCACATAACACAGCAGTTCCTAATTTCAATTATTTCTCGCGACGCACTACATTTTTGTCTGACGAGGACATCACGAAAGGAAGCGTCGAAGCCATTTACAAGATTGCCAACTGCAAACGAACAAATGCAGGAAGGGAGTCTAATGGGCTGGAGGGCACGACGACCACAGAACCTTCAGTTATGTTGCCAGCACTAGATGTCACTTTGGCTCATCCTTAAGAAAATCGCTCTATACATGAGAGACAAGGTGCAAACAACTATGCCCAAGGCGGAACTCGTACCCGCGACCCGTCGGTCCGAAGCGCTGAGTCAGCACACGTTCTTAGTCACCTCGTTCATCCAGGTTGGCAATAATTAACTTATTATAACCAATTAACTATGAATAATATTTTCAACACAGTATTAACTCAAGTGTATGGCAAAGTTAATGCCAAAAAACACAATAGAAAGCAGGTAGAATCATTGAAATGAAATTTGAATGCTGAATGATTTTGCATTGAAAGTTCTAGTACATGAAAGTTCGGGACGCAAAAAGTATTCGAACACCGAGGGCTTGTAGTACGGGTGTGTGGTAACGGTTTTGGTTCCCACGCGCCTGACTCACGGGACATTTGTAACGCTAGGCAGGATAGTCACTAGCAGGTGTGCATAGTGCTTGATACGTACTGGACAGGCGGTCCGTGTACGTTGCAAAAGAAGAAATGGGTCGTAAAAGAAAGGAAAAAAACTTTGAAAGAAATAAAAATCATAATCGGAACGCATAATCAATGCAAATGGGCGAGAAGACTTTTTGAAATTTTAAACATTGCAGATCAATAAACGGGCGGTATTTTGAGAATATACACACCCATTTCATGAAGAGTAGGAGTAAAATGTACCGACAATAAAAATGGGGGCATTTCCCCTGAAACGCTGACTTTATACCGCCGCTGGTAATCATACTGTAAGGACGAATGAATCACAGTTACTTTCTAGTATTTACAACAATGCGGAAGTGGGGGTGTTACTAACGTATAGCTAGACAAACATACTAAAATGGTCGGAAGAATTGTTTTGACGAACGATTATTCATTGCAAGCAAACAGAGTTAAAAAGAAGCTGACCTTAACAGTAGGAGAGAGATTTTAAAATTCCGGTCCTACAGCATATTCGATTATGCTCTAATCGTAACATCGAAGAATATATGCTTGAGGCGCGAAACTTTTGTATGATTGTCGGTTTCCAAGCGTATTTGTTGTTTCTTATATAGGTAGTGTAAAACATGATGCATACAGATAACTGTTATTTTTCTGGAGTATTGTTTTAATATAAGAGGAGCAGTTTATTTCCGATACAAAGAATTACCTGTGCTGGGTACTTTCATCTCTCTAGAAAACGTTTACTTTTAAAAATATTAAACAAACTTCGAAAGTTACAGCTAATATATTGATTCAATATTTCTTCAGAAAACGCTCGATGATGTGTCACCCTGCGTTGTATTACACACCTTGACGAACTGGGCTACTCAGGAAAGTGTCAATTTAATGGTCGTTCGCTGGCGCCTGTGATGCATAGCATGATGGTCGACAGTGGAAAACTAGCAGCTGTCTCATTTGGTCATGTTTCAGGCCTGGTCGACAGGTTGCTCTGAAGGAGGATGCTTGTGTGAAGTGTGAGTTTACCAACGTTTCCATTGTGCTAAGTGTCGTAGTTACTCGTATTTGGATTTCGTGACAATGCATCAGTGGGTGAACAAGGCACCTACGTGTAGCAAAAAGTGGAAGATTACCGAGAAGAGCCGTTCCTTTCAGGGGAAATGATCGAAACTTCCTTTCTCTTGCGCAAATGGTGGAGAATCTCTCTTTAAGCTATTCCGCGAGTCGCTCTATCAAGTAAAAAAAATCAAGTCACATGTAACATTTGTTATACGTTTTATTACTTTTAAAACGGGAAAGAATATCGAACTCCGTCGCTGCGGTCTTCCATGGGTGTGCTATAAATATGGGGCGGATTTTAATGAAATGGTCATTATTTCCTCTTCAGAAAAATGCCGTTTAGTAAAGAATTTCGTGTTATATGAGAAAAAGAAATGACCCATATTTATGTAATATTTTTATAAGTCGTATATTTATATTTTTATAAGCCGTTTTTGTACCTTTTCCCGTAATTTTTAATCCTTTTTTTTTTTTTATTTCATCGATTTTTATATCATTTTAATGGTACTTGCTTCAAACAATATTTACGAGATGAAACAAAAATGTTCACAGAATTCCCGAGTAGTCTATTCAATTTCTTCGCTCGGAAATTGTAATGTCAGCCATTGTGAGTGTGTAATTTAAGGTTCTGGACCCTTTCAGCTTATCAGCTCCATTTGAAAACTGATTCCACGTGAACGAATAGAATAAGTATTGTGAACAGAAGAAGCGAAAGGAAGCAGCCTTGATTAGATCAGAAATGTATCCAACAACTCGAGTTGTTCATCCGAACTGTTTTTGATCACATTTTTTCGTCATTTTCCGTTGCTTTTAGGGCGTTTTTGAAAAATTTTACTTTTTTTTTTTTTTCATAATTTTTGGTGATGTTTTAGGTCCTCACAATCCGCCCCTAGTTACAAACATTAATCTCTCACGTTCCATTAAGTGGCGCCTATGGGCTGTGGCTTCTGTAGCAGCAGAGTCGCGCTGTCAATGGGCGTGGGCTGCAGCGCAACGGAGCCGCGCGCGGGGCCGTTGACACAGCCACCTGCTGCCGCCGCCGCCGCCGCGCCATGTGCCGGTTACGCAGCCCGGGGCGGCGGCGGCGGCGCACCGCCTCACAGTGGGCTGACACGTGCTGAAAGCGCTCAGAAGAAAATACAAAATCCGCTGTAATGACATAAAACTATTTATGATTTTCCTAAGTTACTGTCAGGTTTTGATCATTACTTTTTTATCACGAATTTCGCAAGAAAAAAAGCTCGCCAAAATGTTGCTGGTAATTTAATGGGAAAAGAAGTTCGCTTAAAAATGGGCAACTTTCTTGTGCCTCGGAATGGTAACGTCTAATTTTACGAAAAAAAAGTTGATTTAAAGAGTTATTTTTCCAGGGGAAAAATGCAGCTGCGTCCAGTGCCTTTCGAAACATGAAGGCATTTGGAAAATATTTCCAAACGTCATAAAAATTCTTAATAATTAGAAATTCCAAATAGTCAGTGACAAGAGCAGGATATTAACGAAAAAGTAAATAATTGTACTAATGTTATTTCCAATGCCTTCTGAACTGAACAAGATTTTACAAAATTTGTTTACATTAAAACTGACTAAATATTTGTGTGTTACTATATTTGTTCGCATTATTGTTACACGTCCTCTGTGAACAGCGAAGCGCGCGTTCCCTCCCGTTCGAGCCCACTGTGTGGCTGTGGCGGGGGCGGGAGCGGGGCTGGCGGCGCGTGGCTCCTGCGGCCGGGACGCGTCGCGCCTCGCCACACGCGCGCAGCCAGCCAGAGCGCCCGCCCGCCCGCCCGCCCGCACGCCGCGCCGTGGCCGCCCCGAGCCGTCCGTCTCCGCACCGCCGCGTCGCGCTGACAGCCCGCCCTTCGCACCGCTGCGCCGCGCCGCGCCGCGCCGCTTTCCCCGAAAACGCGGCTGGCGGGCGTCTTCCGAGCCCACGAGGGCGCACGACGACGCGACGCCTCGCCCGGCCGCGATGGAGAGCCAGCGCTGCTCTCGCAGAAGTCTTTATTACGTCGGAATCTACACCTTTTGGGGCGGATTTTGATGACCTTTTGATGATACGTGGTTAGGCGGAAGAGCGGGCTTGATGGCCCGAGTCTCGCCACATAAATAAACTCATTATTATTATTATTATTATTATTATTATTATTATTATTATTATTATTATTATTTTACTATTATTATTACTATTATTATTATTATTACTATTATTATTATTATTATTATTATTATTATTATTATTATTACCTAAAACATCGCCAAAAATTATCAATGAAATGCTCTTAATAAGTTTCAAAAATACCCTAAAAGCAACGAAAATGACGTAAATATTTTATCAAAACCAGTTCAGATGAACAACTCAACTTGTTAAATGCATTACTGATATCCTGAAGGCTACTTCCTTTCGTTGAAGTAAACTCGGCTTGCAAACGTTTGGTTTGGACTGTTCTTTACCAGGAAATCTCCGTCTTTAGTAATCCGCAAATCGGCTGAGCCGACAATGGCGGTGATAGGCGTCACAGCAATCTTAGATTGCATACTCACAACCGCTGACCTTTCTGAGCGAAGAAATCGAATAGGCTGCTCAGGAATTCTGTGGAGAACATTAGTTGCAACTCGTAAATATTATTTGAAGCATGTACCATTAGAATGATATTAAAATCAATTAAATCAGCGAAAACGCTTAAAAATGGCGGTAAAAGGTAAAATAATGATTTTTTTAGTTGAAGGAGACGAAAACTGCAAAGAAATGTTATAAAAATGGGTAATTTCCTTTTGTCATAACAAAATTAATGTCTATACAAAAAATCATTGTTCTAAAGTGAAAAAAAGACATTTCATTATAATCGTCCCCCTTCTTGACCATACGTGGAAATAAGTGAATGTTTTTTATTGTTCCGTGAATATGAGGATAAGGTATAAATAACGTAGGAGAATAATGGAGTGTCAGATACGGGAAACGAGTCTTTATTTTACAATTGAAACCCATTTTGTTGGAGGGAAGGAGAGCGATTGGAACTACGCCACGGTCGAATGTCACGAGACTAGTTCCGAGCGCGTGTACTACGTTGTACGACGACGCAGAAGTTGCCAAGAGACAGACAGAAGGCAAACTCACAATTAAAATTATAGCACATACTGGGTATAAGATTTCTTCCTTTTTTTCCCCCTGAGTGTCTTAGCTATATTCGCGTCCTTTTCCTGGATTATCCTTCGGTTAAGCTACTAAGGTTTAAATGTTCCACGTCAATTCTAGTTGTCAGACCGAGAATCGACAAAAAAGTTCACAACAATTTCACGGCATTTATGTTCTGAGAGCATGAGATAAAACAAAACTGTATCTACATTTTACATATAACGTCGTTTAGTATGTTTCTGCACTACGGTCTCTTGAACTTGCCCCATGCTTAACGGCTGCGAACACCGCACCGCGTATTAAGAGTCCGAATTTCTGGGAATGTGTATTTCCCCACTCCGTCGAGACTTCATGGGATTATTTTTCCACAAATCTACCAACACGCGGATGGGCGTGTCGGTATATTCGTGATAATTAGATAAATTGTTGACACGCATTCGTTGCCATTACAAAGTCAGAAATGCACCCACACTTTTCCACTAAACTGGGATTAATATGTAATGAATGAGAATGGCAGAATTTTGATTAGAAAAACATGCTGTTGAAAATATAATTGATAAGTATTTACGGAATCTATTAAAATAACTGTACAAATTGAAAATATTGTAATTTTCATGATTCATTGTCATGTGTAAATATGTTTTCCATATACACTAAATTTAAGAAAATGAAGGAATTTTACGATTATCTTTAATAGATCAGTGTGCCACGACACAGTCACCACGTAAATACCCTAGCTACAAGTATATGCAAACGACAACATTAAGGCCGAGGGAAATGCACAAAGAGAGGGGAAGCAAAATCGTAGGGAAAAAAAAGTACCCCAACGTAAGAGCCCTTGCTAGTTCCTCGACCGTTTACGAAACATTTGGAGCAACACTACTAAGGAAGCCAGTAACAGCGGCGAGGTTGTGCGAAACTGCATCAGATACACACAGCAAAGCCCTACTCAAAACAACTGCGGTAACGGTATACGCATCAGCAGTCGTGGGCGTCACTTGCTAATCCCTGCGAGCGGCTCTGCGATAGAGGGTCGAGCGCACAGAGCAAATACCCTAAACAGCTGAACACGGCCGAGGGAAGGCACGATAGCATCGGGGAAAGTCTTCGGAAGAGAGGACCCAGGGAAGAGGAAAGGCCTCAAACAAAGATTTAAAGCTAATCCTAGTAAACGCTACTGCAACCTAACCCTACACAAAAAAACCTCTATCGTTCTAAAAATCTTATCATTAGAATGATAAACTATTTTTTGACATAGAAATTCCATCGTACATGAATAGATTTAATAAAAATTATTAAAAATATATAAGATCCGATCAAGAAAGAATTTTGTAAACAAATGCATGTTTCAGTAGTTTATTCGTGAGATTTGATATTGGAATCAGAAACGTAAACGCCTTTCGTTAAAATCAACTAAAACATTTACCAAAAAATGTCCAAAGATCTTTTATTTCTTACCACTCATAGCATTAACATAAAAACGACACAACCTAGAATAACACCGAATATAACGTGGGTAACGATTGGATTTCCGAAAGAAAGAAAGAAAAAAGTACTGCCGGAAGATGAAAGCGGGGACAAAGTGTACTTAGCTCCGCGTTCGCAAAGGAAGCGACGCGATATCGGAGGGGGGCGGCCGCCCCTCGGGCGGCCCTTATCTGTGCTCGCGGATTCGGGTGGTGTGTCCGCAGGGGAGCGCAGCCGCGGAGGAGCATCGAGAGCTCTTTGGAATTAGGGGAGCACCGGAGAAGGCGCGCGAAGCCGCTCAAAGAGATTAAAATCTTCGACGAGGGAGGCTACGCGTTCACCGGGGCAGCGGCTTCCCAGTCCAAGGCGAGTACACTCAGAGTTTAACTCAAAATTCTTCGCACGCTGTTGTCCCACATTTACAGACGATGTTTGTAAATTAGTATTTTATTCTAATCAAAATCTGTAACTTACCGAAAAAGAAAGCATGTTCAGAAATTTTTCAATCTTCTTTGAAGAAAATTAAAGCAATAATTATGTTAAAAATTCATTTTCAACGCAACTAGGAGTTGGTATTTACATCAAGGCGTGGAGTGACACTATCAATATTATAAATAGGCCAAAAAATAAATTAACAAACCATAAATAAAAGAAAAACATAGCCAACATTTTATTTATCTTTAACAGCAGCAATTTCTTTGTATTTAGCTAGAATCTAGAGCTAGGGAAAGTAAATTTTTATTGTGCTTTAATTATACAATTATGTAGATGATAACCATAGCCGATATGCTGAACAACCTAGTTTTCACGTTGAGTGATCTCATCATGTTGGAATAAATATTCCTGTAAAATGGAATGAACGGTCGCCAATCGACTGAAGGGTTTCCGATAGCCTAGAAAGAAAGAAAAAACACTCAGAGAGAGAGAAAGAGAATTGGCAATTGTGCAATCTGATACAAACACTCTGAACGCTATTGTGCCCCACCAACGGCGTGGCCTCCTAAGCTCCTCAATACAAAAGAAATCATCGAAAAGAAAAATCGACATTATTCAACCACGTGGAGGCTCTTGAGGGTTTGAGTACCCCTCAATAAGGTTGGTAACTGATAATGATGGAATTTCTCAGAAGCCAACAGATGAGTCAGATGAAAAATATTCACACATTTCTACAGGTAGAAAATTTATCTTATCTCTTTTTATAAGAACAAGACGGGTTAAAGATATTATAAAACAGCGGTATTTATGAAGTTCTCTAATGCGTCACTTATATAAGATGCATTATCAGATGTTAAAATGCAATTAGCAAACATATATGCAGATAAAATTATAATTTATTTAGCAGTAATATCTTGATAAAACAATGCTTCGCTGATCATAACATTATCAACACACTCCGGTGTAATAAAACTAAACATCGGAAAACCTGATAGGGCGTAAATGGAAAAATGAATTTATGTTTTGTTAATAAATTACATATTAGACACCAATTAAATATTCATCTATATATTTATCAATCTTATAAAATTAAATTTGATTCGTTAACTGAAAAACAATTTACATGCTAACACTAGAGTGCAGTTCAATTGGGCAAGTATTCGAAAGAGAGTGTTCCCTTTCACCTTACTGATACTGTTCTGACGTTTTTTATTCCATTTTCACTTCCTATTATTTTTAAATAAAATTGTCTCACATGTATATGTAAAAACAAACAACTACTTTATTAGTAACTAAAGAAAAAAACGCTAAGGCGCACATTTTGAGAAAGAAACAAATAAAATACAACGTTCAACAATTAAATAATTGACACAATGGAGCTTACAATTAAACGAAAAATTGACAGAAAAAAGAAAAGAAATGAAAAAATGTAAACAAGAATTTTATGTTCACAAGAAATTTTCTATTTTTAATTTGTGATTAGAGTAACCCTGCTACCCTCCAGGATGTAGTAGAGGGTGAAGAACCAATTGAAAGATTGAGCCGCTCATGAACCTTAAAAAATGAATTTTCAATCATCTCTATAGGTAACGACGTAACGCGCTTATTTCTACAAATGTTCTGATGCAATTTTTTCAAAGAAATACTTTCATTGAATGTTACACTACCGTTGTAAATGATAAAAAATCATGTTCCAAACTTGCAAATTGTAATGTGTATTTTCCCAACTCTTACCAGATGGAAATAATTTTAAAAAAATCAGGGACTGTTAAGCAACAAGAAAGATAAGATTCATATATTTATTACGCAACGAAACTAATGATTTCCGACGGACAAGTTTTGATGTATGGTTGTAATTTAATTTGTATATTCATTTTGATTCTACAGTTCAACCGTTTAATATTATTAGTCCCCCTCATGATTTTAACATACTTAGAGGCTCTTAAGATATGAAATCGATCCATTAGCTTAAAAATTTAAAGTGTAGGCTTCAAAATAATCTCTCTTCAACCGAACAGAATCACGAAATGTGCTCAGCATTTGTAATAAGTGACTTACCAAATACAAAAGAAACCAAACTAGAGGAGCTACAGAATGGCACAGACTTTCTCGTAGCACTTTTTTCTAACTTCCTTGGTGTGGACTGGATTTAAGGTCTTGCTCCATTCTCTGGTCAGTTACCATCTATCGTCGACGGACGTTTTTTTTTTCTCAACTTCTCGTTTTCTTGTTAGTATAACTGAAACATTACTATAAAATTATTAAAGAACAGTAAAACCTCGTCCTAAATAGAAATTTTCTTTGAAAATTTTGAAACAGTTTTTAAGAAAATGGCGATTAAGTATTACTGTATATGCGAAATTTGAAGATCTTTTCCACAGGAATCCATTGAGTTTTCGAAAAACTTCACGAAATGAATTTTTTCCGCCAAAAACCCGCCGTTTTTTTCGCGCAGCATTACATAACTTTCTCTATACTACGCATATTACTCGAAAGTAAAAAGCCATAACAAGAAGTTGCTAGAGGCGCCCGTCTATGGGAAGCGAATGCACCGCCTCGTCGCGCCGCCGCAGACTGGTTTAATCGCGGCAAAACCCGGCCATAATTGCAAAATTCAAAGTGCGCGTTTGGAATTCTGACTTATCAAATCTCGTTCGGAAGACATTGGAGCATACAACTTCAGCTTCAGAAATTTATTTCAATCATTTTTGTCTTCCACATGGTGTCGTAAAGTTACCGTTGATCGAATGCTCGAATTCGTTGATTCTTGCCAACGATATTCGTGAATTTTGATATTTCATTCCGATAATCGAAATCAGGGATCTCGAGAACATTTTATTCATATTTCTACGCACATTGGGCTCATTTTTATGAGTCAGTTAGCTATTTTGAAGCCGCCATTTTGAATTTTGAAATTTTTTTTAAAAATGACTTTTTTTATATGCATTTTCTTTATTTTTAAATGATTTTTTTTAAAAATTAGCGACCCAAAAACCCCTTGATACCAATTTTTACGCAAATCCACTGACATTTGCAATTATGACCAAGTTTTAGGCCCGATTCAACCAGTGTGCGCCGGGGCCACGCAACGCAACGGTACGAATCCTGCCGCTGGCGAGGCGAGGCGTTGCCGGTCGCGGCGCGCGAATTCCGGGGGCGCGGAATCCACCGCCCTCGCGTCGCGTCGCGTTGCAGCGCCGTTCGCAAGCGCACGCCCTGGCACGCCGCACGCCACCCCCACGGATCCACTCCGGTATCTGGCGGCCCGCGGAGCACGTTAGAAAAATATCCTCCTTTCGTCTACTGTACGATTGTTTATTTAGTAAGAGTAGTGCTAGTGGGAGAAGGAAGCTTTTCTCAGGTAAGTTTGAACACGCGTAGTCGGTCATATAAAAATACAAACAGACAAGACGCGATGCGATGCGATGCGATGCATGCGATGCGATGCATGCAATGCGATGCAATGCGATGCAATGCAATGCAATGCGATGCGATGCGATGCAATGCAATGCAATGCAATGCAATGCAATGCAATGCAATGCAATGCAATGCAATGCAATGCAATGCAATGCAATGCAATGCAATGCAATGCAATGCGACGCTATAAGCGATGGATAAGACCCGTTACGACGTGACGTGACGTGACGTGACGCGACGACGCGACGCGCGCGACGCGACGCGACGCGACGCGACGCGACGCGACGCGACGCGACGCGACGCGACGCGACGCGACGCGACGCGATGCGATGCGATGCGATGCAAAGTGACGCGGCGATGTTAAAATCTTTGAGCATAAAGACCTGTGACGCTGCCACTTACCCAGGGCGCCACCTCTTGCCTGATCGTACTCTAAGAAGAGATAAGAAGGTGAGGTCCGTGGTGTAGTGGTCAGACCGCTCATCTTCAACCGTTGGGATTGAGTTTCAAACACCGGTCGATTCACGAGTGGAATTTTTGTTGGACAAATGCGGTTTTGGAGAATGAACCCCTCTTCCTTTCTTATCATTACACATTTCATAAATCATCATTTCATTAAGGCAGTCCTGTTATGGCGCACAGTAAGAGGAAAGATATATTAAATTCGGATTTTAGCGAGTTTGTAATTGAGGATATTGGAATTAGTGATATGTGTGCTCGAAATAAAGAAAGGGGAAAAATGAAACAAGAAAGAAAAAAAAACACTCCGAGATATGAAGGTGAAACAGGAACCACACTTTCAGCAAAATCTTCGTTAATTTTACTGTAAAGAGGGGCAACCAGAGACCCGATTGACAGGCTTCCTTTTGATGAACAATTTCGGATTTGAAGCTTCGTCGCTTTTGGGTTCCAAAATCCTCACAGCGCATGAGCGCGCTTGATAAAACTCCGAATCTTCGTTAAAGTGAAGCGTCTAAATCGGGTCATAGAGTAGACATAGTTATCGAAAAATATCCTCGTTAAATGTCATGTAATCACGAACCGCGCAGTACACTCACTCAGGGAACCTTATCAGGGAAGAAAAACTGGAAAAACTCATGAAAAGACCGTCGTAAAGGAAGAGAGTACATATATGCATCTACTATTCAAGAATATATTCAAATCAGGAAAACGTTTCCACATAATACGACAGGTGAATACTTATAAAGGCAGCCATAATACAAAAGAAAAATACGAGAAGAAAGTCGATAAGAGCATGAAAGCTGGAAGAGAGAAATTGGATAAAATTTGAACAAACATTTTGTGGTCTATGTAATAGTGCACAAAATGCCGAAAGTAATGAATGATTCAAAAGTTACCTATAGGCAAAAAGTGTAAAAGAAAAGACACGCAAATAAAATGACAAGAAAAGGAAAATTATTTTACATTTTGTTACAATGATAATTAATTAAAATTCTTAACTAATTATTATGAAATTTCATTACATAATTTCTTAATGAAAATTATTTTACATTACAGAACTTTTTCCAAGATGTCTGTAGTTTCCGTACAATAGAGAAGACAAAACTTGACATATGTTTTGAGAGCAATCAGCGATACGGAGCGAATTCGAAGAGATCGTGAAATTGCGACAAAGTCCAAAAAGTGTATGATATTAACAAAAAAGGGCGAGATTCTAAAACGGTAACATCGGGAGGGCATGAGAGGTTATTTACTTCCCGGGGGCGCGATGTGTAGCAGGCAAGGCACAGTGCCAGATGGAAGGCCACTCAAGTAGAACTTGTGAGCAGTTAGTTGGCAGACTGGACTAGCTGCAACTGTTATCACATTCCTTTTTCCCAACGCCGCCCTACGACACTGACCTCGAGTCAGGTCTTCCCGCCACACCGCTCCATTCACTCTACGAGATAATTCATAAACGAAGGGTCATTTTCAAACTCGGAGTGGCAAAACCTGTTCCAGGGAGATGCATTATGAGCGGAGAAAGAAAAAACCCGAATTAAAGGGACCGCATCAGTCTTTTACACAGAGCCGAATGCACCCCAACTAATGAGTTTTTTTAGATTTATTGTTAATTCTGCAATTAAGTGTAGTAACTTGGTGGCAGAATATCTTGACTTACATACATTAAACTTACATTCATTAACAAAAAGTTACAAAAAGGAGTTAATTGAAATAATAATAATAATAATTATAATAATAATTATAATAATAATAAATAGTACATAAAATCACCACGCAAACCTTACTCCACTTCACTTCACTGCACAACACTTAACTGTGACGCATTTCTTTCACACTCGCTTCTTCTTCTCGCATTCCCTTCCCTCCACTTCACTTCATAACACTACACTGCGCTGCACTACACTGCACTGCACTGCACTGCACTGTACTACATGAATAATAATAAAATAATAACAATAATAATAAAGATAATAATAACAATACTACTACAACTGATATTTATACTAACAATTAAACAACTTACTTTGTATGAAATACTACTAATCTAACAGTGGAAAATTAACATTGATACAATAACCTAATATATAATTAACTAGAAAACTAATTTATTTTTAAAGTTGCTCAAGCTTTGAGGAAAGGGTTCTAAGATTGTCGCAGGCAAACTGTTCCAGTCTCTAATAGTTCGGTTTGTAAATGAAAATTTCCCGACATCCGTTTTCTGCATTCTTGTCTTAATTTTATGCGCGTGATCCGCTCTACCGAAGTATGTAGGTTTTTTCGTACATTTTCTGACACATTCCACAATCTTTACTTCTCCATCTAATTATAATAATTGTATATATTTGCGAGTATCAACCGATATGTATTAAGAGACAAAAGTAAAAAAAGAATTCGAATTACAGCTTACAAACCGTCAGAATTTTGTACAGCCGAAAGTGGTGCCGAGAGTCCTTTCCACCCTTCAAATACCTATGCTGAATCGTTGATGTGTGATTGTAAATGTGAGATTTCGCGTTAAAGATTGTAATTTTGATTAAGAGTTAAGAGCAATTCATCATCTAAAGTCATGGAATTTCCCAACCCTAGTGAAGAAATCGAAGAATTTGAAAGAAACAGATAGCGCCAATGGCAAATTTCACCTATTTCTGAATAATATTTAGGTTGAACCATTAGAAATTTGCTTCTTTAGATATTTGCTTTACACGGTAAATAACTTCTCGTTACAATTTAATATATATAGCAGTACACACACCTATATATAATGCACCTGCAAGAACTCAAGTGCCCCTTCCAACAATTCCTTTAGGTGGTTCGAGGTACGGAGAGCACCTTTGGTCCCTGACCATGTCACCGAGCATCAAATTGTTCCCTTTCTTAACACTATTCCTAACGCCGCTCTTGCCGAGAACCCCAAACACGAATTAATACCGATTCGAGTTCTTTTTCGTTTCCTACCACCATCTTTCAGGCATCTAGTTCCATTACATCCACCACTGCTACCTGAAATCAGTAGCTGTTCTGTCCGGGAGCGGTAGCTCAGTGCATAAACTGATGTCACTGCAGCACCTCTGACCGGGAGGTGCTAGGTTTGAGTCCTGAAGCGGCAGGATTTTCGACACTAGCTTTTCAGCTAGGTCGAATTCAGTCGCTGTCTGAAGAGAATTCTAGCAGTCGGCTGCTCTGATCGGTAGTTTTCCGTGGTTTCTCCGATCAACACCAGGCGAAGGCCGGAGCAGTGCCCTACCAAACGGGCCACGGACCGCGCGCGATCTGTCCTTCCTCTTCTTTGTCCTGTCCTCTTCTCTTACACATACACTTACACTAACATGCACTACACTACCACATATTCCGGGAGACCGGTCGGGAGCTTAGAGCTTGTCCCGGCTGGGGCGGTGCCCCGCTGGTGGGAGAGTCCTGGTTAGGGAGAAACCCCACTAGCCGACGGTAGGTCGGCGCCGGATCTCGCCATCCAGCGGGGGAAGATCACCGCAATCTCCCGAGAGAAAAAAAACATGCACTACACTAACGGAACTAATGACCAGAGAAGTTGACGCGCCAGGAAACATGAAAAAAGTCAATCAATCAAAAAAAAAAAAAGTAGCTGTTCTGCCAGTAGACAGCGGCGTATGGACTACCCTGAAGAGCGACATTTTGAACGGCAAGATAGTACATTTAACTCGTAATTGCTTTTATTGAAAACAACATATTTCTCTACAAACCATGCTTCAGGAAACCAAAATATTTCCTCCTTTGATTAACGTTTAGTGAACCCACTTTCTAAAGACCGCATCTTAGTATATCATTTCATTTAAAGTAAAAAGAGATATTACTTGAAACTATGTAAACGGTAAAAGAATTATTTCGTACACCGTACCTTATTCTACTTCACAAGGAACTCAGAATACGTATGGTATCTGAGAATTTCCGCCCTTGCTGTAGCCACCAATCTTCCAACTTCATGGCACGACTGTCTTTCATTTCCCTAGCCTTTCTCACTCTTACACACATTACTTTCTCTAGATATAAACGCCTGTCATATTAACAGCCTAGCGTGAGTTAATCTTACTCTCGCATAAAAGATTCCCAACGAGGCATGGTTTCAAACAAATAAAGAATTTCTTGTACATTAATTGTGTGCATTTATGGCAGTGTAGGACAACGACGGTGATATGGTCTTTCCTAACGACACGTGACGACAGATACAGTCATTGTCACGTAAATCTGAAAAGTAAATGCAGAAGAATGCTACGTCAAAGACCAAAAATCTTTTCCCACTTTCGCATCGATTTAACAAGTAAATTTTATGAAATATTGTTAATTACTAATTAAATTGGAAGTTGTACTAATTGCAATGATCACTTATATCACGACGAGAGACATAAAATTTGATTTAAAAAATATATTCGAAAAGTCGCATCACGAAATTAGCACGTGTTCGATATCTGTGGTTAATGTGTAAAACTGATATTCAGCATGTGAAAAATGTAATTTCAACCTCAAAAGTCTTCCAACGAGATATTAGCGTACCGTGGAGATACATGTACTCAATCTGTGCGGAAACCTCGTTTCCACCATTCAGACATTAAAACTATTGTGCTTCATTTTATCAAGCATGATATTGAATTTCGACGAACGCTTGTTACACAGTATAAATGAAAATCACAATGAATTGAACATTCACGAAGAGGAACTATCTTGATTGGATCCATCCGACCATTTTTCAACACTGAATTCCACTGAGTCGTAAAAACAGATTAGTCTTTGTAAACGGCACTAATTGAATTAAATGAATGGGGGAAATGTGTTTACAGGCATTTATGAGAAGCAGGAGACACGCTATCTGTTTGCTCATTAAAAGGTTCGATTCACACATACGGACGTCATTGAAAGACTCACGCACACATACATTCACGAGCGCATCCATTAAAAGTTACGTCGGGTGTTAGAAGAGGTTAAAAGCTGAGAAAGAGGAGGGAAAGTTGAGAGAGACATTTTTTTGAAGTCGTTAATGCCAATGTCGTATGATTAAGTGTTTTTCGTCAGTGTAAATAAAGGCAGCATCAATTGAAGGACTGATTCCGCATCTCAAACCCAGAAAAATCTAAACAAGTTATCATTGATGTAAATAACTCAAAAATCGCTTAAACACGTACACAGTTATAAGAGTATACAATTTTAAGTCATTATATTATTTAATATTATTTCATTAAATTTGGGATATGCTGAAAGCTACCTTAAGGTACAGACACACTTAAAAATTGAAAATATTGTTTCGAGAACACTATGTTGGCAAAATAATCCAAAAGTGATGTTTGCGAGAAAATGACACAATAACGTGCCGGTATTCAAGATCTTTATTTTTTTATATCAAAACTCCAGGTCTTTCTTTGACAATGATGTGCCATTGACAATTTTCGAATCGAAAATGTTGAATAAAATACCGACTGATGATGTGTAAAGTTATTTTCCATGACAATGTATTTTTATTATGCGTGTAATACAATTAACAACTCATGTCACGTGTAACATTTCATTACTTAGAAATTGCTTATTTATTGAATGTTGAAAACAATTAATGTATGTGTGTAACGTGTTGGAGGAAAGTTCAATCTGAATTGCAACCGAGAATTACATCCAGGTAACGTGTACAGAAATAAACAGTTCATTTCTCTTCGAATGTGAGAGAGATAACAAGAACTGCTCCCTACTGAGAAGATTAAGGAAGGACCTTTATAAAAAATTGGAGAAAACCAATTTTTAATTGAATTTGTTGATGGTAATAAATAATCACGTTTTCTTACAATTCACGTTTTCTTACAATTTGGATATGTATATAAACGGTCTGAGAGTAAAACATCTAAATGATATTTTTATAAAATTGCCTACTAGTATTTCTTTGTCTATTAGAAATGTTTCAATTTAAACTTTGAGACAATATTTAAACCATTATATTAAAAAATACATAATTGATAACATTTTAAAAATAAATCAACTAGTAATATTTATTTTAAGAATATTTTTAATGGTTTACAAACATAAAATATTGAATTCTGTACGTTTTCAAAGGGGTGGGATTGGCCCTGGCTGAAGCCCCTTCTGAAGCCTCCCTCAAGAGATATTCTGAGAACCACCACATCAAAAGGAAGAATACTTTAACTAATTAGTCTCTTGAATGTATATCTTGTAAAAAAAAAAAACTAAACTGGGACCTGAACACAAAGAAAAACTTATTAAACTTAACGAATCTCCAACCATGTCAAGAGATCGTGAAGTCCCAATGTCACCGCGTCCACTTGTCGAGAGAGCCTGCACACGTGTGCAGGCCGGAGCTGGTCGGGACAGGACGGAACGGAACGGGTCAGGGCGGAACGGGGCGTGATGAGGTGGGATGGTACGGGATGGGGCGGGAAGGGGCGGGATGGGGCGGGATGGCGCGGGATGGGGCGGGGCGGGGCGGGACGGCGCGGATGGGGCGGATGGCGGCGGATGGCGGCGGGATGGCGGCGGATGCGGGGGCGGAAGGCGGAAGGGCGAAGGCGGAAGGGGGGAAGGCGGAAGGGCGGAAGGGCGGAAGGGCGGAAGGGAAGGCGGGAAGGGCGGAAGGGGGAAGGCGGAAGGGCGGAAGGGCGGAAGGCGAAGGCGGAAGGGGCGGGAAGGGCGGGAAGGGGCGGGAAGGGGCGGAAGGGCGGGAAGGGGCGGGAAGGGGCGGAAGGGGGGAAGGGCGGGAAGGGGGCGGCGGGGCGCAAGTGGACAATGGCGCTCATAAGCCTCCTCTTCGCGTCCCCTCGGTGCAGTGGCGCGGCGCAGCGAGGCGAGGCGCCTGGGGCGGCGTCGGGTGACATTTGAACCCGGGGCGCAGCTCAGCGACGCTGCACCCCGACGCAGGCGGAGCAGCGGCCGCTGGCCGTTCAATGAAGTCAACGGCGGAGGAGCGCGCGATGCGCCACGCGCACAGTGGGTCCACACCGCATTACAATAGACACGATTTGGCTCTCCGGGGAAACCCGCGTCCCGACCCAGGCACAGGTGCCAACGTTGCGGCCGCCATTCTGCGAACTTCCTCAGGGTGAAATGCGAGGAATGTGCAGAATGGCGACCGAAACGTTGGCACCTATGCCTAGGACGCGGCGACTCCCGGAGAGCCAATTAGCTATCAACTCCGGACGCAGAAGCCTACGCTCTCATTACATCAGGTAATGTACATTCAAGTAAATAAACACTGAAGTAGTTCGCCATCGTTTCGGAATCTACTCTTATTATTCCAGCCTCACAGCGAATTAGAAGACCAACAGAATGTCACCATTTAAAATGACGCACGGGAACTATTGGTGATCCCAAATGGTACACACTTTCTCGTGCAATTTGTAGCTGTTGTGTAAAATGGTAATAAATATATTCCAAATTATGTATCTCCAATATTTCAGCCTATCGTGTTCAAAAGTCAGGTCAGTAAATTGCTTGAAATACAGCACACAGCAATTTATAAATGAAATTGATCTGTATGTTGCATTCGTGAGCGAACGGACAACACTGTCAATTCATCTTCACAACAGCGAACGGACAACATCGTCTATTCATCATGACATTCAACATCATTTGTTGGCACAGCAACAATGTTTCCTTATCTTCAAAAACCGAATCATCCTTATGAATTATTTCCTCAAATCAATTAACCTTCCAAAAATTATTTATAAATAATATTTACATATATTTTCTATTAGCATTAAAGTTAATTTTCTGTACTGTGACATATAATGAAGGTATCATCTACATTAGAACATTTTTTCACATTTTCTTTATTTACTGGTTCTCTGATAGTTTAATTCAAGCGAGACTTTCAGAATATCAAAGAGGTAAAAAAACCTCTTCTGATAATATGGACATTGTCAGGAACCGAAAATATTTAGATAATTTTTTGACAAAATTTGGGGCGTTTTTAAACTGCGCCATTGTAAATACATTTACCCTCCAAAACATTTGAGATAAAAAAATCAAGGATCATTTTAAATATTTATGACCACAAAAAAAAACACTTAAATGTAAAATACATCTGTAAAGAAAACATTAACGACAAACGGCATGTTTCAAAAATCAAAATACAACTGTGTAATTAAAGGGCTGTTCCATCCATTCGGCCCATCTGGGACCAATGTGGACAGTGCAAGGCAGGCGGGCGCGCGCCCCGTGCCTAGCAACGACTTTAATGAACCTTGATGAAATGAGTGAACCGGCGGCCGTCCGCACCAAATGAACTGTACAACAAAGGCCCACACCGCGCCCGAACAAAGAGCTGCTTAGGGCGAGCGGCGGGCGGCCGCCAAGAGACGTGGGAAAGGGGCAACGCGGCGGTCAATTACCGCCCCGAGAAGAGACTCTCGTACGAAACGAAGATGGCTTCTCACCAATGGAGAAATTAAGGCCGTAGTGCCTCAATGCTTGCGTAGCAAGGAATCCTTAGGAGAGTGAGAGAACAAGGTTAGTTCGGTCACGCGGTGAAAGAACCGGAAATGGAGGTGCTTCGGATTTGAGAACTTCCAGGTTGAGTCTCTGGAAATGGGAGATCTTCCGGGTTTGATAATTACTAGCGAATACTCACTATAATAAGGAGAAGATTAGAATAGCGAATGCGAAAGAGACCACGAGGTTTTCTTCTTAGCTACTGAAACTTCATCAATCTGCTAACGGACACAGCTTTCTTCTTTTTAATAATCACTTTAACGAACCAAACACATTCCTGAACTTCTTATAACACCGTCAGTCTGCAATTAACATATTACTCTACACACATGAAATGAGCAACTAACCACCTACTTCATCTGTTGAATATACGAAATCACTGAATTTAATAACAGAATTGTTAAAACACAATTTATCGTGGTAATTTGTAAGTGTTCCTATATTTTTTAATACTCAGGCATAAAGCTGATAACAAGACTGCTTAAAAGGAAGTGCTGGAAAAGGAGGACGAAAAAAATGGTAATAACTACACTGCAGCCATTAGTTTATTTCTATGTAAGCACTATGAACATTATTCGGAAATATGTAATACGCAATACAGTAAGTAATACATTACATCTCTGTTAACAGAAATTTCATTTCATAAAATTACACAAATGCACAAAAGTAGTAGGAGATGTTACTAATTAGGGCAACTTTTTTTAAAAAAATATTTCAATACTGACCATAGTAATTTAGAAATGCTAAGTAACGTTTCTCGGTTTTCAAGTACTATAATGCCTGGACAACCTCCTATTATTCTAGTACAACACTTTCTGACAACAAAGACGTCACTAAGCTCCTGGATTCATCTGGTACTTCCAGACAGCGGCTCTTCACAATGGATGAGCTGCTTTCTCCGCACGCGTGTGCGGGTCTGTTAAATATGGATAACGGACGCCTTTGTCCGAGCGAGCTATTATGGCGGCGCCCCATGTCAGTACCAAGTACTCGACGCGGAAAGTCTTCGACTTTTCTTACAAGAGCAAAGTAGCCGGTTGAGTTTCTATTCCGCCTCGTTTGCCAGACAAAATAGAAGTTAACTCACACACGCGGCGCGAGACAGAGAGAGAGTATTATGATGCTTAGAACAACTATACAGCAAATAAGCTGTGACATAATAATGACTTCCCAAGGGTTTAAGCAAGCAGGTTAAGCGTGTGACAGTTTCTGAAGCAAAGAAATGAAAGAAGAGTATTTCTGTTTTGCTTTTGGCTTGAATTCAAAATAATGGTTTAGAGTATTTGCCTAAATAGGTTTAAGTGTGATAAACAGCAAGATTTGTTTTTTTACCTCCGGACATTTTATTAATATTTTATCCCCACGTGTTTCTTTTAATGTCCACGTTTTTGTATTAGTCATTTCGATTGCATGGTAGATTGGTTCGATTCTTGACACCCGACACACTCCAAATATAAAATAAATCTAATGTTTTACTTATGTTGCAACGTACTTTCTTACATTTGTTCCAATTAACCATACCCCATTTTCAACCCACAAACGCGATAATAAGTACCGTACTCATTTCTCATCGAAGGCGAGGGGGGAGCCTGGTTAGAATGGTTGCCTTTGCATATGCATTCCAATGCATGAAGGAAACTAGGATGATCAGCAAGGGACGAAGTTTTAGACCTTTTGAGCTGAGGCGAAAGAGGAGGCATGTCTTCCCCTTTCCTGGGCAGGCCACCACATTACTGGTTTGCCATTGCCTCCCACTCTACAAAGTACAGCAAGGGTGTTCATGAGGGTTGAATGGTAATGATGAAGAAAAACGATTATGGGTGGGATGATGCTCGTGATGTGATACATCAGATACGCGTGTTAAGTCCGGGAGAAGCCAACCATGCCACAATCACATGGTAAAAATACTGTTGCCTCCAACATACCGCGGCTCCAAACTCACAGTCTGGACCTTCATTATGACACTCGCCCACCGAAGCCGTCACGTGCTTCATAAACGATGCAATATGATCATTCTTCAATAAACAAATCCGTGATAAAGCAAGTATTAGTTCTCTGTACTTCGACTTTAACATCCTTTAGACATACAGCTCTAGAAGAAGGAAAAGTAGAATAACAATTTTAAAAAGCATTTCATGTTCTGTATTAAGATGAAGTTCATACTCAGTATCTCAGAAACATTTGCAATTGAAAATTAACGTGAGCTGCACGTTCACAATTTACAAGCACTCCACACGGACGTCACAGTTCCTGAAGGGCCCTTGTGAACGGAAGGCCAATTGGCCTCCTTCATCCGCCTAACGGAGGAAATTCGTGGACGCCGGTGACCTAAGGTACAGTGGCTGCAGCTGTATATGCCACCGGTTGCAAAGGACACGACTTCCAATTAGACAAAACCCGCTAGTAACGATGAATCAAAAAGACACACTCTAGGGACCTAAAGCCAATAAAATTAATAATTATGTTTGAACTTCTACCCTTTTGTCAAATTTTATTAATTGAATTTTTTTAAAATTTTTTAAATATTAGATTGCACATCTTCAAACTTCAAAACCTTCCTACACTGATGAAAAACCCATTGAAAGTTGAAACGTCATACTTCTTTTATTAGTTCAACTGGTCAAACTTCATTATATAAAAGTACTACTTTAACAGACATAAACATTTCTTTAACGGCATGAATAAATGAGACACTTGAGAGAAATACGACTATATTTACTGTTCACAAGTAAACAAGAACAATCTCGGTACAGAACAGAAGACAACTTTGAAAACAAATTAAAATTATTATTGCTTTCCGGGGTGGCCAACGGAATTTTAACATACCGTACATTCACTTGGTCGTGAAGATTAACAGTACAATACCAGAAATATCTCTGAAAAATTACTTTAATAAGTTGTACCAGTTAAATTGACATACTAAGTACTTTTAAAGTGACAAAGAACGAATTTTAGTCTCCGTTCACAGTAAAAGGAAGTAAATTTCATATTTAGAGAAAGTATTGTTATAACCATTATTAATAACATTATTAATTAATTATATGTTCGGTTATTTATTTATTTATTTATTATACGTCAAAAACAGTTTAAAACTGTGTGTGACGTACTATGGGTATTAATTATGTATTAATACATTGAATACATAATTAATAAAGTATTAATTATTAATACATTATTAATAAACATTAATTTCAACATTATAATAATTTCAGCTTGTGGCATCAAAAGTGAGTACCAAAAGGCCAACATCCGGTATGAGTAGAAGCTTGGACCGGAGTACCGATATACGGTCGTATCGACCAGTTTGACTACTCAGTGCCTCTGACCTACCTCACAGAAGCCTCGATCGCTTGTCGCCCCGACGCGCGCATCGGGGAGTTTGCTTTGTGCTCAAAATGTGCAAGATACATTTTTTTGGCTTTGCTTTTGCCTTTAAAAGGCAACAGAAGGCATTGCGGAGTGGATCAAAGAAGCCCACGTTAACACGCGTGCGTAGGCGAGCAGTAGGCACACACCTTGAGGGGACACAGAGACACGTTTCTTTTACTTGGACCGGGAGCGGTGGCTCAGTGCATCAACTGATGTCACTGCACTGCCTCTGACCGGGAGGTCCTAGGTTCGAGTCCTGACGGCGGCAGGATTTTCGACACTAGCTTGTCAGCTGCCGCAACTGCACGCAAGGCCGCAACTGCACTCGCCGCCCGCGGGAGAGGAAACGCACGACCTCAAAGTGTCCGATCCGAAGAGATGCAAGCATTTCGACACATCGAGACCGGGAGAGGTGACTCAGGGCATCGACTGATGCCACTGCAGGGCCTCTGACCCGGAGGTCCTAGTTTCGGTGGCAGGATTTTCGACACTAGCTACTAGCTACGTCAAATTCAGTCGCTGTCTGGAGAAGATTTCTAGTGGCCGGCTGCTCTGATCGGTAGTTTTCCTTGGTTCCTCCCATAAGCAACAGGCGAGTGACGGAGCAGTACCCTAACAAACGGGCCACGAACCGCGCGATCTTTCCTTCCTTTTCCTTGTCCTGTTACACACAGTCACACTAACATGCATTACACTACCACACATGCCGAGAGACCAGTCGGGGACTTAGAATTTGACCCGGCTGGGGCGGTGCCCAGCTCTTGAGAGATACCCTTTCTCAATTCCGACCCGGCTGCCTCTCGTGTGTACCCGCAACTTCGGTGTGTAGTATTATAGTTGTTGCTCAGGGATTGAAATGATGATGCTGAAAAGCATTCCCAAAAATCTCGGTTTTGTGGTTTTCTCGTCATTGGAATATTTCGAAATATTTATTCTTTTCAAGCATCTTCTTTCCTTTGGGTTATGTAAACACTCATGTACTTTCCAATTGCATTACTTCAATACTTATAACAAAAACAATATCAACGTAATATAACTTACTTTAAGTTATTTGTATTTTCATTAATGTAGAGAATACATTATCTGACTGAAATTCAAGGAAACCAAAGGATTCAAGAATGAAATTCATGTATTTCTACGAATTTTTATTCATTGTTTTCGTTCATCAGATTTCTTTCTAACAACACTAAATATTTTCATTATTGTAGATATTTTCAAACGTACTACACAGAGTAAGTTCGCTATTTTACAAATAAAAAAGATACTAAAATTTTAAAGATTTGAATGGAGGTTCGCATTCGAGACCACTTGGAATTCGTCCCATTTTTTAAATTTATGATGCCACACAATACAATAATTAAAAAAAGAAAACAATAAAGAAAGAATCTCAATCGCCGAACACGGCACGATGTGTGCACTGAATAGAATAGAGCGTGACACTGAATTATGCATATCTCACGGAGACCCCGATACCCAGATGGCGCGTGCTCCAGCTGGCAGCTCCCAGGGGATCAGGCGGCGAGCCGAGCCGCGCGGCGCAGGGCCGGGTCGCGGCCCAACCGCTGCTGGCGCCAGGGCGGCAACGCGGAACGAACGCCAAACAGCCTGGAGACGCGACGAAGCATGTCATTGAAAGCGGCCGCAGGTAGGGCAACATTCTAGGAGTTCGCTTCCTCAGAGTTGCACGTTTCTTCTTCCCAAGGCACTCAAATCCAATTCCGGTCTTGGCCTCATCACTTCTAAGTACTAGCAGTACTCACGGAACCTTTCGAGGTCTTTGAGGACGGAGCATATGAAGGACGAGGAATCAGACAAGTTTAGGTGGCTCGTCAATTTATGTAACTGCAAGTATTTGATTGGGAGGTTCTAGAGTTCGAGTCCCGACGTTGACCGGATTTTCGACACTAGCTAGAAAGCTAGGCCGAGTTCAGCCACTGTCTGGAAGACAATTCTAGCGACCGGCTGCTTGGTAGTTTTCCGTGGTTTCTCCGATCAAACCAGGTGAGTGTCCGAGCAGTATCCTAACTAACGGGCCACGGGCCGCGCGCGATCTTTTCTTCTCCTTCCCTGCCCTATCCTCACCCCCTTACTTACACACACTTACACTTGCATGCACTACGTTACTACAGATGCCGGAAGTAGGCCAGTTGCGAGCTTAGAGCTTGCCTTGACTGGGGCTGTGTCCCGTTGGTGGGAGAAACACCGCTATCCGATGTGTAGGTCGGCGCCAGAACTCTCCATTCTCATAACTGTTGAATACATTCCTATATCTTTTACCACTATTATTGCAGCTATCTTGTTTTTTGTCTTTAATTCATAAAGGCCCATGCGACCGTTTTACCTTAATATAAATGTCCGTCGTGTTCAAGAGAAGAAAATTAACAGAGAAATGTTTAAAATATCGGAAAGTCCGTTAATGGAGGAAGAAATGCAAATTTATTTTCGACCGAAAATTTCCACGATACAAATTTTATTCACACACATATGATTCAAACTGATATTTTAATTTTTAAATAAATCCCACAAATTACTATTTTGGAAGGAATAAGGATTCTGTTTTTTATTTGTTAATTATGTATTAAGAATTGATCACATTTACATGTTAAATGAGCCGAAGCAAATTAATAATAAAATATTCTTTATGCATAACCATACCGAAATACTGTTTAAGTAAAGCAGTATTAAATACATCAATATTCAAACATCTGAAGCATCTTAGGTACCTGGAGTTCGAGAAAGTAAACGTCCATTATGTTCCAGACTTTCTAGGCCAGCAGAGGCAGCGAGAACAAGAACGCCAGTACACCCAACTTGAGAAACTCCAGTGAATGTAATCTTAGGAATATTCAGCCGGATGCAGTGCATTCTCCAATGAATCAAAAAGCAACATTGGAAATTTCTACCTTCACTAACCGGCCAACTTTTGATGGACAACTTCTCCTTTCTATATACTCGTTCCTTCGTACCTTCTTTATACTCGTACCTCGACTCTGACCGGGAGGCCCTAGGTTCGAGTCCTGATGGCGGCAGGATTTTCGACACTAGCTTTTCAGCTAGGTCGAATTCAGCCGCTGTCTGGAGAAGAATTCTAGCGGCCGGTTACTGTGATCTGCAGTTTTCCGTGGTTTCTCCGATCAACACCAGGCGAATGCCAGTGCAGTACTCTACCAAACGGGCCACGGAACGCGCGCGATCTGTCCTTCCTCTTCCTTGTCCTATCCTGTCTCCTTATACACACACACACACACACACACACACACACACACACACTTACACTAACATGCACTACACTACTCTAGAGGCTTCTTTGATCGGCAGTTTTGCATAGTTTATCCGAACAATCAAATGTCGGAGCAGTATCGAAACAAATGGGACACGGAATGCGCGCGATTAATCTCTCTTCCTTGCCTCTTCCTCTCCCCTTACATACATTCATTTACACTTAAGTGCACTAGGCAATCACACATGTCGGGAGCTTAGACCTTGTCCCAGATGGAGCGGGGTCCCACTGGAGAGAGATACGCGAAAAGGGAAATTTCTCGCAATTCGATGTGTAGGTTGGCGCCGGATATGACCAGCCAATGGGGGAAGAACACCGCCAACTCCTGGGCTAAAAGTCATTAATCTAATAGAATTAACGGTCACGGCTATTGAGGTGCCCAGAAACAATCGAATGAAACAAATTTTAAAATGAATTAAAGCACGCATTTCAAGTGGGGAAAACTTTTGTTAGAAGTATTCCCTATATTGAATTAACTAGAAACAACTACATCGCAGGGGCGATTCTACATGATCAAGCATTCACACAAAAGATGATGAGCGATATATTGCTTTCGAAATTTAGAAAATGAAAAAAAAAATATTGAAAATAAAAATTTGACCATTAAAAAAAACTCAAAAAGGCAGACGGACGGATGTTTTGGAAAAAGCAAATACGTTTTTGGTATCAGGGACGCCAAAACTTATTTCCGTTGAAATCTCGAAATCGATTTTCCGCATCATTACATCTTTCTCTATACCACTCCGTGTACTACTCCGTATACACACGTACATATACTACTCCGTATACACGTACGTATACGCGACAGTAAGCAATGTCACGTATGCCCTCCGTAGACCGAGCCGATGCACCAGTACGACGCGGCAGCGCTGGTCCTGGAAGATGGCGGCGGCGGCAGCAGCCGGTTCCGCTTAACGGCGGCGGAGGTGCAGCGGCGCAGGCGGCGCGGGGCCCTCAGAACCTGCCGCGCTCAGCACCGTTAAAACTATATGGGTCAACAGGAGTCGTTTGAAGGAGCCCCGCGGCGCGGTGGCAGGCCGGGCTGAAAGCGCTGCTGAACCAGAGTCCCCGAGTGCAGCCGCGGCGGGCGCCGCGCCAGGTCGGGGCACTCAGCCGGCGTGGCCTCCGCCAGAGCGGATTGCACTTTTAACTTGGAAGCGCTCGGGTCAGCGGTGGAGAGAGCGATGCGAAGGAGAGGGTTCAACATCGCGCGCCGTGTGTCGACCTGGTGCAAAGGGATGGGGGAAAAAGAAAAAAAAAAAGACGTTTCTAAAACATCGATATTTTCTAGCAGAGACCTCGATATTATAACATCGATGTTTTGATTTCGATGTTTAAAAAAATATATGATATAATATAAATATGTGATATGATATAAAAGTCATGATATAAATAAAATTTCCAGTATCTACTTTAGTTGTACATTTATCGAAATGAACAGCCATGGGCAACTACTCTCCCTATTGTTGGCGGTTCTCCAGTATTGTTACCTTTTTCTATAATTTCCTACGTGGTAATATCATTAAACTGCAATTTGAACCTGGACTACAAAGAACATTAATTATAAAATTAACATAGTCAAAATATACTTTGAACTAATATTGACGTGTTAAGAATCACATTAGAACCAGGACAATTTACTTGGAAGTGTTTCATAATATTTAAAACATCAATATTTTAAACACGGATGTGTTTGTCGATGTTTTCACCGACATCGAAAATCTTTAGGTGATGTATCGAAGCATCGATATATTGATGTTTTGCTGAACTTCGCCACCACTACCTGTGCAAGCCTATCAACATACGAGTACGTAACGTAACGTGGTCCACCTACAGTCGTTAGTTTCGTTCGGGGTTTTTAAGGTGGTGAGAGGAAATATTTGATAATGCTCCGTTTGCAATAGCTACGAAGTATAAATTTTGGAACATTATTTTCAATATGCGTTTCAGTATGTAATCAATATTTCTTGTTCAGGTCCTAATTCTACATTGTTCAACTTAGTCACTCATCGAATACTTTCTTGGTCACCGAAAAGTGCATCAGCAAAATGTTATTTCAGACATGTGGCGAATGACATATCTGATCCTGCGCGGACCAGTTACAATTCATTTCCCACTCTCGAATATCTTCCTAATCTTTTACAGGTTACTAACGGAACGAACTGTGTTCACTTGAAGTGGAGGGAATCAAGTATTGAGCATGTTCTTTCAGCTTAAGTTTCAACCTGATTGGCCGTTGGTAATGGAATCCTAATTTTGTTAGCAAGAAGCAAGAATTTTGCAAAGTAATGTATAAGTATCACCGGTTTTATTTCAGAAGAGGCATCGTAATTATAATTCTTGAAGGAGAAAAAATTCACCGACAACAGCTTGTATAAACTCTCAATATACGTCATTAGGGACAAAAAAACTGTTCTAGAAAAGGAGGTTCTGAGAATATTTCAATGATTCACGAAAAATGGAAATAGAGTTTATCTAAGAATAACTTTTTACAATTTCAGAGCATATCAAACACTCTACTATATTCGTCACATGAGATCTTACTTCGCATAAATGAACTTCAATTACGCATTCGCTTTGAGACCACAATTTTATACTCCACGACATCGTATTTCAAACATCAGAAGATCGAAGTTTATTTCAGGGTAAGTTTTGAACAATATGAAATCCATCGTACCGTATAAATCCATCAAGTCGTTATCGAGGAGAAACCAGCTGCAGCGAAGAAATGACACGGTCGAGTACTGTTCCTGTACGGTTCACCGTTTGGGTCAGGAAAAGTGACCGGTTCGAACCCCGGTGCTGCCGGCTCGCCAGGCCCCCAGACAGGCTGGGCTCTCAGTCAAGCGTTTCTCCACCTACTTCCATGCCGGAATCGTCTTCGAATCGCAGTGCAGGAGGTTTTGCAGTAGCGTGCACGGAAGAAAAAATTACATTTTAACATTCGGTATATTGAATTACATTCTTCCTGAAAACGCGTATTTCTTTCCTTTTCTGAAAACTTCGTATTTTATAAAGTATAATTGTAGAAAAAACGTATTTGCGTACGTATTAAATAAAAGAAAGAAAACGCGTGAACATCTCATTGTCTATGAGTTATTTCGAAAGTATCAATATATATTGAATACAACAGAAGATTTACAAGATTGTTAATTTAACTACTAAAAACGTTAAGTTAATATTTAAAATTTCTTAACTGCCTGACGCAAAAGAAAATGGGTTGTAGTTCAAAGTGGACGGGTCGCTTTTGCTGGTGAAACACACCGAAAACCCAAGCAGTTCTCGATTTAAACATAAAATTACATACTCCAATTGGGGTCAATAATGACAAAAACAAGAAGTGAAATTCAAAAACCTGGAATGTGAACTTTGCTGAAACATGAATCAATAATGGACTTCACGCGTATCACCTACCAGCTTACAGCGAGAGTGAGTGCGCAATGATTAACAAATTTCCAGCATCTGTGTTAAATGCTGTGTCATTGGCTTGAGAAGAGACTTGGCACATCGATGCACACACTTACCACGAGGAAGCTAGCCAAACGCGTGTGGAGGGAGATTTCTCTTAGCGACACATGAAAGTCACGTAACAGCTTGGGCTAGCGCGATGCACGAGGCGCGGCGAGAGGGGGCACAAGTGAGGTGTCAACGCGACGTGAGGGGAAGAGGCGAAGTGAGGGGTTTGAGGAAAGAAATGAGGGATGCAGGGCGAGGCGAAATTGACTGATTATTTTGTATATTCGGGTGCATAAATTGATCGTCTCCTTCATAGATATTGCAAGCTAGAGAGTTGATAAAGAGTATAGAGTTGCGACTCTCACTCGCAACCAATATTTATAAATGTCTAAAGAAAGAGAAATTCACGAAGGCGTGACGAATTTCACTTGACCTTAAAAATATGAAGGATTTGTTCTAAAAAAACGCACATAGGTATTCATATCACATGCAACACGCAACACTCGGCAGCATTTTTTTATCTATATCTTTAAATAACTCTTCAACGAAGCGTTCTGGGGCATTAAAAACTAAAATTTAGAGGCCGAAGGCCTCAAAAATCGTATCTCACACCGTAGTCTACAGGATGATAATTTCATACACATTCTATTACATTTTTGCTGGTCCGATGCTTCTCGATTCTACCCCATCTGTCCAGAGCCTGTAAAATCTGTAACTTTATGTGAAATTGAACTAATTACTTGATATTCTGCCCTCGCTGTTTAGCTCTTTGGTGAGCGTCCTCGCTTTCCCTACCGCGACCCCGGGTTCGACTCCCAGTCGGGCAAGATCATAATGTGCGGTTTCATTGCAATGTCCGAGTATATGTTGCAGCGAGACAATGAGAAAATTCACTTCTCAGGTTGAGAAGACCAGAATCCGGCGTGGGCATGTCTTCGTGCTAACCACGTCTCCCATACCTCATGGCCGCGCAGCCGGAACACTGCTGGCAGGCCATGGCCCGAACACGGGCTGATTAAATCCGATGCTGTTTTACACCGATATTTTCCGCACGATGTTTTTACTTCCTAGCCTTAAGAAGTTTTCCGTAAGAAGAGAAAGTTATGTAATCGTGCGCCAGACAACTGCGAATAATTTCATTAGTTTTCCCAATAAAATCTTAATTATAAATGAATAATTACAACCGTAGTGAAATCAAAAATTCTCCGTCGCACGAAAGTAAATTTTAGAGGTTACTAAACCACTTTCAGGGGCAATATTAATACCGATGGTTCAATTATTATTACTAATACTATTACTATTATTACTATTACTATTATTACTATTATTATTATTACTATTATTACCATTATTACCATTATTACCATTATTACCATTATTACCATTATTACTATTATTACCATTATTACTATTATTACCATTATTATATTATTACATTATTACTATTATCCATATTATTATTATCATTATTATTATTTATTAACATGGATGTTCCGTGGTCGTCGTCGCACCCCGCACGCGAGAGAGGCGCTGCGCCGAGCAGCACCCGCGTCGCGAGGCGGGGCGCGGGGCGCTGGCGCGAGGCGCTTATCGGCGGCCACGCGGAAGACGGCGCGCGACGGAAGCGGCGCGCGCCGCCTCGCACCTGCGGCTCCGGAAGCGCGATTGTTTTCCGGAAGTGCGCTTCCCGCCGCCGCCCAGTGAAAAGCGGCGCCGTGAGCGAGCGAGCGCGCGCCGGCCACGCGCGACGAACAGCGCCGCGCGCACGCACGCGCGCACGAATGAATGCTCGGAGAGCGACCAACAGCCACAATGGAAATAATAATATCGATAATAACAATAGTTAATTAATAGTTAAGAAACAATATAATAACAGCAACAATAACAATAATATAATAACAATAACAATAATAATAATATAATAACAATAATGTAATAACAATAACAATAATAATATAATAACAATATAATAACAATAATTAATAACAATAACAATAATATAATAACAATAACAATAATAATAATAAATAACAATAACAACAACAACAGCCTCTGACCGGGAGGTCCTAAGTTCGAGTCCTGACGGCGGCATGATTTTCGACACTAGCTTTTCAGCTAGGTCGAATTCAGTCGATGTCTGAAGGAGAATTCTAGCGGGCGGCTGCTCTGATCGGTAGTTTTCCGTGGTTCTCCGATCAACACCAGGCGAATGCCGGAGCAGTAACCTACCAAACGGGCTACGGACCGCGCACGATCTTTCCTTCCTCTTCCTTGTCCATCCTCTCCCCTTACACACACACACTTACACGAACTTGCACTACACTACCACATATTCCCGGAGACCGGTCGGGAACTGAGAGCTAGTCCCGGCTGGGCGGTGCCCCGCTGGTGGGAGAGTCCTGGTTTGGGGGAAACCCCGCTAACCGACGGTAGGTCGGTGCCGGGTCTCGCCATCCAGCGGGGGAAGATCACTGCCATCTCCCGAGGAAAAAACGTGCACTACACTAACGGGACTAAGGACCAAAGGAGTTTACGCGCCCGGAAACACGAAAATCAATCAATCAATCAATCAATAACAACAACAACAACAACAACAACAACAACAACAACAACAACCGAGGAAGTGCAAGAGATCGCGAAGTAGTTAAAACTGACTGACAAGCATTTGCATTATATTCAGAAAGCTTTGCTTTAAATCGAGAAAGCTGCATTATTGGGAACAGCTAATACAGTCCGTATATTCTTAAGTCTGATTTGACGGATATATAAAACCAAACATAGCCATGTTCCATTTCACGTACTAACCATTGTTGTCTTGGGTGTTTTTGTCAACCCTGACATCAGTGTATATCCACAGAAAATGCGAAATAACAACATCAACAACAACAACAACAAAACAACAATAATAATAATGCAGCATATCCATACTGATCGTATGATAATATAACATAATATATAATGATGATCAAACAAATTCATACTGATCGCATGATAGAAACAAAGAGGATTTGTTATTTGGGATTTGGCGAACAAATCGTTTCTTATTTGTTCATGTTGTATAGCAAGCAACCATTGATGAAGCAGAAGGGGTAGAATCAAATACGACTCCCTGGTTACAGAATACAATAATAATAATAATAATAATAATAATAATTATAATAATAATAATAATAATAATAATTATAATAATTATAATAATTATAATAATTATAATAATTATAATAATTATAATAATAATAATTATAATAATAATAATTATAATAATAATAATTATAATAATAATAATTATAATAATAATAATTATAATAATAATAATTATAATAATAATAATTATAATAATAATAATTATAATAATAATAATTATAATAATAATAATAATAATAATAATAATTATAATAATAATAATTATAATAATAATAATTAAATAATAATTATAATAATAATAATTATAATAATAATAATAATAATAATTATAATAATAATAATTATAATAATAATAATTATAATAATAATCATAAATTATTGCCATGTTGAAACCAAATAATATCTTCATAGAAAAATCCGACACTTGCAAATGTTGCATACTTGGAAACGACTGAAAATTCCAGGGAGACGATCGCATTTTTCGCATTATCCCGTAATTTGAACTGAAGCATGTCGTACTGACCAATATACCCTACATTGGAGGTAGTGAAGTTGAAAAAGAGCGTTTCTAAATTCTAAAATTCCGTTTCCAAACGGGCAGAACGTGTGCCAACACGTAGTGTGCAGCGCTGCGCAGTGGGGCCTGATGTCCCACGCGACGCACGCAGCGCGAAGGTTGTACAGGCGAGTGAGGGAGGGGAAGGGGTAGGGGCATGGGGAGGGGCGAGTCTGAGCCAATGCATCGTTGCGTCACCGCCCACATGCGTTTAACGGGGGGGAAGGGGGAGGATCAGGAAGTGTCGGGACAGGGCGAGGCGAGATGGGGCTGGACGGGACGAGGGGAGATGGGGTGCGGCGGGGAGGGGCCGGGGGGGGGGGGGCGGGCGGAGTGGAGGTGTTGGAAGCTGAGATGGGATAATTGTCGTGCGCAGCCTAAAACAAGAGAGGGAGGGGCAATCACCTCTCTGGACCCCTATCTTAAGCTTTTTCATTTATCCTTGCCATATTTTACTACAAAATAAATAAAACATACTGCAATAATAATAAAATTATAACTTAACGAAACACTTAATGAATACATTTTATGTTGAACCATTTAGAGTTGCCACTTAGCTTGGGAGAGCATCTTCCTAAATTGTCAGGTTAAATAAGGGAAAAAAACACGTAATGAACAAATTAACGGGAATAAAATGTTTTATTACAAACTGCTGCGCGGCCTCTATCAATTTTTCGAGGTGGACCACGCCCCCTCCCTGATGCCCATTATGCGCACGCCTATTGATAGAATGTCTGGTCCACCGGCGAAGCGGTACCCCCCCCCCGACCGCAGACAGTGAAAGCCACCATCACCGCAGCGACCTGCCGGCTGCCAGTCGTCGGTACCTGTAGGGGCCGGTGGCGCAATGCGATAGGATTGTATCGGTCTACGGCTCTTCCTGTTGTAAGGCACTCCATTCGGAAAAGCTGGCTGGTTTCTATCTCCGCAGTTTTCCCCTGGTTAGGGCATTCATTTTCTATTCATTATATTTGACAAATTTTTTCCGCTTTTCGAATACCCTCGTACAGAGGCCCTTTTTGAAAATTATAGTGATTATAGCCACTCTTTGTAAACTCTGAATAAATGCGATCCGAGACTTTTACACTACGATACTTCCAGAGGAGACAGAGTGAAAGAGATGCAAGTGAATAATGCAATAACTTCTTACAAGTCCATCATCTACATTCGGTCTAACTTTCTAGAGTAGCTTTTCCTCCATTGCATTTCTCTTCCAAAACCCTTGCAAAATGTATTTAATAATGTACAGAAGTCCAAAGTGGGCAGACGGAGAGCCATAATCCACGTTTACGACTGTAGCTGTTAAGCCTCTTTTTCTGGAGTTTTCTCCCTGTTGAATATTTACAAGTACCGGTCATGGCTGTAGGGTATATCCACCCGTGTTAGGAGGGGGGTCACTATGTCACGTTGTCGTAAGTTGGCCGAAATAAAGCAAACAAAACATACATACAAGGAAAAAGTTACTAAAAGCCAATGGCGTTCCGGAGTGTTCCGATACTTCGGCACATTTATAAAGGAGATATTATTCGTATCTCGATTGACTGATTGGTTGATTATTTCGTGTTTCCGGACAAGTGAACTTCTATGGTCCATAGTTACGTGAGTGTGTACGGTAGTCCCGTGAGTGTTTTATCACGAAAGGTGCCAGTATTTTTTCCAAGCTGGATGGCGAGATCAGTCGCCGTCCTACACAGTGGTTTGCGGTGTTTTCACCATCCAGGTATCTCCCAACTGCTGAACAAACGCCCCAGTTGAGACAAGACCTAAGCATCAGACTGGTCTTATGATGTGTGTGGTAGTGTAGAGCGTGTAAATGTGTGCAAGTAAGGGGTGAGATTGATTGATTCTTAGTGATTCCGGATGCGTCAACTAATGAGGTCGTTAGTCCCGTAAGTGTAGTGTATGTTTTTTCGTCGGGAGATGGCGATGATCTTCCCCCACTTGATGGCGAAATCCGGCGGCGACCTACCGTCAACTACTGGGGTTTCCCCAACCACGTATCTCCCATCAGCGGGGCGCCGCCCCAGCCAGGACAAGTTCTAAGACCCCGATCGGTCTCCCGGAATGTGTGGTAGTGTAGTGCATGTAAATGTGCGTGTAAGGGGGTGAGGATAGGGCAAAGAAAGAGGAAGGAAAGATCGCGCGTGATGCGTAGCCCGTTTGTTAGGGCTCCGGCATTCACCTGGTGTTCGAAGAAACCACGGAAAACTACCGAACAGAGCAGCCAGCCGTTAGAATTCTCCTCGAGACAGCGACTGAATTCGACCTAGCTGAAAAGCTGGTGCCGAAAATCCTGCCGCGTCGGGACTCGAATCTAGAACGTCGCGGTTAGAGGCACTGCAGTGACATCAACTGATGCACTGAGCCACCGCTCCCGGTGTAAGGAGTTAGAATAGGAAAAGGAAGAGGAAGGAAAGATCGCGCGCGGTCTGTGAGACTTTTGGTAGGATACTGTTCCAGACATTCGCCTGGTATTAATCGGAGAAAAGACGATAAAGTACCGATCAGAGCAGTCGGCCCCTAGGATTCCCCTCCAGACCGCTTGAATTCGACGCACCTGTCTAGCTTGTGACGAAAATTCTGAACCGTCGGGACTCGAACCCAACGACCTCCCGGTCAGATGCACTGCATTTGAATCTCGAATAGCTAAGAGAGGATAATCCAGTAATTGGCGAAAATCACAGTAACCTACGAATGCTGTATTTATTTAGTCCAAGATTTACAACCAATCTTGAAATTCCGAGCTGGAAATTATTTGTAAATGGTGGAGCTCAGACAACGTTGATGATAACTATTCCCATACAAAATATAGTATTCACCGATCTTTCACACGGATTTGTAAAATATTCACGTAATGTTTAATACCAGTGTAGCAAATCACGATTAAAACCGTACTATAGATTCCACACGAGCAAATTATTATCCTAACTGACTTGGTTAATACAAGAGTAATATCTCATATCAACATTTGCTTCCCAATCTTCATTTTGTACGAAATATGCAATGGTGCCTCGTTAAACGCACGTCAATGCAAATCAGATCACTTTCTAGAACCACAAGCTCTAGATAACTGCGCGCGAACCCCCGTCGACGGGAAGAGTGAAATCGCACACTGGGTCAACAGCCCCACATTGCACCTGTTGCTCCTCCATTCCACATCCACTGCAAGCGATCGCCGCGGCGGCCCGGCCAACACAACCCAATCGATTTATTCGTTTCCGAACCCCACGTTCAGCGCGCAATGAAACCTTATATTACCACAAAAACTGTTTACACAACCATCCAGGCGCCGTTATTCGATTCTACGACTGAGGGCGCAGGATCGAATGAAATCGGGAGCATAATGGCGATCAGCTGCGAGCGGCTTCCGGCGGGAATGCCGTGGGGCCATTGTGAGAGGATTGGACGCCGCGCTCAGCAGGGCCCGTGAACAAGCGGGCGTGGGTGTGCCCACCGCGCCCACGGCGCTAAACGACAGAGATTAGACCCTGGGACGATGTGGAAAAAAGGGGGAAAATAAAACGCGGCCGATGACGGGAACGAATCGGGCGTGAAAGCGATTTCCGGGGAATTCAGTCCGAGTCTCTCTCCCGCACCTCTCTTTCTCTCTCCCTTCCCTCTCTTTATCTCCCTCTCTCTCTTTCTGCAGCCCAAGTTGAGCCCAGGTCGGGGCCAGGCACTACACCGACACCCGATTCTCGCAGTTCCACGATATCGTAAGCCATAGGAATGATAGAGCCGTAGCTGTCTCGGCTCGAAGGGTAGCGGGTTCGAATCCCGCCTCGGACATAGATGTTTGTGTGTGTCCGTGTTGTCCTAACGTGTCCATCCTACAGCCCCCCTACAGTTAAAGCAATCACAGTGGCCGCTATACGACCAAGTTGTTAAAAAGCGAACTGAAAAAATAAAATAAACATCCATATTTACACACAAATACTCGATCTGCGCAAACGCCCTCATTAATTATGACGCGGAGCGCCTTGCAATGCACGGTGGTTGGGGTAGGTGAAAGGGGGCCATGACGGCGACGGCTTTAAAAAAACTTTAAGAGGTTTCTTATTTTTAATTAGGGGAAACGATTCTTTAATTTAATATCAGGTAGTAAATATTTAATTTATCAACTTCCTTCAATTAGTATATATTAAGCACTTCTAAAATAAAACCTCTCAACTAAGTTGTTTTATCCTCGCTCCTCCCTCACGCTTGGCGTCACCTTTGTGTCGCGTAGTCAAGGGGTAATGAGAATGCAACAGATGACAGAATGAATTCCAAGGGGCTCTGATGAAAGTGAAGGGTCAATTGCAATCAACTTGAAACAGTAGAATCTAATTGACTCGAATATCGATGAATACAAGTCTTTAACATTTAAGCAGTTCTTTAACCGTTCTTCTATTGCTAAGTACAGTAAATTCATAACCCAAACACATCGTATGTGTTCTAAGGTCACACGTTATCTACATTATCTTTTTGATCCCTTTAGATTTGTGATAGTTTTCAAAGTAAATTGTTCACAACAACAATTTAAAATATATATTTATGGGACATTTGAACGAGACATTTTAACTACATTTAACATTAAGAAATCAGCAAATAAAAATGAAACACACGAAATGAAAACTTAGCATTTACACTTTTTCATTTTGCTTTATTTTTTGTTTGTCATGTGCAATTAAATATTAGTTCACATCACAGGTATACTCCAGGACCATTCTCTCTCTCTCTCTGTCTTGATTTAAAAACTCGGCAACCAACCAAACCAGCGGTTAAAACCCTCCTGGGAAAAGCAACAAAAAATGGCAGGAAGCCGGCGGTCGCTATTTCCCGGAGGGTGCCGCCCCCCTCCGGTTTTCGTGCAGCCTCGGCCCTCCGCGACCCTCACGCCCCACGGCGCCAGCCACGCCCCCATCCCTCCCCGCCTCTCCTCTCCACGCTCCGCTCCTTTCAGAGGACCTCGCTCCGTGTATCCCGCCTCGTTCCAGTCGACTCCTTCTGCCTCACCTCGACCCGACGTCCCCTCCCACCAGGACATGCCTCGCTCATGGACCCTTCGCACCTCTCCTATCCTATCACCCCGCTCCGCCACGCTGCATCCCGTTTCGTCCAGCCCCGCCCCACCCGGAAGCCACAACCGTCCCGCTCCACCCCCTCTTTCCACTCCTCCCCCTTGTATCCTATTCCATTCCCCATCCCGTGCCACTATCGCACCATCGGGAAGGGGCCCCGCTCCGCCTCCATCAGATGGCGAGGGGCGGTCGGGCGGTCGCGTGCAGAGGACGCGCCTTTCGCAAACCCAACGCCGCGCTGGCTGCGCGGCGCGAGGACGGGACCCCGATGGCGAAACGTCCGCGAACACCCTCACCCTCGCCCTCGCCCTCCCCCACCGCGATTCATTTGACCTGCCGCGCCGCGCACACGGAGGGTCGGTGGCAGCGCTCGCCCGCCACGCCCCTCCCCTCCCCCCACGTTAAATGCGCTTCACGCACGGAGACGAAACGCTGCGTATTTTTAACCCATTCTGCCAAGGGCGGAAAGTTATACTCTGGTACTATTCAATTGGCTAAATGAACTAACTGTACGATGAAAAAGATTTTCAAATTTTTTATCCTTTTATACGATAAAATAAAACGTACACAATATATAATTGGGTATATTTAGAGATAATTCTAAAATGAAAATATATATTTTTAGAACAAACGGGTGCCGAGACGAAAAGAACGAGAAGGTTTCGCAGTATGGCAATCACGATCCGAAGGGTAGAGTACCGCGAATTGTGAATAGCTTAAGATGTTCGGCAAGAAGCAAGGATACCAGTAAAATATGAAAATTATAAAACAATGATACAATATGTACAATTAATTAAATTAACTTTTATTTTATTTTTAAAAATAAAATATGTTAAGTCCGTCAGAAATACTATACTTTCAATGAACCAGCGTCAGAGTTATATAAACTGTTCCGGGAGGAATGAAATAGTAAATGCAGGACGACGAATTAAATGAATACAGCGAAGAATTTTTATTTGAAACAAGAGCTTTTCTGTCATTAATATTCATTAATACTTTGAACACATAAGCTCTCTTCGAAAAACAAACTTCGACTTTTTTCGTAGCTCAATCCGGCTTAACTTCCAAAAGACTGGCATTACCCACTTCTAAATTACGAAGCTCGAGTTTTTAAAGACTTTCTTGAATAAATCTCCAGCAGCTGTATGGATTCAACCTCTGGAGAAACAAGCAGATCTTAATAATTTCTTTTCTGGGCTCCCGTGTCTCTCTGAGTTTGAAACGTGAAATTCTGATCCATTGCTTGGCGTGGATGTCTACGCGGGACCGCCTCCAGAAGTTCGTCGGAGGTTTCCTGCAATTTCTCTTCGGCAAACGGAGGTGGTTGCTTCAGGGCGATATAACAGGTGAACTCAGAATTTTCACGGCAGGAAATAACAGCATTGATGGTGAATGGCGGTCTTTATTATTTACGTGCACACAAAAAAGCAAGAGCAATATTCTTCTGGAAGGTGATTCTACAGCCAACCGCAAACAGACGAGAACTTGCCGATAAACGCTCGGACGAATTCCTGTTCTCATCGTACAATATCTCCCGTAAAATATCTCTCGAACGTAGTGGGTAGTCCAGCCAAACAAAAGCTTGAACGTGATGGAGAAAGAAATCTGAATTGCTTGTAATGATAGTGGTGAACAACGATTGATCACGAAAATTGAGGTGCTGCAAACGCCAGTGGTCACTATCACTTCCCTTTACGCGGAGAAAGATTGTGATCACTTGGTACATTACCAGACCCAGAAAATGATCGTGAATGGCAAAGCACATCTGCTTTCGGGAATACTACATACGACTTCCCTGGTGAAACGTTTACTTTTAACGTCGCTTTTCAACATCTTTGGTTATATAGCGACCACTGGGATTTTTAAACTGTAGGGGAACTGCAGGGAGAATACGTAAGGAACACAATCACACACACACACAACATACAACACACACACAACATACACACACACACACACACTACACACACACACATACACACACAACATACACACACACACTACAACACACATACACACACACACACATACACACACACACACATACAACACACACCACATACACACACACACTACATACACACACACACACTACATACACACACACACACTACATACACACACACACTACAACACACACACACTACAACACACACACACATACATACACACACACACATACATACAACACACACATACATACACACACACATACATACACACACACACATACACACAACATACACACACACATACACACACACATACACACACAAACATCCATACCTGTGGCGGAATTCGAACAAGCGACCCTTCCAGCCGAGGCTGCTACGGCCCTTCAGCCTTAACCGATCTCGGCTATCCAGGCCGGCTTGTTGAACTGTTATTAAACATAGAAAATAGTCATGTGAAAGTCGAGAAAAATTTTGGAACAGGAAAACTGAAAATAGGAATGGAAACTAATTAGGCATTCGACTGTTAATTCAATTACCATTTTGCAGAAAAGAATCAAACCTGATTTTCCCGAAGTATTTTCATAATCTTTAATTATCTGAAAATAAAGTGTATTGTTCGAAGGATCGCAATTGTCAACGGAGTTGAAGTTTCATTAAATGAATTTACTATATTTGTTTTAGTGATAATCGTTGCCAACAACAAGATCCACTCACCCATTACGACTTTACGTCGAAATAATTTCTAGTGCTGTTCACGATGTACGTTAGCTTAAATGTTAAATGCATGTCTAGGTTTGAGATTCACCATTAAGTTTGTTTTTTTAAAACAAAGCAAATGTGTTTCGGAAACTTAGACTTTACACCCCTTCCGAACGCAGGCGCAAGGATAATTTGTTCGCCCTTTGAAAAACACTTTTCCCCAAAGCATTCACACGCGTCAACAAGCAAAGCAGGGTGTTGTGCGGAACATCCAAACACTTCATACTACGGCGGTCATCAAATCAGTTCAGCCTGCAGTACAAATAATGTACAGGTACAACAATGCGACACACCCAAATGATTTTATTCATTTTTTAAAATACAGTAAAGTACCTACTAGTTATTTTACGAATCATTTGAAGTGTATCTAATTGTAATTTAATATTAGAAAAACTATTACAATGTGATATGTATTAATTAAAATTTATTTACAATTTTCATAGACTTCATCATCAGCATTATCAAGGATGAAGTAAGCAAGATCGTTACAATACCACAATAAATAGGTAAAATTTTGGTATGTCTCCCCTATTTTTTTTTTTTTAACCGGGGTATCGAAAACTGGAATCTTCATTTTCATTTGTCCTCATTTTCAGGAGGATCCACTGCAAGTCATTCGTCACCACCCGTTGAAAACATTTGCGTCAGCTTTACACCGAACCTTCACGTTCATCTTGGCCGTGCTCGGAGGGGGCGCCACAAAACGCCGCCTTTTCCACGCGAGGGCAGCGCCAAACGAGGCGTCCGCCTTGAAAGCGCGGCGCGCGGCCCACAGCACCTCAAACGAACGAACGAACGAACGCGCTTCCGGATCGATGGCGGCGGGCGGCGGAACCGCACGGGGCACACCCCAGCGCCCTCCGCGGACGCAGTGGCCCGAACGAGGAATGCCGCAACGTAACATCCGTGCTTCGAAACTGTATGGTTCCTAAGATCACATTTCTTAGTGAAGTTAAAGTTTCATTAAATGAATTGATAATATATGCACCGTAGTTGCCAACAACAAAATCCACTCACCCGTTATAGACGGTTTAAAAACATCGATATTTCTCTATATTATGTTTACAATTAAAACATGGTGTGTGCTAGTCTCAAAATCATCATGTTTTTAAAATCAATGTCATAATTAAAAACTGATATTTGAAACTGTTTGGTAACCCCAACATTAAATATTCGCACTGAGTAGAATTTAATTTCGCGGTGACAAGCGTTTATTAACTGGTAATTAAGATTTGACCGAAAAAAAACGAAGTTAAAAATGCGTATAAAAAACTTTCAAAAACTGAGCCTGAAAGCCTGAGCGCTCAAGATTATCTCAGGGAGGGAGGTCAGAGATCCCTGAATTCGCCGCAGATTGGAACGCGAAGAAAGGGAGATTATGTACACATGTATAAACTGAGTGCTATCAGTTATTTCGTATTTTAACTTCACGAAATTTTCACTCTTGGCACTTGCTATCTTACTCAGCTGAGAACTAAACATTTTTACTTTGCTGACAACACAATTTCTTTCGTTTTATTTCATAATCTGATATCACAACACTGCAAATTGGGCACCTTCTGATGTTGCTTACATTGCGGCACCGACGTTACCACGTGCTCACGATCTGTCAATCACCTAACATATAACATAACTCTGAAATGTGGAATTTTTATGCCATAGACATCAAATACGCCAAATAAATCTTCGAAATAAGCAGCTAGGGAAACCCATTGAATTGGAACACGGAATTGCGCCATCCCGCAGACATACAATGTACTTATTTCAATTATTTCTCTCGCAAAATAGGGTGGATTATATCATGTGAAATTTTTTTAAATATGCTTCCCCTGAATTTTACCAAGAGCGTTTTAGAGGAAATGAAATTGCGCCATCCCGCAGACATACAATGACTATTCAATTATTTTCTCGCAAAATAGGGTGGATTATATTATGTGTGCAAAAAATATAACTTTTTTCTAGTATGTTCTCCGAATTTTATCAGAACGTTTTATAAGGAAATGAAATATTGTTTATTTTAATTGCATATTAAAGGGCATATTTCAGAATTTTTAGGTCATAAATATATATATTTTTCAAAGCATATTCCAAGATTTTTAGGGTATAAAAATCCTCTCCCTAATAATGAACTTAAGTCGTTCACTCCGTTTAATATGTATTATACCTATTTCCTCCTCCATCACACCTCAGTTTTCGACAAATGTCAGCGAGTTAGAATTAGGCGCAAACTATGAAAAGTGTGTCGAAATAAATTAAATCATCTACTAGCTCACCAACACACGAAACCAACAACACAAACCCAACCCAGCAACACCAACACACTCCGGACAAAACATCTCTCATGAAATACGTATACATACGTACATGTATTCTATCAAGAAATGGACGATCGCACGCACGCTAGTAATATAAACTAGGAAGGGACGTACGTACAAATACTGGCAAAGTTGCTTTCAGATTCGAAGTTGGGACCCTATTCAAATATGAAGACTTCTGATTGGTTGCAGAAATGTAGTGTCAGACCCGAAGTAATTTAATTAACAAAATCACAGTGCTAGTGGAGGCAAAGAGAGGCAACAATACGTTCGTTAACTAGAGAGAGACGAAAAACTGGTATCACACGAAACGAGTGGTTAAAGGAAGAGATTATATATTAGGCGATTTGTAAATATGTGATGGTTGGGAACTACCAGGGCGCCTGAAGAATAAAATGGAGCATGAAGAAAGATATAAATTCTAACTCTCAGAGTGGGTAATGAAGTGAAAGGAAAGGAAGATATAGTCCACATGTGAATATGAAATTGAGTGGGAGCATATGTTTGAGAAATGTAAGCACGATGTACAAAGGCATAAGAAAATAAAAACACTGAGGAGTGAAAGAGTTCCTGGGAAAGGGGGAAAGGATCGACTGAAGACGTTTTGGGGTAGAAAGTAAGTGTGCGATAAGGAGAAGTGTGAGGGGTGAGGAAGGAGGGGGGCGGGGAGGGAAGGTTGAATCACGTTAATAGGGGAAAACTCAAGAGTTGAGTTGGGAGGTTAATACAGGCAGATCCAGATTGTGAATGGTTAGGCGATTGTTCTCATCTGCGGCTTGCTGATAGAGAAATTTAGCCAGTAATAAGGAAGGTTGAATGGAGGAAGGAAGTATAACAAATGAGGCGAAGGAAGAGTCATAAGAGTGAGGCAAAAGAAGTGTTTGTGTTTGTGTGTGTGTGTGGGGGGGGGATACGGACATCAGTTGAGGAGGGGGAGAAAGGAATCGAAACCTCTCACGGCGAAGGAAAAATAGAAAAGACGGTTTACGAAGGGAAGATGATGGTAGGAAACTCAAGTAGAAATGAGAGAGAGAGAGAGAGAGATGAAAGGATATATGGGATTGAAGATATAGGAATTAGAATTACGGAGTGGGAATGTTAATGGTAGGTACCTGGACAAGTATTTTAAGGAAATATGAAAACTCAAGGGCTGGAGATAGACGAAGAGAGAGAAAGAGAAACAAACTGTTAAAGAATTCGTTGTACAGTCTTAAATTAGTGGAAACGTGTTCTGTTAGAGCTAATGTTTCTTGGAAGTAAATGACAAGATGTATATTTATAATTTGTGGAGTGCAATAAATTAAACTTCTATTGTGGAATTAGCTCTGGTGAAGTAGTGGCTGTCACATTTTTTATGAAAGTATAAAGGTGATATTCATGAAGCACGGTGACCTGTGGTTTCCCATTTCCTGGAGATACACGCAAGAGAGCCTGCGTTAGAAGTGAGCTGCAACTTCTATGAGTCGAGCGCCATTGGTGTGAGTGATGCATTGCATGGACGTGAAATAAAACAGCAGACAGAATCATTGGGTATAAGCACAAATTCAGTAATAAACATTGCAAACACATGCCTTCAGTTAGCTCCAACAATGCTTCTGCGCGTACGAGCGCGGCAATATGTGCCCGACGTGCCCCAAAATTAGTTCGGACGCTAAAATATTAATTATTGGGAAAGAGCCTCAAGAAGTTACAGTCCTTCGGCACTATTAGCATAAGGGGTGAAGATAAACATCATGGAATTACTTGCACATTGAAGGCTTACAATTGGATCAACGGGGTTTGACCGTAGAAACCAATTGCTACTAAGTGGTGAAACAATTCTAATGCACTCCGTGCACTATAACGAACCACATCGACAATCACAGTACAAATGTTTGATTCCACCGGGATTCAAAATCCAATGAGATCTTCCGTTAGCCAGACAGTAGCTCGACCGATTGATCTATGGCATATCTAAAGATTGCATTCTTGATAATTTAACAAACTGATAGCGATCAGCAACCTTGTGTGTATAGTGAGGTCTACATAACAAGGTACAATTGGTACTAAGGGTACAATTGGCCTGAAGGGTGAAGATGAACGAACTGAAATGACTCGCACATTGCAGACCTACAATCGGAACAGACGAAGTTTGTCTTTAGAAACTGCCAATATGGTTAGAATCTTCTGATCACTGTGGAGGATCAAATATTTGCGTTTCGTGAGAATCCACTTTCAGCTACAATTATTGATTTATTCCGTGATTTCTCCGTTTCTCCACCACTGTGCGTCGCGCTCCGTCGCCGCCCACGGCCGCTCGCGGAGACAAGTGAACAAACTGCGCGGCGGCGACCAATGGCCGGTTGGCGGCGGGAGCTGCGGTGGCGGCGGCGGCGGCGGCAGCAGGGCGGCGGCAAGGCGGCGGCAAGGACGGTGGCGGTGGCGGTGGCGGTGGCGGAGGCGCCGGCGGCGGGGGGCGGGGGGCAGCAGGGGCGGGGACGGCGGTGGGGACGGCAGCAGGGGCGGGGACGGTGGCGGCGGCGGCGGCGGCGGCGGCGGCGCGGGAGAGGATAATAGGCGGGCGGCGAACGGTACGGGGGAGCAATGGGCTCGAGGGAACGCGACCAATGGCTGCCGAGGTGCAGCTACGCAGGGCGCCGGAGAGCAAAAACGAACAATAGCTACGTGGGTGTCGGCAGCTCATTTGCGAGCTCAGAATAAGGAGGAAGATGTTTGAATTTCGGAGACTGAATGAGAAGGCATATTATGGCAACGTTTGCATGGAAGGGTTGTTTTGGAGAATTTGAGCGGAAATGGATGCGAGATAAGCTTTGAGTTGGTCGATTCGCATTTGTCTTTTCATTATCATCGCAACAATCGTTTCAATAGTATAATCAGGTCATAAGTGGAATGGATGTCGGTATTTAATACTCATTGATCGTTCAAACATTATTCTAAGGACCTCTTCTCGTTTAATGTGCACTGTTTGCTGCAACTATTCTCCCTAAGTTTATTATTTGACTTTCTGTTCTGATATACCTTTTCCATCGAAGCGTTAATTCATTTCGGTTTTTGTATAGAAGATTCTGTGTAAAAAAATCAATTATGGAAAATCGTGATAATATGTAGGCAAATGTTCACAAACATTTCCTGTATGGGCACAACAGTATGCTGCAGCGAGTTAATATATTCTGTGTATGTAGAGAGAGGCAATTTATTCAGAGTACGTAGAGAGATTTTGATACGAGACATTGAATGGCAATGTTATTTTGAACATTAAGGACAAAGCAAATGATACGCTCGCAACAGCAAACATATGACGTAGCAAAGGCAGCATGTACATCAAATTAGACCAGGGTAAACAGACAAGACGCAAGGGACAATGTTCCAAAAAAATATAAGGCACAAACCAAACCAAACACGATTGCGTCTGTACAAATACAGAAGCGTCGAGTGTCGAAAGCTGTCTGACCTGCAGCTTGTAAACAAAATAAGTACGCACATCACACATCACCGCAACTGACCTACCGAATACCTATCATTTCACGAAATATTGCAACGTATGTTGTAGATAAAGATGTGCAATAAAAACAATAATTTTAGATATTTTAATTTATTTCATCCTTGGAAATCACTTCACAGAAAAAATCCATGAAGCTGCAAGGAGCTGCAGGTAATATCCCATGAATATCATTACTCATTTCGTTAACAGGAACAATACTTCTTTTCTATAGGACATAAATGAAGTTAAAGAGTTATTTCCAATAAGAATTCATGCAGTAACAATCAGCATACACCCCAAATGACCTCTGAATACTGGCAGGAAATAACACCGAATGCATCTTCGGGGTAGCCTCAGATTCTGGTTTCCGAGATCATTAAGAACAATTCACACGCGTGCCGCGCCGCGGCGGGGCAAAAAAGCTGCGAAGTGCGGCGCGAACTCCCCGCATGCGCCACCGCTGCGCACTAGAGCGCGTAGGCAGCGGCGACAGCGAAACAGTGGTCCCCCTTTACCTCAGTTTAATTTGATGTACTTCACTGCCTTTGCGTCATCGAACATTTTGATTGTAATACTTATTTATTTTGGACATGCCAGTCATAAAAATAAGTGTCAATCAATAGTATGACAAATTAATTTGAAATAAACCGAGTATTGCCCTTGTTGGCAATCGTTTTAAAAGCTTATTTTATTTTCAAGACAAATTCATTCTACCAGATAACCGAATACGAAAACTACATTGTAACCACAGATATTGAAATGGAAAATTCTACACGCAGAACATTACGGGAACTTTTTTTCCTTTTGCAGAGTGATGTTTTAAATCCATAAAAAAATTTCATGAGTATATTCCGAAGGAAAACGCTAGAAAAGCGTCCGTGATTCAACTTTAATTCTTATTCATTTCTGCAGTTTCATACCTTTCATTCTCCTAAGCATTTTTAATATTTTTTTAAACCCAAAGTTTATCATAATAAAAATTAGGAATTTATTATTATATTACCGTTATTCTAATTAGCCTATTATTACTAACATATATTTATTCGAGAACAGCATTGAAGATGAGTTTGAGAAATCTCATACTTCATGCCATCTCTAATGTCTTGCCAAGTGCCCTTCGGTTCGCTCGGCTGCGAAGTGTGGGGGTGTGGCGTGTGGAGGCGTGGAGGCGGTCGGCGCGTGTCGGGACGCGCCGTGCGGCTGTGACAGCAGCCGCTGTCGCGCCGCCTCCTCCACTGCGGCCGCCGCGTTTAACGAGGCGCCGAGGGGACAGGACACAGAGCCTTGCGCCGCGCCGCCCCGCGCGGGAATTGGCCCTCGGGGAGGGGCCCGGAGGCGGCAGGGGGAGGGGGAGAGGGCCCTTCGCTCCCTCGGCGGCGACGCCCGCCCGCCCGCCCGCGGCCGCTGAGGCGCGCTGGGGGTCGATACACTGCCGCGTGCGGCGCCACGCGACGCCGCCGCCGCTGTTTCTACTACCCCACACAGGAGGCGTCTTTCACTGTTGCTCTGGATCTTGTGCTGCCGCTCCTCTGGCATTGGGCGACCCGTGGTGTGGTGGGCTGATCGCTCAACTTAAACCTCTGGTGTCTGGGTTCGAATTCTGACTGATCCATGTGGAACTTGTGGCGCACAAATCGAGTTTGCAGCAGTTTTCCGCTGAGTTCTTGCGTTACCCCTGCCCCTCACTCCACCATCCTTCGAATCATATTTTTATCGTCATGATCATCATCGTCGTCATGACCATTATCATCGTAGTCGTCATGATCATCATCATTGTTCACTCATCTGAGGTACACTCGATAACGGTAGGGGCTGAGGATTTAAAAAGAAGTTTTCTCTGGCAAGGTTTCATCACCTGCGTAAATATGCAAAACACTCAGCTTGCATAAATAATGCACATGGCAGCGACGCCACCCTTTCTTTGCGTTGGTCTGAGTTCTAAATCTCACATTACCATTATTTCCCTATTCTTTCATTGCAGAACATACTGGAGAATACATCTATATTGTCCAAACCAGAACGTCTAGTTTTAAATTGCTGTAGAAGTCTGCCGAGATCCCAAATAGCAGTACCGAAACAGCATTTCGGCATCAATGCATCCTTGAAAGCATCAGCCTTCATCTGCATACAACCTATTGGGGGTTACATGGTACATTATCATTTATCATATAACCCCTGCCCATTGTCTAAAGATCCCCTTCACATTGTTCTTCTTGAAGTTCCTTCACTTACCATTACGTATGTCTTCCTGACCCTTTCTTAATCTTCGCCCGTCCTTGCTCTTGGCCATGTCTGTCTCTGCCCCTTACTTCAAGCTGAATTCTCAAATCACATTAGAGATAAAGAAAGAAATTTGGAACTGAAAAATTGGAATTAATGACAAATACGATAAAATACCGGTGAAGGTAGAACAACTATACAAATTTCCAAAAAAATATAGAAATAGTGCTCTATGAACCTGTGCTCCATGTTCACTTGTCTCATGAACGTGCTGCTGCGACTAACTTTGTATTCTCAGTAGTGATCAAGGAGGCTTCACTCATCTTTTATTTAAGTCTCAATCTCTAGTCTTCATCTCTTCCGCTTGATGCCAATCAACGTCACAACTTTCGATGTTTTCATCTCACCCAAGACATTCCTGCTCTCTGACTTCCTTTCCTCGACCTCGTAGCTGGTCCCACTGCCGACCAAGCTAGGATTCAAAACATTCTATATTATTCGCGAGAACATGACGCCCCGTTCTACGTCTTTAAGCCGAGAGCAATCAGTACAATGACAGACGTGGGCAAGTAGAGCAAACATTGCAACGCACACGTAAGAATCTAACATTGACTATTAGAAGATACTCAAGGTAGAATGGAGTGCATACACGAGATTTGCAATTGCTTACTATGTGAGGAAACATCTTATTGCAATAACTCAGTTTTGTTTTGAAGTTGGGTTTTCTAAAGTGTTTTCACATTGTGTAAACTGTATTAAACAGAAAAATCAATTGTCTGTTGTATTCATTTTGTCTCGTGCATAATTGTTAATGTAACAATTATTAAATTAAACAATTAATAAATATGAAAACTCTGCGAACTAACTCATTTTTTCATCTGACCATTATTCCATTCCACAACATAACCAGGTGTCAACTCGCGGTTGTCAAATACAGCACCAATTCGGATGTTCTTCAACCCCTGGGCGTCCAGGAGAGTCTTTTGCCCTCCGTGCACCTTGGTCGTCTTCCCGAGCCGCCGGCGTGTCCGGAGGGGAGGGGTGGAAGGCTGCCACGGCAGATAACTCAGCGCTAAATGGAACGTCCTCGTTAATAATGCGACGGAAATCGAGTTGGCGGCCCCCACCCCACCCCCACCCGCCCCGATGGCGACGATGCACGCGAAGCGCTCTTTCACGATTTTGCACCTCTGCAGGGGAGGGGCCTCTTCCGAGCGAAGAATTGGACTCTTTTTCCATTTCCCTCGATAATCAAATTCATCTCCGTAATAGAAGAGTGTAAAAACATCGTTAGGATTATTTGTGAAAGGGTGCATTCCGAAGATGTCAAATTATTTTTTGGGCATACTAATTAATTTCTTGGTCTTCTAAATGCAAGATAGGAGGACAATTTTAGTTTTTCAACACTCGTGGGAACTTGAATGTAACAGATTCCTAAGAAGTTCTTCGCGAAATAAATATATTAAAACACCAGTGCTACAGAATGCGAAAACGTAGATCGTCAGTGGTGAAAGAAAGGCTTCTCTAACAACCTTGTCAGCGTCTCTTTACGTCTCTTTAAGAGCCTAAATTAATCTCCGTGAAAATTGATAAATTTAATCGAAGAAGGTTTGTGGCATGTCAACAAAAATAACCATTAGTCGCCTACTTCCTCTTCATCAACAGGGGCACGACAGGAGACATTGCATCATTAATAAAAAAAAATTCGTGTTATTAATTGAAGTTTTCACTAACACCTCCTTATCCTATTTCTCGAACATTGATTTCAAGAGAATAGCACCAAGAAACAAAGAGAAGTTATTGTACAAAGAAAGGGAGAACGGTGGCCTGATTTTCCACAGGTCGTACAATTATACTTTCTCCAAGGTCATCAGTCATTATTTATTTATTTATTTATTTATTTATTTATTTAACGTAAAAAAAACAGTTAAAAACTGCGTATGACGTGCTATGGGGAAAAGTGGATTGTGTGCACATTTTCAAAATTCTGTGATCCTTACACTAAGTCATATACAACTTAAATTTTGAATTTTGAAAGGGAATTTTAAAAAAATACGAATGAAGACGTGCTTTGACAACAACATGGAGAGAAAGAAATGATAAGGGTCATTAAATATATCTGATAATGAAACAAGTCATACGCATAAAAAACATATTTAAAATTCCATTGTCCTAGTAAGTGTGTACTGTACAATGAGAGTACAATCGAATACCCTCTCAGACAACGTTCCAAATTCTACCTAGGATTCGTCAACCTTATTGGCAGTACTGCTGGAGGATGATTATAATGACGAAGATCATGACTAAATGCTAAACTTTCTCTTCGAGCCTAGGTGATGGCTTTATGTCCTCCATTTCCCCAGCAAATGATCACAGAGGTACTGTGGCACTTCCACTGCAGAGACTGCCACTTCCACTGCCCCTTCCAAAGATGACAGGTTTATTTTGAGGTGTGAATGACGATGGGAGGTGAATAAATATGGATGGGTTGGTTGTTCAGATGCGATATGTGGTGTGATAAATCGTACAAGCCCTAATCACGTGGTGAAAACGCGGATCCCCTACGTGTGATTGGAACTTGCCACATTCGGCTCACCCCAATTGCAACCTGTTTTAAGTCACTTCCCCTACCGTAGAAAAATACCTTACGGACGTGTACTTTGCTCTGGCGGCGAAGGGGAATAGTCCCTCTTTTCGGGAACTCAAGTCGTGGCGTTGCGTCATGGGACTACTCAAATACCACGGTTAACCGACACCACACAATCGGCGTTCTATGAAGACGGCTCAACACATTTGTACTCAGCAAAGTGAGCGACCGTTCGCCGAATGCCGAGAAGTGTGCATGGGTTGCTTGTTATGCGCCGAGCGACAACTTTCGTTACTCGCCTTACCCGTCGTGGAGTGGCGGTCTTCAGGACGCATCAAAGGGAGCGAACACTCGCCGAGCACATCATCTGCTCGGGATTGGGAAAGCAGTAACTTACTACTCGGCGCATACCGAATGTGTGGAGCTGCCTGTTAAGACGGCTCCACATATTCGGCATTCACCGAGCTAATGCTCGCCCAATCTCGAGCAGCTGACGTGTTCGCCGAATGTTCGCTCAATTTGATGTGTCCAAAAGACTGACACGCCATGGATAGGGCGAACCCGGAATGTTCGTCACCCGGCAAATAGCAAGCAATTCATCCATACTACTCGGGATTCGGCGAGCGGTAGCTCGGTGTTTGCCGAATAACGAACGTGTGGAGCCGCCTTTACCGAAACCGAAGACGAAACACCATGAGGGACGACGGAGGGGATTTTGGCAGGATGCATCCGATGGATATTGAGGTGTCAATCAAAATTTTGTTTGTGGTGGACTTTTTCTCATACGGCGTTCACCAATATTTCCTTTCCTTTACATCATAACGCGAGCCGTTGAGTTCTTCTGCACCGCTGGCGGATGCGCAATGTTACACCTGCCTCGTGTCATGCACAGGGCAACAAACAGTCGGGCGAATAAAACGAAACGGCACCGCCACGGGATCCGATTGACAGGTGGAGGCGCGGATGTGGGTCGCCCACTCGGGGTCGCCCCCGATGCCTTGGCAGCTGAGCGAGGCGCTCTTCGCGCGAAGAGCCCGCGACCGTTCGGAGCTGTCATTCAGTCCGCTTCGGCGGACGCTCAACAGCGCGCCCGTTGGGGCCGGAGAAATCCTCGAGGAGGCGCGGAGCAGCGCAAGGCAGCGAGAGCCATTCGACCGGACAATAAAACGCCTCGGATCGTGGCGGTCATTAGCTCAGGCCATATAGGGGCCCGCGATGCCTGATAGTTTTATCCATTCCCTTTTGCGTGTGCTGCTTTGTTTAACCGTAGTACAAATGTCTTCAACAGAAGTGTGCGCAAGTGTGCGTAAGTGTGCGTAAGTGTGCGCGTGTAGAGGACTGCACTGCGCCTACTTCGTACTTGTATTTCACCAAGGAGAATTCACCCCGGAATGGGCATCGGGGCGTTAGCCTCTATCCGCAGCACCCGCAGGCGTACAAGTACACCTTTGGACTGGTAGCTGGATCCCACGCAGTTTACCCTCACGGTAACCTCCCCATACGGTGCCTTGGTCGGGCCGCCCTGTCAGTCCAGAGCTCCTAGCTATCCAGGCTAGTGCCATAGTCAAATCAATGTGCAACTCACTTGCACCGGGCCAAATCCCTCCTCTCCTAGTCCAGAGGACCGTTGACACGATGAAGCCAAGAGCACAATAGGGGACCACCCGAACTAAGGTCCGGGCGGTTCGAGGCCCCCTTCCCGTCTCTTCACTGCAATCACCTTTGTGCTACCGATGTAATGCCGGAATCTGGGCAACCCGACAGGGAGGTACATGTTCCTCGTCTGGACTTCTACATCAGGGGATCCGGGACATTCCGAAGAACGTCATTCGCCCATCCCCGCCCAAAAGTCGACGTGCCAGGGAACCAACTGACGGGTTACAGGGCGAACCCGGCAACACTGAGCTTATCATCGCCTACTCTCTGAAAACGCCGTTATGGTAATGACCAGAATCCCACCGTGAAACTCAGGATTCGGGTGGTCGTCTACAACTCTCCACAAGAAACCATACCCGTCAACGCGGTCATGATTTCCCTCTGTGGGGCCTCCGCAGACGTACAGTATTGATGTCCGAGATAACAGCGATTCTTCAGCTCAGGTCATTGACCGACTAAATGTACCTTCATCCCTCGTCCCCCCTTGCCAATGAAGGTTCAGACGAATCCATCTGCATGGGCAAGGACGCCTGTTACCCGTATCATGAGACACTGCACAGACCCACATACCCGGCGTTGACACAGCACAGCCTGGCCGGACAGATAGTCTGCCTCTACGTCCGGCGTTCAGAATTGGAGCCTTGCACGGCCACTGCTATTGTCGCGTCAGGTCACAAGCTGCGGGAGTGATCGGGACTTGCTTAATGTCGGTAACGGACTCGAATCAAGCTGCGAAGGGATGCGGCAGGGTGCATTCCCTGTAGCAGCCAGTAACACTCAGGGCCCGCAAGACACGACTATTGTACGTGGACGAAAGGGATTTTCTCACACTAGTTGTAATATTCGATTACTAAATATTACATGTTTCAATAGATATTTGTTCCTTCCTAATTGAGCGACAATACTCCATCATTTAACTAACTTGCCGAATTGTTTTTCAGTAATGCTGTCACGTTCGTGTGCGTTAGTGAGTCATGTTGGCGGTGATGCGTTTTATACAATACACATACGGCGGCAATTTGTCTCATCAATTAGAAAATGTTCTAACTATTTGCATTTATTTGAGGAAAATCCTAATGGAGCATATTTACTCAAAATGCTTTGGCAAGGTCTATAAAAGCACATCGTACAGTGAAGGTCGTTAATGGATTAATACACACGAAAAAATAGGTTCGTTTCTTTTCACTTGTTTGATACGTTGAATGATAGCAATGAAGGTGTTAAAGCAAACATCCCGAAGTACTCTCCATTTCATCTCTAGTATTAATAAATAATAAATCAAAATTCGAAATTTCTACCTACGTTAAGTCAAACACGCCTTTGCAATTATCACAAGAACCGTAATATTATCAAAAATGCATGAAAACTACACGAATGTACACAAGTACAGTACACTCACCCTTCAACGACAGTTTCAAAACAGTGGCAAAAACAGCAACTCACCTGAAAACAAAAGAAATTCAAATATTAGCAAGTAAAAAAGGAAAAGACATTTAAAAAATTGAACATAGATTAATATGAAATGCGAATACAACAAACGTAAAAGATGAAATTCGGTTACTATAGGACTAAGTACAATATCCACCAAGATTTCCATCTCAATATCAATTAACCATCACTTGTTAAAAATTCAACGCTCGTTTTGTGATTTAGGGTCTGTTGCAACAATTATCTTCCGTCCATCCAAAGGACTAAATTTAAAATTCATTATCCCTAACGAATATAGCTCACATGTCCCTAATCATTTTTTCAAATTGGAATATTATTAAAGGGCAGGCTATATCCGATCTGTCACGCGCCGTCTGCGGAGCGTCCGAAGCACTCCACACATTTGCATATCGATCCACACTAATTTCCGATTCTAATGGCGACCGAATTTTGCCGTAAAGTTGGAACGTTTGTCCCTGAATAAAGTATAACAGGAAAAACAGATAACATTAATAACTAATCCGCATAAAAGTTTTGAAAACCCATACGAATGTTGTTCGGAATACGTAATGAAGGATAATACAACATGAAAGAGGATTAATAATTATTTCATGCAATTCAATGCATTATTTCATATGTTTATAGTTTGGTCAGTAAATTCAGACTTATTTTTAGCTACTTGGCTGTCCGCGAGACGCCGTGTTCTAGGCACAGACATCCGGGACAGGCCGCGTCCTAGGTACAACATTTCGGCCGCCATTCTGCGACCTTCCTCAGGGCAAAATACCTACTTATTTTTTATTTCCGAAATTAAAGAAACATTAAAATAAATATGAAGGAGAATCATCTCGCGACGTGACCGGGCACCGTAATTCAGAAAGGGACCCTTCATTCATTTTCCTCATCTAGCCCTAAAACCATCATCATCTGGTGTCTATCCGGGGCTGCGCTCTCCCCTCACCCATCACGAATAATGAAGCCGCAATTGAAAACTTCTCTGCGGGCCCAGGGCCCGCGTGCCACTTCTGAAGGAAGGGAGCTCTCTCCCACGATCTTCACACGAGATAGCGCACGCCATAAATAACGCGGAAATTAGTGCTGTGCACACACACACACACACACACACACACACACGAGCGCGCGCGCACGCATGCATGCACACGAGCGCGGCGATGTGCGTAGAACGCGTGCGACATGAAGGCACGCGCACACGCTGCTCTCGCGTGAGGCCCCCTCCAGCGGCACGGCGCCACGAAATAGAGTTAAAAAAGGCACATCTCCCCTACATATCATTTAACACCAACGTTTTAATGTTGAGTATTGCGATATTCTAAATGCGTATGTTGAATTTTATATCAGTAACACTGAGATGGTCGACCTAGATGGCCGAGGTGGCTAAGAGAGAGTACCCACACGGTCCGAAGAGTCGCGGTTTCGAGTCCCGCCTTGGGCATGGTTGTTTGATCCTCGTTCCTCATGTTTATGTTTTCGTGGAGGGCCTCGCGTTCTGCTGACCCCAGAACAGAGGAGACCGCAAGTGTGTTGGTGTCTAGTGATGGGTCGAATATGCGTCCCATCAGGTATTAATCATCACCAATCAAGTCGGCTGGATAAAAAGCTCTAGAAAAAATAACTCTGCGTTGTTAAAGTGTGGGCAAGGTTTTTGTTGACAAGAGCTGTGGGTTCAGATTAACTTTGTATTTGAATTATAATCAGGTTGTATTATGTTAATATTTTCTACTGTTATTGGCTATTTAATACTAATTCTGTGTTATATTCTTTTCAACTGCATCTCATCAGCAGTTGAACGAAGTCACTACCTTCCGTTATGTGTCACGCTTTTCCCCTCTATACTCTACACTCGTTTTATTTTAGACTCACAAGAACGTAATTCGAAAATGCAACGTCCGTGGCATATTAGAAGAAAACAGAGAATCACATCTGCTTAGATTATAAGAAGGGGATTCACGAACAGCAGTCGTTTGCACATTCACAAGGTTAAAATGCATGGGTGGCGTCCGCACATTCACAAGGTATTCACAAATCATTCTTTGACACAAACGGTAAACTTAATTCCATTTGCTTAAAGATCGGAGATATGGCCTTTTCAAAATCATCAGTTCAATCCATCATACGTGATGTTCGCGGATAAAGAAAATAATTGGTGGCGACGCGTCCTAGGCATAAGTGACTACGTTTCGGCCGCCATTCTGCGACCTTCTTTCCAGACGAAACGGGCATAGTATTTTGCCCTGAGGAAGGTGGCAGAATGGTAGCCGTAGCGTTGGCACCTAGGACGCGGCGTCTCCCAGACAGTCAAGTAGCTAATGACTCCAGTCGCCGAAGCCTACGCTCTCAAGAACAGAATCGTTCACACCGCCGCGATAGCTAGTAGTACATTGAAAAATTGTCCTAGCGACTTCACTTCGTGATGTTCGCGGAGTAAAGAATAGAATTGGTGGCGACGCGTCCTAGGCATAAGTGCCAACGTTTCGGCGCCATTCTGCGACCTTCTTTCCAGACGAAACGGGCATAGTATTTTGCCCTGAGGAAGGTGGCAGAATGGTGGTCGAAGCGTTGGCACCTAGGACGCGGCGTCTCCCAGACAGTCAAGTAGCTAATGACTCCGCTCGGGGAAGCCTACGCTCTCAAGAACAGAATCGTTCACACCGTCACGATAGGTAGTAGTACATTAAAAAATTGTCCTAGCGAATTCACTTCGTGATGTTCGCGGAGTAAAGAATAGAATTGGTGGCGACGCGTCCTAGGCATAAGCGCCAACGTTTCGGCGCCATTCTGCGACCTTCTTTTCGGACGAAACGGGCATAGTATTTTGCCCTGAGGAAGGTGGCAGAATGGTGGTCGAAGCGTTGGCACCTAGGACGCGGCGTCTCCCAGACAGTCAAGTAGCTAATGACTCCGCTCGGGGAAGCCTACGCTCTCAAGAACAGAATCGTTCACACCGTCACGATAGGTAGTAGTACATTAAAAAATTGTCCTAGCGAATTCACTTCGTGATGTTCGCGGAGTAAAGAATAGAATTGGTGGCGACGCGTCCTAGGCATAAGCGCCAACGTTTCGGCGCCATTCTGCGACCTTCTTTTCGGACGAAACGGGCATAGTATTTTGCCCTGAGGAAGGTGGCAGAATGGTGGCCGAAGCGTTGGCAACTAGGACGCGGCGTCTCCCTGACAGTCAAGTAGCTAATGTCTCCAGTCGGGGAAGCCTACGCTCTCAAGAACAGAATCGTTCACACCGCCACGATAGCTAGTAGTTAGTTAATGCCTTATTTTACGTGGCGAGACTCGGGTCATCAGGCCCGCTCTTCCGTCTAACCACGCAAATTTCGCTACGCTCCTTTCACCACCTAGCGGAGAAAGGAGGTATTGTCTTAGGCGACGAAACAGGCGGATCTCAATTTTGCTCAGAGGCTTCTTTTAGGCTTGAAGATCTTTTACATGCAGTAAATGTACTAACATGGGACAACCGGCTTTACTTCCCCGCCGAAGGAAGGCGTACGAAGAATTTTTTCGCCCTTGAAAATCCACGGCTTCGATCGGGTTTGAATCCGCAAATTCGGGTAAAACAGTTCGGTACGCTGACCGTTATACCACCGAATCCGCTAAACCACTAGTAGTCCATTGAAAACTTGTCCTAGCGACTTCACTTGCACACGGCGGCGCCCGCCTCCGCCTCCGCGCCGGGCCGGTGCCGTTACTTATTTATGGGCGAATTAGGATATTGCTGGCTGGGATCGCCCCGTTGCGTGACGCGGGGGCGCGCACGTGGCCCACGCACGAGCGCCGCCCGTCGCCCGCCGAGGGGCCGCGCCCGCGCATCACGTCATATGCGGCGGCGCGTGGGCGGGCACGTGCGCTGCCCTCGCTGCTCCCCGTGGACGAGGCAGTTAGCTAACTACTCGAGTGAAGGCACGTTTGGATATCAATTGTGGTACATCAAGTGTACCATATGAGTTTTTCGTAGAGTTATAACTACAGGGCGTATTTTGATGGCCTAAAACATCGCCAAAAATGATCAATAAAATGCTTCAAAAATGTTTGAAAACCAAAGAAAAATGACGTAAAAAATCTTATCAAAACCCAATCGGATGAACAACTCAAGCTGTTGGATACGTTACTGATGTAATTGAGGCTTCTTCCATTGGTTCCAGTGAATTCAGCTTGCAAACTTTTGGTTTGGATTATTCTTAACCAGGAAATCTCTGTCTTTAGTTTTCCCGAAATTGGCCGACCCGGAAATGGCGCTGATATATGTCACAAGAATTACGGACTCACAACGTCTGTCAAAACAGTTTTTGAGCGAACAAATCGAATAGGCTACTGAGCAATTTGGAGTAGAACATTTATTGCATCATATTGAAAACATTATTTGAAGCAAGTACCATTAAAGCTGAAGCTTAAAATCTATGAAATCAGCAAAAAATGCAATAGAAATGACGATGCAATAAAAATGACTTAGTCAAAATCGACAAAAAAAATGCAAAATGATGACCCATAAAAATGGGTCATTTTTTTTTGTCGTAACATAAAATGAAATTCTATACTAAACGGCATTGTTCTAAAGTTACACAACAAGTGAGACGATTTATACAACGAAACGTAGCAACAAATTTTCCTATTTTTTCACGAAGTGAAAACATTCACTAACGTCTTTATAACTAACACACTTTGAGGCCAATTCCATTCCTCATTTTGCAAATATGGAATCTGCTGATGTCGCCGTCACAATTTGGTGATGTATATAAGCCATAAAATCAGGAGCGAGGAAGGCAACGCGCCTCTCGAAACGAGATTCTCGCCCGCAGGCGCCGGCGCCGGCGCCTCGCTTCGCGGAGCGCACTAGGACGAAAGCCAAAGTGCAAGGTCCAACGCAGGGGGGTTTTGTTATTATTATTGTTATTATTATTATCAGCAGCAGCAGCAGAATCCGGCAGACGTTCTGCTCTTCATCTCTCTTTCTACTTCTCTCCCTTTCTCTCTCGTCTCTCTCTCTTCCTTTCCCTTTCCGTCTCTCTCTCTCTCTCTCTCATTCACATTTAGTTGCAGATTCTACGTGTTCTTGGCAGGTTGGGAAATATCGAGAAGCGCCAATCAGCAAAAATGTATTGGAATGTTCAAGAAGATCTCATGCTGTAGATTTAGATTACGCTGTGAAAAACGTTTTTTTGGTTGTTGTCGAGATTCAAAGTTTTAGTTTTTAATGCCCTACAACGCTTCGTTTAGAGTAAATTAACGCTATAGATTCAAGGGCCGAGTGTCGCGAGTTGCATTTGACATGAATATTTAGTTTTGTTCTACAGCATCATATTTTATTTCGTGAATTTTTACCGATATTTTAATAATTATTCTGCTATTTGGCCCGGAGATAACTCCAAAAAATCAGAGATAATTAGAATTGGTTGAACTGTTCTTGAGTTATAAATGATGAAACAAACCCCACTTTGTTTAATTTATTTATATTATTATTAATATTATTGTTATGCATTCCATGTCGACTTATATTGCGCAGAAAAATGCAGAAAATGCAGGAAAGCCAAGTATCAATTCTCGTTTTTTCAGTTGCCAATTTACCGTTACGAATATAACACAAGATGAAGCAGAAGAAAAATATTTATTACTCGACCACTTATATGTATATATTCACACACGTAACAAACGTATTGTTACGAATGATAGATAAACATAAACCAGAAAAGAAACTGTGCATTTCATTACAAAACGTCATGAAATTGTGATCACAAAACGAGATAAAAACTTTTCCCAAAGTACTTCATTGAAATTTGAAGGAAATATCATTACACGCATAATTGGCCTCCTAACTGTGTAGGTAAACAGAAATTTAATAAAATATTCGAGAAAAACATGGAAGAATCTTGATTTTATTTCTAAACGCATTCCTTATTTTAAATATCAAATAACTAGGTCAATAATCCATCCACACACATCGAAACAAAAACATCGAAGACAAAATATCGATGTTAAAAGAGGCTACGATAATGGGAACTAGTTTAATTACTACACGATATCGAAGTATACTGCAGCATTCAATGTTACATGCTACAAATACATAAAATATACATTTTGAATTGAAAAACATTTAATGAATTTAATGAAGATTTACACAACACTGTCAACATTTGACAAAGAGCGAATGGTGCTCATATTCACCCTTATATTTATTGCAAATGTAAAATAAATTTAGTGTACAAGTGTATTCAGAGATTTATGACAGCTTAGTCATACGATACATGCTAGGTAAAATGCAAGGCTCGTTTATTCAAACGCACCGACTTTGATTTGATATTTGACGAAGATAACGCCTTACTCTGATTATTCCTTTAAATAGATAAGCTATAAACATGTGTGTGGTTGCCGACATTTTCTCCACTGCTCTTCGAAGAAATGCGACGTCAAGATTGCTTACCTCCTAAAAGGAGAAGAATATTCCGACTACCAGAATACATTCCCCAAAGGAAATAATAGAGAACAAAGCGCATTCCCTAGTTCCCTGAACTATTTCGCTGACTTATTTCTGACACAACCTGCTTTTCATTGTTTCTTCGTGAGAAAGGGCACCTTTGCCAACATCGGGACTACAAACTGTCAAATTGCTGACGATACCCTTGTGAGAATGTTGCTGGGAAGGCAATGCTCTCGACAGAATTACGACAACGGCGATGACGAGGACGACGTCAAAGGAGAAGAACGTTCTAAACTCTTCCTGGGAAACCACAGTGCCAGGGAGCGGAGACCGCAGATGTTACGGCAACGGCATTCTAACGTTGCCATGGCGACGGATTCCGAAATGCAGCCAATTCGATTTAGTTCGTTTCGCCGTCCGCGGATGGAATTTTTCCTTTCCTACTCAAATCCGCCTCTGATGGAAGCCCCGAAGCAAACTATCACGATGAACGAAATTCAAGAAACCGGTATCGATTCCATTGACATTACTCTAACAGTTCGCGAATATTAAGTTACAGGAAGCAACGCCAGGAATAAGATAGAGGTTGGTTTTTGAGAAAAGATTCAGAAGAATATATAGCAACGAAAGACAATACTATAAGAACTTATTTGAAAATGACTTGCTCAATTCCATGGTATAAAGGAGTGAACGTTATTGGTATATTTGGGGAGTGAACGTTAGACTTCAGTATTTGAGGCTGTATTAACACCTCTAAAATACGTACGTTTAACTTCATTTATTTCACTTTCGCATTGAAGGAACTGAACCCCGAAAATTCTGTTTTATTAATTTATGAGAGTAAGCTGCAAGCACAGCAATGAATAAACTGAATCACCTCCAAGCACTCTCGTTTTCAAATTTTAATGGAATATGGACCTTCACGGCGCATTTCTTGAAAACGAAAGTAATCATGAAGATTATATATTTTAATTGATCATTACTGTCTATCCTTCAGGTACTAAATATCCAGATACCACAACTCATGTTTTGGTTATCAAATGTGTACAATTCATTTTAGACATTTCATTTATCTTCTTTCGCGTCTCTTAAAACATCCTTGTACCTTTGATTGCTGCGAAACTCCGGTCAACACTAGAAAATCGATGAGTTGGTATTTACTATTCCGGGCGCGTCATCTACTGAGCTCATTAGTCCCGTTAGCGTAGTTCATATTTTTCATCGGCATGTGGCGGAGATCTTCCCCCACTGAATGTCGAGATCCGGCGCCGGCCTACCGTCAGCTAGCGGGGTTTCCTCAGCCAGGTATCTCCCTTCAGCGGGGTACCGTCCCAGCCGGGACAAGTTCTAAGCTCCTGGCCGGTCTCCCGGCATGTGTGGTAGAACAGTGCATGTTAGTGTGTGCAAGGGGATGAAGATAAGACAAGAATGAGGAAGGGAAGATCGCGCACGGTCCGTGGCCCGTTTGTTTGGGTACTGCTCTGGAATTTGCCTGGCGTTGATCGAAGAAACCGATCCGAGCAGCCGGTCGCTAGAATTCCTCTTCAGACAGTGACTGAATTTGCCCTAGCTGAAAAGTTAGCGTCGAAAATCCTGCTGCCGTTGGGAGTCGAACCTAGGACCTCCCGGTCAGAGGCACTGCAATGACATCAGTTGATGCAATGAGCCACCGCTCCCGGTATAAGTGGCTATTGATAGGTGATCAATGGATGGAGACTCAGACATGTGTGAGGTATGACGCGGGGTGAGAGCGAAAGCTCATACAAGCTTGTGTGCCCACCAGATGATATGATTGTGAGCTTTATAGATGGGAACTCATTAAGGGAATCCTTAGAAACACTTTTCTATCTTTTTCAAACACAGGCGAAGCGAATGCTAAGCGGAGTTGGTGAATGGGTGAAAGCAATTCTCGAGTGTCTGCACCTTCTCTCGCAGCACGCTCACCTTTTTGACATGGAGTCCCAGCTTGATAAAGAAATAAACAATAATAATACGACTTGCTATACAACGATTTTCCTAAGGATGAGCCAAAGTGACAGTTCGCGAAAACAAATGAACATCACATGTAATTCAGAGAAGTATCCCTCCGCCGCGACAGCTGTTCAGTTACACTTCTTCGTAAAGCGTTTGGTAACGGCTTCTGTGAAAACATCCCTATGAGGTCTTAAGAGTTTCGCTGAGGTACATGCACGTACGCGAGTCCGGGAAATATTTAAATTTAATTACGTATGTAGAAAATCTCTTAACATGCTCTCACAAGCAGTAAAAGAAAACTGCCACGAATGTAAATAGAAAGTAAAATGATTTAACCGGAAACACTTGCACCGGTACGCATCTCGCTTTCACGTCTCGGTTTTAAAATAAACATAATATTATACACAAAAAGAAATTAATGTATACATAATAAAAAAATATTTTTACAAAAGAGCACATACACTTACTTCCAATATCAATTATTTCTCGCAGCGCACTATATTTTTGTCGGACAAGAACACCACAAAAGGAAGTGTCGAAGCCGTTTACAAGTTAGCCAACTGCAAACGAACGAATGCGGGAAGGGGGTCTAATGGGCTCAAGGGCACAACGAATAGGCTCAAGGGCACCATAGAACCTTCAATCCAAGAATCGCTCTATAATCGCATCTTAGTAAAGCATTCATAACACGCCCCGTGTAAGAACTATTTCCGTTCCTAAGCGCCACTGATCCATTGCTAAAATATACAGCGAGATAATTGACAGCGCCTCAAAAAGACGGACGACGCGCCGTCACTTCAAGTGGCACTGAAGCATCGCGGAGGCCGGAAGGCGTCGAGGGGAGCAATCTGGATCTTTGATCTCCCTCCGCAACAGGCCTTTATGCCATTCCTCACAGAGGGCGCGGCGATGAGACGGTCGCCCCGCCGCTCCCAGACCGCAACCGACAACAACGGAGGGGGACGAACGGAGGTGCGCGGAGCGAAGGAAGCAAAAACGATTAGATAAACAAAGAAATATGGATGCTGGGAGGGAAGTGGGGCTCAATGGGCAGGGGAGAGGTGGAGAGGACAAGGACGGGCAGGAAGGATAACTGACCGAATGAGGAATGGGCGAGGAAATCTCGCGGCAGGAGGGGGGGTTCAGGTGTTTTGTAAGGGATGAAAGTTACAGGAAACAAAAGGAAACGTAATGTGAAGAAAGGGAATTGGATAGATCAGAGGGCGAAGTGCTTAAGAAGGTCGTACGAACAGTGCAGTCCTGTCAAAATTTTGTCCACTTGATTTCACGTGTATGTTAAATTTTGCAGTTTCCAATAAGTAATTCAGTACGTGCAACGTACTTACAAGGAACTGTTGAATAAAAAAGTAAGCAATACGCAACACCAAATATTCGTTATAGGAATAGCTTTCTGTTAATGTGGTATGTGTGTATGATCTCTGACTCGACAGGAGCTGTGTACTCTGAGAAGACTAAGAAGAAAGAAGTTTTGAAACAGAAAATAGCTTCCTCCTGCACCAACATTGGTAACAGAATTTAATTACTAGACCTACAACGTACCGTTTAAATAATGTAGTACCGTACCGTAACGTAAAATAATGACAGTATAAATAATAAAATAACAACAGTAAAAATAAAAATAGTCATAATAAAAATATTTTATTACTTATGTTGTTGCCTTTGTCTCCGTGTGGTAAATAGAATATTTAGGAACTTTCATTATTCCCTACATTGACAAATGAAGATTTTAGGTGTCGGATAAATGTAAAATCTACTTCAGGTTGCACCCATCTTCTTTAGCAGCAGATCGAATGCATGTGTTTGTCAGTGAGACGGTCGCCCCGCCTACTTTGCCCAAGACCTGGACTATACCCCAAAACGCGAAGTCTCTTGCACTTTCCAGTATTTTAAACGACTTGGTAATTTGGACACGATCTTCCAAAGTATTTTCGGAACAAATCCCAGTTATCAGTATGATTCCGGTACCTATCAGTGCGATTGTATTTTAACGCCCCCATCGGACTGATTTCGATTTAGAAAATCCTGCATATACGTAAAGTAGAAAAACTCCTGTATCCAACCAAGTAGATAGGCTTTTCTGCGAATCCAGGATAGCATTATTATTTATTTATTATATACTATATATTATTAATTAATGTATATATAATTAATATATCATATTACTATATATTATTTTACAATAGTCTCAGTTTCTACGGCTTTGTGACGACACAAAAACCCAGCCAGATAACGTAGGCTACGATTGTGGGAAAACGTCATGCTTGCCTTACCCCCAGGCGCAGATAAAATATTACAATTGGCGCAGATCTGGGAACACCACTACCTGGCAAAAGTCGGATTAATCCGACCCTACAATGTCAAACACATACATTATTATTTTAAATTGTCGATAATAGTGGCGACGATGATCCTAATGAAAAGCGGGGGGTTCCCCGCTGTCAGGTGGTCGCTCAGCGGCGGCGCGTCGGAACTCTCGTCGTCGTCGCCGCCGCCGCCACCGACGCCGTCGCCGCCGCCGTCGCCGCCGCCGTCGCCGTCGCCGCCGCGTCGCGCCCTCTGCTAGTGGGGGCGGACGGCGAGGGGGCGCTCCACGGAGTGGCGGACGCACCCCACAGTGGACCTAAACGGCCGCCCGCACACGAGAAAGCTCGCGGCGCTTCGCACGTAAATCCGTTGATTGTAGAGGAGTTACCCAAAGGAGGGCCCACTTTGACAGGTCGGGAAACGAACGATCGTCATGCAGGGCGAGGACATTACAAAATATAATTAAGAATAGACTGCGGATACTTAGGTAAAAACCTATTTTTTTCCTCGGTACCTTCTACTAAATGAAGTTTTATATTATTATATTTTAGGATAATTTGAACTAAACCTGTCAATTTTATAGCGCCTAAAAGAGCCTATTTCAACATTGATGCCTATTTGAGACCATTTTACTTTTAAAAACCTAAAATGAACCTAATTTGCTTAATTTCTTTTGTATGTGGCTACTTTTAACTTTGTCGACACAATAGACAGGGATGATATTAATTTTAAGTTGCGTTCTCTATAAGAGGACTCGAATCTTGCGATGAAAGTCTCCATGCCACTACTTTCTGGCTTCGTGGAAAAGCCTGCCTCCGTTTCTAAGATAAAGCGATTGAATTTCCGCGAAAGAAAAGTGATCTTGAAGACAAAAGGCGTTCGATTTACTCTTGAAAACTTTGAGAAAGTATTAGTAATTTATTGTGAGGCAAAAAAAAGTATGAATAATTTAACTTGAGGACAAAGAATTAAACTTGTTCATAAATAGTATTATCGCAAAATATACAATACTGATTCATTATAATATTGATTTAGATTTTTATCTTTGAGAAATACACACATAATAAGTTGTATATGTGTGTTTTTTGTAAGTTTCCTGTTTTATCTGTGCCAAGTCTTCCATTTAAAAAGCCTACCTCAGATGCTGAAATAATCTATTTTGGCACCTAAAACGCTTATTTTAAAACCTGAAAACCCGCTGTCTAGTTATGAAGCTATTTGCAAATGAGCTAAATGTAATCGAACATATAAAATGAGTGCATGTACGTAACTTGCAATTCTTTGGCCAGCAGTGACCAAGCAGTAGCTGCCAAAGCGGTCCATTCTTATAGTAATCGCTTTATGTCTCCCGCACGTTCGTTTGCTCAATAGAGCTGCTCTGGCGAACTGCGCTCGCTCACACGCCCGCCGCTTAGCGCGAGCTTGCGCATGTTTTGGCAAGTAATCACTTCATCCCACAAAAATAAAAAGGTGTAAAGAACAAGAACGATTGAATCGGACTCGGATTTACAGGAACTGCTGAAGAAGAACGTATACGGAAGGACGAACGATTTTTATTAAAAAAAATTACAAAATTCATCTTCTTGAGTATTTGTAGTATTCCTTAAAAATCTTTCATCATATATTGATATTTAAATTCAAATATGTCAGAATGCTATTTCCAAGTGTGTTTTTTTTTTAACGCAAAATAACGTAAATTAGAGAAGTTGCCGTCCTTCATCACAGTGAAACCTTATTTAAGCGTTTTATGACAAAATTCTATTTCTTGCTAATAAATTATGATTTAAGTTTCAAACTTCCATTGTATTTAATTGATTGGCAGAGACTTAAAAGGTGGTGAACCTCAAAATAAATTTTGTAATACTTTAATTTTTGGCTCCTCTAGGTGTTGTCAAAACATTGAAATTCTCAGATATTTAATTTGTAACTCAAAAGTGTTACAGCGTACCTCGTTAGTTTTCGTGCTGCTTATCAAGTTTGAAAGCGGTCCTTTTTCTCCTCTTCCGATACAGAAAATGAACGGCAAAAGGACAGTATTTTTCTACGCAGTACTGTGATACTACCGAAACTGGATTTATTTATTTATTTATTTATGTATTTTACGTCAAAAAACAGTTAAAAACTGCGTATGACGTGCTATGGGGAAAAGTGAATTGTGGATGAATGTGAACCACCGTGTTGCACAGTAATTTCATTTCCTGAAAGTAATCATAATATCATCAGGACGCCGCGAAAAGCACTGAAGATCAACACTTGAACATTGCACCTATTAACATGTAATTAAGATAGTTGATCTAACCTACGAATGGAATTAGGAGTGAGAACGGAACGAGACGTCATTAGAACACGTAAATGTGACAACAATTTTACTTTACAAAAAAAATTCACATCGTAATACAGTTGAACATACGTAACACGTAATATAGGTGATCACATTGAACGCTTCAAAACTGCACAAAAAAACAAAAACACAAACAACAAATCACATCAAACGCATAGCAATCGAGAGGCAAGTGAAGCCCGATGGTAGTAGTGAAACTGATACTGCACAAAATATGTTTCATTTTCCTGTGCAGATTACATCGTCTGGTCCGCCCCATTTATGTTACGACGAAAAATGTTTTAAAATTGGCCATGTTCAACGAGCTTAGCTCCAGAACCCTTCATTTCTCCGCAAACGTGGAGAGAGCATCTAGGGAACTGGGTCTTTCGATTGCACATCCTTTAATTCCACAGGCCCACTGTGCCTCGTCGTCGCGGGGCGGGGCGAGGGGCGCGTGGCCGCGGACGGGGGCCGTGAAATTCGCCCGCGAGGGGCGGAGGGGCGCGCGGGGTGCGCCCCTGACGCCGTGTGCCTCATCGGCCGCCGCGCGCGTTATGGCCCGCGTTCTGCCAAACCCCACGCCCCTCGGCGCAGCGCTCACTGCCAGTCGCTGCCTTCTCTCTGATTGAAACATCTAAGCACGAGACAGCGGAAGTTTTGTATGTGGAGATCAGTGATTTCACTTTTGGCACATCTCTGTTTCGTTCTCGAAGCGTTTTATTTTTAAAAGGGAGGGAAGGTTCAACCAAACTGGGCAGTTCGGTTTGCAATTTAATATCGCCCTGGAATGATGAATCTCTTGTAATAGGTTATTCTACTGGCTATAGAGCATTTGTTAATTATTTCATTGCATATTATTTGATGTTGGTTTAAAAGTAAGTGAAATTTAAAATAACTGACACTTCCGTTATTCACGAAGAACACCAAGTCTACGTGATTTTATGTGAAAACGCCAGTCCCCTACCCTCCCAAATGGTGAATACACGGAAATTTCCATCGGGAAACAAAACACCACAGAAATGCGATTGTTAGGAAATTTGGAAGTAAAGTTGAAACGCTATACTTGTAAATAAAGTGTGACCAAATACTGAATACGAAATATGAAATTAGCGCAGAGCTGTGAATTTTTCCCTCGGCGAGGCAGTTTGGAGGAATGTTAGCCGGCCGAGCGTGGGTTTCGCCAAGACGCCGAGGCAGAGACAGAGGCAGAGGTAGGGGCTGCGCGCGGGCGAAGATGAATTCGTCATTGGGCGACTATCGATCGGGCGGCAGCTGGCCGGCGCCGAAGGGGTCCGCCGCGTCCTCCGCCTTCGCGCCCCGCCCCGCCCCTCCACTGCCCTGCTCCGCCCCGCCCCGCCCCGCTCCGCTCCCACGCCCCTCCGCTCCGCGTTTCCTTCCCCGCGCCTCTCCGTTCTCCTAGCCCTCTCCGTTCTCCCCGCCCTCTCCGTTCTCCCCGCCCTCTCCGTTCTCCCCGCCCTCTCCGTTCTCCCAGCCCTCTCCGTTCTCCCAGCCCTCCGTTCTCCCGGCCCCGCCCCGCCCCTACTCCCTGCTCCGCCCCGCCCCGCTCCGCTCCAACGCCCCTCCACACCGCGTTTCTTTCCCCGCGGTTCACAAGAAGAAAACTCCGCACCCCCCCCCCGGGCCCCTTCGCTTCTCCCCTCTGCTCTTATCATCCCACCCACCTCACTTAACTCTGCCCATTCCTCTCCGCCCGTCCCGCCCATCTGGTCTCCGCCTCGTCTCGTCTCATCTCGTTCCACCTCCTTCACTCAACTCTGCCCCGACCCATCGCTCTCGGTCTCGTCACGGTCCTCTTCGCTGGCTTTGTCTCGTCAAGATTCACTTTTAAAAAAATTGTCCTTATTCGATTATTTTAATATTTCAAGGGATTTAAAAAGACGTACAACGCTTTAAATATTAATTTGAACAATCATAAATAATATTACTTAACAAAAACAATTAATTGAGTAGAAATTTGAATTTGGTAACAATTGTGTAATAAATTCTGAGGAAACTCCATTTAGGAACATCTAAATATTAATTGAAAGTTCTTCCTAAAAAGCGTACGTAATTGAAATTTATACCGTTCGTAGAAAAAAGCCAATATTTCTAACAATTAATGGAATGATCAAATTATGAGTATTTTGTAAAAATTTTGATTTGGTTCTAGAATTTGGATAGACTGTTTACACCTACTGAAAAAGTTGTAGTTACTGATTAAAAAGATAGCATAAAATAGAAACAAGACATAAGTTTATTAATCGAGATTGCTAATAGAACTAATGACATGCCTGCCTCCCAGCACTCCTCCCCATTCCGTCTCATCCCATCCCTCTCCGTCTTCCCCCACCCTGCTCCTCCTCGCCCCGCCTTCTGCTCCCCGCCGCGCCTCGTCTCGCAGTGCCTGAAACCGGGAGGTCCTAGGTTCGAGTCCCGACAGTGGCAAGATTTTTCGACACAAGCTTGTCAGCTAGGTCGCATTCAGTCGCTGCCTGAAGGAGAATTCTAGGGGCAGGCTGCTCTGAACGGTGGTTTTCCGTGGTTTCTCCGATCAACACTCGGCGAATGCCGGAGCAATACCCTAACAAACGGGCCACGGACCGCGCACGATATTTCCTTCCTCTTCCTTGTCCTATCCTCACCTCTTACACACACACACACACTAACATGCTCTACACTACCACACATGTCGGGAGACCGGTCGGGAGCTTAGGGCTTGTCCCCGCTGCAGCGGTACCCAGCAACTGGGAGATACCTGGTTCAGGGAAAACCCCGCTAGCCGACGAAAGGTTGGCGCCGGATCTCGCCATCCAGCGGGGGATGACCACCGCCACCTCTCGAAGAAAAAACATGCATTGCACTTGCGGGACTAATGACCTCGGTAGTTGACGCGCCCGGAATCACTAATAACCAAACCAAACCAAACAAACCAAACCAAACAAAACAAACCAAACCAAACAAACCAAACCAAACAAACCAAACAAAACAAACAAAACAAAACAAACCAAACAAAACAAACCAAACAAACAAAACCAAACAAACAAACCAAACCAAACAAACCAAACCAAACAAACAAACCAAACCAAACAAACCAAACAACCAAACCAAACAAACCAAACAAACAAACCAACCAACCAAACAAACCAAACAAAACCAAACCAAACAAAACAAACCAAACAAAACAAACCAAACAAACAACCAAACCAACCAAACCAACCAAACCAAACCAAACCAACCAACCAACCAAACCAACCAACCCAACCAAACCAACCAAACCAACCAACCCACCCACCAACCAACCCACCCACCAACCAACCCACCCACCAACCCCCACCCCCACCACCAACCACACACCCGTCGCCGTCCTGCGCCGCCTCGGCCCACTCCGATCAGCCCTCCGTTTCACATCGCTCCGCCCCCTCCCGACGCTCCCCTCTCACGCCCGTGACTTCACGAGGCGTTCGCGCTGACGGCCCTCCGCTCCGCTATCAGCTCTGTCCAGGGTCACCGGCCCCCCGACACCTCCTCCTTCACCTCGATTGTTGAGGGGGAATTTGAAAAAATTGGACTGTGAAAAATGGTAATTTGTGCCTTTTTCTTCCACAAGTTGCGACTTTATGAGTCAAACCAGGCAAATGTGAATTTTATTGTCTCGCCCAATTGTGCTTCCTGTTTCATCACCCTTGATCATTCTCTTTGTTCGTGGAAGCTTCTAGAGGTGTCTCCAACCCTCTTGTTTTGAATGCAGAGAGCTTTTCGCACCCCTCCTGTACCTGATTTTGCGACTGAACTGCGGAGTAGAGGGTACATGGAACAAGAACACTTTTTGAAGCTCTCCTTAATTAACCGATTAGTGCCTAATGTTCAATACATTTAATTTAGATTAACTTGATTTAATAAAAACTGTATGTGTCGTATGGGGGAGAAATACAATCTGTGGTCGTCTTCTTGAGCCTGGGAATCCCTGGCTTCACTCTCTTTTGTTGAGTTATGATTAAACGAAACAACCGAGAGGTTTTGATCAAATTTGATAACAAAAAATAATCCCGTTAATATCAAATTTTCGTCCCAAGTAATATTCATATAATAGAAACTATTTGCATGGATGAATGCACTATATATTTTGGTTCTTTTCTCTTACCGTGCTCTCACGTGGAGGAGTCGATGTAATACCGCGCGGACATAGAGCACAATTATTTGATGACTCTGCTGATGAAATAAGTAATTTCTTCAATTAACAACCGGTAGCGGTAGCTCAGTGCATAAACTGATGTCACTGCAGTGTCTCTGACCGGGAGGTCCTAGGTTCGAATCCTGACGGCAGCAGGATTTTCGACACTAGCTTTTCAGCTAGGTCGAATTCAGTCGCTGTCTGGAGGCGAATTCTAGCGGCCGGCTGCTCTGATCGGTAGTTTTCCGTGGTTTCTCCGATCAACACCAGGAGAATGCCGGAGCAGTACCCGACCAAACGGGCCACGGACCGCGCGCAATCTTTCCTTCCTCTTCCTTGTCCTATCCTCTCCTCTTACACACACACTTACACTAACATGCACCACACTATCACATATTCCGGGAGACCGGTCGGGAGCTTAGAGCTTGTCCCGGCTGGGACGGTGCCCCGCTGGTGGGAGAGTCCTGGTTAGGAAACTCCTCTAGCCGACGGTAGGTCGGTGCCGGATCTCGCCATCCAGAGGGGGAAGATAACCGCCGTCTCCCGAGAAAAAACATACATTACACTCACGGGACTAATGACCAAAGGAGTTGACGCGCCCGGAAACACGAAAAAATGAATCAATTCAATTAAAACCCTAAAGAGCTGATGAAAATTAGCGTAAATAGTGAAGATGCATTTATGTCCAAAACGAAAACAACTGGCTATCTCAGAATTTGCTTCATCGATCAGATGAAAGTGGTCCAAACCCAACCAAGATGGATACATACGCAAGCCATTATCTCTACGATTTTCTTACCTAAAATGACTCATTTTAAGAGAATTATTCCAATGTAGACAAATACGTCAAAGACATTTTTAACAGCATACAAGCGAGTTCTGACCTGAAACCATATGTTGATTTAAGCAAATTGATAAAGCGTGGTATGCTCCTGGCCAGAGATTTATTCAAATTTGCGTCAGTTCGAATTATCTTCTAAAACCCTGCTTAGCTGATTGTTATGTGTCTGTAGTTACGACGAGGGGAGTGACCAGTGTAAATCAAGCGGTGGTTGGTTTACACAGAAGTTGCCGCGGCAGAAGCAGCAACGATAACGATTATATTACATCTATAGAAACAAATCTGTTATATGCCATCGGTTTGAAAATTGAGAAACAAATTTGCGATAAAAATTTGCAGAAGACGCGAAGAAAATTGCGCATGATGTGCAATAAAATGAATTAGCGTACTAATTATTTAATTTCGTGGAGGTGGAATACGATAGTTTCAGAAGTGCTTTGTCGTAAATGGAGAGAAAAAATGTAAGAAGAGGGAAAAACCATTGATGAACACAACTAAAATCAACAAGAGTAATGGAATAGAAAGCAACCTTTGCTGAGACAAGACGAGAAGTTTCCATAGAAACATCCGTTCAGAAAAATCATACCCATTTGAACTGTCACTATCATTATTAGGCAATAGTTGAACACCAAGAAGACTTGGGATTAACAAAAATTAATACGGTAATTCAGAAAATACAGCACTTCTACTTGTACATCTCTCTTCACAAAAACATGATTCTCGTGTCGTGAACTTCAAGTGCACAACTCGAGACATCGACTTCCTTCTTTTCGCGCGTTTCATGCCCAGCTCATCGCCCTCTCTCCAAACTCTCGCAATGTCTATGTTGCGACGAGACAAGTTTCTTGATGATTCCGACTGTAAACTCAGAGCCACGTGCAAGAAGAAAGATCTTGAAGACGTTTCTTCTTGCACGTGGCTCTGAGTTTACAGTATTGTATTTCACCGCCCCTTGTGTCACCATGATAACAGTTTATTCTGCTATATAACGCGTCACTGTGCAGAATCTCTCGAGACAATGCAAACACTAAAGAAAGTGACTTCACATGTCTTTGAGTTGAATAACAACTAGGGTGCAAATTTTCTCGCACTACGTGGTTCTCCAACAAAACTGAGAATTCAATTTCATGACAACAGAACATATTTAGCTACATTCTTTGAAGCATCGAATATTAAGTTGTCAACAGTTTGAGTGTAATCAAGTAGTTTCTTGACAGCAATCAAATATTTCGGTTGTAGAATTAATTTTAACCACACAGACAAATTACATTGAAGATTACAACTGGAATACGTACATTGCTTTATTTATCACTGGAATGTTCGACATGCTCTGCGGTGTCTTGACTGGTCTCTCTAACTTTACCTAATTTCATTCAGAAAAGCATTTTACGACTACGCACATTGCCTTCATATATTGCAGGAAACATCACGATTTCGATTTTGTAACTGTAGTTCCACTGACCACAATGCAAACACGAACAATTAATAATCCAATTCAAATGGAATTATATATAATTTTATACCCCTATATCATCTTATATTCTTTGAAAATCTCTCTCGATTAGAAAACTATCATCATTTCCACTATTTTTTATTTAATGTCAAAAGGAGTTAAAACTGTGACCTACTAAGTGGACAAATGCAATGTGTGAATGGTTCCTTGAGATCTGGGATCTCTGCCAACCCTCACATACATGTCAAGATGAATTCATGCAGGTACCAAAGCGCATTTTTTGGCAAGAAAGTGTGAAAATATTCAGTCTCGTGTAACAAAAATATATTTGCAAAAGTAAATCAGCTATAGATTTTAGCTATTATCCCTTATCTTGCCCTTCGTGACGGAATCGACTTACGCCCGCAAGAACTCTGAGAACGATTTTTTTAATAACTACGTTCTCCCCTGAGTTCAAAAACATACAGGTACATAGATAGTGATTTGATGCATTTTCGTAAAGGACAGTAAAAATCGTATGCAACGTATGGAGGAAAGTATAGTGAAGCTACATCATGTCCAGAAGTAAATCAGAGAGCCATATTATAGTGAAGGTAGATTTATATCCAGAACTAAGTCATTGACCATCTCAAAATTGGCTCAAAGAATCAGAGAAAGAGGACGTAAACTTGATCCAGATGAGAGTCATTAATCTAGAAGCTGACGTTCAATACTTCTTACATGCATATTTATTCTTTATAACTATACGGTCTAAGTGGTACTTAACATTAAATATCTTTGTTAAAATGAAAATGATTTTCCTTAATTTTCAGCTAGACAGATACTCAAAATATAACACTGCATATTGTAACTCTACAGAAATAATACCTCTGATCTCTTCTTGGAATATATATTAGAAAATTAGTAAATATTGCGTTTTTTTTAAACGCAGTGAACTTATTTTGTGAAGTAGTATAGTAGTGCTGACTTGACTAAAAATACAGATAGTGTTCTTCCGACAAGAAGCTAGACAGGAAGGTTATTCTGGGAGTCCTTGTGGTCTGCTATCAGCAGTGTATACGAAAGGGCCACTCGCAGGACGCTTCGTGGAGAACCCAGAAGAGGTGCCCCAATTTAGGAACGGAAAGGCTCACTGGAACCGCTCCCTGTTCCAGGAGGAACATCTAAGAAATCTACTTCAAGAACTTTTTAGACATTTTTCACAATAACTTTCTGTGCGGTAGCTAGTAGATTTTGAATGATGCATTGAATTAAATTGCATATCCCAACTCGTCAAACGCAATGATAGTTTGTTTCATTAATCCCAATAAATCACAATTTTTAATTATTCATAATGTAAATTAGACATGCGTCACATCACGTTGCAAAGTATCTCGTGCTATGTTCTAAAATAAGTTCCATTGACTTATTATTGTACCATTTTCGTATCAAATACCGCATTAAATAGTCACTGTGTCCCTGAGTCTTTTAACGTTTGCTTTTGCACCAAAACCCGGTCTGGAAGTCAATAATTTTTTGAAGTTTAAATTAACGGCATTATTCTGTTTAAATGGAGCATAGTCCCTGACTTGATTTCTTTAGCTCTGCAAAATGATCGCAGGGATTCTAAAAATGAACCTTTAAAATACATCCACAAAAAGATATTTCTTTGACGGTTAACTGGGGCCGAAACAAAGAAACGATCACGAAACATATGTTTTTCTTTTCTTCGATTTCGATAAGAAGGCAGAGGAAACATGGCTTTTCTCTTTCCTCACACTTTTGAGCGGCGTAGGTTATTCTGCTAATTTACCAAATGTTTCTATTTATAACACATTTCACGAAATCTTCGGATACAATTGTGAAATTATCAGTAGTTTTCAAAGAAAGATAAAGCAGAAGTTTCAAACAATGGAAGTTTGATTGTAGAGCGATTCAACTGAAATTTAAGGAAAATCTCTCTGAATAGCACTTATTCTTTTTTATCTTAAAAAAATATCCTTTGTGAGTTCACATTCATTTGTGTCACAGGGTGTTTAACAGTGAGATGAACCTACGTTTCCGTAGCAGATTACTATTGTTCTTTAAGCGAGCACTGAAATTCGTATACGAATAACGCTTTTTCCCGATTGATAGAAGGAGGAGGAGACAAAAAGGAGGATAATGTTTTAAAAATATCTAATAGCAACATTGATAGAGACCATATGTATTAAAATAGGTATTATTCCAATTAATCAATTAAGTAATATTTCATTCTAACATAAGTAACAAACACCAGTAGCGGCGAGTGTTTTGATTTGATTCATGTCGTTGATTGTTTCGTCAAAAAACAAATAAAAAAACAGAAGTATGGGAAAAACTATCAGTGCACGTTTTCTTGATCTCCAGATCCTCTAGAAGCGTTGAGCAACGCGTTACGACTGTGTGTATCAGTGACCGGAAGAAGAGTTTGTGGAAGCTGACGGAATCTAATTCGTAGGCCGACTCCTGCTGATGACCAACGGTTTCAATGGTCTCCCTAATAACTTCTTTGTGAATATCGGAGCAGCTCCCTAAATACAGAACACGGACCGCGCGAGATATTTCCTTCTCTATTCTGCCCTGATTGCAAACCTTAGGTCCGAGTGGGCTTCGTCTCGTGTGGCCCGTCCAATTAATTCAGAAAATCTCCGACAAGCGTCTGAGAACCGGAAAACAGCGACATGCTGTGCAACCCGTCCCCCTCGAAGCATTAGAATGACAAAGTTTTAACTGGCAAATCGAAGAAAATAAGTTAAGTGTGATAAGGTTCTGACTGCTACTTCAAGTAGAACGGACGCGTGCTGCCACCTGTTGACAAACAGCTACTTAAAATATCTCTATTGTAGGTGGAGGGATGACTAAAAATTAAGATAAAGAAACTTTGACATTAATGTACTCGAAACTACTGAAGTGTTAGTGTAAACTTTGTCTTTCCAAAGAATCGATGTCTCGAAGAGGAACAAACACGAATAATATTATTTTATTAGTTAGTTACAAGCTATTTGAAAAAAAAAAAGACTTCTGCAATATATTGGTTTTGAATACCATACAAAAATAAACAGTTTCAGCGGGTAGATGCCAGAATGTTTTGCGATTGCTTTATAGTTCAACACATGCACTACGTTTATGAGTTATATTTGAAATTCACTCACAGAAATGTTTTTACAGATATAATCAAGAAAGTATCTTAAATATAAACACAGACTTGCTTCATAGATCACCTTCTCTCGCTCTTTGTGGAATGGAACTTAAAATTAACGTTGGAATAAAAGGTTAATGATAAAATTAAAAAAGAAAATATTTTTTCCTCTGAAATACGAAATGCTATAGCTATACAAGTTCTAATAGCGTATGTAGTTGCGACGAAAAATTTTCACTTTCGAGTTCCGAAAGTGGCACACTTTTCGAAAGCAGCTACACAGAGGGATCAGTCAACCCCTGCCTGGATGAGAATTCTAGAAGCCTGTCTACACTTCCCCTCAGCAATGTATGGCGGTTGCCGGAGAAGTAGCGTAAACAGCCGGCCGCGGACAGCACGCGATTCTCCCTCCCCCAACGAATCATCATACATATCCTTCGGGTCGTCTCACATCCTCGGAGGGCGCATTTCCCATTGCTCGAGAAAATCCCCAACGTGTCGGAGATCCGGGGTTCTAGAGACCAGATGCAATTTCTCCGGCACACGATGTCTTAATGGGACGCTCGAATAAATAAAGACAGATAATGCAACGATATACCGAGGGAAAGAGTTCGAAGATAGTCTATGCGGGTGCATCAGTTCCATGCAAAGATGTTCGCCTTCGCAATGATTCTGTGAAAGCAAACGCCTGCAGACAATCATTGTGTGGATGGATTCAATTTCACGAAGATATTTTTAATGTAACGAAAACGCTACACTCCGAAACCTTCCCTTGGCCAGATGTTGCTCTGCCCGTCAGTGAGCACCACCTGGTGACCATCACCAACCTGCACGTAAAGGATCTTCTAGTTGACTCAAAACACCAACTTCTTACTAAGAAAAAATGAAATATTTAATTTTTAAAAAAATATTTCAAGTGGACAAACTCCAAAAGAGAAATATTCTCCACCAGCTCTTCTTTAATTAACTGTTTAATTTTTTGCTCATCACATTACATTTATCTTGAATTCCCATTAGTACCTACTCTGTAACGCATTTTGCCACTCATTAACTCAATTAAACACGTTTGTGCTTTTTCTTCGAGCGTAACATCCACCTCACGTGGAGTTGAGAAACAATTTTATATTCGTTGAAAGTCAAGGGGACACACAATCGTTCCCCTTGTACATCGGAAACAACTCCCCTTACATATCGCCCTGTCGGTTAGACGTCGCGTCGCATAATGTCCTTCGGCGAGTACCCACATTACGCTGGGCGTGCAGAGTCGTTGAACCCCGCGCTGCGCACAGAGCGCGCGGTCAGCGCGCGGCGTCAGCGCTCGGGGCGCAAACAGCGCCGCGCACGCGCAAACACACACCCGCCACAAAGCGCGGAGCGCGGGGTTTCTCTGCGCGAAAGCACGGCGACGCACGGCTCGCTGCACGGCAGCGCGTTTGCGTTCCTTGCCTTGAGAGCGTGGGCTTCCGCGGCCGGAGTCAGGCCCGGGGCCTAGGCAAGGTGCAACGTTCGACCGCCGTTCTGAGACTTCCTCAGGGCGAAATGCACTTCGTCCTGAGGAGGGTCGCAGCATGGCGGACGAAGCGTTGGCACCTGTGCCCAGGACGCAGCGTCTCCCGGACTGCCAAGTAATTACATTCCCTGCCTTTGCTCAGAACCTGGAGAAACATACGCCCCCTCGTTGGCCCGTCCCCTACATTTCCCTCAATCCAATCAAGGTAATTATGCCTTATTTTACGTGGTGAGACTCATGAGCCCGCCCCCTACATCTACCCCAATATAATTCAATGCAATTTTGTACGTCTTACTACAGACTACTCTTCCGCCTGACCTCGCGAATTTCCCTGTGCTCCTTTTACTATCTAGCGGAGAAAAAAGTTATCATTTGCGGGACGAAATAGGCGATTTGAATTTAGCTCAGAGGCTTCTTTTAGGCTTGAGGAGCAGTAAATCCACAATTTGGGATACCCGGCTTTACTTCCCTCCGAAGGAAGGCATACGAAGGATTTTTCGTCCTTAAAAATACACGGCTTTCAACGGATTTGAACCCGTGAACTTTGGTACAACTGTCATACTCTTATACTGTCATACTGTTATACTCTCAATGGCGCTACCACCTCCTTTTCCCTCACGGTCCTACACGCATAGAATCACTAATATTATGGAATTCATGTGTGGACAGAAGTACTGGCTCAAGAAGTGGCATTCCAACCAGATACATATTCGCGGATTGGATTCCCCACCAAAATGAACTTCTTTTAAATTCAATTTTTGATATAAACATGTATTAGAAATTACCAGCCACATAGTATCAACATTTTTCAAGAAAATCGCAGTGATCGATAGCCGGAGCCTAGCCGTCGACTACGAAATGCGAGAGCGAGTCCACTATTTTAATTTTATTTAAAGTTTTTTGGTATAAAAGTATTTTCATAGACAAACATGCCTACGACATCAGAAGCGGTAACGGTGTAGGACATCACAAATGAGCTCCAAATCAAAATTAGGCGTGTAACATGCCTCGGGCCAGAGGTCTCTCGTGTATTATTTATAAATCTTCTATGCCGGGTGGTAATTTTCTTCAGGATTCAAATGAGGGGAATGCAAATATGCGGCCCGAAAGGACAGGGGGAGACAGGCTTCCATCACACGCTTGTGACCGGCTGTTCTGAATCAGTTCGCTCTCTGATTGTATTCATACGATACGTTGTCTCCGACGAAAGCCAAACAGGTCGATGTTGCGTTTCATAAATTGAAGAATACACCCACTAGTTCAAAATTTGTACAATTCAAAATCACGCTTTGAAATGTTCATTCTCCGCACAAAATTGTAGAAAAAATGTAAAAAATGTGGAGTGACAGGTTCAATAAGTAAGCAAACTTTGTGTTTTATCGAAATAAGTGAAATAAAAGCACCTTTTTTGAAACAATTTATAAATTAAGTTGTCAAGTAATTGTAATTATATGTGAATAAATATTAAATACACTCCTTAGCTTATCTCAGTAGATCTATACGTAAGAGTCCCAATTCGATTCCCGAGGGAGACAAGAGAAAAAGTATGCCTCCCCTAAAACATTGCAGTCTCCAGTTGAGGTAATATAGAACCTGTCCATGGAATGGGTGGGTAACGTGTACTGGAATTGCACAGGCATTAAATGCGGGAATGGAACGCCTGCTTCCAGGAGGGGGACGCCAGCGCACTCATTTAGGCACTCGGCCGCCTACAACAGGAAGTGGTGTAATGTTTATGTCTTCATCACTAGAAGACTCGTCATACTGAGTTTTATTGAAACATAAAGCTTTTTCGATCACATTGCTATTTTCAGGTCATGACTCAGAGGGCCAGTGGCCGCTGAAATACCAGCCATAAAGAATCGCTACGTGGTCGAAATGCTTCAGATATCAATAAAAACTAATTCTGATAGGTCCGCGTCTTCGTATAATTAGAATTTCAGATATTTCTGTCATCTACTCAATACCACGAATTCTCTAATGAGCTCTTAATTTCCAATTAGTAAAACTCAGTTTTTCAAGTTTCTTTAATTAGGTTGATAATCGTTCAGCAACTTGCGTTCTATTAATGGCACGAAGGTGTAGTTGAACATCATTTAGCAACAGTGAGGGTAGGAACGAGTTGCCATTCGTCTGCTGAGAGGCAATGTGTAGTTGGATTTGTTTCCTCAGTCCCCTGTGAATATTCAATCGATACCAAGAGAGTGAAAAATTCACAATTTTTTTTTCAATCTTTGACTACTTTCGTTTCACAAGTCGTTCTTTAAATCGGGAACTAAAAAGGACTATTAATTATCTTGATAACATAATCCAAAGAAACCTATAAAGATAGTCACTTACAAAAGAGAAAACAAAGGATACAGAATACCTTTTGCCTCTTATCCCACCCGTTTATCAACATTGTGTTAAGTCTCTTCTTATTTCTGACATTGAAGATATCGGGCCATTGAATGGAAATAACCACATTGGTGCTGACTGATGAGTTACAAAAATTATATTACTTGGTGAATAGACCGGGATTTTATTTTCAATTTCGTTTGAGATTGGGTATATTATTATGTTGTTCCCAAAATATATCTTTTAGAGATGAATTTTCTATGACAATTCGAGTAAAAGATTAAATATATAAAAACAAAAAAATATGAGACTAGGGTGTTTGGATCACACTACAGCGAGTTACACCACTTGGGCTGAGGGCTCAAGGAGAAATGGGTACTAAAAGTTACTTTACAAGACGACTGAATGATTGATCTGTGGAAGTATTTCATTTCCTGAAATGCAAGCAACTGCAGCAGGTGCTTTGACGCTAGCACGAAGAGAAAGGAAATAACTATTATTAAAAGACAACAATACTGTACGTACAAAATATTTCGCACATTTACTAACAAACATGCACTAACGTAAGTGCGTTCTCTGCCATTCTGTAATGTAAATACGCTAGGTGCTCATCAGTGCGTGAATGCAAGATTTTATCCAATTCCAGAGTCATCAGTTCTACGATTTAGCAATGATTCCTACCCAACTATGTGCGACAAAAGGCGCCAAACTACCTTGCACGCAATGCTAAACACCATAGAATCTCAGTTTTGAGTATTGTACCACCATAATGCGAATGAAAATTACAAACCAATCGAACCTTAATCGATAGAACCTTAACGAATTCACTAAGTAGTGGCTTCCCCGACTGATTTTTAAGTTTCCAAATTGTTTGTCACAACACTGGTGATACTGCATTCATGGGAGCGAAACCATATTTTTACTCACTGACAAAGACAGCTTGACACCACATACGATGAAAACTGAAGCTATTGCTTTAAGTACAACCGTTTAGTTTTTCTTCGCGTGTAATCTAAGAATTCACAGCTTTTGAGATGATATATCATTTTTAAAAACATTATAAAAGCTGCTAACATAAGTACTCATTGGCTCCATTTCTCGCTATGGCGCCATTGCTAGCGGCACCATACCCATTGGATTAATGTTAGTTTCGGTCCTGAGTACGTAAGCCGTTGTGACGACATTCGGGACAAATGAGTTGAATGGGAGATGGGTGATATGATAATGTTAATGATAAAGCAATCGAAAAAAACAAACAAACGAGGTGAGTGGCAGTCGAAACAAGAGAACCCCAGAAACCCCACCGCCACCCCGTTCTTGTCCACCTCAAGTTCCACATGAATCTGCTGAGACATGAACCCCAGTACCTAGAGGTAGAAGGCCAGAGATCTGATCAGTAAACTGCGAGTCACCGCTGCGAAACTATTGGAACGAGTGATTAAACCACTGACAGGAGCAATCGTTTCTTGTCAACCAATTGGAATAACACACGAGCACATTTACTACACCTGTTAAGGACAAAGTCACAGTTTGCGTGTTATTACACGCACCGTGTAAGGATGAGCATGGATAAATAAAAGCACAAACCAGTTATAAAACTAGTCACAATATAAATTCACAAGAACATTATTAATAAATTCAGTGTTGAAACCCGTGTTTCCAACATGGCGTAACAATACCATAACTTAACTCAATTCTACAATTTGGTAAAACTTGTTATTTAAGACAACTCCTCCTCCAATCACAGAGCATCGCTATTAAAGCGTGCGGCAGAGGACGCGTCATTATTCTGAATAAGATTCCTTACCCCAGATATAGTGGAAAGGGGAAAATGAACACAATAAAACCGTGCCCCAGAGCAACCACTCAGCACGGTCGCCTGCGTGAAAACTCCATCGGCCAGGCGTCGTCGGTGCTACATCATCCCCATGGTAATCCGCGCACCCTCCGCCGCCCCTCACGGAGTCGCGCATCGCGCTCCCCTTGTCCGGCTGACAGCCGGCGCCAGGGGAGGCCAAGCGAAGCGGGGCGCGGGTACGGGCAAGGGACGGGATGGGACGGGACGGGCAAGGGACGGGACGGGCAGGGGACGGGACGGGACGGGACGAGGCGAGGCGAGGCGAGGCGAGGCGAGGCGAGGCGAGGCGAGGCGAGGCGAGGCGGGGCAGGCGGGGAGGAACGAGGCGAGGCGGGGCAGGGCGGGGGGGGGGGGGGCTTGGGCCGGGGGGGGGGGCGCCGGAACCTGGACACGAGTGGTGGCGCGGGGCGTGGGTGCGGAGGGGCCGGGCGGGTATTTTTTTATTGATTAGTGATTCTGGGCGCGTCAACTGCTAAGGTCATAGTCCCGTAAGTGTATTGCATGTTTTCCTCAAGAAGTGGCGGTGATCTTCCCGTACTAGATGCTGAGATCCGGCGACGACCTACTGTCGGGTAACGGGGTTTTTCAACCACTAGGTATCTCTCCCTAGCGGGGCACTACCTCAACCGGGACAAACTAAGCTCCCGACCGATCTCGCAGTATGTGTGGTAATTTAGTGCAGTGTGTGTAAGGGTGCAAGCTTAGAACAAGGAAGAGGAAGGAAAGCGAGCGCACGGTCCGTGGCCAGTTTGTTACGGTACTACTCAGCCCTCCGCCTCGTACTGATCGGAGAAACCACGGAAAACTTCCCGTCAGAACAGCCGGCCGCTACAATTCTCCTCCAGACAGCAATTGAATTCGACCTAGCCGAAAAGCTAGTGTCGAAAATTCTGCCGCCGCCGGGACTGTAACCTTAGGACCTTTCGGTCACAAGCACTAGAGACCTCAGTTGATGCCCTGAGCCACCTCCCCCGGTGCGGGGCACGGGGTGCGGAGGGGACCAGGCGCGGGGTGCAGGGCGTAGATGTGCGTGGCGCGAGAGCTGTGGGGAGGCGAGGGTGACTGCGTGCGGGGGTGCGGAGTGTCGGCGGAGCGCAACTGGCCCTGCCCTGAGCGCGGCGGAGGGGCGGGTCCGCTTAAGCTTCGTCACGCGCTCGGCCATTGGGGGAGCCGCCTCCCCCTTGCGCGGCGCGGCCGCCATGGAAAATCGCCGCAGCGGCGACCGTCCCCCGTCAAGAGCTGCAGGGTATTGACGGGAAAATTGAGCAAGTGAAAACAAATATTGCAATGCTGACTCGGGCAGATACGTTGTTTCGTCGGAAGCACCTCGACTGCCTGGGTTTCAAGCGTTCACGGTTTCAGGGTTCGAGTTACACCTTGGTCGTGTGCGTAACGTAACCTTTTAAGATCATCTCATCACAGGGTAGAATTCTCCGACTTACAATATAACTGCAAACAAACAGATGGTTCAAGAAGCCCTTCTATATTTATTGAACAACTCTTTGTCGGGAAACCTGGCTGGGCCCGAGCATCATTTAGTGTCTTGTCGCGAAGTACATAGTTGGCTCAAAGAAAAACGAAACAAAATAATAAAGAAAAAAAAAGCACGCACATAAAATAAACCGGTTTACCCGGGTACATATCACAATCACAAAGGCGTTCCTTATCCATGTTGAATACTTCCCCCTCTCAAAAAAAATTCTGAGAAACCAATAGTAAGCAAGACAGATCCATTTTGAATCGAATGCACAACTATGTCTATTGTGACGTCGTGGGAATACACAATAACACAGACACGAGCTTCAATGATAAATATGTACAGGTTTATTCACAATATGTACAATAAATATTTAAGTTACTTTTAGCTCTTGGAAAACGTTTACTCCCTGATCGCAGGAGCGATCCTTAAAATGTAATCTGACTCGTGGCCCGCGCCACTCCTCAGCGAACCTTATGCACACAGTACGTGGCTCCCGTGACGTAGGTCACCCGTGGAAAATCTCCACCCCGGCGTCCCAACACATGGGTTGCCGTACGAGCCTCGCTCGGCTCCGCACCGCCCTGGGCGCAAGTTTGTGCATTCGCACGAGGGTTCCACTCAGCTCGACAAACCCCACCCCCGCGCTCTCCGTTCCTTCTTATATAGCCCCCACCCACGTGACCTGAAACGTCACTGGGTTTTCACACGGCCCGCGCTAGTCGCGTTGCCAGGCATTTTGGGCATCCCTTTCCCTGGATTCTAAGAATTTTGCACGCGGCACGCGGCAAAAATGCGCTGTCCCGTATTTTGGGCATCCCTTTCCCTAGCTCTCGGAATTCTCCCAATACCGCATTGTTCTTACCTCCTGCCTGGCCCTTGCGTCTAATCCCTTTGGCGCCGCCATTTTGAGTGGAGCGTACAATACGTTACACTATACAGTTTTGTAAGGTCGACTGACAGATAATAACGTCTTGAAAATAGTCCAGTATTCGAAGAGTGCTTCCGAATTAAGAAATTATTCATTTTCAGGCGACATTAAAATATCGATTTTGAACAACAGTACTAAAGATTGCAAGAGTCTGCTTCAATGCTTCTTAAACAGATGAAACAAAAGGAAATAATAACTGAATTATTTCAGAGAGAAGATTAGTTAGTCAAGGCCTTCTGAGAAAGTTAAGAAGAAAGAAAAACTGTATAATGCAGACGGGAGAAAATAAATAGAACAATACCAGAGCTGTCGAAGACGCTATTATCCATAATTGCATTTCTTCAGTATCTAGCCGCGACATTTAAAAGGAATTCTTACCGTTACACAATTCTATTCCGTTTTCTTTTCTCTTACGCCAGAATTCAGAGTGCGTCGGGTGGAAGGCCAGTTCGACAAAGGACGCGTACTTCTGCGACGGTCGCGGACTGGAACGAGAGCATTGTGGTGCAACGCGCATTCCGAGAGTCGCGCAACTTAACGCAAAAAGGGATTTAGAAGGCCGCTACAGTGGAAAGGAAAGCCCATTCTTGGAACGCAATGGGGCGGCTCGGAGAAACCCGAGCACTGTGGGGTGGCTAAGGGACGTGTGTGTGTGTGTGAGAGAGAGAGAGGGGAGAGAGAGAGAGAGAGAGAGAGAGAGAGAGAGAGAGAGAGAGAGAGAGAGAGAGGAAGGCGGCTGGCCCGAGCGGCGTATGTTTGATGCGGCACCGACAAAAACTTTGTTGAAATGGAGTTCATGGGGTTGGTCAGTGGAAAAAATTAGACTATATAGTTGTTTGTATGCCCTTCTTTGTCTGGACCTACCAACTTGTCACCTACACACTGAGTATAGAATTATTTTTTATAAGAAAGGGTGATTAGGGAAGAGTACTGGACAAACCAATCACATATGTCACAGGAAAGACTCACAACCCAAGCTTAGGGCAACCAACGTAATTTGGGCGCTCCCACCATAATTCCTAGGCTTCTCTACGGGCTTCAGACTTCAAAATGGCCTTCAAGACAACCTCTATCCCAGTCTGTCCAATGTTTGTATCGTCCTCCTTCCTCCCTCACCCCTCCCCGGGTGAATAACCTCCACGCAGCGCGCACCAACACGTAGGGGCCCCGTCACAACAGAAAGCCACGGCGACCGCCTCCGCTGGCGCAACCACAACCACGCGAGGCATCGCATCGGCGGGGGCGGGGCGCGCTGACAGGCGAACAACACGTGCAATAGGTGGCGCAGCGTTAATACACAGGTCCAGCCCACTATCATACGATTCAGCATCACAAATACACAAAACAACAATAAGACCCTTGCTACTATACGCCTGCCCAGTCTGATTAAATGCAGCAAAAACCAACCAAAGGAAACTTTAAATAATACAAAATCAATTTCTCAGAATCATTTCAAACTCTCGCGGGTACGTCACCAACAAACAGTTACACAATGAATCCGACCTAGAGACTATAGACCATCACACTACTAGCTACCAACTTCTTCTAAACATATCCAAATCCTTCACTACAGTTAACAGACTTGGCAAAAACCCATCACATAGAACCAGAATAAAAATAAGTTTCCATTTCACATTTTCCTTAAAAATTCTCCGAATTAGATCCCGACTAGAGGAGCCCCAAGGGCAACCTCAACCTTTGTATTAGTTTTAAGTTTTAATTTAAGTTAGCTATTAAGTCATCCAACATATGTAGAGTTAATTTAAACTGAGCTCTGTATTCACCGTCTGTGTAAATAAGAAGGTGGCGTAGCGTAGTGGAGATGGAATGGAATGGAATGGACAGGACTACACCCATGTCACAAATATAAGAAGGTATTAAATGAGAAATATATCGTTCGATAGGTAGTATATTAAACGTTGTCTATTTTAGATTTAAATGAGTCTTGCTTTCAATGCAATGGTTTTTTCAATAGGTAAACAACCTAAATTTTGCTGCCCATACAAATAACAAAGAATATCAAAAGAAATTAATATTTAAAAATGCATTCCTTAATTACAAATACAGCATTATACGAAATAATACTATTAGAAAAATTACCTTGCCCAATATCTACGACCGGTCGCAAGATCCGTCAGCACTTATATATTGCGCTACTTCTATGAATGCTAAGAATGATATTATTCGCTTATTTTGGGAAGAAGTGATTGTGAAGAAGCTGTAAGAAATAATGGAACCGCTACTGAGGGTCGAGGCCGTAAAATCGTGAACCGACTCTGGTGCGTCGGTCCGTAGGGTCGCGAGTTCTTATCCCTGTCTAGAGATTACAATCTAATGAGTCTTAATCCCGCCCAAGAGCTTTGCCCTTTGTTTCTCGCGTGAGTTGCAACGCAGAGGGCCTCGCGTTCTGCTGACTCCACATCAAGGAGTCTGCATGATGTTATTGTTCATTGTATGGTTGGTGATATGTCACCATATATCTATACTGTAAAAATCACCCTTTGACGTTTTACAGTATTTAGCTGCGGCTGAGAAAAGCCCACAAAAATACTACAATAGTAACAGTTGAGAATTCTGATCGTTTACTTTCTTGAGTAAGGTAAATACAAACAATGAAGATAGAACTTTTAGAAAAATCATCCTGCAGGAAAAGCGACAGTTATGGGTTCCAACAAAAGGACCCCCTTCAGTTGAAAAACGGAAGAAGAGATTTTAGGCAAAAACCTGCTCGCAATCGGCTGGAGACAATGAGTAAATCCAACTCAACACAATCAGGAAAAAGAGTTTAAAAACAGATGCATCTGAAGAAAACTAAGAAGTGACACTGCGCATTTAAATTCAACAAAACAAAAGGAGATTATGGTTGATTAATAAGCCTAGACAAATTTGACGGAAGCGGTGTAGGATGAGGTGAAAAATGTAAAATAAAAAAAAGGAAGAGGCATCAAGAATGGCACTGTCTTCAGCAGCTGCCTTCAGCAGAACATTTTCAAGAAATGAAAGGTTATAGCGCAAGTCTAGTAATTAAACAATACACCTACCTCGTTCATTCTTTCTTTTATTCGATGTTCAGTAGTTAGGTTAAAATTAGATAAAAACTAGGTTTACAAATACACGATTAACGTGCAGAAATATTTTTAAAGCATTTCTTTGCAAACTGGTCGTAGAAAGAGTACATGTATCATGCTCTCTTTAACGTGGAATGTTCGTTGAGCCATTTATTCTGAAGAACTTTCCACTGAACTCTTTATTTCACGTTTTAATGTGGGGTTCTGCAAAATTAATGAGACAACAATGAAAAATTAGGGTTCACAAGCGTTGATAGTTTTTGAAGTATTATTGTCATTTCCTCAGGCCATTACATCAGGTACCTAACGACCACTGCACGGGGAACGTGTTAGAATACAGTTACCTGCGTTGATAATAGTTATTTCCTAAACTGCAAAACCTATTGCAACGTAGTGGCCCCTAATGGCGTGTTTAGTCCGTTTCTTCTCAGTCTTCAACACTTCAATGATTCGAGTGGAGACATGTTGCTCTTTGGTTTTCTACAGTGAGTTCCTACCATTAACGAGAAATAACCCGGATCTTCAGAGGTCTATCATGCGAAGACAGAAATACTACAGCTGCTTCTTTTTAAACACAAGGCTGACTAAAAGCGCGTTCTGCGTCACCGGTCAGATATACTGAAGTCGTTTTGACGCACTAAGACGTCAAACAACCTTCAGTTCGTATAAGCAGCTCTTCTCTCGCCGTCAAAAGTGGGAGGAATTGGCCGTGGGTCCACGATTTTGCCGCAAACCTCATCCTACATTTGCTCTGAAAACTCTGAGAACCATTCTGCCAAATCATCAAAAATAAAGTTATCAGTAAAATTAATCATCAAAAGTAACGTTAATAGAATTCTGTTTCGTCCAGAATTCATCTTCGATCGAAGTGTCAGAAATAAATATAATATCCTTTTTTAAATTTTATTTGTACCTGTTCAATTTTTAAATTTTTCAGGGTTTTGAAAGGACGATTATTACATAGCTTTTTTAAGACCTTACATAGTAGGTTTTTCCAATAGAATTCTGTTTCGTCCAGAATTCATCTTATTTACCTATAGTTGAATAACAATATATATATATATATATATATATATATATATATATATATATATATAATATATATATATATATATAATTAAATAATATGTTATAGTAATATCCTTTTGATTAATCGCTGTCGTTATTTTCATTTTGTCGCAAGAGCGATTCCGTTTTGATAAAGATCGAAACAAAAAAATCCCATACGTACTTTCAAATGGAAAAAAGTTAATTTTATTGTGAATGACAGTTGAACTATAAGTAGGCAAGTATGCAAGGTAGTATGCAATAATTTAGTAGGCAGTATGCAATATTTTACAAAAAATACCTTTATTGGATTTTCCATTATCTACAGATGTCGATTTGAACAATCATACCAAATCCGAAGAAGATGGTCGAGCCTACATAAAAAACCTACATAGAAGTTTATTGTTACACACCGAGAAAAAATTACAAAAATATGAAATTTCTTACTTCAGAAGTCCGTTCTTTAAGGACTCCTATCCTTAGACGCTTATCAATAACCTCCGTGATATTCGGATTAGATTGCATGACCTAGTTCGGTTTTAAATTTCACACTCAACGGAGCAATGAACAATTCATTTATTTTTATTAAAAATGCAATATTTTGACGCACTACAAATATTTCTGAACAGGTAACAGGCCTCCTAACTCAAAGAAATTATCTTCACAAACTCATTCACGGTCCAAATCTCGTTCATTGCTTCGCAAGTTTTTTTTAGCTCTTTTGCGGCCAACAATTTTCCAAAACCATTAAGTCTTGGCTATTTATATTATCTTTTTCTTCGTGCTCCTCATTATCCTTGGAAAACATACCTTTTACAAAAAAGTACGGAAGAAGTTTGAAAATGAAAGAATTATTTATCTGCCTGTCTTGTACAACACCGTAGAAATTCATTTGCCTTCAGCTTTGTGAGAATAGGAATAAGGTTTTTTTAGTTTTGAGATCTTTGATACTAGCAGTTACTTCTGCATTATGTTATTGATGTTTATGTGTACTTGGACGCATGCGACAACACAGGCAGTGTCAACAAAATGTTTATTTATAAATCTTGAGGCTCCAAATACGGATCCGCGAACTATCTTTTCTCTTTCAGATTCCGTATATCCTCCCTTTGCCGTTTACACGACACGCATATATTGATCTAAAATGTTGATACTTAATTGTTTTTCTAGCAACGCACTTTAAATATATTCGCGATTCACCAATGTAATATTACGATACGATACAACTTTGATGTTTCCAGAAACTGAGACTTGGTGACTGACTACATGTTGATATTGATGGAAGTGACAATAAAGACATGACATAACTGTGATAGAATCAAAAAAGACGGAGGAAAAATTGGAACACCCAGAAAACCCACTTAATAATACGCTTTATCCAGCAAAATTTCCACATTGATTACGAGATTTCTCCAATTTACAGGATTTCAATTTCGAAATAGTGCGTGCATAGTGTATAACAGTGCATAGTGTATAACAGTGCATAGTGTATAACAGTGCATAGAGTATAACAGTGCATAGAGTATAACAGTGCATTGAATCGCGGAACCAAAATTGTGGAATCTTGGTAAACCACCGTATTACAACAAATGCCTGGTGAGTGCTCACCCATTCTGCGCGCTGTGCACGGTGGGCAGGCCGAGCCCAGCTGCTACGTTCTCTGAAGCGACGCGAAGCGTTCATGAAATTCTGGGCCTGGATACTCCAGGGAATTTTCTTTTCCTCCATGGTAAGCTACAAAATTGTTCCGCATCCACAAAAATTGTTTCACAAGTTAAATATCACACAACCGCCAAAGATGTGTTCCCTTGGAAGGTGATACTACGACTGTCTTCGCTTCAGAGAATAAGAAATAAGGAAGATTACGCTCTCGTCTTTATCTACAGGTGATAGAATGTGATGACAGGCATTAACCGAAAGGAAGTGGCGACGAATCTTATCAAGAAGCTCTTACGATAGACCATAAATGGGCTACCAGCCAAACATGTGATATTATGATAAACAACAAATAACTTTGGCGAATACTATATAACATTTTATCTCTACGCTAGTAAAAGAATGCCTTCTTTCTCATCTCAATGTCTCATTGTTGATAAGAAACTGAAGGCAATCGATATTTCTTTTTCTGAAAGAATTAAGTCTTAAGGAAGGTTCATATTTTCTATCTTGACTGCAACGATGCAGTGGCATATAGTGGAAAGCAGATGACCCGAGTAACACCCTCTATTTCAACGCAATTTTAAAAAAGATTTACAGTATACACAAATAACCAAGTGAAGTATTATGGAAAATATACTTACATCTGGGAGAAAGAAAATTTTGAAAACCATTTCTAAAACGTTTTTCGAACATATTGTGAAGGAAGGAAAGGCTCATGACTCATTGGAGCATCAAAATATCTACATGCGATTTATTTCAATTATAATCCACCTTAACTCCAATTTAAAACATTTCAAGAACACAATCTCTTTTATTTATCATGCAACGACTTCAATAATTTTGCCACACTGTTGATAACTTAAAAAAAGCAGTGTTTAATAGTACACATACTTGCAAAAATCGTTCAATATTTCGATAAGGTAACGCATTAATTATTCAATACATATTGAGAAACAAATTCGAGTACTACTAGTTGAGAATTTCTTGAGGATCTCAAAAATGTTTCTAAGGATCACCTACGTCCAGATGTAGGTAAAGGGTTCACTCAACTCTCACATTCCTTGATTGAACATTTGATTTAACTAAAAAACCTCCCCCAGCCACAAACATAAGTGAGTCAAATTCGTGTGGTAATGACTACAGCAAAACTTCTCTGACCATTATAAAGAGTCGTGAAATTCAAACAATATTAAATGCATGCAATATTTCTGTAGATTTTATTATGAACTCACTTTTTTCAGACTGGAATAATGCCCTAAAAATTAGAAGAGCGATCTCTCTTGTAGTAATTGTTTCATATTATTCTAGACATTTTTATTCTTTATTGAATGAATTCAATATTTCTTCCCCGTTCTCATTTCAAGCTGAAGATCACTGCACCGCAAAGCGCGTTTCGCTTCTGCTCTAGGGGAGAACAATACGTACAATGCATTGGCATGGGCCGCATGTTACAGAACTTTAATACCCGTCATTTCACGGTGTATGAAGGAAATTGCTTTGTTTCAGGACAGAAGCTCTTGGAGAAGGAACAATTTGCTCGTCAGATATCAATTTTTCAACAATTCCTTAAGCAGCATCACGAAAGTTGGCGTTCTTATTTGGGACGAGCTCTGGACCGCGGATTCGAGATATGGTGATTCGTGTTTTGCATTGTCTGCAGAAAGCAAGTTTTTTTTATCGCAAAAGAACATAGAACAATTGAATGGAATATGGTGAAATTAATGTAATTTTGTTTGAATTTTTGAACTTTCTCATGGAAGAAATTGGTTCCTGAGTACCCGAACTTTTGAGTTCACTTGCGCACATTTATTATACATCTATAGTCTGTTCCTTGGTACAAGTTCGAACCTAACCCCCGACCAAATAGGCGAGGTTACTTTGTTTATTATGATTGCTAAAAAACAAGAAATGACAGTTCCAAAAAAATATATTGTTATAAGGAAATATATTTTTACACTGATGAGAAATAATGAATATTTAATAAGAATTTATATTTCTAGGAAAATAATATAAAGTGTACTCTTAGTTTCTTCTGTAATTTATACGCTCAACCGTTTGTCTCTCCAGACACTAAAATAGAAATGTAATCGTCATGAAAAGGCCAGGTCATTTGTCACAAGTTTCTGAAATTAAAATCTGAACAAGAGCAGGTTTTATTCGTTCTCGAGAGTTCGACACTTTGAATTTTAAGGAATATTTCTTCAAAGACGTAGTTTCGTTAAGTCCGTTTTTTCGAGTGGTTATCATGACACCACCCACGGACAATTGATAGATTTTACGAGAAATACGGAAGAAAATTCTAGCGGCCGGCTGCTCTAATCGTTAGCTTTCCGTGGTTTCTCCGGTCAACACCAGGCGAATGCCGGAGCAGTACTCTAACGAACGGGCCACGGACCGCGCGCGATCTTTCCTTCCTCTTCCTTGTCCTATCTTCATCCCTTGCATACACATACACTAACATGCACTACACCATCACACATGCCGGGAGACCGGTCGGTTTAGGGCTCGTCCCGGTTGGAGCGATGCCCAGCTGGTGGGAGGTACCTGGTTGGGGAAAACTTCGCTAGCTAACGGTAGGTCGACGACGAATCTCGTCATCCAGCGGGGCAAAATTACTGCTGAAAAACGAATGCACTACACTTACGGGACTAACAATCTCTGCCGTTGATGCGATCAAAATCACTAACAATCAATCAACGAGAAATAGTGGGCTATAAAGAATAAAACACCAGGTGCTTCGAAGATAGAAAGGAAAGTTTTCATCAGATGTACAGGTGGAAGATTGCTTACGCGGTTATGGATGCATGATATGAGCAATAATCCTTTTACGAGCTTCTCTCTTCGTTCACGCAGATTCATCAAGTTCGTATCCAAAATGAAAAATAAACCAGCTCGTTCAGCAGTTCTTCAGAGAGGGACATTAAACTTGTACCCATAACCTTTTCTCGAATCTCGTAAATACATAAATTAATATTCTCGAGAATACTCAAAGATGCCCCGTCGAGTACGTAAACGGTCCTACGACAGGTTTGAATTGGAAATGGTATTTACCTAAGAAGGAGGTTTCCATCACGAGAAAATTATCACTTAAAGCCGTACACAACATCGCTCATGAGAATTTTCTTCTCGTCGTACGTCCTGAGCGATTTATGCTCGCTGAAATGGAAAAACCTCTGGTGCACACAATGGATGACTTCAGTTAGAGTCCCAACAGGGGCTGATTTTCGATACCAGTAAGTAGATAGACCACAGCCTAAATAAGACTCCTCGGTAATTTCCGTAGTTTCCCATGAATCAATTATTCCAGGCGGATGCCGCAGTAATAGTTTAGACAACGGACCTACCCGTCCTTGTCCATCCTGCCTCGTCCTGTCCCTACTCTTTCAACAAGAAAACATTGTGAGTACTGTGGGTACTCGTCTGTCAAGCTAGAGCCCAATCTACACGTCTGCAGCATTTTGGAGCCGTATTTATCAGGTTCTGCGACTCATCCCCTCGAATGGATATTTGTCGCGTTTGCCCTAATTCATCGCGAAAATATGATTATGGTTTCTAACTTTTGGTCTGAACAATAAACACGCTCCCGTGTCACTAAGTTTTCAAGTGCCCAGTTTCGTGAATGCATATAAACGCTAAGTTCCGCAATCGTTTGAAATATGTGTTTCTTTACAAATTAAAATTTTACGTGATGCATTACGTTTTTAAAGTTAAGGCGTATAACAGAATTTCCTGCTATAATCATACACGTCCAAATCCTGATAAATATAAATCATTTTAATTGCACTTTCATAACAATTTCAATTACACTTTCATAGTCATTTTTAACGCTGTGTACAGAGTGAATAGTGATTACATTGTTCCACAGTATGTAAACTCTTATTTTATTAGTACTGAAAATAATAAGTACTGAACTACATGAAATAATATTTTTGAGGGGGATCGATTTTCTGTTTACTGCATATCTCGTACTTTTCTTATGTAACATTTCTACAGTTCTTCCTTTTGTGTGATGCAATCGCAAGGGTACAGCTAGTATTATTTAAAAAGATACTTGAATTGCACTTGAACTGACTGACAGAATAATGTGCTGATACGACGCACGCATCCGATGTTATGTAACGGAACAGATGTTCTGAAATCTACGTCGAACACAATGGTCGTTCTCCATTGAAGAACTGCGCTAGCGGATTCGATGCCTCACGCCGTGTACATGGAACCATCGAAGCGCGAACGGTGAGATCTCACTTTTATCATTGCACAAGCGGAAAAGAATAAAGAAACGTGGCCACATTTCCCTTTCGTCTTCTCAGGTACTTGCAACAGTCCTATCGACCACATCTCCAACACTATCGACACTTTCCAATCTCCACGCAACCCTTCTGGAAGTCCCAATAAGAGGATACGAGATGCGTATTACTAGTAAAAGAGGAATTCGTCCGTCCTTTTCAGAAACTATGCATATTCAATATTAAGCAACACGATCACTATAACAGTGCGTGTGTGTGTGTGCGCGCGCGCGTGCGTGTGCGTGTGCGTGTGCGTGTGCGTGGTGTGTGTGTGTGTGTGTGTGTGTTAATGGCATCTAACAACTACAACGTTGCCGAACAAAAGCATACGAAATCATTTCCCAACAAGAAACACTCATTCTGCCCAAAACCAACAAATAAAATACTCTCGAATAACACAGCAACAAATTAAATAATTGAACATTAACTGCCTTTACGAACACTGTAATAACATAACGTAGTATCATAACATCAAAAAAGTTGGTGCGTAACGCAACAGATGAATAGCAAATATTTATTGATAGACAGCCGACTTCTCTTTGGAGACTGGTGTAGCATTACGTCAGCTGTGTTTTAAGCAGTGAGGCACTGAGTAATAAATTTCAACCGGTACGTACAATATACAGACGGAATAAAACAATTGCCTTTTTCAGACAAAATTGGAATGGTTTCATTAATTTCGAATTTTTCGCAGGTTCCTGGGTATCTAACGAAACCTTCGACCTAACTCAATGTCAGTAAGCTACTTAGTTTTTTCAAATTTCTGCGCGCATTGAAAATTAGTAATGTACTAGTGGCCCGTAGATGCAAAGAGGCTGATAAACAAAACCACACAATATTGTTTTCCAAAAAGAAACACGCACACTGCTCAAGAACAACAAATTAAAAAAACTCTCGAATAGGACTACAATAAATTCAATATTTTAGAAAAAAAACATTGTTCACGAATACTTTAATTACATAGTGTAGTATGTATTGATACCGAGAACAGTTATTTACATACAAAGAATAACAACAACACATGTTCCAAATCGCATCACCTGAGCAGCAAATATTTAATGGCGGACGGCATTTTCCTCGGGGCTTGGCTGCCGCGTGCAGGCAGCTGCGTTGTGAGCAGTAACCCACTGATATTGTCGATACGCGCAATATGAGAATAGACGGAATATCATGATCAAATATTTGGATTTTTATTGAAAATCGAATCTGTTTCATTGTTTTTGGAATCCCCCTAGTTATTGGATGTGTAACGAAACCATTGACACCTCTCACATAGCCAGCTTCGTGTTATATTTTATATATCCATCATGTGCTAATAAATCTACAAGATAATTAATGCCAATACAACTGTTATTTCCTTTAAAAATGTAATGGGAGAACAAAGAATGTTAGAGCGTAAGGTACTTTTCCGAAACTTGATGCTTTTGTAGAACACCTGCATTCGATATCGTCTCTTAAGAGATCTGTATTTTGGATAAGTCTCTGCTAAATTAAAGAGACCTCCCCATTACTGCGAATGTCTTCCTTCCCTATAACACAGGCTGTGAATAAAGTAGTAACACGAGAATAGCTCAACTTGAATCGCCAAATTGTCAGAACAGAACTAGCAATTAATTCATCACGTGACGTGTCATGGGAGAAATGTGACACTCAGAATGTTTTTTGTTTTCTTGTTCTCAATTCATGCTCTACAGAGCCCTACAAAAGCTTAGATTGTGCTGTCATCGCATCACAAAGGGGCATACTCTCGCAATTTGCTGGAGACACTTTCTAACTCAGCCACGAGGCTATTTTTTACGTTTTTGTGCGCGAGTATCGCGTCCGTGAACACAACGGAGGCGGAAGTGGTGCATCGTCCACTTCCTGGACACGAGACGGAATTCTGCGGCGAGGCACACCGCATTTCAGCACGACGGCCACTGGTTAGGCCCAGATTACGTTGTCAAGAACGTAATTGGCTAGATGAGCATTTTTTAAGGCAGGAACGTGTTTTTAATTTCTCTTCCAACAAAAACATCGTTTGTAAACTGAGCACAATTGAGATGTTGCAATGAATATACTTCTCTAAAAATATGTACAAAGATGCTGTGCATACATACAATATATATTACAAGTACACTGAATACATCAGCATTCCTAGTGAGGAAGGGTATTTATTCAAACAGGCGGAAATCATTTTGTTTTCCTTTGTCACATTGTGGAAACACTGCACTTCATACATTTGTCACATAGATGTATTTTTGTCTTCATTGTGTTCTTTTTTTACTTCAAATAACTCATCAGTACTGTTTCTCGTTAATACTTAGACATACAACACCTTGCACTATTATTTGTACCACGTTGAGAGTTGCTGACATACACCTCTGCTAATAATTTCCCCCTACCCACCTGATTTCTTTGGATACTAAAGTTAAATTTCTCTCCGTGCTCGTAAGTTTTAGGCTCAAAGCCTTCATAGTTTTTTATAATGATTATTAATATTTGATTACTGATGAAAGCATTTTAATATAAATACAAATTGCATTTTGGATTTTATTTTTATCAAGCACAATCGCCAACTCACAGGTCCTCATTTCTAAGGCTAACATTTTCTCACGCCTCTTCGCGACATTAATACAATTACAGATAAACGCGTTGAAAATGTGTCAAATTAGTGTTGTATCTTTTGTTTTATTTTTTAAATTGATTATCAAAAACTGATTTAATTTTTGAATGTTTGGATTGAAATGTTTACATTTAAATACAAAAGACAAGAAAATACAGAATAATAAAATACACGTTGGAAAAGAACAGAAACAAATGTGTGGATAACCCATAAAGCGCACAATAATAAACAGGTATGGGTTTACGATAGTAAACAACATTTCTCGAAGTGAAATCTTCGCAAAAACAAAACTTGCTCTGTAAGAACTACCGGGAGAAATGCGTGGTCCTCCGCGGATATTACATTGAGAGCCGCCGCTCAAGCACATTTGGGAGAGCCCAGCACCGGCCCGATCCACGCCTCCTTTCCCTCCCCGGGAGTCCTCCCGGGAGTTGCGGACGCCAGCAGCAGCCGCCACGACGGCGGCGGCGGCGCCACGACACGACGCCACGGCGCCTCGCCGGAAGAGGTTACACAAGCCGCCACTTCCGGCCCCCGGCCACTGTTTGAGGAGCACTCGCGCGCCAGCACGGTTCGACTCCCCCGCCGCCTCCGTGCGAAGGTGAAAGCCTGAGGCGGCGACGGGGGCGATTCGCGGCGTGACGAAGCGCATCGACCCTCCCCTCGCCGCCCACGCCCCAGCACTGCACTCCAGGGGCACAGTGGGGCAAGGGAAGACTGGCGTGCAAAACTTGGGAGAAATTAAAATATTGTATTTTTTAAACATTTTCGTTATTATGTGCTTTGTTTAGGACAGAAGAGTCTTTTAGACAGTTCTAAATCAGTTAAGCATCACCGAATACCGCATCGGTTTTTTTTCTTTCCACCAGCCAGATGAGCCGAGCACCAGCTGTTAATTTAGGCAGTTTAGTGCTTAAGTTAGAGATAGTTAGCACAAGTGATTTACATTCTTCCGTGTCGTTATTAAAAAGAACGCTGTAACATCTAATCATGTTGAGAAACAAATGAGAATATGTAAGCGTATTAATTATGTTACCAAATGGATGTAAACGGATAGGGCATAACAGACCTCTTAGTCTACTTTTAATACATAGATTCTCCAGTTAGCAGAATGGCAAAAATAATAGGTGGTACAAAAGCGCCATTACATTTTCGTGGTCAGACGGAAGAGCAGGCCTCATGGCCTGAGTCTCGCCACGTAAAATAAGGCAAATTCAATTCAATTCAATTCAATTCAATTCAATTACAAGTTAACCAACGGTAGTGAAATGAATGGCAATTTTTTCTGCGTGTTGCTCACGGATCACGTCCGTCCAATGAGTGTTAAAAACAGCTCACAAGACTCTACAGAACAATTCCATACAGTGTAATAAATTTAACCGGAGTCCAATACTTACAAATCAATAATACATCGAAACAAAACATTTTCGCATTGAAAACGTATACATCCCGGCCGCAATCAACACACTTTGCTATCCACAAGACATATTTCGCCCTGAGGAAGGTTTTATAACGACCTAAATGTTGGGCTACTGTGCCCGATGTTCCGCGACCCCCGGTCAGTCAAGTACGAATCTTATGGGTAATTTCACATGTGCATACGAAATATCCAATAAATTCTCGAATCGCACATCCATTTTCTGGAAATTTCCAATGCACAAGTGGTATTTAATAAGACTAATCCACGAATTTAATTTCTTCCGAAATTGTTTCGGATTCGAATATAAGAACACTGCACATACAGAAAACTCAAATAATCAACTATCTTTTATTTTTTAAATTAAAAATTTCAGAGATAGCCGCAAATGATCTCAACAATATTATTATAAGATTGCTGAGGTAAAGACTTTTGTCTTTTAGTTGTTATTTTTACGTGAATAAGACAGTTTTCAATTCACAGACTTAACGCAATAAAGGTAACATTAAAAAACAGCTTAGCAATTCTCATTTCTAAAAGTTGATACATTTTTTAAAAAATATCTTAAGCCGGTCTGGGAGGGTACGATCACTAAGGTGAAAGCGACCTAAGTAACTTGATTTGAGATTCTGCGAGCTGAATTCTTCCTTCGGCTACTTAGTGCATTAGGGCCTGTTAGCATTTAGTTTACCGTTTCTTCCCCCGTCGCATGTGTTGATGGAAAATTACACATTGCCAATTGGAAGAAACAACAAAAATGGATAAAATCAATGATGATGAAATGGAAGACAGTGTATCGAGTTAAATGAGTTTACGCTGGGTAGTGTAAACGAAAGAAATCTTAATGTTTCAAATTCTAGCTCTCAAAACGACTGTAAACAGAAATATCATTACGAAAGAAGTATATAATTTTTTAATAAAATTACAATAAAAATTGCATTTCTTCATGAAAATGCAAAAGAAAAGATAAGGCCACAAAAAATCCAGTTCTGCCAGAACGGGAGAGGTTTAATCTCTATTTCACACTATCATTTTCACATAAAACTCCTTTTCGTTGGATGAAAATTTGTCCCGAAATGAAATGCTTCCGCAGCCGGTGTCAAGTAACTGCGAGTACTTGTCTGTCCGAGAGTCGTCACTTCCCTGGAACAGGTGCGGACGTTTCGGCCACCAATCTGCGACCTTCCTCAGGGCAAAATGCCCATCTCGCTCTGAGGAACGTCGCAGCATGGCGGCCGAAACGTCGGCACCTGTGCCTAGGACGCGGCGTTTCCCGGACAGCCAGGCAGTTGCCTCTAAATTATGGAACGCTTTCAACGCTTTCAACTCAGTACGCTTTCGCTGGTATTTCCAATCACTGTGCGCGTGGGGGGGGTGATTTCCCGGTGAATGCCCATTTCGCCCTGAGGAATGTCGCAGATTGGCGGCCGAAACGTCGGCACCTGTGCCTAGGACGCGGCGTTTCCCGGACAGCCAGGCAGTTGTCTCGAAATCATGGACCACGTGCTCAGTGCGCTTTCGCTGGTATTTCGAATCACTGTGCCGCGTGGGACGGTGCGGCTCGGTGCGGAGTGACAGTGGGGGCTTCGCGTTCCACGTTCGTGTTGAGTGATCACTTTTACCTGGCGAACTCCGGAAAACGTATTCTGCATGTCACGTACTCGAAACCTCTCCGCTAGTCCACGCCCAAGCCATTCATTCAAGTGCTTCTTCAGAAGTTGAGCTTTAGAAGATTTCATTAGTAAGAAGAGGTATTTACTTTGGAAAGGAGTCTTATTTCAGCATTAAAATATTTTCACTTTTTAATTAATAGAAACCGGTTTTCAAACACAAGAGAGCGCATTCTTAAATTCAACGAATTTTGATCATGATTATCTTCCCCACTGTTCAGAATGTTGATGAAAATCAAATAACTTAATGATATCAAAAGGGTTATTTTCATTCAGTTATCTAGTTTCTCGTGAATATCAATTACCGCAGAACCCTCCTACTCCTAACTATTTGGGGGTGTGGTCTGTTCGGATTTCGAAATGTTCGGATTATCCGAAAAAATGTTGTACATAATTTATACAAATACATCTACAGGATTACTAGACACAATGGCACGTAGCGTGCGATGTGAGAAAATGGCAACGTGGCTTAGCGATCGCATCAAGCAGATTCAGTACCTTACGGCCAAGAATATTGATTTTGAAAGTTCTTCTAAGTGGTAATCACTACTACATGTGATACACACCGTTGTTACCTGTTGAATAAACGTTTCACTTCCAAGTGTATTTCAATAATTGGTTGTTCAGTTCTACAGTAATTATAAAATCCTTTCTTTACACTTCAAATAATCATTTTATTTATTTTGTTTATTTTTTTCCTCTACCCAGAATTTTGTTCTGATTATCCGAAATTTCGGATTTGCTGAGTTCGGATTAACGGAGTTCTACTGTATTATTAAAAATAATACAAACCATAAGAAATTGAGTTTACATAGATTTCGTCAAATATCTTCGGGTGCCATATTCTACTGCAAAAATCTGACACAACCTCTCGATTCTCTTTGAACTCGCCGGAAACACGGGAATAATATTTTAGGCAAAATAAATGTAGTTTCTATTACGTGACTGACAGGAATGTCTAATTTGAGTTGTATGAGGTGTTTTGTGGTTTCCAGTAAAATTAAACCTATCAAGTATGTACTGAATAACCATAATTCCTCGCGAAATGTGTGAAGAAGTTTGTGGCAAGATGTTAATGCAAGCATTCAGTCCAGTCTTTAGGAATGATAACGATTTCCTGAATAATGTCCTTTGGATTGTCTTTCTGGGCAGCACATTTTTTGAAAATTATTTTAAATTCCTTAGTATTTAAATTTATTTTTTTAAATAATAATAATAATAATAATAATAATAATAATAATAATAATATCGGCTTTATAAAAGTAGGTGAGCAACTGAATATCCTAACACGTCAATTCTTATCTTATGTTCTTACAGCGGAGCAGTTTACACGTTCATTATATGTTATTTACGTCAAAAGACATTAAATTTTGTTTTAAACAAATTGTATAATAATTTTTGGGTAATTAACAAGACATTGCTATTATTTCTATCATGCTAGCATTTACGAAAGAGCATTCCAGTGTTTTACTATTATTATTTAATTTGGAGAGAATAGTCTTCTCTCCAACATCGCCGTATTACATTACTTTACTGAGAGAGGAAAAGGAAGTCTTTCAGAGAATGTCCATGGGAGACAGGCAGTACTACAAAAACAAAGATTGACGAGTGAAAGGAACGAAGTGAATGGCCCTGTTCTGCCAGTTCATTGCCCTTTAGCACCCCCAGACTTGGGACTGCAGGAAATTTCTCAATCTGGCTTCGTTTTCTAAGGTCGTGTTCCTGGCAAGTTTTAGGAGAGTGTAGTGATACTTCAACATTCAAATTATCAAACTGCGAATTTGTTACAGAATAAAACATACGAGGATGTTTGTAAGCACCTGGTACATCAAATCTGACCAAATTTCCAAAGATCTCAAAAACCGAATTTATGAGGGAAGTTTTTTTAAATAAAAAATATTAAACAAAAAACAATAATTTTACAATTGACTAAGAAAGACAAAGACTTCTACTATTCTCACAATGCAGGAATGTCATTAACATACTTTAAAAAATCTTTTGAATAGAAAATATTCAAAAATATGAAAAAGGAATTATTCAGCATGACAAATGTAAAGCAATGTTAAAATATCTGGAATGACGTTCGCCTTTAGTACCACAAGAATATTATTTCTGGAGACAATGCCCAAAGGGTTTTTAGAACATGAATTTTCTGTTATTGTTGTTGTCACTATCATTGTTATTATTATTATTATTATTATTATTATTATTATTATTATTATTATTATTATGGTAATGGTTTGTGGAATTCAAATGCACTCGCATACCCCACAATGCTCTCGTAACGTTAACTCATAACATCAAAATTTTTAAGAACTTCTTTTTGATATGTTTTTAAAACCTTGAAGGAATACTGCCAAAGAATCTTCAATTCTTTTAATGTCTTATAGGTATATTATTTTGAAAGAAATTCGAATAGGAAGACCGAAAAAATAGCCTTTGCAAATCCTCTATTTTTTCTCCACATGATGGCTTACTCGTACTTACATGAAATTATCAGCGTAATAAATCAGTATAACTTACCTTGCGAACTACCAATTGCACTGGTCCAAGAATTCCATTAATAAACATTTGGTTTATTTACTTTGTCAAACAGGAGATACACGATTCAAAACCTGATTCACTACTAGTCATGCTCAATCGCCGCCAGACAGATAATATATTTTTTGTTTCCAAAACAATTCACATCACAACTACAACAAGTTTTGAATTTATACTGTTAATTCCAAATATTTAACCCGAGTTCCGATATACAGACAGGAAACCGAGCACGTTCAAATGCCCTCACCGACGGCAGAGGTCAGCACAACAACAAACAACCTCAATTTGCACTCTGGGAGTTTCTTTCGAAAACACTTTCTTATTGAAAGAGACATCCCAGAGCAAACGCTCATGGCTCAGAACAAGGAAGCGGGCGGCATGGGCGAAGGTCTCCGTTCCCAGAAGGCGGAGAGGAGAACAGCGCCCAGCCAACACGTCGGATTATGCTGGATAAATAAGCACGGGGTGCCCAGTTCAAATAACGCAGCGCTTGTGGCGGGCTCCGAACACTCACGCAGCGCGCACGCACGAACGTACACATACAACACACACACACACACACACACACACACACACACACACACAAACGCGCCGGGAATCTTCGCCGTCTTACTGCGTTAATGCAGCCGCAAGCTCAAAGAGAAACCGTGGGTTTATCCGCCCACTAGATAATAGGGATAAAACGGAAAGCGCGGAAAAAATCAAAAAATTGAGAGAAAGTGAAGTATCAACTATTTGCTCAGTACTCAACAAATAATCGGTGCAGAGAACACACAATACTACGCTAGATTCACCTAATTTAACACATTAGCATGTTCTATATAGTTTAGTTGAGTAAGCTAGCTGAATATAAAAGAGAAATTAAGAGAGGCCTATATTTGCTTTATTCAAATACACGATAGCATTACGTAAGGAAGTAAGAACTCTAATACAGACATTTTTCAAGCTGGTAAACCATATTCTCTTAAGCACTCCTATGGCAGGTCTCAAGACAAATCTTTTTACTACAAGCACAAATCGCTGACCGGGAGGGCTGAGATTGCTGGCAGATGTACTACAGGGGCAAACTATCGAATGGCTGGCTGGCATGGTTCGAGTCCTGCCCAGTCGTGTTACTCTAGTGTTGTGGCATGGTGAGCGTACCCAACCACCATATGTGCATCACTTTTCAAATCGTGTCTTTTCTATCTTGCTCTGCCTGAATGGCGTAAAAGCTTGTGTGGAAGGCAAGTACACATTATACACAAGCGGCGTCATTCCTTGATCCTCCTCATGTGTCTTTGGCATGGGGTACGATTACAGTATCCCATGTAGAACTTTTATACCTTAACCCTACTCCAATCCCTTGCTTGATTGATTGATTTTTTCGTGTTTCCGGGCGCGTCAACTGCTTCAGTCATTAGTCCCGTTAGTGTAGTGCATGTTTTTTCTCGGGAGATGACGGTGATCTTCCCCCGCCGGATGGCGAGATCCGGCGCCGACCTACCGTCGGCTAGTGGGGTTTTCCCCTAACCAGGACTCTCCCACCAGCGGGGCACCGCCGTGGGAACGTGAACCGGCAGTGATAATCGGACTGGAAGACGCAGGATACTCGATTACCGTGTAAGGACATTGTGGTCAACGCACGACAATTTTGTTACATAGTGCAGCACCTGCATCCTATCGAAAATTCTTACACCCTACACGCCCCTCTACAATTTGGCAGCCTGATACTGGTCCACAAGGCTTGTCCATGAATCCAGACTTTTTCAGACTTTGAAGAGTTCCAATTTCGAAGTCCAACGCAATCCTAGGCACAACACATTGCATAAGCGCGATGCCGACTGGGACGGCCGCAAACAACACTGTGTCGGTCAAGAGCACGCCGGAGCCGTCTCGAGGCGCGGGGAGGGGGAGAAGGAGGAGGAGGACCCAACCAGTTTCCAGAGGCTCTCGGAAAGGTCGCCGAGGCGAAGAGAAACACGCCCAGCCCCGCTGACCTAGGCCTCCGCGCCGTGCCTGCTTTCGTTGCGTGTGCTACTGTCTCCCAGTTTCGGTCCCAGCGGGCTGCATGGATCCCGACGAAGATCTCCGGGATGAGCTAAACAGAGTGGGAAACTGACCGTGGTGCACGTAAAGGGCAGAATATTGAGTATTTTGTGAGACGTGAGGCCAAATGAACGCACGGTCCTATGTGAGGGAGGATTTTGAAGGTCGGAGAGAATATTCGATTACGCCCTCATTATGACATTGATTTACATATTTTGGAACTTTTTGTGGTTCCACCCGTATTTCTTGTTTATTATGAAAACTAATTCTGCATCACTCCGTTATGAGTAGGAAACGGATTTTCATGTAATTACACGTTTTTACAGGAACAAGATACCTGCATTGAATAATGTTTTTTAGAGTTTACAAGACATTCTGAATGGAATGGAACTCTTTATTTTACATATTTTGGTATAATTACATATTTTACCTAATACTATAAATTTTGTTATATTTTAATATATTTATAGGTCGAAACGGAACATTTCAGATGCGCCTTTGCATTATATGTTACGGAATCATCTTTCTTAACAATCAAGTGTAATGCTCCTTCTATGACCACCATATCTTCGCCATAATTGTCACCCCCCCCCCGCTTACTGCGTACTTCAAGTGAAGAATGAGTGAATTTCTGTGAACAAAAGAAATTTCAAGTACGATTTTGCCCCGATTTCGACCAGCATATTCGTTACTCGATCGAAAACAAACAAATATTTTTTACAGAAAAATGTCTTACGCGTTGTTCGATTGAGAGGGAGAATTCTCTCCCCCGCGATACATCACTGGATACAACGATTCATTGAAAAATTGGCTTCTCGTAAAGATTGTAATACGTAATATGAATGTATTTTGTATCTCGAAGAAATTTCTTATGTGTAGTGAAATCTAGTGTAGAATTACTTCTGTAGAGTTAGAACCTACTTTCAATTACTCCGAATGCTTGTTAAGAACTGATTGGCGACGTTCTATGCTTGGAAAATGCTTGTAGAGAACAATTTTAAAAACAATAAGGAATTTTTATTTTACATATTTCCTATTTTTTCTTACATGTTTTGGAAAAAAAACTATACATGTCTGTACATATTTTGCATTTTTTATTACAATAAATTCCGTTCCCTAATTATGAGCATCTGATCACGTGCAGTGTAACTTTGCCACAATATTAAATCTTGCAGTAAGGGAAATTTGGCGTCATTTCAACACGCTGTGGGAAGTCTTGATGAAAGGTCGGATACCGTGAAATGTTAAATATCGGTAATTCGAGTACCTAGATACCGTTCTTATTTGACGAAGAGCACACGACTCGATCCCGCCTTAACTTATCTTCCTGGGTAACAAAATGTGCGAAGAGGACAGTTCCAGCACAATTCTTCGCATAACCATCACCCAACACCCATTCAATTGGATTGAAAACCGCGAGGCTCCGAAGCACTATAGCTCACGTATCCCCTCACCCCATCCACTTTTTGTAAGTACGCTCGTACAAACTGAATCTGCTTCTCTGTGCTCGCTTGGCACGACCTCTGATCATGGTCCTCCGAGAGGAAGGACAGGGGAAATCGAGGCTGCCGAAATAGCTGTAAAAATCCAATTATCGAATATCTCCACTCTTCGAGATTCGAATATCCAAACATTAAGCATACAGGAAAGTTGAAGGGGTATGTCACAATTCGAGATGTCGGGAAAAGAAGAATGCAGCTCTAATGTCTTTGAAGTGAACTATAAGATTCTGATCCACGAGAGGGAAAAATAAGTCTGAAGAGAGCGATTTCCAAACATTCTCCTCATATCCATCCTCCAACACGCATTAAATTAAACTCAAAATCGCGTGGTTTCAAAGTTAGTTAGCTCCGTCCCTTATTCCCCCGCCCCCATTCGCTTTGTACGGTCATCTTCGCTCGTATAAATTTAATCTGCCTCCTTGTACTCACATGGCTCGTCCTGAGATCATGACCCTCCGCGGGGAAGAATGGAGGCGGGGGGACACAGCCTCTCGTTGGCCATTTTACGAGCGTCCATTAAAACGAGCGTCGTTATTTGCATGATTGCGAAGTCGTAAAGCGCCTTGAAAGCCGACTCGCAGCCGGCAACGCGCGGTCGGCTGTCGCGGACCCCATTGTGCGTCGTGGCTGAAACCGGGGAGCCGCGTCGATCAAAGATATTATCACATCGCGGAGTTTACTCACAAAACCAATTTTTAACGAATGGCGGAGCTCAGTATAATCTAAATAGAGTATACCGTTTCGAAGGCTAACTACTAAAGTAGCAGTTCAAATCCTGAGTAAGTTATGCATGCTTTAATGGATGTTAATCATCATAATTCATACTTGCCAGGAGAAGCGTAAGTTACCAGTGCTTAGTTAATATCCTGATAGAATAATTTTAGCATACTAGAAGGTATTAATTTTAAGTAAACGACCCAAAAAAACACGGTGTTTCATTTCTTCTGCATTTCGTACCTAAGAAACGTACGATATACAATACAAAAATTTAACTCGTTTAAGGCGTGGCGTAAACGTCTAAAAACGTCTCGCAAACCTGCCACCTTTTTGCTGTACAATGTCTATTTCTATAATCTGTAGTGGACTACGTGGATTTAAAAAACGTTTGTTTTGTAGGCTACTACGTTTGTAGAATGAATGCAATACTCAACTCAAAATGTGTTGTTTCAGAAGAATGTCATCTGAAAGCATCCCGCAGTGCCAATGGTAAGTTAACATGCTATATAAAAAAGAAATCTAAGACAAGAGGTCGATAACGTTGGAATACTTTTACTTAAGATCAGCAAAGATAGGCAGTCCGATAAATTATAAATAAAAATAAATAATAAGATTAACAATGATATGTCAAAGTCGGCGAATCTGTCAGAGTCAAATTCATGATTTGATTTAACAAGGCAAAAAAAGCTATTATTACTTTTTTTAATGCAACGGTTTTACATTATTTGTGAAAACAATTTCCGAATTACGCTCTCAACCCCGTTTCGCCGTTCGATGACCTTTTAAGCAATATTTAAGATCACTGGAGACGAATGCAGGATCTGTGCGTTCGTTGGGTGAACTTTCTTTCACGAATTCTCGTTCTTGTCCAGTTAAGAAACCCGGGCCCCAAACCAGGTTGCCTGTGCGTTACCAACTAAGACTCGGTGAAAGTCTAAAAACTTCCGTCGCTCTGCCTCGGAGACCAATCCAAAAATAGTAAGTTTCTGGTTGAAAGAGCAGACAAAATTTAATAATATAGAAAGTACATTGTGAAAAACGAATAATACATTTATGCTTGCCTAACCCACAAATACACCATCCTTACGAATAGTTCGTGATTCTCTGAATGTATGAAGTTAGATCTAGGACTTATTAATCCACATTTCATATAATTTACTTTCTGAATCTGATTTTTTTAGCGCAATAATGTCTCACCTTCATAACTCACATGAGGAAAAAAATTGTAAAGTAATTTTACTTGTTTTTGGAAAGATTATGAAAGGCTTGTGAGACTATCCACTAGTGTGGCAGTGACACTGATTTTAACCATAGCACCTCATATGCGAGAATATGGACAATTTCTTATAAAACAATGATGGAAAAAGAAGAAACCTTGGGTAGTGAATTTCATTCTAATAATGCCCTAATTTAAGAACTGTCCGCATTAGAACATTCAGAAACCAACACGAACGACAATACAGGCACATGGAGAGTTTAATCCTGTTTGACGTGAAGCGTAGTCAGTACGGTTTTGGTGAGAAATAAAAAAAAAAGAAATATTTTCACAAAAATAATACATCTCTGTAAGTGTGGCCTACAACACAAAATCCAGTGCTACGGAATATTGATGTGCATCCCTACGTGTAGGGGTACCAGCCGGCAACTCACGCCTTTTTGTTTCACTGAAAGCCCTTCCTGTCTCAACTCCTTCCATTCAATTCCAGAAAGAGGAGGCTGGCGGTGCGATTCCCACCCGCCCGCTCGCGAATCCTTCTTCCCCGCAGCCGCACGTGACCTCGTTCCGCTACGGCACCGCGTCACGCACGGGGCTAGCGACGGCACACTCCACCAAAACATCCTTGTTTCGATACGTCGCTACAAGGTTTTCGACGTCGATAAAAACCCAACGAAAAAACATCGATGTTTTAATTAAAGACTCGTAAACATGCTATTTTCTTATTCGTTTTTAATTACAGTACGTAAAAGGTATATATTTTATTGTTTGGTTACCGACATATTAGTAGTATGTTAACAAAAATTATTATCGAATAAAATTAGCAATCAAGAACATCGTGATTCGCTACTTTACCCTTTTGTCGCTTCTTTACACATCAAGGAAAACCACCTAAAATTCCCTCACATTGCACGGGCGAAATATGAGTAAGTGGATGACGAATAACAACGATATTGCTGTGGATTGGTGCTGTAACTCTACAACGTTCCTAAATCCCATTATTTAATAAAAAATACACCACTTTGTGTTTTGCAACAAAATACAGATGTGAAGAAAACATAGAAAGCAAAATATCGATGTTTCGTGTGGGAAACCTAGATTTTTTTTGCCATCCTCACACGGGGCACAGGCCCAGGCCCAACCCCAGGACCAAGGCAGGCCGCGCGCGGCCCTATTATTAAAAAAAAAATAATAAAAACACCGTTGTGTATTTTGCAACAATATATCGACGTGAAGAAAACATCGAAAGCAAAATATCGATGTTAATATATCGATGTTTCTGGTGGAAAACATCGATGTTTTTTGCCATCCCTATACGGTGGGCAGGTCCAGGCCGTACCCCAGGGCCAAGCCAGGCCGCGCGGCGCGGCGCGATGCGATGCGCAAAGGTCAGGAGCGGGCGGGTGTGGCCGCGCGAGACCTTCACCTCACCTTGACACGGCGCGGCGCGGCAGGGCCCGGCCTGGCCCTGCCCTGCCCTGCCCTGCGCTGCGCGCCGCTCGAAATACCTCGCGCGCTACGCCTCCGCGCTCGCGCCGCCGGTGGGCGAGAGGAGTCGATCACGGCGAACGCACTTCAAAGGCACGCGGCGACGGCGACGGCCACGACAACGGCGGCGGGGGAGGAGGTGGCGGGGATGCGGGATGACGCACTGGCGACCGCCGGCCGGCCACGGCGGCGCAGTGGGCCATGGGCTTTGGAGGAGGTCAAAGCCATTACATGTTTTCCAGGTGAAAGAGTTTCCACATTATTACAAACAATAAAACGCCATATTGAAAAAAGAATCGAGCTACTTATATTCAAGGGCTTGTTTTAACAACCCAGAGTTCGATAGTTTTTTCCCAATCTGGATACTCTTTCAGTCGGAAAATATCCACTGCAAATAATCATCCTGGTATCTTTCAATTCAACGCATCCAAGTCTTTCAAGGTGTTATATTGCGTAGAGGACCAGTGGTGAAGTGGTCAGATCCACCACATTCGGCTTCTTGATACCTTGGTACAAAATTTCTCGTCGAAATATACAATATTTCCGACAGGCGAACAGATTCCGTGGCAACTCTTCCCCTGGGATTCTTACCTCTCATACCATTGTACAATCATCATTCAAATCATATCACCATCATAACCACTTATCCATCACAACAGTTTATCCCACAAAACGTTACGTGTCGAAGGTCACGTGGTGTATTGGGTCACTCTTAATACATAATCGTTCTAAATCGTCATTAACTAACTAGCATTTCGAGGTCATGAGCCATAAGGTTATACAGTTCCGACAATCGCCCTGCTCCAGGGATGAGAGCGCAGGTAAGATGGAAAAAAACGGATTGTGCGATCCTCAGTAAATGATGCACTGTTCAGGGATCTGCGTCGACATGCACCTGGAAAAAATCTGTGGGGAAAACATAAACGACCTAGGAGTGTCTAACCTAGGACCAATTTGTTTACAAGTCATCAACTGCGGACATCAGGCATGTTGTTAACAACATTACCTTTGAATATGGAAAAGAATTTCACATCAATATATAATACAAAGAATCTTAACCAAACTAAGACACCTCCTCTTTCAATCTGAATATCTAGATCCACCGAGCAGAAAATGTCTTTCTGTTTCGGTCGAGTCTTGCTTTGTAAGCGAACTAACTGAAATCAATAGACAGCTAAACTAGTATTATTGGCTTCGCACGCTTTGCTTTACATTTTTGTCTCGCGCACGTGCTCAGACGCTTCATGTGATACACCGAACAAAATCCCTCACGAAATAAGCGCTTTGCTGTGAAATACTGGTGCGTACCCGACTGCGCTGGCCCCAGACCCACTACGGGGGGGGGGGCGCACGATGCGGTCAGACGGCCGCCAGGTGGCCGGCGGGCGGAGGCGGGGGCGGCACCCGGTTTCCCGCCCCAGCGCCCGCTGCCGCCGCGCTATTGTTCCGATTGGAAAAAAACGTCGGGCAAAAAGGCCTCCCTTCATTAAAAATGAAACTGCAAGTAAAGCTGCAAACCGGCTTAGGTGGCTCAGAGCAACAACTGACGTCACTGTGGTGGCACTGACCGGAAGTTCCTAGGCTCCGAGAGCAGAAGCTCCTAGAGGCACTATATAATGGGGCGGATTTTGACGACTTAAATGATCTCCAAAAATTAACAAAAAAGCTCTTAGAATGTTTAAAAAAAACCCTAAGCACAAAGAAAAATGACGAAAATGTGATCAAAAACATCCGATGAACAATTCAAGCGGTTGGATACGTTACTAATGTGATTGAGGCTGCTTCTATTCGTTCAAGTGATCTCAGCATTTAGACTTTTGATTTGGACAGTTCTTTACCAGAAAATGTGTCTTTAGTTATCCAGAAATCGGCTAAACCGCCAATGACGCTGATAGGCGTCACAGGTATCTTAGATTACATACTCACGTCAGCCATTACAATTTCTAAGCGAAGAAATCGAATACGTTATCAGGTATAGGTACACAGGAATTTTGTGGTGAACACTTGTTGCATCTCATAAATATTATTTGTAGCAAATACCATTAAAATGTTATTAAAATCGATAAAAATCGCGAAAATGTTAAAAACGATGAAAAAGGTAAAATCTTATTAATCGAAATCGACTAAAAATGCAAAACAAAAAAATAAATACAAAAATGAGTAATTCCCTTTTGTCAGAACATAAAATGAATTTATATACTAAACGACATTTTTCTGAAGTGAAAAGAAAAAAAATGACATTTCATTAAAATCCGCCTCCTAATAATTAGTATTATAACAATGGCACAGAAAAGCACTTTCTTGTATCATAGAATACGATAGTTCTATCAGTTTGAGAAACATCAGTGTATTAACAGTGCTTTTGGTATCAAATGCTACTGTTATTTAGATTTTCGAGTATTCTTGCTGAATCGGACTGGGCGATTACAAATAACACTGCCAGAATAGCTGCTTCAAGCATAAAATTACAATGCTCAAATTCGCGGAGTTTTCTGGTACCAATTAAAGAAAAAAGAAACCGCGTTTTCAAGCGGCAATGAGATGAACTACTTGAAGAGATTGCATGTGTACATATGGTTCTTCAAACAGACGTAAAACTTTCGTAGAATTTCTTACTGTTCTTGGCTAAATAACGAAACGAATGAGCAATTTTGCAGCCTTTCTGGCGGCTATGATTATCCTACTACTTAAACCCGTTGCGATGCTTGTTTCGTTGGCCGGGCCGTCAAAACTTCCGATGTGGACTTGGTGGATTTTAAGTGCAGTCCATTAGCTGGGACGACGACGACCACCAGATGGATGAAATTTTCGTCTGGAATAACCTGGATAAGACCGGCTGATTTGATTGGCGGATCTATCTTGCGGATCAACGCTGAAATAACGATCCAGCTGCGCACCACCCTTCATTCCTTCCTCGTTATCTTAGCCTGCATTCACAGCATAGGTCTACAACATTAAAAGGTAATTTAAAGTCACGCAGTTGCCAGATTTGGGAAGGAATACTACACAAATGTATTCCCTTAGTTATCTTTCAATATAAATATTACAGTTTTTGGTATTATAATTTCTGACAAATAACAAAATTTATAATTGTCATCTTTCTTAAAAATTTTGTTAATGGGACCTTCCACACAACCGTCAAAAACTTGAAAAAACTGTGACACCTGAAGCACTGAACAAATTTCTTTCTAAAGCGCACAGTGCGGTTTTCTAAAGCGCACAGTTAAAAAAATACAATGTGTTCCTTTTTGCGGACGGCGGCAGGATTTTCGTCATTAGCTTTTCAGCTAGGTCGAATTCAGTATCGGTCTGGAGGAGAATTGTAGCGGCCGGCTGCTCTGATCGGTAGTTTTCCGTGGTTTCTTCGATCAACACCAGGCAAATGCCGGAGCAGTAACCTAACAAACGGGCCACGGACCGCGATCTGTCCTTCCTCTTCCTTGTCCTATCCTCTCCCCTTACACACACACACACACACACCTACACTAACAAGCACTACACTACCACACATGCCTTTTGAGACCGGTCAGGGACTTATAACTTGTCCCGGTTGGGGCAGTGCACCGCTGGTGGGCGATACCTGGTTTGGGAAGACGCCGGTAGTCGACAGTAGGTCGGCACCGGATCTCGCCATCCAGTGAGGGAAGATCACCGTCACCTCCCGAAGGAAAAACATACTACTTACGGGACTAATGTCCTCAGTAGTTGACGCGCCCGAATTTCTACCTAACTACCTACCTACCTACCTATCTTTTTTGCGATCTTGAGAAATTGGACAGATTGAAAAAAAAAAATTTTTTTGTCCGCTTTTTTCGTCACTTCAACCATCGTGCGGCGGCAGCGCGTTGGCCGGTGAGAAAGCGGCGCCGCGGCGAAGGCGGGATGGAGGGTGGGGGCGGGGGCAGGGGCGCGAGCAGGAGTCGCCTCATCTCTCCCGAGGAAAGCTCCGCATGGGCGCCTGCGCCGCGGCGCCGCTCCACGGAGTGGGTGAAGGTTACCCCGAGAGAGGACGGCTCCGCCCACGGCGAGGCGCGGCGTGGCGCCACCTGCGCCGCGCCGGGCGACGAAGCTCTTGGGATGAAGGAGCCACTGCGGGGGGCGCGCGACGCAAGGGCATTTCCAATCCGTTCGAGTGGGACTACGGTCCTTTACACCTACGAACAATGCGGCCTAAGCCCCTCTTAAGCGAACTGAATATTTCATTTAGTGTTGATCTAATATTTATTTGTTTATTACTAGACATGAAAAAAATGAAACTTTTCCACAAGAAGCACAAGTTAACCTTCTTTTTGGCAATTTCTGGAGCCATTCATGGATGGAACAAACTATATATTTTTCTCTCTAGAGTTCTAATACGTCCTAGAATCCGTAGAATTTTATTATTATTATTATTATTATTATTGTTATTATTATTATTATTAAATAATAATAATCATAATAAAAATAAAATTAGGCAGGAAGATTTACTTTAAGAATTTTATTGTAAAAACAAAGCAAGGGAAGTTATGTTTTGTCATCATATACTACTATTTGGTAATACAAAGTAGAATGTGATGTAGTTAAAATACTTGAAACCTTCGAAAAGAGATTGATGGCTTTTTAAAAAACACAATTTGTATGGTTAGCTGAGCTTTTAGATGAAAATTTAATTAATAATAAACATATATAATAATTAATAAGCAATCCCTTATTCTCTCGTCTGTTAATACTCCCTTGCACAAATGATTATTCTAAATTTACATGTGTGATAGGATAATATCCAAATTGCGATCATATTGGAAGTTACAATATAGCGTTACTGTTATTAATATACACTGTCATTACACCCCGTAACCAATCATGTATATATGATAATGACGTTTCTAGTAAACATCTACCATTGTAATAAGAAAATGGAAAAAACGCATTTCTTGGATGTACCATCACCACGAAGTACCAAACAAGAAACACGTTCTTCTCATATCGGTTTAACCTATAAGAGATTCATTAATCATAATTTGTATAAAGTTCCGAGGTTTTGTTTAGCTTTAAGATCAACAAGAAAGCAGATACCAGTTTTCAAGACGCGAAGGTAGGCACTAGGTTTGACTTGTCCTTCGAAAAATTTAGTTCCCTCTAGATAACTGAATTCCTCCTTTTGACGTTCGTTTGTCTCCGAGATATTCTGGAATTCTAAGTCTAAGAAATCTCTTCACTTTCATCATCCCTCACAAGTAAACTGAAAACTTTCAACGCAGTGGAATAACGTCAATCATGTAGCAAGCTAATTAGCGACATGCTCTGAGAGAAGCGATCTACAAATCGAAAATTAATTTAAATCCAAAACGATAATTAGGGACAGGATAATTGTGTGCTAATGACAAGAGGTTCATTTCAAAAGTATACATGATAAAAAATGATTAATTATTTTCAACATGAATTACTATCTGGTATTATCAGCGTAAATTCAATGCGAGATGAATACTGTATATCTTTCACTGAAACTCTAGAAACTAGTCTTACCCTTAATGAAGTTCATTGGGTAGGAAAGATTAATTCAGTCTTCCGTGCCTTACCTGCAACAAATAAGACACTTATTATAAAAAGACACACAAAACAGGATAAGAGGACAAAACACAGTACTTTACATACGTGTTTAATTTATGGCATGAAAATGCACAGCTATTTTCCCATTACTAAATCCACAGTCGGATTATTGAATCATTAACATTGGATATTCATTATTCTTATTTAGTTAATCTGCAGGGACATTGAAGTAATTCATTAAAAATACAAAAAACTCTTTCCCCTTACATGCTTAACGCATTACAGCTTCTTTAAATGCATTATTTTTAATGTTTCAGCAGACAAGACACAAATGGGAATCAGTTGTTTTTTTCATACGTGTATCAAATATTAATGTTAACACTTAGCTGCACATTATTTGGTACTCACTTTTGTTTCACACAGCGAAACATCGATACAACCAATCTAAAAGGGCAAATAAATTTTAATAATTTTCCTAAATAGCTTTATTTTCTCGCGTTCATGGATTTTTGAAATCTGTAATGACGAAAACATGTAAAAAGACGATTTAAGACCCATAGTCGTATTTACTCGTATGTTTGAGAAGTTAATTAATTTCTTTTAAGACTAGCTAAGGGAAAGAACTAGTCGCTCTCATAGCCGATATAAAAATATTCGATAACTTCTCACAAAATTATTGATTAGCAGTATTTTTTCTTCAAACGGCAGAAGATTGTCTTCTGCAGGATGATATCTAATAACTGATATCGGTAAGACGTAGAGAATCAATGGTATCAACGATATTCACAATACTCTTACTATAAAACTACATAAAATACGTGTTTTTCTAGAGTTCTTTTAGAATATCAAGAGGATGCAGGTAAGAATCGTGTCAATCGATTTGTTTTGTCGAAAGGAATTCAATGAATTATTGATCACCACTACAGGAGTCACCCAAAACTTATTTTAGTTGCGTATAAAATACACGTTTTAGAGAAATGTCTTGGAATCTTCGGAATAGATCTGGGAATAAATGATCAGTTCCCCAACAGCAGATCGAGACGCGTAGTTCGGCTCCTCATTTGCTCAGCTGGTCGACCGGAAGTGATCGAACCATGAGTGACGGACGGACGGACAGACGAAATTTACTCGATTCAGCAAACTCCATCCTTGCATGGATAACCGTTAATAAGCCGCACGCTGTAATAGTATAGTGTAAAACATGTTGTCATGGGACAGGCAGAGTTGTTTGATGTATGAAGGAAATGCTGTATGTTAAAAAGAAGACAATGGCAAATAATGTATGATAATGAACAGATTTTATTATGATAATGATAACATCGATACTACAAGGAAGTAGCAAGCAACACCGCCAGCAGGATAATATATATTTATAACACCAGGTTTCACTGCAAATACTAGACGAGAACCCCAGTGCAAAGCGCTCAACGCCCCTTAAGGGGCTTGGAGACGCGTTTCGTCAAGGTGTAGACGCAACAAATTAAAAAGAACATTGGTGAAACGCTGTGAATTAAGAGTTCGCGAAGTTATCTGTGCTCCCGAGGACCATTAATGCGCTAGCGATACACACGAGGGAACACTAGCATGCGCAGAAGAGACTTCTTTGCAAACCATCGGTGTTCAGAAAACATCGGGTAGCCAAATGTGAGCTAGGGATTGTAATCGCCTTAAAATTTGTTTTGGTTGCGTTAGTAATTGTTACATTGATTTTCTTGTGTGCTTTCTTACATAAAGTGTGAATGTAAACTTTGTGTGTCGAGGCTGCTTGTCGAAAAGATAGGAAGTCTATGTTTTTGAGGCGGCATTCAGAGAAGATATCTTCCTCCTCTGATATCAACCTTTCCTCTCATATGTGTACAATACAGATGGGACACTTCGTACAGGTACATTCCTGGCACGAAGTCTACTATATTCTCTTTCCGGCATTTACATCAACAGTAACGACTTAATTTATGCGATTGACGATAATTAAATTTATTTCTGTAATGAAAAAATAATAAATATTTTAACGGTACTTTTTCATGTAAGTTTCTATGCTTCAAAATTGACAAGCCGAGTAAGTGTAATAAGTTAAAAATTTGTATTTATTATGATCTTTTAAGTCACAAATAAAACGTTTTAACATGAAACTACTCCCCGAGGCGTCACGCTAAGCCAGTAAGAAGTAAGCACCTTGACGCCAACGCCATCTGCTCAAATACCTTGTTCACCTGGCCTTTTGACCCTAACCCTCCTCTTTCGCGTATCTGTTTATTTATTGTCAAAAAAAGAGTTGATACTGCATATGACGTGCTATGGGGAGAAGTGAATTCTGTGCACATTTTCAAAATTCTGTGATCCCTACACTGAGTCATATACTAGTTCGTGCAACAAGAAAGCCATCTGCTCAGACTTATGTAAACGTTCGAGGCCATAAAAGAATAAAATTAGAGCTAATTAAGATATATTAAATATTGTTTATTACACGTAAATCAATTGTTACTTTTGCTAATTAAAACTTGCAAGAAAATATCATCTTGGGGAAAACCGCATGGTAATGCGCATATTTACAAAACTGATTCACAGTTCATTACAATGTATGGTAAAATTATAGGGATATTATCTTATATTTCAGTGAACAGAAAATTCTCAGGTTCATATTTTCCCGTCTGGATCATCAAGGATCCGAAGTGAACAGGATGTATAAGGACTGTAGAAAATAAATTTTTTTTTCCATCGCTGATTTTCACAAACAATAACAAAACATTTTGAAGGCTGGGAAAAAATTCTAAAGTAATATAAGTGAAATAAATTCATATAATTAAATCACTAATTGAGTCTCTTGCATTTCGTATACTACATAGATTTCAATTTACAATCACCAACTTCATATCGTTGTGTTCCAAAAGATTCGTAGTACTTTGTGATTGTATTTCCTACGATATTTCAACTTTCACAATTTCAACTCATTTGAAAATACATATTAAAACGAATACCACCCACAGCAAAAATACTTCCATATTTCCATTCCAATGTTACACATTCACTCAAAAGCATAGTTTAATTCCTAGACCGCGAAAATGTTAATGAAACTTTCCGAGCCACATTTCCTTCATAATAAGTAAAAAATCAGTCATACGTTCACATTTAAAGGATCAGTGTCTGCGCACACGCCCACACAATACATTGGGCCCACATACATACACACACAATACATTGGACGCACACCTACACACACACACAATACATTGGACGCACACATACACACAAATACATTGGACGCACACATACACACAATACATTGCACGCACACATACACACAATACATGCACGCACACATACACACAATACATGCACGCACATATATACACACAATACATGCACGCACACATAAACACACACACAATACATGCACGCACACACAAAGAGAATTTAGCGAGCTCGCAGGAGCACGCCCCCGCCAATTAATCTGCGTTTGCCCTTCACGGGTGGCGTTGCGGCGTGGAAGCGCCTGCTTGGCATGCGCGGGAATGAAGGTCAAGGCGCGTCCTGCTTTGGTGCACAGCCAGGCGGCGCGGCGCGGCGCGCGTGGCGCTAATCGCGGCGCCACTTAGCTGCTCCCGCCACGCCCACCCGCCGCCGCGCCCCGCCCCCACGCCCCGGGCCACGGCCACCCCCGCCCGCACTGCACCCTTCACCCACCGGGCCGGACGCGAGAGAGCAACTCACTTCTGGTTCTGCGTCATATGATGACTCTTTTCGTGCAATTTTACGCATGCAATTGCTTTCAACAATTCGTGTGCATCTTGACCGTGCGTTTTCCCCAAAGATCTAAAATTGTGCGGTTTTGTCCTAGAAAGAACACGCATTTCTAGCGCTGTAAAAGTCGTAATTATGGGTTGTGTGTGCGTGTGTGTATTTACCAGATCTGCGTAAGACTACCGGTTGAAGTCTTATGATAAGCGATGTAGGAGTTTTTGGAATGTGCCTTTAAAACGAGAACATGCTCAATTTATTTATGATCACCAGAAAATCCTGTCACTTGTTTCGAAGAGGATAGCGTATTCTATCTGAGGTTGCTTCAGAAACATATCCATGCTCAAGATATCCAGACTGCATATATTCATATGACCTACGTTGAAGTGACCCAGTAAATCGCTGGGAGTTCGTACAGGATATATAGAATAATAACGGATACGATCAAATCGTGCTGCAAGGGGAAGTGTTGGACCCAGCAAAGAATCTCCCAACAGTGCAGCCAATAACACACACGGTACGGTCTAAAAACATTCAGTGTTCAGTCGAATTTGAGTTCGGGAGAAGACGGACTCTTTACAATAAAAATTAGTTAGTAAACATTCGTCAAGCTCGATCACAATGCGCGTAAACAGTTCACCGGAAAACCGTCGAATTCCAAGTCGGCAGAACATTGTCAAATGTACTTTTATTATTCGCCGATCAGATCCTTTGAGCATATAACTAGTCACGGTGTTTCGTTAGACTATGAACGCATAGGCTATGAACACATAACACATACGCCATATGAACACATATCACATGAGAAGACTTGTGGATGATCTCAAGACGTCAAGATTCTCCAATAAAGACGTCAGCTCGAACATATGGCAGGAAATCTTTCAAGAGGAAATTAGAGAAACCTACAACATCATATTTATTAAGTTTTAACCAAACATTGAATTAATGAAATCTCTTTTACATTGACATATTCCCGTTATTCTAATAGTTGTTCTTCTCAGAAATAAAAATATACATACAGGTGGTAGAGAAAGTGATACTGAATTGTTGATAATTTCTCCCAAACATTAAAAAAATCACCTCTAATGAAAAAGGATTATAAAATTTCTTTCACAAACATGTCATTTATGACACTATATCAAACATAGCTCGCAGCGAGCAGTTTTAATACTTGCGTTTCCATTTCTCATCACTTACAAGTAATAATTACATATGTACAGCAAACGGCGGATGTCTCATTAACACCGTTCGGCAGAATTAGTCGGCCGATCGCGCCCGAATTTTCCTCGGTTGAACGCAGATTCACTCAGTCCGTTTCCCTAGGAGGGTCCGGATGACGCGTTGCAGAATCTGAGTGGGAGGGAGTGAATTCCGAATAAGGTTCGCTCTGAAGAACAAAACGGGGACTTATTTTAAGAATAAATATTCACTTCTTTATATATGAACGGTAATAGTTCATCGTTACACTAACTCACGAAATATTTGTTCACTGAAACTGTCACACTCGAGCAGGCAAAAATTCACTCACCATATCGAAATTTCCTATAACCCTTGTATCATGGGATCGCTTCTGCTGGCTTTGAAGGCATCACATAGCTACACCCGCCTGTGGCGTCGCAGCCACGGTCGGGCGACCTCCCAATTACAAGCTGTGCGCGCGCATTAATTAGTTGTGCATCGCTTACTCCAAGCGACTACGTTGTTGCGACGTCGGTGAGGAAAATAACAAACAAGCGACGCCCACCATGCTGGAAATAAACGCACGAGGAAAAAGAAAAGAATGCAACAACACTTCGAATTTTCCCAGGTATAATTTCCAGTTTTTTTCATATTTGTTGTTGTGTAAGAACGCGGCAGTGTTACGCATTTGGCTCTTTTGACTCATTAACTCAACGAGATTGATGACGTAAGAATGAGTAACACGTGAGAGCATTTCCTTGTTGCCCAGTATTTTGTCACAAGGGCTCGAATCTTTGAGATAATCGCAAATTTAATTAAAGTAGAAGAAATATCGTTTCACTTAATCCAGTGGATTTAGAAAAAACACACGCAAGAGAACTATAAAAGCTGCTGGGTACAGTATCAGGTCGGGACACAAAACTGCGTTTTTAACGAGGACATTTATAACGTAGTATATCTCAGTGGTAATTGTAAAATCTGCATGATCTTGAAAGGGTTAATTTGCACGAACACGCACCACCCACAATAAACAAATGCAATTCTGATTTAACTTGATTTTACTGAGAAAAAACAACAAATGAAATAGCGAGTAGTCAACTCATGCAAGTTGATATCAAACGAATTTACAGTATCCAAAGACAATTAGCTTCTATGATTCAAATACAGCACAAATATAACACAAAGTTATAACAAAATATCACGAATATTACCTTCCGATTTCCCATTCGTAACTTGATTCGATTGAACTTTTACAAACAATAATCTAGATGCAATAATACAATTTCATCATCTAGATGCAATCAGAAAATACCACGTGTATATACCACAAAAATATATTACTTTTTTTAAGTTATTCAGTTTCACAACATATCACAATACGCTTGAACAAATTTCAGATTACAATATTTTCTAGCGATACATTTCTTGCAATAAATCAATGGTTGTTATGCTATCGTAATTAACACGTAAATAACATTCAGTACGTTAAGCTCAATAAAGCCCGAGAGAAATCCGAAAGAGAAACTGACAACATTCTACATTGCGGAAGACCAAACTATATCACATTTGAGTATGCCTGGCTGCGTCGAAGCTGCGGAACGATTGGTGAACAGATACGAACGTAGCAGAAAGTCCTTAGATAAAATGGTCTCGCTTTGTTGAGAACGAAATAGATTTGCTGGAAACTACTACGGTTTTCCGCAACTAAACTTCCTCTTCACTCTGATGCCACAGAATTATTAAATAATCAGAGGAAAACAATTATCTAAGAATGATTTTTCGATATAAATACTGAACACTCTTTCCAGTTATTTTTTTGTTCAATTAAAAGGCTCGCAAACCTGTATTTCTTTGTACGTGTAAATACAATAACGAATTTTACAAATAAATGTAGCCAAAAAGCCCGCAAATTTGAAGTGAATTGTGCAATAACACTTTTGCTTCTGTTGCTTGTTTTCCTAGTGACTTTTCATTTTCAAAATATTCTAATCCCACCCCCTTTAAGTATATTTTCTTCTCCGAGGCATGGTGCTTTTCAAGAAAATGAAAATGGCACAAAGGATGCGTCAGCAACACGACACCGAAAGGATACGACTGACTAGCACGAGAACAAGCCTTATGACTGGTGGAAAAAAGGTTCAGCACGGAGGGAAGGGCAGAAAGACAACATTTTTGAGACGATGTAGAGTTGCAGGGGATGGTGTTAATTAGAAACATCCAGAAAGGCGAACGAAAGTGGAAGTAACTTACACGAAGACAGAGAGATGGGAAATATACAGACGCTAGAAATAGGGAGATGGAATTCGAAGACGGGACTGTCAAGGAATGGGAAGGTGATTTTCTACAATACAAACAGGCACTCCAATGGAATTATTTCCGATTTTAATGCAAAGGTTTGTTTGTTTAATTTCGCGGAGGTGAGATCTCGATATCCCTAATCAGATGGTAAAAATAATTTTTGTTGAGTTATCGAATTTTAGGACTTATCGAGGCTGGAGACACTGGATTTAGGGATGGTTTACCCCGTTTGAGAAAAGGCGGAGTGCCCGGTATTTCTTTTCCTTTCAATCTTTTGGGGATCAAAGCAAAACTTTCTAATACGCGTTCGAATAATTTTAAAATGCTTATTGTTTTTCATTGAAATTCGTTTACAATTTATTAGGAATACATTTGCAAGTTGGTAAGTTGTATTATGATTTTCTACAGTATTCCGAATGTTAGTGCCATACAAAATAAAATTGGTACTCATTGGAATTACAAAACAAAAAATGATTGATCTAGTCACAAGGAATTGCCGTTCTTTAATTTTTATGTTAAAAAGTGTCTAATGTGCCTTGTAATGTTATAAAATTAGAACATCCCAATTTTTAAGACTGGTGTATTTTCTTTGTATTAAAAAATTATTAAAACATTTTGAACACATAAAACTCTTAATTTAAAACGTATAAAACACAAATTCATTTCATAACAGTTAAATACATGGTTTAACTACAATGAAATGAGGTTATTTAGTCTTTTATATGTTTAAATGTTTTAATAATTTTTTAGTTCAAAGGAAATATTATAGTCTTAAAAATTGGGATCTACTAATTTTATTAAAATGTTGTTCTTCCTTTCATTTCATCACATACATGAATCATACATTAATTTGATCATCATTACATTTTTTCGTAAATCTATTCTAAAGAACCCTCGCTGACAACAACAAAACTTAATATACGATATCATTAAAAAATTATAAATAAAAACAAAGTTCTGGGTTTTGAGTCTCGAAATTATTGAAATGATTGAAGGCGTTGTCATTGTCAACAATAGTAATATAATAATACTATTGTTGACAATGACAACGCCTTCAATCATTTCAATTATGTAAATGTCAACTGCAACTCACCACTGAATCAATAACTCGAAATTATTACCAATTTGAAGTCTGTCAGGCGAACTTTATAAAGCTAGCATTCACAACCGGCCTGATTCTTCATATATATTCAGTGCTCGAAAGGAAAGGCAACGACCGAAAAATAGGCCGTTTTCCTTGCCACGCCCAAGCATAGGAGCGTTCTTTTCAACGTCCTCATGAAATGCGACATCAAGCACGCACGTAAAAGTCACGAAGTTGGTAATATCAAGCATACAACCTGTCGTGAGAGAGAAAAGTTTTCCAAAAATACATAAAACAAAAGTATACCCACTTTTATGGTCTCATATTCTTCTCAGAATCTCCAGCCGCACCAGATGGTTCGTTACAAATACGCTCCTTCATCTTCGCCCAGTTCTAACGATGATGAAGAAAGTACTTTTTACTACTGTATTTTATTTTAATGTGCCGACTCATTATTTCTCTAAATTACAGTCAATAGCAATTCCCTTCTAATACCTTTCCATGGAACTGTAACTTACTCTTCTAAATACCACAGTTTTAAAATGGAAATACAATTTTTTTTGAGAACTATATACAAAATGTGAAATGAACAAACGCATTTTCAAACAAATAATACAAGTAAATAAAAAAATAAAATAAAATCACCAATAAACAAATGTAAAAAGAGATAAAAAGTGTATTCATCTCTACTTCGTAATTTATCTCTAATACTTTTAGGGATTCTTGAGCAAATAACGAAATTACTATCATTCGCCTTATACTATTTAGAAGTTAAGATGATTAAGCTTCGAATTCTTAATTATACATGTATTCTGATCTAAGGCTCAGTAACAAAATACCATCACTATTTTTTGTTCTAAAGGTTTTTCCTTATAACAATAATTACGATAAACTGAATCTATGCAAGTTAGTGTTTTTATGGCCGGAAGGTTGAAGAAGGGCTGCATTTAAAATAAAAAAAAATCGCGAACGTAACGTTCATATACTAAGAACGTTCATATACAGCATTTAAATTTACATTCAAACTAATTTTAACAAATTATTAAAAAAATATTCTTCCTAAAAATCAGCCAAAAATTCATTTCACAGAGTCATTTTCAAATATTAACTTTTCAAAAACGTCAGAGATCCAACCTTCATTTCATCCACCATGGACAACATCCAAATCCTCTCAATGAAATCCAGCTTTAAGGTAGTTATCTACCCATGAAAAATCGTGAAATTACGTGTTTTCCAATTTTTATTGGGTCGTATGCTCTGTTTTCTTCTCTTTCATATGCTTTAAACAGTGTTTTTCTACGATTCTTAGTTCTTGAGTGAATAATTTCTTTCAAAGCGAGTGTCAACTGTCAAGCCCTTAGTGAGTGAACTTCAGATGCATTTTACCGAAATGCGAATTTTCAGCACATTCGTGCACTTCAAACATCATAAATCAAAAACTATCGATACTAATATAATTCTTTTTGTACCATGTAACCCATGATTTTCGCTAATGAATGAACTAGAACAGTTAATCTGTCAGTAAAATTTTCAGATTTATGAACAGCACTGTCCCAGAAGAAATTCTTAAACAAATGTTTTTCTCAAATAATCAAGTCCTGATCCTTTAGTTTTCAGTGTCTTTACCATTCAAGTTCACTAGTCGTCATCAATTTAAAAAAAAATCCAACTATATCAATTGGTTAAAGAGTTCTGTGTTTGTAGTAAAAAATCTACAATTTTGCCAATCATTTATAAACAAATTGAATTTTTATAAATATTTGATCCGTAAGAGCATAAAAAAATAAAATGCACAAAGGAAAAACAAAATATATCAAAAATTGTACATTTTTTTCCCCCAAGGTAGACGACAACTACCTTAAAACATCGAACGTGCATCCCAGGGGGAGGTTTATTTCTATCCCCGGCGTCCAATTTTTGCGAGGCCAACGGCGGCGGCGACCTTTTCGCCGCCCTTCGGCACAAAAGCGCGCCCTGACAGCGCCCTCGCAGCGCGCGCCGCGCGGGGCCGCCGCGCTCGATCGCACGAGGCCCCCAACGCCTTCCCGACGACCGCGCCCTGCCAACGCACGCCTCCTGCCCTGCCAAAGGTAAATGAAGGGTGGAACCAGGTGGAGACGAAAAAAGTATCCCCCCTCCCCCACAATGCAGTTTTCTGGAAATAAGAAAGTTCAGAAATGCTGGATAATGATGTAGTCATGTATGATCGTGATTGTCATTTTACAAATTCACACATATTTGAAAGCTTTTAATGTGATATATATTTATTAAAAACAATTGTTGTAGTTACTGCTATGAATCAGGCCGGACTCCGGAAGATGAGTATAGCCAACGAGATGAAACAAGAATTAGAGGTACGTAAACGCGTGAGCACAGAACTAGCTCAGATATTTTGGTCTGTCAATTCAGTATCGAAAAAGAAACAAACTGGTATTGGCACCGATGAAGTAGATACAATGAAGCGAGACAGTTACGAGTTTATTTAGACCTGCTGCGAATGACAGCAGAAAAGACCGAGTTTCCGAATGGACTTCAATACGAAGAGGCAGAAGTTAGAGAAAATGCTGGAATAACGGAATAGACGAAATCATACACAAAAGAGTGGGTGTGGACGACTGGTAAGAAAGAAAGAAATAGAAACTGGTTGCGGGGCATTGCGCCAGGCGCCAGATTGATTTTGTGTTTCTGGGCCCATCAACTACTATGGTTATTAGTCCCGTAAGTGTGCGGAATGTGATATCATAAGGGTGGACAAGATGATTTTCCTCAGCTGCAAAATGATATCCAGCGCCCACCTTTTACGTCGGCTTGTGGGTGTTTTCCTTTGCCAGATCTCTGCCAACGGGGCGCAACCCCAGTCCGGACAAGCTACAAGTTCCTGATTGGCCTACTGATGTGGGAATGTAGTGCAGGCAAATCTCTTGATGTGGTAAGGGGATGGGGGAGAACAGGGATGAGAAAGGGGATATCGCGCGTAATCCAACTGTTAAGACCACGCTTCAGTATTCGCCTGATACTGAAACAGAGAAACCAAGAAAGCCGATAACAAGATTTATCCTCCAGCCAGCGCTGGGAATTAACTTAATAGATCCGCCACCATCAGGACCCGAACCCAAGGACATTCCGCTCAGAGGCGCTGCAGCAGCGCCCTCAGCAACAGTTGTCACTGAACTATCTCAGCTAGTGAACGATAATGGATAAATGGAGGAATGGGAGGTAAGGGAGCGATAAAACCCGAACAAACCTGCAGAGATTCGTTTTGTCCATCACAAATTCCACAGGGCGAGAAGTGAACCCGAGCTCCAGCAATAGGAGGCGTATGTCTCAGCCACTGTGCCACGAACATCCGAACTCCTTAGATAATTTATATATACCATATCAATAAGCAAAGAATCATAGGACTCGCTGACAGTAAGTGAACGTTTTGATGTTATCTGCCGGTAGCACGTGGATGTGGGTAAGCCTATATCATTGCAGATGTGGGGTCGACAACCTGGTAGCTGCCCGGCAGCGTTCATCATCGCATTTTATGCCGAAAGTCTCAATAACTACCGTCGCGATTTGTCATTACCAGCGGCGATTTAGTATTTTCTGATATCCTGCCATTTTCAAATGAAAAAAACAGTGTTCATTAGTTTTATCTACATTATTACAATTCCCTCATTACTTTCTTCACATCATTTAACGTATTGACTAAACGAGTGACTTCAAAAAGACATTCCAAAACCATATCGCTGCTTAACCGCACTAATCATTCCAAAGCCCAACGTTCTTGGTCATTTTTTCGGAATTTTAGTTCACATTTCGCCAACCACATTCGAATAATCTCCAGGTTTCTTGTCATGCTTCCATCTCCATCCTCTCGGTATTGATAGTTTATTAAGATGCTCCGTATCCAGCCCTTTAAGTCATATTTCAGATGAATAGTTTTAATAGATAGGTAGTAATGTTGCTGACACGATTTGAACGAAGAAAGAGCGACGAGAGACGAGAGAAAAACTCCGAGAAGAGACCGAGAAAAACTCCAACGTACGCATCTTGTCCTCCACAAACTGTACTGGATGGAGCGGGGTTTGAAACCCTGGCACCCACCGGTGGAAAGAGAGCGAGCTAAGCATTACATCACGAAATATCTCCTGAGTATTGACCACCTCCGAGCGGCAGCACTGGAGCAGCCGCCACCGCCACCACCACCACCACCACCACCACCACCAGCACCTAACAGCGCCAGAACATCTTAACTGGCGCGTAGTCCTCATTCCTCCCTCTCGCGCTCCGGGCGACCCACTTTACCTCCGTCGGCGCCCCCGCCCGCCGCTCCCACACCCCCCCCCCTCCGCGCGCCCCCTCATTCCAAGTCCTCCCGTCCACCGCACACCCTGCACCTGGCAGCTGCCCGCGCTGCACACTGCGCCGGAAGACGGCGATGCGAACTTTACAGAATTAACGAAAAGCTTTAAAGAAAAAATTTAAAAAGCTTTAAAGAATAAACAACAAATTCATAATTAAATAATTTGTTCGGCATAATGTGCCAAGATGCCGTGGTGGTCTCTGACCGAAGGATCATGGGTTCGACTCCCTCCTCGGGCATAGTTGTGTGTGTTTAGAGATTGTGTATGTTGTCTATGTGTAATGGGCTTGGGTGTCCTCTGTGGTTGCAGTCAGGAAGGGCATCCGGCCGTAAAAACATCGCCAAATTAGGGTAAAAATGAAGTTGCGGAAAATCAATAAAAACTGAGCCCAGTCCCATTAGCACCGACCCCGTAGAGACGGGAAAAAGGCAAGGATCAAAAAATAATTAAATAATATGCAAGTGCAAGCGCAAAACTCTGACGAGTAGTAATCGGTTCACCTGCGGGAGATCGTCGTTTAATCACGATTAGACGTCTTATGGTCCACCACTACCGGCAAGTGAGGTATCATTCGACGTGTTCTTGTCAAATGAAGAGGAACTGACCATTTTTCTGAGATCCGTCCAAAACACTAGGAGGATTCTCGAAAACGTGCATGGAATCTACTTTATCAACGTATCATTCGACTGCTATCGATAATGCAAATTCTAGACATTTCTAGCAGGATCCCTCTAGAATATGAAAGAATTCTAGATAAAATCTGTTTTCTCCGAGCGGCGAGGGTAGGTTTTGAATTACTTACTATGCTACCTTTCTGGCACAAAATGAATCGTTAGGACTTTATTCATCAGATTGACAATAATTACGTTACATGAACTAATGAAATAAATTCCTTTTAAAAGGATTTCTGTCCATACTATTTCATGCAACTTCTAAGCCCGAGGATGGACGAATCAGTCAACTATTAGGTGTTTACTATTTCTTTTTATTGTCAACATTCACTACATAAATAAAAAAAATAGATGAATATACACACCGGAGACACTACGATAATCTAATATTTAAGTAAATTACATTAAAAATACGGAATATGTGATTCTGTAATATTGTAGCCCAGATGAGCATGCTTTAAGCCATGCCTCCGTTGGAATTCAAATTGAGATGCGAAGACTGGCGTTGAAGATCATAAAAAGGGGTCACGAAAAAATTTTGCTTATTAAACTTAGATTTCCCTCACCCTCAACCTTGTAACAATTCATAACATTTTCTTACATCCCCTGAAATGAACTTTCCGTTTCGACCCTCCCCCTTCATTGCTTGAGTTAGATAGAAGTACAACTTCAAAAGATGCATCTTTTACAGACATTTCAATTCCTTTAAAAATAAACCCTAGTTACATTTCTTATTATATTTACAATTAATTTACACTTCACATTTAATAATAACAAAAAAGTGGTGGGAAACATTAATTTCACATCATCCCCATTCCCCTCTTGCACTTCATCGCAGAAGTGGACCCCTCACTCTCTAAAAGCGACCATATTTTCCGAAAGCCACCAAAACGTTTTTGAGATTGTCGAGGAGCGCAATGAATGAGTGGGCGGGCGGCGGGGCGCCGTGCTGTCACGGGGGGCGGGGGCGCCGCCAGCTGGCGTGCGTACGAAGCACGGCCGCTCGCGTGGCCGCCGGGGGCGCGGAGGCCGCCGACGCGCCGCCACCGACTAATAAAAGTGTAAAGCTAACGACCCGCGACCGACGCGATTTTATCCGAGGCCCAGCGCCCGCCGGCCGCCCTCCGTCGGACGCGCTCATCGTCGGCACTGTTGATTGCGCACACGCTGCCTTCGGATGTCCGCCCCGCCGCGTCTAGGGATGGCATAAAAACAACATCGATGTTTTTAAAACGTCGATGTGTTCCACCACGAAGATCGACGTTTTTCACCACAAACATCAGGCTCCCCTGTGGTACACATTCCCGAAATGGGACGACGAGGCTCCGGCCATCAACTTTCGTTATTTTCATAAAACAACCTTGAATATACGCAAGGAATAAATTCCAACACAATTCCGGGGTAAAATAAGGCAGTTTATGCATTTTTATTGCAATTCTCGCCAACACACTAGACGCCTCACACTCTGACAATTAATCCCCTAACCTTTAGCCAACGCCCGGTGTCCAATGCCAACATCGCTAATCGCAGATTGGCCGAATTCCGGAATTACGCAATAACATATGCATAAAAAAAAACATGTGAGTAGTTTCTCAGAGACCTCCCGTTCTATCAACTTTAGATCCGAAGAGCTCGCAAATGAACATGTCTCTAATGCTATCATTTCAGACACTATTCAGATTTAAGGAGTAGCTGGCATAGGCTGGAAAACGCTGGAAGAAGACATTTGCTTGATTCAGAACTAAAAAGTTCTCGAATATTTGTACTTAAAAATCAAGAGGGATTTCTGATTTCGTTATATCGCCCGGGCGTGCACCGTCATTTTCTAAACCTTGTTATATCTAAAATATTGATTCTTTACAATTAGTTGAATATGTTTATCGGTCTCTTTACGTTTGTTTTCATTCATTTATTGTCGCTAGTGGAAAATTGTGAATAAAAAAACACATTTGTTTTGGAAACTGTAAAGTAGCTTCGCGTATCGTGGTTAAGCCGAATGGCTACCGGTTTGGTGATACTTTATGGTGAGGGGGCAATGAAATCCAATAAAGTCCACACCAGCCTTCCAATAACTCTCCACGACGTCGGCAAAACATCACTGGCCACTTCTCACGGAACTCAGAAATTCTTTCTTTTTTATTTTCATCTTCATTTATTTTTATAATTGTTTGAAGGGCGCCAGCTTTGGAGACCGCCCCGGGCGGGACGAGTTTTAGCCACGTCATGAGCTCTGTTGACGCCACCCACGTCGCCAACGACGCGTCGCTTGAGGGCCGTGGAGCATTAGAACTTTCTTCTGAGCACTCATGAATGATGCATGCATCCTCTGCCATTTATTTTGACTTGTAGATGCTCATGAGGCGTAAATGCTCGCTGTAACTAAAGAACTGAAAACATTTTCAAGGACGGGATGGCGCGTCCGAGGAGTCTTGGGGTAATATTTCAGGCAGAATAATGTTAAGCCGCTTTAAACGGCTTTTATATTTAAACGATCAATACGCCATTTCAAAAGGCTTTCTTAGAAACTGACGGAAATGTACCACTTCGAAATGAGAAGCAATGAAAAACCCTTAAATAGTGGATTTTTTATACGAAATAATTTATGGAAGATGTTGAGCAACAAACCTTTGATGGGCCTAAACGATTCTGGGTAAACATATTTAAATTGGGTGAAAATGTTTTTATGAGCCTATTTTCAGATAATTCAAATAAGACTATCATCCTTAATTAAATAAGATTATTACCCTTAAATAGTGGATATCTTACACGAAATAATTTAGAAAGGTTTTGAGCCACAAACATTTTGTTGACACTAAACCATTTTTAAATTAACATATTTAAATTAGGTGCAAATGTTTTGTTTTTTTGGAGCCTTTCTTCAGGTAGTACAAATAAGATTATCATTCAGTTAAGGAACAAAAGAATGCAAGCAAAAGACGTGCATTTCTAAAGGGAAAAAAAATGTTTGACAGGGTATTTATGTATGTGTTTTTATAAATTTTATCATAACCATACACTTGCTTAAGTGGCTCAAGCTTATTTGACACACCTCTTTTGAACGTGCACGAAAAAAAACCAGTTGTGTAAACAATGGACCTTCTTTACAACTCACTGAATATCTGACGGTTCTAATTAATCAGTGTAAGCACAATAAAGTAAAGATCTCGATGGCAGTGAACACTTTGATACCTTAACTTGTCCGTCATGTCAGTTTTAAGTACCTTTACGCAGTCTCCATTTGGGAGGGGGGGTTAAAAACGATTGTATCATTGTTCACTTTTCAAAATCCGTTGATTGGCTTAAAAGTTACCTTGATGGCAGGAAACAAAGTCTACGTTAAAACACATCACTCGAGAAACACATTTATTGTGTATGTCATATCTTTGAACCCGGTAAATAAGCTGATAAGCCATAAACACTTAATTTCACACGAGAGCAAAAAACAAAGTTTAAATGAATTAAATCAGGGATTTATGATATTCAAACGAAGGTGATAATCAAACAAAACTATTTTGTGTAGGTTTTGTTTGAAATCATTAATCCCTTATTTATAGCATTAGTTTAAAGTTGGTTTATGTTCCCCTGTAAAATTAATTTTTTGTGACTTATCAGCTTATTGACCGGGGTTAAAGAAATAGGAAATGGGCAATCTTTTATGATCCGTTATTTTTTTGGCCCGCGCAGATATTGCAAGGTCTTACGCAGCCAGATGAATGCATGTTGCGTACAACTCTCGTAGGTATTAGGTATGCCGTGACGTCATCCTCGATTCTAGCAACCCACGCCATCGCAGCTTGTACCGCCCACGCTACGATGATTCTACCTCCTACAAACAGTTCACAGATGCATTCCTCGCTCCGTCATGCAGAACCCGCATTTGATGCCTTCACTCTTCCGAACTTTCTCACACGCACGAGAATCGCGTAACATAAACCTTACGAAAATACAGACAGTGCATTTTAACGTGATTGCTTCGGTCTGTTCCGGCGACACCACATCGTGAGCTGGAATGCTGGAAAGACTGAAATACCCATAGCTATTCAGCGCTGAGAATGGCCGCGGTATGACAGGCGGAAAGTTGAAAATTCATCCCCCGACGCTGCAACATCAACAGAGGCGAGAGCAATGATGAGTAAGGATGGCAAAAAATCTGTTTTGAAAACATCGATATTTTTGAGCAGAAACGGGGATGTTTTGCTTTCTATGTTTTCTTCAGATCGATATATTTGTTCAGAAATATCAATAGTTTAAAAAACAATCTCCTCTCATGATACTAATAACATTTCCAGGATCTAATTTTTTCAAGGATTGCTATCAACGGCCATTCACAACTGTCACTGTAGTCAATCCCCAGACAGCACGAAACAGTTCAGCAATTCGCAACCTTCCTCCAGTGTTATTGTCTTATTTCATTATTTTTTACGTGATAATATCGTTAAACTGCATTTTGAACCCTGACTACAAAGAATATTGGTTAGAAAATTAAGATGACAATCAACGTTAAGGCAAAATACACAATAAACTAATATTGGCATGCTATGTATCACATTAGAACCATGACATTTTACCTCAATGTTTCATCATATTCGAAACATCAATATTTTAAACATCGATGTTTTTGTCTGTTTTCATCGACATCGAAAACCTTTTATTGATGTATCGAAAAATCAATGAATTATTTTTTGGTAAATTTTCTATCACTAATCAAGAGTCCCATTTGGTGAATATTCGCTGGAAAATGTCTACCTTAGCTCTTAAGAACGAAGAAGACCACACTCAGTATTTTCGCAATCTAAAAATTGTTATTCTGAGGTGGATATTGACTTTTAATTTGGCGGAAGGTAAGTCACGGATTGCTGTGGTCCCAGGCAAACATATTTGCAAGAATAATTATAGTTGTCATTTCAAGATATTCTTGAGCCAAATGGCTAAGCAGCATACTTTGTCAGCGAAATTTACTTTTTTTAAATCAGATATCTATACTCACATTAAATTCTTGCAATGCAGTAAGCTTTTCAACAATATTGTTTTTGAGAGGGCATGATGGCCACGAGCCCCTTGATACACTGATTATAGCTCACGGGGAAAATGTACTGCGCATCCTAAGATCATGTGTCGACATATCTCTTTCAATGAAAAATTTCCAACTCAGCGTGAATGACGAATGAATTATGTTAAACACTGCAATACTTTCGAACAACGTTTCAAGCTAGAAAACGCCTTTTTCTTGCAAGTGTGTGGCCTGGATCGACGATGCTTTCACGGTGTGCCCACGTCGACATTTCTATCAATTTAGTACAGAACGTGGGAGTTAATGTACACACCTGAGCAGCCAACTAGTCTTCTGAGAGGTGTATTACTCAATTTAGGTGCTTCATACAGGAAAGCGCATGTGGGGAGGTTTGACCAGGGTGGGAATTGGCAATTTTCACCTAAGGGCCATTGGCAATTCAAACCTACAAGAGGGAGCATATCAAAGGATTAATGAGAGAAAACGATATTCGCGAACACAATACTGTTTGAATGAATCCCAAGAATACTCCCAGGGATGCTTCTTGTCCAATTTCGTTGATTTGAACTTTTCAAAATGTGAAAATCATAAATGAATCACATATTGTGCATACATTGCATCCCTAGCAAAAAGAAATTAATATTATTATTCCAGCAGGAGCTCATAAGATCTCTGCAGAGACGATTTCCGGCATCCCCCTTTTTTTAACTTCATTGTGAGCCTAAATACTCTGGTTGACTTGCTTTCAAAAGTACGCAGCAAATAGTCATTTCTTTTTAAATCGCAGACTACCTACTGCATAAATTATGTAGTAACTTTTAGGACGAAATGAAGATCGAATTATGTATAGAGAGAGGGTGTTCTTAAAGAACGAAATGAATTGTGGGTGACAAACCCACACATTTTGTTACGTTTTTTGGGGAAATTCCGTAAATCCTCGCAATGTCCAGAAATTCTGAAGCTTCTTACAGCACAGGTACTATTTCAAAAACCTTAAATTAGTGCCAGTTCCCTAAATATTTAGACATATATTAGTATGAATATAAACATATGTTAGTATGTAATACTTTAGTATGAATATATAGCAATTAAGGAAGATAATTGTCATTGAATTTTTGGTGTTTGAAACTCTTAAAATTATAGTTTTGCATCACATATAATGATACTGAGTGAATGGACTTAAAATGAACTGAAATACTGAACATTGCTAGCGGTGATGAGTTTATAAGAGGGTAATTCTGTAATTTCACACATTATTTAGTTTTTGACGTTTTGTTACTTCCGCTCATATCACCTCGTATAAACAGCAGATAACGTACTGCGGGATATTCGAGATTTTATCCTGAGTGACGTCAATCTGATAACTCTTGTTCTCCACCTATTCATTGCGTACACAGTAATGGCATTTATCACTTCCGGAAACGTGCTCAAGATTTCTCAAAAATCAATTTCATAGGTAGAATTTCTCTCGGATTCTCTATTGTTCATAGTTTTCGCGTGTAAAAATATTTTGGTTATTTTTCTAAGATAAAAATAAGTATTATAAAGCAACAAAAAGGGAAACATTAATAGCACATTCACTGACAAGACTGCAGTGTAAGTGCTAAAGAATCCGAAAAGAAAAATAAAGTTTTACATAAATGCAAAAATTAATGGCCGGATTAAATTAATTCCATGGTATAAAAATACTACACTAGTCTGTAACTAAACGAGATTAACAGCTTACATCTTCATATTCCACCGCAATAGTGACTACAAAGACCTAAACCAAAGCGGAGAACGGAGCACCACCACAGAGTTGCGAAGTCCGGCGGCGGCGCCCTCGTAAAACGGTCGAGCGGCTGCGGCCGATGGCCCGGCCCCGCCCCGCCCCCCACACCCAGGCGGCGTCTCGGCGCGCATGCCGTGAAGACGCGGCGGCGGCGGCGGCGGCAGCGGCGCTTTCACTCATCGGTTTTTGCGCGGCGACGGGACCTTGGGACAAGTACCCCAGTGCTCTCGCTGCCGCTTTACTTTCATCGAACGGCGGTGGCGGTGGCGGTGGCGGTGGCGGTGGCGGTGGCGGTGGCGGTGGCGGTGGCGGTGGCGGTGGCGGTGGCGGTGGCGGTGGCGGTGGCGGTGCGGGTAGTTGAGGCTTTGGGAGACGACGACGGTAGCGGTGGCGATGGCGGAGATAGGGTGGCAAACGATGAGACGGCGCTTCTACTCTTTGGGGCGGCAAAGTATTTGCCATCATTGTCTCTGACGGAGACGATAGCCAGGAAGTGGCCAGTCCCAGATGACAAACCCCAACCATGGATCGTTTTGAATAGGTCAGAAAGTTTTTAGCTCATTCAGCCTCACGCGGTTTTGTCGAGGTTCATATTGCTGAACAGTTATTTTACTGGTGCTGATTGAGCGGAGGTACGTCTCTTCGTTGTGAGTAATGATTTAATAGACAATCTGATTAATTATCGTACATCTCATACGAAACGATGGTCATGTTACCGACACAATTAACCTTAATATAAGAGAAGGTAATGCTCGAAAAGTGCCCAAAAACTGTAAATGTTAAAAATTGCATGCAATTCAATAGTGTTGTTTGAGAATACTCAAACGTCCGACACAATTAACCCAGGTTGCAGTATCAACACAGCACATTTATCAAATATCAACATATATGTATGGTTTGATATAAGATGGAAGAATTTCCTCCACAATACAGACCTTCGGAATGAATTAGTTTCGAAATATTTTTACGAAACAAATTACCTACAAAATGTTATCTATTACTCTAGGTTCTGAATATATTAAAAAATATAATACTTAAATTGAAGAAGAATCGAATAAGCTATCGAAGATAAAAAGCATAAAAACCGAAGAAGAACATAACAATCAAGAAGGGCGATGAAAAGAAAGAACATCAGCGGCAACAAAAGAGAAAAGCGCATCTACCGAGCGCGAGCACTGGGAAGAGATTGCAGCGCTTGCAACGGTCGCGAAGCACAGGGGCGGCGTCGGAGGCGGATCCCAGAGATCAGAGCGCGTCGTGTCGCTGCACCCGCGCGACCACAAAAACCGCGGCAGCGACGGGACACGACAGCTGGCCCAGAAGCTCCTGCGAACGCAGCTACCAGGCGCAGCGGCACGCCCCCCGCCCACCATCGCCACCGCCACCGCCACCGCCATCGCCATCCCATCGCCACCGCCACCGCCACCGCCATCGCCACCGCCATCGCCACCGCCATCGCCATCGCCATCCCCGCCATCGCCATCGCCATCGCCATCGCCATCGCCATCGCCATCGCCACAGCCATCGCCACAGCCATCGTCATCACAAACGCCCGCGAGCGACCGCCCGGAATGTGTTCCCACGCAACATCCCCCGCGCGCGCCTGGCGTCCGCCGCAGGATTAGAAATCACTTTCACACAGAATCAGGGGCAGCGGAGGAGGGTCGAGGAGGGAAACCTCCGCTGAAATGACGGATCGATTTCCCAGGTATTAGTAGGGTTCTTTTTTGTTGGAGTCTCACAGCTATCGCCGCATTCCGTATCTCTGACGCATGATCTGAGAGGGGCGGTGCCCACACACAGATGGGAGATTAGCGCATCGTCGGGCTCTAAGGATGGGGAGGTGGAAACAACGCCCACACGGTGTACGACCCGTTGAGCAGGATAGCTCCTGCTTCGCCGTCTGCATGAAATTAATTGATCGGAAGAGCCGGCCTTTATAATCCTCTTATTTATGCAGAGTGGCTTCGATCTAGCTACTTAGCTGGTATCGAAATTCCGCCACCAGTGTATTTCGAACCCAAGACTCGTGGTCTATGAAGCTTCAGTTTCACACTTGCAACACCGCGTGCCATCGCGTCAAATTAAGAAAAAAAAATGTCGTAGGTAAATGTAAGAACGTTTTAGAATGTGATAATTATTTCATTTTATTATTTCAACTGGGTAGCACAGCAGTAACCCCGCTTAGTGTTACAAGTTGGGACCCCAAATGAGGCATGGTTGTTTTCACTTAATAATTGTGGCGTGGATGACAAACGTAAACATCAATCAACTATCACCACACAAAGCCTTGCTTTCTGATTTCAAAATTATTTGAAATCAGTCTGTAGCCAATATTCTGTTAGAGATATGACTCAAGAAGAAGAAGAATGCTATTAAAGAATCAGGATGAAATTGAAGTTGATATAGCCGATCTCTACAGGGTAGGATTGCAGCGCGGGAGCCCTTCAACTATGAAGGTTCAATGAGTCATGTGACCTATATTGGAATAAGAGATGATCCCCACTCACAGGCGTAATCCTTACATATCACAATTCACTCTCACGGTATTCAACTTTTATAATAATGGAAAATGGCTCTCACGCGGTACAATTTCCACCAATTTCGCTTCTACAAAAACATGACCGAGCAGACTGGACGCTTCTTGTACGAAAAAAATAAGCATTTTTCATCCTGGTGGCACTGCAACATCTGACAACAATCGTCCTGACATGGCTCAAACTTACTTTTTCCGGTCAAGCTAATTAAATTTTGAACAGAATAAATCTTTCACACATCAAATATATATTCATTCTATAATCCTCAGAATACGCCATTCTTGGGAATGTCTTGCAGTAGCATTCGCAATTCAGAACTATGACTTCTAGATGTATAAATTCGCCCTATCTGGCGATGTGAACCCTATAATGACTACAAAGAATGCATGGTAATGGAGAATGATGCAAAGAGACTGAAATTGAAGAGAATTTATAAACTTCCGAATGAAGAAAGTTGAGTGCTATGTTTTATATATTTTCTTCTTTTACACTTTCTCCTAGTGTTCACTTTATCATATCCTGGTGAGAATATCTGCCATGTCACTTCAACAGACGTGAAAATAGCACGTATTAAGGAGAAAAGTAATAGGAGGTACATGAATTATTCTTTAAAAAGTTAATAATTTTGTACCATCTGCGTTCTTGAATGCGAACTTTCGAGAAGAGAAATGTGAATATTACATACTGATGGTTATATGGAAGAGGTTAGACAAATAATAAATTTTTCGATGAATCGACAAACTACTACCGAGTAACCATACGACGTACGCACAGGATCCAACCAATTACCAAACGCACTCTCATAAACTGGCAACATCACGTAGGACAAATAATCACATTTGGTGATTCAGCATCACAATCTACGATGACGAATACAACCCATTTCGGAGGTCATTGTCAGACATTGTTCACGCAAATTCGCGCAGGGCAATCTTCCCGTTAATCGCTCACTGCGACCACCAGGTTCGAGCAGGTTGCGAAAATGGGAACAATTCTCCAGGAAGAGGTCGTTCAAAAATTAAAAATACAAATGCGCAATCACATGTGACGGGAGAAAATCAGCATTTTCATTTCTTACACAATGGATGGGATTAACAATATGCTCTCGCATGACACCTGCTGTGGCCTCTTGACTGCCTCTACACAACACACATACTTGTATACGGCCTCTTGACTTGCCTTGAAAGTAGTCACAATGCCCAAAATACCATTGACACAATGAACATTCCCGTATTTACCAATCCCACCAATGTTTTCCAATTTATTTGGTTTGAACAATTCAAAGTGTGAAAATCATAATTGAGGCTCCTGGCAATGAATCACTGTAATTGTCGCATTGGCATTAACATAAATACTTTTACAGAATGCATATTTTATGGAGCCTTTTAGCAAACACGATATCCGACACACACACACACACACACACACGCCGATCTGGCCCTCGCGTGATGCAATGCCTGACGGCGGTTCCGCGGAAAGGGAATCAGAAGAATGGGAGGGGTATTTAGTGGGTAGGCACAGGCTAGCTGTGATTCCTACACGCTCCGCAGTGTCTTTGGAAGATTTTACCCTGCCTTCGTAAACACACACACACACACACACACACACACATATACATGGTCAATACGCGGCCTGGGCATGAGAGATCGCGTGCGTAAGGGAGTCTGTCTCTGCGCCAACGCGGAGTTCCGCGTTCTAGCGAACTTCGCAGAACTCAGCGTTCGAAAGTAAAGGGCCATTCACAACGAAAACCGTCAAAGCAGGCGTGAAAGCATAAACATGTACTTTCCACACAAACATGAATGTATTGTTCACAATACCCGTGAAGGTAAACTTTGAGAGAGCCATCCCCCGATACAATAATGTATCGATACAATAAATTCTCTGTACTGCAATTCTGTAAACGACCGAAATATAGTAAGTAAAATTGACGCGATCATGCTGGGATAACGATTTCCAATACCATGAAAGTGACGAATGATTTTCGGAGGGTTTCATGAGAAATTATGATAATGATCATGATGAATGGCAACTTCTGCTCTTACAATCTGCTTTGGCCTTTGTCTAACAAAAACTCTAGTCGTTCTTTGGAACTTTCTGTAGTACACGATAGTGCGTAGTCCGCGTTTATGTAAACGTGAAAGCTCGGAATTTGAGAACTTTCACAGTCATTGTGAATGAGCACCGACTGTGATTGTGTCCACCCGGCGGTGACGAAAATGACTGATGTTAGGAGCGCTTCTAATTCCTGGCCTCTAAGGAGATTAATGATGAATGTTATAACGGCAACTAATAATGAAAACAAAACAAGAGTCAATGAGGACGGGAAGGGGTTGCGGATTCAGTGGGTAACCAAATTCTCGCCGCTGTTTTGTTAACGACTGATGAAAATCGGTATATGGTTTGTATCGACAGTGGCAGGCAATAATGAAAACTAAGATGAGGCGGCACGGTGAAGAAATGTGTAATTATAGCAATGCTACCCACTGTACTGGTGCTTTGTGACGGTGACGAAGATAGTGATGATGACGATCGTGTCTACGGGAAGGAAACGATGAACGGGGAGAGTCAGGGTCACGAGCAGACGGTTCGGTAACGGCCAACACGATGACGCAGCTCTCCAAGCGCCCGAGTCGCCTCCTCTGCCTGTTGAAGGAGGGAAGAGGAGGAGGAGAGACGGCATGCGAGGGTGGAAGTGGAGGCGGAGGTAAGAGTGCGTGCGGACTCTCAAGGCGAAGGCAGGCGCGAAACTGGAGACCGAAGAGACGATGAGGTGGAGGAAGTGGAGGTGATGGAAGAAGCGGAGGGGAGGTGGGTGGCAGCGGGTAGAAGCGTGGTGGCGGTAGTGGAAGATCTCGCGCAGCGGGAGAGGGGGGGGAGTAGACGAGAGGTGGGGGTGGGTGGCGAAGGCGAGTAGAGGTGCGGTAGTGGGGCGAACCGGCCGAATAGAGCCGTGTGGTAGTGAGAAATGGCGTGGCGGAGAGAGTAGAGTAGAACCATGGCCGAATAGAGCCGTAGTGGTAGTGAGAAATGGCGTGGCGTAGAGAGTAGAGTAGAACCGTGGCCGAATAGAGCCGAAGTGAGTGAAAAAGGTGGGGAGAGAGTAGAGGCGTGACATAGACGATTAGAAGCGTGGCGGTAGAGGGAAGAGGCGTGGCAGAGTGGGTAGTAGCGTGGCGGAGGCTGGTAGAGTCGTGGGGAAGGCGAGTAGAGGCGAACCAAGACTGGGTGGGCGGAGGTCGGACGGGATAGAGGCGGGGGCGCCGAAGAGGCGGGAGCGCAGGAGAGAGGCGGATCCAGGCGCCGAAGGAGCGGCCTGCCTGCGCCCGCGAACGGAGGCAAAACACCCCGCGATACAAAAAGCGCGCACGGTCGGCTTCACATGCACCGCGTCTCTAAGTTGAACAAGAAGTTACAAGAATTTTATACTGTCAACAAGACTGCATTGGGTACAGATTTTCGGATTTTTTTTCCCTTCTACAAAGTGTAGAGAACAAGCATTTCTTCTAAGAAAAGACCCTCAACAATATCGTGGGAGATGTCAGTTTTCTATTGCAGTACTTTTTTATTTATTATTTGTTCACTTTCACTTTCTTAAATTGTTCGTACGTTGCAATAGTGGTACAACTCAAAAAATCAAGTGTTGAGATAAAGGAGTTTGAAGTTTCACCTTTTATTGCAATGCATCATTCTTGCATTCATACATTATTTTTTACCCAATTTAAACGATTTACATTTAATTATTTACTAATTAACTAGATATTAACTTGACACGATTTGTATTTTCATAACTCCCTCTCGATCGAGAAGTTCGCGTCTATGCCTAGGATGCGGCGTCTCCCAGACAGGCAAGTATCTCTCGAGGGTTACAGCTGACGTCCTCTTAGATTGATGACCGTAGTGAGAGTAGGACTTTTGCCTTCCACAGGATGGGCAATGAAAGTTCACAAGAGGAATGAATAATAACAGATTAATTATCACGAAAGGGATATATACAACTTCAGATGAGTAAGTGGTGGTATGATAATCCACAACGTAAAAACTCCCATATCATTCGCAAGACTCGAACCCTCACCCCTCGGCTCCGCGTACTTTGATATCACTCGAAGCCCCCACACCACCGAGATCGGTTTCCCCAAATAGCACAATAATTCACTCAGCCTCTTCACCGAATAACTGCATCCTTCTTTAAGATTTGACACTCATCGCATTGCTTAGAATACTCACTATCAGTTCCGGCCAGCCACCAATTTTCTGACACGTTGTAAAACAGCCGAGCAATGCCTAAGCCTGCATAACTCCGCGAAATGTATTCTTCCACTAGACATGAGCTGAAGCGTCAGGGTGCCTTGTAAATATCTATTCAGCGAGTGCAGTACGAGATTAGGGTTAGTTTTCACGACTGATTTAGCTCATTCCGATATAGTCACTTAAACTAATATTGTAAGAATTGATACAATACCGTCGAAAAGAATGTGAAAAATAAGTTTTTTAAAAACATAAATCCCAAGTGAAACCATGTAGGTCGAAGGTAAGCGGACAACCCACAATCACCGAAAATCACAGCCCGCGCAGATAGCTTTTCATCAGGCTTTCAACTCAACCTGCTATGCACCAACTTTTAAGCAAAGAGTCCTTCATAAATAATGTATTGTGTATGTATTTAGCATTTTATGGTTGGATAAATCAGACTTTCCCAGCTAGTGGTGTTTCCAGGCCTGGCTTTATAAAATAGTAATTATTTCCAGGACAAGCTGCTATTTTATTTTACTATGGACCCCTGGAGGCGAGAGAGACAAGTAGCGAGCATGACTAATTCCCGTCGCCATAACAACCTTACTGGACCTGCCTGAGATTTTTCTTACATCACATAGCTATAAAAACTGAGATTTGTATTAGAAAGAAGCTACAATTTCATTTTTGGACCGGCCTTAAATCGAACCTTCAACCGCCCCACAGAAAGCTAGCACGTACGCCACCAGATACCTAAGGGGCCCCTTCGCAATTTTTTTTTTTAATTTTAAATTTAAAAAAAAGAGCTCCCAAGTACACTTTTCTTGAACTTTGTACTTGGAGTAGGGAAAATTACAAAAATTATTAGGAGTACCATGGCCCTAATACATGTTTCGCGCTGATTCTGAAATAATTGCAAATCATTTATACTTTTTACTCACTGACTACGCCACCAAATTAGTTTCACATGATCACGTGTGAAAAGAATTGTTTGCATGACTGAACCGTAGTTGTCGTGAAGCGAGAACAAACATGAGCAGAAGCCGTTTCAAGAGCCGTCCAGACCGCCCGGATGGGTGGCGTATTGCCTCGCTCTACGCTGTGACTCGTTGCGACGCGACGCTACCACCTAGGCACGCGACGCGACGCACGCACGCAGGCACGCACGCGACGCTGGCACGCCGCGCGCGCCGCGACGCACGCGACGCGACGCAGGCAACGCGACGCGACGCAGGCAACGCGACGCGACGCTAGGCAACGCGACGCGACGCTAGCAACGCGACGCGACGCTAGGCAACGCGACGCGACGCTGGCAACGCGACGCGACGCGGCAACGCGACGCGACGCTAGGCAACGCGACGCGACGCTGGCAACGCGACGCGACGCTGGGCAACGCGACGCGACGCTAGGCAACGCGACGGGACGCTAGGCAACGCGACGCGACGCTAGGCAACGCGACGCGACGCTAGGCAACGCGACGCGACGCTAGGCAACGCGACGCGACGCTAGGCAACGCGACGCGTCGCTAGGCAACGCGACGCGACGCTAGGCAACGCGACGCGACGCTAGGCAACGCGACGCGACGCTAGGCAACCGACGCGACGCGCACGCGCAGGCAACGCGACGCGACGCTAGGCAACGCGACGCGAGGGTGAACGCGACGCGACGCTAGGCAACGCGACGCGACGCTAGGCAACGCGACGCGACGCTAGGCAACGCGACGCGACGCTAGGCCACGCGACGCGACGCTAGGCAACGCGACGCGACGCTAGGCCACGCGACGCGACGCTAGGCCACGCGACCCGACGCCCGGCAACGCTGGGCAACGCGACGCGACGCTGGCAACGCGACGCGACGCTAGGCAACGCGACGCGACGCTGGCAACGCGACGCGACGCTAGGCAACGCGACGCGACGCTAGGCAACGCGACGCGACGCTAGGCGACTACTCGTCTTTCGTTCGGTCCGCTGCGCAGGCGCCGCCGCCGCCATCGCTTCGCCCTTCCCTTCCTTGCCACCGTTTTTCCCCGCTCGCGGGCCCCGTGACGTACACTACGCGCAGCCCCGTGACAGCTTGCGCCGCGCAACGAGCGAAGGGAAGAGCGTCTGCACCAGGAGAGGATTAACGCGTAAGCAGGCCAAGCACGTTCTTTAAGTCCAATTACAGTAGAGTCGCGAGCCTCGCTAATCACCCGACATTCCGTTCAATCCGATGCGAAAAAATAGCCTGATGTGCGCCGTCGTCAAACAAGCAAACAAGCGGCGATAATCAAGAGCTGGCTCTGGACGGGTAGGCAACACTGCGTCGAAGGTCACGTCTGCGGTGGTCGGTGCCTGCTACATTGTTGTGACAGGTTAGGGCTCGTGTATGAATGTATATGTAATGTTAATAGTATCTGCTGTAATATGATATTGTAGTTGAAAATTCCGTTATGTAGTTTCCTTTTTTCTGTGTAATCCGAGATTTTTTTTAAAATCTGAGGTACCGTCACCCCCAACTAGCTCGGATTATTGCGATTCTACTGTATACTATGTATGTGCTCTGGCGCTACAGCCTCGTCAAACTATGGCCATGTCATGGCGTCCCAGACTGACGGCCATGGGCTCGGAAATCCTGTGGCAAGCAGTTCGCAACCCCTTCACCATCTATATGGAATTCTCTACTTGTGAGAAGCTTTCACTCTGTCAATCAGCTATAAGAACTGGGCTGAATAAGGCAGTTAAAAGCGACAGTTTTATTTTTGTCCCATTAGAGAATCGAACTCGGGGTCGCAGAATTGAAAGTTAGCATGCTAGGCAAATGCTACCTGGACGTGTGTGCAGAGGGCCAATTATAATTAGTATTTTTAAACATTTAATATTAGTTCCTTTTGGGGTCGCGCGCGCGTTTGTGTGTAGGTGTCTGTCTGTTGTCATGTTCTTGTATCGGCGTTTCGCGTGTACGTAGAAGTAGAGACCAATAGGCTTGCGCAGGGGAGAAGGCAGGGGCGCCGTGGTCTCCCTGAAAATTTTCAATTTTGAAAGGGGCCCCGGAGACTTACATCACACGTTCAATCCTCGATTTTTTAACCCAACACTTGGGAAATTGTTGTTCAATTTGGGGAAAATGCATCTGGAACGGTACAAAGCCAATTATATTTATTTATTCTATCATTAAAGTTAAAATGTAATTCTTGTACTAACGTATTTTTTATTTACAAGTTAACTATTTCATATTAAATAAACATTTCAGTGGCAAAGGTGGCTCAGAAACGTAGTCATCCCGTCTTGTTTTAGGCTGCACACTCCTATGCGAGAAACCCCAACGATTTTTTTTTTTTAATTCGTTCAATTCATCCTCCGAATATTAAGGCTGGCTCCTCACATGTCCCACAAGGTGAAGGTCGACAGCGGCTGGTTCCTTTCCAGTCGCCAGCGGCCAGACTGAGGCGAGCCACGCCACGGCGAGAGACAGAATCATCTCGCAGCCACGGGGGTATTGAACATGATACAAGGAGACGGGAATACATTTCGAATATCTCATCAACAAGGAGTGGATTTATATTTATATTTCTTCTAACATAAAACAGGAAAAGGAAACAAAAGCGTAAAAAAATGACAAAAAATGACGTCAAGGTCTAGAAAAATGACTTAAAAATAGAAAAATGACAAAATATGCCCCAATAACTACACATTTCCATCACCCACGTGTCGTCATAAACATTCAGTTAAAAGTTAACTACGTCTAGAATGCACCAATGGAAAGATGACACGTCATCAGAATCCGAGCCCTGGTCATGACAAATCTGGGAGTCTGCTCGTGCCAATAACACATTGCTGCGCGCGTGGTCGGCTTCCTTTTTCGTCCGTCGAGCGGCGGCGTTGGGGCGCCTCGGCTCGCCCGCAGCGGCGCAGGAGAATCATCGCGGAGGCGGCGACGGGGGCGGGGGGCGGGGAGGCGCGACGCAAACGGCGGGAGGCCCGACACGGGCACCACAGGAGGTTGTAAATTCGTGGGGTGAAGTTGCAAGTTTTGACGCCTCATAAGAATGAGGCATGTGTCTCTCCGAAAAATCTCTCTCTACGTGAAAAATAGTGATGTTTCGAAAACTGGAATCTTAACTTTTTTCTTTTTTGTCTTCCGAATTCTGCTAATTCTAATGACCCTTTCAAATCTTACGGAACCCTTGAAATCCCAACCACTACCTTCAACCCTAACACATTGAAACGTAATTAATTCTTCGAATCTTTTAAAACATTTTTTTCTATGTGATCTGCACTGAAGTTCTCAGATATTCTCATCTGTATTATTTCCTATCCATCCCACCCTTCCGCAGTGTACTTTTACAGGTAAGAAAACAAAAAAGTTACTCATTAAATTGTTGTCACATTCAACTCAAGAACAGTAGGGCCAAGGCCAAGAAAAGCAGTTGTGTTAACCTGCCATATGACGAGAAAACGGAAAAGTATAATATTGAATGGAAAGATGAGTGCTAAGCGAGAGAGCAACGATATTACGGTCAACTCAAATAACTCGAAATTGAGGATTATAATTATGTATATTTCACAAGTACCTTCGCTTCTAGCCTTCCTGAGTTTGCACAAAGGTAAGGAAAGAAAATTATGTTAACACACACACCGAGTGCCACGATACAGTTTTTATATTAAACTCGTAGCAGAATCAAGCGAAATGTCGGTTATTCTGAAACTATTGTCGCAAAAAGCTTGTCCTAAATGGATAACAACATAAAGACAAGATTTAATAAATATATACAGTAACCCCGTATCTTGACAATTATTCTGCCAGAGCAGGTTTCCTTCTTCCAATGCTTCAGTGTTGGTTGAATTTATTATTAATACCGTCAGAAATCACGAAAAAAATGACTAGGAGGACCAGAGGATTCAATTTCCACACACTTTAGGCCTCGTCCCATCGCTGGCCCCTGCGGTGAGGCCAGCGGTGTGGGGGCGGCGGGGGTGGTGCCGGGTGGGAGGGGCAGCTTTCGCCGGAGCCTCTCGTCTCGTGCCGCAGGAGCAGTGACCGCTGCGGTCACGACGAGCCGCATGGCTCCATCTCGTGCGTCGTGACTCCCGGATCTCCCGATTTTACATGACGCTTCGCTTACTGCTTATGCAGTACTACGTATAGTGTAACTGGTGACACACGAAGAAACGCGGTACCTGTGTTCACACCTCTATTACTTACGAATGTTCGCCATACAAGTTCGCTGCAAGACTCAATCCAAGTTCAAGAGCGTTACGAGTATGAGAGGATGAATTATTTCTATTTCTGTTCATTGCAAACTATTGTTAGTAGTAAATATAGAAATATAATAATGACACAATACGTTGAAGCGAAGTATTTCCGAAGTCATGTAAACGTTTCCAATTATTACAAACTTACGTGGATTAAATGTGCAGGAGGTGAGTCTGGATAGATCTAGCACATACGTTTCTGACATTACTTATTTCTACTACTCTTTCCCAGAAACTACATTTCAATGAGTACTTGCTTCTTTCGAACAATAATGCATTATCTGGAAAAGTGCAAACGATTCGTACAAACGTGAACTTCAATTAATTAAATGAACATTTAAAAATTATCTATATAAACTTCATCATTACCATTTGAGTTGGTTATTACCTTGCAGATGGCTTAACCGAGCGCACGAGTTGAATTTTATTGCAGCAATGTCTTATTACAGTATCAGTTCGGATATTAAATTACAAATTAATGAATGAATGAGAGGCTAAAATGTTTTCCACTTTGAATTAAATATTTTGCATGGATCCCTAAAAAATGACATTTAATAATCTACAATCTGAAACTTTACTCCGGTTTCGGTCACCTTCGACCGTTCCACAGCTCCAGGACGAGAACCCCTTTCGGTGAACCAGAGCAGCCGAGCTTCTGTATCCCTGCCCTTTTCACTCGAGTAATTTACGCCAGTTTGACGCCACACAACAAATGACTCATTAAACAAGCTGCCCCTTCAAAGGCGCGACGACGCGCCAGACAACCCCCATGGAGGAGTGAGACATCGGATAACACATCCTCTTGCGTCATCGCCCCCATTTGTCTTAGGCGCTGTCCGTTGGCGCACCACGCCGGTTCAGCGACCTCTGCCCCCGCGCTCGGCCTCCGGCAGCTGAGGAGGCGCCCCGCCGGCGGACGCGTCATCGGGGAGAACTATCGACTGGCGCTAATGGACCGCGGGCAGGGGGCAGAGGACACGCTTCAGCATCTATTGTCCGATTTAAACGGCGGCGCCCGAAGAAAACCAGGGCATGGGCAGCTGATCCACGGGGGCCCGTCGTTTCAAACTAAACATTCCGTTCTCTCCCAATTCATAAGCAGAATTCATTTCTCCATGCATTAGAAATAACTTGCAGCGTCAAATTTGGATTAGATGTGAATACTTTTTTTCCACCTCTTATGAATGGAAAAAAAATCGGGACCCCAATTAAGTCGGGGCCTGGGGCAATTTACCTCAGCTGCCCTCCCCCCTTCCGGTCACCCGTGGATTTAAATATAGTCTCTTGAGTCAGATCATCAGCTGTGACGCGGTTATCCAATCGGGAGCTTCGATATCTAAAATTAAAGTCCTGCGGAAGCTCCCGATTGAATAACCGCGTCCAACTGATGATCTGTTACAAATTACTATACTTTAATCGGACAATATCATTAACACTGGTATTTAAAAAATTGGTCTGGCTATTATTTATTTAAATCAAACGTTTATTTTATTCGGCGTACGGCAAGGGGTGTCAAGTGTCGGGACGCGCCGGAATATGATTCCGGAACATTTTTTATGGAGAACATGAGAGAATACCACGATCAGCCATGTAGCTCTCCAATTGCAGTAATTTTATATCTTCGTGATTCCTTTTTAATGAGGTAACATGAGCTCGACTCTAATAAATAGATTCGTAGAGTTCTCCAGTGGATCTTTTGAAGGGTTATGATAAAACAACAGGAGTTATGAGGATATCCAGTTTCTGGAAAACTGGTTAAGGGGGAAGTGGAAATGGAGATTGGTGTGCAGACGAGGAAGGGGTGATATATCAAGATCAAAGTTGTAGACGCTTGCCCCACATACGTGGGGAAATTTGAAATAAAAAGTATGTGCTATCTGTGTGATGCGATGCTTTCCATGGAAATAATGCTGTGAATGATTTGGTGGGGACAAAACAGGACGCATTTGATATAATTCGCATAAATTTCTTTTGAAAATTTGAAGTTTGTTGACTGTTTATGAGGGACAGGATTTTGGGAAGCTGCTGTATTGTTTTTTGGAAGTTTAGGGTCTAATATTACAAAAGTACTCTGGAACCACACAATTTACGATTACGCATACGGGTTATATGCCGTATATGGGTTATATGCCGTCCCTCTCGTGAACGTGAATGGAGAGTGATGTTATAAGAGCCAGAATGAGGTGCCAGAGAACTCCGGCCTGAGCCCCATTTCTCGAAAGAGCGCCTCACAGAAGCTCGAATGACCGAGCATTACTTGGTGAATTCTCTCTATCAAGAGGGTTCTAACCTTGACTCTTGAGACATTCCAATGTTTAGCCATTTGGGTCTCCAGTTTCAGAAACGAGTGATTTAATATTTTCGTGATTCCTTTAGAAGAGGATAACGTACGAGCTCCTCTCTAGAACACGGATTTTTATACTTCTAGCGTGGGCTCCGATTAACTGAGAGAGCCTTGTGGCATTCACCATTCAGGGCCCATGATGGCCACTGTCTTACAATAACTACCACTCACCAATCAGCGACAATTTCTGGACAGAGATGCGGGAACAGAAACTTACCTGAAAAAATAAAAATAAAAAATAAGCATGAATAAAATCAGAAACACTACTCTAAAGTAACAAACATTAAGTAAACGTGAAATATAAAAAATCATATGTAATGAAACTGTAACTAAACTCTACACATTATCATTGTAATATATATTATCCATAACAATTTCTACTCCAACAAACTGGATAAGAACGGAAGATTTTCGCCCGAATAGTGCGCTGCAGACCCTTCTAAAGAGATACAATTCCGAAATGCATTCCTCTAATGAATGTAGCTCACATTTATCTCACGTTCTTAAATCATTTTTAATATCTGGATATTATTGAAAGCCTGTCACGTTCTGACCCTGCTGCCCTTTGGGAAACATCAAACGCTCTCACATTTGAATATCGATACATAAAAATTTCCGTTTGTAATGGCAGTCTAATTCAGTAGGAACATGTGCTTACAATTACATTTTAAAAAAAGTTGGGCACGAAACTTCGTTGTAGTGGTGTACGAGATCTTGTAGGTATTAATATTAGTATTAATATTAACATTACTATATTAATATTAATTATTATATTATTATTATTATTATTATTATTATTATTATTATACTACAGTGATGGTACAAAACAAAACTCACTTCGTGAAAGAATTGTGAACAGTTTTATGAAAGCATCAGACTCTTCGAGAAAGAAAAATGAAGACTTGGGAAATATCTACTTGGATGTCCGGGAGACGCCGCGTCGAGTCCGGAGCAAGGCAATCGCAGTATGACGAGACGAAACGTTGGCACCAGTGCCCAGGACGCGGCGACTCCCGGACAGCCAAGCAGGTACAGACTCCGTCCGCGGAAGCCTACGCTTTCACTTCGGAAGAAGAACTGATTACCAGTTGGCACTGCGCAGTCTAGACCGCTGAGCAAATACGTGATCAGATTGTATGTGTGAACGGGCATGTGTGTACGGTAGAGAGGCAAGATTGCGAGTGATTTTGTGTCTCGCCGTTTGGCTTCAGGTGCTGAAGAAGCGAAAGTTTAGAAGGAGGAAACGCGTGACGTCAACAGCTGAATGTAATTACTTTTGAGAGCGTATTAGATTAGTGCGTTTTCTGAAGGCAGGTTTTTCCACTTTACGTTTTTTCCCGAAATTGTACCTTTCAGTCTCTTTTCCGCAGAGACGATGGAGAGACCACCTGGCGTGAATGCCAAGAAAGATTTTGTAATGGCTTAAAGGCCCTCGGCGAAGCCACATAGAACCAGGAAACGTGCTTTATATTGGAAATAAATGGCATGCAAAATAAAAAATTGAAATAGAATTAAATAGAAAAAACTGAGCGATGTGCTCTCCGTTACATCGTAGATACTGTATTGTGTGCCTCATTCTGTCATCTCCACACAGCTAGGTTTGCGACGATGTGACAGCAATTCAACCAGTTTCTTTCAAGATTACGGAGAAGAGAGCACATGAGGATGGGGCTTGCGTGCAATTCCTATCCCTATGGATGCGAACAGACGTAGGATTACGGAGAAGAGAGCACATGAGGATGAACGTAGGAAACACGGAGAACGGTACTCCCGGCATTTCTCTGGAATTGATCCGAGTAAACCATGGAAATGATCTATTATAGCAGCCGGTCTCTATAATCCACATCTGAATGAAGACAATGACATAGCCCGAATGTATTATCCGAGATAGATTTGCAGTTCTACTAGTCATATTCGTTACTGTTGCGACTCGAACCTAGATTCATCCGGTCTACAAAACTTCGACTGTGGGCTCTTCACAACACACGCTAAACACGTGGTAACTATTAATTAACTCCGGACGCATTAATTGACGCGTGCATTTAAAAGCTTAGCTAACAGCTCTTCAAGCTACTCTAGTGTTCTAAAGGGGACTTCAACAACTATGATTAACGCTTCCATTTAAAATGTGGCTATTACTGCTCAAGTTCATGCCACTTTCTCAGCAGGCATTAATTATCCCCTTAACTGAAAAAATTATTTTATTAAACGTAAGGTTTAGTATGACATCCCACACTGCATTTGTAAAGGCAAAAACTACCTCGTAGTTTCAACATCACAAACAAGAGAGTTATGTCGAGAGTGCATCCTAAAATAGAAATATTAATAGCATTAGGAGTGCATATTTCCTAGTATATTCTGTTCTGAAATATGCCCATTCAATTCGGTGAGAAAATGATTTTAGTGTAGGCTTTATTGGAGAGGTTTTTTTTTAAATTTTCTTTTGATGGTACATCATAGTACATTCATTTCAGAACACACAAGGTTTCAAAATTATTACACAAGCGACCCCTAAATTCAAATGAAAATAAGCTACCAGAACTTCGAAATCAAAATTAAAGGCGCCAGAGTTCGTAAGCACTCACTCTACAACAACTCCTCGATAGTACGAGGCGAATACCACCACTAAAATTCCTATTAAAAATAAATCCTTCCCGGCACCTCGACATTCTCCCTCACGCACCGTGACCTTTTGACCACGGTCTAAAAATATTCCAAAGGCGGGCGATCCCAAACCGTGATATGTTGCGGCAGTAATCGTTTTTAGAATCGCGGGCCGTGAGTCGGAACGAGGGCGGGTGGGTGGAAGGGGGACGCGGCGGGCGGCACGTGGCCCTTTGAATATTGCAGGCGCTGCGCTGACCCAATTCTGCGAGAGCGCTCGCCAGGGAGCGCCGGCCGTCGCCCCCCGCCGCCGCCCACATCGCCCGCGCGCACCTCCACGCCCTCGCCGGGGCCACGCAGGACGCTGGACCAGGTACAGACACAGTAGTCTTAGGCGACGGCCACACTGCAGCCGAAATACCGGTCGCTCGCTACCGGACGGCTGCAAGGGAAATCGTCCGACGTATCTCATCCAAAAATAGCCTGAATGTTGCACCCCAAATCGGCCGAATATTCTCATAATTCTGCAGTTTGAAACATTTGAAAGAACTACCTCAAGACCATCTACATTTGCAGGTGGTCTTGGTATTCAAATGGACTTGACACTCAAGATGATATCGGGCGAATGGAATCGACAATATCAAATGAAAGAAGAACTTCGACAGCCGGTGTTTCCGGATACCGTCGGAACAGGTCGTTCGGGTTCAATATGCATATTTACGTTTACCAGCACGTGTTTGAACGCCGCGCATATCGGACGCAAACGTCCGACGTCGGCCGACACAAATTTCGACCAAAATCGGCTCAATTGTGATCGCCGCCCAATGGCCTGTACACAGAAAACTTGCGCTCTAGACTGCACGATTTCTGCGAGAAAAAGTTTTAGCAGGTTCGTAATTTTTCATGCAGAAAGCTTACAGTTTGACTCAAGTGCCTATAGCGGGAGAATCTTTCACTAACGGATTTGTTTACCCGATGCGACGGTAATCGGCCATTTCGATTTTATAGTTAGGTGCGTCAAGGTGCGATTGTGTGAAGTGATATTGTGATAAACTACCTCTTTCCCTATTCCTGCCTATTTTTCTTCTCTAAGCTCATGGTTAATTAATATTAAATAAAAAAGCCAGAACGTACGCACTAAAAGTACTCGTACGGCGTAATGCAGTTGTTTTCCGATAGACCCCCTAGAGGAGTCTTGAAGTGTTTCATACAATATTCCTACAGAAAACGTACATATCGTGTATGCGCGACTTTTGTTTTTATACTTCTAGTTTGGGATCTTCAAGTTTCTGTACAGAAACTGTAAGAGAACTGTACAGAAACTGTAAGAGAACTGTACAGAAACTGTAAGAGAACCTATACAGAAACTGTAAGAGAACCTATACAGAAACTGTAAGAGAATCTATACAGAAACTGTAAGAGAATCTGTACAGAAACTGTAAGAGAATCTGTACAGAAACTGTAAGAGAATCTGTACAGAAACTGTAAGAGAATCTGTACAGAAACTGTAAGAGAATCTGTACAGAAACTGTAAGAGAATCTGTACAGAAACTGTAAGAGAATCTGTACAGAAACTGTAAGAGAATCTGTACAGAAACTGTAAGAGAATCTGTATGAAAATTGTAACCGCTTTCATAGCTTTTGCTTTGCTCCCGCTGGCAATATAACCGCAGGTTATGTCTACGAGCTCAATTCGCCAACGCGTTCGTTTGCATTTCCGCAATTGTAAAAGGCTTCGACGCATTAAAAAGAAATTGCAAGTTAGACTGCAAACCGACTTAGATGGCTAAGGGTATCAGTTGATGTCACTGCAATGACTCTGACCGGGAGAACGGTTCGAGTGCCGACAGTGGTAGGATTTTCGAGCTAGCTAGATCGAATTTAGTCTCTGTCTGGAGGAGAAATCTATTAGTAGTTTGTCGTGGTTTCCCTGATCAACACCACTGCACTACCCTAGTAAACCATGGACCGCGCACGTTCTTTCCTTCCTCCTCCTTGTCCTATCCTCACCCCTTTCTTACACACACACACACACACACACACACACACACACAGACACACAGACACACACACGCACACACACAGACACACACTTGGGTACGCTACCAATCATGTCGGGAGCTTAGAGCTTGTCCCTGCTGGGGCGGTGCCCCGCTGCACTGGTGGGAGGTATCTGGTTGAGGAAAACCCCGCAAGCCAACGGGTAGGTCGGAGCCGGATCTTGCCATTCAGCGGGGAGAGTTCATCGCCACATCCATCGATAAATAACACTACACTTACGGACTAATGACTTCGTATTCGACGCGTCGGGAATCGCTAATCAATCCATCGACACTACCTCTTGCAATGCCACATCATTTCTTTCCCGACCTGTCAAATTGGTACCTTCGTAGACCAACTCCTCTACATTACCGGGGATGCATCAATGCTGGGCTCGTCAAGCGAGAATTCGGGTCAGCCGGCACGCGGTGGCCCGCTGCAGGTTTCCCGCGAGCCACTCGCCTTTCACTACACAACACTGGAACGTCTCCCCCTATCTTCTCGAGCTGATTGGACAGCTTTCTTTACAAAATTTTATATTAGTAGTAAATATGTAAAATTGTTTAACTCTGATTCACTCTACAACTAATTTAACAGATTTATGCAGGTTATAAAACTATAATGATTTCGCTTAATGTTGCGGCACATTAATGTACACGAGAACATTTTAAATTATATTTCTATAGAACTATTTTAATATTAGCTTTCAGAATGGCGAAGGTATTAGTCTTATTTTATGTCCAATATTTCAATATTATTAGGAAGCGGTATAAAAAGACTGGTGCCTGAAGATGATGCGATTGCAAGCGTGCTGCGTGTACGTGATAAACAGAAGGTAGAGCCTTATCAACGTCCTTATATTTGCCCTAGAGTGATTGCGCAACTACGTGTCCTACAGCAATAATCACTACCGTAACGCAATTGGTTTTCCAGTGAAAATGAAAAACCGTGCATTTCTTCGGGATTCAACGTTTTTCCACATTTTGGCTCTGACGCAAAAAGACACAGGTGGTGTAGATTCTTGACAAAATTACAATTCAAGTTCAGTTCGTCCTCTATTTTCTCCTAATGAAATGATCATAAACCCCGGTGCAAAAAAGAATATAATAAGACAATTACAGTCAAGATCAGGAACTATTTTATTCAAACACATTAGAGATCACTTGCAGTATAAACACGTACTCTCAAACAAGAATATGATAAATTTACACGGAATAAGAATACTCACAATAATAATAACAATAATAATAATCACAACAACAACAACAACAACAATAATAATAATAATAAAACATTTTCTACCAATACCCGATGAGGGCCTCAGAATATAAATTTAAACCAACATATCTTATACCTCACATCGGACAATATTACTTTTCAATTTAACCTGTTACTTTCATCGGCGCTCTGGTAGTTGACATAAGTATTAGTTCCTAAGGCAATTGCCTTAGATTACATTGCCCCTTTCCCCCTTATTCATACGTGAGTAATCCAGCGTCCGCTGTCTAAATCCCACTCAGCATAACTCCTTTTCATTCACCTTCAAATCAGTCAACTAACACACCGTCGTCCCCACGTCGCGCTCCTCCGATTTCCCTGTGAAAGGCCTCTGCTTGGGGTCGGCGTGCGCGGGGCGCCACCAGCGCGCAAAGGGCCTTGACCGAACTTATCGGTCGGCGCCCGCGCACGCGCCGCCCGCAGCGCCCGCCCCACCTGCCACGCCCCCCTACGTCCCCGCCCTGCTCTCTCACTCGCCTCCTCTTCTGTCTTTCCGCCCCGCCCCTGACACACTGGCTGTCCGCACCGTACCGCGTGGCCTTGTCCCGCCCGAGCAGCCTTTGATTGATCTCCACCGTTCCTTACCCCGTCTTCGCCGTCATCCCATTGGAGTCGCCACCCGCCTCCACCGCACTCACGCCCGCTTGGCCCTGCCGTTCCGATTTGGACCGGCTCCGCCCCCACACCAGCTTTAACTCTCTCTCACTCACTCTCTCTCTCTGCCCTCCCCCGCAACCTCAGTCTTCTCCCACCCGCTACCGTCCCTTTCGCGCCCAGTCCTCACCTTCACCTCGTCACACAACTCCCCGTCTTCGCCCACGCCAAGCCCTTCTCCATCGCACCCCCCCTTCCGGCCCCCCCCCCTTCGTCTTCCGTCGTACCCACTTCATCTACTCCTTGCTTCTCACCCTCCTTTGTGTTTTAAATATCCTCCTTTTAGTACATTTTTAACATTTGCTGTGATTTACTTTATCACATAACTAACACGTGCTACGTTGTATCGTTTTTTTGTTTAATTTTGAATAGAAAACATGACTATCCTTTTCCGAACGCTGCCACATGCATGCATGCATGCATGCATGCATGATAGAGTTTCTGTCCAGCGACTAAAATAAAAAAGAGACGCTCAGACCATCTTCATCTGCATTTTGAGCACGAATCTTTTCTCTTTAATCGCGAATGGAAAGAAGAAAGTAATAGAGCTGACGTTAGTCTAAATTAAATATTTATAAAAAGGAATGTAGGTGCGGGGGTGATCATTTTTCTCGTCGAGTATCCTCCTTTTATACGAACGTTGTAGGCAACTCTACCGTACTTGCGCTGCTTCTGCTCTTCTACCGCACTCCCTCCCCGGCCGGTCGTCCCCGCGTCCTCCTCTGCCACGAGCCTCTCTCTCCCTCAGCCCCACCTTCCCCGCCCAAATCGGCCCCATCCCCGCAGGCGCCCGATGACGCGCGCTCAGGCCTTTGCTCGTTCGCCGTCCGCCCCCGCCCCTCCCGCGCTCCCCTGTGCTCCCTCAATCGACCAACGATTGACCCGCATTTGTCGCATCGAGGGCGACACTGTCAAAGGATGCTCTTTTTCTACCCGAAGGCTCAACAAAGCTGCGCCGTGAGTGACCTTGCATCTTCGGGGGATGGAAATAGAATAAACGCATGTATGATGTTCATGTAAATATGTTTCAGTAGAATGAACTCATTTTTAATATCCACCATATTAATATTAAGTCAGCGTACGCACCCTACGCATGTCGTGCACGTATTTTGAGTCCTTTATCATGCTTATTGTTTAATTAGAAAAATGTGACGTACACGGCATTCTGCAAATAAGCTGATTTTTTACGATTTTTGCTTAGAAACGAACTAATTTTAATAACAATAAAATAGGTTTAAATAACTACAATTTTTATAAACCGTATAACGTCAGAATACTGGAGAGAGACCCTGCATCAACGTAGTACATCGAATTATTGAATCTAGGTCAGGTGGCTTAACGAAGTTTAAAAATTTAGTGCCAATAAATTTAGAATCAAATCCCCGACCGCTTCTCTCTCAGAAACTCTCACACACCTCACCCTCCCGCCTCGTAACGCAGCAAATTCTTCGACGCAACGGAACGGCCTCGCCCGGGCCACGCCCCCGCCCCCGCCCCCGGGCGCCGAGACGAACGGCCCCCGCGAGGGCCGCTCCGCCAACCGCCAACTTCGCGCCGCCCGCGAAACAAGCACCGGCAGCCAGCGAGGCTCGCGGGACGACGCACCGCACGCACTGGCGGAGAAGGCGGGGGGGGGGGGAGAGGCGAGGTCGAGAGCTGAGGCAGGGGCTTGCATCTGGGGCAATCTAGAGGCACCGGCACGTAGCGTAGGGCAGGGGCCTGAACGCGTAGCCTCCCTGAGGCGGGATGTGATCGTAACGGTCGTGGATGGAGAGGAGCGGGGAACGAAAGCGAGAAGGTGAGAGGGTCGGGGGGCCAAAAAGAACGACGGGAGAAGTAAAAGGACAGAGAGAACGTGAGGGAGAGAGAACGTGAGGGAGAGAGAACGTGAGGGAGAGAGAACGTGAGGGAGAGAGAACGGGAGGGAGAGAGAGAGAGAGAGAGAGAGGACGGAGTGGCAAGGGGGAGGGGCAGGCGTGTCGTTGCGAGAGCAACTGCGCAGCTGAACGGAACTTCCGGCATCCTCGTCCGAGATAAAAGGCAAGTGCTTCCTGGTGCACGCGCCGCCGCGATGCTGTGAAAGAGCCTGTTCATGGCGTATCACGAGTCCTGCCACACGCGTCGCTCCGTCCCGCCCCGCCACACCCCTCCGCGCCGCGCTCACCAACAGGTGCCTGCCGCGCCGCGCCGGGCGACAGTGCCCGCGCCAAGTGGCCCGCCTCGTACCCCCAAATGCGGAAGGAGGTACGGCACACGGATGCGATGATTGTGCGTCCTGTGGAGGCGACGTGTGACAAGAGGCGCGCTTCAACAGACTTCCAATGCCCCGCGCTCCAGTTCTCAATGTGTACTAGAGCACACACTGACTCACGTGAGGCAGCGACCCGGGGGAGTGCCGCTCTCAAGGTTCTAATCCTGATCGATCTGAGAAGAAGTGGGGTGGATAGAGCGGGTTCACTTAACGTTGACTCGAGGTTTTCCCGTTTCCGTGCTTCTAGTTCCTCCGTCGCTCCATCATTTATATACCATCTACACCACAGTCCATCACAATTATTCGTCCACTTCAGCTACAACTATAAGACAAGGAACAAAGATACCCATGAGGCACTATTGGCTTGGTATTTCTTAGCTGTTGGTTACATAAGCTGAGGGTTCGCTGGAATCCCGTTTTGTAGCAGAAAGAAGACATTTCGAAATTGATTATTTCATACTTCTTGCTTTTCAATTTTTTAAATTTTTTTTTTTCAATTCATTGTGTTCATTTTAAAGAAAATGAATAGTTTGTCATGAACACATGATTTTCTCCCCCATACGTCACATACAGTTTTTGACTGTTTTTACTAAATAAATAAATAAATAAATAAACACGCCAGTACAGATACAGTTTAAAGGTATGCAAGTCAATTCGTCATCGCTAATCAGAAGGCATCAATAACACGAATTCGACACAGGATTCTGAATGAAGCTCTAAATAACTACTACATTACATATTTTTACATATGAATTATGTAAAAAGTGATACATAATGCTTCTTTAAAATGTATATTATTCTCAATACTTTATAAATTTAAACATATCAGTGAGTGAACAAGTGTTCAATATGTTTCAAAAAATATACGGACACGCAGGACAGATTCGGACATGGAGCAAATTTGGGTCGCGTGATTTTAGCGAATAAAACAAAAGTAAAATTTGGGTCAAATTTTCTCACATCTAAAATAAAAATTCTCGAATGAAGTCTTTCACAAATTTGCCTTCGGTAAGTTCAACTGCAATACATTGCCCTCGAAAACTAGCTTACTACACGTAACTTTCGTTTTAAATCAATTTCAAAGCTGCATACCATTTATAAGGTTATGCAATGCCGAGGAAACAACATTACTCTTCATTTGAAACTACATTAAGTTATTAATAAATAATAATAGGTGTGAAGACACCGCCTGTGGCTTCTTCCTCTGAACTGAATTCCGAATGCGAGACTAGGAAAACTTTATTACATTTAATTAAAAAGTGAAATTCTATTCCCAGATTCTATTCTATTTCCCAGATTGAAGCAACAAAAATGTTGCCTTGTAAGTGTATAGGCACGCGTGTGGAATATATTTAACTCTTGGTGACTAGCAGACACTAAGCAGTTAATTTCGATGCTATCTCGTCAGAGGTAATTTTTAGGTCACTGGTTTACACAGCCAGAGACCGAATGTAATTGAAACGCTTCGTGGAGGGGATCCGTGCGTTTCGTGCTGTCTGTTTTGTTAATGAATTGGGGTCTTGCGACAATGGCTGTATTGACTACGGAAGCATCCGGTGGTAGAATGAATTTTGGGAGTAGGCGGGGACAGAAGGAAAGAGTAGGGGCTTCGGTGGAAGGAGAAAGAAGAAGGAGGAGGAAAGGGTGGAGAGAAAGAGGGAGGGGGGGGAAGGGAGGAGGAAGGGGAGGAAGGAAAGACAAGGAAAAGTAAAGAGAGAAGAAGGAAAAGTAGAAAGTGAGGAAAGAGGTGGAGAGGAGGCACTCGCAGAGGATGCGACAGAAGCAAGGACGACGCAGGAAGCGAATGAGGCTGCAGGTGCTGTGACAGCACGAGTCAGGACGAGTCGCTGAGGCGGGGCGGAGGCAAGAAGCAAGCCTGGGCGAGTGCGTCCGCTGCCTCATCGACAGGGCCGAGCTCGAAAATTTGAACCCGGGCAAAGCTGAAACGTAGCCCCTACTTCCCGAAAACAAATTTAAAATGTGAAAGTTGTATCAAAGAAACTGAGTTATTTTATTTCAACAAATAACAAAAATTAAGCTAGAAAAAGCTTTTAAAAATATATTTTAATTAACAGTTTTAAGTAAAAGTATTTAGAGATCAAATAATATAATTTAAAAAAAAATTGTTTTCTTAGTGTTTAACAAAATCACTTGTTAAACACATGAATAATAATATGAATTTGGAATTTTTTAATTTAGCGTCATTGATACTTTTTTGTAAATTTTTTTTCTCGTAGACGTACGTATATACGGAGTAATATACGTAGTATAGAGAGAGTTATGTAATGCTGCGCGAAAGAACGGTGGATTTTCGGCGGAAAAAATGTATTGCCGGGCTCTAGTAACGAAAAAGTGCATAAAACCAGTTGCTAAATTAAGAGAAAAAAATCTAACACGTGGTGTAGCCAGAATCCTTGTTTACTAATGTTATTTTCCAATCCGTCCCATCATCGAGCCACTGACTCGCCCGGCCTGCCCATGCCTATACCAGCCGCCAAACTGGAAGTCCAGTGGCCGCGCAGAGAGAGAGGGAGCATATTTTTGCTTTGTTGCCAAATTTCTTGTTACTCTCTCTTTCTCTTCCTCTCTCCGTTAGACCCGTCATTGGGAATTTCTAAGAAGGCGTTTTAACACCTCCCTACCTGCAGAAACCGAGAACAATTACAGGCAATATTTAGTACGCGCAATATGTATGACGCGTTTTCAAAACAATTCGCTTGTTGAAAGCCATATTTTTGTTTTATTATTAGTTATTGACTCAATTACAATGCTACTATCTCATTAAACTTCAATCAGATAATATAGTATAATAAATAAAATATTTAAAATATTACTTTTATTTGAAAATAATGTATAATGTATTTTTTTTTATCTTCAGACTGCTGTTAAGTTGAATTTGAATACATTTTCCTTTACCCTCTCTCCCTCCACAACTTGCATTCCATATTACGCTCATGCGGTAAACGCAATAGTAATTGATACTGAACCAGAAGTTAACATTTGTTTCTTTTCAATTTTTTACTTAACCTTTTAGTTTCTCAGCGATTTTCAGCTCAGCGGTACGAAAAGGATGTTTCTCGTCTGACCTCTGGAGGCGAGTGACAGAGCTTATCTCGCGCTTCCTGAGGATGACATGCTGAGAGCTGGCAATTTCCACGTATTGGAGTCCGGGCCTACGCAAGGCTTTGATAGAGAAGTCCCCGGGAGCGCTCGTGGGCAGTTGAGACATTCTGCGCATTTACAGTGTGCCGTGGCTTCGGAGCAAATTAAGAGGATAATGAAAGCTTACATTCGCCTTGGAATGGTACCGTAACACAGAAGAAATCTAAGACGACGGAGAAGAAATCTGAAAAGAATAAGGATAAGGGGAAGATGATTCACACATTGTGTAATCCCAAAGACTTTTTTCAGGTTTGAGAATTTTTTATGTAAATGAGCATCTTTTTCAGCGGTAAAACAAGAAAACATTACATTTTCAATTTTTTTTGCAAACTTCATTTCTTTTATCGACGACACGTTTGTTTATAAAATGTTGGAAAACGAGTAACAGCGGAAAGTAAAGAGGAATTCGAAAAAAATGATAGTAATATTTTTGTTATAGACCTCCATTAATAAACTTAATATAGTTTGCAATCTGTGACGGAATTAGGGCTTGCACTGGAATTAACTTGCACAAATTTGTTGAATAAAGTATTATTTTAATTTCATTCAGATACGTTTCTAACTATGAAGTTGTACCAGAAATATTTTTTTTTCTCTTTCGTTTGACCAGCAGCTCGTCATTGTTATTTTACCCAGAATGGTAAAATAAAAAAAAATTAAAAAGTGTATTCCAATTTAAATGTTTCAGTCACTGTATTTATTATTATTATTATTATTATTATTATTATTATTATTGTAGAAAGATGGTTCTTTTTAAATATATTGACCAAATAGGATCATCAGGAAGCTATTCAACCATTCTATTATTATTATTATTATTATTATTATTATTATTATTATTATTATTATTATTATTATTTAAAGCGTAATATTTCCATGCATAAACTGACTCCGTTTTTTCATGCATACATCTCCTTATTTTATATCAAAAAACACATCGCCCATTGTGGCCCACTGCCTGTGAGGCGCCAATACCTTTCTACGAAAAACTCCGTAGCTAAAAGATTAATTTGAAAAAACATATAGTAAATAATAAAAAAATAAAAATATATGTAAGTATTAACATGGGAATCAAAGGCACATGCGGGGTTGGGGGTGCACAAGGTAGTAAATAAACACATTGATAACTTTCGTATCAACATTTAATATAAAATAAATTAAATTATCAAAAATACAATAGAACATTTCATTTTATTTACAAATTTAATCGAGAAAGACATCGTCTTCTTCGTCGCCACTCATGCAGTCTGCGTTGTCACTCTCATCGCTACTTTCATCAGATGAACAGTTATTCAAAACATTTATAATTATTGGTTCCATAATATCGTCTCTCAATAGCTCTTTCCGAAAATCATCTTCTTGAAGATCTTCGACGTGGCGCACGCACGATGCCCAATCTGCCTGAGTCACATGACCTATAGCCTCGTGTGTAAGTCTTTCCACGTCTGCGATTTTAAAAGTGTTATTTTTTTCCTTCACATACCCTTTCACTTGCGCCCAAATCTTTTCAATGGGATTATAAGCGCAATGGTAGGGCGGCAAGCGAATCACTCTGTGACCCATTGCTTTCGCAATTTCGTCCAATTCATATTGTTTTCGTGGGCTTGCATGAATTTTACAAATTTGAAGTAATTCTGCTCTGGTCAGGGATGGGTCTACCAATTCCATTTTTTGCAGCCAGTCACATATCTCTGACTTCGTGTGTGTGACGTCGGTGCCTTATTCAAAACCATGGAATGATAAGGAGCGTTGTCCATAACAATAACGAATTTGACGCAGGTAAGGCAGGAAGCTGTTCTTGAACCACTCCCTGAACGTCACGGCATTCATTTCGGAGTGGTAATCCGCACTCTTTGAGTTTTTGGAGAGGAAAACAAGTTTTGCCTCAGGTATAAACCCAGTCTCGGCGGACCCTGCGTGGCAAACAATAAGCCGCGCCCCCTTTCCTACTGGTACTTTCAGTCCTCCTGCTCCGTCGCGAGTTTGCCAGAAATAATTTCTGGAATCATTCTGATTTACCCAGGTTTCATCCATATAATAGATGCACGTGTTAGGTTCCTGAGTGCGAATCTTGTGCATTTCTCTCAAAAACCTAACGCGAGCTTCCACAATGTCACTGCGTTCCATGAGGAATTTCTACCATCCTTGCATTTAACATACTCAAAACCTATTGATTTTAAAATGCGGTACATTGACCTCACACTGCCCTTATATCAATGTCTTTTCTAACTTCCGAGTTAATTTTTTTCCGGAAAACCCCCATGAACCTTTAGATTTGTTATCGTACGTGATTTCCTGCAGTGTTTCCCAGGTGATTTCAGAAGCACGGACCCCGAAACAGCAAGAGATGATTTGGCAGTCTTCAAAATGCGTCCAACAGTTTTTACTGCGATGTCACAAGCTACCGCTGTCCGCTGTTGAACTTTGGCAACGTCGAAAATAGGGTGTCCTGCGTCTGCTTCCTTCTTGAAGAACGAATAAACAGTATATACCATCTTTCGCGCTTGACTTCTCAGCACTTCACGCTTACGATTTTCTTCGCACATATTCAACTTCAACTTTTGTTCGAAAAAAAACACAATATCACAATAAAATAGTGGATATTCGCGAGGAAGCACGGGAACTCCGTTCTCTTCCACAGTGAATACAAGACTGAAGCCTATTCGCTCGTGACCGTCACGTGGTTTTTCCTTGCTACTGCGCATCTCCGGCCACTGGACTTCCAAACTGGCGGCCAGTATAGCGCCGGCACTTGCTCGTAGTAACACGCCGCGCCGCAAGAGCGTGACGACCTTCCAGCGCCCGCACGGGAGCGCCCTGACGCTCGCGTCGGCGTCGGCGAGCGACGGCCCTTTCCCCCTACAAAGGGCCGACGCGACACGAAGTGATGGCGCCCGGCAGGTGAACTAATTACCTCGGCCTTCCCTCGCGGGATTCAATTTTTTTGCGCCGGAACAAGAGAGACAGCGCATGGGAAGCGAGGGAGGGTGAAGAAAGAAGCAAACTCTTGCTACAGAAGGGCGATACCCTCTTCAGAGGAGCACAACGACACATTCAAGCGAGAGGAATAAAATGTTGGTTCAGGGGACCGGTGGAGTACACAAAAACTGTGTTTATCAACTCGTAATAGCGATCAAATATGGTGGCAAACCAAAATATAATAAATAAACTTGTTAAATAGCAATAGATGTGAATAGTTCAGTTTTCCGCATTTTATGAACAATTGCCAGAAAATTCGAATACAATGAAATACCCAGGGATACGAATATCTGTGAAACCAAAAATCTGAGGTCTGTTTCATAATGAAAATATTAAGTGAATTATTTTTAAAAACTCAGTGACGGAACTAATTTACGACCTCGGTAGAATCAATTTATTCAAGGGTGAATTTTGAATTGATTACAGAAAATGAGGATTGAAATGAGAAAAATTCTAAATAAAAATATTATTTCAGACAAGAAAGTTGTAATTTGATATTAAGTGGCTTACATTAATGTAGTACAGACAGTAATATTTTACATATATTTTTTTAAAATTTCTTCTTTATTTAGCTTATAAGTAATATTTTTCAAATAGTAAAAATATTTCTAATATCCGGGGTTTAAAAATGTCCATGGCCCCCTCCCATGTCATTAACCCGTATACAGAATGTTCTACTACACCACATTCAGCCTGTTCTTCTACAGCCACATCCTCACCGGAATGTTAACAGCAGAAAAAGGCTTCTGAAGAAACGATACCTTCCTTACCCAATCTCTTAAGAATGTTGGCGCGCGGAGCCCGCGGAGGCCAGCAGCCGCCGGCGGCGCGCGGAGAAAGGAAGGGTCCGCTCCGCAGCCACCGGGGAACGGAACGTCACGTTCGTGATGAACAAAGACGCGACTCGGCGCCGCGCCGCGCCGCGCGCGCGCTTTCCTTCCCACAGCGCGAGATGGATCAGAATCGGCCCCTAATGACTCGTCTGGCTGCCCGTGGCGTGTCACCGTCGGAGACGCGTGACAGACGAGACGCGAGGCTGGCTTTCCCGGGCCGGCGTATTCGGAGGCGTCGTGCGCCGCGCGCAAGCGCAGGCGAATGCTCTCCGTGAAACACGTTTGCATTTTTTTTGTGAGCAGTATTACCGGGAGGGTTGGCTCCGTGCATCATCTGATGTTACTGTAGTCTCTGACTGGAAGGTCGTGGGTTCGAGTCCCGACAATGGCAACATTAGCGACACTAGTTTGTCAGCTAGGTCGAATTCGGTCACTGTCTGGAGGAGAATTCTAGCGGCCGGCTGCTCTGATTTGTAATCTTCCTTGGATCAACACCAGGCGAATGCCGGAGAAGTGACCGGGCCATGAACCGCGCGCGATCTTTCCTTCCTTTTCCTCATTCTATCCTCACCCCCCCCCACACACACACACCTACACTAACATGCACTACATGCCGGGAGACCGGTCGGGAGCTTAGTTTGTCCCGGCGGGGGCGGTGCCTCGCTGGTGGAAGATGGTTGGGAGAAGACCCCCTAGCCGACGGTAGGTCGCCGACGGATCTCCTCATGCAGCAGGGGAAAATTAATGCCACCTCCCGATGAAAAAAACGTGCACTACACCTACAGTGCTCCCTAATGACCTCAGTAATTGACGTCAATAACAACCAACCAACCAACGTGAGCAGTCTTGCACCCGCTTCTGGATCTGTCAGTGATCGAAATATTATCCTCATCGGAACGGATGGGCATGCCGAATAATGTTCATACGACCTTTTTCCGGGTTTCGAGGATTTTCTTAATAAAAAACAAAAATCCGAATTGTACACAATTAAGCATTAAAAAATTCTACTTGAGTAACTTCATATTTACAAAAATACTCGAGCCAAATATTTCAATTTTTTCATAACACACTGTAAGGAAAATATATGACAATTTCCTAATGAAATTTTTCGAAATGCTACATACAAGTCTCTCCGTCTATTTAGTCTTTTAATGGCGTTTGTGTGAAATGTTCTCTTCTTGAGGTTCTTCAGCAAGACTTCTACGTCACCGCTTCCAGTGGCATAAGCTTAACGGTTGGAAAATAAGTCTACCGAGCAGAAATGTTATTTCTCTGGTCAATTAAAAAAATTATGATGCAGCCGATCGTACAGGATATGCGGCAGATTCTCTCTGCTTACCTACACACAAACGCAAGGCGAAAACATCTGTTCCGAGATGCGAATCCACAATCATAGCACAAATGGGAAACCAGCCCAGCCGACAGGAATATACACGGGAGCAGTAACTACAAATTAAACATCTTACAAAGTGTTTTACTTGTACACACATGTCGAATATAGCATATACACTTCTAAAGGAAAAACAAAGTCAAAATTTCGAGTTATTTGGAATTTCATGGAATATTATTTTTAACTGAAATGGTTGAAAGCATTAGTCATCCCGTCCGGATCGAACTCGAGTTCTCATGGTTTACGACAAATTGCTCTGATTATTAAGCTACCGAGACGACCAATATTTCTAACGATTTCTAAGGCCTGCTTCATTGCTCGCTACATCGAACTAATATCATACTTTTGTTGTTTTTACTGCAAACTTTTAATCACAAGATATTCTTTCAATACAATTCTACATTATTTGATTAATAATTAGTAACATTTACTGAAAGGCAAGCTATCAGCAAAATTTCTCACTTTAAGCACCAAAAATTATTTTCTTTCGCACACTAACACACTTCGTACTCCAAGTCATTTCCAAATCCCTCTCCTGAAGACTCGTTGATTGGTAAATAATGTGTAGCAGATGTTCTGCCTAATTCTGGGACTAATAATGGAAAGCGTCGTCTACTAACTACTACTACTACAGCGGCCAACGATGACTTCTGACAGACTGTTACGAGCGATTACAGGAACACATATAGACGTTATCATTAAAAGGACAATGGCCCGAAGTCCAGTATCTCTTGAAAACAAAACAAAACTACAGTGTGAGTTGCCACTGGCCTATAATTGACTTTTAATAACACAAAGCAGCCTTATTTTTGTTTACAAAGAAAGAAAAACCACGTGTAGTGTCTAATTAAGGTCAGAGATAAATCTTACTTTTTTTTATCTACTCACAACCAACAACGAACTATCATACGTCGACAAAGGTGTGACTATATGTCGTAAAATCCATAGTCTCAACAACTGGATGGCGAGATCCGGCACCGACCTACCGTCCACTAGCCGGGTTTCGCCCCAACCAGGACACTCCCACCAGCGGAGCACCGCCCCAGCCGGGACAAACTCCAAGCTCCCGACAGGTCTCTTGGAGTATGTGGTAGTGGAGTGCATGTTTGTGTGTGTGTGTGTGTGTGTGTGTGTGTGTGTGTGTGTAAGCGGAGAAGATAGGACAATGAAGAGGAAGGACAGATCGCGCGCGGTCCGTGGCTCGTTTGGTAGGGTACTGCTCCGGCATTCGCCTGGTGTTAATCGGAGAAATCACAGAAAACTACCGATCAGCGTAACCGGCCGCTAGAATTCTCCTCCAGACAGCGACTGAATTCGACCTAGCTGAAAAGCTAGTGTCGAAAATCCTGCCACCATCAGGACTCGAACCTAGGACCTCCCGGTCAGAGGTGCTGCAGTGACACAAGCACTGAGCTACCGCTCCCGGTACGGGCACTGAAATATCGTGCAAGTCCCTACTACACGGAGCCGAAAGCTGCGGGTTCGTGTCCCGTGAGAGGCACGGAGTTTTCATCTTGTTTGTGGAGAGATGGATTTTTCATCTCATGTCCACAGCTCATCCACAACCGTTCACATCTCATGATCACCCTGCCATCCTTGCACCACTATGGCACGTGCCCAGGGAAACTGTGCAACTTTTCTCCCTCGCCACGCACACACATGTGCTAGAATTAAAATACGGATATGATTGACTTTCCTAGACGGTCCAGGCACTGGCAAAGAAAACACTAGACAATTGTAAGCTAAGCTTAATATTTAAGAGCTGCGACTTGTTGCTTCTTACAAATGTCACACGTATTTGTATGTTCTAACCTGAGAATACACTGCAAAGAAAACGAAATGATCTTATTGTGTCTGATAAAAATCTTTATTCAACTTACTCCAGTAAATGTCCAGCAAATACTTAACAAACAATTTGAAAGCTAGTATTAGAAGGAATACACTAAGTCAGCCAACAAAGAATTCTGTAAATCAATTAATCAAGAAATTAATCGCTACTTTTATCCATAGTACAGCATTTGTTATTGGAACTACGTCAAATATATCGCTCACATCAAATAAGAGATCACATCTACAGAAACGTTGAGTTCGAGAGAGAAAAGAATGGAGAAGAGACACAACGTAAAAAGTGGGAGCAATGTCATTCCTAACGAATAACAGATTCCACGAGCCCTGCTGTCTCCTCCGATCGGCCCGCACGGCGTCTGGGCATTGCATAACGCGAGGAGGGCTGCGTCGGAAGGCCGCGGGGGATCTGGGACGCAGCGAGGGGCGGACGGAGGGCTGCGCTCCGCACCGGAAGACACGTGGGGGCGCGGCCGCCGGCGTCGCGTGCCCCGTCAGAGGAGGGGGCAAGGGGAGTGGCGGAGGGGAAGCTCCGCGGGGCGGCGGGGGCGCGGGCGTCCGGAAGCAGGCCGCGGCGCCCCTGGACGGGCTCTCTCGCCCGCGCGGCACCCGCTGCGCCGTCGCTCTGGACGGCAGGCGCGGGGGATGGCGAGATGCAAACGCTCCAAGGTACAGATGACGAAAGGGCGAGTGTGCGCGCAGGGCGTGAAAAGTCATCAGGCACGTCGTAAAAACAGCGGCTTGATAGAAAGGTCAATAAGACTTTATTAAATTGTTTCGGTCACTGGGTTGTAATGTCGTATTATGGCCTGTATGTCGAATAAAGGATTCCACTGAAATTCATAAATAAAATAATACCTATATTAGGCCTTCCCTGTCGCAATTAAAGAATAATCGAAGGCGCTTCTCTCTCTCTTTATAAAATTCGTTCTCGGGGAGGTTCAATAAGCATCGTGTGGTCAGCAAATTTGTACTCCGCATACGTTACTAACTTGTGCATATGCCCAGTGCGTACACCTAGTACATTCTGGAAATGAATTCTTCCAGAATGCTAGTCTATGACCCTTAGCTCGTCACCTCGGCAGACCACAATTTAGAAGCGGTGCTTACTTTTTTTGCAAGATCCGAACGTACTAGAAGTGTTCGGTTACCTCCAGCTCCGCCGGTCCGCTCAGTGCGGTTGAGTCGTACGGCGTTCTCGGCGCCGCGCCGCGCTGCTCCGTGCCGGGTGTGCTCCAGCTGGGGCGCGCCACCGTAAACACGGGCGCTGGCCGGAAGCACCCCGTCAGCAGCAACAGCGGCGCGCGCGTACTTCGCCCCGCCCCGCCCCGCCCCGCCATGCCATGCCATGCCCCGCCACACTCCGCCATGCCACGCCACGCCACGCTTTTTCTTTATTATTATTATTATTATTATTATTATTATTATTATTTATTTCCACCTGTTCGGCATTTCTACCTTTCAGGGATGTTAACATTTTACAACATACTGATTTGTCATTCCTTCTCACGCTAATTGTCCTGATTATTACAGGTTGTTTTCAGTGTATAATTTTGAAAATAGAGTATACTGATGGGGAATTTACACTCTTAATCGTCTTTAAATAAAATATTTGATTTAATATGTTATGTTAATAGATGTTGGGAACTAATGCCGTTTAATATTTATAGAGGTCTGCATTTATCCTTGGGAAATCGTGAGCATATTCTGTTTGGTTTTGGGTAGTTTTTGCCAAGTTTGAAGATGGGCGTGGCAGGAGTCCTGAAAGAATATCGAAAAATGTTTGAGAGGATTTTAGTATGTATTCTTGTATTGACTCTATTCATAATTCTCTGTGAAGTTGCTTCTTACTAATAAACCAGGGAGCCTTAGTTATTTTTATTAAGCATTTATTTTGAATGATTTGCAGTTTTTCAATATGTGTTTTTGCTGCGTTACACCAAATTGGGCAATCCTATGTGATTGTTGGTCGTAATATCGATTTATAAACTGAGGTTCCACATTCAATACTTAGAGCTGATTTAGAGTGTAGTAGAGGATACAGTTCAGCAATTCCGCGACGCAGCACTTGCCAAGGGAAGCGCCCGAACCGTCGCGTCGCGCTGCTTCCAAGGAAATAAACTAATTATTTTGCATACGTCTTAACCAGGGGGCGTTTATTCCATGCACGCAAGGGAATAATTGCTTCGCCTATCATTTCCAAGGATATCTTACATTTTAATACCATTTGACTAATAATTTAGAATCATTTACTTGTAATCTAAGGCAAAACAGTTTAAATTGGGCGCGTTCAATCTTATCAATTTTCTTCTTCTATACAGGTGGGACCTATTATTCTTCACACATCACCTTCATGATTAGCAGGGAGACGTCGTTTCCCAGCTTTCGATCCATCCTTTCTTCGGTCTTCCTCGATCTCGCTTACCTAAGGGTCTTAAATCTCATGCTATTCTGATCAGCCTATTATTATCTGCCCTGAAAACATGTTCATTCCAGCCTTTTCTTCTTGTTCTTATGAATTTAACGATGTCCGTCACGCCACACTCATTATTTATTATACCCTTCTTGTTTTTCCTGTTATTGCTCTTCATGTAGTCATCACTTAAGTTCTTAGTAGAATTTTATTTCTTCTAGTATCGACCCGCGTCTCTGCTTCGTAAGTCATAACTGGTCTTACTATGGTTTTATATATTTTTACTTCACTTTCTGTATTAAGATACGTATTTCTCCAGGTTACATCTTTTAGATATCCCGATATTCTAGCTCCTTTGATTAGTTGCTGTTTAACTTCATTAAAAGTGTTCTTGAAATACCTCGTCCTTGAAATTTTCAATCCTAAATATGTGGTTTTCATGACTTGGATTTTATTTATTAACCCACCATCAATTTACACCATATTGTATTCTTTGAAATTACCATTGATTTTGTTTTCTCAGCTGATATAATAATGTGGTATTGTTCTGCAGTTTTGGAGAACCAATTCTAAATTTTAATAAAGCCAGTAAGAAAACTTTCTTTCGGTCCATCCATTTTGTATACAATAGTTACTTATGCACCAGGGGTTGTGGAGGGTTCTAATGATCGTGACAAAAAGCTCGAGATCATTATAACCAATTAACGCCCGTGGTACATACATAATTTTATTTCTTACGTCATTTTATTGATTCAGATTAACTTATTTACTAATTAACTAGATGACATTACTCTATTTTTTTCATATTTCCCTCTCATAATTCCTTCCACAAGATATCATTAGCATATTTCAACTTCTTCCATATTTTCCTCGTAACCACAAGACTTTCGAACCAGGTGAGTTATGCAGTGTACATCGATCTCCGTACTGACAGCAATAATAAGCAATAACGTGTAAGTAAAAGATAAAATGTTATAAACTACGGTTGTCCCGTAACCGCCGCACCGTCGCCGCTATCGTGGAGACAACTTATTTTAGTGGATTGTTTCCCCTATCTCCAGTACACACACCCGTGATCACGACCACCTACATATTCCCTTCCATTATGCAGATGCAAACGGTTGGCGATTCTTAATAGTATGGAGACAACGCGAGAACGCAGGTGACGGATAGTGAATAGAGGGAAGATCTCGAAAATGACCTTGTGCTATCTAATTTATTGCCCCTTATGTAACACAGCCCGATGGACCATTCAAAAGTATTCCGGAAACCACACTACTAAATTTGTTACCAATCGAGCGGGAAAAATTATACATTCACCCCTAAATGCAGCAGTTTGTGTACTGCTAATTGCCCGTAAAGTCAAGGTTTCTTAGGCCAGGTCGGAATTTTTTTTTATGGAACTCGATAATAAAGCGCAGTTGTGATGCAGTAATACGCAGAACACGGACAAATATTTCAAGGCAAATAACGACCTCTGGTGGCCAATGAACATGACATACATGGTTACGAGACAATCAAAGTTTATAACATTCTATATACAAAATGAATAGTATGTACATGGTCTAAAATAGTTTTCTTATTAGTTTTATTCAAACTGAGAATTTGGATACATTAAGACATAATCAAAATAATTCCTTTGTTTACTCAGTCAAAAACCACCCTCGCCCAAAAACGTTCACATCTCATAAATAAATTTGCTTCATAAACTAATATTAATAGAAAACTTAATTAAAATTTAATTTTTCCCCTCATCTTTTGAATACGTTATCAAGAACAATTGAGCATTACTGGAGAATTGTTAGGTAACCAACGTTTAATCATGTTTCATCCCCACGGCACGTTCATTATATTCTCATAATACCAAACAGAACGGTTCATGCGGTTTCTAACCAGGTAAATCCTCATGCAGTAAGCGAATCAATGCACGTGGCCTTCATGTGAATAGTGAGAACGTTCTCCAAGCCCCCTTGACATTCTACATCAGTGACACCTCCCTTCAATCATATCATTCATCAGTCGCTCTTCTCGTAAGTTCACAAGTCTTCATTGTGGGAGACACACAAAACACTCCCTTAACGGTCTACAAGGGAAAGCCTCGAAAATTAAAAGAGGACTGTGCCTACCATCGTGAACTCTCCTTCCAAATTGGAACTTCTGACAGTAGCCCACCTTTCCAGACTTTCGGAACCGCGTAATTATACAAAAATTAGCACGACAAAGAGAAACGAGAGTTCCATATAAAAACAACCGCAACACGTAAAAAGACCATGTAGTAGAGTGGCGGTAGCACTTGACATTTCACCACCAGCAGCAGCAGCAAGTGAAGGAACGAAGGGAAACGACGCTGTCAGGAAGCAATAAAACTATTTAGAGCATACGCGGAGAGGGGAAAGGGGAGGGGCAAGCGAAGAGCAACAACCTCCGGCCGCTGCGTAACGCCTCGGCAGAAAGCGCCTCTCGCATGAGAATAGGAGCATTGTTCGCGGGCGGAGGCGTTACGCCGAGGCGCTCGAAAGCGACGTGACGCGACGCGACGCGACGCGACAGCCAGAGGCTGCGACACGACCACGCAGCAGGACACCGGAGAACCGATTCTTCTCGCGGCGCGCGTCGTGTCTCCTGTCGGACGATGGAGCTCCGCTGTCGAGCGGCGCAAGCAACGCGTTGGGCAAGACGTGTTCGCCCCGGGGTTTTTAAATTTTAAACACATTGATTAATTTTAGATGAATTACATCGTTCAGCACAATCACTGTACAGATGTTTTTCATACTTATTCTAGTTAAAATTCTAAGCTAACTTAATCTGTACATTGAAGAGGATACTCTAGGAAAGAACCTCGGGGTTATGAATGCTGGTTGGCTAAAATTTTGAGGAAGGCTTCAAACGGAAATATATTTTTTTATTTGAGTGTGGGTTGGATTTTTCGGTAGTTTGTATTGAGCTGCTGCTGGTATGTCTGTTAGGTTTTAGCAGAAGTTGTATTATATATGTGCTATTTGGTTTATTATTGTACTGATGTTTAATTCTGAATGAAGTTGTTTATTACTTATAAACCAGGAGGCATTTGTGATTAATCTTAAAAAATTGTTCTGCATTACTTGAATTTTATTGATATTTGTGGGGGCTGCGTTTGTCCACATTGGGCATGCATAAAGCAGTAGTGGTCTGATTATGGTTTTGTATATTGTTGTACTGTTTGTGTATGGCAGGGATTTGTGTCTTTTGAAATGTTCGCCCGTAGCCGCCCGCTTTCAATGAGGGGAAGGGTCAGAATTGAAAACAGATGTAGTAATAGGGAAAATGAAATAATTCAAATTAGCGATAGTAATTTAAGGAAGTAATTAAGAGTCGGTACGATTGAAAGTTTAAAAATTGTAATGTAATATAAATACAAACTAAATATCCTGAACATATAAAAGACTTTACCAATAACAAAGAATGAAGTCATAATGAATAAAATTATCTTAAGTAATGGCACAACTAATCATGATGTACGACGTGAGAATTTCCCATCACGAAGGAATATTATTAAAACATAATCATAAGAAATTAGGTCTCTCATATAAGAATAAAGGGTTGCTTCCTTTAGATAGGATTCGAATTGACACTAGAACAGAACTGAATATTAAAATATCCGAGAATTTGCGGGTGAGTATCACACCAAGTGACATCACATCAAGTGAAACAATTTATCGAATGAAGAGGTATCTATTGCCAGACAATAGGAACTTATGGACCACGGGGGGAAAAGATATATAGAAGTTCGGAAAAAGATGGGCAGACTGTTTCGTGTCAGTTCGAAAGAAGCATTGCTAAACTAAAACACAGAGGAAACAAACAAAAAAAAGTTTCTAAACACGATATACTACCCTGATGAAGGTAAAATGTTGACTGAAAAGTTCGCGCACCAAATTTCGATGCGATCTGTTCCGAAACTCTAAGAGAAAGCTGCACGAGACTAACCGTGGAAGCCTAAAACTTCACTAATTATTTATCACATTTATTTCCATTGCATATACACATCTTACGGCTTAATATCCGAAAATATTTAATACAGAGAAAAACACACATTAACAATCTTAGAAGTATAAGAATTTCATACATTATAAATGATTTAACATGCAACATTTTGTACGTTAAGTCAAATTTCCCCTACTTTTTACGGCACGACTTTTTTTAACTCATCTCATTACTGACGACAGTACTTACACTGGCTTTGTAATGGTGAGAAGTTACTAATATTTTAACGAAAATTCATCTATTAATTACAAATTCCCGATTTTACACTGTTGATCAAACATTAGAAATCTTGTCTTGAAAATGTGGAAAATTTGACTTGTCCACTTATTCACTGCAGGTACAGTATTTTAGAAGAGGATTATGTTTAATTTGTGAAACTGTTGTAATCAACTTCACGAGATTTGTTGAGTTAATTGAGGAAGAGATGCCATGTGTGTAAAGAACAAATCTCTCTCTTTGTGAGGCAAGTATACGAATACTGCTGTGGTTTCATGTCTATGTTAACCAACACACACCCACACAGACACAAGGGTAAAGCTATCAATATCATCCAACTCACAAACGCTCCTTGTTTACTAGACAGCAAGGCGCTTGTCAATGTAAAAATGAAGTGTTTCTGTTCTACTTGAAAACATTCTTGGTTTGCTCAGTCATCAAATATAGGGTACAAAGCATTTTCGTCCAAGTATGGTTCAGTAAATGAAACTTATGGTTAAATAAGGTATTATTTGCGTTCAGTTATCTATTGCCCACTGAGATCTCATTTACCATTTAGTGTTCGGCAAAGAGAGCAGACCGTTATACTTCGTTCTCAGGCTATAAAATTGCTTCAAGAATACGAGAAGTGGAATTGCGGGGTTACTTCCAACGATTACAAAGCATTTATAGTGGCAGGACAACTGCACCGTTTATTACGTAATGGTTAAAACTTGTCTTCGTTCTGAGAGTTAAAAAACTATAGCCGATTAAGCTAATATGCCCCATTTAAACATGATTATGATACACAAGTCGAAAGTTGTAGATAATGAACTCAAGAACATGAATACTAGTTTAACAAATGTTTTTAAAATGTTCATTGATTTGTTTACAGCCGTTTTAATAATATCCTTTTCATAATCCCCCGAAATGTGTGTTTTTCTGTAAACTTTAGGAGTAATGTTTACTTCTTGCCAATAATTTCTTTTTTAATGTTTATGTCCCCTTGAATTTTTAAGAAAATTATTGTCTTATAAATTTTCAGTGAAAAGGAAAATTTTCTCGGAGGTATGAAAATCGTTTTAATTTTTCCTTTGTTGGAAAAGCTAATGGCACCTCCAAATTCTGCTTTTGAATACAGTTGAAAACTTCTTACAACTTCAATAATAATATTCTGCCTACTGCTTTAACCCGTTATTAAACACATACATAAAATTAACGAAAAAAGGAACGTTTTCACCAGTTCATTAATTCAGTGCAAACGTGCACTGCCCATGTTCAGCACATCATCCGACGCACGCAACATTTCTTATTTACAAACAGTTTCCATTGTCCTGTCTGTCTTGAGCACTGGGCAGCCTTTAGCCACACCAAAGCAACACGGAATGTTCCGCCTGCCTTTTAAGCCCGACCTCCAAGCCTAGATCCAGCCCATCACCTGCGTTTTCCCATACTTCCTAACCAATCCTTTCCCGACCTGCTCTCAGAAGAATGCGCCGTCCGACCTTCATTCACGACGCCCAGCGGCAGGGTCGCCATATCCAGACGGACAGGTCGCCCAGGCAGGCACGACCGGACGCGCAGACGAACAGATGCTCGGCGGAACAAAGAGGGCGAACAATGAAGTATGACCTGCCCCCACGGACCGCGGCGCGGGGTCTAAATGACCACAACAAATCTCGGGACCCGATGGCAACGCGCACAGTGGGCCGAAATGGCATGCACATAGCGTGTCAAGTAGGTTTGCTGTGAAGAACCACACATGAGGAGCATGTACACTGGCTGGATAAAAAGTAATGATAAAATTACAGTAACTTAAAGCCAGTGAGTCTGCGCGCTGCCATCTGTCGTGACAAAAGAAAGGACTATTAGACGAGTGTGAGAAGCAACCGGGAACAGTATTCTGGCACTCTACTGCAGTGTGTAAATCACTGAACTTCATAGCAATAGTGCAAGCCCCCTACGGTCATGTTTACAAAGGTAGAACGACAACGGTTTACAAAGGCAACGTTCGTGGTTCAAAATTGAAATGACACGAGATCTGAGTAAGCAAGAAGTTTCATGTTTTCATTATGCATGTGGTGACGCAGAGTTCCCATACTCCAGTTCCACGATGGGTTTAAGCGTTCAGATTAGGCAGAGATGATGTGAAGGATATCCCCCGTGCAGGACGACCCCACGAGGAGATACCTTGCGCCGCTGGAAATAGGAAATTCTGGAACATCACCTTACTCACCCGATATGAGCCCCTGCGATTATGATCTCTTCAGCAAAATGAAAGAACCAGTGCGAAGAACCCGGCACAGAACCAGACAAGAAATTATTCATACTATAGGGAGGTTTATGGAACATCAACAGAAATAGACGCGCAGCTGGTGTACGACGCCTTTTTGACGTACGTCGCAAAAGGTCACTAATAACGGAGGCGATTAAATTGAAGGTGTGTATATGTAAATACCACTGTCAATAAAGTCATTTCATAAAATAAAAAAAAAATCTCATTACTTTTTACCCAACCTTTGTATTTGCAGCAATTTAGGATGGAACATGGGTAGTGTACTAGCTTACCGTGGCGTGATCCCGAATTCGATTCTCGGTCGGGGCAAAAATAGAGTGGTAGCTATCCTTCAAAATCGTCTCCGTTTCTGCGGCTGTGTGACGAAGAAAAGCTCACGCACGCGGAGTTTGTTAGTTACGGTGAAACGAAGATGTCCTGTTCACATGTCTCGCCTTCAAAAAGCGTGGGAATTAACCAGGCCCAGACATGGGGAGCATTGTTGCTAGCCGGCAGTCAGACAATCGTCCCAAAATGCGGAATGTATACATACGTGATAAGAGATAAAAGGGAAAATAAAAAACAAATATAATACAATAGTACAAAGCGTTTTTCATTGTCGTCCTTGAAGGATTATTTACTATCAACATGTACTTTCAAACTCACATAATGAAGCTCAAAGACAAGACGATAATGCAGCCTATAAACGCATAATGGCAACAAACCTCATTAAAAAGCTGGGAATAATACACTTTCATGTTTTATGAGCTGCAAGTTTTATGATAAACCAAGAAATCTACAATAATAATAATAATAATAATAATAATAATAATAATAATAATAATAATAATAATAATAACAACAGAACTTGTATATAACTTGATAGCCACAAATCGAAGTTCTGCGCTCCGACAAAATGTTCGGCGTGAATCCCGGCGCGTTGAGCATCCTATTCTCCCATTCCATCACTCTATTGCGCATATTTTTTCCCCTTTTTGTTTAACAATTTCCACAGGATCGGGCACGGATTAATTTTCATAATTCGGGTACTTCGAGCTGCCTCACGGCTTAAGCAGCTAGAGAGGGGGGGAGGGCTTTTCTTAATAAGATGATGATGACGGGTGAACGGACAATCACAAATACGACCATGTCTACGCAGGACTGGAACCTGCAACCTCCTCGGCGCATATTATTATTATTAATTATCAATTATTATTATTTATTATTATTATCAATTATTATTATTAATTATTAATGATCAATCATTATTATTATTAATTATTATTAATAATTATCAATCATTATTATTATTAATTATTATTATTAATAATTATCAATCATTATTATTATTAATTATTATTATTAATAATTATCAATCATTATTATTTATTATTATCAATTATTATTATTATTATTATTATTATTATTAATTATTATTATTTATTATTAATAATAATTTATTATTAATTATCATTTACGCATCATTCATCCTTATTACATTATCTACTTAACCATTCATTCATTCCATTCACTCTCACAGCGCGTGCTAATCGCGGAGTGGCGTGGCGCCTGTGGCTGCGTTGGGGCCCAGTGCGCGAGGGCGGGTGGGCGGGGCAGGGGGAGGGTCGGATTCCTGGGCGCCGGCTGCAGCAGCTGGCGCCCTTTGTGGGGCGCAGGGCCGCCCGCGCAGGGAGCAAGCGCAGCTGTCAGCGGCCGCAGCCGCACGCGGAGCGACGCGAGACGCCACGTTCGGATCCCTGGTTGCCTTTCTTCGCAACAGCCCGTCTTTTCCACCTACTACCACCACCGCCTAGTGCGTTCCTTCCCGCTTGCCGCACAGCAGCGTTGGCGAAAAATAAATACATTAAAGCGAATTTTTAAAAAAATTTGCAATTGTGATTAAGGGCGAGGAGGGAGGGCGCTTGCTATGAACCCGGAAAGGTTTCAATACGATTGGTAATGATGAGTATGATGATTGATGTAATACTCATTACTGGCTGCAAACTAGGGTGGATGCTAACATCATCATGATCTTCCTTCTACCGGCAAATGACAACAGTGGTGATGGAGAGCTCCCTTCCGCTGCATAAGGGGGAAAATATGGTTATCCAAATAATATATTTGGCGAGGGATTATGAAGATTCGGAATGATAACGAGGCATTAGCGGTGCATAAAATGATGCTTCAGAAGGAAGTCTCTGAGTCGGTGTGAGTGTGAGAGTGTGTGTGTGAGAGAGAGAGAGAGAAAAAAAAGAGAGAGAAAGAGAGAGAGAGAAAGAGGAGAAGGGTGCTTAGGCGTTGCTCCACCCTTCTGGACCATCGAGGCCGGCTCAACATCTACGTCAATTTCATTTTCTTCAACGCGATTTACAAAATATTATACGATACACAATTTTTTATAATATGTTATTTAAATGTTTCTATTTCACAAGAGTTCAGAATAATCAAAAATAAAATTTCATAACTGAATACTTGTGCTATGAGTATCTACCTCCCCTTTCCCTAAGATGTTTCTGATTTCGTGCCTTATTCTGAAGACGTCACTTGAACAGGCCATTTGAAAAATACGGGGAGACGAAACAAGAATTTTCAGGTAGATGAATGTTCTAAAAGAGATATTAGAAACAAAGATGTAAAGAGATGTATGCGCTTGATCTGTAGAAAGGAGAACGTTATTTACAAGTATAAGCATGCACTTTAAATAATGGAATATGACAAAATTCCGAAAGTGATAAACACTTACACGATCAAAGAAATAAGTAACCTAGACAGACCCAGAAGAAGGTAGCCGGAGACCTACAAAAGCAAAGCTTGCAATAGACTATACCACGAAGCTGAGAAGAGAAAACAAGGCGATTATTATAATTATGATGACAACTAAGAAGTTCAATCTGATCAGCTAAATTACAGAATCAACCTACTATATATTTTAAAGAAACAAATCAATCTTCAAACCAATAAATGTTTGAAAATCTTACCTTCCACTCCCGCTTCTCAACACTACGAACTAGGTTTAAATTATAATTCTTCCCGCATTAAATCACGTTTTCCGAAAGATATCCCCCTCCCTTAATTTCAATAAATAACACACACCTACACATACATATATTCCGAATCTTTTCAAATATGTATACCTTACTTTTCAACATACTATTTAATTTAAAAAATTAATATATTGAAAATTATAGTTGTTCAACTGTAGGTAAAAATTGTTATACCTAGTAAGTAAATCTCTGGCATGTCAACAAATCATTTAATTTATCTTTCATTCAAAATACTGAAAAACTGTAAAAAATTAAGACAGAAATAAAAAAAATTAATAAAGAAAAAATAAATTCCGGACAGCTCTTGAAAATCATAATCAAAATGATTCTTGGGCACCACAGTTCATTGTTTTATCACAGCTTCAATATATTCTTATTATCCTTCTTAAATGCGCATTATTTCTTATATTGCAAAGGAACAGTTATTTCGAGTTTTCGTTCCCGAAATCTTATCATTCTCTGCCTACTTTACTGGGTGCGATCTCCGTGGGATATAAAATCGGGTTCTATCAGCGAAATAGTGCGCGAACGTGATATCAAGGCGCTGGCGAAACCGGCAGTGGGTTATGAAACATTCCTTAGATTTGAACTAGTCATATGGTGCGGAAGATATCAGTGACTCAGTTTCCGTTCTTAAGATCACTAAAATTTTATATGGTGCGAGCAAATTATAACACTGAGAGCAGCTGTTTTGCACAATTGCTACTTCTGTAAATAAATCAGAAAACGAACTCTGAACATTTTAAAACTACATTATTCACATATTATTATCTGATATTACTAAAGAGAAATGCAGAAGTGGATACCACGAGATACTTAAGTACTCGCCATTCAATAAATTGCTTCAAATAAAGAATACATCCATAAATTCACTGATATGTCAATCATGGATTCTACATAAAACAACCAATTCAGTACAAATAAAAATCAATACATAAATGATAGTAATGTTATAGCAAAATTTTGTCGCAAAGAAAAAGTTTATGAAGTAGATTATTCACGACAGATCCATAAATAAATCCAATAAAAATGGTTCTAGTTCTGTCATAGCAAACAACAAAGGTTAGGTGCCTTAAGGAAAAATGATATAATAATTAATCATATTCAAAAAATTCGTTTAAACTAGATGGCTTCATACCTTAAAAAAAAAATAATTACTCACAATAAATCGTTGTTACGAATTTTAAGTTTGTAATAAAAATTAAAAAACACTAAATCATTCTTAAATTACACTTAATTATAGTACTCAAGTCTGATATTATCGTTTTAAAAAATATCGTTACAAAGTGATAGATTAACAATAAACTATGTAAAATTCAAGGACGATGAAGTGTAAAAATGAAAATTATCTCGACGTTCATACAAAACAGTTCAAACCTAAAAGTCTTTATTGTTTCCTCCTGCGAGAATAAACTGTTCACACGCATACAAAGGAAAAATACTTTCTAGTTTCCATTCGAAAGAACAAACCAAGTTTACGCTGCCACTAATCTTGAATTAATCCTCGTCATATCCTGTCACTAATTCCTCACTAATCGGTTCCTGTAAATGTAGCATATGAAATACGTAATAAGCCACATGTTCTTCCGGAATCTCTGGCATTGTTCACAAACCCTTTTGACAATTAGAACTTTTCCCACAATTCATTGCGTGAGTTTCAGGTCATGAATTCAAGTGAGTCTCCTCTACGTTGACGCAACACTTAATGTGTACTTCAAAAACGTTCCCACAACCTTCTTGCAGTCATACGAGATGTGTCAGATCTGGAAGCTATTACAGAACTATATTACCTTGAATCTTCTGAAGGGACAAAAGAATAAGTCATGTCATCGAATTTCGAGTCAAGAAGATTCAAGTTGTCTAATTTTAAATGATTTAATTGAACTAAGTAAATAAAATAAATGTAACTTCATTATCTGTGCGCGTCTTCTAGAATTCAGCGGGAAATATAGTTATTCAAATTATCGTTTGCCATGTCACAGCAGGAAGTATTATTTCTTCACGAAGGACAGGATGAGGGATGAGAACCCAAATTAATAGCTGATTTACGCGTCTAAATAAATTGTATTACATTGGAGTGAATATTTTGTTAACGCTTGCAAAAAACGCTCATTCCTTTCTGTATACAAATTTGAACGAGTATATGGCTTCGAATAGGGGTCATAGAATTATGAAAAGGTGCACAGGTCACTTCTCTCCGTAGCAGGTCACACACAGTTTTTTAACTGGATTGGATGTAAAATACTTTTTTAATTAAAAAAATATGTGAACGGAGAAGGAAATTCGAGTTCCAGAAATTGAAGTAATTTGAATTATTGAAGATAAGGTTCTATTGCATCTATCTTTAAACATGCAGTTTCAGGACATTTCCAAATGAACGTTACATTCCAATTCATTATTCATTTCCATTCTGAGCGTCGTTCCAGAAATATACTCACTGAAATTCATTTTACACTGTAGAAATAATCGAAATATTGCATTTTCTCATAATCAAGATTCTTACAAGGGTAAATTCTATGTTTTCAATGAAAGATATGCAATAAATGTACAAGGTAAAATAATTGAAACAACCAAACTGGAAAAGCAAATTTCTGATTAAAAGTTTTAAGTGGTGCTGGTGAAAGTGTCTGTCTTTTTCAAAGATTTTTTTTCGTGAATTGCGGAAAATATTTACGCAGTTTTCACCACAAGGAATTTGGCTCTCTGTAGAGAAGGACACATTTATTATAGAAGTTAAAAACATTTTTAATTGTTATTTTGATCATTAGTTTGACAAAGTTTTTTCTTTGAGTTTTCTTATTTATAAACGGAATTACCTGGAAATATTTAAATTGTGACCTGACTAAAATTATCACCATAATTTCCACGAACCTCAACTGCCTTTGTACTCAAGTGGCAAGCAATTTTTATTTTTCACTACCGGCCCAAAATGGGCGTGGATCCACAGGAAGTGAGCCCACTTTTTGAACTACTACCATTTTTATAATAGAAACAATTGTAAACTTGTATACTGAAAAAGATAATTAATTGTACAATACCAAACTACAAATGAGCGGTTTCTCCTCCTCAAAAACCCTTTTTGTCCATCAAGTTCCGTTCTTTGCACAGTGCCATGATTAGCGGCCTCTACACGGGGTTGTGGTCTGGAAGCTAATACAAAATACATATTATCTCCGCTTTTCAAGATTCATAATTGAAATTGCCACACAGTGATAACAAAACAATATGAGAACTAGATTAAAAATTAGTAAACATTAACTGCCCGCTTCAATCAATCCTTTTTCATCTACGAAAGTAATTAGTACTACATGAAAAAAAACTGAGAAGGGGAGACCTAATAGAAATGCAAAGACTTCGGAATTAGTTCACTCACTATTAAGCCACGAAAACGGAATTGAATTTTAGTACAATTAACTCCCGCCTTAAAACAAATGATTTTCACAAAAAAGTGCCCAGTATTAATTTTCACTAAATAATAATTTGAGAAGGGGCGGTCAACAGAAAGGTCTCAGGGTGGTCGCGGCCATGAAATTTCACTGGGCGGCAGGTGACGCCGTGCGAACACTGACACTCGGCTAGCCTAGAGCGTTCAACTGATTCGAATGGCCATGCCGGTTTTAGCGCGCCCCCGCCCGGCAAAGATGATTGGTAATTTGCCGTCTGATTAGCGCCGCTGATAACGAGCGGCAGGCCGGCGCGCGAGGGCTGATTGGCCAAGTTGCCCCTCGGCGCCGCCGCCCCCAGGCACCGACTGGCGAGGAGGGAATGTCGAAGTTCTCGAAGCATCGATGTTTCTACGAGAAACACCGACGTTTTCAACATTGGTATTTTAAAAACCACGTTTTTTTAACATATTTTGTGCTCGATATTTTTTCCGTTTTCGATGTTTTGTGATCAATGTTTTGTGCTCGATATTTTTTCAGTTTTCGATGTTTTTGACCAATGTTTTGTGCTCGAGTTCTTATGTTTTCGATGTTGTGTGATCAATGTTTTTACATTTCGTTGTTTTGTGACTGAAAAACATTCCATAATCAGAATTTTGTAAAAGTTAATACGTGCTATAATACTTATGGTACCACAGTCAGTTCGTGCGTTCAAACCAAATTAACGCTGTTCGTACTTTCTACATCGAGCGTTCATTGTTCTTAATATTTTTTAACTTTGCTTTTAGTTAATCCTTAATTATAGATTAATAAGGCTGGTCACTGTCAAAATTTTGTTTCGCCCGAATTTAATGTTCTAGGTTTAAAATCCACCTTTAAAAACATCAATGGATCTTGATCGACTGGCGAGGAGGGAAAGAGCGGGCTCTATAGAGGCATTTCATCAGAAATCCACTGCCAACATTACACAGGTTGGCATAAAATCGGAGAGAACTATTTGATTGGTTTAATTATTTAATGTCTTCTTCTTTCTAGGGTTTTTATCCAGCCGACAGCCGGTTACCCTTTACGTCCCGATGGGACGCATATTCGACCATACACTAGACACCAACACACTAGCGGGCTCCTCTGATCTGGGATCGGCAGAACGCGAGGCCCTCCGCGACAACACATACATACAAACACAAGGGACAAACAACCATGCCCAAGGCGGGATTCGAACTCGCGACCCTTCGGACAGAAGCGCTGAGTCTGTACTCGCTCTTAGCCACCTCGGCCATCCAGGTCGGCAATTATTTAATGTTAAAATGGTAAAAACAACGCCAACTAGAAGGAGGGCGGGAAAGTTGCCTGCAAGTCTTTCGGAGTAAAGCAAGTGGCAATATCAATGTTTTCTCCATTGATCAAGGGAAATTCGAAGAAAAACACGATTGAAATGAGGGTCTTTGTCTAGGACGTTCATTACAAAACTTAATTCACGAGTCATCAATCTTCTACAATAATACAATGCAAAAGTGCTAGGGCCAATCTAATCCATTAACATTATAATTAAAACCTATATTACTAATTCCAATGAATAAAACTATGCAATATGTGATCACGCGAGACATGTCTTATGGTTTCTTATACCCATGAACTCCGCAAAAAATTCAAAACCAATAAAACAGCTTCGAATTTGACTGACAAATGCAAATATTTAATTGCGTTATTCTGCCTATACTGCGCCTACCGAGTGAATTATCATTCTCAGTACGTCACTGCTTACGACGCAACGGACGACATATGACAGCAAAGCTCCAAGGAAGAGGCCGCCTGCCATTAAATATTTACGTGTTGTAACTTCTTTGCAATGAGCAGCGTCTTTGCAATTGCAACGAGCAGTTTCTTGGATAGCAACTTCTTTGCTTTGATTAGAAGTACGTAAAGAACTATTGTAATGTGTATTCCCATTTACTATACTATGTTACTGCAGTATTTACAAAGACTTTGTTAAAAAAATTAATTTATTGCAATGTTATATATCTTGTTTATATCTTGTTCTTGAGCAATGCGCTTGCTATTTTTTTGGAAAAGTTTTGTATCCTTTTGTTCAGTAGCATTTTTGTTGGTACAGGCCACTAGTGAATCATTATTTTGCTTTTAAGTAATCAGTATATCTTCAGTCTTTTTCTGATTAAAAACATTATTCAAAGGAAAAGCCTTGATTTGGAACAAACTCGTGAACTGACTTCATGTGTTTTATGAATTCTGGCAAATTTGGCCGACGGCAGAAGACAATTTGGCGCAAGGATAATTTCCCAATTACCACCGATACACCTGATACAATGGTATTTCCCAACATTTGCAACCGTAACAATGTATGACTTTTGTTGTTTCATTTGAACGCAGTTTTCCCACTTCCAAAAATGAACCGTTTTCACTTTCGTAGACAGGGGAAAGTTTTGCTTGCGGCAGACATTTGACAAATTTGATTGCGAAGTAAATATGGCAAACAGAAACATGAAAGACAGACAACCTGTACATACTTTCTAGTATTGTGCACTACAGGTAGGTAGTAGTAGAAGAAACTGAGTACAAAGAAGAAACATTTTGAGATAAAGATTCATAGTAAATTATAAGAAAGACGCAATGCAAAGAGTACAGAAAATACATCACGGAGACCACAATTGAGTGTCAAAGAAGTTTTTGAAAAATCAGGATGGACAAATGTTCTAATAGGCACACAATTCTGAACACTAGAAGAACAAAGCTTGCAATATATCAGATCTCAATTCTACTTTCTATTAAATAAGCGAAGAAACTGCAAAGATAAAATACTCTCACATCATTTCATTTATCAATTTTTAATTGAAGGTACACGATACAATCAATAGGAAGAGAGTTTGCATATATCACATTTTAATATAAAAAGAACTATGATATCGATACAAGAGATGGAAACAATCCGAAATTTTTAAAAGTGACAATAATTCGAAGAAGTGTAATTATGTATGGTTTTCTACGAAAGTAACTCCAAAGAACAAAAACAAATCCACAGTAGCTTATTATAATATAAATGCGATGCGAGTGAAAGAAAAGATACATTTACACGCTGCCAATATACTGACACATGAGGGACAGATTTTAGTTTTCTGGTAAGCAGAAGCGCTTCCGATCAGTGGCAGAATATTTTATTAAACCCTCTGAACTAAAGTGGGCGAGTTTTATTAACTTATCATTTATACTACATCATCAAGCACGATACGAAAGGTTGCAATTCACAATCAACAAAAACTCCAACCTCCTGCTGCATATTTTTGGGAACCGCTCCAAGCCTTCTACAATCACCGATCATTCTATGAAATCAGCAATCGTGTCAATCAACTTTTCCATTTCGTAATCACTGACGTCCACGACGAAGAGTGCTTGTTTTCCGATGGATCACAGCATCTGGAGCGGGCGGGCCAGAACTTTCCAGTTCACGCCGCTGAGCGCACCTCAACGCCTGTCTGCGCGCCACGCACAATGGCTTGTCTGCGCGCGCGCGCTCGCCGCAGTCGGGGCCGGTAGCACGGCCCGCGGTGCAGCACAAAGGACACACGTCAATACTCTTAGTTTCCGTTAGAACACCTGTTCAAACGCACTCTCGCGTACTATCGCAAACGGCCGGGTGTATGCACGCCGAAAAACAACGCAAATCTATCGGTTTCTCTCGTGGAAACTTGATAAAATTGCATTAGTTGCAGTTCGTGTAGGGGTTTAGAGACCATGAGGGAAATGAATCAAGTGGATTTGATATATTTTTTATCGTTTCTCAATAATGAAAATGCAAATAGAAGACATGGTACGTCAAGTTTTCATAATTCATGTAATTCGTTGTCTACAATAGGAAAGCGTGAAAAGCATTAGTATTATGATATGAAACGTTTCAGTAGAAATCTTTTTCCTCAGTCTAGTTATTTACCCAGTCCTAGTTGCCATCCGATGACTAAGCAATTTCGGAATTTTAATATTGCCCTGGAAATCTGAGTATTTTTCTTCGTCAAATATTTGAATCCGTGGCTCTTCCTGCTAGTTGTTTCTTGTTTGCGCTACAACATAATTAGTGTTATTTAAATATAATTAGTTATAAGTAATATACATATTTTTCCATTTTTCATTAGTGTTGAGATTCATAATCGCATCACAAATGTTTTGCATTAACTGCAAAAAGATAAGACAGCATAATCTGCATGTGTACACGCAGACCTGGAAGATTACTCATGTTGATCTGGGAGCCACAATGTTAGAACACACAGGACGACAAATCTTAGATTGGTAGCGGAGGGCAGAGCTTAGTGGCCAGGTGCGTCATATAGCGGAACGGTGTTGGTAAACATCTTCAGTAACTGGGGAGGGGACCAGGGCCCTTGAGAAAAGAGTACGCCAATGACTTATCGATCGCTTTCATGCACGCGCCGTTCCAATGCCAAGGCCGATGACAAGATCCCAGAGAGCGCTATGAGCGCTATGTGACAAGGGCGACTTCATTACAAAGCTGTGAATTTGGCGTTTCTGCGCGCTGGTTTCTCATAAACATTTTTGTGTGAATTTGCGATTGAACTGAAAACTGGCAAAATAGTGAAGCTACGTATCCTTCACGAAAAGGTGAGCGCCACTGTCCCGTTAAATCGTGAGGGAGTTCTTGGCTGCTCTGAGTATTCTGCAGAGGATGTAGATCTACAGGCACACGGCTGTGTTCGTTGACAGTAACATGCAGGCCATCTTGTACATCTCCTTTTTTCAAGTCACGAACCACTTCTGCTTGAATTTATGGACTTCGCCCCCCGTGCGCCAAAGAACACTTCTCAAGGCAGCCGCTGCCGTCACGTCGCACATTGGGAAAAAATCTCCAAAAACGGGCCAAGAGTCGAAAAAAGTTTTTATTTAGAAAATTTTAAATAAACTGTTGGGTACACTGGTTCCCAGACTGTCTAATTGCACGGTTAGAAAAGGTCCGAGGCGTCACAGCGACGCTCTGCATCATCTGAAACGCGACCGTTGTGCGAGTAGCTGCTACGCGACACAATGATCGCAAATCAAGTGTTATTTTGAACACGTAAATGTTTTCTTTTTCCAGAAATTTTCATCATTCAAATTGGACGAAAATCGTGATGGTGAGTACATGGTTTACATATATTACAAATACTTAAAAATATGTTAAAATTACTCAATTTCTAATTAATGTTGAACAATTTTTAATTTGTTTCTTTTTCTTTTTTGAAGTGGATGTCTACAGGGTTTCACAACGAAATTTGTAAAAACCTCATTTTCTACTATTTAGGTATTGAAATGTTTAAAAAAGCTGCTATTCTGCATGCGTGCAGCCTAATGATTCTAATGATTGAAACATTTTTAGAATTGTTTTAATTTTTAATCCGCCATGTTGAATGCGCCATTTTGTTTTTAGTAATGTTAACATTGAAATCGGAATCACCGATCCCATAAAACCCTGTTTACAAATATTTATGAAAACAAACACTTTAACAAGTTTTTAAAAAGTTTAATCCGCCATATTTGGAGGCGGCAATTTTAACACAGGAATGTTAATCAGCGTACCCAATAACCATTTTATACAAAGTTTCATTAAATTTGAATGACGAGTTCATATTTAGTTTGGGTTTCCGGGATCTTGCCCCAATGCGAGTCGGAGTCGTCCCCACACCTTTTACGACGTTATCGCCTCGTTAGCGCCCACCGCAGTCGCGAGCTGCATAAAACACTCACGGCGACTCGCACGCCGCTATAGAACGATTTTCCTAAGGATGAGCCAAAGTGACAGTTCGCGAAAACAAGTGAACATCACATGTATTTCAGAGAAGTATCCCTCCGCCGCGACAGCTGCTAGCCTCTCGCAGAGTGTTAGGTTGTGGCTCCTGAGAAAACATCACTTTGCAGAAGTTTGAGTTGTGCGAGTTTTTTTTTTGAGTTTCGCTGTGGTATCTGCACGTACGCGAGTCCGGGAAATATTTAAATTTAATAACGTATGTGGAAAATCTCTTAACATGCTCTCACAATCAGTACAAAATTTGCCAAGAATGTAAATAGAAAGAAAAATGATTTTAAGCCGGAAACACGTGCACCGGTACGTATCTCGCATTCAAGTTTTAAAATAAACATAATATTTATCACACAAAAAGTAAATTCAATGTAATATATAAAGAAAAAAATATTTTTTACAGAAGAGCACACATTACACTGACTTCCTAATATCAATTATTTCTCGCAGCGCACCATTTTTGTCGGCAAGGACACCAAAAAAGAAGTGTCGAAGCCATTTACAAGTTAGGCAACTGCAAACGAACGAATGCGGGAAGGGAGTCTAATGGGCTCAAGGGCACAACGACCACAGAACCTTCAGTTATGTTGCCAGCACTAGCTGTCACTTTGGCTCAACCTTAAGAAAATCGTTCTATGCTCACACGCCGGTGATGGGCTCCACTTGAGATTGACAACAATGTTCAGGTAAAAGGGAGGACACTCCACAAGAAAAAAACGCATTTCTTTTTATAAATATTTAATTGATACTAACATCAGCTCTATTTCTTCCTGTTCTCCATTGGCGATTCAACTGAAAAGATTCGTTCAGAAAATGCATATGACGATGGTCTAAGCGTCTCTTTTTTATTCTAGTCGCTAGACAGAGGCACTGTTGTGCATGCGTGGGTCAGCGTTCAGAAAAACTAGGAAATTCATGTTTTCTAAATTAAACAAACGATATAACGTAGCACATGTAAGTCATAGATAAAATAAATGACAACAAATGTTAAAAATTTACTAAAAGGAGGACATTTAAAATGCAAAGGAGGACGAGAGGTCAACTGACGTCAATAAAGGACTGTTCTCCCAAATGGAGGACGGTCGGCAACCGCACTTTAGCCCCTGGTCGTGCCTCCGGTTCTGTTCACCCAGCTCCTGCGTTTTATAGGGAAACCACTGTTACTTTCGCTAGTAATATTTAAATAATTCCATGCTTTAAAGTAATTTTCGTTTTCGGAAGTCGCTTAGAACCAATTATATTAATCTTGTTTTTAAACGTTTATTAAAGTACAATAATTACTACAGATTTCGATAACGGGCAATAGAAAATGCTTAGTCGAGTCCACTTTATCGCTTATTTGGAAAGTTTCTCTGTTTCTCTAGTGTATCTGGGCGTCACGCTACATCACAAAATTCGAGTTTAACAAACTCATTGCAAAGGTTAACTCCATTTCATCTCATATTTCAACGTGAACGGGCTGATAAACAATACATTCTGGAGTCGTTCCCTAATGCTATAGCGACAAAAAATATCGGCAATACACCATAAGTTACTACCAGTAATTTGAATTCGTTACATTACTTGTCAGTTTTCAGAAAGTTATGTCAGGGAGTCTAGAATCTACTTGACGATTACGTAATAATACTTTTAATTCACAAAACAAAGCAAATCTCTGTTAACAGAACTCTAGTTAAGTGAGTGAAAAGGCTGTCAACTATTTACTGTAATAATACAAACTTCAACTTTAAACAGATAAGAAATATTTATTTACGAACTCGTTGCTCTCTTGATCTCCGGCCAGTGGAGTTCCACCGCAGACGGGACACGCTCTAAGCTCCCGAGTGCCCTCCAAATAGGTGGTGGCATAGAGCACGAGAGTAAGTGTGTGTGTGTAAATAAAGGGGAGAGAATACAAGGAAAAGGAAGGAAAGATCACGCGCGTACTGTGTCCCGTTTGTTAGGGTATTGCTCCGGCAATCTCCTAGTATTCATCGGGGAAACCACGGAAAACTACCAAAGAGGAGGTGGCCGCTAGAATTCTCCTCCAGACAGCGGTTGAATTCGACTGACCTCCGTAGCTAGTGTCGAAAATCCGCCACCGTGGGACTCGAACAGTTTGTCCTCCCAGTCGGAGTCGCTGGAAAGTCTGTGGCAATGCACAACCAGAGCTAAATTCCGCCGATCTGTATCTAGGGCAGGCATGTCAAGGTCGCGGGCACGGTAACAAGCTTACTAGAGCTCGCGGGCACTGCGTCCAGAGAAATTGGGGAGAGATTTAAAATTAAGGGTTGTACAATGCTACGGTGGGCAGGTACGTCACTGGATACCTAGCTCATGATTGTCTTTGGGAGAAGTTACTTGACAATTATTGTCACTAATTTACCTATATTACTTCCCAGTTTCTCTTTAAGGCAAAGAAATGATCCATTAAAATTCCAAATTCTCAATTGAGAGAAAAATTTCAAAAATTGAATCAAAAGTATCTTGATTTCATCGTCGTGTTGACAAATATTCTTATCAGTTATTGCTAAATAAAAGAGAGAACTGAATGATTTAATGACGAACACAAAACGAAAACAAGGAAAGAACTCGCCATTCAAACGTATTCCTGTCACTCCACAAAGTGTTGACATAAGGAAGAATGTAAGTAAGAAAATAAATATGAAATAGTAATAAGTAAGTAGTGAAGAAGATAAACATAATATAATTGTTGGTTATTTGATAGAAAAAATTTGGCAAACGTATTTTCGTACGAAGCCACTATTCCCCCTCCACCCGCCGCTTCGACTTGCGCGTGTTCACCCCTTTTTGACTTGTAAGGGGAAATGAGTGCGGAGTCGGGGGGAGTTGGCCGTGCCCGTAGGAGCGCCAAGTAGGGCAAGTAGCTCGTGTGGGCGCGGATAGCCGTGCCTGATCTATTAGAGGCTCTATATTTCTATAAGCGAGCACGCAGACGTCCCCCCCCCCTTGCTCGTGGGCGGCGTGCCGCATGCCTGCGAGGGGGTGGGGGGCGGAGGCATGGGTGAGGTAACGCGATACGTAACGTTCCAGCGAAGCGCACACGCGCCCACTGCACGCGGCCACCGGTGGAGGTGCCGTGCCCCGCCACGCCACGCTACGCTACGCTGCCCCGCGCTGCTCTTCCAGGAAGAGACGGGCACAAGCACGCGCGCACGGCTAGGAGCCGCTCTTACACAAACAGATCCCCCGGCCAACCCTACTCTCCTTTTCCATTCTTGTAGCTTCTTACTGTTTTCTTCAGTGTTCACTATTTTCATCTACTTCGTCCTTTTCCGTGCTTGTTTTTGTTCTCTTTCATTATTATTTATTTTTTCTTTATCTTAGTTTTTTCTCCCGTTTGGATTTTTATGTTGATTTTCATTCTTGTTCTTTTTTCTCTATACGTTCTTGTCGCTTCTTCTATTTTGGTGTCCGAACATTCTTTTCATTTTACCAGTTCCCTTCTTCCAGTAGAATTTCTTTTCCTTAAGAATTTATCTTCTCTTAATGTTTTTTCTTTCTTAAATCTGCACATTTTTCTGAGTAGTTTCTATCCAAAGTGACTGCTGGATGCATTATTATCTTATCAACAAAAAGCTGTTGGCAAGATCATAAAACAATTAGTGAATTAATTCACGATTATCACAATAATAAGCACCGATGATCATCACATTTATTCCTTTTATAGTACATTATTCATACCAGAAATTTGAGACTTGTTGCGCTCTCGTTGAACTCAGCCCCTCTCACATCATTAATTTTAAACACTTCGCTATTTTCATAGAATAGTGATTGACGGTTTACAAACTCCTAGCTCTGCAACTAGACAGAATCCTGCATTGATATTAATGAAGCACACGCTGTCTCTAAAAGCAACAGCTGACAAAAAAAAAAAAAGGCTTGACAAAACGCAGACTGTCACGAAGTACACGACTGTTTATTTTCCAACACTCCACCAGATTACGGTAAGTGTCTGATCCCTTACAAATTCCTCAGGGCTAAACAGTTTATTTGAAATGACTCAGAAGTACGCGGACAAAACTGACAAAGCTCTTTTTGAAAATTGCTCAATTTCCGTCGTGTCGTAACGCGCCGGGCGGCGCGCTGATCGCTCTTCCTCATTCCGCATTCGCCGCGAGGCGTCTCGAGAGCGGGAAGGAGCCGACTCCCGCGGCGGCACCGAGCGCCGTTCTTCGCCCGGAGGGCGTCGGCTTAAAATAATGCCCTCCAACCACTGGGAGATGGGCAGCCGGGCGCCGCGCCAGCCGCCACGGGGGTGGCGCGGCCGTCCACGTGCGCTTGGGATTCGGATCGGAAGTCAGCTCGCTTACCTGCGAGAGAGACAGGGAAAGGGGGAGAGGAGAGAGAGAGAGAGGAGAGAGAGAGAGAAGAGAGAGAGAGAGAGAGAGAGAGAGATATTTGCTGAATGTGTATCACGCGATAAAAAGATGACATTTATATGAAGACTGGGAACACTGGACTGAAGAAGAGGATTTGAAGAGCATGAAAATACGAAGAAAGGGAAAAAAAAAGAAATAAGCTAAAGGACGTCCTGAGGGAGAACCAATTCGCGGACCTTGGCGCTAGAGGAGGAGAGGAAGAAGGAGGAGAAGGAGAAAAAAAAAAGAATGAGGAAGAGGAGGAGGAGACGTGGTTAATATGTCGGATTCTTAGAGAGCATATAGTGCCTTCCCGAACATTCTTTTTGAAACGAAAAAGAGGAGAAACTGCGTGAGTGCTTACCGGGTGAAAATTTCAATGACGTTTCATAATTCTCGAAAGAGTAAAAAGCATTCATAAAAGAGAGAGTAGGGGTAGAGAATATGAGAACGTTGAGGTAAAATTTACACTAAACTATTACAATGATGAGGAACTGGAAGCAAAAATCAAAAAAACGTTTTTCAGTAATTAAAAGCTGTGTAAGTTGCATTCTTCAATTAAGGGAAAGTACAATTTCCTTATTAAACTTATACTCAAGTTTTGAAGAAACCACAACTGGTTACAAAATAATACATCAACAACGGTATAGTTAACAGAAGTGTAACATTCTTTGCATCTATCTACTCTGTTTTACTGACAAAATATTTCCAGTTGAGTTTACCTTAACTACAAATACTCTCAAAATCAGAAATAAAGATGAACGAACACAGCCATTTATTGCTGATGCGTTATGAAAACTATAAATATTTTCATTAACGTGTGACGTGTGTAACTGGAGCTTTCAGGGATTATCAGAGGGTTAATGTGTAGTCAATAAGATTATTCAGAACTAGTGGTAAGCGATTGTCTGACGCTCAGAGTAGTCTTGGAGTGCACCGCACTTGAAAGAGAAAGACCTAAAAACCTCTTGAAACTGCCCTGACCACTCGCAGGCTTTGTGTCGAGGCGAGTGAGCACCGGCTAGAGGGAAAGGTGCCGGCCGAGCAGACGGCGCGCCGCGGCGACGAGGAGCGATGTTGAGGCAGTCGCAGATTGTGGCGACTGCGGATACATCGTGTCCCCACACAACTTCATCAATCACATTTAAACCTGCACATAAACACCAGCGTCTGTAAGACACCAGCAGGAATTTTATGTTTTTTTTCTTGAAAAATTTGTTTCTCTCTGGCTTCCTGCTTCATTCAAATTACATTAGTGGTTCTATGTATTGAGGATTAGCTGAAGTTTCATTCTGATAGCTCGTTGAGTAACTTACCGTGTTATCAGTGTGATAGAGAGGTGCGATTTGTTCCAGAAAAAACAAAAATAAGTCATGTCAAAAAGTCATGAAGATCCACGTGTGATGAACACCGTTACATACATTTTGTCACTACAAGATAGGGACTTTTTCCTCTTCTTTCTACTAAACATTGTATCCTCGATATTAGTAAAACGTAAAACTATGCAAAATTATTTTATCGATATCTACGGTGATACTAGGAAATCACTATGATAAAAATATATAAATTTCACAATTTATAATAGGAAATTAAAATATTACAAATTCAAACCTTATCAAAAAAATTTAAAATTAAGATATACCTGGAGTTCCACATACTTTAGTGAATTGTTTTAAAAGAAAAAATAAGTATGTGCAGGGGTAAGTCTTTGCCAAAATTTCTGATCTTAGGACTTAGAATTCACGACCATTAGATCTACTAGATAACATAATTAGACACAGAACCAAGACCATTAGACCTACTAGATAACATAATTAGACATAGGACCAAAACCATTAAACCAAACCGGTAACATAAGAAGAGGAAGGGGTGATTTTCAAACGTCTGCATGACGTTGGAAGAATATTTGGACAAAAGCAAGCCCGGGCTGGCTCCCTCAGCTAACGTCATCGAGCTGTATTTCCGAATATTAAGTCATCGCAAATCCTTTACTTCGCTCTTCACATCTCATCGTGACGAAAATACCAACATTTAATACGAAAGGGCTCTTCGATACGGCGGTGCAAATGAAAATGATTACTTAAGTGAGTACTCACTTCTGAGATTAATTAATTTAATTAATTTATTAATTAAAAGAGTTAAATAAACTAGTTGCAAGCTTACGGCAGAATGCGGATTCAACGGTGAAATTCGGGGTTCTAAATCTCAAACTTCTGCGCTATTCCTTTCAAAATTCGACGAATCAAAATGTTTCAAAATATTATCTTTTTCTCCCTTGAAATTGGAACAGGGGCAGATCCAAGTTTGCGTAACAAGGTTTGGAGAACAGGTGTCCCCTATTTGACCTAGAAATGTTTCAATGAGTTTCACCTTCCATTTACTTTATTTTCACTTTTATTCATCCAAACTTTCGATATAATTTATTTTCTATTCCAACTAATTTATTTAAAATTTCTAATCATGTCTACGGAAAAGCGGAACAGAAGGAGCAAATCTGAAGCACAGTTTTCGAATAGCGGCATTTCCTGCGTCCTTTCACCCCCAAAACGCTGGAGTGGCGAGCTCGAGCGGCGCCTGGCACGAGGCCCGGAAGGGTGGTATCTCTCGGACGCAGCTCCCGCATCCGGAGAAACGGCTTCCGGAGAGCACCACGAGCCAGGAAGCGGAGCGGCGCAGCCCCGCTCCGCTCGACAACGGACAGGCTCGGCGCGGAAGGCCAGGCGAGCGCAAGGGAGAGCGCCGGCGCGGCGGAGGGTGTCGTGTAGGGTTGCCTGCCAACCGTCCTCCATTGAGGTCAATTGTCATCTCGTCCTCCTTTGTATTTTGAATTCAAACATTCGTTGTCATTTATTTTATGTATGTATTTGGCGTCATTGGGTCAGACTCCGCCGGCCACCTGCCGGTAATCCCCATGCCTGCGCCTAGTTAAATTCCCAAATGCTTGGAGGTAAGAGCGACATGAAGCGAACATGACGTATTCTCTTCACCGTAACTAGCAAGATCCGCCTGCTTGAGCTTTTCTTCGTCACACAGCTACAGAAACTGGGACGATTTTAAAGGAAAGCTACAACTATATTTTTGCCTCGACCGAGAATCGAACCTGGGACCACAGCATGGGAAGCTACTACGCTGCCCATGAGCCATCTCAGAGCCATTTATTTTATCACACGACTAACATTTGCTACTTTTTATCGTTTATTTAATTAAGAATAGAAAACACGAATAAACTTTTCCTGAACCTGACACACGCATACATGATAGTGTCTCTGTTTAGCGACTAAAATAAAAGAAGATATGCAAAGACCTTCAACTGCATTTCGTTAACGAATCTTTTCAGTAGAATCGCAAATGGAGGGAAGAAATAAATAGAACTGATGATATTCTAAATTTTCAATATTTATAAAAAGAAATGTGTTGATGCGTTTTTTTCGAAACGAGTGTCGTCCCTCTTACATGTGTTGATTATTTTTGGGGAGAGGGGGTTTATAGAGGGTCGTCCCTTCTACAACAACGTTGGTGGCAACCCTAGTTTCGCAACACCCACAACCAGGATGGAACGTATCAAGCGAGGGGCCCTAAGCATTAGGAATGAGTCGTCAATGTCGATGATTACAAAACATTGATTAATTGATTGTTTGGTGATTACGGTGCATCAAACGCGAAGGTTGCTACGTTAACTGCTAAATTTAAAAAATGCAGCATTCGATATTTTCTACAGCGTATAAAAATGAGGGATTTTGCGTAGCGCTGTGCGTGTCTGAAGTCTGTTCTTATGTCGTGTGAAAAACGTGACCTTCCCTACATCACCGTCTTTCTCGCAAGGAGATGGCGAACGAAAGTAGTGTTTCCCTACTATAACCAGCAAGAGTAGAGATGAAACAAATAAAGATTCGTTTTTTTTTACCACCTACACTTTTTTTATATTTCATGAGCAAAATGAATGTTTATTGCATGATCTCGGTTGTTTCTTTGCCATGACGACGATCTCTGCAAAAAAAGCTCTCAATCTGGATTAGGCAAAACCCCTCATTTCACACATGTAACATGAAAATAATTCCTGACTTATTTATGAACTAATATAAAATTTTGGTTAAGCATTTTTGAGATCCCTGTCCAGTGGGGCTCTAAGCACGTGCTTCGTCTGCCGATGCATCAATCCCCCCTTCCCTCACTTACCCACCCACACGCCCATGTCCACATCACCGACATCAATGTACAACTGTGGCTTTTACTCTGAGAATGCACCCAGATTCAAATGAGCCCGTTGTTATGACCGGATTCAAAACAAAAGAGAAGTCTTCAAAAACCAACTTATTTTACAATCCCTTTACCATAAACATTAGCTATCATGAGGGCTTGATGAACTGAGTTTTGCGAGTTCTCTCCCGGTCGAGGTCAACGGAGTTTTGAGGCGCGACAATCCACGGCATGCCGTGACGCAATTGCAATGCTTTAAAGGACCCTTGAGTATCAGTTATTCTCAACAAAATTAATCTCGGCAAGATAAGCGTCACTGCAAACTTGTGTAGGAGGGGAGAACTCAATTGAGACCGAGCTAATTCAGCAAGCACTCCAAACATCAAAAGGAACAGGACACCAACCTTCCATATTGGCGACCCTCGGGATAAGGCGATAGATTGATTACAATTATTATTTATTTTTCTGTCTCTAAATTTTTCAATTTTTCAATATAATTCACGGTTCTCCTACAAAAAATTCTATCAAAAGAAAAGGGCCAAAAGAGTTTGATAAATCTATAAATTGATTGGTGTTTCCGGGCGGCGTGTCAACTGCCATAGTCATTAATTCCGTAAGTGTAGTGCTTGTCTTATCACGGGATGAGGCGGAGAAGGCAGGAGGCGCGGATCCCCGCGAGATCCGGCGCCGACATACACGTCGGCTTGCTGGGTTAACTCCAACAGATATCTCACACAAAGCACGGTGCCAACCCAGCCGCGACAAGCTCTATGCCCCCGAATGGTCGGACCCCGGTGATATAGCGGCCAATTGTTTCACCATCCACTGCAGGCACCGAATTCGAAGTTATTACCACACACATTAATCGTACAACTAGAAAGAGTGTTATAGAGAGTGTCGAGGGGAAGGCGCTGCCCACATTCCTGAAGAGAGAGCCCACCGCGTTGTGGCGGGTTCCACCAGAATTCCAGTTCAATACGCGCAGGGGCGTGGCGTCTTCCGTATCCGCTCACCAGTCACCTCTGCGTCGTACCAACCACTGATACTTCACGCTCAGCCGCTCCCTGTCCAGCCTGGATGGGCGCCCGTTCGCTTAGGGCTAGCTTAGGGAGGGGCGAAATGACCTCAGGCGGAGGAGGCAGTTGGCCGGTGCGTGAACGACATGCAACAGTATACCAATGCACTCCCTCGTAGATACAAGTTGCTGTGATGGTGTGTTTGAATTTTGTGAAGTGAACACCATAACCACGTCACTGTCAAAGGGGATGAAGACAGAAGTTCTATAGTGGGCTTTATGATGTCGCGGAGCTAATAACTAGCAGGCCTGCTGTGAAACCTACTTTAGTTAGATTCCTAACAACACTTTTTGGTTCATTTCTTCTTGATTTCTTTTTGCATTTTGGCATATTTTGTTGCTGGAGAGTAATGGCTGTATATTGCATTGAAGGACTGACAGGGATATTTCATTGCATTAATCATGCGAAATAATTTTGCATTGAAGGACCGTCATGCAAATTAGCTTTGACGACGGCTTGCAAGCTGCAGCAGCAAAGAGATTATCCTGCACTGCTTTGGGCAGCATAATACCTAAAACTAGAGAGTAGCCCTAGAGGATTCATACTGAAGAATTATTTTTGTCCAATCGCATCAGCTCGATACTTCTGTTCGCTGCCCCCACTTAGACGGAAGCCACTGAAAGAAAAGTGTTCGCGAGAAAGAAGCCGTCAGCCCCCTGCGGAAATTCGATGAGAATTGAACATACCTTACTGCAAAGGAGTAATTCCTTTGTGCAAAAGTAAGTCTTTCCCGCCCCTTGTCGCACAAATGCCTTGAATTTGTGACATGAACACCCTGTCCATGAGTCTATGACGACAAACGGTTTGCCATTGGATCACAAAACTGACTAGCATGGCATGCTGAGAATCCCCCCTCCGGTAGGCGAATGCTGTTCACTACACTTCAAGTCAACCGAACCAATTGCGAAAGAGCAGGGTCAGCGATCTCTCGCACTAAATCATGTTGAAAGAAAGATCGATATTGTTTCGTAAAAAGAAAAGCAAAATATGCAGGTAAATTAGAATAAGGTAGTTCGTTGAGAGAGTAAAGAGTTCCCACGGGTGATTCGTTGTTATGAAACACCACGTCTAAAAATGCAGCCGAATCTTAATTATTACGATTCGCTGAGTTCCGCATTTATGTTAGATTCCAATAGAGATAGCGCACATTACATCGAACGCATTGAGGTGCAACTACGAAGCTTCCTTAGGAGTGAAAGGGGGAAAACATAACTGAGATACACAATGAAAACATTCGTCCACTGTTCTGCTGAAATTCATTTTCAGAAGTGCTTTTACTTAACGCAGAACAACGAAGAAAAGTTCTCGGTGTTCACAAGGTGTATTGCAATTATTATATTTTAGTTACTTTTTTAACGGAGAAAAAAGCCGACCATGGAAAAAATATTTTCTTGGATACAATAAAACAAACTACGTCTTCACGTTTTCGACTGTAAATGATTTCAAATATTGAAACCACTTAAATTAGCCAACATCACTTAGAAAGTTAATAACATTACATATACGATTACGAATTTCGATTAGTAGTTTTATGACTAACATATGGTCTTTGAAAGAAAACAACGAAGATCGAAAATGTACCTTTAAACAACGATAGCTTTCAGTTCAAGGTTACATGTCATACTATCATTTCCACCACCTCACCTCCCACATCCAGGAAAAGAGCATCGCAGTCGACATTTCGGAGAAAATCATACCGGGAGCCACAGGGCGTGATTCAACTTGTTTCGTACAATAGTACGAAAATGAAACGTAATCCAAACAAAAGACGCTGGACACGTGAACGACGCGGCGTATACGACGTTTTCCTTCCCGCACTCGCATTGAGACATCGAACACAGCGCTCCGGAAGTGGCACTTCCGAAGCGTGGGATGCAACGACGTGCAACGCTTCGCCCACTCCCCCACCACCACCACCAACGCTCACCAAGCCACCACAGGCAATGATAGCACTGCCGCTACTCACTCCGGCCGCTCTGGGTCTTCACCCTCCTTGTGCCCCTCGCCTGCGCCCCTGCCACCGCCTCTACACCTCATTTTCTCTGATTGATTGATTGTTAGTGATTCCGGGCGCATCAACTACTAGGACCATTAGTCCAATAAGTATAGTGCATGTGTGGTAGTGTAGTGCATGTAAGTATAGGAGTGTGCAAAGGGAGAGGATAGGACAAAGAAGTGGAAGGAAAGATCTCGCGCGGTCTGTCGCCCGTTTGTTAGAGTACTGCTCCGGCATTCGCCTGGTATTGACCGGAGAAACCACGGAAAACTACGTGTCGAAAATCCTGCCACTGTCGGTACTCGAACCTAGAGGGACTGTAGTGCACATTTCCACTTAGCTCCTGTCTCCACCTTGGCTACCGCGTTCGAGACATGCCGACACACCGCCCCTGTCGGCGTTCCCCCTGTCCCAGGTCCACCGCCTCCGACGGCTCTCTTCGACACGGCCACAATCTTGCTCCTCTCACCATCACCGCCCCCAGCTCCACTGCTAGCGCCGCCACCACCATCCCCACTGACGCTTCTCGCTTTCCAGAGCACCTCCGCGATTTTGTCCGCCGCCACCGCCGCCTCCTCCTCCTCCTCCTCACTAGCTCTGCTCCCGGCAGTCCCCGCCGCCGCAGCCGCCGCGCGACGCTGACAATACTGGCGGTTCATTAACCGGCGCGCCGCCTCGGCAACTCGATACCATCTCCGTCCCAGGCGCTGGGGGCGGGCCACCGATTCCCAACCGGCGCGGCGTTCCGCGAACTCGTCTTCGAAGTGCCGTGAGAAGTCGAAAAATGATTAAACGAGTTGAAAAACATTTCAAGAAACTACAGTAAATGTACTTGTAGCAAAAATTACGCAATGGACTCTAAATACATCGAATCTTAAAAGAAAGGGTAAATAATTGTGTTGTGGACGTTTAGTAACACGATCAGGTAGCTTGGGGTACAACAACTACATCTAGATCTAGAAGATTACAACGCAGTAGGTAGGTAGGTAGGTAGATGAAATAACTAAACCAATAAAATAGAATTTTCCTATTGCACACACATTCGATAAGTCAGTTACATTGTAATTTTATTTATTTATAATCTATTAATGCATATATTTGAGACAAAACTGTAGAATTTTGAATTATCTAAAACTTCAGAGTATTCGGTTTAGAGATTCAAGAGGGAATAAGGAAAACAAAAGTGTGAGATTGAGAAAGACAAATTACCGGATACAACCGTTGTGCATGCACCATGCACCTAAAAAAATCAAACCTTTAATTCCACGATCAAGTTTCTAAGGTCGTGGTTGTTTGAGGAAAACAGTAAGTAATAATCATTCCGTTCTAATTGGTAATAAAAGTAGAAGTTCTTCTCTGTCTTGTTTCTCTAGACCAGGTGCCGACCGTAAACACTCACAAATTGATGAATAGTTTTAATGTTGTCCCAAATAACAGGCGTTAAACAAAGCACTGCAAGAAAACAAATAGTTTCTTGCACTTTGCCACAAAATCAGGCCTTTTATATTTTTCCAAAAATCAGGATTTCGAAAAGGGTACCGTGAATATCGAAGTCAAGGGTATTCTTATGGCTAAAAGTTTGGGAAACTTGTTTATGTACCGACACCGCCCAAAGATAGAAGAAAAAAGTCAGAGCGTTTGTCCAAAAGCAAACTAGAAAGATCGAACAGTATTAGGAACTGAAGGGTTGAACTGAAAGGTATTTAATTGAAATGAAGTATGGAGAATTTTTTATCGATTCGTTAAAAAAAACAAAGAGAAATTAAGAAAGAAACCGGTGGAATTTAATGAATGCATAGGAAGTGAAAAATGAATATCTGGTTCGTATAGATGAACCACTTTAAAAGATCACGCATTTTGTTTCACTAAACTTTCCCAACTCGAGCCATTAACACATTACCATCGAGGTAAAATTTCAAGGAGCATGCACCGATGATCCAAACACAAAGTCTGAAAAGGCACTAAAACTATTTGGTAGAAGACCGTACAACCCATTGGCAAGGGAAAGGTAAATGATAGAACCATTTTCGATTAGCTTAAAGTTCAACGAGCGAAATCGTGAAAGACCGAGAAGGGAAAGGATCAAACCGGCGACGTGCACCTTTCAGGTTCACTACAATCACCCGCCCGCCAACTAGGGGCTTCGCAGCACTCGTCCCAGAGGAACCGAGGCGAACAGAACGCCGCTTGAATCCATTCTTTTATCTAGTACTGATTTATCAATTACACTTCAAAAAATCATTCCTAAATGTAGACGCAGAAAAGTGCAGATTTAAGAATCTCCTAATATACGTCTGAATACATGAATAGGGTAATTATATGCACAGACTTCCAAGCACAAGACGTAAATAAAAGAAGAAAAAAGAGGCGCTATAAGACAATATTATATTCATTCTCCGACATATTTTTAGCGCATCTTTAATGATGATCCAGAATTTTCCTAACAGGTATTAATAAGAAAACATCTGAAATTCATCGACACATTTCAAAAGTAGCAAATTTATTTGAAAAAGTACTCCGGTGAAGCTGTCGACCAATGTTAATAGTTTTTTCTTGGAGAGGGAATGACTAATTTCGAGTTAAAAAAATTGACCATCGTGTTCTATTCAATGAGATAAAAGAGGGTTTTACGACACCATTTTGCTGAAACACGCTTTATTAATCGCAGTTAAAGGCGACCTCAGTTTTCCATAACCTTCAGTTTGTGCTTTTGTGAATTGGTGAACATACTACGAAGTATCACCGAAGTCCTATCTTTTCGAATAGTTCCGAAAGAAACCGGTAATTTTGTGAGTTGATGAAATTAAGATTACAATACGCGTAATTCTACATGTAGATAGAGCTTCGTACGGGAAGACGCAGGTGAAGACAAAATTCAAAACTTAAAGAAAACGTTTGCTACTGGTTTCTGTTCATCTAAAGCCGAAATGGAGAAGAACATTTTAATTGGCAATTGCTATGTCACAACGAACTCAGATTTGTATTTGGCAAAAAAAAAACAATATTATTCGTATTGTTTAACAACATATTTGTACTGAAGAGTTAAAGGAGGAATGGGGAGGTCCTAGTGACAGTCATTGAAATAAACTGTATGAGCTGATCAGTAAGCTTCTATGCGGCGAATACAGCTCTGCTACGTTAGAGTAATATTAAAAGGAATACGACAGCGTTTCTTTTTTCACGCCTCTAACGCCACCCGCTGCATATGACGCTGTTTCCCGTGTTGCGTTGCACTTCAACCACCGCCACGCGCTCTCCCGCAACGACTGGCAGCGCCCCACTTTGCAGCCGGCGTCACTCACGCCGCACGCACGCCCTGCAACTGTCGCGTCGCCGGAAGCACGTCACGCTAGACGCCCATGGACGCGCGCCGGGCACATACACACACGCGCGCGAGTTGCAGTCGCACCGCCCTCGGCAGAACGACAGACTGCATAACACGGCGACTAGGCATAGACAGGTATATAAATTAACAAATACGTTTCTTCTTTATATTTCATATTCAAATTTAGTTTTGATTGCAGTTATGAAATACGGACCCAAGAATGAACCGTTTCTAATTTTTAAAACAAAGAAACATTTTAATATGTTCTTATCTGGTCTAGACGAATGGAAAAGTATTCAATATTATTGTACGAGTACATTGAACCACGGCAAGTCTGTGACCTCTCCCCTCATAATTTAATATCTTAACTGTGCCTACTTTTAACATAATATCTAATACATTTAATGTGTAGAGACACTGTTGACTTGCAGCTAGGCATTGGACTCTAAATCTTCTCCGTTGGAGGACAAATTGACCACACTGCCAGTGAAACGAAAGCCATCTTCGCTCACGCAGCACAGCCTGAATACATTTCGAGAATGCTCTTTGGAAAAAAGGTTCACTCCGACTTACTTGCTTTGGATTTCCTCGATTCGAAAACCGTCGAAGGGGGCAATCATAAATAAAGCACCATTATTATTATTATTATTATTATTATTATTATTATTATTATTATTATTATTATTACTACTACGTTTACACCTTGATGCAACGCGTCTCCAAGCCCCTTAAGGGGCGTTGAGCGCTTTGCACTGGGGAGTAATCCTCCATTAATGTGCTTTATTTTTTTTAATATTTGTCAAGTCTCGTCACGTCGCAGTCAGTCAGTGCCTTTTATCCCTTCGGCCAGGGGCTTGACGCCATTAGATCCCGGGGTTCCTGGCCGGTCACCCAACCACGAACCCGCGAGTCTCGAATTCGCTTAACCTTCGTGACTTCAATGAGCGTAGTAAACGAATTCGGCTAGCGCCGCCGACAGGGTCTTATTAAAACGTGTCCAGCAGGCAACATGAAACACTCAAGAGTGGGGCCATCTCCGGCGTCCTCCGCCTGCGACCCCAGAAACGGCTTGGCGCGCGAGCTTTCCCCGGGCGGCGCGGCGCGGCGCGCTCCGCAGCCACGGCCCCCTGCGACGCGACGCTCTTGCGCGGAGACGGCCGGCGGCGGCACGGGCGCCACCGCGGGCGTCCGCACCGCCACGGGGGGGCTGTACGGATCAGGGGAAGCACGGCGAAAGAAATGGTTGTTTTACACCGCGGGGGTAGTTGGCTATAGTCGGTTCAGGCACGGAAGAGATTATTTTAACGCTTATTTCTGGCGGATCGTATTTGGGACCATGGTCCGTGAGTAACGTTAGAAAAATTATTTGCATTTGATTCACAAACGTTCGCTAACTTGTGCTGCAGCTAGCTGCAATCTATGATTTTGTCGTTTCGCTAATTGAATGTTTGCATGAAAATGAAATAATTATGCAGCCAGAATCCGAGAAAAGTTTCTATTTAAAGAAATATTATTTAAATGAATTATTAGTTGATTAAAAGTTGGTTTTGGTTTATTGACAGTTTCATTGCGTGAGGATAATCGACAGCAGTCGAGGGGAGTCTGTGTCGGTCCAACTGCCATTTGGCCCGGCGCTGAAGTGCAAATTCGTAATACTCAACACCCACTTCAGCCCTACAGCATAAACAAATATTCAGTAATATTTTACAACATTGGGAAGCGCAGAGCATATCAGACAGTCTCACGCACCCACACATCTTTCCCGTCGACAATTGCGCCGTAGATACGACGGAGGCGGCGGCAGAGTTGTTGGGCAACAACGAAAGAAGATAAACGAGAGCGTAGGCCTCCGCGGCCGTATCAGTAACTACACTTCCACTTTTCTAAAGTGGCCGATGGCATTAGATCATTGTTACACGTCTCGCCTTATTAAATGTATATTTTTAATTAATTCGCGAACATCCTCTCAACGGGGCTCGTGGCCTCAGAAAAGTGCTTACCTCTGTCAAAAAGATTCATTTTATATGCCAGAAGGTGTAACAATGACCTAATGTCATCGGCCACTACAGAAAAAACGAAGTATACATACTTGGCTATCCGGTAAAATCTTCGGGCTTTTAGCCCTGAGGAAGGTCGCAGAATGGCGACCGAAACGTTGACCTGTGGCTAGAATGGGGCGTCTCCCGGACAGCCAAGTAGATACTGAAGAAGGGTAAACTTCCCCTCATCCACATTCAGCGCGCGCGCAATCCAACCCCTTTTTCAAGGGTACAAACAAAACACGACGCAACAAAATCAAAAGAGCATCCACACGGCAAACGGGGCGGCCTGACACGCCTGCAGATGGCCAACCCTGCCGCAGGGCTTCGCGTCCAGTCCCTTCGCCCCGTCGGTGCGAAGCGCTCCGAAGCACGACTAGACGGGCACCGCAACGCGACGCTACGCAGCGCAGCGCAGCGCAGACCATTCCTTGCGCTTTCTCCGAGGCCTCCGCTCCGAGCCGCGCGCCCGCCCTCCCGGTCGTGCGCGACGGGACGGGCCTCGCCTGGCCAGAGGCTGCGCGCGCGATGGCTCCGAAGGGGCCAGTCAAAACGGCATTCGCTTTTAGGAGGGGGCACAACTTCGGCAAAAGCCAACGAGGGAATATGGGGGCCGATGACGTTTCAACGTCATTATTATTATTATTATTATTATTATTATTATTATTATTATTATTATTATTATTATTATTATTATTTTACTCTATTATTTTACTACTATTATTTTACTACTATTATTTTACTACTATTATTTTACTACTATTATTTTACTACTATTATTTTACTACTATTATTTTATACTATTATTTTATACTACTACTATATTATTATTATTTAACTTTTTTTAAAAATGAATGTAAATTAATCCAAAATGTATTTTGAGATTAAATTTTTGAGAAAAGAATAAGAAAAGCAATATTTGAAAATCTATTGGAAATGGCATCAATGTTCAATGGAAGTAATTTTTGTTTCATTTGAGAAATGGGGAGGGGATGTCGAAACGAAACCGTGATCATGTTACTAACAGTAGCAAGAAGGGGTGGAAGTTATAATATAAATTTTCAGAAGTTTGAGTGGCCCAAGAATGCAAAGGTCCCTTTCGAGCAGGTCCGAAGACATTTCCTGCTAGGCGTTCCGGGCACATTCTAAGTGTTACGGTACGCCATTGCGAGTCGGCGAGTGAAGCTTCGTTCACCGGGAGGTCCTAGGTTCTAGTCCCGGTGTTGACCACTTTTCCGCGTTGGCGACCGACTAAGAAAGCAAGCCAGGCCTCCTCGCTCGCTGATTCTAGAGACTGGCTGCTCGGATCGATTGTTCCGCCGTTTCCTCATATCCATTCCAGGCGGGCGCCGGAGTACTCCCATCCGGAGCAGGCTCATCCCTTATCCCAAAATGTCCCTTCCCTTCACGATGTCTATACTCTCCGGTAGTACAACCCAAAGAATCTCAGGCCACATCCCTGGACTACGGTACTACCGGATTTCTTTCTTTTCATGCTCACTCACGTGTGATAGAAACCATTTACATTCGCAAGAGGAATCAGGTGCGGAAAACATTTTGCGCTCCTTTCAGCCCAGTCAGTTGAGAGGATCACAGGTTTTTAAGACGTGGATAAATGAACTGACACACTTGTGTTAACAGGTAAATATACCCTTCAAGACAAACAGTGCCGAATTTACAAGTGCGTATGGACACTGGAGTTGGCCTGGGGAGTACATGATCCTCGTTGAATCTAGAATATTTTCAGTGGGTCTTCTCCTTACATTAACTATTATACAATTTCTACGTTACACGAATTACATTACGTTTTAAAAATAATGTATACGTGCATAAATGGTTGCCTTTAGGAAAGGTTCAGACCTCAGGAGGACAGTTTGCAGGTCCCATCCTGGGAAAAGCGATGCTTTTTCAGACATAAAAATCAAGAGGCATGCAGATCTGTGATTACAAGACACTTCAAAGGGTCTCCTGAGTGTCACTTGCACTCTCTCAACAAGATTATATCTTCCGGTAATTATAGTTTCAATTGGCGCGCATGTAATGGATGCATGTAAATAATTCTGATTTATCGAGTATGGAATTAAATTTTGTGTAAACTATCCAAAAACTTAGACCAATTACTAAAACAATATCGGTAAAATAGTAATGATCATTACCGAAGTATTGTAATCATTAAGAAAAATTAAAATGGAAAAGAAAACTAGTATAGACAAACACAAGACAAACGTACCTTATCCCATAGAGAATTCCACGAACGTTCTCCCCAAAAATTAGTCAGAGCATGTTTTCGAATTTAATCAAAAGTAAGATGCCCCATGGTTCTCTTTTACGGGGAAAAACTGTTCGTCTTCGGAACTGGAAGCATATCCATGAGCTTCGAAAAATGACTGGATAAGGGTAGGCTTTACAGAGTAAGGTCTCCACTACGGACCTAAGTTGATAAAGGATTAGGTTCACATCATTTTATGACGTTTCAAAACGTGTTCACTGGTGGACAGAGATCTGTGAAAGAGTATTGCCAACGCGAATGAGAGCTAGGCAAAATCTACAGGGAACGGTCGGTCAACGATCAGTTCTGGCAAGAAATAACGTCTACGCGAGTGATTTGTATCTTCGGATAACGTACATCCCATAGAACAACCGAGAAGGAGCGACATAATTTGAATGTTAAAACTGTATTTTACTATCGTTAAAAACGGCTTTTGAGTCAAGACTTCAACAATTGTGCACCCAAAGTAATATTTCTAAATAAATACAATACATAAATTAAATAAGGAATTTTTAAAATTTATTTTTTGGGACTTCAAAACAAATTAATGTAATTCCAATCAGAATATTATTAATCATTTATCGATCAATTCAGATAGTTAAATAATTGAACAGACGTTCGTTTCTGTCCATGCAGGATAGAAGTACTTGAAAGAAAATTGAATATTTTCCCCACGGAGAATCAAGAGTACACATTCATCACTCGACGAGACACCAATAATTTGGATTTGCCAATACGTTCCACAATTTTACGCAACGGATGTTTTCCTTGAAGCAACCCTTTCCCCTCCTTTTTCGAATCTACATTTACTGTGCTGAAAAAATGATCATACTCCATTTCAACATCACTGTTCCACAGAGTTGCAAAAATTCTCCGTTTTCAACAATGAAAAAATGAATGGTTGATTTCAGCAAATCGTGAAAAAATGCGTGTGCCACATTGCATCAGCAGAAACAAAAGAGCATGCATTCGAAAAGTTGTCCCAGTGAACGCAAAGGAAGACAAACGGTACACCGGACGGGGTAAGTCGGATGTCACAAGCAGCAACGAGCAGTGTTGTACAAAACGCATCGACGGTTACTATGAAAAAACTCTGATCTGACGACACCGGCCAAGTTGAAAGTAGTGCAACAACTCAATATAACATTCAAAAGACAAGAAATATGCCTCAAATGTTTACCAAGGTATTAGCAGACAGAGCATGCGGACACACAACAATCACAATCTTAGCAATTTGAAAAACGTTAACAGTAATTCAGTACTAAATACAATTTACCAAACCTTTGTAACAACACACGAACGATCTGTTCCAAAAGACAGACATCCAACGAGAATAAGGAAATAGAGCACGCAGAAATTATGACATTAGCAGCAAAACAAGCGATTATGATGATCCTGTGTCACGATCCTGAAATCAAACAATTTGTGCCATTTGTTCGCTATAAAAATATATCTTACCTATTTCCGCGGCAGGGAACTTCTTTTCAAATCAAAAAGCCAAAATAAAATCTTCAAACAAATAAACAAAAATTCTTGAATAACAATGCGACACACCAGCCACCGAAAGACTTGTCACGAAACGAATACACGTCACTCGAACGAAAAACGGTCGAAGTCACTTGGCTCCAGTCACCGCAAGCACACAAGACAAGCGACTGACACGAGAGCGCGGCCCGGGGGTGCAACCGCCGTCCGAGGTACGCGCGTGGCTCGTCCACACTGGCGACTGTCAGCTGCGAGGCTTCGGCGGAGCTCTCCCGGCGGGGGGACCGCCGCCAGCGGCGGGCCGCGGCCGGCGCGGCGGCGCTTTCGAATTTTTGGCATTCCGAGGCGCGTTTCCTCGCGCTCACGGTCGTCCTCGGTCGAAGGAAGCCATCGCAGTCCAGACGCAACCGTTATCAACGCAAATTTTCATGCCGCTCTCGATTCCGTAACTTCTCTCTTGCAGCATTATACGTTAAACATCAATACGAGATAACGGGCATTGTTGGGGACGTTTGATAAAAGATATGTTTGCTCCCGAGAAATAGCTTTGGTAGCTAAAGATTTGATTTGATAGAACTGCAGACGAAATAATTAAACCTACCTCTCCTTTTACGTCTAGCAAAACGAGAACTCTAGAAAGAATATTCTTTCTGCGCCCGAAAATGAAACAAAATTGCGTGGATGACATAACAGGAAATGACCAGCTTACTTTCTAAGGAATTCGTATTTATTTATGTAACAATCGATTTTATTAGAGCTTCATTTCCAAGAATGGAAGGTTAAACCGCGACAAAGCGAGGATACAATACGATACCCCGAGTGAATAAAGTCGTGTTAAACCTCATGTCACATTCAATATTTTATGTTTAAACCTTTTTTAATTTATTTTATAGTTTACTTTTTAAAATGTCCAAACCTCTTATTTTACTCACACACAACTACACACACATCATTTTTCTCCCTAGAACTACCGTATTTTATAACTACGAACTACCGTTTATTCAATATCGCCCGTTTTTTCTCAAAATTGGGAGCAAAAATGGAGGTAATGCTTGTACACGTGTATCTAGGAATGAAGCAAAAAAAATCAAAAAAGTTTTATTTTTCAAACAATGTTACACATGTGTATTTTTTTTAACTTTCGACATTTCGCCTGCATTGTTCTTAAATGAACTGACAAAGAAAATTACAGGGAGCTAGCAGTTTTTAAACAAAATTGTAACGAACATACGTAATAGGTTTTGGGAAATTTGCATTAAAAAAAATGAGGGGGACGTACACGCAATGTGGGCGTATATTTGAGAAATGTTGTTTACAACAAAATATTAGGGGTTTCTTTCTACCAAACACACAACTAGCCAGTCCAAATTAAGCTTCAGTGAAATAATTTAGGTAATTAAGGTATAGTAGAATTTCATATTTCTACTGTCCATATATATTTATGCGAGATTATTAAGGTTTCTTCATTAAAAGCAATTAATATCTTCGATATACATGCTAATTTAAATTTTCTGCAACATAACTTAATGAGCATCGAAAACAGTCAAAACTGAATGTGATGCATGTGCTGGCTTGGGCTGTATTTAAGTACTTGTATTTGAAATAGGTATTTTAAATGCATTTTGTATTTGAATAACTGTATTTTTCAGGGGGGGGTCATGTATTTAAGAAATAAATTTAAATACATGAAATAGGTGTATTTAAAAAAGGAAATTCTTCAAATACAGAAGAAGATAACGAGGATAGTTTCTTTTTATTTGATTCTGCCAGTGAATGAACTTCATTCAAAGAAAAATGCTGAACAATTATTGAGCTGTTACTGAACTATTATTCAGCTGTTGAATTTGAAACCTCTTCATTTTTAAATCATAAATCTAAATCATTAAAAATGCTGAACAATTATCCGACAACAAAAAATGCGTTTATTCTAATTCGGCCAATGCTCTTCTTGCCTATTTTCTTTCTTTGAATGTATTTTTGGGCAACTTACCTCATTATCAATGTTTACCTCAGAAATTGCCTTTGCGAGGGTTTTATAATGCTTATAAATGCCTATTTTAGAGATAATTGCCTAATCGAGTGTTAAGAGCCTGAAAGTGCCCATATTAAATTTTCCGCATTTTTAATATTTTTTGCATAGTATCTTGTTTTCTACAATTTTTTTGAGACATCATTGATGGGTAATTTTTTACCAAACAAGTAACGGCGTAAAATCTGCCAGGGCGTCCTCCTATCGAGAAGCTGTGTTCGTGTCTGTAACGCGTCGAGCAGGGACACCGCTTAGAGACGTATCAGAATTTGACACCGAGCGGGTAGCCTTATCTACTTCGCCGAAGCCCGTGAGGGCGATCTAGAGAACAGGAAATTTGTCGCGTCTTTCCGATCTTCGCAATGATTAGTGAGCTATCTGTTCCTTACCAAGAACAGAACTAGCATAAAAATAGCGCTCCCGGCATCTTTCGCTTTTAGAGGGTAGAATTACACACGATAGGAGATTCCTTCGATAATTTGGTACTGATTTCGAAGTTTGGTACATGCCAGATCAGTAAATTTGCTATTCCTTTCAAGAAGTGCGTTTATAAAAGAGTGCATTTACGGAGAAGACTCACGGCGGACTGGAAATGTACTATATTTTTGCCAGTGTTGTGAAAAGGTGATAAATTGAGCAAAAAAATTCTTACAACATAAAAACACTTATTTATGCAAAAAATGCGAAAAAAAGTGAGAAAAACAATTCAAACTTTCCTGAGTAAGTGCAGCCAAAAGAAGAAGAAAAGAAACAATTTCAACAATAACTTGTGCCATGGCACAAACGTTCCATTTTCAAAACTTGAAAATTCAACATTTAAGCAGTTTAACCAACAAAATAAACAAAATATAAAATTCCACACGAGTCGACTCTTACCTAACTCCGCAATATGTTTTGACAATCGAAAACATTTGATTTGTTTCTAGAGAATTGTGTTCATCTTTATATAGAACGTATTACGTATCAGTTTTAATAGAGAGTTTTTGCAAGTTGTGGATATAAAAAACGCTATTCCTTTCAAGAAGTGCGTTTATAAAAGAGTGCATTTACGGAGAAGACTCACGGCGGACTGGAAATGTACTATATTTTTGCCAGTGTTGTGAAAAGGTGATAAATTGAGCAAAAAAATTCTTACAACATAAAAACACTTATTTATGCAAAAAATGCGAAAAAAAGTGAGAAAAACAATTCAAACTTTCCTGAGTAAGTGCAGCCAAAAGAAGAAGAAAAGAAACAATTTCAACAATAACTTGTGCCATGGCACAAACGTTCCATTTTCAAAACTTGAAAATTCAACATTTAAGCAGTTTAACCAACAAAATAAACAAAATATAAAATTCCACACGAGTCGACTCTTACCTAACTCCGCAATATGTTTTGACAATCGAAAACATTTGATTTGTTTCTAGAGAATTGTGTTCATCTTTATATAGAACGTATTACGTATAAGTTTTAATAGAGAGTTTTTGCAAGTTGTGGATATAAAAAACGTAACACGAATATTTTGGGGAGAATTGTACTGCGCATGCGCCGGCATCAAATGACGGGATTTCGATTGTCGGGTCCCGTCATTCTCCCTATTTTGTCGTTTACGACAAACACACTTTACGAAGTTTTCGCCCTTACCACTAGACACGGATTCAACACAAACACACAATAAGCATGGAAGTAATGAAAAATACAATATCCATACTATCAATATAATATGGCAGGAACTTAATGGTTAATTTGTTCTCAAGTTAATTCAAATATGTCAGGAATAAACTAACGTAACTGTTAAGGATTTGGAGGTTATGTATATAGTGAGGCTACATTGATCGTCACGAAAAATATATTATTTATCCATAGGATGTTATAATTTCCAAACATTTCCCATTCCTAATAAAAATAATATAAATATGTCGTAGTAAAATAGAGGGGTTATCTAGGAAGCTATAGTTTTCTTTGGAGATAGACGCGTATTGCATATTCGTATGATACAATAAGATTTCATTTATTATTATGTTTTTACTACCTTGTAATCCTAATAAAAGCAAAAATAGAGTCAGAGATACACAGATATTCCTTAAAAGCTTTTAGATCCTGTTAGAGGCATTCAGTTCCAATTAGTTCTTAGTATTAACGTACGTTTTCGATTGTACGACAGGTAAAAACTCATTTTTCCGAAGATACGTTATTTTCTTTCCACGATAGTGTTTACGTACTACGACAATTGATTTCCCGTCTTGCAAAAACTCTCTATTATTCAAACATAATACCCATTTCCCTTTCTATTTTTTAAGATTTACTTCCTAAGTGTCTGTCTATTGACAACTATAATGCCTATTTCCCTACCTAATTTTAAGTTTTCAAGTGCTTATTTGCCTGCCTATTTTCGACCTTTTTAGTGCCTACATGTCCGAACTTCACTTATAACACTAGTTTACGTTCATTGCTGCCAGTTGAACAACCGTTTTCCTTTGAGGTTTTATACATTCGCCAAATAGGAGTTTATTGTCTGATAATTTGTTTGAAAAACTCGACCTTTTAAAAGGATATTCCCCTTAGTTAGTCTTACAAGCAAGTTAGACTTACAAGTTATTGCTCAGAAATGTATTACTGTCAACTCTGTAATCTATGATAATTGACCATTACAATAAACTATTGCAATAAAAAAGGAATAATAAAAAATCATTATATTTACTGTATTTTGAGTATTTGAAGTATTTTAAATACGTATGTACTTAGCTATTCAAACCCTATTGTATTTTGGTACATATTTAAATACTTATTTACGAAATATTTTGGCGAAATGTTTAAATACTAAATTTAAAGTATTATGCCCAACTCGGCGCATGACAGAGGTTAGGATTGATTGAATGATTTGATATTTCCAAGAACGTCAACTGTAAGACCGTTAAAACCCTTACCGTAGTGAATGTATTATCCCGCAAGGTAACGGTGTTCTCCCCCCTCCGATGGTGAAATCCAAGGCCAACCTATAAGTCCGTTTGCGGTATTTCCATCACCAACAATCTTCCCCAGTGGGTCTCCGCCCCAGCCACAAACCTGGAATCTCGCGAGTGGTCTCCCGACATGGAGCATGTTAGTAAGGGAGGGGACAGAACAAGGAAGAGGAAGGAAAGATCTCGCGCTGTCCATAGCCCGTTTGTTATGGTACTACTCCGGCATTCGCCTGATGTTGATTTGAGAAACAAGTAAAACTACCGATCAGAGCAGCCGGCCGATAAAATTCTCCTCCAACCGCGGTTGAATTCGACACAGCTATTTACGTGCAGTCGAAAATCTCTAATAGTCTGGAGTTGAACCCTAGGACCTGGTAAAAGTCGTGACAGAGACGACAGTAATATGGCCCTGAGCGAACTCAGTCGGAAGAAAGCTACTTTTACTGTTCAAAATCAAAGGAAGGAACCATGTCAACATTTGTTGAATATGTCAAAAGAAACTACGCAAATTTTTTTTATCGAAACAGGGTTTCTAACGCAGAATTACATTAAAATATAACGTATAAAACATTTAGTCTTCTTAGAATTACACATATAATTGATTGATTATTTTTTTCGTGTTTCCGCGCGCGTCAATTGCTTTGGTCATTAGTCCCGTTAGTGTAGTGCATGTTTTTTCTCGGGAGATGGCGGTGATTTTCCCCTCGCTAGCTGGCGAGATCCAGCACCGACCTACCGTCGGCAAGTGGGGTTACCCCCTAACCAGGACACTCCCACCAGCGGGCACCGCCCCAGCCGGGACGAGCTCTAAGCTCCCCACCGGTCTCCCGGAGTATGTGGTAGAGTAGTGCATGTTAGTGTGAGTGTGTAAGGGGAGAGCACAGGACAAGGAAAGGGAAGGACAGATCGCGCGCGGTCCGTGGCCCGTTTGGTAGGGTACTACTCCGGCATTCGCCTGGTGTTGATCGGAGAAACCACGGAAAACTACCGATCAGAGCAGCCGGCCGCTAGAATTCTCCACCAGACAGCGACTGAATTCGACCTAGCAGAAAAGCTAGTGTCGAAAATCCTGCCGCGGTCAGGACTCGAACCTAGGACCTCCCGGTCAGAGGCGCTGCAGTGGCATCAGTTGATGCACTGAGCTACCGCTCCCGGTTTACACATATAAATTAATGTGGATGTCTGTCCTGTAAAAACAGTTCAACCGATAATTCGATTTTCATTTTCAAAATTGTTATATCTTAACTTGCAATAGTTCAACTTCCATCTCGAAGCTCCACCTCATCTCCAATTCCTAGCCTTTAAAGAACTAGTGGTGTTACAGAATTGCACAGACTTTCTCTTACTAAAGTTTTCTAATTTCCTTGCTGTGGACAGCCTTTACAGTCTTGACCCTTCCTCTTGCTGCCATCTACCGCTGCTGCCATCTACCGCTTCCAAAGTACATTTTCTGACATTTTCTCAATTTTTTGGTTTCATAATTGAAAAACAGATATATTGCTTTAAGAAAATTACGAAGAGTAAAATCTCGTCCTAAATGCAAATTTTCATTGAAAAACTTACAGCCGTTTTTAAGAAAATGACTTTAAATCCTTACTGTAAATGCAAATTTTAAGCTCTTTTCACAGGAATTTATTGAGTTTTCGAAAAACTTCTTTTGAAGTCATTTTAAAGACATTTGTTTGACAGAAAGTTTGATTTTTTCGACGTCTTCCTACTACTATAAAATTGAAGAAAGAGATTTTACTTTCAAATAAAATTTGTTGTCCTAATGGACAAAAGTTCTTTCATTAAGGTCATGTAGATTGTTTAGAAAATTTTAGAAGTCTTCGTGCAATAGTTCCTGAAATATTTGCAATTTTAAAAAATAACAGAAACAAGATTATCCTTTTGCTTTTTCAAAAATTACAAGAATGTAATTTCTTTGACTTGTCTCCCACGTCGGGTTACATCAGAAGCGATTTCTTCACATTATTTTATTAATAAATACAGGTGCTTTAAGTAATGGCAACTATAGTTTCCCGAAAACTCAGCAGTTTTCTGTGGAAACGAGCTTCAATTTCCACATTTTCGGAAAAGCTAAATGTCATTTTCTCAACAATGGCTCCAATTTTTTCAACTATCGTCCAACGAATATTGCTATTTGCACTGTTTAGCATGACGTAAAATTGATTTTTGTGAATTCTTTTGTTTTTTCAAAAATTACAAAATTGTATTATTTTTCAAATATCTCTCACGCCGTTACAATGCACATTTCCATCGATTTGTATACATAACTGCATTTGGGATTGAACATTCTTCCCAAGACGGACAGAGAGACAGACGGACAGACAGACGACGAATATTGCTTTTGCACTGTTTAGCATGACGTAAAATTGATTTTTGTGAATTCTTTTGTTTTTAGACAGAGACAGACGAACGGACAGACAGACGAACGGACGAGACGAACGGACGGAACGAGACAGACAGAACGAGACAGAGAACGAGACAGACGAACGGACAGACAGACGAACGGACAGACAGACGAACGGACAGACAGACGAACGGACAGACAGACGAACGGACAGACAGACGAACGGACTGACAGACGAACGGACTGACAGACGAACGGACAGACAGACGAACGGACAGACAGACGAACGGACAGACAGACGAACGGACAGACAGACGAACGGACAGACAGACGAACGGACAGACGGACGAACGGACAGACAGACGAACGGACAGACAGACGAACGGACAGACAGACGAACGGACAGACAGACGAACGGACGGACAGACGGACGGACAGACGGACGGACAGACGGACGGACAGACGGACGGACAGACGGACGGAGACAGACGGACGGACAGACGGACGGACAGAGGACGGACAGACGGACGGACAGACGGACGGACAGACGGACGGACAGACGGACGGACAGACGGACGGACAGACGGACGGACAGACGGACGGACAGACGGACGGACAGACGGACGGACAGACGGACGGACAGACGGACGGACAGACGGACGGACAGACGGACGGACAGACGGACGGACAGACGGACGGACAGACGACGGACAGACGGACGGACAGACGGACGGACAGACGGACGGACAGACGGACGGACAGACGGACGGACAGACGGACGGACAGACGGACGGAAGACGGACGGACAGACAGACGGACGGCAGACGAGACGACGACGGACAGACGGACGGACAGACGGACGGACAGACGGACGGACAGACGGACGGACAGACGGACGGACAGACGGACGGACAGACGGACGGAGGGACGGACAGACGGACGACAGACGGACGGACAGACGGACGGGCAGACGGACGGGCAGACGGACGGGCAGACGGACGGGCAGACGGACGGGCAGACGGACGGGCAGACGGACGGGCAGACGGACGGGCAGACGGACGGGCAGACGGACGGGCAGACGGACGGACGGACGGACGGACGGACGGACGGACGGACGGACGGACGGACGGACGGACGGACGGACGGACAGACGGACGGACGGACGGACGTTTTGAAAAAAAACACTTTTTAGGTATCAGGGGACCCCAAAACGTATATTTCCGTCAAAATCTCCAAATCGATTTTCCGCAGCATTACATAACTTTGTCTATACTACGTATATTACTCCGTATATACGTATGTATATTTCATTGAATATGTATGCGTATTTTTCATTGAATGACTTCCTTTATTATGTACTATTGTAATATATTTGAAAGTGATCAGGCGGAAAAGCAGGCTAAATGGCCTGAGCCTGGCCACCAATAAAGACTAATTTATTTATTTATTTATTCATTTATTTATTCATTTATTTATTCATTTATTTATTCATTTATTTATTCATTTATTTATTCATTTATTTATTTAGTTAGTTTATTTATTTAAAGTAAAAATTAGACCGAAGGCGAATGTTCAAGGCGGACCGATGTTGAACATAAAGGACTGGGAAAGGGGTGGGAGCTGTAAATTACCTATACTGTGGCCTGTCAACACCATGTGAAGAAAACGGAGTTGCGGGGCCCTTCCGAGCTGCTTCCTAATGACACCTAAAGGAATTTTTCCGAGAAACTTGGTAAGAAATAATTTGAAGCACATGAACGTACAAATTAATTTCTGGGTATAGAAAGTCTAATGTAAATATTAACGCAGTGGTTCAATAACTGTATAACTATTCTGTGCACCATGCACCAGATCAAATGCGATAAGTGCCAATTTGGAATTCAACTTTTCATTTGTCAAAATATACACAAATGTATTTTAAATATTTCGCACAATGTTAATTTCCAATGTCCATTACGTAATTAACAGCATTTTACAATTTAATGGATACGGACATAAATTCTTCGAACTATTCCTGATGAAAGGGTATAGTGGAATAAGGGGCGGTAAAAAGTGTCAACAAACCAAATCGATAATCGCGATGCTCATATGAAAGAGAATATAAAATGACCTAGATTCACAAACAAAGCAGCCTCCTAGGGCAATCTGTTGCAGAGGTACAACAAGAAACGTGTTGTGCTTGTTTAATTTTTATCTTAGCTTCTTTGCGTGTATCAGACTGAAAAAAATGCAGAGACGGGAAAAGATTTTGAATTTGAAGGGTATATTGTCAACGAATTTTGACGCCAAATTCATAAAGAAAAAAATAAATAAATTTTTAAAATTGATTGTCGACGTGATAACGTTGGAGTACTGTCTCAATTTCGCCCCTTAAATTGGGTCTTATAACATTCCATAACATATATTATTTTCAGATTTTTAAACAATGTGGACGGTAATGAAACAAAATTATAACCAATTTTTTTCAGTTTGAATATTTAAAATTCGCGTCAAAATGTGATTTGGAAAAACTTGTCTTACCAATGTTTTAACAGTTTATATTAAAATTATTGAAAGGTCTTGCTTACCAGGATGATTTGGAACTTTTTGCCCACAAATGTTTGTTTTATGTGGAAAGTATTTATATTATCGAAATAAAATTACAAACTCCTTTTTTTAAGTTTATCTATTGTTTATAATATAAATCAAATTACGTAGTTATAGGTTTATTAATCATTGACCATTAGACAATCATAGACAATTAATCATTGCCATTTTCTTCAATAACTGGGATCACGCATTTGTTTTTAAACAGTCGACTCAAAAATTCTTTTTTTTTTTTTTCAACATTTCTATTTGAAAATACTTGTTTAACAATTTTGCCAAGTAACTAGCGTGTGCCAAATGGGTGTTTAAATCGTAGCTATGTGGGAGCAGCATCCCAGGGAGCGACTTCCGTTTGCACGTTGACAATATCGTTTTTCTCCCGATATTCCCATGGCGGAGAATGATGTGTGGGCTCCTCCCGTGCACCGACTTTTGCTCGTTCTGCGCAGCACCAGTTTCTGTCACGAACCATGTAACCACTTCGTTTGAAAAGCGAGACCAGACGTCGGCCGCCATGTTCCATGGAGAGCCAGAAGTGTTGAGAAACATTTTTTAAGTGGCATAAATGGACTATTTTCAACGGTGACCGACCAAAAATAACACGATGGTTAAGGTAATTGAAAAAAATTGTAACAAAAGGTAATTAAAATAAAAGATGTAATATTTACAAAGTGCTTATCTCTTTCTGTTTCAATGACCTGTAACTGCGATAATTTTGGGACTTAAAATTCACATTAATATTATGACGCACACTAGTGCCTGAAGCTCATTGGCTGAAGTCAGATGTGCACAAAGCCACCTATCTCTTTCCACCAAGGAGATTCCGATTGAGTTTGATACATAATCGAAGTAACATCTATAAGATTTCTATTTCATATATCGTGTTTAAATCTGTGTTTAAATTTCGGTTAAAACGTTTTTTTCTAATCACATTTAGGCGCGAGTTTCAAGTTTTTAAACTGAAAAAATTGGTTTGAATTTTTTTTACTACCGTCCACATTGTTTAAAAATTTGCAAAAAAGTGATGTTATAGAATGTTATAAGACCCATTTCAGGGAGAGAAATTGAGACAGTACTCCAACATTATCGTGTCGCAAATAAATATCAACATTTTTTTCAGCCTGATACACGCAACAGATGAGAAATATAAACCAGGCAAAACACGTTTCTCGTTTCTCTGCAACAGAATGCCCTAGGAGGCTGATTCTTGTGAATCTACGTCATTTTGTATTCTCTTTCATATGATCATCGCGATTATCGAATTGGTTTGTGGGCAGTTTTCACCGCCTTTCTCGAAATCTAAAGTTTCTAAATCTAAAACCTATACCCTTTCTCAAAATCTAAAGTTTTTCTGAGAAACGAAATTCAGAAGAGATCGAAAAATTGAGAAAATGTGAAAAACTACGTATTTTTTTGTAAAAAAATAATATCGTCAATACAAATATTACATGATATAAAAGTAAAAGTGTGGCTTTAATTACGTCGTTCTGCAAAATTACACAAAATTTCCTGCTATGTAATTTAATTTTGAGAAATTTTAAAAAACTGCAAATCTTTGATGTGTTATTCCACCTTTGCTTCTTACTGCCCGTCCCGACGGGATTTTCATAGTAAATGCGACACTGTTTACGGCTCAGCTGAAGTCATGAAACATTAAGGCTCCAAGGATGAGGTCGCTCACCATGAAATATTTGCATGTTGCGTCATGGAATAGCACTTTTTAATGCTCTTGGTATGTAAAGAATAGTTGTGCTGTATGCTGACCTGTATTATTGCAGTATTTGTGAAGACTGTTTTGTTAAAATATTTAATTTATTGCAGAATTATACGAGCATACTTTATTTGTTGTTCTTGAGCACTGTGCATGCTACTTTTGTAAAACCACTTTGGGTGGTTTTGTGTTAACGTATCATATAGAGAGGGGATTGTTATAATTACTCACCTTGAACGCTTGGCCTGCCGTGCCACACTCAGGCAGCTGCATGTAATTTGCTGGTACAAATCCAACTGTGTTTTGCTTCATAGACCGCACTGCCCACCAGTTTTTATGTTCTTCTTTACTAAGAACCTGTAAAATAATAAATTTCTTGGTTTATTAAATTAAAATACATTTTTTAAATGAACTTTTTTTGTAGTCAATTTTATATTTTGTTGATTAGATCTCAGAAATAACAAAATTCTTAGAGGAAAAAGAGAAATTATTACCTCTCTGTTTCATAATAATCACCATATCCGAATAAAATTATGAACAATATAATATTCCAGTCCGAAATATTAATGTGGTTACCAGTAAAGAGTCGTAAATAAACCAAAACGCATTAGAAAAAAATATAACATAAAACATAATAAAAAATTATGACAGAACGAAAAGTCAAAACCTTAAAGAAATAGATTGTATTAATTTAGTTACTTGCTCTAAAAACCATATTATGTAGAGTAATCGATTGGGGACTTAGAACTTGTCCCACCTGGGGCGGTGCCCTGCTGGTGGAAGATACCTGATTGGGGCAAGGCCCGCTAATCGACGGTAGGTCGGCGCCGGATCTCGCCATCCAGTGGGGGAAGATCACCGCTACCTCCCGATGAAAAACACGCATTACACTTACGGGACTAATGGCCTCAGTAGTTGACGCCCCTGGAATCACTAACAATCAATCACTTAAATTGCTCCACAGAACGTATTGAGTCATAGAAAACGCATTGTATGAGTTAACTGATTGCCTTGGTCACACAATTATGTCACCTCTTGTTTCAGCTTTAGATCGCTCAGAATTGCCAAAACAAACGAAATCTTTCATTTCAAGTAGAAGAACTCATAGGTTCATTCCTGATATTCTTTCCATACTAAAACTGATAGGAATTAATGGGAAGATAGAATGTGTGAGTCCAGTACGCTACAATTTTAAAGCAGGGTACGAGAAAATATTTCCTGATCGCATGGGCGACAGAGATAAACCAATCTTCAATACTTGGGTCATTTTGCTTGGGTAGCAACCACGATCTACTCGTACTCTTTTCATTCTGGAACTTTGCTTTTTGAGAATTTTGAAAAACATTTATAAATTTCGACAATACAGAGAGTATGCTAAAAACACGTTTTTATCGTCGGTTCCGCTCCGCACATCCGGTTACCTGCTCCGCCGTGCCCGTCTCCGAGACTTCGCCACTTTGGAGGCGTCGGCCCACGTGCCCAGTGCCGACTTTGTGATTTTTTGCTGATTTGGGCTTCTAATAACTTCCGGGCGAATGCCGGTGGGGGGTCGTCCGCACGTTTGCGAGCAGTCCACTCGCCCGGCTTTCGAACCCAGGCCCGCCGTCCCCCCGCCCTTATCCTCGCTCCGCCCCAACCACACATCCTCACACGCCCGACTTTGCTTTGCCTACCCCGTTGCCACGAAATACGCAATGCCTTGATGCACAGCGGGTTGCATAACATCGTATTTTTATTTTAAACTACTGGTGTTACAGAATGGCACAGACTTCCTCGTAGTAAAGTGTTCCAATTTCCTTGTGGACTATCTTTACGGTCTTACCCAATCCTGTTGCCAGCTGTAATCTCTCGCCGGGATTCTTTTTAATTTAGCAACTTGATTTATCCACTTTTTCGTTATCAGGGCCCGGCAATCAATTTTTGCTTCCGAAAATACGCTATTTGTTCGCGTTGCATTACATAATTTTCTCTATTCTACGCATAATACTCCGTATATACGTACGTATACGAAAAAGTAACTACAGGTGCTACAGAATGGCACAGACATTCTCGTAGCAAATTTTTCTTATTTCCTTGGTGTGGTCTGGCCTTAAGATCCATTCTCTAGCCAGCTGCCTTCTGTCGTCGCCCAAAGTACATTTTTGTTACATTTTCTCAACTTTTTGCTTTCCTAATAGTACGGCCGATATATTACTTCTAGAATTTTAAGGAAGAGTAAAACTTCTTCATAAATAGACATTTTCATTGAAAAATCTGAAGCCGTTTTTAAGGAAATAGTGATTAAGCATTGCTGTAAATGCGATATTTGAAGCTCTTTTTCACAGGAATCTATTGAGTTTTCGAAAAACTTCATTTGAAATCCTTTGAAACACTACCACTCACAAAAAACAACAAACAAAAATATACCAAAATGAACTTTACGTCATATTAAACGATACAATAAGCACTATTCATTGGAAAAATTAGAAGAAAAAGTAAGAGTCATTTTTGAGAAAATTGCATTTGTGGGTTTTTGAAAATGCGGAATTTTGAGCTCATTTTTACAGCAAACTGTTGAGTTTTTGAGAAACTTTAATTGAAAGAATTAAAAGCACATGTACTCATAAATAAATTCCCTAATGTAAAAATTGCCGATGTGCGAGACAAGTCAAAAATTACATTTTTGTAATTTACAAATTATTAAAATTACATTTTACAATTACTTACAAAATATTACATTTTTGTGATTTTTTCGGAGTCCTACACTTGTACACTGTGTCGCGAAAGGGAACCACGAACTCTCTCGAATCTCATCAGCAGCACTGAGAAACAATGACATTTCACGTTCCTTTATACGAACTTTGTCGTACACATTCTGTCGCAATGAAAGAGATTGTTTGTACCTGCCAAATACCAGTGCAGGACGAGTGTCATATCAAACAGGGACGTGATGTTCAAAATTGCATATGAGTTACTTCATTAAATAAGATTTCTAATCTGATACTTATTGGCAAAAGATAATCATCTTCGATTCCCTACATGCCCTGGAAGTTCGTAACATCCTTCTGAGTCACTCGAGTCTTATTTTACGTACTAAGGACTTGCGAACGTCTTTTACCCTTTACTTCGGGAATTATAAAACGAAATGCCATAAATAATCATTCGCTGGAAGCGTAAGGACACAGAGTGTACGACAGTACACTAATACAAACATTTAAAGCTCCCTAACAATGAAGGACTTGAAATATACAACATACTACGCTCCTCTGCAACACACGTTACCATCGCACATATCTCGTAAAAGATGTGTCACAAGCTCTTAAAACTCCTGGCAGGAATTATATTCCTTAAGCCATATTCTACAAGATCTTTTGAACCCTTCTGTTACTTTTTAGGGTGTTCGGTTCTTCTGGGTTCTCTAGCTATTCAGAATTTCCGGTTGCAGCCACCAAGCGAGTTACTGCATTGTTCGCAGCAGTAAGGTTTAGGATAGTAATGTTCTACCACACAATTTAAAATTTGAAATGGAATCTGAAAATCTTTCCAATGGACCAAATGGAATTCCAAGGGACCAAAATAATTCGAGTTCGTGTAATAAACATTCGTGCAATCCGAATTGTATAAACGTCTGTATTACTGTAATCCCTTTCTGAGACCGACGTTTTGATTGTGTTACGGCGAAATTTGTGTTAAGCGAGTTCGTGCATATCTTTGTGTTTATTAATAAACTGTTAGCAGTATTATAATGTTTACCCGCACGAACTACCGGGCCTTTAATGCTGAAATGAGTTGGAATCCAATAAGAAGCATTTTGCGTGTAACATTTATATTGAAAAAAGTATGCGTTGTCAAAACAAGTACATATTTCATATTTTTGCGTTTTTAACGCACCCTGATAGTCTGATTCATATGAGACATTTAGAAAATCATTAAGCAAAAGCCCCTTTTCACAGAAATTTTAGAGCTGTGTGTGAAAATATTTCGTTGGAGAATTTTTAAAAATGCACAATTAAGAGTTCATTTTCACACGAAAACTTTTATGATTTTGCGAAAATCTGTAAGATATGGATTGAAGCATTTGTATCCACAACATGCAGCAAATTTTAAAAAGCTGTAATGCAAATATGAACGACGTAAGAGATAAAAAAACCTATCGGTATTTTTTGACAAATCAAAAGTTTTAATAAAAAGCGTTTATGTTTTGTGACTTGGTACTTTGGACTCTATGCGTACCAAAAATTTAAAGAAAACATTTGGATTTTTTTTAGAAAGTCTTGTATGCATTTTTCATTTATCCTAATTTCACTAAAATTGCACCAAATATACTCATGTTTTCAAGAAATATAGATGACATTCTAAACATCCAATCTTAAATATCATATTTCATTTACGCAAAAAAATAAAATCTATCGTCATGAAGAGTAGTTTTAGGAGATGGCCGAAAACAAACTTTTGCAATTTCGATACTTCAGAGGTTTTAATTAAATCCAACCTGTGCCATTTTAAAGTTTACGCTATTCCAGCAAAAGATATTAAAGAAAAAAAGTGAAGAATTTTTTGACAAAACAACGTAGACTTAAGGGTTTCAAGTAAAGTACTTCCAAAAAATAAAAGATTCATTTAAACATTTTCAGGACACCAAGTGGATTGATCGAGGAAAGATATTTCGGGGAAAAGCACGCGTAGGGTTTAGGCGACAGTGGTGTTCACAGTAGGACATACCGACAGAAAATGCACAGACAGGCAGACAGAAATACAGACGCAAGGCACATTCAGACGGCAGTCGACGGACGGACAAGGACACGAGGAAGGCAGAGGAAGGCAGAAGACAGACCACGAACGGGCAGACGGACGAACGGACAGACGGACGAAGTGACGTCCGGTCAGTTCGTTCGTCCGTTTATTTCCGTCAGTCCGTTAAAAATTCGACATTGATTTTTGGCGCATTAGCGAATTAGTCGCTTTATTCACACTTTATCCTGAAATGTTACATAAATTTAAATGAAAGACGTTGAACGGATCATTTCAGATATTAGCCAGCTGATGTTAGCATTAGCCACAGGCCGCTGACTGAAGTACTATTATTATTCGTGAGTCATATACGCTCCGATAAGTATTTTGATATATAAATGCATTGGAAATTATTTTGGTACAGTTTCGAGATTGTTTGGTATAAATTGTAACGATGGAATGCCGGAGCTCGTCTCCCTGTGTAGTGAAACGTCAACCAAGGTTTATAGAGTGTTTGGATACGTTAGGTGGTATCAAGTTAACAGAAATGTACTACTGACAGAGGAATTCGAACCTTCATACGTCTCCCACTAGCCGTAGAATCTTCTTACAAGGAGTCTTATTTACCACTTATATTACGTTATTCTTCGTCACCTTAACGTACTTCATTTACCTTAGTCACCGCGGGATGGTTAATTGTACCTACAAATGACCGACCGTGTTATTGCGTTATAGTTAACGAATAGTTTTGTGAAGGCTATCGATATTTCTTTAAGTCAATCTTTCCTTTTAATATTTAAGAATGACATTACCATAAAAATCCTAAAAGAAAAGAAGGGATTTCCATTGGGGTTTTGGAATCGGGCGAGTATCGAGGATCCACTGTCGAAGAAGTACTGACTCTAAAAACTGACTGTAAAATGTTAAAACAATCGTATGGTGCAGGTTCAAAAATCGCTGTTACAATTTCCTCTGTGACTATTATCCTTGTCTACAAGAGCACACATATTAAATATGCTAAAAGAGCAATGAGATCTCTCAACGCACTTTTTCTCTTTTTATATTCCCGCTCAAACTTTTTTCTATTTTTCAGCAATGTGTAAACATGTGATACTGTTTCATCAGCATCAATGAAACGGTTCAAAGAACTACGGTCGCTCAATTTACTGACTATTACTGAATTACTGCGTGTCAGAAATTCCATAATTCTGCAACACGCAAAAGTAGCACAGAAGGGTTTTGGGTGCGTTTTTTTTGTTGTTGTTGTTGTTGTTGTTTTTGTTTCATTTTTCGTTTTTGTCGTTTTCTTTGTGGGTGAGAAAATGCAGTTTGTTGCCAAATTAGAATATTAAATACCATTTTAAATCCATATTTAGTCCTCAATTCAATTGCACGTATTCGAATACCACAGAAATGTTCCAGAGTAAAATATTGTAAAATTTCGACAATATCATAGTTGTGGGGAAACTTTCAACGGTTAACATAAGAAATTGAAGCATTTTTACGCAATTTTTAAATCAGCACATGCGACTAAAATTATGATCGTCTACTTTCGAAGAGCAATAAATCAAAAATCTCTCGTTTGTTCCTGAGTGTTCATTAACATTTATTTAAAAAGACGTGCTCAAATGTCTGCGGTTACCCACCTTGTATTTGAGATATGTTATTAATGCATGCAACATGTACCGTTATATACATTATACTTTTGAATTGCATAACGTGAAAGTCTAACTCATTGTTATCTAGCATTTTTATCACTTCTTCAATCACAAACTCCCGAAGATAAATGCAATATTCTCTCATTAGCATGCAACTGATTGTAATGGGTATGTAAATAATAAAAGTAATAAAGTAATTATAACCCTTAAGTAATAAAATAAAACTGGTCCTGTGGGCTTGTAGCTGCGAATGTACTTTACTCATTATGAACGGAATGTTTGATAGGATTATTCTCCCGTATACTTCAGTTTGAACGTACTATCCGGTTGCTCTATTGACAGCGTTGTAGCTGACGGAAAATTTATATAATGATCCAGTTTTTATTGAAGACACTTGACATGATTTTTGTTGAAAGTTGTAAAAATGTTGGGTAAGGACTACGGCAGGAGAGTTTTAATACAATACACATTTTTCGTCTAACATATGCAAACCACCTTGCCGCGTTTCCGTGAGTTCTGAAAAATGATTCCATTGAACTTTGAATGAATGAACGAACGAACAAGAGGACAGAGTGGACTTACAGGTGTTCGTAAGAAAGTCCACATTCGTGCCGTCAAGTGTATGCGTAAAATGAAGGTTCTGTATTGTTCATTCACTGCATACTAAATGGACAGTTACATTGATATAAACATCTTTAAAATATTACTGAAAAGCTTCGCTGAATAAATTTGTTTTTTCTTTACTCGGCGAATGGTTTTGAGAGTTACAAGCAGGAAAGGGTGAAACTATTGACTTTTATTTCATCTTTTCTTGGTCTCTTGTATAGGAAATACAGACATCGAGTATATTTCAGCGAAATATACGACGCCAAAGAGACTTATTGATAATGTTCAGGTGGTGTCTTTAGAATATTCTTTATGGAAAGAAGCTTACCTGAAACAAATCGCCTTCTTGAAACGACAGGAACAAGCTCTCCGCATTAGTCGCACTTGAAACTCCCGCTAAAGAGTCTTCAAAGGGAGCAGTATTCACAGAGGGGGATACCTGATTTGAATTAGACTTTGATGAATTACAGTTGTTTAATTTTGATGGACTGCCATCAAAAACGTTCGGTTCGGAATTGCTCTTTTCCAATTTAACGTTTAAACCTGGAGATCGCAAAATTGCCTCACACATTTTCGTTTTTTCAGGTTTATTTACTTGACTTAACTTCTCGGGTTGATACTTGACAGTTCTCGATGAGTTAGGAGACGTGGGCATGGAGCGCGTTATTGCAAAAAACTCGCAGTTATTTTTGCTGTTTTTTTCTCTCGTAACACCACAAAAAGAATGCTTAGCACGATAAATATCTTCCATGTTATCACACACATATACACACACCTTATGAATTTGCAATAGAAATCACCACTCTCTTCATTTAAACTAGCACGACGCACATGTTGGTTGTGTTTAAGTCACAAGTTTATCGGGTCATACGAAGAATAATGCTCTTTTCATTCAATTTTCACTTTGTTTCATTAATACAGAGTGGAACCCCGCCCGTACCCAACACTTCCCTTACAACCACCCCACGCACCCCTACTTCCCCGACTGCTGTGATACTGGTTTAGCCGGTGAGCTGTTCGCGCGTGTTCGTTGCTTACCTGGGAACTTGCGCGCCATCTATCGACTCTTGAGTGAACTAGTAACTGAAGGAGGGCGGGGGTGGTCTGAATCTGTTAGATTCCGAATCTTTCTCTAAATTATACCATTAATTAGCGAACCTGTGTTCTCAATTTATTTATTCTTCCGATGAATCACCTTTCTAAATTATACATCTGCAGGGGTTATTTTCTGAGCATACCTACTTTATCAAACGGCGCTACCGAGCGGTAGGGGACGATAAACCTCCCGAAAGGCGTTATTGATCAAACCTGCATCAAAGTGGTTGACGGCGGTATGCTGTGGTATGGTTACGGACTCGGTTACAAGCGATCTGTTTTACATTATTGTAGGTCAAATGAAATAAACTTTTTTGTAACATTTTTACTTTTCTTTATTAAACTTGCTGGATAGATATATCGACGTACACGTGAGGCCAGCAAATAATGTCATTGTATTGTTACACTTAATAGTAACATTCAAGTGCACAATAATATATATTGAATTTCACGGATAGTTGCATTTTACAATTATGCCGTAATTATTTTACAGACCTTGATTTCTGCTGTACTCTTCTTTTGGCGGAATCTTCGCAATGTGTTAAACCCACAATTGCTAATAATCTTGGCTTGACGGAAAGGAGAATAGTAGTATGCAGATAGTATGGGTAATACGCACGATCTTTTCGTATCAGACGTAGAGAATATGTATTATGAGATATAAAGAATGTAGGCCCTAGTCCTTGTTAGCATACGTATGGAAAATTAGGGACGGAATTGAGTTTTTAATTTAATATTGCAATGATTACAATTACGATTAATACATATTTTAACCAATTTCAGTTATGTCAAATTTTGTTGAAATTATCGAGTATGACATTTTGACCCATTCCCTCTCACGACAGTGACGTGATTTGTTCGTCGAAAAATACATACTAGGTAAAGTTTGTAATAAACTTAACTCTTAAAGCAAATAAGCAAAAGTTTTGAAAATTAGTGTTTCCTTAGGAGTGTTTGTTATTTGCTTTTTTTGCTTAGCTAAATTAATTAAACTAAAATTGTATAAATTACTGTTAGATTGTTAACTTATTTGTGTACTCTGCTACAATTTCAGTGTATTGGTTTCTTTCCTTCAAGCTTACTAAGTATTTTAGTTAATGAATATTCCACATTTTCGGAAAAATAATTGTTGATTTAATAATAAGCGCATTTTGGTATTTTTATCCATTACTTTCATTATAATTGAAACCTTGATTATGAAGTTTTGATAATTTGCTGTGTTTTTATAAAATATATTTCAAGTTTTAAAGTTTAAACACTATTACTGGCCAGTGACTTATCAGGAAGCCGCAATCAATTACCCCTTGGTCATTCATAACTAAATACACATTTTTGTGTAAATACAAATTCATAACTAAAAACAATTTTATTGTCAATAATTTTTTTAAAGCATCAATTCAAACACTTAAATAAAAAAAAAAAAATCCTTGCAGGATAGTAAAATAAAGACTGTTTTATACAATATTTGAAAAAATCTTTCTGAAAGAGTTTCCAAATTAAAATATTTAATAAAAAATGTATTTAGGAAATAACCACAACAATGTCATCTTCAATGAAAGAGCAAAACAGTTTTTTTATAATGAGTAACAAAGTACCGCTCTTATCACAGTTCTAAAATACGTTTTCATTGCAACCATCCAAGGGTAACTAAACAAAGCATCTCAAGTAAACAAATATCACACATTGCACATTTTTGATGATAGCATTATAGTGAGGCCACTGGAAGAAGACATGTTTTCTTCTAATAGAGTTTCCTTATTACAGTAATACCAACTGAAAAGAAATAAGTAACATTATTCAAGAGATGATACTAACACATAAAAGGCTTGCTAATAAGTATGTCAGAAGGCTGTGTTGTTGTTTTTTTTCACAAGAATAGATTTAATTATAAACTACCTTGACTTTTAGAAACTGTTTGCTAATAAATTATAAGTACACTGTGCCCATCACTTCTCTGAAATTTCTTCTGTATTTAGTAACTTTTTGAAATGATTTTCCAAATTACAGTAGTTTATAAATTATGATTATCTTAAATGTTTGCTGACTAAATATTCAATGTTCTGAATACTTACTTATTTCCATGAATATCAGATAGTGTTACTTTGTCAATGAAAAGTGGTACATAGTTATAATAAATTTCCTCATTATTTGTCTTGTCAGGTGATTGAAACACAAGTGACTGATAATTCAAAACTGCTGTAAGATTAGGGTTTTTCTTCAAGTCAATTGATCCAAATTCAGCTGCTGCAAGCCCCCACATAGCACGTCCACCCTGAATCACATCTGGAAACCTAGCAAAAATAACTGTGTTACTTCACCTGTTAAAAAAGTGAACATAAGGTAATTATACTTATTGTTAAAGCATGTACTCATAATGCATTTTGAAATTAGTGTGACTTGATCCATGCTTCAGCTTCATTAATACAATTCCTCTTGTTCGTGGTGTTCTCTCAGAGATAAAAACTGTAGATCGCAATTGAAGACCTTCAAAAGAATGATTCAAAAGTTTAAAATTAATTTTCCATAAAAGTTCATAAACTACCACAATCAGGGTACAAATTGTCAGAGGGTTTGCTAGGGATTGTCCCCATCTGGAGTTTAGTGGCCTCTGTTGAAAAGGTATTAATTTCTCATTGCCAGACATACAATTAATCCATATTAGGTGCTTTGTTTATGATTTCCACATTTTTAATTGCTTAAATCAAAGAATCCAATGAATGAAATTGGACAAAAAATTATTCTTGGGAGTATTCTTAGAATTCACTATGACTGCTAGGTATAAGTGAAGATGGTCTTTGTAAATTCTTCAGTTCATTATCTCCTGAAGTTTTGAATGTTTCCCTCTGAAGAAAGTTGTCAATTTGCACCCTGACTGTAATACAAAGACTTTTTAAATAAATAAAATAAAAAATGAAGAGAAAATTGACAAAAAACTTGTTGATTTGTGTTATTTTATCATGTAGGACTGGTACACATTTTGTGTAATTTCAAAGTCATATTTATAATTTTATTTTTATATTTACCACAATAAGGACTTGTTTCTCGTGTCACCAAAAACAAAGGTCCACTTGCTTTCGATTTGTCAGCATGAATTCCCATTTGAGCACAGTCATGTTCTGACTTACATGTGTCTGCATTTGGAAAGCAACTGCCTTCATGATATCTGTTATGTCCTCCAGGACAAGGATATGCAATGAATTGACATCCACCTTCTCTGTATGTAAGACTTTCAACAAACAGTCTCCAAGCTCGGATATGACTGCACACTGTACTTGAATTTACAGTTCCCTCTATCCATGCAAAAAGAAAATGCAGCATTTTGTGAATGCAATGAAACTAACATTTTATGATTATTAGTAAAATATTTGTTAACAACCTCTAAAGAAATGTGGACAAAATAATATATTATGTTCTATTTGGTTTATATTCTCAATACCTGGAATTACTTTTGTTGTCCTGTAAAATTTGGACAATATCTGTAATATTATTTTCTCCAAAAAGTATAAAAGAATGTAAACAGTTACTGCCTAATAGTTTAAAAGGAGCAAAGGAGAACATTTTTCTATTGTATGACATTAATCCTGTATAAATGAAACATAGGAGTTTCTACTTACCAAAGTGACTGACAACTAAAGAAGCTCTGCCATCATTGCATCCAGCCTGTTCCTCTCCACCATTAGGGTAAAAATCAACATGACCCAATGGCTGAAGCAAGCCAAAACCATTTGTCCATACAGGACTACCATCTGTGTGAATTACATCTACAAAATGAGCATCTTCTTTATCTAACTTGCGATATGCTTCCAACAATCTAGTACTTTTATAAATTGGTGATGCTGGATCTAAACCTGAACAAAAAAGAAAAAATAACAACTCTCTTGACCAATAGATTGCTCAATTTTGAATAATAATGGCATGAGATTTCAAGCTTTAATTTTTATTCAATTGAAATTCAAAATTTGATCTGGAAATTAATATTATAATTTAATTTGAATCATTCAATGAATTCAATGAAAATCAAAATGAAAGAACTATTTATTTCAAAACTGTTTTAGGCCTACCTGTAATCCTGCCAACTTTAACACCTCTTTTTTGCAATATATAGCTAGCACAGGCTGCAATATGAGCTCCTAAACTGAAGCCAACAAGATGAATTTTAGCTTCAGGTGACCCCAAAGTCAATATATCAAACAATAACAGTGCAAGCTGCCGTCCAACTAATTCTGTATTTGCAACAGACACTGGATAAGATGGACCAGCAGCACCTTTTGTCCAGTCTAGAAATATAATATTTGCATCCATCTGTCAATGTGACATGGATGAACATTATAAAAAAATCAAAGAAATTCAATTACTTGGCTCCATATTGCAACTAATAATCTTGAACTGTTGTAATTCACAATATTATGTATGAAACAGGACACATTGTGGTCACTGGGCATAAGTTGGTAAGTGCAATGTATAAATATAAAGTCTTACCAACTTATTCCGTGTGACTACAACAATGCATAAAATGAGAATATTTGTGAAATAAATTGAATATTTTGGAAAATGGAACAAATATATCAGAGCTATGCCACCACTAGCAGATCCAGGGGGGGCCACAGCCACCCCCCAAAAGACCTAGAGTTTTCGTTTACCTTCCTTTATTTCGCAAACTTGATTTAAATATTTATGTTCGAATTATGTAATTATTTAAACAATAATATTGTATAGAATCTTATCTACAGTACATTAATAATATATAAAATAGTAACTAATATGTTTATTATTAATAAAAATCTACGATGGTCTCCTCCCAAAATGATCATCTGGATCTGCCCCTGGCTGACACCTATTTATTTCATCAGGTACTTAATGGGTGATTGGGTTTCAGATTCTAGAAGAAGATTTTTCTTCATTTCTAATTTAAATTATTATTCCCAATATGCTATTAAGATCCACAACCAGATCTGACCAAAGAGCGATATTATTCACCTTTTGAGTCAAGATTTGATAAGAATCATGGAAATCTTTGAGCACCTCTCCTGATCAGCTTAGCCACTTCTTAACTATATTCTACCATTATTCAGCATGGATGAAGAAATAAGACAACAGAACTAATTAATGGAGAATAGTGCTAATTTGAATGTATCAGTCTATGTCATCTATCTTGGGAAGTCCAAATAATTTTTGTTTCTTTGCTTTGGTGTGTTTATACATTACAATCAATGAACAAAGCAATTTTTTTTTCTTTTCTAAAATGCCATGGTGTTAAACTATGATCTGTTGTTTGAAATTCTGTAGTCAAAGAAATGTAACCAGATATAACAACACAAGAAGACCGTATTTAAAGCACCATAATTGGTCTCTAGTTCACCATAAATTTAATTGTGCTTAACAAATTTTATATCTGAATCACAAAAGTTATAAAGATGTTTGGAAAAAGTTCCTAGGTACAGGTTATGAAATTAACAATATAATTTCTTTTGAAGTTTGATTAAAAACCTTTTTAAACAACTACAGAATGACAGTTAAGAGATTCCTGTTATAAATAGTCTTAAAATTGTGACAATAAGGTATTTTGCCCAACTCACAGGCTCCACTCATGAGAAAAGCTTCAATAAGAAAGTAACAATCGCACAGAAAAAAGGGAACAAAAACAAAAATGATGATCAGTAGTTCAGGATTCTCCATACTCTGAAGGGCACTATAAACAATTCTATGTAGATCAGAACGAACAATACCCTTTTAATGAATATATTTACAAAATTTAGTTTTAGCTTGTGAAAAATAACTGGGAAAATATTTGTTTAATGCCTAAGTACAGTTCCATATTCCTGATTCACCTGATTCTGAAATTTGGAACTGAATTCTTTCATTATTTTCTAGTTATTACTAATTGTACAGCTGTCTTACATTTACCTAGGCATAGCTAATTTTGACTTTTTTTTTTTTTTTCGTGTGTATATACGTGAATATGTAATATAAAGAACCCTGAGACATTTTCAATATTTTCTAAAAAATGACTTCAATTTTTTTTTCGTTAAATTCCTTGTGAGAATAGAGTGAAATATATTTTTTAAAGATGGCATAGGGAGTCAATCCACGTCCTTCATGTATTACACCTACACCAACTACATATACACTTTAGTGCTTCCGTAATCTCAGTCTGAGGTGTGCAGTCTGTGGATGTAATTGAAGATTTGTATCTCTATACCCAGAATAATGTTATAAGGGAAGGATAGTGTATTTATCTGTTCTTTCTCTATGATACAAGCACAGAGATGGGGACAAGGGATACCATCAGTAAATGTGGATAGGTACAGAAAAGAAATACACCTATGCGATGGTGGGGGAGTGTGAAGGTGCTCTTCAGCTCTTCTCTGGGAAATAGGAATGTTTTCAGTACGATAGAAACTGTGAGTGACATTTATAGGTCATTTAGCTCAGACAAAAGTGTGTGCTCGACGATCATTTACGTGCCGATAAATTGCAGCTGGGAAGAGGGTGGGGTGGGGGTGCAAATTCAAACAGCTAGTCCAGACCGAAGAAAATAGGAAACTCATACGAGAACGTGTGTACCATTCTGTAGCACCACTAATTTGTTTTATTTTTCCGCAACGAGGAAACATTTGCAATATGAACGTATTCAAGTACGTAAGTAATCAAATTCGCGCTACTTTTTTAATTTTTGATATTCACTTTCGATGTTGGTATCGAACGATAATCGAAAGGTGGTTTCACCTGTCATCTGCTATTACGCTAGCGAGTGGTGCTGCGATTTGTGTGGTTCGTATGTTTTAATATGCGCATAGTTTATCGAAATTCATTTTGGTTACGTTAATTTTAAATACCAAATTTAACTTGTGAGTTCATTATTTATTATTATGAGCCGTTTTCTATCGGCAATGTAGTTAGTCTTTCTTGGGTATTGTAGGGTTAGAGTAACAGACGTAGGAAGTTGTATCATTGAATTGAATGCGTGTGAAATTTATTTTAACGTTGTGCCATAGTTGTTGTATTTGTGATACGTTAATATGAACATGTAGTAAGTAGCCCATCCTCTCTTTTTTTCTTTTTTTAAACAAATAGCGATCGAGAGATCGTATTTAACAACACCAATGTGGCCGAGGAGACTAACCCAAATTTTACTGTTATGACTGAAACTAATATAAGTAATCTGTTTAATTTTTAATGCGTGGTAAATTAAGTTCTTTTATTTTGTTCATTTCAAACTGCATTTAGATAATATTGGTTCAATGATAAAATATTGAAAGCATGCAATTTTTACAAGAACATGTACTGTAGGTGAAGAATTGAAATGAGGGTCCTGAATCTCAAAGATGAAAGGTTGCCAAGTAATTTGACATTTCTGTAAGCTGCATTGTTCATGGTAACTAGACAACAGTCTTGTTATTAAATATTGTCTTTTGTTATTCTTGGACAGTTATAGTCCTAACCATTGTCTTGTATTTGACAAGACATATTTTTAATCTGTGTATGAAACGTGTTATATCACCTTTCGCACAGAACCATTTATGTTTACTACACAGTAAAATTGGTGAGTGATTTGTGCTGTAAACACCAGTATAGGTTGTTAAATTTTGAAATTATTCAACCGTAGCATGCCTACTTACCAATTTGAGAAATTCAGATACTCCCCACAAGGCTGCTGGATCACTTGAACTTCCCTTGTATCCATGAATCAGTATTTTCACTGGAGAGTGAATACTAAAATTTGAAGACTTGAGAGAAAACATATTGTCACCATATTTAATTGTTTGTGGTGGACCTGTGTTTTCACGTTTATATAGTAAGAACTTAGTATCAATTTCATGAGGTGCTTGGGGAACTTTCATTAGTGGTGAGTGTTTTCTTGATGCTTGAAAGCAACCAACTGCCTCTGCATAAAACATGATTAGAATAATATATGTGGTTCCTAATCTTTTATTCAAAGTTTAGAAAGCGTAGTTAAATAGTAAAAGTAATTGAGGTCTTACCATAGCATATTTCTCTTTGATTTGTTGGTACTTTGGTATGAGTTCGGGCTTGTCGCAAAGCTGAAAACCTTTCTCTAAGAATATTAGATCCTTTCCTGAGTTGTTGAAGTGGCTGTAACCTCTGACCTGAAGTAAAATTGACATTATTTTTTAATGCCCTCGTTTTATAGAGGACTATGTAGTACTCACCATTTGTTTGAGCCACACTGCAGTTTATCTCCCAACCCATAATAAAACATACTGAAAACAGCCAAAGATTCATTGTATGGATGGGTCGTCAACAAAGCAGTATATGAAATTAAAGACTGGTGCTGGACTGAACATGAAGGAAGGAAGCAAGCTACCAAGCAGCCCACACGCTTCCTGAACGAGGACACTTTCACTTTCAATTTCACCGCGGGAATACGCAATAGTATCGTCGTTCTCTGCTTTGCCGCAGGCTTCGACAGCACCTCACACGCAGTTCCGCATTTGACGGGAACTTTCGTGCAAATAATGCGTGGCTTGACATTTTGATTTTATGAGCCCGTATGTCTGGAGAGAGAAATAGATTCGTGTAGTTGTCTTAAGTTGTAGTACTTTAGGCTTCCTTTTCATATCCTATAAATCTAATGAGAAAAATTTGATCTTTTCCAAACTATGAAATAATTTGAGGAGATGGTACAACGAAGGATAGCAATAAGTGGTGGTGGTGGCGGCGGCTGCTGGTAACAAATTTGATTGAATAAAACATTTGATTGAATATATTGTTAGAGTTTAGTATTATGTGGATAGGATGATACACGGCGACTCTGTGGGAAAGAGACCAAAAATCAGATATCTGTGTGCCCTTCAAACAGGGTCTTACCTTTACCAAAAATGGGCATAGAAATAATAATTTGTGAAAATTGTGTCGGTCAACTACACCAAACCCATCACTCAAATAGTTTCACTGTGTTAACAGTAAGAGGTGCAGATATGTTAAAGAATCAATTACTTTTTTGCGCGTTTTCTTTGTAATAAAGTGGGAGTTAATCCCTAGTGAAATAAATATGTAAATCATGTTTTCCGTGTAGGCAGCAATGCAGCGGCAGCCTGTTTCCGATGTCTTAGCCACGAAAGGAAGGGGAAGAGGGCCATGGAAGAAGGAAGGATCTCAAGAATTCAACGAATTGAGAAGACCGCGTACGCTTCCTCCTGTTGGAGGTACGCAATTTGTTAGTGCATAGTGTTTGAAATTAGGTTTCTAACAAGACTTACCAACAAGGAGTGATATTACAACATTGTTGGTACTTGAATTACCCATTTCTCTGAAATATGCGTTGACGGCTTGTAGACGAAGTAAGGCGAGTGATACCATAATCGACATTCATATTCAGGTAGTCGAAAAGAAGGCAATATTTTGTTTGGGTAGTATTTGTCGTATTGTTAGCAACTGGTAAATTTTCCTTTACTCATAATAATATTGTACCCCAAAAATTTTCCAATCTTCCATTGAAAATTCTAAAGTTAATAATTTATAGAGCTTTTGACAATTCCAGTGAATTGAGTTCCTTTACATTTGTATGGTTGATACTGTGTTAGTTATTTTAATTATATTTTCCTTTATATATTAACAATTAGGAATTACCCATGTTTTAAGAATATTTTTAGTAGAATTCACTTGTATTTGAATTTTGTTTGGGATCTGGATACAGTTTCTTGTGAACAAATTTGGAATGAAATATGTTTGATCAAAGCATTGAAATTTCTTTATTTAAAAAGTAAATCTTAAATGTCTCATACTACGTCAAAAGGATGAATTCATTTCATTATCCTTTTACATTGTTTGGTATTTTAGGAGATGAAATGGTCGATAGAAGAATGGAGAAGCTTTGATAAGTGAATGTAATATAATGGCCTTGTATGAAAAATATTTGTAGCAAGGAAATTTCCAATTTTTTTGACGGTTTAATGACATAAACATTAAATTAATGCATTACAACATTAAATGAATCCATTACAAATTACTTACTTTAAATAATGAAACAATATTCATGACATTTTGATATATCAGCAGTGAACCTTTGTGTATTTTGAATGTGTTCAACAGGAATTCAGTTTGAGTCAAACTTTGTGATCGTATCCTGCTCCAGAAAAAAAGAAGAAATGTGAAGAAAAATTCCGTTTTTGGCTTAGCATGCTACAACTGGAAAGGACTAATTTTAAGGATTTTTTTCTTCGAAATCTCACAAATAATTATATACATTTAATACAAATCAGTTATATTTTAATGTTTTCAATGATAATAATTTTTTGTTTTCCTTATTCAAATATGCCCAAATGTCATTCGCCCATATTTTCGTAAACATGCTTTTGCACACGCCGTAATGGACATACACGCACTTTACATGCACATGCTCATAAGCATACATTCACATGGATACATACTCTGGCAGGGTGACAGAACATGATTTTCTTAAATACAGAATTAAAAAAATGATCATGGATTATAAATGTTTAGGTGTACAGGCGAAGCATGGACCATAGGTCCCATTTTGAACGGGACTGTTCCACTTTTATGTAGCTCATCCCGTTGTCCGCAAGCATAGCTTTGGGGGCGCCGAAATGTCTCGTTTTCAGAACTACTCTGTAATCATTTTTCTTCGAAGGTCGCGAAAAATAATACATCCGACCGTTGCTGAATATTATTTATTAAGCTGAAAAATGGCAGAAAGTATTACTTGGGAGGTTGCGAGGGAAAACCGTTGTTTGGAATTGTTCGACCCCTTTTGAATACATTTTGTCTACTTGTACTAATGAATCTGTAGAAGGAATCTTTTCTCTTATGAAAGCATTATGTCTGACTTGGAGAACAGTTGTCGTTTTTATAGCTGCTGCTAAACACTGCAGATATACCAAAATGTCATCAATATTGTACTTTCATTCTTTTAATTAATTTGTATTGGGATTAATTTAATGCTTAGATTTTGTACTTAAAAAACAGTTGATAATTATGAAGGCAAATTTTAAAAAAATTATGTCAAAAATTTCATTCTTATTAGAAGTCCTCATCTAATAGGGCCTACAGCCAGTTGGATCTTTTTAAAAATACAAGATGACATAAATTATTTATTTTTTACTCCTTTTCTTTTCTTTTTTATAAATGAAAAGTAGAAAAAATTCATCAGTTTTCTTTAGTATATATAATTAGATTAGTATTAGAAGACATTCAGGTTGAAGCAAAAATAGTGTGTATTTATTTATTTGTGCATACATAGCCAGATAAGTCCAATAAAGGGTTATTTGTATATGTACACAAATGTAAGATTTATTAAAATTCTCATTTTATTTACTATGAAATTCATCATAAATCTATCAGTCTACATGGCATTATAAAATGGTGTACATACGTGTGAGGTGTAATGAAATGAAAATGACTAAATGAATGTAAATTAGGGCAATGTTTCTCAATACTTTCAAAAATAAAGTTATGGTGGTTGTCTTTTACTTGCAAGGAAGAAGTATTAGATTTTAGTGTTACATTGGTGAAACAGATATGCGTTGACTGTACCTCATAGTGGATAAATTTGTCTGTTATTCACATTCAGTTAACTCAAGGAACCTCCTTTGATACTTTACCAAGGCCCTTTCTTTCTGGAGACCAAATTGTAGTTGTCCTCTAGCTTAGAGTGTACTCGCACATAAATAGCATGTAGAAAACTTTCTAATGACATACCCTGATTGGTTTACATTGCATAAGAAATTGTAATTTCAATAGTATAAAAAGCTCATGCATCAAGAATTATTAATAAATTTTAAATAAATGTGTGATATTGAATAAATAATATACAAATATATAGGTAAATTGGTATGACTTTTTATTTGAAACATGAAATGGTACTCGTTATTAACTGAATCCCTTCTGCTCGCCTGGTACTCACATAAACAGATGTTTGTGCTCACATACATACTTATTGTTGCACCTTACAAGTATCCCCAAGGAAGTAGAAACATGGGTGAAGAGTAAACTTTGGCAGAAAAATTGTATCACTTCAGAGTTATTTTTGAGATGTTGGAATGTTTTAGCACATGCTATTCAGTATAATTAATTTGAAGATATAATTTCATGCAAAAAAGAAAGACTGTATTGTGCTGCAGTTCCATTAGTGTGTTTTCCTCATTAGACTTTTGTGAATGTTTAGTTGATTGTGATTTATTTGTGTAGGAAATAAATCTGGAACAGAACAAGCAATGATGCCTCCCCCAGATCCTGGAGCAAAAGGTGATTCTGTTGTACTTCCCAGAGCATCGAGATTATCTGCAGACGCTAAGGAATTTGTTCCTAAATGTTACAATGCAGAGCAGTTTGAAGAGGTGAGAATAATTTTCATTAAAGTAATGTAGAATAAATCCACAAATGTAAGTCATTCTTTTCAGTACAGTGTCAACACTTGTTTTTAAAAATCAGAAAGGGATTGAATGTACTTATTGTGGAGAGAATGTGACTTAATTAAGGAGGAATGTAAATTAAGAAACACTTATATGACCATTAATTTTTCTGGGATCCTGAAAATTATATTGTTCACGAAATTGGCAAGAGAAATCCAAACATCAATATTCTATTTTAATCATTTGAATTATTGGGTACAGTTGAACCCTGCAAATCCGAAATTTCGGATAATCTGAACAAAATTCGGGATGGAGGAAAAAATAAACAAAATAAATAAAATGCTTATTTGTAGTGTAAAGAAAGGATTTTATGATTACTGTAGAACTGAACAACTAATTATTGAAACACAAGTTGTCCAAATGAAACTTTTATGTTACTAGTAACTACGGTACACCAGGCATTGTACTGTACGGCGTATCACCTGATTTGTATTAACTCAATTTATGAACAAAAAAGCATGAACACAGTGTAAGTCAACCCAATTTATTCTGAATTCTGTATGTAGAATACCCGTTAACAGCAGTGGCACAAATTGCTTCAACTCTTCTAAATGTGGAGCAACCACTACCGCAGGTGATCAGTTGCAGTACATACTGTACTCAGTTGTTCGCAACATTGTCGCTTCTCAATGTGGCTACGCTACATTGCCATTTTCTCATCCTGCGCACATTGTGTCGGGTATTCCTATGATGTATTTATATAAGTATGGTAATTTAAATAAGAAAATAATTCTTTAAAAATTGCCTTTTCACACAAAAACTACTAAACTACTAATTTTTGAAAAATTGAACCTTACTTTACTTTTTGAAGATGTTTTTGGTAAACCGATTTCATTAAGGGAAAAAAATTATATTTTCAATATTGTAGTTGTAGGAAGGTGTGGAAAAAATTCTGAACTTTCTCAGTTCTCAAAAATTCTGAGAGTTCACGGAAAATGCAAACTAAGGCATTTCTTTAAGTGACCTTTACTCTAACAGAGGAAAATTTGGTGCAATTTTTTTAGGAAGGCTTCTTGAGAAAAATCCAAAAATAACAAATATGTTTCAAATTAAAAGGACTGCATAGAATAATATATGGAGTATGTATGTTGGCATAACACTATTAGGACAGTATTTATTGTTCTTATAAATGTTGTTTACTAGAAAACTCTTTTATAGTTTTGATCACTTCTTGGATATTAGAAGACTATTTTCACTTGTCTTTGAATCTTTATTATAATACAGCTAGTGATAAACCATGTACTTTTGTTTATGCAATCTTCTTGTAGTTCAGGTGTTGTTTTAATGTTCTTTGAAGTATTGTTTTAATTTATCTAATAATGTAATTTATTTTGTCTTGTAGGCAGGTGGTGGTGGTGATGCACATGCTGATACCTACCCAATACCAGAGCAATTAACAGAGAACTTCTTATCTGATGTCATCCATGACTTGACATTAAATCCAGGTCACTATAATAGTTCTGTTTCAATTTTGACAGAGCTTTTACTGAGAGATTTAGGAAACAATGATTTGTACAATCGTGTTATTAACATCATTGTTGAGAAGGTAAAATTATCAATAACACATGCTTTAAAAAATGTATCATTGCAGTTCATTTTATTATATTTTGTTCTGAACAGACAAAAATAAAATTTCTCCTCTTTTCACAGTCCATTATACTTCCAAATTTTCGGTACAATGGTGCCAGACTTTTGTGTCATTTTCGAAGTGAATTACCAAAAAATGTACAGAATGACTTCCGAAATCTTCTCCTAAGAAGGTACTTTTGCAAACATATTATTAAAATTGCTAGAATAAAGTGTTTATTTTAACTTTGCATCTGCCTTGCAGGAAAGAAATAATATTTTAAATTTAAGTTGTTAATAGTTTGAATTATAATATTTTGACTATAAAGTGGCATGTGTAATTTGATCGCAAAGATGTGATTTTTCAGATGCCAAGAGGAGAACGCAGCGCTCATGAATAATCCCAGTGGTTTAAAGACACAAGGATTTGCTATGTTTCTAGCTGAATTATTTATTCAAATGAATGTCAAAGTTGGATGTAATGAACGCCTCACAATTTTAGGTGCTGCGTTATTTGAAGTGATGAAAAATCTGCTTTCTTGTGAATCTTGTGAGAATATTAAATGTGTCTGTCAAGTGTTAAAAGTAAGTATTTAAATATAAGAATAAAAATAGTAGTTTGTTGCTGGAGAGTCAGGACCATATTCATGGTCAACACATGCAGAGGTGTGCAAATTGTTAGACTAAAGATTTTTTTCGTTAAATTCAAGTTTAACTGGTCGTAGAACTTTTAAATAAAAGACAGCACTGGTATTGTTTTAAAAACAATACATAGTGACATCTACTACATGTTTGTTTGTGTTTCATGTACATTTGATGTATAATTTATTTTCTTGATGTGGATGTGTCTCGGTTACCAGCATTCTGATAGCTTAAGATTTAATGAGTTTTATGAAGTTTGTGCTGTCTCTGTGCTCGTTATATGATTTGAATTAGTGGTCTAAGGTGTTTTCTTGACTGGTGTTTGTAAAGTCTGATATTACTTTCTGTAAATTAATTTCCTGATATTTTTGTACCTTATAAAAAAAGTAAAGGGAAGAAATTGGATTTATCTGCTCAAAAAATTTTCACTAAAGCATTGATCGCTGAGGGATGCTGCACACAGGTGGAATTAGCCACAAGACTGCGTATTTCCCAGAAATCTGTTAACGGAATTGAAATATACTTTGCCAATAATAAAGAATGCAGACCGGGCAGTCACCGTAAATGTGGTGGAAAGCAGATAATGACTCATAGAAACATATCTTAAAGCAAGCAAATGGCTTTAAAACATCGTAACGAAACCAACAATGAGTTAAGACATGAAATGGTAGAAGAAGGCGTTTCTTCTTCAGGAATAAGGACCCTTTGTAAAGTTGAATTAAAAGTACAGAAGCCACACAGGAAAGCAAAACTCACTTCTCTAATGACAAAGAGAAGAGAAGATGGGTGAAGAATCTGAAAAACATTCTCATAAGACTGGAGCAATGTAAGAATACTTCTCTAATTATATATTAAAGATTTATTGTTAAATTTTTGTGTTATGTTCCTTTACATTTTGAAATGAGAAAACAATGATATTCTTCTAGCTTTTAGCATCATTTCTAGAGGGTTTTATTCATCATTCCATAAGACTAGTACACATACTAGTAAAATTCTTTGCAGGTATGCTCTTACGAATCAACATTTTAAGTTCTACCTGAAACAAGACAGTGCATTCAAGGAAGGTCTGATGAGGAATTTCACACTCAATGTGTGACATAAACAGTGAAGGATTCTGTGAATGTTATGATTTGGGGTTGAATGTTTGTGCATGATGTTTGTCGATTATATATAGTTAATGGTACCATGAATCAAGAGCAGTATATAAACCTCATTAAAAATAATTTGATGCCACAATTAAGAGACTGGTTTGGAGAAACACTGTGTGTGTTTATGCCTGATCACATGTCATCTGGGGAAGAAAATGGTCAGATATTTAGGGGACATTGAACAATGTGTTACAATGGTCAGCAACAACAATTGAAAATATTTTAGCACTAGTAAAACAAGCTGAATAATTTAAGATAACATGTAAATGTCTGGTGAAAAAATTGTAGAACATATGGCAAAACAAAACGGAAACAAAAAGCAGTGTATGGTACTGATAGCAAAGATGCCAGAGGGGATCAGCACACTTGTAAATAAAAAAGGAAGGTTTACTAATATATTAAAATTAATTCCTAAATAATAGAAACACTTGAGTGTGAAAATAAATTCATATATTCAAACTACATCTTTATTCTAATAATTTGTACACTTGTGAATGGTAATGAAATATTTAAGCTATAAGAAGTTACTTTTGATAAGGAAATGCTTATGCACATTTGGTATTCATAGACAAAGCTTTACAGCTGTTCAATGCTAGCAGTTTCTCATGTGCACATCAGGACACAAGGGGAAGTAGTCTTCCCTAAGGTGAAGGTAGCGGACCCAGAATGGGGACCTTACAGATGACCTATGCCACTCAGTTTCTCTGCGAAAACAAGGCCATGTCCTGTGCAGTGATGCATGATTGTTCCCTCCAGTTTCAAGCTTGGCGTTCCTCGATATTCCATGGGACAAAGCACATTGAGTTGTATGTAGGCAACAACTGCTAGATCAGTTTCATTAGTTGTTTGCGCCATCCTGCTGCCGAAAACATCTCTATGTTATTAGGCAAGTAAAAGGGCCTCAGGAAACTAGGATGCAAGAGGTATTGAAGGGTGTGAAGACTGCATTACGATACTTAGACACTGAAGACAATGTAGAATCAAGTATGGAGAGAACACAAACTCTGGAGAAAGATCTAGAGTAATTACTAATGAAAAATGTATGAAGGAAACAATTGAAAATAATTGATTTTTTTAAGGACAAATAAAGATACTGAAATAATTGTTTGTGCTGTTAATGGATTTTGCTGTATCTCTATATTAATAAAATCAATCATAGAGAAATGCTTCAACAGCTTCAAGCATGACTGGAAGCCAAGAATTTCTTTCAATCAAAAAGAAGAAATTTTCTAACATGCCCCATTGATACCAAGGCTTTTGGAATCAATCCATGCTTGCAGACTATTGTTGAAGGCTTTGCTGAGATGACCAAAACATTCACAAAAGGAAATCAACAGTAGTGCATTTTTAGTTCACAAATCTTTTATTCAGCTAGTGACTTTATCTTTACTATTCAATGTATTTAGTATTTACATGTGAGATCTGTTAATTGTCTATAAATAAACGTTAATTAACATAAATAAACGTTAATTGTCTATAAATAAGCAGAAGTTAGTGTTTGTAGCCCTAGTGTATTTCCGAAAGTGCGTTTTGTTTCAACAATGGTAAGTGATAGGCAAAAACCTCAAACCAGATTTGTATTTAAATCAAAATACTGATGCAGAAACAGTTGTTTTCATCTCTTCTTCAGCGGGGGTTCTACAGCTGTCGCCGCTTCCCGCACCTCCGACGCCACAGGTCTCGGTCTCGCCATGCTTCTTCCTCCTCTTCAATATTCCTTGCACGCATGGCTTCTTGTACTCCTGCATACCATGATGTTCTAGGTCTTCCTCTTCTTTTCTTTCCTGTAGGTTGATATAGCATAATTTTCTTCGGCCATCTATCTTCTCCCATTCTTAATACATGCCCGAGCTTGGATTCTGTCACCTTTCTTTATTTCTTCATTGCTTACATGTTCTCGACGTGAGATTCTCAAAGATCTTCTGAGATGGTCCATTTCTATTGCTTTCAATTTTTCTTTGTTCTTTTGAGTTAATTCCCAACTTTCACTTCCATATGTTGTTATAGGTTCTATAATGGACTTGTACATCATCAATTTAACTTTCCATCCTATTTTTGGGGACCAAAGTATCACGTTTTTTTTTTTTTTTTCTCCACAGCTCAAGTATTCTGATTTTTCAAAATTTATTTTTAAATCCCATTTTGTATATTCTTCAAATAATTTTCTAGTCATAAAGGAAATATCTTCATCTCCAGCTATGAGCACCTGATCATCAGCAAACAAAAGTGTATATATACATTTTTTTTCTATCTCAATACCCATACCTGCACATTTCCTGCACCACAACTTCAGTGCTTTCTGAATATAAATCTTAAATAATGTTGAGAAAGGCAGCAACCTTGTCTCAAACCTTCGTAATTCTGAAAGGTTCCATTGTGATCTCTTTCCCCACTTTAATCAAACATTCCGATGATTTATATATATTAAATATACTTCTCACGTATATTTTGTTAATTGTGCTTTGATACAATACTTCAAATAATTTCTTATGTGGGACCGTGTCATATGCTTTTTCTAGATCAATAAACGCTAAGTGGCTATTCATATTTTTTTCCAATCTCTTTCCAACCATCTGTCTTAAAGAAAAAATGTTGTCATTGCATGACCTCCCTTTACAGAAGCCGCTTTGTTCTTCCATATCAATTATAGTCTCCTCTATTCTTGATTTCAGAATTCGACCATACAACCTACCAATAGAGCATATAACACTTATTCCACGATAGTTGCCACATAGTTTCTTACTCCCTTTCTTATGAATAGGACTGAGATATGCTATGTTCCATTCATATGGAACTTCTTCACCGCTGAGCATACATTTATTGAACAGTTTGCTCAGCCACTCCCACAGAACAGTTGGCCCATATTTCACCAATTCTATCGGTATGTTTCCAGGTCCTGGAGATTTTCCATTTTCATATCTATAACGGCTCTTCAGTACTTCTTCGACGTTATTGGTTTGGTATGTCCTATATCGACCTCTCCTTGAAACTCATAATCTGTTCCTTGATATTCGATTCTGTCTTCCATTAGGAGAAATTTAAAGTGTCTTTCCCATTCATTAAAATTGATAATAGGGAGGTTGGCTCCTTCTTTAGCTTCCTTCCTCAAGTTTTTTTTATGGTTTTCCATGCTTCAGTGATTTTTGTGCCACCAAAACATCTATCTATCTTTTCACATTTCCTCTCCACATTTCATTTTCCTTTGTAGATATCTCTCTTAACTTCTCTATTCATTTTAGCATACAATTTTCTGTCTTCTTGATTTCTCGTCCTTAACCAATTATTATACAGAATTTTCTTGAGTTGGATCTTATCTGCAATGCTTTGCGTCCACCATTGTGGGGCCATCTCTTGTCTCTTATCTTGTTGGCCTAGAGCCTCATAAGCTGCTTGTTGAATGCAATATTTTATAGCTTGATAGACGCATTCTGAATTCCCTTCCTCCACAAATTGTAGTTTATTTGCCAATCTCAATTTGTATAGGAACTGTACTGCTTCCTGCTCTAAGCTATTTAAATTATATTTTGTTGTATTCAGCGTAATTGTAGATGCTTCATGCTCCGGCATTGTAGTTTGCCTCCTTGGTTGGATTACGGCCTTTGCACCCAACAAAAAGTGGTCCGAGCCACATTCCGGGCCTCTATATACTCTTACGTCATTTATTCTTACGCTGGAATTTCTGTTCTGTATTATGTAGTCTATTATTGTTCTAATTTTCCTTGAAGCACTTTCCCATGTATATTTATGAATCCAGGAAAGAAACCATTTAGAATTTTCAATGACAATGTTTCGCACATGCTGATCAATCTTTCACCATTGTCATTCAACGTGGTCTCACCATATCTACCTACAATTTCACTATTTGTTGCCATACCAGTTCTTCCATTAAAATCTCCCATTAAGATTATCTCCTTACGTGAACTTATATTTTCAAGCACTCTTGTCAAGTTTTCATAAAAATCTTCTTTGACTTTTCTGTCAGTGTCTTCAGTAGGTGCATAGGTTCCGACAATAACAATTTCCCTTTTTTTTTCAGTGTGTTCAGACTCCAACTTCTAATGCTGTTTCTGTGCTTTTGTGAGTGCAATCGATACACCTCTCTTGGCCCTTTCTTCTTTTTACTCCACTATAAAAGTGAATATAATCCGCAATTATCTCATTTCCCCTTCCTTTCCTTTTTGTTTCACTTAATACGCACATATCAAGTTTTAGGTTTTTAAGTTCTTGAAATACTTCCTTTACCTTTGTACCTATACCCTGTACATTCCAGGTAGCCATTATCATAGTCCTTTTCCGTAGCAATATTCGTCTTCTAGATCCGTTCCGAGGCCTCTGATCGGGGTTTCTTTTTTGTTTTCATCTCTTGTGATTAAATTTAGTTTAAAATTGTCGACTTGGAATATGTGTCTTTCCTTTGCATGTTACTGACTAATGTTCTTTCTGTAGTAGGGATTCCACAGGATGGTGCCTAATTCAATAATAATAATAATAATAATAATAATAATATTTTATTGCTTATAGACTTACAAATAGTATTGAGCAAAGTCTGTCTAGAAATTATTTAAAATTAGAGTAAGTTAATTTCTTTTTTTACTACATACACTTACTGTAATAAATTAACAAATGTATATTATCTTGATAAATTATATGTTAAAATATATTTATATATTTTATATATAAAATAGATTAATATAAAAATTAAATTAAGTTATAATGGGATAATTACATAAAAAAATTAAAAATTAATATAATTTACATTTTAATTAAACAAAAAAAATTATAATTAGTGTAATTAACATTTCTTACAGTAATAGTTTAATAAACTTACAATAACTTGATTATATTAGCTGTTAATAATTACAAGTGCTTACAATATCCTGACATAATTACATTATTTACTAAATTACTAAGTATAGTACATTGTTTTATTGTAACTGAAGATTGGTACAGTGTGGTCACTCGTGTAGCGGTGCATGGTTTGTAATTACAGAAAAGTTAAAGCAGTTCAGATATCTTACATGGACACACACTAATAAGATGGTGTTTAAGCAATGTTTTGAAGTATTTATCATTAGCTAATTTAATGGTGACTGGGAGTTTATTAAAAAGCTGAGCTGTAATGCAGAAAGGATCTTTATTAGTTGAAGACTTGCTAGTGAATATCCTGTGATAGTCCCTATGTCCTCTAGTATGATAGTTATGTACATCTTTATTCCTCACAAAATATTGATTCTTATTATTTCTCAATAGTAGTATTACTTTGTTAGAGTAGAGTGCTATAACAGTCAGTAATTCATATTTAATAAAGAAATCTTTAAAGGACTGTTCTCTGTTTGAAAATGATTCTGATACATTTCTTTTGTAGGACCATTAATCTATCCATATTTTTTTGTGTTGTACCTCAACTTTTTTTTTTTTTTTGATTTTAACAAACAACTTTTAATTGATTTTATTGATTCTGACATATTAGTTTCTAGATGACAAAGATTTTGCTCACTGCTTATAAGTGTTGTTTCATCTGCATAAGAAATTACAGAGAAATCGGAACAGCTTGGAATATCATTAACATATATTAGAAACAACAAAGGTCCAAGTACAGATCCTTGCAGAACACATGTGGTAATTGCATCAAAATTTGATTTAACTTTGGATAAGAAATTTTCAGATAGCCAGATTGCCAGAAGATCTATGTAATTTGCTTACACTCTGTGAGGTATGATCTAATGAGGTCATTAAATCCTCCCCTTATTCCATAATAACAATAATCAACAGTTTTTCATGAGATACTCTATCAAATGCCTTTGAAAGATCAATGAATGTACCTGGTGTTTTCTTATTTGATTCCAAGTTTCCTATGATTTCATGAATAAATTCCACAACAGCAGTGGTGGAGAAGCCCTTTTTTGAAGCCATGTTGTGATTTATTAAAGATATTATTAGATTCAAGAAAACAATTATGTCTTGCTAATATAACTTTTTCATAGAGTTTGCCAAATACTGAAGTTATAGGTTGATAATTCCTAACATCTTGTAATCAAGTACTTCAGTCCATTCCTCTTTTAGGAGACATTCATTTAGCAAATGTAGTTTAGTATCCCTTGTGTCATGGATGAATTTCAGGTAGTACAAGACTAATGGGGCAATTCATTATTTCAATGATTTGTGTGGTGTGATCAGATACATGAAAATCAATATTATGAAAAGAGTATTTATTCATTTGAATGTATGTAATGATGTGGTCTACTGTAGAGCTGGAATGGGTTGTAACACATGTTGCCCCTAACTCCACATCATATAGTTCATTGTGTTCGATATTAATGTTCAGATCTCCCAAAATAATTAACTTACAATTGTGATTTTTTGAGAGTTTAGTTAAAAGTTCTTCAAACCTGAGTAGAAAGTCATTAACACTAGAATTTGGGGATCTATAAATGCTTATTATTTGTATGTTTCCTTTCATTGTATTTACATCTATACCTGCTACTTCAAAAGTAATTTCAGTACTTATGTCTCTAATCCAGTCTATTGATTTGCAAATTAAGTTATTCTCCGCTATTATTGCAACACCGCCACTTTTATTGAGTTCTCTACAGAAACATTCGTGAAGTTTAAAATTGGAGAAGTTAATTGTATTAATTACATTATACTTAAGACCATGTTCAGTTGCAAAATGACTGGGACTGGTAGCTCGGTGCATCAACTGATGTCACGTAGTGCCTCTGACCAGGAGGTCCTAGGTTCGAGTCCTGACGGCAGCAGGATTTTCGACACTAGCTTTTCAGCTAGGTCGAATTCAGTCGCTGTCTGGAGGAGAATTCTGGCGGCTGGCTGCGCTGATCGGTAGTTTTCCGTGGTTTCTCCGATCAACACCAGGCGAATGCCGGAGCAGTACCCTAACAAACGGGCCATGGACCGCGCACGATTTGTCCTTCCTCTTCCTTGTCCTATCCCCTCCCCTTACACACACACTTACACTGACATGCACTACACTAACACATATTCCGGGAGACCGGTCAGGAGCTTAGAACTTGTCCCGGCTGGGGCGGTGCCCTGCTGGTGGGCGAGTTCTGGTTAGGGGGAAACCCCACTAGCCGGCGGTAGGTCGGCGCAGGATCTCGCCATCCAGCGGGGGAAGATCACCGCCAGCTTCCGTGAAAAAACACGCACTACACTAAAGGGACTAATGACCAAAGCAGTTGACGCGCCCGGAAACACAAAAAATCAATCATCAATCAATCTTTGCGAAATGATCAAGATTACCTTATTAGCTTTCTTGATAATACAAGATAAATAGGTTTTTGAGAGTTTGTGACAAAAATTCCTAGGTCTTACATAACTGCTGATGGCATCAGCACACTCATACCAATGTGATAAAGTAGCTTAGGATTATTTTTCCTAATATACATGATGGAGCATTGTTTAAGAGGATCTGTCACTGTGTAGTTTGATGTCGAATGCCATCAATCTCTTCTTTTTCTTCTTCGTATTCTTCCTCTTCTTTTTCTTCTTTTTTTTTCATGACTTTAAAGTTTGTAACTAGAAGGCATTTAATAAAACTTATAGCAATAATTGGTACAAGCAGGTAGAAAGAAACAAAAGACTTACTTAGGTTTTGGAATGAAGGTCTACAAGTTAAGCTGTTCTCGAGCACTGCTTTTGTCTATTAGCTCATCCTGCAATAGGCTGTTCTTCTTGGAAGGTTTATGAAATACTGTAAATTGTGCAGAAACTGAAATTTTATTAAATACATAAAATAAACATTTTTGTGAATGTTGTCTGCAGTGTATGGTTATGATTTAGATTTCTATGTAAATGATCTTGGCTGTTTGGGTGACGCTGTGGGGAAGACTGTGTTGCCGACGTTTCGACCATCTTGTCGTGGTCTTCCTCAGGACAGACCAGCCCTGAGGAACACGGACAGCCAAGATCATTTACATGACTGGCCGCGCAGGCCTACAACTTCACTAGAAATGTATTTGTTGGCTTGATCCAAAAGTTGGAAATTTGGTTCCCACCAATGAGAAACTTGAACACTTTTGGCAAGCATGACTTCTAGTGTTACAGAATTAATGTTGTGTTATAGCGTTAATTTTCTCTGATTTAGAATTGAATTTGGAGTTACATGTAATGACTTACTGCAATAACTAGTTATCTTTTTCCAGTTGGCAGGATTGGCACTTGATGAACAAGACACACGCACTATGGATGCAGTTTTTGAAAGACTGATCGAAATTCAAAACTCCTATGAAAAGGAGAATACAGTAAGGCTTATTACATCTGTTATTAAGTTACGGCAGAACGCATGGAGACCACCATCTCTTTTATCATCTGCTATTTCAGCCTGTGGTATGGAAAATGAAGTAAGTATTGACAGTTATAGAATAAAATACTTCAAATAGATTCAAATATTTATTTTTACCATTTGTCAATATTCCTTAAAACTACATAATTTCATTTGTGTCATTTTAAAGCTGTGGGCAAACTGTACCTCTTGATTGGTAAAATGTATGACAAAACTTAACAAAAACTTAACAAGATTTGTTTACACTGTGGTTGCATTAGCAAAATTTTCTAATGTCCTTGGTGTGGCTGTAAGGTCTTGCTCCATTCTCTGCCCAGCTGCCATGTATTGTCACCCAAGGAACATTTTATGACATTTTCTCATCTTTTCGGTTTCTGAATAGTAGAACCGAAATATTACTTCAAGAATATTAAAGAAGAGTAAAACCTCATCATAAATAGAAATTTTCATTGAAAAATTTGAAGCCGTTTTTAAGAAAATGGCAATTAAGCATTACTGTAAATGCGAAATTTGAAGCTCTTCTTCAAGGGAATCTATTGAGTTTTTGAAAAACTTCATTTGAAGTAATTTGGAGTACTTCCACTCACTAATGTAGTAATGTATACAAATCAATGGAAAAGTTCATACACAAAAACTACTAAAATTTTCAAAAAAATATACTTGACATTAATGAAAGAACTATTTATGGGCCACAAATTTCATTCGAAGGAAAAATCTCTTCAATTTTATAGTTGTTGGAAGATGCCAAACAAAATTCAAATTTGCAATTTTCAAAATTTCAGAGTTGACCATGAAAATTGGACCTATGCCACCTTTATTAGTGTATTTTACTCTATTCTTACAAGAAATTTAAAGAAAAAATTTGGAGCTGTTTTTGAGTAAATTTAGAAAATGTCCAGTGGGCTTCATATGAAGTACCACCAAATATTAAATGTTTTTCAAAATCTCAAAGCTTCAATTAGAGCCAGATGGACAGGGGTTTTTTCAATTTGGAAAAGATGGATAGACGCACACATGTTTTAGGTGCTAGAAGTGTTGACGGTCGGTTGGTCGGTCGGTCATTCTTTCATTCGTTCGTTTTGAAAAAAAAAGAAAAAGCACACCTTTTCTGTATCACGTTACCCCAAAACGTGTATTTCCAGTAAAATCTAGCAGGCAATATTCCCACAGCATTACGTAACTTTCTCTATACTATGTATAAACACATATTACTCCGTATATATGCATGTATACGAGAAAGTAACAATTTTTATCTTAACAATTGTATTTTTAGGAAGTCACCGAAAAAGTTTTAATTTTTTAAAATTTTTGAAGTCAGTCATTTCAACGAACATAAGACCTCTCTTAAGTGTTCTATAAGCTATTTACTGTGTAAATTTAATAAAAAAAAAATTGGTGTTTTAAGAAAAAATGGTATAATGAAAACAAAAATTACCAATGATTGACACATGTTTAGATTTAACTAGGGAATTGTAACAGTGTTTTAATTCATTGAATATTGAATTTGTCATCCAAACCCAGAATCTTCATGGAATTGTTGATATATATTAATATTATCATAAAATCACAATTTATTATCAGAATACCCAGATCTTTCAGTTTTGAGACTTCATCAATTACTACATAATTTATTTTACAAACAAAAATGAAATTTCTTTTTGGCCTTAATAACAAAGAGGCAACATACAGTTTTTTATATTTAAATCTAATTTTCTGTTTACCCACATGCATTTACTGATGCATCAGAATCTATTTGTAGATCAATGGTTGGTTTCAATTGTGTACCTTGAGGTACACCCAAAGTAGCATCAATTGGATATGGTTTATATTCATTATAACAAACAATTTGGGTTCAGCCTTCAAGATCATTTTTCATCACGTCCAGTGGGATGCTTTGTAAATTAAAATCAGATAATTTTTTTTTTTTATAAGCAAATGTTTTATAATCTCTGTTGAAAGTTTTTTTAAAAAAAAAAAAAACAGTATAAAAAAACCGCAATTTGCTTATTCATTTCTAAGATTTTTTAAAATCATCAGTGTATACCAATAGATTAGTTAATGTTGATTGACCTTCGGTAAAACTGCTGTTCTTTTATAATTCTCATTTAACTGTGATTTTAGGTAATCTAATATTATGCTTTCGAATAGCGTAGCAACATTGTTCATGATAGTGATCGGTCCATAATTTTAAACATTAGTTCTATCTCCTGTTTTGAAAATTGGAGTAATATACAGTAGAACTCCACTTTTACGTTCTTGCAATTTGTTTTCCTGGCATTTACACATTTCTTGTTGGTCCCATCAGTTTCGTTTATTCTTAATTAGGGGAGATATTTTAATGAAATGTCATTATTTTTCTTTTCATTTTAAGATAACATCTTTTAGTACAGACATTCATTTTATATTATGACAGAATGAAATAACCAATTTTTATAGGAGATTTTTTTGCTTTATTCGTTGATTTCCATTAAGTCATTTTTAAAGCATTTTGCACGAATCTAGTCAATTTTAATATCATTTTAATGGTACTTGCTTCAAATATTTATAAGATGCATAAAATATTTTTCACAGAATTCCTGAGTAGCCCATTCGATTTCTTCGCTCAGAAATTGTAATGTGAACCATTGTGAGTATGTAATCTAAGGTTCCTGTTCCGTCTGTCTGCACCATTGTCAGTTCAGCACATTTCACAATAACTACAGACAGATTTCCTCGTTCAGTCCAAACCCAAAGTTTTCTAGCTGAGTTCACTTAAATGAAAGGAAAGAACCTCGTTCAGTATCATATCCAACAGCTTAAGTGGATCATCTCACCTGGTTTTGATCAAATTTTTTAGGTCATTTTTCTTTGCTTTTAGGGTAGTTTTTAGAACATTATAACAGCATTTTATTGATAATTTTTGGTGATTTTTATGTCATCAAAATCCCCCCTCTATACATAATGTTATAAAAAGCTCACTTTTAGGATAGTATAATTTCTATTTTCCCGCAATTTACAACAGTCTGCTTGCCACAACACTACCTGTAAAGCACTTCGCGTTGCACACAGTGCCTGGGCAGTGCACGGGCCCTGTCCTTGCATTTTCCTGCCACGCTCCTGCTTTAAACACGTCCAAACAGAAAGATGATTGAAATGGTGCGATATTATAAAGAGTTATGAAATGTTATATGAAGACTAGAAGATTTAATTCGGTGAAGATCATTATTGAGCAGCTAGGCCTACACAAATTTTCATTTCATGACATTACAGAGGTATTTAAAAAGGTAGAAAAAATGACAAACGTGCATTAGTAGAAGAATATAAAGTCTGTGTCACATGAACGTACGTTGAGGCAGTCACCTGACGCTGATGATGCCAGATGCGTCGATGCCTGCGCATAATGAATCTCTTATTTATTTTTATTTATTTTACGTCAAAAAAACAGTTAAAAACTGCGTATGACGTGCTATGGGGAAAAGTGAATTGTGTGCACATTTTCAAAATTCTGTGATCCCTACACTAAGTCATATACTACTTAAATTTTGAATTTTGAAAGGGAGAAAAAAAACAAAAACTCCCATGTAGTAAAATCTATTTTCAAGGATAAATAAGCAATAAATTTTGAATTTTGAAAGGGAGAAAAAAACAACAAAAAACTCCCATGTAATAAAATCTATTTTCAAGGATAAATAAGCAATAAATTTTGAATTTTGAAAGGGAGAAAAAACAAAAAAATCCCATGTAATAAAATCTATTTTCAAGGATAAATAAACAATAAATTTTGGCTCTTATTATTTCCTGCCGCGACAACATGGAAACGATAATTTGAATAATTGTATTTCCACTGAATTCTAGAAGACGTGCACAGAAAATGAAGTTACATTTATGTCCAGAAGCAAAACAAGGGGCCATCTCAGCATTTGCTCAATGGATCAGGGAAACTGGACGAAAAACCTGATCGAGATGGGTTTAAACACGTCCAAACAGAAAGATGATTGAAATGGTGCGATATTATAAAGAGTTATGAAATAACGGGCGTGGTAGATTAAACACTGTATCTTATGCGAAACGGCACACGAGTGCTCTTGGCGACGTGTGTTGTTGCCAACATCAGGTGACGTCATTAGGTGATGGGTGTCAACACAACGCAGGCCTAAGACGGCAGTGTCACGATCGTTTGTTTGTTTATTTTATATCATTTTCACAAATTCACACTTTCTCATTCTAAAATATTTTTTCCATCCTTTCCATTTTTTCCAAAATGTATGGAAGTATGGAATTCTCCATAGGTTTTTAATTGTAAATTCATTTTATGAACACTCTTTCTATTATTTCATAAATAAATTTTAAAAAAATTAGTAGTTGGAAATCATTACGAACTGCCGAAAACAAACCTTTTATTGAGTTTGGGGAAATGTAAACTTCACATTTTTTCTTACAGTAGAAATACCATTTCCCTTCCTTCATCCAACAGTGAGTTACATAGTTGCATCGTCAAAGGCTACCAGCAGTAGATAGAAAGAACTTGTAGATGTGTTGTTGCGACATTTAAAATTCACTATGCTTAGGTGTTAATTCGCCATCGATATCCGAAGTCATACATTTTGGTCAGAGTTCTATTTAACCTTGTAATATGTATGTATGTATGTATCTAATACTGCATATCAAAGCATATTATAATACTTGATTTTATATATCTAAATACATTATACTGTGCTCATAGTTTCGAAGAAAAAATAATTTAATAATTTTCCCTAGGGTTCCATAAAAAGTTTAAAACAGGAGTTTTACTTTATGTTACTTCATAACTCATTGCTAGATCACATAAAGAATTAAAATTAGTTCACAAATTTAAATTCAAAGTAAAATATTTTCTGCTGCTTAACCGTTCCTATACAATTAGAGATTATACTGACCATCAAAAAGAAAAATAATATTTATTTTAACAATAATATACAATTCGTTAATTGACATTTGTATTATATAATTTTAAAAAATACTTAATATAACTGTAACAAGTAGTGCACTTCAGCTTCTTGGTCAATAATCCTATCTTTATCAGGTTTTTGTCCAGTTTCCCTAAGTGAATGCTGATATTGCCCCTTGTTATGCTCTGGACACAAAAGTAGCTTCACTATGTGCACTTGTAGTTTAGCTCTCCTTTTGTCAGTTGTGCTAGGAGTAGCGCTGGGGGTATGGGTATTATTTTCCTATAACTACAACTCAGTTCTGTAGTTTGTTTACCAAAGCAAACCATTTTCTATAACTTGAGAGTGAAAATGTCAATTTTCAAATGTTGCGCTCCTATTTTTGTTTGTACTTTTATTCTCGATTTAACTATTTAGGTAGAAAAGAAATTCCAGAACTCAAGAAAACGTGCTCAGATTGTACTTCTCCCCCATACATCTTGTACAGTTTTTACTGTTCATTGACAAAATAAATCAATTCAAAAAATCAAAATGTGTAGTCCTCGTACATTCTGGTAATAGACGCACAGCTGATAATTTTTGACAACATCTTTCAAATGTTTTGGATTTTTTATATTTATAATTTTTGGAACTCCTCAAATATATTTAATGTTTGCAGCTGATATTTTCTGGTTTAAGTTGTTTAAAATGTTTAAACTGCATTTTAGTATAGTCTGCTTGATAATTAATATTTTTGTATACCAGCATTATAAATGACCTTTTCTGTTCATAAAAGGGTATTTTACAGCACAAATGATGACTTACTAGATTTTGTGGCAGGAATGATTGCTTCATCCCCCATTCAGCCAATCACAGCGAGGGAATCATGGGGGAGGTATTGGTGAACAGAACAGCCAACCACCATTTGCTTGCACAGATGTCAAATATCCAAGATGTCACAAGAAAGTTGTTTCACAAAATTAAGTTTGATTATCTGATAAATTTAATTTTAAAATAATAAATTTAAAAATATAAATAAATAAATTTAAATTAAAATATTAAAAAAAAATTAAAAATAAATATGTTATAAAAAAATAGCTTATGCAACTCGTTTATAATGTTGCTTTATTGCATTCATACAAATTTGAAAACTTACTCCTAACTTCGCTCGTTTTCAAAACATACTCTTGCACTAAAGCTTAAAATTATAAACTAATGGCATAAACTTTCATAGGATCTTCGAAGATCACTTTAATTGCTCGGGAATGATATTTATTTTTAGCAGGAATTCTAATAATTTTGGTACAATTTGCATTTCAGTTAAAATTTATCTTTTTATTTTTAAAATATAATTTTTGGATTGTGTTCTCTTTCAGAAATTTCATCAGTGATATAATTTGGATTACTGTCAGCCTTACTACCAGTTTCTAATTTGTGAATTTTTTCATTGATTATACCCTCTTTTTTTCTCTTTGTATCAAGATTTCCTTATTTAGTCTCAATAGTTTGTTCTGATTGCAAAACTGTTGGAATGTATCTGAAATTTTGGAGCAATCCAAAATCCAATCCTATTTTAGTATTTCTCTGTTCCTTGCTAATAATTTGATCACGTTCATAATGAATAAAACTGCAGTTCAAGATCAAGACAAACTGTGTAGTTGACTTGCTGTAAATTTAGATGTCTTATTTGTCAAGTTTTGCAAATACCTATCAGAAAACTCTTCAAGTGAGTTCAGCACTTACTCCTTCACCAATTTATGACAAAAAAATTGACTTTTGCGATTTTTAATAAGAAATGCAAGTGCACATGCAACCCTCAACACATACTACACTCCAACACCCTTTCATATCGTGCAAAAATCGGTCTCTGGGCTTTGAGACACAAGACTTTTGAATCTACGATTAGATTTATGGAGATTTATTTTTTCTGGGTAACCCCACACCTTAGCATGAGTGGTCAGAAATGAGCAGAAACTCAGAATCAATGTAAAATTAAATAGAAAGAATAACGACAAATAATCTTCCATGATAAAAGTAAAGGGACTATTTGATTTTCTCTGCAATTTCATCTCAATACTTAGTAATATTAGAAAAATTACTAATGTTCAGTACCTTGCTTTTTACGTTGTAATGCACATTTCAGGAGCTGGCTGTTTGAAGTTGGGTTCTAATGAACCAGTTTTCATTTTTTAAAACTTTATTTACAAATTGGAGAATTTTCGCCTTTTTAGTTACTAATTATTTACCATTTTTATTCAATTGTACTGATCTCTCCTCACTCTTGGCATGTTACAATCCTTACAATCTCTTGTGTGTGACCTTCCACTCCTATTAAATTTATCATACACTCTCTGATTTCAGTATTTCATATAAGAGCTCTGCACACAATTTGGATTATGAACAATTATTAATGGCTGCTCTATATAAGCACCAATTTATTTACTGCAGATGTTATTTTCATGCAATTCTTTAATCATCAGTTAGAGAATATCATTTCATCTGTCAGTAACAAACTTCCACAACCAACTCAAACCCCGTTCTTGAACTGTGCATTATATCATGCATGTTCATGATAAAAAGGTTCTCAAAAATCTCATTCAAAAAGAGGGCCTGGGATGCAGGGTTTCCAACTTAAGCATAATCAAACTCGGAGGGGACAAACAGGTGAACATGTGGTATAAGTAATGTATTTTTAAAAACTGTGAATGCACTGGATCAGAAGGAAGGTTATAAGCCTTTTGTTTGCTTCCGCATTCATCACGGTGCAAGTTGTATATGGATAGGAAAAAGGGATAGATTGACATGAGAACTAATAACATAGTGGAAAGTGTGTAATATCTTAAATTATATAGATATTTTTCCTCTATGCTAATATATGTGGGATAGTATGCAATTTGAACACATTTTCTACTGTTAATTAACATCCTAATTACCATCATCCTTTATTAATTAATTTGATTCAATATTAAAAACTTTTTAAGAGTTGCTGCAACTTGGACCTCAACATTGGTACTAAAATATATTTTAAGAATTGAAACTCTTATAGATACACACTGATTAATATTGTAATTACTCACTGGATATTATCATTAATGTGACATATAAAAACAAGAAGCTGTTACAAAAATCATTAAATAAAAGTTGCATATTCTAGAGAACATTTTTATCTAGCATGTTTTATTTCAATTTTTTTCCAGGATATGCCACAGTTTTTCTTACCAAATGGGGATACTCTAAGTCCAGAGGAAAGTCGTTTTCTTCAAGACAACATTGTACCATGTGAAGAATTTGATGAATACAGGTAAAGTATTGTAAATTGTGAAGTACTGTGCTTAAATCCATGTAAATGTATTTTTAAATTTCTGTCTCTTAGTGAGGAAGGTACTGAGTGTAGCCCAGTACTAAGTAATTTTGAAGGTGAAGATACTGAGGATGAGGAATTTGATAAAGCATTTGAAGCTTTCCTTGCCTTCTCTCAACAATCCAAGAAGTCATCTTGAGATACTGAGATATTCAAGTGAAGTACTGCTAAGATCTACTGGAAGACCCGTGTACTGTTCAGCAAGTTGGAGTGAAAGACTGCATAGCTGCCAACAAAATTTTAATTATTTTTTTTTATAATATTATCAGAAAATAAATAAAACAAGGCTATAGCCATTTCGTATTTGCATTTATAATTATTGAATGTTGTATTTATGATCAAGGGTTGTGAAGCATGTAAATATTTTTGTTGGTGATGTGTATTTCCTTAAAAAAAACAAAAAAACTTGCAGAATGCAAAATGATATTCACTGTTATTAGTTTTAGTCAGGCCCATCTTTCTAATTGATTATTTGAAAAGATTATGGTGCCAGGTAGAAGTATGTGGTGTTAAAACCCATTTATTGTAGTTTTATCGAGATGTCAGGATTATTAGAAGGTGACTTTGGGGAAAAGAAAATATATATAAAAGAAAACTGCTGTAGTCATGTGCTAGGAATACTTTTTATTCAGTATTAATTTCATTCAAATTTTTAAAAAAATTGAAGTTTAGACTTTCATGTTCTTTTTTAATATTTTAAATGAATTAAGAAATATTCGTATTTGTTCTTGCATTAATATAATATTTTTGTTCTATACAAGCTAAGAACTGTCAAGTGTTGTGCAAGTTTTTTGAAGTAAAACAAACTTCCAAACCTTTTTATGCTGAGTTTTACATTTCTAAGTTATTAGTGTAAGTGTTCTTAAGAAAGATGTATGAACTTATAAATAACATGATTGCAGTGCAAATATTTGTTTTGATTCATTTTTTTTAAATATAAATACCTCAATCCATTCACATTTTTGATTAACTGTAAAAATAAATGATATAACAAATGGATGGATGCTATCCCATTAAAAAGAATCTCTGTAAGTTGAAGCTTGTTGCAACATTGCTAAATAGATTTTTGAACTCTTTAACGATTAGCTCATTTATTATGTTCTTAAAATTTAGCCTGCTTTCTTTTCTTTTTTAAATAAGGAAGTCATCAATGTGTTTTGAGAACATACAAGTGGTGGTTCTAATTTGTTTTCACAACTTTACATTTCATTTCTGCAATTTAACAAAACAAACAAATTAATTATTTATATGCACTTTATAAATTTTATTACAAGCTAAAGTATTCTGTGTTGCTCAGATATTTATTAATTTGTATTGTATCATACTTGCAATGAAAGTTGCATGGATGCACATAATCTCACACCAAAACCAAGGAGTAAGTTAGCGGCATCATAGATAATTAAGTTTAAGGATGTTTTGTAAGATTTTGCAAATCTGATTGTTTAATATCGTTTGTCAGATGACTCCAATTCAGTATAAAGAAATTATTATTGTTGTGTTTAATGCCTAGTCTCTGAAACTTCGCTCACTGTCATCTCCTAACAGGCTATGTTGTTGAGAATTTTCAAATGTTTCACATGTGTGCCCACTGCTACCAGTGATTTCTTGTCATACCACATTCACTGCCAGATCGTATTTATCTGTTGTGTTGCTAACTGACTGAGTACAAGATGTGATAAGTATCCCACTGGGTTTAGGAGCTAGCCATCTTTGATTTGAAGAAGCCCCTCTGTGTCCTTGTCAATACCAGGAAAGTTTATGTAGGTATACTTATCATACTGCAAGAAAATTGGATATCTATATGTAAATTAAAATTCTTAGAGTAAACCTTTTGTTGGTAGTAATTTTTAGTTCTTAATGTATAAAAATGGATTTGCTGCACAGCTGCTGCCATTTCTGCACACTCGGTCTCCATGTCATCCTCTTGGATTTGACTTGCTTTCATGGTCTCTTCCGGAACTTTCTTCTGATGTTCCACTGGTATTCACTGTAAGGCTTGTTTTGTCCATTATTGTTATTCATGTTCATGATTTGTCCTTACTGCATAATTTGCCTCTTCTTTATTTCATCAAATATTTTTCTTTTTTAGTTTCATTCCTTATACAATTATTCCTTGTTCTCACAAGTCTGCTAGGTCCACAGCTTCTGGACTAAAAGTCCTTTTGGTCAAGTCAGTTAGTCTGGTCCCTTAATTTTTTGTCAACCTTTGAAATTTCTGACCCATAAATAGTAACATGTTTTACTAAAGTGGAGTAAAGCCATTTTTTGGTAGTTTTATTAATACCTTTGCTCCACAACATGGGAGTTCATTGTTTCATGTTTCTTCGCAAACCAGTTCTTGTGTTCTTAGCTTGTACTCTTTGCATTGAACATACCTGTGTATTTATATTTTTCTACCCTTTTCATTTTAATAGTATTTTCTAAAGGGAGACCTATTATTAACAACTACTGGTTATTTGGATTTGTCTCTATGTTGTGAGTCCAGCTCTTAAATAAAATTTTGTTTTTTTGATATAATGCATTTCAGATTGCCAGCATCTTCAACCATGACTACCTGATCATGTGCAAAAATGTGTACAATTTGTTCTCTTGTGTTGTCACTCCCATAGCTCGTTGTTATTACCACCTCTGTAGAATCCTATTGAAATATATTTAGGAAAGTGTGAGAACCAAACAAGATCCCCTTACTCACTGAGAATGGATCAAAGAGCCTGTTACAAATTCTTATGAGACTTCACAGATTTTGTTCACACTTCATTCACAGATTTTTAGTGGAATCTATTCAATTCTTATTTATATTAAAATTATTGCTAAGATATTTTGTCAGCTTCAATTATTTAAACTAGTGGAGCTACAGGGAGGCACAGACATTCTCATACTAGTTACTTTCCCATTCTCTTTAGTCTCGACTGGCTTTTTGGTCTTCTCTCCACCCCAACATCATCTCAGCTATCTATTGGTACCTACCAGCGCCACTTGCAGTTCCTACCAATCCTCTGGGGACAGAGAAGAACACCTTTTTGTTCCCTAACATTGCAAAAGCCTGTCTCGGACTATGGAATCTCTTGGCCCTATCGTGATGCTTGTACCATTGTTCTGGATGTAGGACATGGGGGAACACACACACAGGCAAATACACCCAGGACTGATATTCAATTTTCAGAACTACCCAGCACCTCTCACACATAATAGGGGCTTTCCTTAGTGAACGTTCTTTTTCAATGTGACATCCTGGCACACTCTCAACACCATATCCCATCAAATCAGGAGTTCCACAGGGTTCAAGCCTTTCCCCAACCCTATTCAATATCTGCATAGCCGACATATCAACCACATCAACATCCATTGCCACCATTGCAGATGACCCAGCAATCTACTCCACGATCCAAGACTTATAAACAGCAATAGATGATTTACAAAATTCGTATTTTTCAGTTTGACACAAAAATGGCATATTCAAATAAATGCAAGCAAGAGTCAAGGAAAAATATTCACTCTTTGAAGACCCCTTGACCCACCTACACTCACCTATCAAAACTGCAGCATAGGGTGGTTTCCCATGAACACCATGGCAAAACACCTAGGAGTATTATTCAACAGATGACTCATGGAAAAGTACCCTTACCTGTGAAGTCTTCCATCTCTACCTTACAATGAGACAATCTATATTTTGTTGTGCATCTTCAGGCTGGGCCATGGCGTCCAAATCCAATATTCACAAAATACAAACATTTCAAAATAAACCTATAATTACCTGGAAATGATTAACTTTTCCATGTAATATAAAGTGCTTATGAAATGAAATAACCACAATAAAAGAATCCATGTAAACTTGCTATATAAAAAAAATCAACTACTGTACAGTCGTGCACAGCTGCTGAGGGCCACAGGCCAAGCAAGAATAAATGTTAAAAAAAAGGAAAGAAAAACAAAACAAAAACAAAAAAAAAAAGTGCGTTCTCATTTCTATTAAAATCTTGAAATCAATTTTTTACGGCATTAAATAACAATTCCATGTTATTTCTAAGTCAACATGCATACAACATGGCTGGTATTTTGTAGAAAGAATTGCAGACAATAATAATAATAATAATAATATTTATTGAGTCACATATACAATTACAATCATACATGACGAGTCAAATATGATGTACATGGAGGAAGTACAGTTGCATGCATCTTCTTGAGTGCAGCGAGTGAAATTACATTTATTGTCCAGAAGCAAAACAAGGGGCCATCTCAGCATTTGCTGAAAGGACCAGGGAAACTGGACAGAAAAACCTGATCAAGATGGGGTCATTGCCCTAGGGATTATACTACAATACTTAAGATGTTATATGGTAGATAATTATTTTTAGTAGCAAAATAATGAGATATTTAACATAATATAATTTAATTTAAAATAATTTAACATTGTAAAATTTGAATTGTTTCATTTTTTTAATAACATTTACTCGGTATAGTGATTTTACTGCTACTTCTTATAATAAAAATAATTTATTTCTTGATCAAGGTATTCATTACTTATGTTAAAAATGTTTAAAAAGGATATCATACAATGAGAGAATAAAGAAACAATTCAAGAAGAATCTAATAACCAGAGCTAGGATTTAAATGGAATTATCTGTACTTAAATAGTACTTGATCAAGATATGCATTACCTATAGACCTATCAAAAATGCTTAAACAAGGATCTCGTACAATTAGAAAATAAAGAAACAATTCAAGAGGGATGTAATCACCAGGGCTAGGATTTAAATGAAATAATGTGTAACTAAATAGGTAGATACATATGAACCAATAATTGAAGAAAAGGTTAAAAACAGAAAAATGTGTGTTTATATTGCATAAATAGAAAGGCCAAAAAGTACCTCATTTTTTTATTATCAATTTATTGCAATTTAATCGCTTATTGTACTAAAACAGAAGAGCCATATTTATATTCTTGTTAGCAGGGTAGGGCAGTATTTAAATACTTGTATTTGAAATACTTGTTTTAAATCCATTTTATATTCGAATAACTGTATTTTTGAGTTTTTTGGACATGCATTTTAGAGATGTATTTAAATACATTTTTTAAATGCTTGTATTTCAAATACAAGTATTTAAATACTTGTATTTAAACAACTGTATTTTTGAGTTTTTTGCACATGCATTTGAAAAATGTATTTAAATGTATGTCCAAAAACTCAAAAATACAGTTATTCAACTATAAAATGGAATTAAAACAATTATTTAAATACTGCACAACGCTGCCTGTAAGTAAGGCCTTTACTTACAATTGAAAATTTACCAAGCAAGAGGTTACACTGACTTTTAAATTTTCGAATATGAAATTGCACTAGTGTTTTAACTCCGTTTCCCCAATATCGCGGGAAGGAGTGGCAAGCTTCCAAGTTCCAGAAGTGTTTTTTAATTTTTTTTTTTTTTATCGTTCTGTCTGGGTTTGTATGTAGAATGCATACTTCTAACAAAGCGCTTCCCCATCCCCCCGTTTCATTTCTTCTCTTGCAAAACGCAGACTGGCAGTCGCTGGATATCAAACTGAGAGTTCGCGTTGCCTCGTCGGTGAGCGCGTTGTTTTACGAAATTCCGGCAACTTTTTACTTTCTCGCACTTCAGAAGGTACTTCTTAAAAAGAGAGTTATGTAATGGGAAAAGCGGCGAATTTTCGGCAGAAAACTCTTATTGCCGGACCCTGGTAACGAAAAGTGGATAAATCCAGTTGCTAAATTTAGAAAAAAATCCTGCATAAGCATAAGCATCCTCTAACATGTGTCGCCAGAATCCATATTTTGTGGGTCCTTGATACCGAAAAATCAATTGATGCGAACAACGCTCGCAGCTCAGCCGTTCAGCCAATTTTCTCCAACATTTATATTCCCTAATCGACCTGGCTGATGCCCCTTGCATTTGAAACCGATATTTTAATTTTGGGAGGTACATTACATGAAGCTCATGAGACATTTTCAAAATGTTCAAAAATTGCAAATTTTTTATTCAAATTTTATCGGCGTCTTCCGGCAATTACAGTTATAAAGATAAGTTGTTTTTTTTAATGAAATTTGTTCCTTAAAAATATATTATGAAATAAGGTCTTGTACAATTTTTCGAACATTTTAGTACTTTTCGCGTAATTTTACGTGAAAATATGGGCGATTGGGGAATATCAATTTTGGAGAAAATCGACCGAATGGTTTAGCTGCTAGCGTTGTTCACAGACGTTTTTCCGTCAATCGGATTTTCGGTATCAAGGACCCACAAACCATGAATCCTTGCTACACCACTCATTGAAGGATTTTTTCTAAATTTAGCAACTGGATTTATCCACTTTTTCGTTACCCGGGATTTGTAATAAGAGTTTTCTGCCGAAAATTCGCCGTTTTTCGCGCGGCATTATATAACTTTACTTCTACTCCATAACGAGAAAATATAATATGAATACAATATGACAAATCTTAATCTGCGAATATAAAACGATTTTAGAGTGAGAAATGTAGAAGAAAAAGTCTTATATTCGGGTGAAAACGGTACGTTTTAAAACGCATTTTAAGGTGTTTTCTAATGGATCATTCCACCTCAAATTGGAGAGTATTTGACAAATCACACTTTTTCTGAAATTTTATTTGCTTTGGGGTTTATCTGAAATAAAAATTATCAACCTGTTTATTCAATGGTTTTTAAGGTATTTCACCATGTATTGATTGTATAACATTAAAAATGAAATATATTAAAATGTGGTTTACAGAAATTGTTGTGAAAAAAATTGTTAAGAAGACTAAAACAAAATTTTTTAATTACACGCTTTTATCCTCGAAAATTAGGAAGCAGCCAAACTATTATTTTTGAAGCTAATATGTTTGCTTGGTCCAAAATAAAACTCAAATTTTTCAAAACTTTATCTCGCTCATACAATATCTCCGATATTTTCATTTTCGGCCTAAACCATTCAAGATATCTGTTTTATTTAATGGAAAAAAAAACAAAATTTTTTTAATATGAAATTTTTTTTATCATTTCTAAATTACATTCTCATTTTCATAATTCAGGGAATATTGAGAAATTTGATGTAATTATAATTATGAATTACATTTTTTTGCCTTTAAATGAATGCTTCTTTGTGATTTAGGGATTGCCAAATAAACATTTAATGCCAAAAAGATGCATTTTAATAGAAGCTGTGAAAGAAATGTATACAAAAACTCATTTTAAAAGGTTATAGATTTTTTAATTGTTGTGTTGACTCTTTTTTTTTTAACATTTTTTTATTAAATAAGTTTACAAAGATAGAAAGGACCTTTTGTTTGTTTTTTATTCTTTTACTTCTTGAAGAACCATGTGAATTTACTATTCGTTACTTTAATGAAGCTTCCTACAATTTGTGTAAATATCCGTTTGTGTGTTTTTTGTTATTCATAATCCGATAGAAAATCCCTTATTTTTGCACAATGCTTATCGCTTTTGCTATTTCCTGTTCAAAGTTCGCGGGACAAAATCCTCGTTGCTGATTTGTTTCTGCCTCCGCGAGTGGCTGAAGAGTAGCGGCAACGGGGGGGACGGACGGAGTACTGCCGCGAAGTCATCCCGAATCTGGAGCGGAAATGCACAACCTGTGACACTTCCTACGATTGCTACGTTTTGCTAGGTCAATGGAATTAAGCGTGCTTGCTGTGCAAATGGGACGCCTTTTCTCCGTAAATAAATGAATGAGGTGTGCAAGTTGCGCGGGAATGTAAGTTGAATTGGCAATATATCCAAGGTATTTGGGGAATATGATTTGTTTCACTGGTTTCATTGATAGTTGGTGAATTCGGTGCTTTTAGCATTAGCATTTGATCCAGAATCCAAGTTGACCCTATTTTAATATTTCGAAGAATTTACGAATAATTATTTTTTTGTGTAATACAATTATCTTCAGAATGTGTTGACAAGTAATGAAAAATTTATTTTAATTAATTTCGAAACCAAAATAAGTACATTTTTTATTTAAATAGAAATGAACTCTTGACATAATAAATGAGGTAAGCTAAAAGTGCACACCGAATTTTACCAGTATGTATGTATGCTAGGAAGTTTTTATGATTTTCTGTTGTATATTTATATAATAGATGTAAGCCTATATTGTGTTGGCAAATTAGCTTGACAGTGACATAGGAAAATAATGAATTTTAAATGTTTTTAGGTACTAGTAATGGTGATGCTGTAGAGAATGGCAGAGCCTGATCGCAGCTCAAATGATGGTACCCAAGAAAACGAGAATGAAGCTGACTCAGGAACTCATCATGATGGCGGCAATGATCACAGTAATGAAGAAGGTGGAGAACACGACAATGAAGCAGATCAGTCAGGAAGCCAAAGTAGCCCTGTAGGTGTTCCAGATGGTGTTCTTAATACAAACTATGATTCAAGTGATGGTGCAATTCCAGTGCATCGTTGTGATCGTTGTGAGAATTATGAGGCATTGACTCATGTTGCTCTCCTGTCACATCTTGCTCAGTGCCCTGGTAATGAAGTTGAATCTCCTACACCTGGTGAAGTACATAGAGGTCATGATCGCAAGATATTTGAATGTGATGTGTGCAACATGAAATTTTCCAATGGTGCAAATATGCGACGTCATAAAATGAGACACACTGGTGTAAAACCATACGAATGCAGAATCTGCCAGAAACGTTTCTTCCGAAAAGATCATCTAGCTGAACATTTCACAACCCATACAAAAACTTTGCCATATCATTGCCCCATATGTAATAGAGGCTTCCAACGTCAAATTGCAATGAGAGCACATTTTCAAAATGAGCATGTTGGTCAACATGATATGATTAAATCTTGTCCTCTGTGCAGTTACCGAGCCGGATCAATGAAAAGCTTACGGGTACATTTCTTTAACAGGTATGTATGTTTCACACAGCTATCTTAAAAATTCATAACTTGATCTTTCAAGGGACCATGAGTTGTTTGAAAAGAGCTGCGATTCACATTAAACTAGAAAATAATTATTTGTCATTCTTTTGAATAATGTGTAAAGGACTTCCATTGTGTATTTTGTGCCTATGTGTCACAATAGTTTTCACAAGTTATTCACAAAATTTTTTGTTTACCAGATTTTCTTAATAGTTTTAAAATTTAATTATCACCATGAAAACACCCATGTCAGCTTTGTGGAACTGTAAGTCATTAGGATACTTGCTGAACACTTTTCTTCATTTGTTTTACGTCTCTTAATATTTACAATAATAAATTATTACCCTTAATGCATTCATAAATTAATCATAATCTGGAATGAGTAGAGTCTATAAGGAAAATAATGAACCATTAATGTGATGATATAACCAAGTTCTAAAATGATTAAACAAAATTCGTTTTTAAAAGTTCTAACTATAAAATGTATACTCCTTTATTTCATTCCATTGTTTTCAAAAAAAATGATATTTTAGTAAAATTATGAAGACCTTGAATATTATCCTTTTTCAACAATAGTAAAAAAAAAAGTATTTTCTTCTTGGGGTTAATTATGTAATATTTTTTGTAAATATAACACTTATTGATGATTTAAGGCAGAATTCTCATGTACTTCTAATTATTGGTCTTTAGAATTTTCTTCAAACATGCACTGTCAGATTGCTTAACATGCTTGATAAAAATAAAATATGTAACTAACCAATTTGACATATTTTACAATTTTCTGTTTAGTGCCTTTTATAGCAGTGAACCATTAAGGATTTTTCAAAATTTACTTCAGTTAGATTCATCCATTTTGAGAAATAAAATTGTTGTGACTGTCAAAAATAACCATAAGGTCTAAAAGAAACATTTTTAAATGTCAGAATTTGTCGTTCCACCATTTCTCTATAAGAAAGCTAGAACAATATTAACTTATGTGCAAGGAATGTCCTCTCAAGAATTCGCCTTCATGGGAATTTTCACTTCATGTTTCTGGTATCTAAAGCCATAACAAACTATGCAGTCACCATCAGATTGGGCCCGGTTTACCCATGTACCTGTCTGACTGGCACTTAGCAGTAACTTCCTGCTGTAATGTGGCTGCTTGTTCAGTTACTACTTGTTTGCGGCACAAAGGAAATATTTTGAGCATGTATTTAACTTTTTTTAAATGAGTTAGTTCGTATTTGCATTCAAACATGTTTCATCATTTGCTTTCAAATATCTAAGAATTTTAAAATGTGCATTTTAACCATAAAAGGAGCATCAAGGACATGTGTTCGTAGTTGGATTCTAAGAATATGCTATGTTAATTTAATTTATTTTTTGTCAAAAATGGTAAAGATTTTAAAAAAAGTAGTGTGCAGGGGAGAGAATCTGCGCACATTTTCTTGAACGCCTGAATCCTTCCCCACCCTTTTACTATACTTTGTTGAATGATGAATGAAAGTACAAACAAAGTGAGGTTAGCCACATTTTGAAACCTGTTCACTCCTGAGTTATAGAAAACTTATTTGCATTGGAAAACTAATTTTATAATATAATTTTATTTTATAGTATTGCTAACAAAATAGCTCCCATGCTCCTTGCTGTACTTCTCCCACAATCAGCTATAAGAGAACTCAACAAAATGTACGCATAGTGTATCTACATTTAAGCTCAGGAACGAAGCAAGGGACTATCTCAGAATTTGCTCAATGTATAAGGGACAAAAATCTGATTGAGATGAGAGTCCTTAAACCGCAAGCTGAAGTACATTACTTCTTACAGACCTCTTTAGTCTTTTAATATTATACAGTTAAAAGGTAGCTAATTAACTAAATTCTATTTTAAAAATATTATTTCCTTTATTGATGGTCAGAATAGCCTTTAAATGTGTTGAAACAGTCATGCAGCAGAAAAGATTTTATTTGACACTTAAACTTTGTCTAATGTCATCTGGCAATTTGTTGTAAAGGAACATACTTGTGTTATTTGTGGATTTTCTTGCAGTGGGTTGTTGATAATAATATTGAAAATGATTCCTACAAATTGTGTTCTGTATTGCATGAAAATATATTCCCACACAGAAGTCAGTTTTGATAAATAGTACAGATTCATAAATAAATAGGCAAAGCAATCAGATGAGAGCCGAAGCAGAGTGAATATTGGTTTGCAGGAATCACGCAGATGACATTTGCTTGTTTCTTGTACAATTTTTTTCTACAATCTTAGTCTGAGAACTATAGGATGTTCTTCCCCAGAATATTATGCCATATATCAGACAGGAATATATATTTGCAAAATATATGTAACTAGCTGCACGGAGACTAACTGAATTCTGAATGTATAACAATGGACTTAATTTATTTTTCAGTTCATTTATATGGATATTTAATTTGAGATTTGATTGAACTTATGGATAATAACCATTAAATTTAAAGCCAGCATAACATGTGCAAACTTCTTAATCTTAAATTCTTAATATGCTAGATGCAAACATATGAACTAGCATAATGTAAGAATTTCTCAAAATCAGGGAAACATGCAAACAAGCCTGGAAAACATTTTTCTTTCTTTCTTTCTTTTTTTTTTTTTTTTCTTCTTCTTTGCTTCTTTTCTTTTCCTTTGCTTTCTTTCTTCTCCTCATCCTCCTTCTCTTCTTCCTTCCTTCCTTTCTTTCTTTCTTTCTTTCTTTCTTGCAATGAGCATACCACATGTTTACAGTGTTTAAGAGCTTAAAATCAGGTCTCTATTGATGATTGAATTGATGCTTCAATCAGATAAATATTGCTTTCTTAAGACATTTTTAAAACATCTGGGAATAGAAAATAATGAATTTATATATTTTATTTTGTTTTTATTACATTCAATGCTTTTTCACAGGCATGGAATTGATTTGGACAATCCAGGTCCAAGTCAACCAAGCGCATCATCTGCAATTCCAGTCAGTGGTCAGTGTTCACCTTTGGAACCAAGTTGTAATATTAATGTAGGGGCCTCTTACAGTGATAGTGGTGATTCAGTGGGTGCAAGATCTGTTGATAATGCCACTCCTCCTATGCATTTCTTGACACCTCATGTTGAAATTTCCATGGCTGATGCTCCAGCTACTGGGTTTTCTCCTGCTCAGGTAATCATTGTTAAAATGCAAAAGATTATCATTTATCTTGTTTACTTCTAAGTTCAATGTGCTGAATAATGTTTTAATATTTAATTCTGTCTACATTAGAGTGAACCTCTTGCATCGGCCTCTCAGTCCAGCAATGAATTATCCTCTCAACATCTGAATGGAGAATGCCCGGGATCCCCACATTCAGCTGATTCAAATTCTAATGCTCCTTCAAGCAGCCATAACAATTCTCTGAAAAGACCTGAACCTGAAGGCACATCAATCACTCCGTCCATATCTCTAATCCCAATCAAACAAGAACCTGGTTCAGAGGATTCTATTCGTGCAAACGGACCAGTCAATTTGTCCACTAGTAGGTCTGGAACTGATCTTGCCTCTGGAGCTACGAATGTCCAGTTTCCAACTGCCTCGTCAAGTAGTCTTACGTCTTTAATCAAAGTGAGTATAAATCTTTTTGATCCGACTGTTAATTAAAAATTGTTTGAACCTTCCTAATGTCATGATATTGAGGTTAATTGCAATGCTAAAAGGGGTCTGTGCGGTCCCCAAAGAAAATTTATTTTTCTTCTTCACCAATAAAAATGGTGCTTAACACGTTCCCTGTCTCTATGAAAACATTAAAATATCTCCACACATCCAAACATTCCTGATTGTCAAAAAGTTTTACTGAAATATTCTCAAAAATAAAAATATTTCCCCCCACGTTTCACTTCTTGTGCTGCTATATGTGTTCTTGTTCTGATGGGTTTCTCATTCTTTTCCTTCCTTGTGAGTAGTGCTACACCTTGTGTCTCTTTGTCGCAAGGACTAACACATTATATTATTAAATGTAATTTTATGAAAAAAAAACAGCAATGGAGAAAATATGAATTTTTCCCTGACCCGCATATTCATCTCATTTTGTTAGAAATAAGGCACTGAGGATTTGGGAGTTTGTGTATGTAGAAGACAATCGGTTAGTTTGAGGAGGCTCTACCATCTGGTAACACTTATGATCAATCAAACGATATATAAAACAAGTTCAATTGCCTTAAAGAAAAGTATTGTTAACTGAAAATTCCTGAAATGAGGGACTGAGAATGAAAACAATCTCAGCACCGTCAGGAGCATACAACATAATATCAACAAATAACTATGGAGTTTGTAGGTTTGTGCAGTAGAAAGGTGGGATAGTGTTGCAGTGGTACCAACTTTATTTTTTTGTCGAATAGTTCAGGCATTGACTTGGGGTCAATTTAAAAAACTAATGAGGATCTGGGGGAAAATCGGTGTAGAATTCTTAATGACCAATTGATGAAATATTGCAGGCAGGTTTACGGGGCTTGGTCATAAGTAAACACGAACTACAAGCTGGTTGTTAGCCGACTTTTTGGAAACTTTATTTCCATCCTCAGGGCTTTCAACCACAATGTGAAAACATAAATAATATATGTGCTGCATGCTCCTCCATCTCAGGCACCTCATAGGGAGTGATGGACACATAATCCCCCTCACCACACTAACACACAACATGATGAATCTGTTACTAGTTAACCTGCCTTCAATAGAAAATCAGTGTGTTAATTATTTGTTAATTTCTTTAATTTTATTGTTAACTTTGATGTTAATATTGGAAAAATAGATGTTAAAATGAACATCTCAAACTTGACAACTCAGGGCCTGGGACATGGTGAGGGTCTGAGAATCTGCTATTTTCAATCAGTTTTTTGGGTACAAGGAAAGGAATAAGATCAATGAAAGTAGATGAAAAATATACCAAAAGGAAAGATATTCAACTAAAAAAAAGTAAATAAATAACCAAGTACCGTATTTTAGATTTGGTGGGCCATGGACATAAGTGACACCAAAATAGAGAATCACCCATTTATCTCCTTCAATTAATTTATCTAAGCAGAGGTTTGTAAATTCTTGCTCTGTGGATCTTGTTTTCATTCCTTTTGGAATACACTAAATGTTAAAGAAAAGTTTGCCTTCCAAACAAAATTTATTAATATTCCTTACTTTACAGGTATCACCATTAAAATCTCTTCTTCGAGATGATTTAAAACGAAAAATTGGGAATCGCATGGCCCCACAAGTTGCACATGGACATCCTTCGGCAGGTTCAGGACATCCAGAAAGCTCATTTCCCATTCAACCTATTGTAGCAACTACTACAAATGGTGCAATTACTTCAACGGGTCCAGAACAACCTTCAGACTCCACAGAATGGCGTTCACCCCACAAAAGAATCCCATCTCTTCAGTGTATATTCTGTGGTATTGCCTTTCCTGATCAGACATTATACTTCTTGCATAAAGGTTGTCATTCAGACAGCAATCCCTGGAAATGTAATATATGTGGTGAACAGTGCTCAAATGTGTATGAATTTAATTCACATTTGCTCAGTAAAACTCATCAGTAAAATGAAAATTTTACTTGATCTTCCAAGGTAGCATTACATTTGCACACAAACTTCACAACATGAAGCTTTTTCTTTTAAAGATTTTACAGTTACAGTGAAACCCCAGTTTAGTGGAACACTGTTTTAAGGTAAACCATCATTTGAGGTTAAATGTATATGATCCTGAGAAACACCATAAGAATGATGCATTTCCATCCCCAATTGAGTGGTATTTACTTTTGTATAAAACCAAGATTCCAAACATTTAAGGTAAGTCTGTCATACTCAATAGAAGTTCAACAGTAGGACAGTTAATGTTTTTGTACCAATTTTTTCACTTTCGGGAAAGTGATACACAAGTGTCTCGTAGCTGAGAAAGTCAAAAGCAAAGCATTTAGCAGATGGTCTCCAGGAGCAGTGCAAACAGTTTTGTTTTATTTGTTTCTTTGTTGTTGTTTTTGTGTCTTCCTTCTTTCCACATAAATTACTTGTCCTGAGTGCCTGAAACTCAGTTTTCTTTCCTCCATTGGTGCTTTGCTAATAGGTAATATTGTCTTTGGACATAAAAAAAGGTAAATCTTATATTTTAAATTTTCACATTATTGAAATTACCTTACCCTCTTTTAGTGTAAACCCTTATTTAAGGGTTAAAAAAAACAAAAACCTGTTGGCCCTCAGTATTACACTAAATAGGGGTCTTACTGTAATAGTTAACTACAGTCCATCCAGATTCTGAATGTATGGTTTACATTTCCAAGAAATGGGCCTTAAAATTCTTCAGTCACATATATTTTGTAGATGATACAAACTAATTTTATCATCTACATTTATATTCTTATGTACTGTTATTATTATTTTAATCATCTTTAGTTCTTTTATATTTACAAACATTCCTTTATTGGTGCTTTCATTGTATCAGATTTTACTTTAATATTCGTACAATATTTTTAAATATTGTCTCTTGTGATATTTTAAAAGTTTTGTAGAACAAAACAAAATTTTATACCTTCGTACAAAGACAAGTAGATATCATGTTTGTTTTTTTCGGGGTGAGAAAACTTACATTCAAATTAACAGTTGATATCTCGGATATTTGTTTTGACTTTAATTTATTATGTTCTTGCCTCAAATTTGTTATAGAAAGAGTGTGTATTTATTGAACATAATATCTTTTTTAAATTTCTTTTGTTAATATCACAGTGTTAACAAAATGTAAAATGTTTAAATTTGAAAATGAGTTTTCAAAGATTTTATTTCATGGCAAGTTCAGTATGTGATTTATTTATTATGTGTCTGGGGAAATTCTATGAATTCCTTTATTCATATTTATATTCACTGGGTAAAGTATATCTGAAAACCAAACAAAAGTATGTCGTACAAGTATTACTCACTTTTGTCTCGTACTAGCATTAATACATATAAAACCCTTCCAGTTGAAATGTTTTAAAAACTTTCAAAAAATTATATATATATATATTTTGATTCAAATTTAATGCTTCCTATTTTTGAGGCTGAAAACATTTTTGTATTCGAGAATTTTTGTTTACTACTTTGTGTTTATATGAAAAAATTGATTATTAATATTGTGTGCGAAATGAATGCCTTGGATAGTACCATAGTCAGAATTTTGTTTCAAGCAGTTTGTCAACCATACATATGAAGTAATAATCAACCTTAAATTAACGATTCCAGAAACCCTGTTATGAAATTCTTAACAACTTTGATCTCAACAAAATATGAAAAATACGTAATTTATTATGTTATTTTTTGGAAACGAGTAAAATTAATTCACTTAAGATTTAGTTGCAAAAAGTTTAAATGACAAACTGCACAATATTGAGAGATTTTTTTCTATCTTTGTGAGGGGCTTTATTGCCCTAGCTGTCTCTCTAGCTGTGTGAATGGCCTCAGAAATAGGGATGTGTGTTTAAATTAAGGATGTATAAATCCACTCAAATGTTTGTCTTCATTTCTTGTTGACTGATACAATGAATTCCTTTTCTATAAATTTATTGCAAATTTCCATAAAAGGGTACTTGATATTTATTAATTTATTGGATCTCTGGCTGGTTGATTTGTAATTATTGTTTGTTGACATTTAATTTGAGAAAAATATTTTATATTTATGACAATTTTTATTTATATATTTTTTGTTGCACGTTCGTTGTAATGATTTTGTTGATTTGGTTTTACTCTATATATAGTCATCCAATATGGTTGTGATGTATGAATTCGTTTTCCTTAAATGCATTAATCAAAGAACAGCACAGTGTGTTTTTATCATTTATATATTTATTTATGCTGTGTCTTATGATTGGTTTTTATATCATATTTATTTGTACAGTATTTATTTTTATATTATTTATCATCAAATTCTGCCGTATATCCTTTGGAATACTGAGCAGTATCAACATTTTGATAATTTATAAATGTATTTTCAGTTTTCTCTCTTAAGGAAAGTCTAAATTGTTAATGTGCCTTTCAATACAAATATTCTGACTTTGACTCAAAAAAAAAAAAAATTTTTTTTTTTAAACCTTAAAATTTAAATTAAATTTTTTATGACCTTGTCAATTAATATTAAAGTAACCAAATTATTTTCAACAGTGTCATAAATGTGAAAAAAAATTAATTTGGGAGATATTTAATTGAATTTTTGAAGAATCAGTGTTTTTAAATTGGCACATCATCATATCAGTTTTGCAGAGTAATATTTTGTAACTTGAAATTATGTCACACAGTAAATATAATGATTATTTATGTAGTAATGAATTTGCTTGTGTTTTTGTGCCTCTTTGAAAACATAAGATTACAGTTATTGTAAAAGGGAGAATTGAATGGTACATATTTTTATTTAGAATAGTAGGTACCTGTGTCAAAATTATTTCTGTAGCCCCATACTGTTTTGCTCAATGGTGTCCTTTTTGTGACACCATAGATGTTGTGTGTTTATAAAGGATGTTCACTTATAAATTATTAAAATTGGTAAACATTCCATAGTGTAATTAATAATAGTAGAGTAATCAATATGAAGAGATGAATTATTCTGATCTATTGATAGTAGGTTTCAGAATATCATATATACAGAAGAAGCGGTGATTTGCCTTGAAATTATAACTGTAAGAAGCAGAATTTATGAACTGCATTTATAAAAACATTTCACAAAAGTGTTTTGTTTCTACTGTAAACAGTACACTAAGTAAAAATCAAGTGAATTATTAAGTTTTAGAATTTAAATATTTTAAAAATTGAAAGGAACAACTTTCTTGTAAAAGTGGAGAGAAATCTTCATGTGTGTGTTGCAACAAAATGAAAGCAAATAATTAGCATTCTGGGGATTAATATTTATCAGTTTTGAAGACTTGTGCATTATATTGATATTCTGTTAGTAGCACTTGCATTTTCTTTATTTTTTCTGTTTGGCCCATTTCAATAACTAAATTTATGGTTTCCTTCTTTCACATTGCCTTATTTGAACAAAAGTTCCAAAAATTGAGAGTTAACATTGAATTTGGAATGTGAATGTTTGATTAGATTAATAATTTTTTCTATCAATTTGAAATTTTTAGCTGCGAGAATGAATATTTGTGAATAGTAGTTTGAAACTGAAGTAATTGTGAGCATTGCACATATTACACTAAGTTAGTCACAAAAAAATTTTTTGAAACAGATGTTTGTAAATAATGGAATAACAAAAACTTTTTGGTATGACTGCCAGATATGTTCGTTTGAATGTAAAATTATTTTTATATTCGTGATGATACAATTGTTGTATTGAAATATTTCAGTACTCGAATTTCAAGCTTGTGAAGTATTTCTCTCTCCTTGTGCAGAATGAACTTTTCTAGGCTGATACGATCCTACTTGCTATAAATAGTCTATATATCATATCTAGAAATACTTGATAAATTGTAGGCAGCGATAAATATTCACTGGTATCACTTGGTTGATGTTTCCTAAGTTTGAAAATAATATGCTTCAAAGAATGTAAGGCATCTTTTACTACTTTTCTTTACTTGTCATTGATTAAGAAAATTAAATTATATTTTGTAAATATAAATACAGTAAATGTTTGTGAAAGAAAAAGTGCCTTTTGTCATTCACATTTAAAAGATGTTTCTGTTTTATGATTGTTTCTTTAAAACTAGTCATGTCTTGTAAACGAATACTCCTCTATTTACTAATTATTGAAGTATTTATAAAAGTCAAAAACTTTCTTTCTGTCTGATTAAATGAATCTGCCTTTTTCACGTCCTGTCTGGTAATGGTTCAGAACATACGAATTTAATTTTTAGTTCATAAAGTGCTTGCTATGCATTCCATGCATGCAAACATGGAAACAAGTATGAGTTTCTTGAGATTTTTCATTAAGGTCATTACTCTCCATGATTACTACTTGTTTTATGCTGTCCTATTTCTCTCTTAAATGCCTTTCTTTTCTCTTTTATTTAATTGTGTGTGCCTTAGAGCAGGAACTTGCTAAAGGTTGTAATTGTCTTATAAGTGATCCAGTGCTTCTATCACTAACCTGTGCTATGGTGCTTGGAATCATTCCGTTATTTGTACACAGTTTCAATTTTCTCAAAAGCAGCTGGCATATTTATGCTTTCTTTCAGTTGCAAGGTTTCCTCCTGTTATAAAATTGTGAACATTTGAAACTCAGGTGCATTTTCATTAAATATTTAATGCACTTCACATGTGTTGAATTGTAAGAAAATTAACATGAACTCAGTTGAGCAGATCAGGTAAACAAAAACAAAAACCGTATGGCTTCTGAATGGTGCTTCCAGTCAAATTGAGGTCACCAAAATTCAATTCAATGTAATTAAAGAAACAATATTGAAATTTTTCCATACTCATTACCAATGTAAGTTATAATCAGTATTTTAAGATCCTTGTAGTTCATACATTTTGTCAACCTTGCCAGAATTACAAGGAAAAAAGCCTTACTAGAATCATGTGTATATGCATTTACAGTGAGAGAAAAGAGTACAAATGAAGCCTATTTGATCTATTATCAGAACAAAATTTAATGTTGCTGATAAATGTACTTACGAAAAAATGATACAATGTGCTAGACGATCATACATCTTTATGTACAATACTTTGAAGAGCATTTTTTTTTATGATGATCCTTGCTATTTGTTTTTTATCCATTTGGTCAGTTCTTGTTACACTTTTATTAAAATATGACATTGTATCATTTTTCTTTATTTATATATATATGGGTGTCTGAGTATGTTATGAGAAATAGAAACCAAAGCAGAAGCTGAATTCTAGTGCCCTATTGTTTCATATAGGCATTAAATGAAATGAATGTTGACATTTGACCGTTATGAAGGATGTATAGTGCTTTACCTAGCACACGTTCCCTTGAGTGGGATATTCAATAAATTTTAAGTCTTGCGTAATTTGCAAATATATTGCAAAGAGAGATGTATTTATTATTACATGGTATGAACTATAAATGTGGTGGTGATGGTTTATATTTAATAAAATGGAATTTGAGTAATGAGTGGAAGAATAATTTTATTGCTGTGATTCCTTTACATTATTCTGTGAAGATCATGCTATGCTCTATCTACTAGTTATCGTGCTTCCTTTAAATCAACTTAAGTGGACATAGTGATCATTTACTTGTTAAAACTATATTAACTAGGGAATTTTTCACCCTCTTTAGTCTTTTGACAGTAACATGAAATGATTTTCTGATATTGGATGCTGTTTCGTAGTAGAAAAATATGCTCTTCTTGTTTAGGATGATAATTTAGATGACACCTTACACTGATAACTGCCAGAATGGTACCTCATGCATAGTATTTATTAAAAACAAATGAAGTTTGGTGTTCATTTTTATAATTCTTTCCTAATTACCTGTTATGATACCATATTTTTCGATATCTTCCTTCAATAACAATATTGAAGGTAGATTTATTTTTCAAATCTGATCTTCAAAGTTGGATTTGTTAATAAGATTCTGCTCATTTTTATCAACATATGAATTTTCAAGCAGTTTTGTACAAAAGAAAAGGCTATTTTAAAAACAAATTTTGGGCCTCAATGTTTTTATTTAAATGTTTTGTTCAAATAGGGTAAAGTTTACTTAACAGATATGGCACTTAGGTTGCTCTATCCCCAGATAGTCGAAAAATTTTATATGTTAGGAATTACATCCTCGTTTCGATGACATAAAAGATTTCGCAGCAATATCGATGTATGTGAAAACGTTTTGAAATCGAACGGCGCCCAACTGGCCCTCTCTCTGGTGCCCTTCCAGGTATTGCACCACGCTTTTGTCAAGTTTCCCAGATCCATTGAGCAAATGCTGAGATGGCCCCTAGATTTGCTTCTAGATATAAATGTAGCTTCACTGGGCGCACGTTTTGTTGAGCTCTCCTTTTTGCTTGCAGTGGTAGTAGTAGAGCTGAGGGCGAGTTACTATTTTGTTAGCAATGCAGAAAAATCAAATCTGGAGTTCGTTTACCGTCTCTAATAAATTTCTTTAACTCGGGAACGAAAATGTCTAGTTTTTCAAATGTTACTAACTTCGCGTGTTTTTGAATTATTAATTCGTTTTATAGTTAAAATGTTGGGAAGAAATTCTAGAACTCAAGAAAACGTGCGTAGATGATATCCCCATACGTCACACGGTTTGTACTGTTTTTTGACTAAATAAATACTAAAATACTGCATTAACTATTTGGCTCTACGCTTCATAGGGCCTTCGGCAACCAAGAAATGGGACCAATCATAGCCATCCTCTACTTAAGGTCGTTACACTCCGATTTGACAAACAGTACGGGGTCCAACAAGCGCCACGCACCAGCAAAGCTGCTGGCTTTTTTAATGGCGTTCCAGGTGCTTTTGACATGGCTACGATCTTAATATATGGATGTGAGAGCTTCTTTGCTTATCACGTACATATGAACACGTAAAATAGTTTGCTTACACGCACACACACACACACACACACACACACACATACATACACACTATATATATTGTGACGGAACACACACGCCGTGGATCATCTCCGGCGCGCCGCACCAATGCAACCTGGTCTTTGATCAGGGGTCGTTAGCCCTGAGGGTGTGAAGCACCGCTCGGGCGTTACCAGCGCCGTGCGGCAGCCTACTGTCGCTCCGACGCCAGGCCTGTCAGGTTGTTCGTTCGTCTTGCCTGTGAGAGGCAAATAAGGGAGTACTTGCAATGGATAGAATCAGGCGGATCAATTCTAATGAAACACTTGGATGGCTCTGGTAAATTAGGCATGTATTCTAAACTTTTCCAGAGGCACATACACTACACACTGATTATAATAACAAATTGCAATCCTATTTCTATTATAATTATAATCCTAAGTCTGGATTAACGTTCTTGCTCCATCTTGTGCAAATAAACAATAACCTCCTACTTAAATACTCAAAATCATATCTTGCCGCTAATTACAATACTCAGGGCAATTTAATTGTTTATGCAAACCTACTGATCTTGGCACTAAAATGTTCTTTCAGTCTGTTCGTTCCACTATTTTGGCTCGAACTGAATTCCCGTGTTAAGCGTTCGGCAAGAATACTTCCTAGTTATACCTTTTAATCACCCCTTTTGAAATATTACGACCTCGCGGTCTGAATGTCGCACAGGTACTCACGCTTCGGCGATTGGAACACGTAACCTGGACCTCGGCCAATCAGTGACCGACCTCAGCTGCTTATCGCTGCGAACGGCTGCTCGCGCCGCGACGCTCGGCCTCGCCCAGCTCGCTGCGCTATACGCTCGCCGGTCTGCGCTGCTCCTGCTCGCTTGATGCGCCTCCGTTCGCCCGTGAAGTAGTACAATTTTTCCGGTCGTCCCGTAGAACGGCCGTGCCTCTACTGATCTTCCGTTCCCAACAAACGTGCTTCTTTGGCTGTGTTGCACCAGGAATGTCGCCTCAGCCTTCCGCTTTGGCGATGCGGAGTAGTTGCGACGTAATGATCGTATACTCGACCCTTCGGCGATCTCTATCAGACTGTTCGGCGGTTTGTCTCAGAATGTTCTCCGATTTCTATCAAACTCTCCGGCGGCCTTTCTCCGACTGTCCGGTTTCCGGAACCCTTCCCCCTCGGAGACTGTTTCTCGTTTTTCTATCAACGTGCCAATCGCAGGATTTAATTTTCCAGCGCTTATCGCCGAGAAATCATTGGCGACCACTCGTTACGTCCGACTTCAGCCGCGGCTGACGTCACATGATGACGTACCAACGCGCCACATTCGAAGTGGTAAACACCCGCGATTTATCTTGGCGTTTTGCCTGGGGTTCTGCTTCTCGCTGGGGGATATCAGAGCTCGTCTCAATATATATATATATATATATATATATATATATATATATATATTATTGAAACGCACGCGTTTCTGCCTAAAGCAACGGCGATACAACAAGGAAGCACGCGGCAGAACGGTTGCCAGAGGGCGCTCGCTAGCCACGAAAAACGGTTACGGGCGGCGAAGTGTTGTCGGTTGGCCGAAGGCGTGGGAAACGACGCCGCGAGGCTTCAGTGTCTGGCCGGTCACCGGTAAGGAAGGACGTACCTGGGGCTGCTCCGCGTTCGAACAAAGTAGAATAGTGTCGCGAACGAACGAGCGCTGAAAAAGTGATTGACGGACAATTTGTGCTAGATAACCATCAGTATCTCGGACGTAGTGCCAGGTGATAGCTATTATCTGGAGTAGTACAGATCGAGAGAGACTTGTGCAGAGTACACCACGAGACTAGTAGCCTGGTGAAATGGTGAGGACACGTGCTCGCAGCTGTACTTTGAATAATTAGTGGCGTTTATCAGCTCGCGAAGGTGACATCAAGAAATCTGGGTGAACTGGAAAGGAGTTCGCGAGGAGGCGCAGAGGCACCGTGGAAGATTACGCTGGAGAACGTACTTCGAAACGCACGCATCGCATCGCATCGGCTGGTCCCTATGGAGCGGACACAGGCAGACAGCGAAGGAGCACGAGGCAGCCGAGAGTCCCGAAGCCGCCGACGCTCGGAGGGAGGATTAAACGGTAAATATTTCCTCGATCGATGTAAGATCGAAAGAACTAACAGTGATTCTGGGTGAGGGTAAAGAAAGGATAAAGACCACCACAGATATTGTAATCAATAGTGATTTGTATAGAATAATAAATAGTTCATGTTTATTTTGTTCACGGAACAGTGGTATTTGATTAATAACCCGAGTCCATTCACGAAAAGAACACCTGTCCTACAAATAAATTTACTGAACAAGCCGGGCTACCGGTACGTCACAGTTGGCGCCTGAACAGAATGGACTCGTGTATTTAAGAAATGTGGCTCAGGGATTAATCTAACAAGGTATTTACATGTGTTGCAATGAATTGAAGACATACCGAGAATTCATTATTAATTGGAGGAATAAATAATGACTCTTGAATTAACAAACTTGTGTGATAATTTTAAGAAACATAACGGTTTGATGACAGGAAATATTGAAATAAAACAGTGTGCATGTGCAGTTGTTTACTGGAAAAGTAGTAGAAATTTATTAGTAATTTATGTAAAGGTAAATACTGTTGAGAAATATAAAGCAATTATAGAAATATTGACGGGCAATGGTAATTGTGAATGTAAATGTTATTTAGTTAAATATGTAGTCCAAGTCAATCCAGAAAGCAGTATGCAGAGTACCTTATGTATGTGTAAAGGGAAAACAGTGTATGAATATTGTGTTTGTTAGAATAGTTATTTGTGTACATGATAACATATCCCACAGTTGAGTGAATTGTTTCTCAATATTGGATAAAGCAAAGAATTAGTAGAATTTGTGGGAAAAGTTTAATGAATACAAGATAAATGAATGTCATTTTGGTAAATTGTATATGCTAATGATTTTGAGCATATGGGCATGAATCTTACAGATATGTAGAATCATCTAAAGTAGAATAGCCCAGGTAGAGGGCATTGTTTATTAGATGAATGGAAAGGAACTAATAGTGAGGAATTAATATTGATTTGTTAATTTTGGGTAATATTTAAAGTTGCATATATATATTTTTCTGTCATTATTGGGAAGCTGTAGGAGTGTGTGAAATGAGACTGTGAATTATTGTGTGAATTTGAATTAAAGCTGTTATGCAATGTTTCAGAATTTTCCAAGTGTTATTTGTATGATTTTGGGCATCTATGATGTGTTTGTGAAGGTATTTTGTGTAGTGATTTATGTGCATAGATGATGTTAAATTTATTTGCAGAGTGAATATTTGTATGTCATATGTGTAACTGTGTAGTGAAGAATTGGGTGGTCATATAATAGACTATACAATTGTGGTTTTCATAAAATTTAAAACGAATAGTGTATTCAGCTAATGCCTAGAATCACTGATAGGTCATTGTTTCAATACAATTACTGGAATTAGATTAATTAAATTGGGAACAAGTGCAGTATTATGCAGCGTAGACGGCTGAGGGACATTGCAAGCACGGAAGCAGTGAAAAGCGATTGAGAAAATGAGTGAACGATACTGAAGCGGTTGATGAGAAAAGTAGATTGCAGCAGCAAAATGGAGCTCAAAAGGCGATGTTAGAACGGAATGAGAAGATGAGGGGTAGAAGACTCGGATGAAGGAATCGGCGGAAGTACGTTCCTGGATAGTAGGGACACTGGAGTTGAGTAAACTAGATAACACGTCGGGCGATTGTTTTGATGAAGTAAAGTCACATCAACGCCGATGAACCAGTAGCAGGAACCCAAGTCAGGAGTACCAAGAAAAGATATCATCAGATTTGATGTTAATAGAAAATGATTAACGACGACTCGATAAAACGGCAGAGGAACAAGAAAAGATCCGAAAAGCAGTTTATGGCGATTGAAGAACGAATTGAGAAAACGGCAGAGGAACAAGAAAAGATCAAAAAAAGCAGCTTAAGGCGATTGAAGAACAGGATAGAAAGCGGAACAACAAATTAAGATGATGGAAGAACAGAAGAAGGCGATTAAACAAATTGAAAAATCGGTAGAAGAACAAAAAGGCCATCGAGAGCAGAACGGAAAGTTAATGGAGAAATTAAAAACAAATAGGACCTCTTAACAAGCAAATCGAGGAACCCAGCAGGAAATGAAGAAGATAGCGGAACAGGTCGAGATTCAAAACCAATCTATCCTGATAAATTTGTAGAGCAGGATCAGAAGATAGAATTCCAGATTGACAAATTAGGCGGGAGTTGAAAACCGACCTACATCAACAACGAGAAGATTACCGCACAAAACAAGGAGGTGCGCAAAGGAAGAAGACACCAAAATGATGCAGCAATTAATTAAAGAAGAAATAAAGGGGATATACGAATGTGAAGAAAGAGTATCATCCTGCAATCTGATTGGAGCTAATCAAAGAATGCCGGACGACGCCGATCATTGCGGGCGGAATACCAACTTTACGCCTCCAAAATCACTAAGTTTTCGGGAGATGGTCGAGAAAACCCATGCGCATTCATGCGGGCAGCGGAACGACACCTAGCCGTGATCAACACATCGGAAAGATGCAAGATCCAGTTTTGTATTTGATGTTGGAGAATGCCCGGACGTGGGCCGACACATTTGATGTATTTCGGGGACGCTGAAGGAATTTCAAGACCGGTTCTACGAGCGGTATTGGAACGATGAGATCAAATGAATGTGAAGTTGAATCTAATGAATGGTTATTATAATCAGTCGATGGAACTCTGCGGGAATATGCGACAACGTGTTGGAGATTGGGCACTACGTCCCCAATGAATGATCAAGAGATTATGTGTTTATTGACGTCAGTTTCCGTGTCGATCAAAATAATTTGCGAGTTCGAACCATACCAATTTAAAAGCTTTATGAACGCATTAGGAGGATATGACTTAACATTTGCCAATGCCCTGAAGAATAAGAGGGAAGGAAACGTGAACGCGTTAAGAACGGAACCAGTCAATAGACAAGGAATGGTGGTGGGCGAGGCAACCATGGACGCGACAGAGACGGGAAGCGGCGGCAATCGGAACCAGTAACCAAAGACCGGAGTGGGGTGGACAAGACCCAAACCGTCGAGAAGAAGAGAGGAATGAACCGAGTGCGCCAATCAATCACCACAGCCTGGCCAAGTGGAGGACAGGAACATCTTTAAACAGATAGAGTCCGTGATGACAGGCGACCCCATGACGGACACAAGGAGGAAGAGCTGAATGTGGTCCCTATCAATACGATTCAGTCGGTGTCCATGAATCACAACCGTGGCGAGAAAAAGTTCGAGTTCGCATGAGAAAATGTCCCGATCAAAGTAGAATGTGAAGGGTTGTAACGGAAGACTGGTTGATACTCGATGTACTACAACAGTTATATCAGAGGGAAATTTATAATGAGTTGATTGCGAAAGGAAGCAAGTAATGGCTGCCATACGTGATGAGCCACTCAGAAGAAGTCAAGCCTATCACGAAACAAATAATGTTTAATGCTGAAATTGGCGATCAGAAGTACGAGTGTAGCTCTAGTAGTAAAGAAATTGTATCCATGATTATAGGGACAGATTTTTATCCGAACGACGCGCGATTATTGACCTTGACCACAGAGTGGTAGAACTAGGAAGCAGAGAATCGAGATGGATATGGGAATGGAAGAGGGGTTAGAAATATGTACGGGCATGTTATCGGAGGAGGATAGAAGAAGACTGAAACAACAGGTTGACCAGATGAAGTACTGGAAGCCCAGCACAGGAAGGCAAAGTCAAAAGAAAACATGAGGTTTCACGAGGGCAGACAGTATTGTTGCGTGTCCCCAAAGTTTCCAACCCCAAACTAAGGTTATACGCAAAATTTTTCCATTATATGAGGGGCCGTACATCATTGAACAGATAACAAACCCAAACGTGGCTAAACTAGTCAACGATAACAGAGAAGTGGTGGGACATTATAATTTCTACAATTTAAGACCTTGCCCAACAAGAGAAGGCAATGGACAAGAATAGACCATTAAGTCATTGAATTTTCCGGAGAAAAATCCAAAAGGGGGGAGGGGGTAATGAAACGCACCGCGTTCTCTCAAAAACGGCGATACAAGCAAGCACGCGGCAGAACGGTTGCAGAGGCGCTCAAGCCACGAAAAACGGTTACGGGCGGCGAAGTGTTGTCGGTTGGCCAAAGGCGTGGGAAACGACGCCGCGAGGCTTCAGTGTCTGGCTGGCCACCGGTAAGGAAGGACGTACCTGGGGCTGCTCCGCGTTCGAACAAAGTAGAATAGTGTCGAACGAACGAGCGCTGAAAAGTGATTGACGGACAATTTGTGCTAGATAACCATCAGTATCTCGGACGTAGTGCCAGAGTGATAGCTATTATCTGGAGTAGTACAGATCGAGAGAACTTGTGTGCAGAGGTACACCACGGACTAGTAGCCTGGTGAAATGGTGAGACACGTGCTCGCAACTGTACTTTGAATAATTAGTGGCGTTTATCAGCTCGAAGGTGACATCAGAAATCTGGGTGAACTGGAAAGGAGTTCAGCGAGGAGGCGCAGAGGCACCGTGGAAGATACGTTGGAGAACGTACTTCGGAACGCAACGCATCGCATCGCATCGGCTGGTCCCTAGTGGAGCGGACACAGGCAGACGCAGAAGGGGCACGAGGCAATCCGAGAGTCCCGACCGCCGACGCTCGAGAGGAGGATTAAACGGTAAATATTTCCTCGATCGATGTAAGATCGAAAGAACTAACAGTGATTCTGGGTGAGGTAAAGAAAAGGATAAAGACCACCACAGAGTATGAATCAATAGTGATTTGTATAGAATAATAAATAGTTCATGTTTATTTTGTTCACGGAACAGTGGTGTTTGATTAATAACCTGAGTCCATTCACGAAAAGAACACCTGTCCTTACAAATAAATTTACTGAACAAGCCGGGCTACCTGTAGTCATAATATATATATATATATATATATATATATATATATATATATATATATATATATATATACATATATATATAGACAGATACACACACACACAATGTATTTAGCTGTCCTTTTTGAGAAAAGATGCTGTTTCTATCTGGGGAACCAGTTAGGACTATCAGTTTGTTCTGTTACTTGTAGTTTTTCTATACCACCAATATAAACAACCTTTTCTTTGCAAGAATTCGTTCATAAAAGAGCCTTTACGGCATAAATGATGACGTATAAGATGTTACGGCACGAAATATTGCGTCATCACGTGGCGAATTCTCCATACATCGCGTATACCGCCGGTATACCTTGTAATTCGAACTGAATAATAAACATTTCGTAAGTTTGGTAACCATCTAAACAGTTATTGAGTTTTGAATGCTGGTGCGAAAAGTAACTATTTTGCTACTGAGAGCCAGTCAGTTTTCCGCATCCGTAAACACTATGAAGTGCGATAGAGTAAGTAGTTACAAAATTTCTTAATGCTGTGCAGAGATTCGCTAAGCCAGGTGAAGGCACTGCATGCCAACCGCAATAATCTAGGCTCCTCATGTTTCAATGGCAAGCATGAGTAAAGACTACCTCTTTAGTCTATGCTTAAAGATCTAACAGAGATATCAGAGTGACAGTGAGGGAAGAGGGCGGGAGAAAAGAACGCGAAACAGAAAAGGAGAGGGGAAAGAGCTGGAACGGGCGAGGAGCGGGAGGAGCTTGAGAAAGAGAGAGCAAGATACAGAGCAGAGATAGGAGAGAGAAAGAAGGAAGAGACATAATGAGGAACAAACAAGAGAGAGCGAGAATTCGAGCGTGCCAGAGTGAGAGACAAAAAAAGCAGAGAGCTAGAGGGAAGAGAACGAGCGGAGAAGGAGACGAGGAAGACAAAAGGAGAAAGAGCAAAGTAAGAGTGTGCGTGAAAGCGAGAGAGAGCGAGGGCGCGGCGGGAGGAGAGTGCGAAAATACAGCGAAAGGGAGGGGAGGAGGGGAGTGAGACTAGAGAACGAGAGAGATCGAATCAAGGAGATAGAGATCGAGGGAGAGAGAGTAAAACTAATGCTTGCACCACTGGTACAGCGCTTTGAATATGCGCACAACAGACTACAGATCGAGTAATGGGAGAAATGGGAAAACCAAACATGGCAGACATATGGACCTCCACGCACTTGAAGAGTTTCTCGCTCTGGTCAATCGGCAAGAAGTTTCCTCGATCATATTTCTACTTTCTACTTTTCTTATTTGTTAGCCTACATTTAGGCGCTCCTGCTTCAGGTAAACACTAAACAGCGCTATAAAATGCGATATAAAATGCGATAACCTATTTATTTATTTTACGTAAAAACAGTTAAAACTGCGTATGTCGTGCTATGGGAAAAGTGAATTGTGTGCACAATACAATTGGTGACACACCTACAATTTTCTTAGTTTCTTCTTTAAACGGAAATGAATAAGAAGACTTTTGTAGGAAATTATCTTTTCTTGTATGGAAACAGAGCACAATATAAAATTTGAAGGAGAAACTAAAAGGGATATTTTGAAAAATTGAATTAATTCATTATTTCATAATTCATGTTTCTATTTATGAATGAATTTATTATTCTTGAATTTTATTATGAATTATTTCATCATTCATCTAAGAAGCGTGGAGATTCTGGAGCGCAAGAAAACTATAGTTTGAATTGTCTGCGCGTTTTCTTGAACCCTTATTTCGTTATACTTCGTTTTTTCTAGCAATGCGCGCGAGGTCCTGTCTTCAGTCCTACGCAGTCTCTTGCCAAAAATCCATCCTTTTCACCTTCCTTACGTTCTCAACCCCCCTCACCCTTATTTCGAATCCTCTTACCTCCTCCTCTGAACCTACTCCCGTTTCTCCCATTCCCACTACCAATTCATCTTCACCTGACGCCCCGTTTTCCTCACCACCTGTCCCTGCCGGGACATATTACAACCTTCGACCACACACTCGAGGTAAAAATGGAGTAAATATAAAGCAACTAGATGCAGCAGAAAAACATTCGTGTAGGTATTTGCAAAAGAAAAACATACTTCACCATAATGTTCAATCCCTTTCAAATAAAACTGAGTTAATCGAGGCAGCTCTACAGAGCGATTTAAATCAAATGGATGTTCTTTGCTTTACATAACATTGGTTATCTCGTAATGAACTTAGCATTTTCCAAATTCCAAACTTTTACCTCGCAGGCTTTTATTGCAGAGAGAGCGAGAGATTCTAAGATTCAAGAGCTACACTCGAATGGAAACTTTTCCCAGGAAAAGCGAAACGTTTTCAGACTCACAATCGGTTTTAGAAAATCAAAATCTACGGAAACTGGCATTTTTTCCTTTCTTAAAGATGTTGCATCATCAATGGACAAAATGAAGCACATATTGGAATATTTTTAGATCTTACGAAAGCTTCTGACGTTATTGACCGTAATATCTTGGCATCAAAATTACCTTCATTTGAAATTCGTGGTATTGCCCTAGAATGGATAACCTCGTACGTTAAACATCGAACTCAAAGTGTAGAGATACCGAACTGTCAGGAAAGGACATTATCTACTTATCTTTCCAATTCTTTGCCAATTGAGCATGGGGTCCCGCAAGGTTCGATCCTAGGCTCTATTCTCTTTCTGTTATATGTAAACGATATGCCCTCGTTTATTAAAAATGGAAGAACTGTTCTGTTTGCTGATGACACGAAAGTTCTTTGCAAAAAAGAAGCAATAAATAGTACAATTTCAGAAGTTTCAAATTGGTAAATTAATAGTTATCGAAGGAAAAAACGTTTCAATGCATTTTTGCATTTCAAATCGACAATCGCATGCTTAATTGAAAATGAACAATATGCAATTAGCTGATGTTAAATTAACATTTCTAGGTCTCTCAATTCAGTCAAACCTCAAATCGAAAAGAATTAAACACTAAATTAAGCTCATTATGTTACGCATTCAGAATTCTTTCAAATTTTGTCAGCCTTCATGCAGCTCATGTACTTTGCAAATGTACATTCTCGCCTGAGATATGGCATACTATTCTGGAGAAGTTCATCCTGTAGTACCCAAACCTTTAGATTGCAAAAGAAAATTATTCGAATAATGAAATAATGCCATCCATGTGATTCCTGCAAGCCTCTTTTCATTGAGTTTGGAATCTTACCATTGCCTTGCCTATTTATTTACGAATCTGTAAAATTTGTCAAAAGTAACTTACTTAACGGTAGGAACATATTTTCATGCAATACTAATATTTATAATTATAACACACGTCGTAGAAATCACATTCATCAAGTGTCAGTATCATCAGCACCCTACAAGAAATCCACATACATGTACGTTACTTTACAACGCATAGCCAGATGACCTGAAATAATTAAAGTCGGTACACAAATTTAAGTTAAAAGTAAAATATTTTCTGTTGCATAACTGTTACAATTAGAGACTACACTGATCTTCAAAAGAAAAATAATGCTTATTTTAACAAAACAATTTTATAAAATGGATTAGTTTACATTTTTATGGTATAATTTAATGAAAGACTTAATATGCCTGTAACAAGTAATGTACTTCAGCTTCCGGGTCAATGACCCCCATCTCGATCACGTCTTTGTTCAGTTTCCCTGATCCATTGAGCAAATGCTGGCTCCTTGTTTTTCTTCTGGACGTAAATGAAGCTTCACTATGCGCACGTTTTATTGAGCTCCCCTTTTGCTTGTAGTGATAGGAGTAGAGCTAAGGGTGAGTTACTATATTGTTAGTCATGCAGAAAAGTTAAATCTGCAGTTCGTTTACCGTTGCAAATAGTTTTTCTATAACTCAGGAACGAAAATATCTAGCTTTTCAAATGTTACTAATCTCGCGCTTTTTAAAATTTTATTATTATTACTAGGGTCAGGATTATTACTATGTACTTAAATTGGGAAAATATGTACATATATATGTATTATAATATACAGAAATATGTACTAAAAAGTATTAAAAAATTAAATACTATTTTGTTTAAACCGATATCCGTAACAAGAAACAAATATTTGTTTCAAATTTTCAACAATAAAACTTTTTCTATTATCTTGTAAGAGAGCCTTGTACTGACTAAAAGAACTCGCTACATCGTACGAAGTCACCAGTGCGTTTTGAAACTTGCACATATCTTCTGGCGTGTAGTCAATATCCAATGTGACAGGATTGTCCACTCATAGCACTGCACTAACAGCTAACACGAAAATTGCAAATGGTTTCGAATGCAGGGTGTTCTCCAGAACTGAAGACCTCTTTATCTTCACTAGGTCGCTTTTGATCCTCGAATAATAAATGAACAGTTTTTAAAGAAGCGACTGCCGATTGAGCAGTTTCAGGGCAGGTGGAAAGTTGAAGGGAAGATATCTTCAAAGACTTAATTGTAGTGCCTAGTGAAAATGCGGTAATATAATTTTTCAGCATAAAGAAATTGCTGAGATATGCTTATGGATGCTGCAATATAAGAATCAAATTGATATATAACTTGTATGGATAAAATGACCATATTAAGCATTGTAACCCATAGAATCAATTCAGATGCTCCATCTCGTTAATTCTTTTTTATTGGAAATCAATGTGTCAACCTGCAATCTAATCAGTTCTGCAATACAACGCATGTACAAGTCAGGTTAGGCGTAGTAATTTTGGATACTACACGCGCAGGGCTTCCGCTGCCTTGCATGTGTATGGCACTGCATTAGTATCAGAAGGCAGATATTACTGTGTTTAACTCCATGAGACCACAAAAATCCCAGTGTATGAGTAACAGTTCTGCAGTAGTTTTGATGGTTGCATTTGGGTAACACTTCACAAGTTATCAAAATAGACTTACACTTTTAATTATTCATGAAACCTATTCCATCATTCCGAATATGATTTCCTTGCACATCAGTTGTTTCGTTAGTTGATATCCAGATGGGACCATCGCCAATTCCCCATAAATGGAATCCATAGTTTCCAAAGAATGAATGAAATGCATTGTTTCCATATAGTCTTTGTTATTGTAGATCTGTGTGGAATTGTTTTATGTGAATATTTTTACAGAAATTCTCCTAGCATTGAATTGCTTAATTTCCATATGGGAATGTCGGCACAAAACCATAACACAATACAAATGAATTCAAAAATTAGATTTCTTACGCTCAATACTTTGGTAATCATGCAAATCAATCAATGAGAACTGTTTTTGGGTTTGGATATGTATCTTCGAAATTCGTGTTTGATGAAACGACGTGAATGTATGTTGAAAGATATGTCACATTTTTTTAAAAAGAAGTTTTTCCTTGTGTAGAAATTAAATTTTCAAGGCTTCAGTCACACACTATGTCAGAGAGATTTTGTCCTTTTTTTTTTAAATAAAATGTAGAATAAGTTGTACTAAAAATATAAACTGAATCTACAATGTCGCTGTTCAGTATTTCTCAGAGATTAGGGAATAAAATCAATGCTGATTCACATTTAATCAATTGACTCTTACATAGTTTAAATTCAACTTACAATGTTTTTACGGTATGAATATTGCTAGACTGCTCTGAAAAGTATTGCTTTCCTGTGCTAAATTCTTACTCAGCGTTACCACTGCCCCCATATGTTTTAATCCAAAAGCTTCAGTGCCGCTTCGTGATTTTACTTCAGATTCTGAGCCCGAAGAGATAATTTACAAACAATGGCAGATGCTCGCGTGTGACAATCGGGGAAAGAAAAATGTCAACGGCGCCTCCTGTGCTGGTGCGTGTAGTTTCTGGTGAAGGGTATCAAGGTCTAGGGAGACCCCTGAAAGATGCGTAGTGTCATGGCCGCCTTCAATAAAGGCCTCGGCCAGCAGCGCTGGCAACATCGCATTCGCACTCGCGTACGTCCGGCTTACCTCTCGCCGTTCAGGAACGTGACGACTATTTCATCTTTTAAGTTATTTTATTAGGAAAGGAACTGAGATTTGTTGAGAATAGGAACTGAATGATAACAAATGTTTATTCGAGTTATTATTTTTAATAACAAAATATTTACCCATTATATTAATGTTACCAGCTTGCGTTTCTTATTTACATGTAACATCGTTTCGCATCTTAGAGTAATTATTTAACAAAATATTGTATGCAATTCCTATTGCCATTTTAACTAAGTTGATATTTTTGCCCCCACAAACACAAACATCCTCAGCAATACAATTTATCGCTCTGTCAATACTCCCTTCTCACAGAGAACACAAAATAAATTTGTGGCTTCCACTGGAAATTAAAATAAATTTTCATAGTTTTTTTAAACTAAAAACTGCATAATTCCATTTTAAACCATAGAATTCACAAAAGAATATAAGCTGCAACAAACAAGTTAATTGATCTGTTCTTAACATTTAGGTCAGAACACGAATGAAACATATTTCCTAAAGATATTTACTAATTGGACAGAATTCGCATTTAAATGAACTGGTTAATGTTTAAAACAACATTAAAAACATCTGCTGATTATATCGATCGAATTGTAACAACTTCATGTAAATGAGGCGTTAAGGCAAGGAATTGTGTATTGCGTTATTAATACATACAAACAACAAACCATTGATGAATACTTACTTTTGATGCATGAATATAGGCCCAGGTCTTTTCGTAGTGTCGCACATCACCAAACAAAGAAATTAAATTATTATCCTAACTTTTATCTGCAGATGCACGGATCGCGCCTTGAAACACAGATAACTGCTCCGGCTTCAGGACGTGTGCGCGGTGTTGCCGCTTTGGTCTGGGCTAGGCATTGTTAGAGGTGGCCATGGTAGTGTGCAATATCGCCTTCTAAACGGATCATTTTCACAAACCTAACTTGCGTTCTGTTCTCTGCGATACTCATGCTGAAAACTAACACACCAGAAGCTATGGATTGCATCGTCGCCTTGCCCTTTTATTTGCAATGCCGTCGATATAATGAAAAGACTCATTTCAACGCGATGCAATTGAATTGCGGCATTTTAAAGAGGAGGCTAAAAATATGCTTGACAATGCTGAATTGTTTCTCTGGGAGATTCTTTAACAAAAACATACAAAAAATTGAAGAATTAAATTTAAAAAATTGTAGAAAAATGGAAAAATTCAGTAATATGTAAAAATATGTTCTTTGGGTAAAATTGTAAATATATGTACTTTCGGGGAAAATATGTAAAAAAAATGCGCTAATGTATGTATGTACTAAAAATTCAACGTTTTTAGCCACTAACCGATATGAAACGTGAATTTACCGTTGATTCGACTTTATAGAGTTACGTTAGGAAAATATGTTATGTAATTATCCGGGCCCTAATTATTATTATTATTATTATTATTATTATTATTATTATTATTATTATTATTATTATTATTATTATTATTATTGTTGTTGTTGTTGTTGTTTTAACTTCCATTCATCTTTCAACTATCGTTAAAATGTTGGGATGGGATTCTGGTACTCAAGAAAACGTGCGCAGATAATCTCTCCCATATGTCATACACTGTTTTTACTGTTTTTTGACCAAATAAATCAAATAAAATTGTGGGAACTCCGAATTTTTCCGAGTACTGTTTCTTTAAATTTTGAAGAGCTTCTTTCCCGTGACAGCGTACCTCCGGAAGCTGGCTCTCTCAAACAGAATCATGTTCGCTGAGCATTTCAGCGAAAATTATTGCTTGTCAGCTAGGTAGAATTCACTCGCTGTCTGGAGGAGAACTCTAGCGGCTGGCTGCTCTGATTGGTAATTGTACGTGGTGTCTCCGATCAGCACCAGGTGAATGCCGGAGTAGTACCCTAGCAAAGGGGCAATTGACTGCGCGCGACCTTATCCTTCCTCTTCCTTGTCCTCTCCTCATATCTTACATACATTACTCTACCAAACATGCTGAGAGACCAGTCGGAAACTTAGCGTTGGGCCCTTTCTGAGGCGATGACCCGCTAGAGGGAGATACCTGTTTGGGGAAACTCCACTAGACGATGTTTAGGTCGGTACCGGAACTCGCCATCCAGCAGAAGAAGACACCTGCTGCAATAAAAACTACACTACATTTACGGGACTAATGATCTAGCCGTTGACGCGTTCGGAATCACTAATGAATGAATCAATCTAGTAATTCGTCGACTTCGTTAATCCCACCCAATCTAGACCCGATATTGCGTCGGATTAGCGAGAGCCTACTGTATTGGTTTCCATTGCACTGTGTGGGGGCATCCAGAAAGTAAGTTTCCCCAGGTCGTCAACAAAAAGAAAACAATCTCACTGAAAAGCTTTATTGTTGCATAAATTCTGTGGTGGCAGCAGAGATTTTGTGGTACTCCAGATAAACTATCTGGGGTCAATGAGGTATCTACCACAATAGTATTAAATGTACTTTTAATATGATTACATATAGCCAGACACGTGTTTCGGGAACACTCTTCCCATCTTCAGTGGTTCTACAATTTACAATTAAGTACATTAACAAATTACACATGTATTAACGTCAACAAAATCATATATATAAACATTGAACAATAAAATAATTATTTAAAATTAGTACTTACCCAAGTAACACAGATTAAACGCATAATTTCATGGAAAGTCGTCAAAGTATGACTTTCGTACAGAGTACGATCAAAATGGCGTCATACTTTTAATTACATTAATTACAGATATTTAAAAGGAATATAACATACAGTTTACGCAGTCCTACGATCGTTGCTGATGCAAGAAACAATATAGCTAGTAGCCGAATATTTAGCACAAAATCAGTGTAGCCAATTTTACTATACATACATCACCTCTTTACTAGATACCAAATACGAAACTAAGACGAAATGTTTCTGAATCTGTAAAACTACTAACTGTTACGCGATTTTCAACCTCAAATTTGAATTTAGAATGCAAAAATCATTAAAGAACACATATTGTCACTTCAGAAAAAAAAACTTGTAACACAGTGTAATTAATTTGAGGCGCGTTCTGGGACCTAAAATTTTACAACTGAAGCACTGTATATAGGGGAGGATGCAAGGTCACTCGGTCGACCACACACGGCTCGACTCACATCAGATCTGCAGCAGTTCCACTGGGAGGTGATGGACCATGAAATTGTTTCGTTTTTAAGAAGAAATAAAAGAGGTCATCTTCGTCAACATATTTATTTCTTCTTATAAGAACGTCAACAATACCAAATCAATATTCCCACAATGTTTCGTTTTTGTTGACGACCTAGCGAGACTAACTTTCAGGAAATGCCTTCTTTCTTCGGTGCCACGTTTTAAAAGTTGAATATTTGTAATTAAGTGTTTTTCTTCTAACTTACATATATTGTTATGCAATGAACTTATTAATTAATTGACATGTTTAAAAATAAAGTGTTTTAAATAAAAGAAATAAAATGTTTATTTCGCGTGGTTATCACATTAGCATACAAAAGGAGTGTGCATTTACAAGTTCCTAATCATCTTCATCGGTAGATTTAAATCGTGGATCGTCGATCTTCTCGGACTTCACGGGCCCGAGAGTGCCACGATTGTCTTTAATGACAGTGACCGCCTCCGAAGTAGCTTCTTCTTGAGGAGAGCTCTGCTTACTTGGTGGAGATTTTTTCTCACCAGAGGTACCCTTCCGCCGCCTAGAAAAGTGGGATTAATATAGTCAAGGAACATAACATTACAAACTAGTTGAGCCCGTGCGAACATCCAGCGCATTTCGGGTCATTGCATTCTTTGAAAAGTGTAAATAGCGGTAGACGGATCTCATACGGAACGGCCGCTGCACTGAGCGTTACTGGTTATTTATGCATAAAAGTATATTAGTCATGATACCGTAGTTAACGACATGGATTCATAAGCCGATACATTCCTTCAGTTCTGGATGTTTAATATGTACGGGAAATTATCTTTGTTTGTCTGTATAATGTGCTACAAATATTGTTACATAAGTTCTTTTTTGTATTTTATTTTTATATTTTACATTTTTTAGAAGGAAGAAAGAGTTTATATTTTTAACTATCGAAGTAATTGCAGATATGCATAGTAGGCGCTTCGGTTGAATTTGGAATTTTTCAAGGGATGGCTGAAGTGCGGGGAGAAATTGAGACATTAAAATATTACGCAACCTTTCACAATAAATTGAGAGAGTATGAACTGTTTCAGCCCCTCTTTTTATCGTGATAAAATTTGTTTATCAAAATCAGATCTTGAAATAAGGTTATGTACAATTTGGCAAAAACCTAAGTAGTTATCGTGAAAATTTGCGTGAAGAATTTTGAAACAATTATTTTCTCAAAAAGGGCTCAAAAGTTTTTCTTTAATTTTTTATCGAATAGAGCATAGTTATAAAAATGAAGCAGGGCCTGTTTTTGGTGATACTGTCTGATCGTCTCTTATGTAAATCAATAGTTGCGATTAATGACTATAGATGTTTATAAAGCGACCAAAAATAAATAAGTAAAAAAAAATATATGTATAGTATAGGTGTAACTCCACTAGATATCGATGCAATACAAGACGGGGTTTCAGGTAAATGAATTTCCCAATCTACTTGGACTTTATTGTTGCTGGGCGCTGCTGTGTGACGGGGGGCGGGGCTGAGGGGGACACGAGGAGCGGACTGCGCAAGATGGAGAGAGAGGGAAAAGAAGAGAGAGAGAGAGGGGGAGGGAGAGAGCAATGTTATTTTAATGATTAAAAATAGAAATGTCAAGGCTACAATAAATATATTTAAATATTTTTTAATGTTAAAGAATCCATTCAAGAATTCAATGATTTGAATCATATTTCATCAGAAGATATCATCAACCACGATATTCAAGAAGAAACTTCAGGCGATTGTGTTCATTACAAATCGATTGACAGCGTCATGAATGCGGACGAAGTTGTAAATTATCCAATCGAGTTTTTAAAATCGTTGGATCTTCCTGGTGCGCCATCGCACAAATTCTGACTAAAAGTCGGCGTGCCAATTATTCTCTTGCGGAACATTAATCCAGCCCGATTGTGTCATTGAATAAGACTCGTTGTGAAGAAACTGATGCCGAATATCAAGGCAACTATTCTTAACCGAAATTCAAATGGAGGAGATGCTCATTCCACGCATTCCCATCATTCCCACCCACAGGTCTTTTGATTTCAAATCTCTGCAGTTCCCAATTGCATTCTCAATTAACATCAACAAGGCACAAGGTCAGTCAATTCCAGTGTGCAGATTGAATCTAGAAAATCCATGTTTTTCACATGGCCAGTTGTATATTGAATGCTCACGAGTCGAAGAGCCAAAACATCTTCTTGTTTTTGCTGAAGACAGAAAAACAAAAAAATATTGTCTATCGTAAAGCACTTGAATAATAAAGTCAAGAAATGGAATAAATATTATTTATACAGAGCGTTCAAAAAGTCTCTCCGCAGTGGCTGTCTCACCACTCCATCCTTTAAGTGGAAACGGCAACATCGCGGACTTAATCAGCGACGGCGCCTTCGCGCTGGACCGTTATGCAAAAGCAACAAAGGAGCGTGTTGTGAGACATGATGCAGAGGGGAAAATATAGTGACACCAAAATAAAAAGCATTTAAAATAAACAGTATTTTTTACTTTTCATAATTATTTTATTACATCATGTGTTGAAAATGTTTGCCAGAATTTTGAAAGCAAAGCGTTTCCCTTTTACATTTATTATCGAAGACTCTTTAAAGTTTCTTGAAATATGGACATAACAAACAAATATACTGAGTCATTTAATTCTTCAATGGCCTCGGGAAGAGTTAAGTAAACATTTCCTTAACTGCTTAGCCGGAAAAAATCAGGAGGTGTGAGATCTGGTGATCCTGGTGGCCACAGCCCTTTCGAAATTATGGGGTTTCCGAATGCGAACATTTGTTTCACATCATCCATGTACTATTTATTTCCTGGAAACACATGTTCCACCAAAAATACATGCTCTTCCAGTATGAGCATACTAACAGTTATAATCTGACTCACAATAAACAACTGGTACGTAGTCAAACTGAATGTATCACTTGGATACGTACAATACGATCACGTATTTTTATATTAACTACTGCTTGCTTCTCAGAATAATGTATAGGATGATGCAGTGGGGAGACGGCCACTGCGGAGAGTCTTTTTGAACGCTCTGTACCTCTTCTTTATATATCATTAAATTTCAGAAAATGGTTTCATTATCGCCAAGAAAATAAATACCATTCTTTCTGTATGTCTAATTAAACTAATTCTTTCAAATTTAAAATGGTATTTCCACAATTCTTTCTTCTGCGGCAGCGATGCGCCGGGTACCAGCAAGTGGTGTAGAATGAAAATAACTCCGGTAAACCCAAAACATTGTTATCGTTCCCCACATCTTGTTGGTAGGAACTAATAGGTTCAGAATTTAATCAATTTACGTTGCTGTTTTTCCGTATGCACTGATCGAGTTGAGGAGAGACGGAAACGATAACAATTGAATTGAATTTATACGAATGTTATTAGAGCGGATATTTACAGAAATTAGGCCAAAGTTTAAAAAATGAGAGTGTGCTTTCGGCATGGCTTTGGAGTATTATTTTAGAGCGTACCTCAGGTTAACGTTTTGCTCAATACGTTAATATGAGCATTCAATTTCATTCTTTAGGGGTTAACGATTATCATGACTTCCATGTTTGAAATCATTACAATGAAGCAGTGAAACCGAGGTATTTGGTAAAAAAACGTATATAAATTTCGGATGACGTTTTTGTTGATTTCAAATTTCTGATCGGGAGGGATTACTCAGGGCATCTACTGATGTATCTGCAGTCCCTCTGACTGGGAAGTCCTAGGTTCAAGTCCCGGCGGTGGCAGGATTTTCGACTCTAGGTCGAATTCAGTCTCCGTCTGGAGGAGAATTTTAGCGGTCAGATGCCTGATCGGTAGTTTTTCGTGGTTTCTACGATCAACACAAGGCGAATGCCGGAGCAGTAACCTAACAAACTTGCCATGCACCGCGCGCGACCTTTCCTACCTCTTCCTTGTCCTATCCTCACTCCTTATACACATTTACACTAACATGCTTCACACTACCACACTTGTTGGGAGACCGGTCTGGAGCTTAGAGCTTGTCCTGGCTGGGGCGGTGCTCCGCTGGTGGGAGATACCTGGTCGGGGAAACCCCGTTCGCCTACGGTAGGTCGGCGCTGGGTCTCGCCATCCAGTGGAGGAAGAACACCGCCATCTCTCGAGAAAAAGTTAACTACACTTACGGGACTAATGACCCTATTAGTTGACACGCTCGGAATCACACGGAATCAGTCAAATTTCTGAGGCCGCTTTAGAGGCCAAAGCAATCCGCCGTCGCCGCGTCGCTCATATCCTTAAATCGCCGCTGCTTGTACTTACACCATGGAGCAGTTGCGTGCCAACCAGACTTCTGTACAATTCCAGTGAACAGTGGCCGCTCTCTCATGGCGTTAATCTGTCGATGCAATCTTACTGCTGATATCGATTAGGTAACTTACTGTTTCGCCTTGTTTGCATAGTCTAAGACTTGTCCTCAGAAGTCATCTATTTTGTCTTGAACCGATTAGTAATTAGGATTTCTTCTACTAGGACTAGACCTTCGATCTCATTCTTAAGGAAACCAACTTGCTGTGAAGTAAGAATTCCATCCACCCTCCCTTCTATGTCCCGGAAATATTGTCTATTAGTGGCTAGTCATCTTGCGCTGTGAAGTGCGGTGAAGTGCGATGTAGTGTTGGCCAGTGTAACTCAAAGCAAAACAGTGTAGTGGTGTAGTGTAGTGTAGTGTAGTGTAGTGTAGTGTAGTGTTGAGCAGTGCAGTGTTTGTAGTTAATTGTAGTGAACGCGATCAATGAATTAAAAACAATAATTTAGCCAATATTTGCGTAGTTTGTATTAATTTTAGCATCACCGACATATAATTATAATTATTATATATCATACGAGCTGAAATATTTGTTATAATACTTAATATTAGTGATAGTATGATTATTGCATGTTCGGCTTGTACTGTACTCTCTTTTATTATTATTATTTTTATTATTGTTATTATTATTAATATTGTTGTTATTATTAATGTTAAGTGTTATTATTATTGTAATTATTGTTAATTAACTGCCACCGGGTCATACCCAATTGCAGTTCAAATAAATGTATGTATGTAATGTATAAATAAGATAACGGGTTATGCCCGTCTGTCTTGGGCATAGCTAAATTCGAATAGCGAACTCATTTTATTCAGGCATAGTACACAGACGATTTCACGTCTGTGCTTCAGATGTGTCAAAAATTAACGATTTTTAATTGTACACTTTCATTATCTTCAATTTCAATCTACAATCAATATGAGGTAAATAAGGAAATAATTATCTTTTTTTTTCAACAAATTCTAACGTAAGTATTAGCATTTTCATAAATATATACCAATAGATTAGTAAAAACATTTATATTTTGTGTAAATATATAATGTTAGGAATTTCATATTTGTGAACTGTGTACGAGTCTTTTGGTTCAAGCAGTAGTTGCTCAGTACTGCCAATTTGTATGAGCAGAAAGCTCTTTGCTTTATATAGTCTTAGTCTTAACGGTTATTCAGTACTGTATGCATCGTGTGACACGTGTGTGATTCACTGGTTATTATATTAAATAATGTTTGCGTTATCTACCTCTTGAGTTTCATTACTCGTATATCATTACCTCTAACATATAATTATATATATATATATATATATATATATATATATATATATATATATATATATATATATTGAGACGAGCTTCGATATATTTCTCCCAGCGAGGAAGCAGAACCCCAGGCAAAAACGCCCAAGATAAATCGCGGGTGTTTACCACTTCGAATGTGGCGCGTTGGTAATGTCATCATTCGACGTCAGCCGCGGCTGAAGTCGGACGTAACGAGTGGTCGCCAATGATTTCTTCGGATGATAAGCGCTGGAAAAATTAAATCCTGCGATTGGCACGTTGATAGAAAAACGAGGGAACAGTTCCGAGGGGGGGCGTTCCGGAACCGGACAGTCGGAGAAAGGCCGCCGGAGAGTTTGATAGAAATCGCAGAACATTCTGAGACAAACCGCCGAACAGTCTGATAGAGATCGCCGAAGGGTCGAGTATACGATCATTACGTCGCAACTACGCCGCATCGCCAAAGCGGAAGGCTGAGGCGACATTCCTGGTGCAACACAAAGAAGCACGTTTTTTGGGGGAACGGAAGACTGGCGTGAGGCACGGCCGTTCTACGGGACGACCGGAAAAATTGTACTACTTCACGGGCGAACGAGGCGCATCAAGCGAGCCAAGGAGCAGCGCAGACCGGCGAGCGTATAGCGCAGCGAGCTGGGCGAGGCCGAGCGTCACTGCGGCGCGAGCAGCCGTTCGCAGCGATAAGCAGCTGAGGTCGGTCACGCATTGGCTGAGGTCCAGGTTACGTGTTCAATCGCCGAAGCGTGAGTACCGTGCGACATTCAGACCGCGAGGTCGTAATATTCAAAGGTGTGATTAAAAGGTATAACTAGGAAGTATTCTTGCCGAACGCTTAACACGGGAATTCAGTTCGAGCCAAAATAGTGGAACGAACAGACTGAAAGAACATTTTAGTGCCAAGATCAGTAGGTTTTGATAACAATTAAATTGCCTGAGTATTGTAATTAGCGGCAAGATATGATTTTTGAGTATTTAGGTAGGGAGGTTATTGTTTATTTGCACAAGATGGAGCAAGAACGTTAATCCAGACTTAGGATTATAATTATAATAGAAATAGGATTGCAATTTGTTTATTATAATCAGTGTGTATGTATGTGCCTCTGGAAAAGTTTAAGAATACATGCCTAATTTTACCAGAGCCATCCAAGTGTTTCATTAGAATTCGATCCATCTGATTCTATCCATTGCAAGCTACCCCTTATTTGCCTCTCACAGGCAAGACGAACGAACAACCTGACAGGCCTGGCGTCGGAGCGACAGTAGGCTGCCGCACGGCGCTGGTAACGCCTGAGCGGTGCTTCACACCCTCAGGGCTAACGATCCCTGATCAAAGACCAGGTTGCATTGTGTGCGGCGCGCGGAGGCCAGTCCACGGCGTGTGTGTTCCGTCACAATATATAGTGTGTATGTATGTGTGTGGTGTGTGTGTGTGTGCGTAAGCAAACTATTTTACGTGTTCATATGTCGGATAAGCAAAGAAGCTCTCACATCCATATATTAAGATCGTAGCCATGTCAAAAGCACCTGAACGCCATTAAAAGCCAGCAGCTTTGCTGGTGCGTGGCGTTGTTGACCCCGTACTGTTTGTTAAATCGGAGTGTAACGACCTTAAGTAGAGGATGGCTATGATTGGTCCCATTTCTTGGTTGCCGAAGGCCCTATGAAGCGTAGAGCCAAATAGTTAATGCAGTATTTTAGTATTTATTTAGTCAAAAAACAGTACAAACCGTGTGACGTATGGGGATATCATCTACGCACGTTTTCTTGAGTTCTAGAATTTCTTCCCAACATTTTAACTATAAAACGAATTAATAATTCAAAACACGAGTTAGTAACATTTGAAAAACTAGACATTTTCGTTCCCGAGTTAAAGAAATTTATTAGAGACGGTAAACGAACTCCAGATTTGATTTTTCTGCATTGCTAACAAAATAGTAACTCGCCCTCAGCTCTACTACTACCACATCAAGCAAAAAGGAGAGCTCAACAAAACGTGCGCCCAGTGAAGCTACATTTATATCTAGAAGCAAATCTAGGGGCCATCTCAGCATTTGCTCAATGGATCTGGGAAACTTGACAAAAGCGTGGTGCAATACCTGGAAGGGCACCAGAGAGAGGGCCAGTTGGGCGCCGTTCGATTTCAAAACGTTTTCACATACATCGATATTGCTCAGAAATCTTTATGTCATCGAAACGAGGATGTAATTCTAACATATAAAATTTTTCGACTATCTGGGGATAGAGCAACCTAATGCCATATCTGTTAAGTAAACTTTACCTATTTGAACAAAACATTTAAATAAAAACATTGAGGCCCAAAATTTGTTTTTAAAATAGCCTTTTCTTTGTACAAAACTGTGAAAATTACTCATATGTTGATAAAATGAGTAGAATCTTATTAATCAAATCCAACTTTGAAGATCAGATTTGAAAATAAATCTACCTTCAATATTTATTGAAGGAAGATATCAAAAATATGGTATCATAACAGGTAATTAGGAAAGAATTATAAAATGAACACCAAACTTCATTTGTTTTTAATAAATACTATGCATGAGGTACCATTCTGGCAGTTATCAGTGTAAGGTGTCATCTAAATTATCATCCTAAACAAGAAGAGCATATTTTTCTACATCAAACAGCATCCAATATCAGAAAATCATTTCATGTTACTGTCAAAAGACTAAAGAGGGTGAAAAATTCCTAGTTAATATAGTTTTAACAAGTAAATGATCACTATGTCCACTTAAGTTGATTTAAAGGAACACGATAACTAGTAGATAGAGATAGCATGATCTTCACAGAATAATGTAAAGGAATCACAGCAATAAAATTATTCTTCCACTCATTACTAAATTCCATTTTATTAAATATAAACCATCACCACCACATTTATAGTTCATACCATGTAATAATAAATACATCTCTCTTTGCAATATATTTGCAAATTACGAAGACTTAAAATTTATTGAATATCCCATCAAGGGAACGTGTGCTAGTAAAGCACTATACATCCTTCATAACGGTCAAATGTCAACATCATTTCATTTAATGCCTATATGAAACAATAGGGCACTAGAATTCAGCTTCTGCTTTGGTTTCTATTTTCATAACATACTCAGACACCTATATATATATAAATAAAGAAAAAATGATACAATGTCATATTTTAATAAAGTGTAACAAGAACTGACCAAATGGATAAAAACAAATAGCAAGGATCATCATAAAAAAATGCTCTTCAAAGTATTGTACATAAAGATGTATGATCGTCTGACATTGTATCATTTTTCGTAAGTACATTTATCAGCAAATTAAATTTTGTTCTGATAATAGATCAAATAGGCTTCATTTGTACTCTTTTCTCACTGTAAATGCATATACACATGATTCTAGTAAGGCTTTTTCCTTGTAATTCTGGCAAGGTTGATAAAATGTATGAACTACAGGATCTTAAAATACTGATTATAACTTACATTGTAATGAGTATGGAAAAATTTCAATATTGTTTCTTTAATTACATTGAATTGAATTTTGGTGACCTCAATTTGACTGGAAGCACCATTCAGAAGCCAACGGTTTTGTTTTGTTTACCTGATCTGCTCAACTGAGTTCATGTTAATTTTCTTACAATTCAACACATGTGAAGTGCATTAAATATTTAATGAAAATGCACCTGAGTTTCAAATGTTCATAATTTTATAACAGGAGGAAACCTTGCAACTGAAAGAAAGCATAATATGCCAGCTGCTTTTGAGAAAATTGAAACTGTGTACAAATAACGGAATGATTCCAAGCACTATAGCACAGGTTAGTGATAGAAGCACTGGATCACTTATAAGACAATTACAACCTTTAGCAAGTTCCTGCCTAGGCACACAATTAAATAAAAGAGAAAGAAGGCTTTTAAAGAGAGAAATGGGACAGCATAAAACAAGTAGTAATCATGAGAGAATGACCTTAATGAAAATCTCAAGAAACTCATACTTGTTTCATGTTTGCATGCATGGAATGCATAAAGCACTTTATGAACTAAAATTAAATTCGTATGTTCTGAACCACTACAGACAGGGACGTGAAAAGGCAGATTCATTTAATCAGACAGAAAGAAGTTTTGACTTTATAAATACTCAATAATTAGTAAATAGAGGAGTATTCGTAAGACATGACTAGTTTAAAGAAACAATCATAAAACAGAAACATCTTTTAAATGTGAATGACTAAAAGGCACTTTTCTTCACAACATTTACTGTATTTATATTTACAAATATAATTTAATTTTTAATCAATGACAAGTAAAGAAAAGTAGTAAAAGATGCCTTACATTCTTGAAGCATATTATTTCAAACTTAGGAAACATCAACCAAGTGATACCAGTGAATATTTATCGCTGCCTACAATTTATCAAGTATTTCTAGATATGATATATAGACTATTTATAGCAAGTAGGATCGATCAGCCTAGAAAGTTCATTCTGCACAAGGAGAGAATACTTCACAGTTTGAAATTAGTACTGAAATATTTCAATACAACAATTGTATCATCGAATAATATAAAATAATTTTATATTCAACAATATATCTGGCAGTCATACCAAAAGTTTTTGTTATTCCATTATTTACAAACATCTGTTTCAAAAATTTTTTGTACTAACTTAGTGTAATATGTGCAATGCTCACAATTACTTCAGTTTCAAACTACTATTCACAAATATTCATTCTCTAGCTAAAAATTTCAAATTGATAGAAAAAATTATTAATCTAATCAAACATTCACATTCCAAATTCAATGTTAATCTCAATTTTGGAACTTTTGTTAAATAAGGCAATGTGAAAGAGAAACCATAAATTTAGTTATTGAAATGGGCCAAACAGAAAAAAAAAAGAAAATGCAAGTGCTACTAATAGAATATCAAAATAATGCACAAGTCTTCAAAACTGATAAATATTAATCCTCAGAATGCTAATTATTTGCTTTCATTTTTTTGAACACACATGAAGATTTCTTCCACTTTTACAAGAAAGTTGTCCCTTTCAATTTTTAAAATATTTAAATTCTAAAACTTAATAATTCACTTGATTTTTACTTAGTGTACTGTTTACAGTAGAAACAAAACACTTTTGTGAAATGTTTTTATAAATGCAGTTTATAAATCTGCTTCTTACAGTTATAATTTCAAGGCAAATCACCGCTTCTTCTGTATATATGATATTCTGAACCTACTATCAATAGATCAGAATAATTCATCTCTTCATATTGATTACTCTACTATTATTAATTACACTATGGAATGTTTACAATTTTAATAATTTATAAGTGAACATCCTTTATAAACACAACATCTATGGTGTCAAAAAGGACACCATTGAGCAAAACAGTATGGGGCTACAGAAATAATTTTGACACAGGTACCTACTATTCTAAATAAAAATATGTACCATTCAATTCTCCCTTTTACAATAACTGTAATCTTATGTTTTCAAAGAGGCACAAAAACACAAGCAAATTCATTACTACATAAATAATCATTATATTTACTGTGTGATATAATTTCAAGTTACAAAATATTACTCTGCAAAACTGATATGATGATGGCCAATTTAAAAACACTGATTCTTCAAAATTCAATTAAATATCTCCCAAATTAATTTTTTTCACATTTATGACACTGTTGAAAATAATTTTACTTTAATATTAATTGACAAGGTCATAACAGAAATTTACATTTCAATAAAGCATTTTCTCAAGGTTTAAAATAAATAAATGATTTTTTTTTTGAGTCAAAGTCAGAATATTTGTATTGAAAGGCACATTAACAATTTAGACTTTCCTTAAGAGAGAAAACTGAAAATACATTTATAAATTATCAAAATGTTGATACTGCTCAGTATTCCAAAGGATATACGGCGAATTTGATGATAAATAATATAAAATAAATACTGTACAAATAAATATGATATAAAACCAATCATAAGACACAGCATAAATAAATATATAAATGATAAAAACACACGTGCTGTTCTTTGATTAATGCACTACATTTGTAAGGAAAACACTGCATGAATTCATACATCACAACCATATTGATGACTATATATAGAGTAAAACCAAATCAACAAAATCATTACAACTAACGTGCAACAAAAATATATAAATAAAATTGTCATAAATATAAAATATTTTTCTCAAATTAAATGTCAACAAACAATAATTACAAATCAACAGCCAGAGATCCAATAAATTAATAAATATCATACCTTTTATGGAAATTTGCAATAAATTTATAGAAAAGGAATTCATTGTATCAGTCAACAAGAAATGAAGACAAACATTTGAGTGGATTTATACATCCTTAATTTAAACACACATCCCTATTTCTGAGGCCATTCACACAGCTAGAGAGACAGCTAGGCAAAAGCCCTCACAAAGATAGAAAAATTCTCAATATTGTGCAGTTTGTCATTTAAACTTTTGCAACTAAATTTTAAATGAATTAATTTTATCGCTTTCCAAAATAAATATAATAAATTACGATTTTTCATATTTTGTTGAGATCAAAGTTGTTAAGAATTTCATAACAGGGTTTCTGGAATCGTTAATTTAAGGTTGATTATTACTTCATAGTATGGTTGACAAAATGCTTGAAACAAAATTTGACTATGGTACTATCCAAGGCATTCATTTCGCAAAACAATTTAAAAATCAATTTTTTCATATAACACAAAGTAGTAAACAAAAATTTCGAATACAAAAATGTTTTCAGCTCAAAATAGGAAGCATTAAATTTGAATCAAAATATATATATATAATTTTTGAAAGTTTTTTAAAAAATTTCAACTGGAAGGGTTTTATATGTAATGCTAGTACTGAGACAAAAGTGAGTAATACTGTATCGAATACTTTTGTTTGGTTTTCAGATATACTTTTCCCAGTGAATATAAATATGAATAAAGGAATCTATGAATTTCCCCAGACACATAATAAATAAATCACATACTGAACTTGCCATGAAATAAAATCTTGAAAACTCATTTTCAAATTTAAACATTTTACATTTTGTTAACACTGTGATATTAACAAAAGAAATTTAAAAAAATATTATGTTCAATAAATACACATCTTTTTTCTATAACAAATTTGAGGCAAGAACATAATAAATTAAAGTCAAAACAAATATCCGAGATATCAACTGTTAATTTGAATGTGTTTCTCACCTAAAAAAAAAACATGATATCTACTTGTCTTGTATCAAGGTATAAAATTTTGTTTTGTTCTACAAAACTTTTTAAAAAATCACAAGAGACAATATTTAAAAATATTGCAATATTAAAGTAAAATCTGATACAATGAAAGCACCAATAAAGGAATGTTTGTAAATATAAAGAACTAAAGATGATTAAAATACACAACACAGTACATAAGAATATAAATGTAGATGATAAAATTAGTTTGTATCATCTACAAAATATATGTGACTGAAGAATTTTAAGGCCCATTTCTTGAAATGTAAACCATACATTCAGAATCTGGATGGACTGTAGTTAACTATTACAGTAAAACCCCTATTTAGTGTAATACTGAGGGCCAACAGGTTTTTGTTTTTTTTAACCCTTAAATAAGGGTTTACACTAAAAGAGGGTAAGGTAATTTCAATAATGTGAAAATTTAAAATATAAGATTTACCTTTTTTTGTCCAAAGACAATATTACCTATTAGCAAAGCACAATGGAGGAAAGAAAACTGAGTTTCAGGCACTCAGGACAAGTAATTTATGTGAAAGAAGGAAGACACAAAAACAACACAAAGAAACAAATAAAACAAAACTGTTTGCACTGCTCCTGGAGACCATCTGCAAATGCTTTGCTTTTGACTTTCTCAGCTACAGACACTTGTGTATCACTTTCCAAAGTGAAAAATTGGTACAAAACATTAACTGTCCTACTGTTGAACTTCTTGAGTATGACAGACTTACCTTAAATGTTTGGAATCTTGGTTTTATACCAAAGTAAATACCACTCAATTGGGGATGGAAATGCATCATTCTTATGGTGTTTCTCAGGATCATATACATTTAACCTCAAATGATGGTTTACCTTAAAACAGTGTTCCACTAAACTGGGGTTTCACTGTAACTGTAAAATCTTTAAAAGAAAAAGCTTCATGTTGTGAAGTTTGTGTGCAAATGTAATGTACCTTGAAGATCAAGTAAAATTTTCATTTTACTGATGAGTTTTACTGAGCAAATGTGAATTAAATTCATACACATTTGAGCACTGTTCACCACATATATTACATTTCAGGGATTGTGTCTGAATGACAACCTTTATGCAAGAGTATAATGTCTGATCGGGAAAAGGCAATACCGAATATACACTGAAGAGATGGGATTCTTTTGTGGGGTAAACGCCATTCTGTAGTCTGAAGGTTGTTCTGGCCCCGTTAGTAATTGCACCATTTGTAGTAGTTGCTGTAGGTTGAATGGGAAATGAGCTTTCTGGATGTCCTGAACCTGCCGAGGATGTCCATGTGCAACTGGGGCCAGCGATTCCCAATTTTTCGTTTTAAATCATCTAAGAAGAGATTTTAATGGTGATACCTGTAAAGTAAGGAATATTAATAAATTTTTTTTGGGAAAGGGCAAACTTTTCTTTAACATTTAGTGTTTTCCCAAAAGGAATGAAAACAAGATCCACAGAGCAAGAATTTACAAACCTCTGCTTAGATAAATTAATTGAAGGAGATAAATGGGTGATTCTCTATTTTGGTGTCACTTATGTCCATGGCCCACAAATCTAAAATACGGTACTTGGTTATTTATTTACTTTTTTAGTTGAATATCTTTCCTTTGGTATATTTTTCATCTACTTCATTGATCTTATTCCTTCTTGTACCCAAAAAACTGATTGAAAATAGCAGATTCTCAGACCTCACCATGTCCCAGGCCCTGAGTTGTCAGGTTTGAGATGTTCATTTAACATCTATTTTTCCAATATTAACATCAAAGTTAATAAAAATTAAAGAAATTAATAAATAATTAACACACTGATTTTCTATTGAAGGCAGGTTAACTAGTAACAGATTCATCATGTTGTGTGTTAGTGTGTGAGGGGATTATGTCCATCACTCCCTATGAGGTGCCTGAGATGGAGGAGCATGCAGCACATATATTATTTATGTTTTCACATTGTGGTTGAAAGCCCTGAGGATGGAAATAAAGTTTCCAAAAAGTCATAACAACCAGCTTGTAGTTCGTGTTTACTTATGACCAAGCCCCGTAAACCTGCCTGCAATATTTCATCAATTGGTCATTAAGAATTCTACACGATTTTCCCCAGATCCTCATTAGTTTTTTAAATTGACCCTAAGTCAATGCCTGAACTATTCGACAAAAAAATAAAGTTGGTACCACTGCAACACTATCCCACCTTTCTACTGCACAAACCTACAAACTCCATAGTTATTTGTTGATATTATGTTGTATGCTCCTGACGTGCTGAGATTGTTTTCATTCTCAGTCCTCATTTCAGGAATTTTCAGTTAACAATACTTTTCTTTAAGGCAATTGAACTTGTTTATATATCGTTGATTGATCATAAGTGTTACCAGATGGTAGAGCCTCCTCAAACTAACCGATTGTCTTCTACATACACAAACTCCCAAATCCTCAGTGCCTTATTTCTAACAAAATGAGATGAATATGCGATCAGGAAAAATCATATTTTCTCCATTGCTGTTTTTTTTCATAAAATTACATTTAATAATATAATGTATTAGTCCTATGCACAAAGAGACACAAGGTGTAGCACTACTCACAAGGAAGGAAAGAATGAGAAACCCATCAGAACAAGAACACATATAGCAGCACAAGAAGTGAAACGTGGGGGAAATATTTTTATTTTTGAGAATATTTCAGTAAAACTTTTTGACAATCAGGAATGTTTGGATGTGTGGAGATATTTTAATGTTTTCATAGAGACAGGGAACGTGTTAAGCACCATTTTTATTGGTGAAGAAGAAAAATAAATTTTCTTTGGGGACCGCATGTAGACCCCTTTTAGCATTGCAATTAACCTCAATATCATGACATTAGGAAGGTTCAAATAATTTTTAATTAACAGTCGGATCAAAAGATTTATACTCACTTTGATTAAAGACGTAAGACTACTTGAGCAGGCAGTTGGAAACTGACATTCGTAGCTCCAGAGGCAAGATCAGTTCCAGACCTACTAGTGGACAAATTGACTGGTCCGTTGCACTAATAGAATCCTCTGAACCAGGTTCTTGTTTGATTGGGATTAGAGATATGGACGGAGTGATTGATGTGCCTTCAGGTTCAGGTCTTTTCAGAGAATTGTTATGGCTGCTTGAAGGAGCATTAGAATTTGAATCAGCTGAATGTGGGGATCCCGGGCATTCTCCATTCAGATGTTGAGAGGATAATTCATTGCTGGACTGAGAGGCCGATGCAAGAGGTTCACTCTAATGTAGACAGAATTAAATATTAAAACATTATTCAGCACATTGAACTTAGAAGTAAACAAGATAAATGATAATCTTTTGCATTTTAACAATGATTACCTGAGCAGGAGAAAACCCAGTAGCTGGAGCATCAGCCATGGAAATTTCAACATGAGGTGTCAAGAAATGCATAGGAGGAGTGGCATTATCAACAGATCTTGCACCCACTGAATCACCACTATCACTGTAAGAGGCCCCTACATTAATATTACAACTTGGTTCCAAAGGTGAACACTGACCACTGACTGGAATTGCAGATGATGCGCTTGGTTGACTTGGACCTGGATTGTCCAAATCAATTCCATGCCTGTGAAAAAGCATTGAATGTAATAAAAACAAAATAAAATATATAAATTCATTATTTTCTATTCCCAGATGTTTTAAAAATGTCTTAAGAAAGCAATATTTATCTGATTGAAGCATCAATTCAATCATCAATGAGAACCTGATTTTAAGCTCTTAAACACTGTAAACATGTGGTATGCTCATTGCAAGAAAAAGAAAGAAAGAAAGGAAGGAAGGAAGAAGAGAAGGAGGATGAGGAGAAGAAAGAAAGCAAAGGAAAAGAAAAGAAGCAAAGAAGAAGAAAAAAAAAAGAAAGAAAGAAAGAAAAATGTTTTCCAGGCTTGTTTGCATGTTTCCCTGATTTTGAGAAATTCTTACATTATGCTAGTTCATATGTTTGCATCTAGCATATTAAGAATTTAAGATTAAGAAGTTTGCACATGTTATGCTGGCTTTAAATTTAATGGTTATTATCCATAAGTTCAATCAAATCTCAAATTAAATATCCATATAAATGAACTGAAAAATAAATTAAGTCCATTATGTTATACATTCAGAATTCAGTTAGTCTCCGTGCAGCTAGTTACATATATTTTGCAAATATATATTCCTGTCTGATATATGGCATAATATTCTGGGGAAGAACATCCTATAGTTCTCAGACTAAGATTGTAGAAAAAAATTGTACAAGAAACAAGCAAATGTCATCTGCGTGATTCCTGCAAACCAATATTCACTCTGCTTCGGCTCTCATCTGATTGCTTTGCCTATTTATTTATGAATCTGTACTATTTATCAAAACTGACTTCTGTGTGGGAATATATTTTCATGCAATACAGAACACAATTTGTAGGAATCATTTTCAATATTATTATCAACAACCCACTGCAAGAAAATCCACAAATAACACAAGTATGTTCCTTTACAACAAATTGCCAGATGACATTAGACAAAGTTTAAGTGTCAAATAAAATCTTTTCTGCTGCATGACTGTTTCAACACATTTAAAGGCTATTCTGACCATCAATAAAGGAAATAATATTTTTAAAATAGAATTTAGTTAATTAGCTACCTTTTAACTGTATAATATTAAAAGACTAAAGAGGTCTGTAAGAAGTAATGTACTTCAGCTTGCGGTTTAAGGACTCTCATCTCAATCAGATTTTTGTCCCTTATACATTGAGCAAATTCTGAGATAGTCCCTTGCTTCGTTCCTGAGCTTAAATGTAGATACACTATGCGTACATTTTGTTGAGTTCTCTTATAGCTGATTGTGGGAGAAGTACAGCAAGGAGCATGGGAGCTATTTTGTTAGCAATACTATAAAATAAAATTATATTATAAAATTAGTTTTCCAATGCAAATAAGTTTTCTATAACTCAGGAGTGAACAGGTTTCAAAATGTGGCTAACCTCACTTTGTTTGTACTTTCATTCATCATTCAACAAAGTATAGTAAAAGGGTGAGGAAGGATTCAGGCGTCAAGAAAATGTAATCAGATTCTCTCCCCTGCACACTACTTTTTTTTAAATCTTTACCATTTTTGACAAAAAATAAATTAAATTAACATAGCATATTCTTAGAATCCAACTACGAACACATGTCCTTGATGCTCCTTTTATGGTTAAAATGCACATTTTAAAATTCTTAGATATTTGAAAGCAAATGATGAAACATGTTTGAATGCAAATACGAACTAACTCATTTAAAAAAAGTTAAATACATGCTCAAAATATTTCCTTTGTGCCGCAAACAAGTAGTAACTGAACAAGCAGCCACATTACAGCAGGAAGTTACTGCTAAGTGCCAGTCAGACAGGTACATGGGTAAACCGGGCCCAATCTGATGGTGACTGCATAGTTTGTTATGGCTTTAGATACCAGAAACATGAAGTGAAAATTCCCATGAAGGCGAATTCTTGAGAGGACATTCCTTGCACATAAGTTAATATTGTTCTAGTTCTTATAGAGAAATGGTGGACGATAAATTCTGACATTTAAAATGTTCTTTTAGACCTTATGGTTATTTTTGACAGTCACAACAATTTTATTTCTCAAAATGGATGAATCTAACTGAAGTAAATTTTGAAAAATCCTTAATGGTTCACTGCTATAAAAGGCACTAAACAGAAAATTGTAAAATATGTCAAATTGGTTAGTTACATATTTTATTTTTATCAACATGTTAAGCAATCTGACAGTGCATGTTTGAAGAAAATTCTAAAGACCAATAATTAGAAGTACATGAGAATTCTGCCTTAAATCATCAATAAGTGTTATATTTACAAAAAATATTACATAATTAACCCCAAGAAGAAAATACTTTTTTTTACTATTGTTGAAAAAGGATAATATTCAAGGTCTTCATAATTTTACTAATAAAACACTGTTAAAATTTTGACAGTACCTATATCATTTTGATTCATATTTGTTTTGAAAACAATGGAATGAAATAAAGGAGTATACATTTTATAGTTAGAACTTTTAAAAACGAATTTTGTTTAATCATTTTAGAACTTGGTTATATCATCACATTAATGGTTCATTATTTTCCTTATAGACTCTACTCATTCCAGATTATGATTAATTTATGAATGCATTAAGGGTAATAATTTATTATTGTAAATATTAAGAGACGTAAAACAAATGAAGAAAAGTGTTCAGCAAGTATCCTAATGACTTACAGTTCCACAAAGCTGACATGGGTGTTTTCATGGTGATAATTAAATTTTAAAACTATTAAGAAAATCTGGTAAACAAAAAATTTTGTGAATAACTTGTGAAAACTATTGTGACACATAGGCACAAAATACACAATGGAAGTCCTTTACACATTATTCAAAAGAATGACAAATAATTATTTTCTAGTTTAATGTGAATGTAGCTCTTTTCAAACAACTCATGGTCCCTTGAAAGATCAAGTTATGAATTTTAAGATAGCTGTTGAAACATACATACCTGTAAAGAAATGTACCCGTAAGCTTTTCATTGATCCGCTCGTAACTGCACAGAGGACAAGATTTAATCATATCATGTTGACCAACATGCTCATTTTGAAAATGTGCTCATTGCAATTTGACGTTGAAGCCTCTATTACATATGGGGCAATGATATGGCAAAGTTTTTGTATGGGTTGTGAAATGTTCAGCTAGATGATCTTTTCGGAAGAAACGTTTCTGGCAGATTCTGCATTCGTATGGTTTTACACCAGTGTGTCTCATTTTATGACGCGCATATTTGCACCATTGGAAAATTTCATGTTGCACACATCACATTCAAATATCTTGCGATCATGACCTCTATGTACTTCACCAGGTGTAGGAGATTCAACTTCATTACCAGGGCACTGAGCAAGATGTGACAGGAGAGCAACATGAGTCAATGCCTCATAATTCTCTAACGATCACAACGATGCACTGGAATTGCACCATCACTTGAATCATAGTTTGTATTAAGACACCATCTGGAACACCTACAGGGCTACTTTGGCTTCCACTGATCTGCTTCATTGTCGTTTCTCCACCTTCTTCATTACTGTGATCATTGCCGCCATCATGATGAGTTCCTGAGTCAGCTTCATTCTCGTTTTCTTGGGTACATCATTTGAGCTGCGATCAGGCTCTGCCATTCTCTACAGCATCACCATTACTAGTACCTAAAACATTTAAAATTCATTACTTTTCCTATGTCACTGTCAAGTAATTTGCCAACACAATATAGGCTTACATCTATTATATAAATATACAACAGAAAATCATAAAAACTTCCTAGCATACATACATACTGGTAAAATTCGTGTCACTTTTAGCTACCTCATTTATTATGTCAAGAGTTCATTTCTATTTAAATAAAAATGTACTTATTTTGGTTTCGAAATTAATTAAAATAAATTTTCATTACTTGTCAACACATTCTGAAGATAATTGTATTATACAAAAATAATTATTCGTAAATTCTTCGAAATATTAAAATAGGTCAACTTGATTCTGATCAAATGCTAATGCTAAAAGCACACGAATTCACCAACTATCAATGAAACCAGTGAAACAAATCATATTCCCAAATACCTTGGATATATTGCCAATTCAATTACATTCCGCGCAACTTGCACACCTCATTCATTTATTTACGGAGAAAAGGCGTCCCATTTGCACAGCAAGCACGCTTAATTCCATTGACCTAGCAAACGTAGCAATCGTAGGAAGTGTCACAGGTTGTGCATTTCGCCCAGATTCGGATGACTTCGCGGCAGTACTCCGTCCGTCCCCGTTGCCGCTACTCTTCAGCCACTACTGCGGAGGCAGAAACAAATCAGCAACGAGGATTTTGTCCCGCGAACTTTGAACAGGAAATAGCAAAGCGATAAGCATTGTCAAAATAAGGGATTTTCTATCGGATTATGAATAACAAAAACACACAAACGGATATTTACACAAATTGTAGAAGCTTCATAAAGTAACGAATAGTAAATTCACATGGTTCTTCAAGAAGTAAAAGAATAAAAACAAACAAAGGTCCTTTCTATCTTTGCCCAGAACTGATATTTCTTTTAAAGAGTTAAGATTTTATTGGTAGTACACATTTGAAGTAATTAAATAAATGCAATGTGATTTAAAGAGTCAACACAACAATTAAAAATCTAAAACCCTTTTTAAAATGAGTTTTTGTATACATTTCTTTCACAGCTTCTATTAAAATGCATCTTTTGGCATTAAATGTTTATTTGGCAATCCCTAAATCACAAAGAAGCTTCATTTAAAGGCAAAAATGTAATTATAATTATAATTAAAAAATTTTCTCAATATTCCTGAATTATGAAAATGAGAATGTAATTTAGAAATGATAAAAAATTTCATATTAAAAATGTTTGTTTTTTTTCCATTAAATAAAACAGATATCTTGAATGGTTTAGGCTGAAAATGAAAATTTTTGGAGATATTGTATGAGCAGATAAATTTTTGAAAATTTGATTTTTATTTTGGACCAAAAAATATTAGCTTCAAAAATAATAGTATTTCTTCCTAATTTTCGAGGATAAAAGCGTAATTAAAAATTTTGTTTTAGTCTTCTTAACAATTTTTTCACAACAATTTCTGTAAACCACATTTTAATATATTTCATTTTTTAAAGTTATACAATCAATACATGGTGAAATACCTTAAAACCATTGAATAAACAGGTTGATAATTTTTTTAGATAACCAAAGCAAATAAAAATTTTAGAAAATGGATTTGTCAAAATTCCAATTTGAGGTGGAATGATCCATTAGAAAACACCTTAAAAAGCGTTTTAAAACGTACCTTTTTACCGAATATAAGACTTTTCTTCTACATTTCACTCAAAATCGTTTTATATTCGCAGATTAAGATTTGTCATATTGATTCATATTATATTTCTCGTTATGGAGTAAAATAAAGTTATATAATGCCCAATGAAAACGGCGAATTTTCGGCAGAAAACTCTTATTACAAATCCCGGTAACGAAAAGTGGATAAATCCAGTTTCTAAATTAGAAAAATCCTTCAATGAGTGGGAGCAAGGATTCATTTGGGTCCTGATACCGAAAATCCGATTGAGGAAAAGTCTAGAACAACGCTAGCAGCTAAACCATTCGGTCGATTTTCCAAAATTGATATTCCCAATCGCCCATATTTTCACGTAAAATTACGCGAAAAGTACTAAAATGTTGAAAAATTGTCAAGACCTTATTTCATAATATATTTTAAGGAACAAATTTCTTAAAAAAACAACTTATCTTTATAACTGTAATTGCCGGAAGACTGATAAAATTTGAATAAAAATTTGCAATTTTGAACATTTTGAAAATGTCCATGAGCTTCATGTAATGTACTCCCAAAATTAAAATATCGGTTTCAAATGCAAGGCATCAGCCAGGTCGATTAGGGAATATAAATGTTGAGAAAATTGGCTGAACGGCTGAGCTGCGAGCGTTGTTCGCATCAATTGATTTTTCGGTATCAAGGACCACAAAATATGGATTCTTGACACATGTTAGAGGATGCTATGCTTTTGCAGGATTTTTTCTAAATTTAGCAACTGGATTTATCCACTTTCGTTACCAGGGTCCGGCAATAAAAGTTTTCGCCGAAAATTCGCCGCTTTTCCCATTACATAATCTCCCTTTTAAAAGTACCTTCAAGTGCGAGAAAGAAAGCTGCGGGAAATTTCGTAAAACAACGCGCTCACTGACGAGGCAACGCGAACTCTCAGTTTGATATCCAGCGACTGCCAGTCTGCGTTTTGCAAGAGAAGAAAAAACGGGGATGGGAAGGCTTTGTTAGAAGTATGCATTCTCAACAAACCCAGACAGAACGATAAAAAAAAAAAAATTAAAAACACTTCGGGAACTTGAGTTGCCACTCCTTCCGCGATATTGGGAAACGGAGTTAAAACACTAGTGAAATTTCTATATTCAAAAAATTTTAAAAATAGAACCTTTTGCTTGGTAAATTTTCAATTGTAAGTAAAGGCCTTATTTACAGGCAGCGTAGCAGTATTTAAATAATTTTTTTAATTCCATTTTATAGTTGAATAATCGATTTTATTTTGGACATACATTTAAATACATTTTCAAATGCATGTGCAAAAACTCAAAATACAGTTGTTTAAATAAAGTATTTAAATATTTGTATTTGAAATACAAGCATTTAAAATGTATTTAAAACATCTCTAAAATGCATGTCCAAAAACTAAAAAATACAGTTATTCGAATATAAAATGGATTTAAAACAAGTATTTCAAATACAAGTATTTAAATATGCCCTACCCTGCTAACAAGAATAAAAATATGGCTTTCTGTTTTAGTACAATAAGCATTAAATTGTAAATTGATAATAAAAATGAGGTACTTTTGGCCTTTCTATTTATGCAATATAAACAACTTTTTTCTGTTTTTAACCTTTCTTCAATTATTGTTCATATGTATCTACCTATTTAGTTACACATTATTTCATTTAAATCCTAGCCCTGGTGATTACATCCCTCTTGAATTGTTTCTTTATTTTCTAATTGTACGAGATCCTTGTTTAAGCATTTTTGATAGGTCTATAGGTAATGCATATCTTGATCAAGTACTATTTAAGTACAGATAATTCCATTTAAATCCTAGCTCTGGTTATTAGATTCTTCTTGAATTGTTTCTTTATTCTCTCATTGTATGATATCCTTTTTAAACATTTTTAACATAAGTAATGAATACCTTGATCAAGAAATAAATTATTTTTATTATAAGTAGCAGTAAAATCACTATACCGAGTAAATGTTATTAAAAAAATGAAACAATTCAAATTTTACAATGTTAAATTATTTTAAATTAAATTATATTATGTTAAATATCTCATTATTTTGCTACTAAAAATAATTATCTACCATATAACATCTTGAAGATTGTAGTATAATCCCTAGGGCAATGACCCATCTTGATCAGGTTTTTCTGTCCAGTTTCCCTGGTCCTTTCAGCAAATGCTGAGATGGCCTCCTTGTTTTGCTTCTGGACAATAAATGTAATTTCACTCGCTGCACTCAAGAAGATGCATGCAACTGTACTTCCTCCATGTACATCATATTTGACTCGCATGTATGATTGTAATTGTATATGTGACTCAATAAATATTATTATTATTATTGTCTGCAATTCTTTCTACAAAATACCAGCCATGTTGTATGCATGTTGACTTAGAAATAACATGGAATTGTTATTTAATGCCGTAAAAAATTGATTTCAAGATTTTAATAGAAATGAGAACGCACTTTTTTTTTTTTGTTTTTGTTTTGTTTTTCTTTCCTTTTTTTTAACATTTATTCTTGCTTGGCCTGTGGCCCTCAGCAGCTGTGCACGACTGTACAGTAGTTGATTTTTTTTATATAGCAAGTTTACATGGATTCTTTATTGGTTATTTCATTTCATAAGCACTTTATATTACATGGAAAAGTTAATCATTTCCAGGTAATTATAGGTTTATTTTGAAATGTTTGTATTTTGTGAATATTGGATTTGGGCCATTGGCCCAGCCTGAAGATGCACAACAAAATATAGATTGTCTCATTGTAAGGTAGAGATGGAAGACTTCACAGGTAAGTGGTACTTTTCCATGAGTCATCTGTTGAATAATACTCTAGGTGTTTTGCCATGGTGTTCATGGAAACCACCCTATGCTGCAGTTTTGATAGGTGAGTTAGGTGGGTCAAGGGTCTTCAAAGAGTGAATATTTTTCCTTGACTCTTGCTTGCATTTATTTGAATATGCCATTTTTGTCAAACTGAAAATACGAATTTTGTAAATCATCTATTGCTGTTTATAAGTCTTGATCGTGGAGTAGATTGTGGGTCATCTGCAATGGTGGCAATGGATGTTGATGTGGTTGATATGTGCTATGCAGATATTGAATAGGGTTGGGGAAAGGCTTGAACCTGTGGAACTCCTGATTTGATGGGATATGGTGTTGAGAGTGTGCCAGGATGTCACATTGAAAGAACGCTCACTAAGGAAAGCCTCATTATGTGTGAGAGGTGCTGGGTAGTTCTGAAATTGAATATCAGTCCTGGGTGTATTTGCCTGTGTGTGTGTTCCCCATGTCCTACATCCAGAACAATGGTACAAGCATCAATGATAGGGCAAAAAAGATTCCATAGTCCGAGACAGGCTTTTGCAATGTTAGGGAACAAAAAGGTGTTCTTCTCTGTCCCCAGAGGATTGGTAGGAACTGCAAGTGGCGCTGGTAGGTACCAATAGATAGCTGAGATGATGTTGGGGTGGAGAGAAGACCAAAAAGCCAGTCGAGACTAAAGAGAATGGGAAAGTAACTAGTATGAGAATGTCTGTGCCTCCTGTAGCTCCACTAGTTTAAATAATTGAAGCTGACAAAATATCTTAGCAATAATTTTAATATAAATAAGAATTGAATAGATTCCACTAAAATCTGTGAATGAAGTGTGAACAAAATCTGTAAGTCTCTAAGAATTTAAAGGCTCCCTTTA